>OX371262.1:52380623-53669966 GCA_947311025.1 Lypha dubia | reverse complement strand
GGGAAAAACGTTTTCTCGAGGATATTTTGTTTACTACTTCTTCATCAGTTCTTCTCAACATACTTTGTGATTGCTTATTAATTTGTTCGTAAACTTGACAAGCTTCGATTACCTCATTTAAGTTCTGTTCTTTTTCCAATAGTCTCTTTTTTAGGTCAACGGGGGCCCATGCATCAATTATTTTGTCCTTAATGCAAATTTCTTCTATTTCAGATTTTGTTGCACCAAAAAAACATTTTGCAGTTTGTTGTCTCAAGCGAAATACAAATTTGTTAAGAGGCTCCCCGTCAAATGGTATTAGACTTCTATATAGATGTCTTTCAAATGTTGAATTTCTCTTAGGAGAAAAATAGTCGTCTAATTTTGTAACCAGTATTGTAAATACATCTTCACTCGCATTTGGATCGATTTCAACCAAAACGCCAGGAATATTATATATGACTTCTTGAAGTTGTGGTCCTCCTAAATGGAGTAATTTGTTTTTCTTTTTAACTGAATCGACTATTTCCTCCGATATAAGAAAAAGTTTAAAAGACCGAAACCTTCTCTCCCACTCATAACGTAAAAGCGATCTATCTATTACGTCACAGAGAAACGGCTTCATGTCGGACATGGCAATTTTTGTTTACTGAATTCGGTTTCTGTTAGGAAAAAAAAAATTTTTTTTTCTCATACATAACTATGTACAACACAATTCAATGTGATTTATCAACGTACCAATGCACAATTTAATGTGCCGCCAATTTCACAATTTAATGTGTGGTTCGCTTTAGTGCACCAATTCAACAGTCTGATATTTGTCAACTTTTCAATTTAATTTATTTTCAGTATTTCTGCAGATACACAATTTAATTTATTTTCCATTCTATTTTAATAAATATTAAGATATTTACCACTCGTCGCCAATGTAATACTTCCTGATTTAATAATTACAGATTTATGTTTAAAATTTTATTTATTTGTTGCGGGTTAGCAATGTCTAGATATATATTTCGTTGGTAGCTATACCAATTCATCAGTAGATGTTTTACCCTTTATGTTTAAAAAATTCCAAAGCTCATCTATTTATACAAAAACTCACAAACATATTTAATTACAAAGCATAAAAATAGCCTTTAAAAATTTTTTTCAAACACACACAACAATAATTTTCCATTATGAATGTGTTTACTTTTCACCTATACAATTAGACAACCGCTGGTTGCCATTAAAAGTATTTTATAAGGCAAAAATGAAAAGCAAATCTCCCCGTTACAAAATTTTACATTTATTTGAGCATGTACTCAAGTATTTATGTTTAAATTTTTTTTTTCCTAACAGGAAACAAATTTGTATTTCGCTTGAGACAACAAACTGCAAAATGTTTTTTTGGTGCAACAAAATCTGAAATAGAAGAAATTTGCATTAAGGACAAAATAATTGATGCATGGGCCCCCGTTGACCTAAAAAAGAGACTATTGGAAAAAGAACAGAACTTAAATGAGGTAATCGAAGCTTGTCAAGTTTACGAACAAATTAATAAGCAATCACAAAGTATGTTGAGAAGAACTGATGAAGAAGTAGTAAACAAAATATCCTCGAGAAAACGTTTTTCCCAAAATTTGGAGAAGGAATGCTTTCGATGTGGCCGTAATGGTCATATGGGAAACTCAACGAGCTGTCCGGCACGGAATGCAAAATGCAACAAGAGTGCCCTTATTGGTCATTTTGCTATAAAGTGTAAGACCAAAAATGTTAAAAGAAAATTTAACAAACACGTAGATAATGAAAGAGAGTAGCGTAACACAAGACCGACTAAAGTACGTTGTATACAGAATCAAGAAGAAGGCTGCTCAGACAACGATGAATTGCGCGAATTCGGTTGTTTCAAAATCAACGACAATTGTGAAAATGATGAAATAATCGATTGCCAAGTTGGTGGATTAAAGCTACTAATGATAATTAATTCGGGCTCTCGATTTAACCTTATCAGTGGAAAAGACTGGACAGCATTAAAAAATAAAAACGCAGTCGTTTGGAATATACGATCAAATTCGTCAAATCAATTCAAGGCTTATGCTTCAGACCAGATCCTTAAAATACTCTGTGTATTCGATGCTCTAATTATAATTAATAATGAGACTGAAACGGTTGCTACATTTTATGTAATTGAAAATGGAAGTCAGTCGCTTTTAGGTCGCGAAACAGCTACTAAGCTGAAAGTACTTCGTCTCGGCTTGAATTTGAATCGAACTGAGAATTTAAAGACATTTCCGAAAATGAAAAACATATTAGTAAAACAAACTAGCGATACTTCTGTAAAACCTGTACAACAACCACTTCGTCGAATACCTGTTGCCCTTGAGGAAAAAGTGGCAGCTAAGCTGGAAGAGGCAATTAGTTTAGATATAATCGAACCCGTATATGCACCAAGTGCATGGATTTCTCCAGTGGTAATTGTTTTTAAAGCAAATGAGGAAATGAGGTTGTGCATTGATATGCGCCGCGCGAACAAAGCTATTTTAAGAGAAAACTACCCCTTACCTGTTTTTGACTCTTTCATGACAAAACTAAGAAAAGCAAAGTATTTTTCAAGGCTAGACCTTAAAAGCGCATACCATCAACTTGAATTACACGAAGACAGCCGGGAAATAACTACTTTTATTACACATAAAGGGCTCTTTAGATATAAAAGATTAATGTATGGTGTAAATTCTGCGCCTGAAATCTTTCAACGCATAATGGAAGGACTATTAACAACATGTAGTAACTGTCTAAATTATATTGATGACGTAATCGTATTTGGCGATACAGAAGAAGAACATGATAAGGCTCTTAAGCATGTACTTCATATATTTAAGGAAAACAATCTAGTATTTAATGAAGATAAATTCAAGTGGAAAACACAAAAATTGAAATTCTTAGGACATATACTGTAGCATGTGGCCAACAGTGTGTAGTATGCATTGCGATTCAATAGTACCGCAACATGCAAGCATTGACAATCTGCAAGCAAGATATTTTGTGTGTGTCGGTAATTTGACACTTGTACGGTTAATCAAGTGCAGCAGCATAATGCACTTAAATGAATCACATTTATTAACTGCATTTGTTTGATTGTAAATATAAGCTACACAAAGTATCTGTTGCTTTTAAGTATGCACTCGTTGAACTTTAAAACTGTTGAACACATGCCCTACATAAATAGTTGGAAGCTAAATATGCTTACCCAACAATAATATATATTTCTATTCTTTTACTCTTACCCCTAAGAATTATTCTCATAATTAGTATATAAGCCAATGTCATTTAGTTTATAATACAATTAATAAATCAAACGTCTTAGGAGCTCCAAATATACAAGCTCTAAGACAAAAATAAAATAAATAAAAACTATTTTATTACAATACTCTTCGAAAAAGGTTTTACAGCAGATCCAGAAAAGATTAAATTAAATACAGATTTTCGAGCTCCAAACACCAAAGATGAAGTTAGAAGTTTTTTGGGTTTGATAACATATGTTGGCAAGTTCATCCCTGATTTAGCGAATGCCACTGAGCCATTAAGAATTTTATTAAAGTCGAACACAAAGTTCATATGGGGTGTTGATCAAACAAAAGCTTTTCAAAATCTTAAAACACAACTATCACAAGTTCCCAACTTATCATATTTCGATTCAAAGAGAAGAACACGAGTAATATCAGATGCTAGCCCAGTAGCTTTAGGTTCAGTTCTGGTTCAATTTGATTCGATGGGAGATTCGAAAATAATATCTTTCGCTATCAAGAGTTTGTCGTTTGACGTTGAAAAAATATATTCTCAGACCGAAAAAGAAAGCTTAGCTCTGGTCTGGTCAGTGGAGAAATTTTACTACTATCTGGCAGGTTTGGAATTTGAATTGGTGACAGACCACAAGCCATTAGAAGCAATTTTTAAGCCAACGTCTAAGCCTCCGGCTAGAATAGAGCGATGGTTATTACGTTTACAATCATTAAAATTTACAGTAATTTACAGAGCTGGAAAGGAAAACATAGCAGATTCAGTGTCTAGGCTTTGCAAAATTTCAACCAGTGGTCCATTCGATGGAAAGCGCGAAGACAACATATTTCATATCGTATCAAGCTCAACCCCATCGTCTCTTACGATAACAATCAAAGCTAACAAGAGCTTGGAAGATCAGGAAATTTGCAATAACATTGCGCATATTAAGAATGAATCATGGGAATCGGATAAATCAAATATTTATTATCCATTCCGGTTTGAGCTCTCGACGATTGGCAGCATCCTTTTACGAGGCACTCGCATTGTGATACCTATGTCACTACGTGAAAAGGTACTCCAATTAGCACATGAAGGGCACCCAGGAGAGTCTGCTATGAAACGCAGGCTGCGAGCCAAGATCTGGTGGCCGTTGATTGATAAAGAAGCTGACAATTTTGTTAAGAACTGTCGCGATTGCTTGCTTGTACCACAAATTTCAAAACCACCACCAATGCAAAGGCACGCATTTCCAAATGGCCCATGGCAGCATGTAGCAACAGATTTATTAGGGCCGCTGCCCAATAATGAGTATGCGTTGGTCCTAATAGACAACTATTCACGATACCAGGAGATAGTGCTTTAAAAAAATATATCTTCTGAGAGGAACATAAAAGCCATGGAAGAAATTTTTTGTAGACTTGGTTTGCCCAAATCATTGCGAACTGATAATGGCCGCCAATATGTTAGTTCAGAATTCGAACAATTTTGTAAGATGAATGACATCACTCATATTACGACACTACCATATTGGCCGCAAGCCAATGGAGAGGTCGAAAATATGAATAAATCCCTAGTCAAGCGATTGAAGATTGCTAGCGGTAATAGAAGTGATTATAAACATGAGATACAGAAATTTATATTGATGTATAATGTAACTCCTCACGGCAGAACTGGGTCGCCACCATCTGAGCTAATGTATAACAGAGTTATACGGGACAAAATACCGAACATCCAAGACATTACCGAAGATATGATTGATTCGTCTGCAAGAGATTTAGATCGCATAAACAAACAAAAAGGAAAGGAAAGAGGAGACAAATGAAGGCGAGCAACGGAATCTGAGATAACTATTGGAGACAAAGTACTTCTTAAGAATGTAGTATTTCCACATAAGTTGACCACAAACTTCGACGTAACAGTGTACGAGGTGGTAGACAGAAATGGAAACGAAGTAAAAGTAACTGCTAATGGAAAAACATTTAAGAGGAACATTAGCCATATTAAGAAGTTTCCAGCTTCTGTATATCCTAAAAATAAAACATCAGAAGAACCTCCTGACAATAATAAAGTAATTCGAAGTTCTTTGCAGGAATCGCCAACGACTTCAAATAACCTCATATCACCCAGCCACGTGAATGATCCTACAGACGCACCATGCTGTGATGAAGTTAAAACTGAAAAAGGTAGGAGGGATGTGGCAGCGCTGATTTAGGTAATGCAGTCAAGAACAGCTGGCAGCATGGTTTTTAGATAGATCCAGAATAAAATAGTTTTGAAAAAAGAAATAGAATTGTATTCCTTGGTTTTTTTGTGACAATAAATATTATTTGAATAGAAACATAAAATAACCAATATAACTAAATCTGTAATTATTAAATCAGGAAGTATTACAAGGAGTATAATCTTTTTTTTATATAACAGCAAATCCTATAAAGAATGGAAACTCCAAATAATTATTCTGATATAAAATTTTTTTTATATCAAACTAACTTAAAGATTTATTCATTTTTAATTTATATATATGTATGTACATATGTAAAAAAAAAACAAGAAAAAAATATTAAAAGAATTGTTACATTGACAATTCATTTTGATTTTTAATTTCTTTATTTTGCTTTTGTCGATTATCATAATTTCGTTTTGAAATTCTATTCTTCGACATTCGAAAAGCATTACGAATGTCTTGTATGTAGGGTAATCACGATGGGTAGTGCAAAGTGTGCAAACGATGAAAATGTGTGCAACAATACACACATTTGCACAACATAACAACAAAATGTATGCATTTGCAATTTACTTAATTTTGCTCCGTTTGCACTAAAAAAAACCATGAGCAAAGATAGTAGTGCATATTTTATCAATTGCAAACGAAAATAAACAATAACATGTGACATACAGATTATCATATTTTTATGTTTAGAAAAAGAAAATTTAATTTTGAAACTAATTTTAATTTAATTTAAAAAGTTTTAGTCTTCTTTTTTTAATTTATTAGTAAATAATAAATTTATGCATTTGTAACTTGACATCTTAGTTCAGTGCTGCCAGAATTTTTGATGGGCTGCCACATTTTTGTGAACAAAATTACATGCTCTTCACAAAAATGCAATAAATTTAAAAGTACGCTCACGAAGTTCACTAATATGCACAGCAAATTTGCAAAATGCATATTTGCACAGTCACCATCGTGATTACCTTTATTATTCTAAATTCTTTGCTCTATTTAAAAATTTAAATACCAGCACTTTAACTTTTCACCTATGTTGACATTTCCTGCACTTTCATTATTCAAATTTTCAACTAAGTCATTTTTTTTGGTTTATTACTTTGATTTCGTTTTTTCATTAAATGTCTTATATTTCTGGGTCTATGTACCTATATGGATATTTATCCATTTTTACCTTTTCCAAACTTATGTTAAATCTATCCGTTTTAAATAACAGCCGACACACTTTTGATTTACAACTAAAGAAAATTAAAAACTAAACAACTTTACAAAGTACCAAATGAAAAAGAAAAATACATACATACATATGTATGTATGTATATTTATATGTTAGCGAATGTACAGGACCAAGAATTGTACAATGCATGTTCATATAAAGGTATAAACACATTCGCCACAGCAGACTACACGAACACAAGAACACAAATGCTGCTAGCTACTGTTGTAGCCGTTTAGCAGCTACTTAATTATTTTGGATACGACAGATACACAGTAAACAGCTGCTCCTGAATTGTTGCAACGATTCATTTATGTATATTACAGTGGTGATATTTAGCGCTTTTACTTTTTTAAAGTTTGCAAGGGCGAATTGAATACGGCGAATTGAATCCGCCGCTCACATAACTTTGTATGGATTCGCTTTGACTGAAAAAATTCATCTCATGGATCTCTTTTGGCTCCGGAGTTACGGGGTTCAAAACTTATTTTTTATTGACTCCTAGAATATGGAACGGATATAAGCGATGTGGATATCACTCTAAACTTCTCTAAAATACCTATGTATATGTGATGCGCAAAATAGAAAGGGACCTAAGGGTAAAAACCGGTTTTGTTCAGGAGAGCGATATTAAGATTTAAATACGTGTATCTTTGGCGTACCATCACTTTCATAAAACGCGCATATCTCAGGGAGGGAACACTTTTGGGGCATGGGATCGGTCTCATTCGATGCTCAGATGTTGTCCACATCAAAAAAAAAAGTGAAAATTAATTTTTTACCCTTAGGGCCCTTTCTCTATGCGCTGTCACATATAGTGGTATACAAATTTTTTTTAAACAATTTACCCATTGCGAGTGAAATTCAAATATAAAAATTTTTACCTGACTTTTCACTTTTACAGAGAACTTACCATGCTTTTATTTGGTGTATATTTGAAAGCTGTCACCGGTGAAATACTTAAGTCATACTTCTTTAATAATAATTTTAAGAATTAAATGAGTTATTTAGAGCATTTTGAAATGATACCTATGTCGTTTATATTCGTTCTATATTGTAAGACTTATAATCAATAATATAGTAAAGTTTTGAAACCCGTAGCTGAGGAATCAAGAGAGAGCGCCGAAAAAATTACACAAAAATTTTTAGGTAAAAAAGGCCTATTACCCTGTGAGTTTTTTTTAAAACTTTAACAATGTTGGTATTTTTGACTCAAGTCAATATTCCACATAACAATAAAGCTAATAAAAATTCTTTATGCATATACAATATATAATAACATTTAAATTTTGTTATTTTCTTTTTTATTTTACAATCAAAAATATTTCTAATCATTAATTTGCTTTACAAATTTTGTTATATTGTCAACACTGTTTTGGTTTTGTGGCCATCAGAAATAGAAATTAGTTTAATTCGACTACACGACAAAAGTAGCATGGACAAAAACCTGTTGCCGTGTTGCCTTGCTGTCTTCAATATAATCATTCTCATATGCACACATGTATTCTAATTTGGAAAGGTGGTAGTCGGTAGTCTGCTGTGGCGAATGTGTTTAATGCTTAAGTATTAAACATGTACATATACAAACAACAAAATAGCACATACATATAAAAAATAAACGAAATTCATTTTTATAAATTCCATACACTTTGTAAGCTAGAATTCATTGATTACAAAGTGTTACATACTTCATTGAAGAGACGTGATGTGGTATGCAAAGTTCGCCGCTGGGATGTTGAGCTGTGAAGAAGCTTCAGTTGGTGTTGAATAGTGAAAGTGAGTAGTGCTGGTGTCGGAATCTGTTTGTTGGTAAGTAAGAAATGTTAGTGTGTGATAATACTAGTACAGCAACGCGATTTCAGAAAAGTGTAAGATTTTGCGTTAAAAAGTGAAGAAATATGTACACGCTGTCGCATTAACGGTACATTACAACCAGAAATAAGGAGAAAAAAAACCAATGTACATATATGTACGTGTGTGTGTATGGTCTACTTATCGTTGCTTGTGCACTTGTGGCTGCTACGTCATACGTATGTATGTACGTTGGTGTTGTTGATGCTAAGTTGAAAGTGTAAAGAGTATACATATGCATATTTTGTTAGAAGTGTTACCTACATACATATCGCACCCTAAATACAAAAGAGTCACAACTAAAAATTACCAAATTTACAGGAAAAGCAAAAAGCTGTTTATGTACAAATGGTTGCAATATTAATAAAATTATATTAAAAATTAGTTCCATTATTTTGAAGAATGTTTTGCAATAATACTTTTAGTTTTAAATTGTGTTTCTGGAAATAAACCACAAACTTTATCACTTTTTACAGTTATAGCGGCACAACTCAAAATAACACCATAACATAAAAACATACATAACGGTATTTATTCAGTTAAAGAATATAGTGATGAGTCTGAATTTTTTATAGTTAGAGATGTGTACTGTGAATAATATATGGAAAAAATACATTTTGGAAAATTTTGAATTGTGACTCTTTTGTATTAAGGGTGCGATATATACGAATATTTTCTAATCTTTTTGTTCTTTTCTCACAGGTGTTCGTTTAAACAAAAACGACGAGGTGTATGTCGTTTGCTATTTAATAGAAATTAAATTCGACAGCCACTTTCAGGGCCCAAATCGTTACATCCGTGAACGTACAACTCGTCACGTAATTTCCCATCCAATTATACAGCTATTACGTGACGAGTCCTACGTTCACGGATGTAACGATTTGGGCCCAGGTCTGCAAGATCGGCAAGGCTTTAAAAAATAACATTTATATGAAACATATATTCTACTTTACCAGTCCTCCTCTAAATATACACACAATTTGTAATGGCAAAACCTATTTTAGATATAAAAACTATTTATAGATACTATATACAGTGCGCTCGGGATAACGTGAACACCCCATTTCATCAACGGTTTTAATTAATTGACGTTATCCCCAGCGCACTGTACATACATATGTATACTTGTAACTAAAATAAAAAATAAACTTGTAAAAAATTAAATTTTTCTTGTTTTATTCAAATATTTGCAGGTTAATTTAATATTGAAAATTTTTATATCAACTATTTTTCTGGTTAAAACAGGTAAACAATAAATGGTTAACTTAACAATAAAAAAGGTTTAAATAACAATCTTCATAGTTAATACTATTAACAATTTCATTGTAAAATTGAACATGCATTGTTTCAATAAATTAACTTTGGAATTTTAGTATTAACTATTTTCATGATTAATAAAAATTGAACAATGCACTGTTAAAACAACAATAATTATTTTAAAAATAACAGTTTTCATAGTTAAAAAATTTAACAATGCATTGTTAAAACAGCAGTATTCATATTAATATCTACCATTTTCAAGGTTAAAAAATTCAACCACGAAATAGTTAAGTTAACTATTATTATTGTTATTAACAGTCAACAAGAAAAGGTTCAAATTAACCTTATATAACGTAGACTCCAAATCATGTTTATCTATGGTTAAGTTAACCTTATATAAGGTTAATTTTTTTCTCTGTGTAGGTGCAAACGTGTAATTAATTAATTTGGAAAAAATTACTGAGAAGAATAATATTGGACAGTGAGTAATTGTATCATTTCTTTTGTATGACAAGCAAATGTTGAATAATCTATATATATAAAAGAGGATGTGTGTATGTATGTAAGAAATGGACTCGAAAACGGCTGGGCCGATTTTGATGAAATTTTCAGAGAATCTTCAGAATATTCAGGCGGGTGACATAGGCTATATGAAGGTTTGATTGGACAAAGAGGCGTGGCACCGCCCATATAACCCAAAAAGTTAAATCGCCATATTTTGGGCATTTTTTTACCTACATCGATGATATTTGGTACATATGGTATTGCCATAATTTGGAATACGTACCAGGCGAAAAGTGGGTGGGATCACGCCCCTTTTAAGGAAAACCAAACCCTTGGACCGATCTTCCTAAAATTTTCAGAGCATGTTACTGTGACTCTGGAAGGAATTATAGGCTATATGAAGGTTTGATTGGACAAAGAGGCGTGGCACCGCCCACATAACCCAAAAAATTAAATCGCCATATTTTGGGCATTTTTTTACCTACATCGATGGTATTTGGTACATATGGTATTGCCATAATTTGGAATACATACCAGGAGAAAAGTGGGTGGGACCACGCCCCTTTTTAGGAAAATAAAAAATCGTAATATAGTCTTAACTACTGGACCGATCGTCATGAAATTTTCACAATGAGAATTTTATTTTATAACGAGGGGGTAGCGAAGCGCACCGGGTATATCTAGTATTTCATAAAAGGAACTACATTAAATCAATAACTTTATTTATTTTTGTCCTTAATCTTAACATGTAAGAAAAAAGGTAGCATTTTTACCTGATGCCTAAATTCTTCGAATGGTTTGAACTTTGATTGCCATTTGAATTATGAAAATATTTTAATAAATATGAAAAGTGTTGCAATTTGAAGTTTGACTTAACTTTTTTCTTAATATTTGAAAAATTATATTAAATGTATATAATATCTGTGGCAATAAATAATAATGGCTTAAGTAGAAATTTCATGTTTTGAGATATTAAGGGTTTTGTCTAAAATAAATTGTGTTTGGTTTTTATATAAAATTTTTAGCCAAAGAAAAAGATGCACATTCAGTTAGAACAAAACTGTTAATTTTATAAAAAAAATGAGTTTTATAAGTTATTATTCGTTGTTTTTTAATTAAGATGTTATGAAAAAATCCATTGGCAGAAAAAAAAAACACTAAAGTTATCTTAAGATATTATATTGAAAGGCGAAATAATTTTTATTGGCAGTAAGTCGAGACAAGTGCTTTAGTTTCAATTGAAAAATGTGAAAAACTGAAAATCTCTCGTTTTATAAAAGCTTAGTTAAATGTAAGGTCTTTTTTTATTTGAAGAATAATTTGAATGGACTGTTAGTTATTCAACTTAAATGTATACAAGTTTTAATTTTTTTTTTTATTTTTTTATTTATTTGAGATAAGTAGTATTTATAATACTTTCAAAAGATTACATTTTTAATAGTTTTTAGCCATAGTCTTCTATGCTCTGAATAAAAATTTATAATTATTATTTATTCTTTACAAAACTTATAACTTTTTTTCTAAATAAATATACATTTGTTTCATTTTTAATATCATTTGACATGGAATTATATAGTTTCAATCCTTTATAAAATAGTGATCTTTGCATTTATGTTGTTTGTGTCCTCTGTAGTCTGAAGTCGTTAGCATTTTTTAAGTTATATGGTTGAATATTTCCTACATAATTTATATGTTCGGTTAGGTACTCAGGTGCATCTCCTTTCTTCATTTTCTGAATAAAGTTTATTGTATTAATTTCCAGTCTTTGTTTTATATTTAACCATTTTAACATATCTAACATTAAATTTATTGACGTAAAACGATGACATTTTAAAATTGCACGCATGGCTTTATTTTGTAGTTTTTGTAGTCTTATTATTTGTTGGTCTGAGCAACACGTATATAAAATAGTTGATCCGTATTCAAAATGTGGTTTAATAATTGTATTGTATATATTAATTGCTGTTATTATGGACATCTTGTTTCTTATACGTTTAAAAAAACTTATCTTTTTTCCAATTTTTCTGCATATATATTCCATATGGTCAGTAAATTTTAATTCTTTATCTATAATGAAACCGAAATATTTCAAGTTATTTACTTTTTCAATTACAATATTGTTTATTTTATATGTTATATCACTATTCATATTTATTTCCATTGTAGCATGTGGCATGTGTGTAGTATGCATTGCGATTCAATAGTACCGCAACATGCAAGCATTGACAAACTGCAAGCAAGATATTTTGTGTGACTGTAATTTGACACTTGTACGTTTAATCAAGTGCAGCTGCACAATGCACTTAAATGAATAACATTTATTTACTGCATTTGTTTAATTGTAAATATAAGCAACCCAAAGTATCTGTTGCTTTTAGGTATGCACTCGTTTAGACTTAAAAACTATTGAACACATGCCAAACGTAAATAGTGGGAAGCTAAATATGCTTACCCAACATTAATATATATTTGTATTCATTTACTCTTATGTTAAGGTACCCCTAAGAATAATTCTCATAATTAGTATATAAGCCAATGTCAATTAGTTTAAGAAATCAATCATAAAACCTCAAGCTTAGGAGCTACTAGTTAGCTCGAAGCAAATTATAAAATAATAAATAAATTGAGAGCTCCTAGAGAGCACCACAATAACCCAAAAACTTTTAATTATATTACATGGCGATCCTGCAAGTCCTGGATTACAAAGTGCTTTAAAATTAGCACCAAACGGAACCTGACGGACAGCCAAGTCTCCGTCAGAAGAGTGTTTAAGCCTAAAAAACACTGAGAAGGAAGCGCCTGGCCAAAAGGCGTCAATATAACAATAACTATTGGAAGGCTAACCGAACTCAGCAACAGCAAGAAAATCAGCTGGGCCAAACAATACAACACAACAAAGATGAAGTATAAAAATATTGAAGAAAAGAACAACTCTACAAAAATGTGGAAAACTGGAGCAGCTGATCAAGGATAAACTCAACAAAAATTAATCTTTCCTTTTCTTATTTAAAGAAGTGCATAAATTGCTGTGCACTCTCAGGTCGGTAGGCGTTAACCGCCGTTGACAAACTTTTTTTTTTTTAATTACAAAATAGCTACTAGCTGAACTCTTTTAAGAGCATTAAAGAAAAGCAACGCCAAAAGTCATCCAGAACTTTAAAATAATATGTTACTCGCATAAAAATTAAGCCCTAATAAAATAAAAAAAAAAACTAACTTACTAACTTTTATAACCTTTATAATAAGTAAAAATAAAATTAAACTTAATCAAAAATAATTAAATTTAAAATTAAATTTTAAATAAAATTAAATTGATATTCCATTTTACTTTCCAATATTTTAATACAAATAATTCAATGTAAACGGTCACTTATACTGTCAAAATGCATAGAAATAAATTTAAAGTCAGAAAACCAGTTGACCTTAAATGTGAAGAAGATAAGGAACCAACTTTAGAACAACAAATTGAATTCAGAAAAGTATTATGGTCGTGGTTAGGAATCGAAAAATACCCACAGCAGAAGACATTAAAGATGAATCCCTCGTAGAAAAAGAAACAGTAATGGCAATGAGGAAGATAGAAAAAGAAGACGACCTAAAGATATGGCAATATATAAAAGAAAATAATATAAATGATTTGAGACTATGCCCCTATACAAATGAACAAAAACAATTTTTAGGAATTATCAAATCAATAAAAAAAAAAAAAAAAAAATTGGGTGCCTAAGCATTGACAAACATTTTTTTAATTATGGATTACTAAATAGTTCGTCGCCTCATAACATTAAAATAATTAAAATGTTAAGTAGGACAAAAATTAACACTTAAAGATGTTTAAATTTTTCAAAAAAATTTATAACTTTATAATGGATAAAAATAAAATTTAACTTAATTTACGATAATAAAATTGTAAAATTAAATTTTAATTAGAATAAAATAATTAAAGTAAATTAATAATTACATTTTACTTTTTAATAATTTTAAGACAAATAATATACGTAAAAATATTATTAAAATGGAAAAAGAACAGTCAAAAGTAATATATTTACTGTTAATAACTATACTTCTTACTTTAAGTTATAGAAGAAAGAACATTTTTTTAAACATGCCCAAAATAAGATATAAGGCAAAAATATACAGCCAAGGCATTAATCGCCTAATGCTAAAATCTTTAGAGTATCAAATAATAATATTAGAAATAAAATGTCACCATAAATAATCATACAACCCATTTTTGTGGCAGTGAAATATATGTGAATACAAATAAGCAGCATTAATAATAATAATAAAAAAAAAAGCCCAATATGACGTCAGAAGAAAACTATTTACTAAAGGGAAACTTGACTTAGGACAAGTTTTCCCTAGGCTTGAAAAAGTGGCCGGTAAATTATATATAATGTTCATTAATGGGAATATTGACTTAGGACAATTTTTCCCATGGCTTGAGAAAGTGGCCGGTGAACAAATAGGCACCAAACGAGAAAATTTTAAAATTGATCTCAATTAAATAATTTATAAATAAAAGGGCATAAAAGTAGCGCTACTACTTAATGAGGTGACCAATATAAATGATAAGAATGCTAAGGCAATTCTTGATATAATGCTGAAATACCATGATGATCCGATAGAGGGGAACATTGTGGAATATATAGAACAATAGAAAAAATAAAGAGGTATTACTATTGGAAAAATATGATAAAAAACATAACGAAATATGTTAAATCATGTCAAAAATGCCAAAAATCAAAAACAATAAACCATAATAAAAGTCCTATGACTATAACAGAAACACCAGAAAAGCATTCGACACGGTGTATGTAGATACAATAGGGCCATTTCCAAAATCGATTAATGGAAATGAGTATGCAATTACTTTAATATGTGATCTTACTAAATATTTGGTGACAATACCAACACCAGATAAATCTGCAAAAACAATCGCTAAGGCGATATTTGAAAATTTTGTATTGACCTATGGACCAATGAAGACGTTCATCTCGGACATGGGAACAGAGTACAAAAATTCTATACTGACGGAACTATGCACACTACTAAAAATTGGGGGTGGTGTTGGCTGAAGTGGTTAGCGCGTTGACTACTAAGCAAACAATGACGTGGGGCCTGGGTTCAAACCCTGACCAGAGCAAGTCAATCAACATCATTTAATTTATGTAATGTACATTAGTGAGATATTGTATTAATTGTTGTCGGACTATTTAAGTGATGAAGGCATAGCACTGGTCACTAAAAAACTGTTCCGACAGCGATTGATGTTCTACACAACATCGCCCTCCTTCCTCGTTTAGCAGAAACATCGGCGAAGTAAAACAATTAATAAAATGCCTGCCAATACAGCTTAACAAAGTTAATGCGTCTACCTAACACCGGAGACACCTCAACAAGCAGAGTTGTAAAAGAGTTAAGCCTTCTACATTTTCAACATCTATCTTCTCTACTCTATCCCTCTCTCTGAGTTCCGGCACAATGCACTGCGTTCGTAGGGGTCATCCCCTGAGTGCTGGTCCTAATTAAAAAAAAAAAAAAATATATATAACTTCCACGGCACATCACCATCAAACACTAGGAACAATAGAAAGAAGTCATAGAACTTTTAACGAATATGTTCGTTCTTATATATCTGTGGACAAAACGGACTGGGACGAATGGTTAAAATATTTCACTTACTGCTTTAATACGACGCCATCAACGGCTTATGAGTTAGTATTTTCAAGATTACCAAACAATTTTAGACAATTTGCTAAAGTAGATAGTGTGACACCACTATACAATGTAGATAACTATGCCAAAGAAGCAAAATTTAGGTTAGAAGTAGCACATAAGCGCGCGCAAATACTTTTAGATAAAAATAAAATAAAACAAAAATTAAATTATGATAGGAATATTTTAGAACATAATTTTAAAATAGAAGATTTAGTTCTACTTAGGAATAATTCAGGGCATAAATTGGAAAATCAATATAAAGGTCCGTATAAAATTAAGAAAATAGATTTAAGAAATAATGTTACCATAGTAGATAAGAAAACCAATAAACAACAAGTAGTTCATAAAAATAGACTTAAGATATATAATAATAACTAACATTTAATATTATTGTATGGCCATACGACTACTATAAAATTAGAAAATAAGTACATCTAAATATTATAATTTTTTTTTTCTTTAAAAACAAAATAAATATTATATTACACTTATACTTAGACTAATTAAAAACTAATTGTAAAAGAATGTCCATAAAACTAACGTTATATGAACATTCTTGTAAAGGGTGAAGGTGTAGCATGTGGCCAACAGTGTGTAGTATGCATTGCGATTCAATAGTACCGCAACATGCAAGCATTGACAAACTGCAAGCAAGATATTTTGTGTGACTGTAATTTGACACTTGTACGTTTAATCAAGTGCAGTTGCACAATGCACTTAAATGAATAACATTTATTTACTGCATTTGTTTAATTGTAAATATAAGCAACCCAAAGTATCTGTTGCTTTTAGGTATGCACTCGTTTAGACTTAAAAACTATTGAACACATGCCAAACGTAAATAGTGGGAAGCTAAATATGCTTACCCAACATTAATATATATTTGTATTCATTTACTCTTATGTTAAGGTACCCTTAAGAATAATTCTCATAATTAGTATATAAGCCAATGTCAATTAGTTAAAGAAATCAATCATAAAACCTCAAGCTTAGGAGCTACTAGTTAGCTCGAAGCAAATTATAAAATAATAAATAAATTGAGAGCTCCTAGAGAGCACCACAATAACCCAAAAACTTTTAATTATATTACACCATTAACTTTGTTTTATTTTCATTTAATTTTAATTTATTAATTTTTAGCCAATTATTTATATTATTCATATCTCTTGTAATATTTTCGTAGCATTCTTCTTCTGTTTCTGCTTCCGTGAATATTAGCGTATCATCAGCATATTGAATAATTTCGCATTTTGTTAAAACCTTTTCCATATCATTTATATATATGATAAATAAAAGAGCTCCTAGTATTGAGCCCTGTGGTACTCCATAATTATTGTTTATAGCACTAGATTCCACACCATTCACTTTTGTATATTGTCTGCGATTTGTTAAATAGGACTCAAAACATTTTAGTTCTTTATCTCGTTTACCATATTTATATAATTTATTTATAAGTATGTCTCTGTCTATAGTTTCGAAAGCTCTTTTAAAGTCAAGGAAAATAGCCAATATTTTATTTTTTTTATTTATAAACTTCCACCTATTTATTACACAATTTATAGTTGTTTCGCATGAATGTTTTTTGCGGAAACCTGATTGATTTTGGATATTAAACCATTGCCTTCCATATAATCCTGCAATTGATTTTTTACAATTTCTTCTATTATTTTTTCACATGTTTTTAAACCATTAATGGGCCGGAATTCTTCACATTTATTTGTATTTTTTATTTTTTCTACTAGTTTAACCATTGATTCTTTCCAGTTATCGGGAAAAATTCCATTATTAAATGATTGATTTATTATTTTCTCTAACACATTGCCCGTTAAATTCCAATTATCTAGAATTATATCTTTCGTTATTTTCTTATAGTCAGGTTTCTTTTTTACATTCTTATTGATACTTTTTAACTCTAATAAAGATATTGCACGAAACTTAAAATTAATATTTATCGCAGGTATTTTGTTCTCATATTGTACATAGTCAATAGATTCTCTTATGTTTTTAATGCTATTTACAAAATAACGGTTAAATTGCTCGGTTATTTGTATGCTCTCTTTGTGTTCTATTTGGTTAAATATCACAGTTTTTATCACATTTTTGGGTTTCCTTAACACTAGTTCTTTTACCACACTCCACATTTCTTTTTGACTACCTGTGTTAGATATTTTGTTGTTTATATATCTAATTTTTTCATTTTCTATTTTTACTTTATATTTATTTCTAATGGTCCTATAATTTGCCCATGCCATGCTGCTATTTCAAATACTGCTCTTTGATATATGTAGATTAACTTTTTCTAATTTCATAATTCTTAGTTCATTGTTAAACCATTTATTGTTAGTTATTTCTTTTATTTTCTTTTTTACTATAGATTTTTTTACAACACTTTCCATACATTCATCCAGATTTTTAGCTTGTTCATCTACAGTAAGATTTTCATTAAATGATAATATTGCACACAATTCAGTTTTAAAAATATTTTTATTATATTTAAAGATTTCTATTTCTTTGTTTTTTTCTTCTGATAATTCCGCACCACAATTAATAAAAGTGTTTATAGACTCATGATCTGATATTTTGTTATTTATGTATATTAGTTTTAGCTGATATCATTTAATTATTCGTAATTATATAGTCAATTGTAGTTTTTGAATTATGACTTATTCTTGTATATTCATTCATTATTTGTTTAAGTCCATTGTCGTTAAGTATACTTTGTATTTTATTTTTGTAATAATCATATTTCCAATCTATATTTATATCACCAGCAATTATAATATCACAGTTCTGCTCACATATATCTTCTAAGAAGTCTTGAAGTGTCTGACAGAAATCAGCCTTAGAGCTGCTTGGGGATCTGTATATAGCTATTAATATGAAAGATATGTTCTTGTATTTTGCCCTTATTGCACTAATCCAGTATAGGGAATCTTGTACTTCGCTTTTTATATATTCGACCGTCCATTGTTTTTTAAAATAAATAATGGTTAGGTTAGGTTAGGTTTCGAGGGCCGCCACATCTGAGACGTGACGCACTTGGGTCCGTTAATTCGGTCCCTTTGTGATACCCTACAGCAGACAGGGCTCAGTCAATTGGTTATTCAATTGCCTGTAGTTGCCCTGTCGCCGGATCAAACCATCCTGATTGTTGCAAGAAGGAGGATATGTTGGTTAGCCCCATGTTCGCCAGACTGTCGAGGTCTGGCAGAGTGTTGGAGCCTATGGTAATCGCCCTAATGCTGTTAAGCGCGGGGCATTGACATAGAAGATGAAGAACTGTTTCTTCTTCCTCCTCATCGTTACAACTTCTGCAGTAGTCATTGTAACTTAGGCCCATCCTTTTGGCATGAGTCCCGAAACACCAGTGCCCCGTTAGCACTGTTACTAGTCGTCTTGTATGACATTTACCAAGCCTGAGCAGATCGCGAGTTCTGTGCAGGCTGTAGCGGGGCCAAGTGGACCTGGAGATTTGACAGGTATGCTCTTGTTCCCACCTTTCTTGAGCAAGATTGTATGATTCCTGCTGGATCAATCGCTTGCAGTAAGATAGAGGAATGCCAACGAAGTGGCATATCATCGAGTTGCTCAATGATGCGCCCCTTTTGGCAATTTCATCCGCAATATCGTTTCCAGCGCACTCTGAGTGCCCTGGAGTCCAAACTAGTGTTACTCTTGAATGTCTCGCTATCTCGTTTAGAGATTTCCGGCATTCATTCACCACCGTAGATGTAGTGTATACACCATTGATAGCGGCAATGGCCGCTTTGCTGTCGGTAAAAATAAGGATGTCTCCCGATATCCTGTAATACCTAAGCCATCTTGCCGCTCTTGTAATGGCCGAGACTTCAGCTTGTAGGACGCTACAGCCATCCCGAAGTCTGAATGGAACCTTCACATTGAAGTTTTCCACGTAGAAACCGCCCCCGGTGTTTACGCCTCTTTTGGAGCCATCAGTGAATACTCTGGTGGCTCCATCGGTGGCAGGGGGTGAGGAGTGGTTTTCCCTATTGGGAACAATAGATTTAAATAGCCCGCCGAAATAAGGTTCCGGTGGGCAGTAGTCAGTAAAGTCATGGAGCGCTTGGTGCTGCCTGAGAATCTTGGAGTGACCAAGATCGGTTCTCGTCCATGAGCATGTAGCGTTCAATCTGATCGCCGCGAACAGAGCTAGCTGTTTGGCCAGAACGTCCACCGGAAGCCAGTTCAGCATAGCGAACAGTGCTTTCGTTGGAGTAGACCTGAGCGCTCCCGTTATCAGGATCGCCGCTAGCCTAAAAATTTTTTCTATAGTTCGTCGGTGGGAGTCTTTCTCTGTCGCTTCCCACCAGACTATAACCCCATAAAACATTATGGGCTTAATTATCGTCTCAAAGATCCAATTGGTCCCTCGGGGTTCGATGCCCCAGTTGCGACCAATCGCTCTTTTACAGGTGTAAATAGCCACGAGGGCCTTATTTGCTCTATACTGGGTGTTTAGGTTCCAAGATAGTTTACTGTCTAGGATTACGCCCAGGTACTTAGCGTTATCCGAGATTTTTAGTGTGGTCCCGTTTAATTTAGGGGGGCGCAAAGTCTTCGATTTTGTGCCTCCTGGTGAATAGCACCAATTCGGTTTTCGCCGGATTGACGCCGAGCCCACAGCTGACACTCCATTTGCTGAGGGTTTAAATAAATAATGACTCTACCTGTTTTTGAAGAATTCGATAATGTGGGATATTTGCCTGTGTTCTACATTCGTAAAATGAAATGAAAGTGAAAATTTAACTAATTTTGTGTTCTTAAATTTGTTAAAGTGAAATAAAAAGTAAAATTTAATTTTCAACTTGTTTCAAGTGGAATTGATGTGTTCTACAAATCATTTTCACCACAAATAAAGTAATTTGAAATCGAAGGCTAACAGTCGCGTGAAATAATATACAGCCAGGTTCTGCATATCACTACGACATGAAAGTGAAATCGATTTTAATTCCACATAAACGATTTTATTGTGTTCCGAAAATCGTGTGAAATAGTTTTTTTAGTGCGGTTTTTTCTCTTGATAAGTTATTTGAAACAACTTGAGAAAAAACAAAATTATGTTGTACTGTGAATGACTTTCATTAACAATAGTATTTCACAATTAAAAATATAAACAAAAAAACATTTTAAATTTCTGTGCAAAATTATTTTTAATAGATTTAACCTGTTTTAAGCCACTAATATGAATCAATCTGCGGTTGTTATTTCTATTTATTTGTTGGAAAAAGAAAAAGAACGAATGGAACGGATGCAGAGGAGAAGACTTCGGGATCGTTCCAATCCTTTTGAACTACCAGAGAAATCGTAAGTAAATTGTAGTGAAAATTTTCTTAAACGAAAAAAAAGATTTATAGCGTATTTTAGATTAAATAAAGAAGGCTTTTTGATGCTGTTAAATGAAATATCAACCAAAGTGGCCGAAGCAAGCATTCCAGTGATTTTACAATTAGCTACGGCACTTCGTTACTTCGGACAGGGGAGCGCACAGCAAATGATTAGAAAAGATTCTAATTTGGCTATGGGGAGGAGTACCGTGTCAAAAATTCTGGCCAACATGTTTGATGTATTAGAAGATGTCATATGCCCAAAATGGATAAGGTTTCAAAAAAGTGAAGAGGAACTTTCAAAGTCTAAAAGACATTTTTACAACAAATATCAATTACCTGGGGTAATTGGATGTGTGGACGGTACCCACATAAAAATTAAGACGCCATCAAACAACTCAAGTTTATTCTGGAATAGAAAGGGTTTTCCCAGCATAAATGCTATGATTGTAAGTAACGTCATACATACATATGTACATATATGCACATTTATATTGTTCTATTATGCTCTATAGATTACTGATTATAAAATGAATATTATGGCAGTGGATGCATGCCGACCTGGTCAGTGCCATGATTCATTTATATGGAAGTTAAGTGCTGAGAGATGCCACCTGATGAGAAATTATGAAAATGGTGATAGGAGATCGTGGCTTTTGGGTGATGCAGGATATTCTTTGGAACCATTTTTACTAACGCCATATAGAAGTCCTACAGCGGGAACTGCAGAACATAAATTCAATAAACAACATACATCTGCGCGAAATATAATTGAACGGGTTATTGGTGTTTTGAAAAATCGCTTTAGATGTCTCTTATACACCCTAACATACGAACCAAATAAGTCCGTTAAAATCATCAATATTTGTTGCGCACTCCACAATATGTGTAGGTTTTATAATGTCGAAGCATTTGATAATGATGAAGTTCCACATGGCGATATTGAACAGTCTTTTATAAGTGCCGACACAGACACGGAATTGAGATTCTTAAATGAAGCAATTAGAATGAGAAATGAAATAGCCAGAAGTCTATAGTATCGCAATTCATTTATTAGTATACATACATATGTATATGTACATACAGCATGTACATATATGGAAGTCTTTGAAAATAAATAAAGAAATTACAGTAAAAATAATAGCGAAATGAGTTTTTTTATTTTGTAAGGTGATTGTTCCTTCCTATTTCTAAATTCAACTGTTTTAATTTAATTTCATTTTTCTCAATTCAATTTTTTTCTACCTCAAAGTTGTGGCGCTTAACTTCCTTCATTTTCTCCTCATGGTAAAGGTTTTGCTTCTTATTTTTTTCCTTCAATACATTTGTTACATCATACAAAGATTTTCGCATTTTATACAATTGCTTCGACATATCCTGGAATTACTTTAAAATGTTTTTTGATGTTTCATTAAAATTGTTGAATGCTTCTATAATCTTTTCATTAGTAGAAGTTTGACTGGAAATAAAAGATTGCAAGACATGTTGTATGGGTTCTTGTCGACATCTTTTTTGTGTAGGATTTTCGTTAGCATCTGCCACTTGATTTATTGGTTCTTGTCTACATCTTTTTTGTGCATAATTTCGAATTGGCTCTGCCGAATCTTGCACTTCAATATTTAAAGTATTGTCTGCGTTGTCATCAATATTTCCCAATTCAAGGGTGGAATCAGATGTTAACGGTGCAATCTTTATTCCAAAAGATCTAGTACCTGATATACCTTCAACTGCAGTGTAAATGCCACAAATTTTAGCAATTGCATCTTCTTTGGAGGTCACATATTGCATGTTGTTCGGTCCTCCACCCGTAGCTGTTGCTTCTGCTTTGTTGTGAGCCAGTTTTTTACGAATAGTACCTTTCCAGTCATTCCAAGTTTTCTTCCAGCCTTTATAATACCCTTTGGCCAGTCCTGAATGTTTTTCCATAAAATCCATGAAAATATCCTCTTGCTCCACGTTTTTGTGTTTTCCCCTTTATTAAATAAGGTTAATTTTGCCATAAAATTTATTATAAAAATATTATTTACTACTTACATTTCGTTTTTAGCTTATTTAAATTATTTACAACAAACTATTTCATATATTTATTCAAAAATAATTTTTTTCGTCAAAGACCAACTGCTTTAAATACGTTTTTTTGTAGCAAAATTCATTTACAGAACATGGAATTGTAGCGGAAAAAACAGCAGAAACAATTTGAAAATGAAATTTACTTTTATAAACCATTTAAGCGATTTCTAAAACACCAAATAGATGAAAAATACACATTTGACGATTTTTTGGCGAAAAGTGATTTACAGAACCTGGGTGATACTTTTTGATAAAAATAAAGGAAATTATTTTTCCTAGCTTTATTTTCTCAAAGTTTAGGCAGTTTTTAATCAAAATTTTGCCCAATTTTTTCGTTTTTGTTTAGATTTTTCGGAATTTTTAATCAGTATTGCATTTACCCAAGATTTCGCGATTTTTCGCCATTTTCGTGATTTCTACAATTTGTTTTATATTCCTTAAAGTTTTAGCAATTTTTAATCATAATTATGATATCTTTAAAATTTTTGCAGTTTTTCGCAATGTGCGTAATTTTTGCAAACTTTTCTGCATTCTTACATTTTTAGGGAATTTTAATGAAATATAAATTAAAATTTTAGCTAGATTTTGCACTTTCATAAATTTTGCGAATTTTTACGAAAGCGAACAATTTTAGCATATTATAATCAGTTTTAGAGCTTGCATTGAATATGTGGGTTCTTGTGAATTTTTTCTTTTAATTTTCGCGATAGGCTCGATTTTCTGCAATGCAAAAATATTTCAAGGCAAGATTTTTTCTTGCATATCATAAAGATACAAATCATTTTTATTTTTCAATTTGAGTTTTATATTGAACAAAACAATGGATTAATGGAAGAAAATCTTTACTCAGCGAAGCGGATATTCCACTGGGTTAGTGAATTGATTAAAAAGTTTAGGAAATCATTAACCATCTTCTCAAAAGCTTTTAAATGGTACCAATATTGACCACATTATATGAAACATACACCATATATTTACAATTTTGTACTGGAACTCCAGATACCCATAGCTCGGACATGCTTAGGAAAAATTTTTTAAATATTTTTTTCATATTTTTTGATTCTCCATCGGATTATTTTTTTTTTTTAATAACGCAGCCAAACTACATTTGTTCCCACATTATTTTAAAAATTTGTTTGAAACAAAGCAAAATTGAAATCGTCGGAAAAACAAAATTTCATTACTTTTCTAGAACACAGTGATATTGTAAATGTGAAATTCAAAAGTTTTTCACTTTCATTTTGTAGTGAAATACAGAACTCAGGCGATTGATTGTATTGTCTTAATTCAATTTCATTTACTTCTGTTTGATTTGTCATATGGGTTTCGCATAGAATTATAAAGTCTGGGTTACTGGTTTCAGCTTCTATTTCCAATTGAGTAAAATTATTTGTTAATCCCTGTATGTTTGTGTATATGCCATATATATTTTTTGTTTGTTATATATTTATCTCTAAACCAATTCTCTTCATTTTTAAATTAAATTTATTTTTATATACGGGACATTCCCTATTATTCGTTGCATGATTTTCGTCCAGTCCTAGATTCAAGCGTTTATTCTCTCTTACACAGTTTAAGCATTTATATGTTGTCTCCTTATTACAGTCCTTACTTCTATGATTGCCATGGCATTTGTAGCATATTTCATCATTTCTGCAGTCTGATGCCTTGTGGTTATATCCTTGGCATTTGTAGCATTGAATTATTCTGGTGCCATCAAACACTCTACATCTATCCCAACCAATGTTTATTTTCTGTTGTAATATAGCATTGTTATACGATTCGTTATCTATTTTCACTTTTACATTATATATGATTCTATTAAATCTTTTTGTCTCATAACATTTCACTATTTCAATTTTACTATCCTTCATTATATCATTTTGCTTTTTTAATTTTTCAACCATTTCTTCTTCTTTCATTTTAAAATTCATGTCTGTTATTATAATGTGCATATCCATTTCTTTTGGGATTTTTACTTCATAATTTTCACTAATATCATTTTGTATTGCCTTTTTAATTTTTCCCTTTCTTCAGCATTTTCACTTTGTATAATCACTGTGCCATTTCTTCTGTTTTCAACATTTGTTATTTTGAAATTTATTGGATCGACTTTTTCATTTAATTCAGCTTTGGTTTTTTGTGCGGTTTGTTTTTCTTTTGGTTTTATGACTAAGGGGACATTTTTTGATGCATCTGGCATCACTACATTTTTTGCCACAGTTTGTGCATATGACATTTTGCTTTTTGCACTTGTTTCTTTAACCATTTTTTTTATGTCTTCCCACATCTTTACATTGTTATTGTTTATTTTTTCACACATGTCTTTATTTTTATCTTCAACTGCACTGATATTTCCATAAATGTTTTTTATTTCTGCCATATTTTTTCCACATGTCTTATGTACATCTGCCATATATTTAAATCTTTCATCATACCGTTTTTCAATTGCTTCCAATAATCTTTTAATTTCCTTTTCATTTCGTTTAACTGTACTTTCGAATTCATGTTTATAATCAACCAATGTTTGTTTGCTTTTATTTACACTTTCCTGTATGTCCTTTAGAACGAAATCAACATTCTGTATATACTGCATGCAGTCTTCGCAGATAAACCTTATAAAATTGTCCTCATCAAGAATTTTAGCGGAGTATTGATCTATCCCTGCGCACTTTTTGTATAATGGTACACCTTTTCACATACACCATCACATCTTATACCACTTTCTCCCCTTATTGATGATTTGCATTTATGTCAATCAGCCATTTTTAGGATCTTCAGTAAAAACTATTATAAAATTATATTCCTTTTTCTTATTCACTGTTTTTAAATGTTTTCCTTTTTTTTATTTTGTTATTTCTGATATTATAATAATATCATAAACAATTATTTTACAATTTTATTTATAATATTTTTCAGAGCTTTAAAAATTTTGCTTGCAGTTCTCACCAGAGTTGCCAAGAGCTCAAACATTTTAATATTTATGTAGCTGCCTTAAAAAAATTAAGTTGAGATAAGATATTATGGCTTATGTATTATGTTCCAAAAAGAATTAACTTAAAATATAATCGCGTATAGTTTTATTAAAAATTAAACTTTTTACTTGAAATTTAGCTGAGTGATAGATCTTGAAGAGAAGATTTAGAATATGTAATAAAATGAAAAAGCATTTATGTCAACTTAAGCCATTATTATTTAATGCCACAGATATATACACGAGGGGCACGAACTATAAATCCCCTAATAACAAGGGTCACAGTAATATGTGAATTTCCCTAATATAGAGTAAAAACAACAGAACCGTTAAATTACAAAGTAGAATACTTTGATGATAACGGACTACGAGTTTGTGTTGATTATTAGTAATTTCCAAACAGTGATGAGGGAATTTCGTACTAACCAGAATTGTCTCAATATTTAGAATAAAAAATGAATTAAAAATTAATTCTCGTATTCTATTTCTGTTGAAAACTGGTTAAATAGTTGATATTCTTCTCAATTAGTATCAACTTTACGAAAATTGTGAAGATGGACAATTGAACGCTGATGAGAGGTGTAGCGGGCTTGAAATCAGTACTGATACGTTCTGCTAAAAAACTGATTGGATAAAAATAATAATATTTTCCAACATAAAAAAACTCTTAGTAATTTTGAATTTTCATTAATTCAATAACACTGAACTTGAGCCTGATAATGTTACTTTTCATATGTACATCAATATAAGTTCGAATAATAATTACGTTTATTCGTAATAATAATAATAAAAAAAAAATATGTATATAATATATTTAAATTTTATTTATTAGAATGTTTATTTATATATATATAGATTTAATCAAAAGACCTATAGCTTAAATAAACATTCTAATAAATATAAAGAAAAGGTCAAATAAAATAGAATATATATATATTTAAATTTTATTTAAAGAGCATAATTTTAAAATATTTTACATTTATTTGAGCATGTACTCAAGTATTTATGTTTTAAATTTTATTTATTTGTTGAGGGTTAGCAATATCTAGATATATATTTCGTTGGTAGCTATACCAATTCATCAATAATAGCTTAAAAACATTTTTTTTAAGCTATTTTTATGCTTTGTAATTCACAAAAATATATTTGTGAGTTTTTGTATAAAGAAATGAGCTTTAAAATTTTTCGAACATAAGGTGTTAAACATCTACTGATGGATTGGTATAGATATCAACGAAATATATATCTAGATATTGCTAACCCTCAACAAATAAATAAAATTTAGAGCATAATTTTATTAAATATTCAGATTTTTATCTATCGCGTTCAATATTCTAAAAGATTTCCATGGCAGCAATAATTGAAAGCTATTTCTCTCATATCTTGCAGCTCTTAGAAGAAATACATCATTGATCTTTTAACGGAAAACTTCTTTGAGTCTGTGAATAATTAGTACACATATTTTAAAATCAAGTACATTTTCTGCAACAATAATTTCTTAAAATCTTTAATATTAAGGCGGACCTCAATAAAAAAAATGATAATGAATTTTTTTCTAAATTTATTTTAAAATAAATCTACAGAAGTTCACATAAAATACAGAAAAACTTAATCAAGATCAAGAACATTTTTTAAGTTAATCAATTTCAACAAATATTTGTCCAATTCACAAGATCCTTGTACACTGAAAAAATTTTACTTCATATACATACATAATTAATGAAACATTCAGTTTCAACTCTGGTAGCGCACAGAAGCGTTTTTAAAATCCTCGCAACTGAATATTAAAAATGATCAAAAATTTAGTCATAAAAAATATTAAAACAAAACATTGATTGAACAGTTATTATGCTGGTTTTATTATATTTTTTGCTTGTGTGCAATATACATAAATATTTGCATTCACACACACATATAGTGAACAAAAAAATGTGTTCATCGGCTGGCAACAACAACAACAATAAACCTACAAGCAGTAAGAATGTTTATTTAACTTTGGTTGCTGATGACGACAACAAAAAAAAAATTATTTAAACAAATACCTGAATTTTACACAAAACACAACAACTCCTGCGCGATCGTGTTCTCCGTATATGTTAAATAGTGATCAGGACACAACAACAATAGCACCCATTAGCAAACTTGCTTAGCTGTACAAACAAACAAACAAACAATAAAGAACAAGGTGACCAACGTGCATAAAATTGTAGATGCAGTAAGTGAAATAACCGATAACAAAATTCAAACAGGTATCGATAGATACATAACCGTGTTAAAAAGGGGAAGAATTCCCAAATCTACTCAAATTGCGTCAACGGCAAAAGTTCCCAAAGATGGAAAAAATATTAAAATTTCCGAAAATCATTTCGCTATTTTAACTGAACAAGGTGATAAAGACACAACTACAAAAAGTTCGAGTAAACCACCACCGATATACTTAAGAGAGCAGATCTCCAGGTTTCTGGTAAAAAGCCTTATCTCGTTAGTTGGGGAAAATGAGTTCTACGTAACTCCAATCAAACGTGGGAACATCAACGAGACAAGAATTCAGGTATCTCATGAAAATAATTACCGAAAAATAGTTTCATATTTTAAATCTAAAAAATAAAAACTTCTATACATATCAACTAAAGACCTAAAAATAGTTATAAAAGGCATAGATTCAAGCGTAGATCCAGTAAAAACTGTTTCCAAGATAAAAAATAGGGAAAAATCCCCCAAACTATCAGCCCAATCACGAATATTCCCTCGGAATTTATTTCTCACGGAAAACAATTTTCTCGAAAAAAAATTCCTCCTATCATAAACTTAAAGGGAGTAAAAAAAATAAATAAGTGGCAACATCGAATTTCGGAGACATCTGTTTTTCTTATTTACATTGTAGTTTTCTTTGCGAGACAAGTTTAAAGTTTTGTGTTAAGTGAATTGTTTAAGTGAATTAAATTTAATAAAAAAGAAAAAATGCATTATATAGCTTTCCGAATAGGAGGACCCATAGCATTGAGTTCAACCTCAGTTTTGCTCCAAAATCTACCAAGTATTTCCTTGCCTCCTTTAAAAACCCCACAAGCAATGTCTGGGTTGGCTTCCATTAAAGACAGCAAATGTTGAGTTTGTTGCTTATTTGTGCTTTTCGACCTTAAAATATAGTTTTTATTTATTTTATTTCTTTAAATTCAATAAAAATACTTACATGTTTAACAAGCTCCCTTTAATATTGCACGTGAATTTTTATTTGCAGAAAAACGAAAAACATATGTATGTGTTTAGAATAAGTATATTTTTCCCGCGGAATATTTTTTCCCTTTTGTAGTTGATAAAACAGGTATGGTAAAAAAAATTTCTCACGGAATATATGATTAAAATAGGAGTAAAGGGTAAAGGGAAAAATTTCATGAGGAAAATTCGTTTATGATTGGGCTGTATATTTAGAGTCGAGGTACAGCCAGGTGACATGAAAATAAAAAAAAATGAAGCACTCCCTATATATAATTTGAGGTATTTGTTGCATCGAAGAGTTACCGTTGAGCTTCCACATAAAAGAGCTGGAATGCTTGAACTTCCAAGAATTTGGGCACACGAAAACTTATTGCAAGTTGCTTACAGTCTGCGCTGTAACGCGTTTAGTGCTCAACAACAAACTAATAGTAAATTTTCATACGCTAGTATTTTAAAAAGCAACCAGAGTACGCCGCTAAAAACCGTAACAGGAAATGAAGATTCGGGGTCTAATATTAGTCGTATTGAAGCCTCAATTGAGAGCTTAATACAAACAGTAAAAACTTTTACTCTTAACATGTCCTGTATGATGCAGGAAATGTTGAAAATGCAGCCTACCTTGTTGCAGCTGCACTAAAAAAAACATGAATTTAAGAATCTGTTTTTGGAACGCAAACGGCACATGCGAACATAAAAATGAATTGCTTAATTACCGCGGATAGGTTTCGAATACGATTATCTTCCACGTGTAAAGAGTATACTCCAAGCTTGCAAGCTCGTGCCAATTCTATTGATATTTTTTAACCGGTCTTGTGGCTTGCTTACTGGATGAATTGCTTAATTACCGCGGATAGGTTTCGAATACGATTATCTTCCATGTGTAAAGAGTATACTCCAAGCTTGCAAACTCGTGCCAATTCTATTGATATTTTTTAACCGGTCTTGTGGCTTGCTTACTGGATGAATTGCTTAATTACCGCGGATAGGTTTCGAATACGATTAGAACATAAAAATGAATTAGAATATTTTCTTCTGGATAAACAAATCGATGTTATGCTTATCTCAGAAATTCATTTGACTTCTCGAAGCTATTTTAGAATTAATGCATACAATTTTTACGACACAAAGGATCCTCGAGGTAGAGCTTGTGATGGCTCGGGTACTCTAATAAAAACGCGAATAAAACACTACTTATTACACGATTTTTGTGAAGAACATCTTCAAGCAACGAACATATGCATAAAAAGTTATTATCAAAAACTTGTAATATCATCTGTCGATTCCCCCCCAAGATTTTCAATTACCGTGAGTCAATATTCGGATTTTTATAAATCACTAGGCTCCCGTTTTCTAGCAGCTGGCGACTACAATGCTAAACCCACATTCTGAGGTGCACGTTTAATCACTCCTAAGGGACGAGTTTTTTTTTTGACGTCAATGGGCTTGAACGTAGTGTCAAGTGGTAGCCAACATATTGGCCAACAGACCGATAAAAAATTCCAGATGTTATTGACTTTGGAATAGAAAAAGTTGTACCCAGCGAGATGGTTGAAGTTAAAGCATCTTTGAATTTATCTTCAGATAACTCACCTACAATTATCACTATTTACTCACTGACAACTACACCAACATGTGATTTACCGATGACATCTGCATGTGTTAACTGGCTGAAATACAAAAAGTATCTGAGTGCTCATTGCTCGGAAAGAATGCCGCTGAGAACACCTTCTGACATAGATGATTCTATTAGGTTCTATTAGCACATTTTAAGCACGCATAATACTTCTTCAAGCAAAAACAATCAACAAGTGAGATTTAACAATATTTTTTCTGTTGATATAGAATGGCAACGCTAGAGATCGCCTCAGGTAAAATTAAAGCTTAAGGAGTGTACCAAGCAGCTTAAAAAAGTTTTGCAAACACAAAAACAAGCTTCCCTTCAAAAATTTCTTCAAGAATTTGATGCAACACCACAAACAGATTATTCGCTGTATCGTGCTGCTGATTTCTGCTGATATTGTTGAACTGCCACCAGTCGTCTCTTTACCAGAAATACTATTACTAGTCTTAACACCAGAAAAGCCCCAGGTGTCGACAAAATAAGCAACAAAATGCTTCAAAAATTGCCTTATCTTGCAAAACGAATAATACTATTCATCTTTTATAGTATTTTGCAAGTGCAATACCATCCAACATAATGGAAGGTTTCGATGATGGATGTATTCCAGATCATCAATATGGTTTTCGCAGACAACATAGCACTATTAAACAAACTCACAGACTTGTGAATGTTGTTAAAGACACTTTTGCAAAAAGAAACATAGCATAGCATATGCATATAAGCTCTAAAACACAAATTAACACAAAATCTACCAGCAAACATCGTCAAGCTTTTAAAAAGCTATCTAAAGGAACGAAAATTTGTAGTTAGGGAAGGCATTTTTTTAAGCCATCCGCAGTGGATTGAAGCCGGAGTACCTCCGGCAGCATCTATGGTCCCTTACTTTATTTAATATAAGCAGTAACATTCACACGTCAACATTTGCTGATGATACAGCTTTTCTAAGCGTTCATGAACATCCTGTCGAAGCTTCCCGCACCTTACAAGAGTATATATCCAAATTGGAAAAATGGCTCAAACAATGGCGCATAAAAGGTAACGAGCGGAAATGTGTACACGTCACTTTTACGTTGCGCAGGGAAACATGTCCGCCTATACAAATCAACACCGAGACCATACCTCAATACACTGTAGTCAAATATCTAGGCGTTCATCTTGATCGTCGTTTAACATGGAAATCGCATATAGACGCAAAGTTGACACAAATGAAATTAAAAGCAGCAAAAATGAATTGGCTTATTGGAAGCAATTCTATACTAAGCCATGACTGTAAACTTCTATTATACAACGCGATCCTGAAACCAATATGGTCCTATGGAATCCAGTTTTGGGGCACTGCCTCAGCAGCGAGTGTAGAAAAAATACAAGGGCGACAAAACAAAATTCTACGTACAATTGCTGCAGCCCCCTGGTATATCCGAAATCAGCGAATTAACAAAGATCTTGATGTTCCGTTGGTGAAGACAGTATTTTGAAAACATGTGAGAAAATATCAAAAAACTTGAGTTGCACCCAAATCCACTTGCACGTAATATTCTTCATTATAGAGGCCACATCCGGTTGAAAAGAAGGGTAAAAGGGGGAAGCTGTACACGAGAGATGTAAAACAACAATAATCAACCGTGGAAACTACAAAATTTTGTTTAGCATTGGCTAAACATATATTTATCATTTTTAGATTCAACATTTGAAAAACTTATTGATTTTTCAATCTATAATTGAAGATTCAATAAATAATAAAAGTAAAAAAAAATAATAATAATTTATGAAACGATTTTGGTGTTGATGATATTTTTCTTCTTTAAGCTAATAAGGCCTAACGTAGTTAATGTTAATTAAACAGCTTTATTACATTTTTTACCCAACGTTTCGTCTATTGTTTGTTGACTTCTTCAAGGTTTTCATCTATTTAAAATTTTTTAAAACATTATATTATATTTTGAAAATTTTTTTCATTGTACATTATTTACTTACAATAATACAAATGTTAAATTAAAAAGGATTGCAGTACGAAATTATTTTTGATATTTTTTAATGCCGAAGAATTTTTTTAAAAAATTAATAAATAAAAATATACTGTAAAAACACAGTTGGTGCTGTTATTTGATTGCAACAATATAACTAGCGCTGATATTATTGGTGTCCTCTTTTATGTTCATCGTTCTCTCTATGTTCTTTTGTATGCGCAAGCTTTCGATTGTGTATCCTTTTCTCTCTATATTTTCTCTGTCTAAAATTCTCACATAAGTGATTATACGAACTTTATAAGGAAACAAAAAGATAGAACAAAACAAATAACAAAAATTGCAAAAGAAAACCAAATACAAAAACTAGCTACACTGAAAGAAAAGTATTTGAAAATGCATGGTTTTTCCTGTAATGAAAATTGGTTAGAAAATAAAACAAATGTGATGTTGCCTATTGAATGCAAATGGCTTCTCTCATTGGGGAAAAAGTTTTCCCTACCTGTAGATAAAAGAAATTTCTCGCCATTACACATTGTTGCTGACATACTATAGTAAATTGGATTGGATATTGATGTGACTGTCCGTAATACAGTGCGACGGTATTACAGCACTCAGGGTTGGAGCTTCATTACATTGTGCATTCACACACGGCAATAATTATGCTGGCATAAAATGAGAGTTTTTAGGCGAGAGGGGTGAAGAGAGCGTTTTTTCGTTGGCACAATTTTTCATCCAGCCTCAAACCCGCATTAGCAGCACAAAACTAAAGCGCCATGGCCACGTATCAAATTGCTTGACAAACAACATGTATGTGGTGGTAAATATTATTTTGCTTAACACAGCAACGTGTCAAATTCATGCCGTCAAATTTCATTTGAAAGTTATTTTTGAATGATAAGAACGTGTTGCGTTTTTGGTCGCAAAATATTTTTTGCTTACAAAATTTTCTTAATTTTATTTATTAACATTTATAATATTAATTATCTTACATTTTTATATGCGATTGACTTACAGGGCCTTTATATTAAATTATTATGAAAATAATTATATATATTTTGTTAATTTTAATTCAATAAATATAAAAATTATCATAACATTTACATTTTTTTCAACATTTAGCTTATTTTTAATTAATTTAATTTTTAAAGCAGGCAAACAGCGATAAAATTTAATTAATTCCAGTATGAAATTTTTTTATCCATTTTTTATTTATTGCGTTGTCAAATTTTCCGCGTACGATATTGTCGCTGCGGAAACTAAATAAAAATAAGATTTGATGTAATTACGCAGCAACACATCAAATTTGCTTCAAATTACTGTATAGACGGCAGTGAATATCTAAATTGTTTTGATTTTCGTCAAACTCACATGGACATATACGTGAGAGTTTTTTTTCACTAACACAATAAAAAAAAACTTAGTTTGTCAAGCCAATTTGATACGTGGCGATGGCGCTTAATACATGCACTCTTACGAATACATAGGTTCTGTGTTTTCTTTTTTTACAGACCGTATTCAGTCGTTAGTTAGCCATCGTCGAGTGAACATGAATTACAAAGAAGAAGAGGGTTGGTCGCGCCAACAAAATTTATACATTTCTGTATGTTTTAATAAAACAGTATGAAACATTCTCAATTCATTTTTAATTTTTTTTTTAGGTTTTTTATATGTTTTTAAATATTTTTTCTTGAGTACATTCTCAAATAAATGTAAAATTTTATATTTTGGTATTTTATATGTTTTTATTTTATATTTATATTCTATTTTATTTGACCTTTTCTTTATATTTATTAGAATGTTTATTTAAGCAATAGGTCTTTTGATTTAATATATATATATATATATATTGTTGTTTATTTATATTTATTTTCGATATTTCGCTAACAATTTGTTAGCATCTTCAGGAAAATTTTTTTAAATTATTTGAAATTTTAATATTGATTTGTGTATTGGGTGTCATAAGCAGAAAACATTTTTTGTAAATAAGGCGGTTTATGTTTATTAATTGTTAATTGATTAAATTTGTCAATAAATCTTTCAAAAAACATAAAATTTTTTAACGATTAATTATAAAAATTCTCAGAATTTACTTAAAAAACTACAAAAGTTCTAAGAGAATTAATAAGTTACTTACACAATTAAATTAAAAACTTTGAAAAATGTTGGCTAAAGTTTTTTATTAGTATAGAAGTTGTGAAGCAATTTCAAAATTTTTATATTGATGTTTAAAATTTTCCCTCATTCCAAAAATATTCAGTAAATTCGCTTCTTATACTTGTAATTCCTCCTAAAATAATTGCCAATTCATCATCACTTATTCTCGCCATAATATTTCTGCCAACTATGTACATACCCAGCGGTAAATTTAACGAAGTACCTAGATAATAATCAATGACATCAGGATGACATTTTAAGCGAACCATATAAGTACTTAAAATGTTATCTATGTGTAATCTAATTAATTTTATCCACTCATTATAACTTCAATTACAATATAGTCGAAGAGTTAGTTGAGTATATTTGCAAAAATGTTTAGGAATTTTTTTTGTCTTCTTTTAGTACACAAAAAATGCAAAAAAATATCCACTCATTATAACTTCCATTACAAAATAAGCGAAGGGTTGGTTAATGTATGTTTCTACTCTTAATACACAAAAAATGCAAAAACAAAAATGCCGTAATAGTGGCATTAAAAAAAAATACAAAAATTGTTTCAATTCTTTTTCTGTTTGTTAGTTTATCGTTGATCGCAGAACATAAAGCTTACACCACAAGTAAATTTCTAAAAAGGTATTTACATACATATAAAATCATTGGGATTAGTGGTACTATGTTCTAGCCTTCGCTTACAAATGCAAATTAAACCGTAATGAACGTGCATTACACCATAACTTGCTAAGATTTATTGATGTATCATTAACGTTGCTTAAGACTTCGCTTATGAAGTAAACGCAATTGAAATGCGAATCACTGACATCGCTGCTTACTCTTTAAGCGAAAGCGCACCGATTAAACGACCTATGACACTCCTATGCTAAATTTAAGTAGTAATATAAGCGACAGAATCATCACTGATAGCTACTAAATATTGCTTACATCAGCGATTAAATAATGACAATTTTTACCGCTGGGTACTTATGTTCCGTAATGTGTATAATAATAATAATGTGTATGCAACGAAAGACAAACTTCAAATGAATAAAACCACACTAACACATACAAAGCTGAGTACATGTACATATACATTTTATGCCAGCATAATTAGACTCGTGTGTGAATAAAAGATCAAAAATTGTGCGGCTTAAAAATTTATCCCGTGTGTGAAACCACATTGAGCTATTTTAAACTGGATTAATTATGCTGGCATAACATGACAACTTTTGGCGAGAGGGGTGAAGAGAGAGGTTTTTCGTTGGCACAATTTTTTAACCAGGCTCAAACCCGCATTAGCAGCACCAAAGTAAATTTATACCAAGTATATGCATCTAAACAGCTTATTAATTTTTTTCTCGTTTAAGCATTAAACATATTCGCCACAGCAGACTACCGACTACCACCTGTCAAAATTAGAATACATGTGTGCATATGAGAATGATTATATTGAAGACAGCAAGGCAACACGACAACAGGTTTTTGTCCATGCTACTTTTGTCGTGTAGTCGAATTAAACTAATTTCTATTTCTGATGGCCACAAAACCAAAACAATGTTGACAATATAACAAAATTTGTGAAGCAAATTAGTGATTAGAAATATTTTTTATTGTAAAATAAAAAAGAATATAACAAAATTTAAATGCATCAAGAATTTTTATTAGCTTTATTGTTATATGGAATATTGACTTGAGTCAAAAATACCAACATTGTTAAAGTTAAAAAAAAACTCACAGGGTAATAGCCGTTTTTTACCTAAAAATTTTTGTGTAATTTTTTCGGAGCTCTGTCTTGATTCCTCAGTTTCGGGGTTCAAAACTTTAATATATTATTGATCATAAGTCTACAATATAGAACAAATATAAACAACATAGATATCATTTCAAATGCTCTAAATAACTCATTTAATTCTTAAAATCATCATTAAGGAAGCATAACTTAAAGGGCTATTAGACACGCATACTTGTCTGCAGACATGTACGATGGCATACTTTGTGTTTTGCTATTACACTATCGAACGCTGACGGCATACTTCAGTACACATGTATGTTGTTGTTGTTGGTGTGCGGCAGACATCAGAAAATCAAAAATTTTTGAAAACCAACAAACATGTCTGACGTACTCGACATACATTCTATTAGACAGTGATTTTTGGTATGCCATCGTACATGTCTGCAGACAAGTATGCGTGTCCAATAGCTCTTTTACGTATTTCATCGGTGATATCTTTTAAGTATACACCAAATAAAAGCATGGTAAGTTCTCTGTAAAAGTGAAAAGTCAGATTAAAAAATTTTAAAATTAAATTTCACTCGGAATGGGTAAATTGTTTTAAGAAATTTGTATACCAGTATAAAGGTATTTTAGAGAAGTTTAGAGTGATATCCACATCGCTTATATCCGTTCCATTTTCTAGGAGTTATGGCCAATAAAAAATAAGTTTTGAACTCCGGAGCCAAAAGAGATCCATGAGATGAATTTTTTCGGTCAAAGCGAATCCATACAAAGTGATGTGAGTGGCGAATTCAATTCGCCCCAGCAAGCTTTAAAAGCGCTAAATATCACCACTGTAATATACATAAATGAATCGTTGCAACAATTCAGAATCAGCTGCTTACTGTTTATCTGTCGTTTCCAAAATAATTAAGTAGCTGGCTAAACGGCTACAACGGTAGCTAGCAGCATTTGTGTTCGTGTGTTCTTGTAGTCTGCTGTGGCGAATGTGTTTATACCTTTAATGTTAATGTCTGACTGTCAAAAGTTGTTTACAATTTCGTACGCCATTTTGGTTTTTTTTGCTTTGTTATACATAATTCTACAAATTCTGTGCATTGAAAACGTATGTGAAAAATTTTAAGTAAACAAAAGTGTTCCAATATTATTCCTATAAGACATTAAAAAGTACAATTCATAAATAAATATATCAAATATATATGCATAAGCAAATGTCTATAAAAAAATCGCGCACCTGTGCACTGTGTAAAAAAACACTTCTAACTGGAAGTGGTTCTTTGTTTAGTGTCCCAAAAGACTTGGATAGAAGGAAAAGATTGGCTGAAATTTGTGGCAGAGATTTGAAACCATCGCATTTAATTTGCGAGCTTCACTTTTTGCCTGCAAGCATTGTACAGACAGTTGGACAACCGAGACTTTTGCCAAATGCTGAGCCCTCTCTTGCAATGCTGGGAAAACACCATTATGTTGCAATCAAATTTTTGTTGAAATCATGTGATTTCAATAAAATCCCTTAAAATCACAACTATAGTAAAAGTTTAATGAAATAATTTACATTTGGAATCTAGCGGTTTCTACTAGAATCTGGTGGAAACCTCCAAATTTTTGGTGGAAACCACTAGATTTTAGTAAAAATCACTAAAGTTTTGGTGAAAACCAACAGATTTCTACGGAAGAACTGATTGCAATTAGAAATAATGTTTACCAATTTTACAAAACTTTGTAAATATTTTTCATTTGAAAAGAACGAAGATTTTGATTCTGATTTAACTTTGATTGCAATTACTGGATTTGATTGCAATTAAAGTAATTGCAATCAAATCGATTGCAATCAAATTTGATTGCAATCAATTTATATATAAATTGATTTCAAAAAATTGATTCAATCGTTTTTATCATATTGATTTCATGATTTCAAATTGAAATCATGAAATCAATTTACGATTTTGAATGCAATCAAAAAATTAGCAATCATTAAAGCGAAATCATGTGATTGCAATTAAATCGATTGCAATCATTTACAGCTCTGCTAGGTATTGACCTTTATAACCCTACCCACACGGCCGACTTCATTCAACTGGTTAATAATTGGTTCGATGTGATGAACTCGACATTGCAGAATTATCATTATCCAGGTATTTCTATTTTTATATTAAGAAATGTACTAATATCAAAAATTATAATTTTCAAGCAACCGTATGGCGTTGCGCTGGAAGCACAAAACCATATTCTTACAAAAATTAATGCCATTATGTCAGTTCCAGTTATACCTGGAAGAAAAAGCTTAGCACCATTTCAGAAAGGCATAATTTGTTCCAACAATGCGCTGATGATGTTGCACCAGTACGTGAAAAGGTACAAAATGGAATATATATTAACAAATCGCTTAAACCAAGACGTACTGGTGCACTTCTTCGGCGCTATACGTAGCAAGGGTGGATTAAACGAACACCCATCTCCCAGAGATTTTAAATTTAGGCTGCGTAAATACATCCTTGGTAAGATATTAAAAAATTAATATAATGAACCATTTATATTCAATTTCTTAATTTAATATCGTAAGTATTACGTATGTATGTACACATTTTTTTAGCTCGCAATACAGAATATTGAAATTCCACGGGGAATGTGCAGGAATATAACACAGATTGGCTTAACACCACTGCCTGTAGTACCGACACCGAAAATAGGGATTGGATACCGCAAGACCACCATGTGAAATTATTAGAAGCTGGTGTCGAAGAATTTGTCGACCATCATGAGGCGAATATAGAAGACATTGAAATTCTTCAGGAGGATGCACATTGCTGGCTATATTCTAAAAAAGCATGATCTTGAAGAATTCAAATATTATTGTTATTCGTTTTCATGGATCGATCAAAATGCAAAGGGATCCTTAAAAAAACCATCAAACACTTTCATGAAAGAACTTAAAAAACTAGAGTCCGTTTTCAACAAAATCAGTGGAAAAGAAATTTCTCATTGCCAACATTTGAAAGAGAAACTGCTACAGCAGAGCGAAGATATTCAATTACCACAGGAAGTAAAATGCACTTTTTTCAAATGCCGTATATACTTCCGTATACGAAATTTGAACAGGAGATTGAGAGTTCAAAAGGCAAACCAGAAGGTGGTGGAATACAAAAAGTTAATTAAAATAGACCTTTAATTACCCTTTAATTTTAATTTATACCTTAATATTCATTAATAATTTCTATTCATGGAATATATTTTTATTTTTTAATTTAAATCTTAAAATGTCAATAATAATTTCTAGTCATGTAATATATTTTTATTTTTTAATTTAAATCTTAAAATGTCAATAATAATTTCTAGTCATGGAATATATGTATGTATTTTAATTTTAACCTTAACATTCAATAATAATTTCTAGTCATGGAATATATGTATGTATTTTAATTTTAACCTTAACATTCAATAATAATTTCTAGTCATGGAATATATACATACATATGTATAATTTTTTTTATTTTAAGCCTTAAAATGTCATTAATAATTAATTTCAAGCCATGATGTATGAATTAATATGTTATCGTATTTAAATATACAATAATGAATTTGAAAACATAAAGTTGAAATAAAATTATATATTTCAAATAACTTTTCTATTCAATTTATTTCTTTTTATTAAAACTAGGATCGACCACTTGAAACGTATGCATCTGTACATGTGCATACACATGTAAGTATGTACATTAAAGCGACCTACAGAAAAAAAATGTATTACCCCTCTCATATTAAAGAGCAGTCTTTTTAATGAGGATTCCCAAAACATTTTCGGGGTCTAGCGAAGGCCTCTCCGCTCGCGAGCGTGTATAAAAGAGGTCTATTATTGTAGTTTTTTGCATAAACATTATCATTCATACCATCAGCAATGCGTTATTCCATAAAAACCACGATTTTTAAGATTTTTGTTGCAGGTGCTGCTTATATTAAAATAAATATATGTATGAGGTATTGTTTATTTATTTCTGTTTCTTACAATAATAATTTTTTTAAATTGGGCCTTTGAAATTTATTTTTATTATTAGACAAACAATTCTTTAATAGCCATTGTGAAATAAAAGCAACAAGTACTAAAATTAAAATAAAGGCAAGGTATTTTTCTAACATTGTATGTAAGGTTTGAGAACTTAGTTTGATTTTATGTGCATTATTTATACAAATAATGTTAATAGGTTGGGAGCTGCTCTTCCATTTGTCCTTACAGTCAAGAACTTCTGTACTCATACTAAATTTAGCAGTGTAAGAAATACTAACTCTCGCCGAAGTACCGAATTATCATCTCCACACGTATGTTAGCACTTGTAACTATCTCTGTGGTGCTTTAACTTGCATGGACTTTTACAGTATGTTTATAGCAATTATTTCAATTAAGGAATTTATTCACTTTTGGCAAAGTCAATTATACTACAGGCGCTCTTCGACCATCTACATACATACTTTCCTATTTTGTAGGATTCGCGTACTATGACCTTTTGATGTTTCTTCTACCACTTTAACCACGCGATCAATTTGCTCAACAACAATGACGGACAAATCTTTTACATATTCCGTTTTTGCACCCTGCGGGACTCACACAGCTATTACATTACATTACTTATTCCGAGCACAAATTTCGTTTTGAAACGTATGTATCTTCAGAGGGATTATTGACAATACACTTGTTTACACAACCACAAGTTAGGTTTCTGCCAAGGAAAACAAGGAAACATATTTTTATATTACTTTACATTTAATAACTACTGATGAAATTAAGACCTCTGTATCTTCTAAGGTATATCAAAATAAATATACAAATATATTTTAATATCTTCGACAAATAGTTATGAAAATATTTTTATTTTACTTATTTCACGTCACAAAGTGTTTCGCGTGACAAATGTTTTTCAAATAATAAATTTACTTTGGTTTTGTTTTTCCACGAGTTTTCTTCATGTTGTTCTCATCTGTTTTTGACATTCAGCCATTATTTTTACACAAACAAAATACATGAGGTTTTTTGTTTTTGTAGACTTGCATATACTTGGTATAAAAATACTTTGAGCAGCACATAAAGCGCCATGGCCACGTATCAAATTGGCTTGACAAATAACATGTAAATATTATTCTGCTTAGCACAGCAACGTGTCAAATTCATACCGTCAAATTTATTTGAAAGTTATTTTTCAATGATAAAAACGTGTGATGCTTTTGATCGCAAAATATTTGTTGCTTACAAAATCTTCTTAATTTTATTTATTAACATTTATAATATCAATCACCTTATATTTTTATATGCGATTGCCTTTATATTAAATTATTATGTAAATAATTAAATATATATTGTTAATTTTAATTCAATATATATAAAAATGTTCATACCATTTACATTTTTTTTTCAACATTTGGTTTATTTTTAATTGCTTTCCATAAAGCAGACAAACAGCGATAAAATTTAATTAATGCCAGTATGAAATTTTTTCATCCATTTTTTTATTTATTGCGCTATCAAATTTTCCGCGTACGATATTGTCGCTGCGCAAACTAAATAAAAATGAGATTTGATGTAATTACGCAGCAACACATCAAATTTGCTTCAAATTACTGTACAGACGGCAGTGAATATCTAAATTGTTTTGATTTTCGTCAAACTCACATGGACATATACGTGAGAGTTTTTTTTCACTAACACAATCAAAAAAAACTTAGTTTGTCAAGCCAATTTGATACGTGGCCATGGCGCTTAAATTGTTTTGATTTTCGTCAAACTCACATGGACATATACGTGCGAGTTTTTTTTTTCACTAACACAATCATAAAAAACTTGGTTTGTCAAGCCAATTTGATACGTGGCAATGGCGCTTAAATTGTTTTGATTTTCGTCAAACTCACATGGACATATACGTGCGAGTTTTTTTCACTAACACAATCATAAAAAACTTGGTTTGTCAAGCCAATTTGATACGTGGCCATGGCGCTTAATACCCCTGTAGTTTTTTCGTGACAATTTACCCCAAAAGTGGCAGTACTATACAATGTGAACTGGTTATAAAACTATCCACATTGATCCTATACTCGAAAGACTGGTTATAAAACTATCCACATTGATTCTATACTTGGAAGACTGGTTCTAAAACTGTGGAAAATTTTACTTGGTCGATTATTACGATTATAGCATAAGCGCAAGAAAAGTTGCAATTAGAGAACAATTATTTTGATAATAAAACTGAATAATTTGTAAACGTTGTTCTTGTGTATATCTCTCTATGATGAAATTGTAAACACTACTGAATACAATGAAAAACAAATGATAGATCATCCCATATTACAAATGGCCGAAACGCCCCTTCCAAATCATATCATCCCTATTGCAAAACCTTTTATTTTAAGTGCTTTTTAGCTAGCACAGGGTATTCTGCCTTTTGCTTTACCCAAAATGTAGAATTATTTTGAGATAAATATTCGATTTTGAGCCCGCTGCCAGCTCACATAAATTTTCTTTAAAATTATTGGCAAAATGGCGAACTCAACGCAGTAAGTTTGAGTGGATTTAATAACCAGCAGTCACCATTATCTTCTTGTAGCTCTTTTGGAAAATAGCGGTATTGTTCCTTTTATAAATTTTGCAGCGCTTCTATTCATCCGATGAAATTTCTGTTGCAATACTTTGAAAGCTAGTGAAAGAATCAAATTGTAGTTGTTTCAAATGTGTTGACCACATTTCAATTTTTAAAATAAATGCTTTGATTTTATCTTTGACTGATATCATGTTTTCGTCTCTTCCTTGCATACTCGCGTTTAAGATGTTCTAATTACAAAAAATATCTGCAATATATGCTAATTTCAAAAGCCACTTAGGATTATTAAACAAATTTTCATATTCGGTTTCTCCTTCTTGAAAAAACATGTTAAATTCCGATCTCAATTCAATTACGCTTGTCAGAATATTTTCTTCGGATAACCTCCTCACCTTTGTGTGATAAAGAAGATTTTAATAGAGAGCTCTTACGCCTTCACATACTGTTCGAATAATCTTGACTGTAAAGATTTTTTAATGGAATTTACAACTTTGATGACAGTATTAAGTACATCGCTTAAATTTGACGGTAAGACCTTGGCTGCCAAGGATTGACGATGAAGAAAACAGTGCGTCTACTTTGCATTTGACAACAATGTTTTAAGTCTTGCTACGAATCCACTTTTATTGCCAGTAATTGCCCTAGCACCGTCAGTGCAAATATCAACACAAAGTTCCCAGTCAAAGTTCAAATATTTGGTGCCTTCCAAAAAGATTTCATACAAACACTCGCCAGTTGTATTTTTCGGTAAAGATTTGCAAAGCTGCGTAGACGTATACTCTTTATACCAGATGAATTAATCCCGTGTGTTTTGGAAAGAACAAATGTTAAGCGGACTAAAAATTAATCTCGTGTAAATTACCTCAATGAGTAGGAAGCAAGCAGTGTCATGTTTTTGCTTTATTTTCTTTGAATTTTATTTTTCTTCATAATAATATTTTCAAACTTTGAGAGCAAAAACGTTAAGGGGTCGCCAGAATTTTTGAAAATTATTTTGGGGCCGCGGCTTCAAAAAGATTGAAAACCACTGCACTATTCGATTATCCAAATTTGTTTTGTTATGTTGGTGCACATAAACAAATATTTTTTAGAGTAGAAGTTTTTTTTTTTTGTTGAAACCAACCAAAAAGCAAATGTATTTGGATACGAAATCTTACTTACATTTAAGAAATGACAAAAATGTGGTGAATGATCATTGCAATACAAGGATATTTAAGGCATCAATATTGTGACTTTTTAGTGTCGTGTCTGATTGTCTGTTATCACAATTTTTCGCAAGAATTTCACAATTCTGCTTAATAATGCAAGGAGTTGAGCAGTTTATTTACTCTTTAATGATCGTATTTAATTCTCTTTACACGCATGCGTGATTGTTCAAGTATTTTGCTTTGATCATAATTATGTAAATTGACTTTTTCACGATTTATGTAATTCGTAATCTTAGCTCCACTGACAAAATAAACAGAATTTAAAGATCAGATACTCGTATATTCAAAAGATATGTCTTATAAATAATAACAGTCTTATTCAGAAAAAGTTAAAGTATGTTTAATATCCACTATTAAGTAAAATTCCTTAAAGTATTATTCACAAACGATTATTAGCTTAATTTACAGAATTTAACGCCATATTAAATGTTGAAATTTTAAAGTACGTGGACCCCTACTTTAAACCTAAATTAAAGTAAAATGGGATTTCTGTGCTGCCGACATTCACTTGTTTAAATGTGCGCCTTTTTATAAAAACTTGTTAAAAAATAATAAATTTTTGTGGTTAATTGTGTAAAATATGGAAACATTAAATTTTATTAGAAGAATTTTTTTAATTCTGTTGCACTTAAACATAATACATCACAAAAATTTCCAACTCCAGTCAACCGAGAATATACAAGGAGAGGGTTGACCCCCCATTCTTTCTTCCTAACACGGAATTTAAAAAAAAAATACCGATTCAACAAAGAAACTCTAAAAAAATAATCAAATTTAATAACAAAAAAGATATATTGTTGGACAGTAGAGGATGCGGCACATCAGCGGAATTGCAAGTTTTAGTAGCTTTGCGCACTTGGAGAAGAAGAGAGGTAGGTCTCATATTCTATGATGCATATATATGTACATACATGTACATATGTACTTGATACATAAAAGACAAAATTGTTCTTTAAGATGCAGGATGATGCAGGATGATGCAGGAGATATTCATGGCCTCTCCCAAGCCACGTTAAGCAGAATTTGTGCTAAAGTCCCCTGCGCCATTGCGAAACTTGCAAAAGACAAAATCAAAATGCTTGCATCTATAGAAGAAGAAGTAAGAATATCTATCGAATTTAAAGAAATACGCAACTTTCCTACTGTTATCGATGACATTGACGGAACCCATATAAAAATTAAAAAAACCGATGCTGAAGTAGACCACGGGGTCTATATCATCCAAAAAATTCGCAAGTATTTTCAACAAAAACTTTTACTCAATTATAACAATAGCTTTACTTACTTTGTCCTCCTCGTTTAAATTTTTGGATCTTTTTCTTTTAATATCCTCTGCTTTATCCATTTCTTTATTAAATTTTCAAAATATTTACCAAAAATTAGTTAGCAAAGTAATGGAAATCTACAGAACATTTTAGTGATGTACATACAGCCAACTCAAGTAAACAAAGCTCGTACTTCAAATAATCGGATTAAAATTTGTATCCGATTATTTGAAGTAATTTAAATCCTTAACAAAATATAGCCGTATTTATTTATTTTACAATACTATAAATGTATTTAGTTTACGTTGTTATGTACTATAAATATTAATTTACATCTTTAATAAGAAAATATTTAATTTTATATTAAAACTATGCAAAAATGTATTAATATATCCGAATATCCGGATGAATTAAGAATCGTTTTTTTGCATCGTTAACTATAAAGAGACAAGAGAGAATGATGGTATTGCCAGTATAAACATGTTAATTTTATTAAAGCTTACATTAGTTAATATGGTGTTTTTGCATACTATTTTTTAACATAGGTTTGTTAGCGTTAAAGTCGATGGTAACTAACACGAACTTCAAACCTCAATTAAGATTTTTTTTTGCATAAGGCTGTAATTCTTTTTCAATTTGATATGTTAGAAAACAAGATTAATCAGAAATTTCTTGTATTTCCTCGTTACACGGCGTTTGTGCAATTGTCTTTTTGGACGAAACGCGGATTATCTTCATCAAATACATATGTATGTATTTATAATCATGCTGCTGTCCTAATGTTTGAAATGAATAATGTTTGAAAAGAATAAAGTTTCATATGTTTCTAATATAAAAATAAACACAATGTATTAATAAAAATATATAATTTATGGTATTTTCTTTTCTACAAAAATGTTGTACATCTCCATGCTGAAAATGTACTTTGGGTTCGTTTCTTAAAAATGTTTTAATCTCTAAAAAGGCAGTGTGTTTGGTTCTAAAAGAATCGCCCTCACTAATGGTGGGAGACATAGCACTTTGTGGCCCGTAAAAATCGACTGTGTTGATAGTGCCCTGTAAAACTTAGCTGTCAGCTGTTAAACACAGGGCGTTCCACTTTTTCATAAGTTGTGTTTTGCTCTAGTGAAATAACAAGCTGCATTATTACAGGGTTGGCAAGACATTTTATATACATATGTATGTACCTTTCAACAAGGTGCCATTTTGTGTGTAGAAAAGAAAACACCATTAGTTTCATGAAATTTCATTTACCACAATCTGATAACAAATATTTTTGTGTTTAAAAAAACTAAACGAACTTAACAAAATAATTACATTCTCCTTAGTTTTAATAACAATAAACTTTGATTTGGACCAATTAGTAACGTAATTGAAAACAATATATAAAATCGTACATATGTATGTACATACGTACCTAAGTATATGAGTTGTTAGTTAGATGGTATCTAATTCTTTAAGAATAGTCTAAAACTAATTTTACTTTATTGTTAAATAATTTAATCTTGCAATAATATTGTCGTTGTCATGTTAATATTAAGAATTCTATATATGAAGTATTTTATTATTTTAACAATCAATACTTAAGTTCTAAATAAACCCACGAACTTTAATACAAAGAATGTTGGTATGATGCACAGTAGAGCGTAACGTAAAAAAAATATACTGATATTATTAATTAGTGTTTTTTTTTTCGAAAATGTTGGAAAAGGTTTTTATCAGAGGTGTCACAGAAACCCAATTCGTATGAAAGTGAAAACGTTTTTACCTTCTCTAGAAAACGTAAAACGCAAAAATATTTCGTTTTCAATTCGATTGAAAATAGCATGGCGGAATTGATAATTTTAGAGTAGTTAAATAAAAGAAACGTAAAAAATATATTACAAACGGTAAAGAATCCCGTTATTTCCTAAGTTGCAAGCGGTTTTGATAATAATTTTTATATCTTCTTTTTAAGTTTATAAAATCACAAAAAAGAAAAATGTGAAGATAAGCAAAACAAATCATTGCCATAATTATTTTCCATTATATTTAAAAGCAAAAAATCAATGAGTTTGATTTTTTTCGGATGTATGAAAACGTATGATATCTGAAGAAGCAAATCAAAAACGGTACGAATTGAAAAATGTGTAAATTTTCACTTTCGTACAAATTCTTTGACACCTGTTTATCCTGAATTAATCAACTTTGAAGCCCAGAAAATAAATTTATTTTCTATTCGCTATCGTGTGCGTAGTTCTGATAACAAATATTTAGTAACTTTATTTTCGTTTTGGTAACTATAATGAACCATTAATTCAAAGATAAAATTTATTTTTTCAACGATCTATTCATACGTTTTTGACTTTTAAATCAAACTTCATTGAAAACTTTCTACATGCTGAATTTCATTGGTTAATAAATACCAATTCAATATATTCATTGAAAATATGTATGAGTACATTGAATCAACGACAAAAAGTGTCATTAAAATTATTTAAAATAATTTCGATAAGTGTTTGTTGAATATCAGTAATGACCAACCAGAATGGGGAATTTCGTACAAACCAAAAATTGTTTCTACATGTAAAAATTTAAAAAAAAAGACGTGTGGCAGTCGAAACCTGCCGCGGTAAAGCTGTTAGCATTTTTTATCAACTTATGCAATTTCAATTTCAGCTTTCTAGCTATACTGGAAGTGCCCCATACAAAGAAGAGGTACCCTAGTCCCCCCAGGTAAGATGTGCCTTACCTTATTCTATGTCCTTCTCCTGGTTCTAAGCTAACTGCCTACCAACTTTCAGCCAAATCAGTTCAGCCGTTCTTGAGTTATAAATAGTGTAAAGCATTCGCATGTGGCTCTGACGTCACGAGAATTTGCAGAATTTTATTTACATTTACTAAACATGCAGAAGTGTCTACATGCTTCAAAATTTTGGTAGTACACAGCGTTGCCAAATGTGCAGATTTATCTGTTTTTTGCAGTTTTTCAAATCGTTGAGCAGTTTTAAATTTGGTTTTTTGTACGTAAAGCAGTTTTTTTAGTTATAAAATAAATTAAATAAACAATTAATTTTTTGGTATTTGTTCTATATGCAGTTTTTTCACTGGAAAATCAGGTTTTTTTTTATAAATTTGCAGTTTATTTAAAAAAATATATGGCAGCATTGGTAGTACACAGCGTTGCCAAATGTGCAGATTTATCTGTTTTTTGCAGTTTTTCAAAGCGTTGAGCAGTTTTAAATTTGTTTTTTTGTACGTAAAGCAGTTTTTTTTTAGATATAAAATAAATTAAATAAACAATAAATTTTTTGGTATTTGTTCTATATGCAGTTTTTTCACTGGAAAATCAGGTTTTTTTTAAAATTTGCAGTTTATTTAAAAAAATATATGGCAGCATTGGTAGTACATGAAATGTTGTTTTGTCCCAAAATTTATATGTGACAAATGTAGCCGAAGCGTACACATTTGCAATAGCAGCATATGTGTGAACTGTTGATTGGCTACATATGTATTGTCAGTACACCGCATGTAACATACGTACACATTTTTCATATTAACCCATTAATGGACAAGAGTGCCATATGGCACTCAACTTTAAGCGATGTTAAAATTGCTTTACAAAAAAACTGTGGCGTGCTATGTTTGTTTTTTTTATGTACCGTTATTATTTCATTTGTTGACAATCAACTCATATGCATAGCAACTCAGTCGCTTAGAAGCTGTTGAAGCTACAACAGGTTATATTGGTTGTTGTTTTTTTTTTTCTACAAAATTTTGTTACACCATGAGTAGTCGGAGGTAAGAGGTAATTATTTATTACGTATTCAATAATTGTACCAACTTTTATGAATTTCTCATAAGTTGACAATATAAACTGTTTATATATTTAAGTCTAATGATGTTTCTTACAATGTAATGTTAAAAAAAATAAGTTTGAAAATTCGAAGTGCCATACGGCACTCTTGTCCAGTACTCTGAACAAATGAATATTTACAATTTTATACTAAATCCAGAACAAATTTTAGACTATTTGAGAGAAATAGACAGTGAGGAAAATAATGTAGACGCAATTATTATTCAACCACCATCCCCAGACTACGCATAGGGAGAAGATGATGCTAATGAAGACACTGTTGGAAATATTCAAGACATCTATCACAATCAAAGTAAAGATTTTATATTTATAACACCTCCAAATGATGAAAATAATGGTGGAAATATTATTTATGACAGCGTAAAAAATCTAAATAACTTAGATCATTCCACTTCCAGCAGTTGTGTCGTCATATAATCGGTTCATGGGTGGAGTTGATCGCATGGATCAAAATGTATCAAACTATCGAATATCTATTCGCAAGAAAAAATGGTGGTGGTCAATTTTTACTTGGACTATTGATGTAGCGATTCAAAATGCATGGCTGTTACATCGAAATTCGGCAAACGCCATGTCGCAGCTAGATTTTCGTCGAAATTTGGTGCAACACCTGCTGAAAAAAACAGCGATATCTCCCGTTCTGAATTCACAACTCACCGATATGCTCATATTGCTAACGCAGATATTCGCTATGATGGTGTTGCTCACTATTTTCAACCTCGTAGTCGGCGACATTGTGCATATGAAGGCTGCAAAAGCCAAAGTAGAGCAGAATGCAAGAAATGCAATGTTGGCCTATGTATAAAATGTTTTATGCCATTTCATACTGAAAGAGTAAGACAGCAGACTGTTTTTTCATATGCATACTATGTACATACATACCTATGTATGTACATATATATGTTTATATTATATATATTTTTATTTTATTATTTACAAAGAAATGAAAGTATATGTATAAATTTTGTTATATTTTTCATGAAATAGTAAAATAACAAGCAGTTTTAATCTTGATTATACGTACACACTAAGTAGTTATAGTAGTGGACATGAGTGCCATATGGCACTCGTTAATGGGTCGGGCTAGGTCGGTCCTACATATTTTCTGATTGAAAATTTAAGCTTAGGGGGTATATATTACTATATGCACAAAGTTTGGTACAAATCGGTCTACAAAGAGCCCGTGTCCACTAATGGGTTAACATGTACAACAGTCATATGTTTTTGGCGCTTGTTTATTTTTAAAGTTTTGTGTGAAGTCAAATTTATAAAATGTCGAAGAGAAAGAAGAAATAAAACAACATCTAATAAAAAGTAAAATAAATTCACTTTTATCATGAAATAATTCCCATGAACAATAAAATGGTAAAAAAAATTAAATAATACTGCACTGACACAAAAACAACGCAACAATTGGCTATCACAGTTGTTTTATTAATTATTGAATAAATTTACTATTTATACATGAATTTTTTCATCTTAGCTTTGAAAGTATTTTTTGCATGGTTTAGAACAAGATCGAGATATAATAACAAAAACCCAAACTAATTAAGCTGTTAATTAAGATATTAATTAATAAAACAAAAACCCCAAAGCAAAGAGAAATACAAATAAATGCATGGAAAAGAGAAAAAATTATCTTTTTCTACCCTTCTTTTATCTCTACCCTACTCGTAAACCAAAAAAATTATCATGAATCTGTCATCGTGTGATTAATAATAATAAAAAAATTTTTCGTCATTAAATTCCTACCACATTTTGTTGGAGAAAATCAACATTTTCAAGGGTGCCATTGGCTACATACTATTGAAAAATGTTGCGTCAAAAATGTTTGCTGCCACATGTTTGGGACTGTTACATGCGCATGTAAAAATATTACAAATGTCAACATTCAAATGTACCAAGCTAGTACACGACATGTCTAAAATATGCATGTTTGCATGTCTCTACATAGGAACATGTGGCACACATATCAATGTGGAAAAGTGGAAGTACACGACATGTTGCCAATTTAGCTTCATGGTGACGTCAAAATTACGTCAGAGCCACATGTGAATGTGGCTTTTGACATGCCGTGTACTGTAAGCTTTACTAACACGACATTCGTTTATATACATATATTTATAGATATATCTGCTTATTCGACGACATTTGCTAGATTGGAAACACTTAGCCAAGACACAAACATTAGCAAAGATACAAACCACCTTAGTATATGCACGACCAAGGCGAATCAATTATAAGGTGGATGCAGTGGCGAATTCACGCGAATTTATACATGAACTACACAGTCAAATTTGTTAAGGGCACTATACATTCGTCAAAATTAAATCAAGCATTATGGTGGTATAAGTGAAAATTTGTTTGTATGAGTGACACCGAAGATGTTGTATGAAAAATCAAAAAATTTAGATTTTTGGCATGCTTGACGAGTGATTTTGATGAATATATTGGTTTTACTCTTCAAGCACGTACATATTTTTAAATTAAAACGAAATTTCAAAGAGAACAAACGCTAAATATGTCGGATGAAAAAAAAAACAATACATTCAATACCAATGTATCATTGCATTGCATTTAACATAGCGTTTACACATGAAAGTCGCAATACACTCACACTTTTTCACTAACACACTTAAATGTTTTCTACTTTCCACTCAGCTTTCAACGAATTTTTCAAGACAGTAATTATCTGACACTTTCTGAAAGTAAAATGACAGAGCGGGAAACAGTGTTGCCCACTAAGCAAACTTGTACAAAGTTACAGGATTCTTTTAAACGGATATTTCAACATTTTAGTTATTTTGTAAATATATATGAATATAATTACAGTATTTTTCTTTATATATATGTACAAAACTAAGCCATTTGATGTGTTTTGTAATAATAAACTCACTAAAAAATTATCAATTATAATTATTTCCAACTATTGCCCTATTGATGTCAATGTGTATGTATATTGTCAACTCTTTTTGTGTAGTACACAAAACAATCGAAATAGAGGAAAAACTAAGTTTACAAAATACTATAAAATTAATTAATTTATGTTTATCGTTGATACCCAATATTATGGGATATGAATAATAATTCATATATGCGGAACGACTGAAACAGTGGAGAAGAAAATTCGCTCATTGCGTATCAAGAATAACAATTTAGCAACCTTTCTCATCGACGACATATTTAAAATGAACTTTCACTTTCCTGTGTAAACAGGCAAGAAATATTCAAGAAAGTCGTCTATTTCATCACAATTTTTATTTATAAAACGTGTACAAAAATTTCAACAAAGTACTTTCATGTGTAAAGGCAGTATAAGGAAATGAAAATATAAATCAAAAAAGTAGATTATTAAATATTCAATAGTAAAATACAATTTAAATAAAAAACTAAAAAAAATTTAATTATTATTGTTGTTGTAGACTATTGAATATTCAATAATAAAATACAATTTAAATAAAAAACTAAAGAAAAAGTTAATTATTATTATTGTTGTAACATACAAGACCTTTTTTTTCTATTTTGTTCATAAACTTGTTATTTTTTTTTGTTAGTTCATATTCAAAGTTCCGTCGGCACAGACATATTCAACACTTTTTCTCTACACTGTCTCGTTGTTAACACTTCAAAATAAAATGCAAAATGAATACTGGACAGGTCTTCAAGCACATGAATGGGTTAACGTCAAACACACGTACACGAGCTTGATGTCGAGCATTTTGACGAATGTAGAGTGCCCTTAACATATTTCCCGCGCCATTTTAAAGTAATTTTCGTGCAAAAGGCAAATTCATTACGACTACAATAATTCAACAACAAAGCAAACAACAGGCATTTTGTTTGTGTAAACGGCGAATTCATTACCTACGCTGTCAAAATTCTGCATGCCATGGTCTAATAATCAGGTCTGCGCAAGAAGGAATATGGTTTTTTGTAGGGTCGTGTTTTGACCGTTAAATAATCTGCAAAAATATGGTAAGTCCCATGGTCTTGTCAAAAGTTGTTTACATTTTTGGCCGCCATCATGAATATTTTTGTTTACGCTATGCTTTTTGTTGCTGCATAACCACTAAATACATACAAACCACACCTATTTTTGACAATATCTTATTTTTTTTAAACAAACTAAATGCATGTCATTTTTTATTGCTATATTTATAAGCGGACCTTATATTATTACACCATGTATGCATGCATAAAAAATTACATTAAAATGGCGAGGGAAAATATATAACAAATTTGACATTGTATGTAATGTATAAATTCGCTTGCATTCGCTACTGCCTCCACCTTATAATTAATTCGCCTTGTGTAACTGATCTGCCTAGCAGCTTGTGAACGTTTTTGCCGCCGTCCAAAAAAAAAAGTTCACCTCATGTTACCCACAACAGCTGATTATATTTATTTCAGCCAGTTCGTATAGATAAAAAAAATTTAAAATTTTAATTGACAATGGAAAATTAACAAACAAAAAATTAAACAAGAGTGTTATATTCGGCTGTGCCGAATCTTATATACCCTTCACCAATGCATATATATGTGATTCGCAGAATATAAATATAACATTTCAAACAATAGGTATAAAAAGTAAGTTAAAACTGCATACTTGGACACACTTTCATATTTTCTTCAGAGCTATATACTTACTATGTATGTGACAGCGTTCTCCAATGGGCAGAATATAATAGATAATTCCTCCCAATAAACAATAAAAAAAAACTAATTGAACATATAAATAGGTACTTTTTTATGATTTTTTTTTTTGGAAAATGTACCTACTCTGTGCAAATTATTCGAGAAATATTTGTAAATGAAATATGTATGTAGAAATATGTAGCTATTATACATATTAGGTACATATGTATGTATGTATGTACTTATATTATCCAATCAGCCTAACAGAACGTATCAGTTTATCGATTTCGAGAAGGCTAAAACAATATTCATTGTTCTAACGTAGGGCTAGTTCAAATAGTAATTATGAAAGTTATTTATTCTTCGTTATTGACCTATTACATACATAGGTACTTATGTATGCACATACATATCAAAAAACACCTCATAAAAGAAAAAGTTATTTTACTGGCGACAAAATACTTTTTAGCGACGGCTCATTTCAATTATGTATATGTATATATATATATGTATGTATAAAATAACCTGTTTATTATTTTCAAATATAGTTACAAGCCTATGTACATATATTTCAATTTTTAAAATGAAAAACAAATTGACAAATATACAACATTTTAAAAGATAAATACAAAAACATTTTTAACATAAGTACATATAAATACATCAGAGTATATTTGTAATCATCAGTGTGCGACATTTTTTTCCACAGAGTTTACTTGTCTGGTACGTATAGTGTTCTAAAAACGATGTGTGTGCATACATACATATTTATGTTTATAATGTGCTTTGGTGAAAAAAAATTTAAATTTTTTATGTGTGTAGAATATTGCTTGGTATGTAAAAGCAAATTACGATTTGAGTCTGCTGATCTTTCATTTTGATACACACATGCTTAGATGTGTGCCAAAAAGGGGGTTGTACGAAAAAATACGTTGAGTTATTATTAAGGTAATATACACAAAGAACTAACAAGCCTCAGTAGCACGATGGGTCGTGTGTTGAATTATTGTCTTTGACACATATTCAATACGCTTGACCCTGTATTCAATAATACTGAGGCACCTAGTGTATTTATAAATTTATTTCCGTTTTTTGTTATTTCTAACCAAAATTGGGAATTTTATTTTTCAATGTGAGATGCGAATATTTTTTCATTTTGGTTACTTTTTTTCGTTTGAATATTTTTTAACTATATATATAACTTGTTAAACTTTGAAAACAATTTTTAAAATTTTTAATTACCTGTTCATAGTACGATTGGGTCCCAACACTGTCAACACCGCTCCGTACTACTAAATGATCTGCTCTGTGTTATCAAAAAATATTCAATGATTCACATCTAACTAGACCTTTCAAAACAAAAATGGGATGAACGAAAAAACTTTCGAACAACTTTTTTATTTCGTACAAAATTTATTATCATTGCCACATAGTTCTGCTGCAGCCGAAAGAATGTTTTCACAGCATAATTTAAACAAAACCAAATTTCGTAATAGTCTTGATTTTAAAGCTATTAACAATATTATCCAATCGAAACAGTTGTGCAAAAATCAAAATGTTGCCCATTATTTACGGTCTGCCAAAGATATGAATTGAAAATTCGTATATAATTTCTAATCTCAATACTGTGAATTGTAAATCTATTAATTTTTTGATTTAAAAGAAAAATTTTGTAAAACAATTACATTTTTTTCCTGAAGTACAAATATTGTTTATTTTAAATAAATAAACACTTTAAAAAGTTTGTTTAAATTTAAGTTTCTTGTTATGTTTTTCACTTATTAATAAGAATTTTATTAATATGTAAAAACAATTTCTTTTTTTCCTTTCTTATTTTTTATAAATGTGCAGTTCAAATTTTGTTTATTGTAATGATCCTATTCAAAAAAAAATTTTAATTTATAAACTTTTAATCAAATGAATTTTGTATAAACATTTGGCAGGTTTAACTCCTATAAAAAAACTATTTTTACGAATAAGGGCTCAAATAAACAAAAACTGATTTCAATTTAAGTTTCTCCTTTTCATTTACTATTTTAGTATGAATTTTTTTTTTTTTTTTTGTTTTCTTGTTTTGCAATTATTATTTAACTATGTATAAAATGCAAATAAACTGAATGTAATGCAACTTTAAATAAATTAAATTTTTTTTTTAATAAAAAATGCATTTTAAATTTGGTTATTTTTTCACATTTGGTAACTTTTTCAAAAAATTTGGTTGTAATATTTATTTGGTCGTGGCAGCTTGGTATGTTAAAAGCAAATAACGATTTGAATGTGTTGATCTTTCAAAAGCAAATGCCTTGTATTTTTATACACACATGCTTAGATGTGTGACAAAAAGGGGTTTGTAAGAAAAAATACGTAAAGTTATAATTAAGTTAATATACATTCAACACTAACAAGCCTCTGTAGCACAATGGTTAGTGGGTAGAATTATTGTGAGCGACTCCTTTGTTCAATACTGGAGCACATAAGTATTTATTTTAAATTTATTTTTGAAAGGTTTATAAAATTGTATATATGTAATCAAAACTCAGAACCGAAATTTTATTTTTGCTAAAGTAAATTAAAACGCTATGGTATGGTGAAGGTACAACACGGTAAATATATGTGTATAAAGTCGAATTCGGATAAGAACGCACTGTTTATATGTAAAAATCGCTTAATTGAAAATAAAAATTGTTATTTATTATTTTTGATCAATCTCAAAGCACTTGCTTGCATTTGCTTAAAAGAAAACCTGCTGATTGAAACATATTTTGTTTAGAAATAATCTAATTTATATGAAACAAACATCCCATAAAAGGAAAAATGTTGAATTTCTGGTAACAAAATACTTACTTGTCGAATACGAATAAAAGTATATTAAAATAAGCAAATAGTCGAAAAATCGAATACGAGTATTCGTAACATTACTAGTACGTAGTAGGTACATACATAAAATAAAGATAATGGAAATTTTTTCAACATCCATCGACAGCTTTTATTATTTATTCATGGATAGCTCAAATATATGTATGTATCAGATCAACATCAAGCTTAGTTAGAACTTTAAAATTCAACAAACATTAACGTTTTCAACACAAATACTTACATACATATATATTACATATATATGTAATTCTGCTTCTGTGTGTATAAATATTATTGTTTGCAAGTATTTTAAATACCCTGCAGTCGGCGTAGCTAGCGAATGTCTAGCTATTTCAACAATGATATTTCCTAAATGAAAATACTACAGAAATTTAAATTTTTTCTTGATATTTGTTTATTCATCAAATTTCTTTTTCAATAGTTATAAAATATTCAATTAATTGTTCTTTTTCTTTGTTTATGCAACGTTTTAGTTGACATCTGCTCATTTTACCTTTAAAAACACTTTTTTTACATGTAAATGTGTGAGAGAGTCAAAGGCGAACTCTTACATTACTTGTGGCCACTGTAGTATTTAGTCGGATTTTCGTTAGGGAAATACTTAACGATTTCAATTAAAATTCTACTTTTAAAACTGCAGGGTATGCCCTTTTTATGAAAACATTCAGGCATACATACATATATAATTACATACATATCATTATATAATATATATTTGTACGTATGGTTGGGCGCATGGGCAATAATGCAAAATATTTATTTTGTTTTTCTACCGTAAGACATTTCTGTATTATGTCTGAAGTTATACCTATTTGATGTTTACAAGTTTTAAATTGAGTTTGTGAAGAGAAACATTTTTTTAAAAAATTTAATTATTAAGTAAGTATTGCAAAATCAGGTAAAATTCGTTAATACAGTCTTTTTCGGTTAATTGCACATCAAAATTTGCACAACTTTTTGTTCAATTAACCGGGGAACCAATTAGCCGATACCCGCTTACTTGAACAATTCGTTCAAGTACAAGAATCCCGTTTAATTGAACAATTTGTTCAATTACAGAAATCACGCATAATTGGAACTACATACTAATGAATTAAAAGAAATCGCATATGTGCACTTTAAGTTTTTCAGAAAAATTTTTTTTTACCTTAAACAAAAAAAGGCAAGTAACAGAAAAAAATGTACATATATGTGTATCGCAGGTATTTATTATTGTAGGTACATATGTACTATCAAATACACTATTTGTGTGCACATGAGTTTTACAAAAAAATAAAATTTATAAACTAAATAAAAAACAATTCATACCTATATTGGTTTTACAAAAAAAAAACATAAACTTAAACACAAATTTTTTCACAAATGATGTCAAATATGTACATATGTGCAAAAATGCCAGATTATTTTTCAATAATAATGCAATTAACCGGGTAAAAGTAAGAGGAAATTTATTTTTGATGACATGAATTTTGAACCAATTAAGTGGGAAAATCAATTAACCGAGTTCAATTATCCGAGGAAATTTACATGTGTTTTCGTATGCAATATTTTTTTGCCCGATCATGTGGTTCAATTAAGCGTGGAAACCAATTAACCGTAGGGTCAATTAACCAAAAAATACTGTACTATTATTAGTTCAATAGATAAATATAATTAACAAGAAAAATTTTATAAAATTTACAAGAAAAATAGTGTTTTATCACTTGCAGATCTTTAGTCAATTAAAAATGATTACGAAAACATTTAGAATAGTCTAAACAAAATCGAAGTTTTTGGTTTGATGGGTAACTTTGTTTTATATTTATACGCACATTTTTACATACATATGTATGTACATACATACATATGTTTGCCTTATGTTGGCTTGTTACTTTCATTTCAGCACGGATTTAAAGTTGATATTGTTATATGTACATATTGATATAATTGCTATTTAGGTACCTACATACTATGTATGTATATTGTTATTTGTTACACACATAATTACCTATTATTTTAACTGTAGGTAATAATTTGATATTTGAAAAGTCAACACTATTTTGAGTTAGCTTAAAGCTTAGTACATACCTACTTGCTTAGATGAAAATTCAAATTACTAGGGGGTTTCTAAAAACACATACATATGTACATACATATGTATGTAGCTATTATACATATTAGGTACATACTTACATACATATGTACTTACTTAGATTATCCAATAAGCCTAACAGAACGTATCAGTTAATCGATTTCGAGAAGGCTAAAACAATATTCATTGTTCTAAGGTAGGGCTATTTCAAATAGTAATTATGAAAGTTATTTATTCTTCGTTATTGACCTATTACTACGGTGACCATAATTTTCGACAAAAAAAAAAGGAAACTCAATATTAAATAAAAATTATTGGTATTAACTTAATTACATATGTAGATACATATATTTTATATCAATAAAATAAAAATATAATTCAAACAATGTAATATTAGTGACTAGTACAAGTAGTTACATATGTATGTACTTATATTAATGTTTAAAACAGAAATTATATATGCCTAGAAGTTCACACGTCGTTAAAACAAAAAATTAATTAATTAATCAAAATTAACAAAGAAATTTAATTTAGCCAATAATACAAAAATAACAAAATGCAATAAATAAAAATAACTAAAAATAATAGTTTAAGGATTATAATTCTAATAGATAATTATCTATTATTGATATTTTTATGGAAAATGTATTTTTTTTTTATTATATCAATGTTATTTGATAAAAACAATTTAAATTCTGCACACACCATTTGAAAGCCGACCAAAAATTTCACACATTAAACATACACTTTTCAGTGTTGCCAGGCAATTCCTGTTTTGGGTGGTTATAAATTTATATTGTATTGAGTTTAAAATTTCGTTATTTTGAGAAAATAAAACTTTTAATTTTGGAAACTAAAGAAGAACATTAGCCATCAAAAATAAAGGACAAAAAAGGACAATTCAATTAAAAAAAGGACAATTTATTTTGTTTAAATTTTAAAGGACGTTGTGTCAAAAAAGAGGACTGTCCTTTTAAAGAAAGGACGGATGGTCACCGTACCTATTACATACATAGGTACTTATGTATGCACATACATTTCAAAAAACACCTCATAAAAGAAAAAGTTATTTTACTGGTGACAAAATACTTTTTAGCGACGGCTCATTTTAATTATATATATGTATATATAAATATGTATAAAATAACCTGTTTATTATTTTCAAATATAGTTACAAGCCTATGTACATATACATATTTCAATTTTTAAAATGAAAAACAAATTGACAAATATACAACATTTTAAAAGATAAATACAAAAGCATTTTTAACATACATACATATAAATACATCAGAGTATATTTGTAATCATCAGTGTGCGACATTTTTTTCCACAGAGTTTACTTGTCTGGTACGTATGTATGTATAGTGTTTGTGTGCATACATACATATTTATGTTTATCATGTGCTTTGGTGCAAAAATATTGAAGTTTTTTATGTGTGTAGAATATTTCTTGGTATGTGAAAGCAAATAACGATTTGAGTCTGCTGATCTTTCAAAAGCAAATGCCTTGTATTTTGATACACACATGCTTAGATGTGTGACAAAAAGGGGTTTGTACGAAAAAATACGTTGAGTTATTATTAAGCTAATATACACAAAGAACTAACAAGCCTCAGTAGCACGATGGGTCGTGTGTTGAATTATTGTCTCTGACACATATTCAATACTACTGAGGCACCTTATGTATATATATATATATATATATATATATATATGTATGCATTGTGCTATTATTAGGCACAATTTTTTGATATATTGTCATTATTGATGCCTTTTGCTATTACTGAGGACGGTCCCCTATAATCTAATGGGTCCATCGTCATTTTTGAGGACTTGTATTATTAGGGACAGCTTATTAATTTTTTTTTTTTTAATTTCTATTGATTACGGCTAGTTTGTTTAATGCTTATATAATATTTTTATATCGATATATGCCTGTTAACAATTAGTAAATTTGATTTAAAAATAAAATAATTGCTTTTGGCGCTGCCATATATTTTCATATTTTTCCCGGCTTTCACGGCGTTAAAAAGAAATTGCTATCTGGCGGCTATATATTTTATACTGTGGATCTTTATAGTGGTAGCAACACGCAGTCATCAAACGCACTTTTGTCGTAAGATACAGAAATTAATAGTATAAAAATTTTGGCTAATTGTTCTATTTTATGTGTAAAATACATGCAAACAACAAAAAGAACATTAAAATATATATATTTTTCTTAATTTTTCCTATAGTAGGGTTTCTGGATTTTTTTTTATATATATTTTTTCAGTTTTCTACACTAAAGCTTGGTTTTTATATATTGTGGACCTAATTATTAAGAAATCTATTGCAAATTCTCGTTAGTATAAAAACTTCAGAAGTTTTCAGTTTTCTACACCAAAGCTTGGTTTTTATATATTGTGGACCTAATTATTAAGAAATCTATTGCAAATTCTCGTTTGTATAAAAACTTCAGAAGCTCATAACCATAAGTTGCTGCAAATTTTTTTATTTAACAGTTTATTTTTATTTTTAAATTTCCTTCAACGAAGATTGATTTTTATATTTCTTGGACTTAAATATTCCAAAATTTATTGGAAATACAACCCGTATATAAAGGGCGAATTCATAACAATTGTTTTTTGGCAGCTCAGATCATCATTTTCGCTGTGTTCGGGATCTAGTTGATATGTCAAATGCTTTGTTGACACATTGTTCGGTACATTAGTTAATATCTATCAAAGCCAATTGAAGCGAGAGCTCCTGTTATGAATAGGCCGTGCTCATAGCTCGTACATTACGAATTGCTGCCAATATATTTATTTAATACTTTCTTTTTACTTTTCGATTTTCAACAACAAAGTTTCTTTTTTACATCTGTGGGCTTTAATTCATTCACAAAATTTTCTTCAAAATCGCCATTTCATGAGAACTTCAGAAATTAATAACTTCTAAACTATAAACTGCTGCTAATTATTTATAATATCTTATGCTTATTTTTGCATTTCCCACAACAAGGTTTAGTTTTTATTTCTCCTGAATGCAATTCGTTCATAATTTTTTGCGAATTCGGGTTTGTAAGGCGAATTCATAACAATTGTTTTGACAGCTCAGATGATAATTCTCGCTGTGTTTGGGATCCAGTTGATATGTCAAATGCTTTGTTGACACATTGTTCGGTACATTAGAAAATCAAAGCGAATTGAAGCGAGAGTACCTGTTAGAAAAGGCCGTGCTCATAGCTCGTAAATTTTGAGGTGCAGCCAATATTTTTATTTAATATTGGCTTCTTACCTTACGCTTTTCTACAACATAGTTTGTTCTTTAAATCTGTGCTTCAATTCATTCACAAAATTTGCTGCAAATTCGCCATTTTATGAGAACTTCAGAAGGTCGTAACTTCTAAACTATAAATAGCTGCTAACTATTTTATAACATTTTCTGTTTATTTTTGCAATTCCTACAACAAGGTATACTTTTTATTTCTCATGAATTCAATTCATTAATAAATTTAGTACAAATTCGGGTTTGTAAAGCGAATTCATAACAATCCCAATATTTTTATTTAATATTTTCTTCTAACTTTACGATTTCCTTAAACACAGTTTGTTTTTTAAATCTCTGTGCTTCAATTCATTCACAAAATTTACTGCAAATTCGCCATTTTATGAGATTTACAGAAGGTCATAACTTCTAAACTATAAATTGTTGCTAATTATTTCATAATATTTTCTGCTTATTTTGCACTTGCTTCAACAAGGTATAGTTTTTATTTTTCTTGAATTAAATTCATTCTTAAATTTATTGCGAATTCGGGTTTGTAAAGCGAAATCATAACTATGGTTAGAGTCGGCTACAACCGGTAAAACTTTGCCGCCGATGATTATTGATAGTTGCTGCCAAGGAGATATAATAGCCGCCGATTAATTTTTTTGCTTTCATTTTGTTCAAGTAGAATTCAAGGCGAATTGATACCAAATTGCAAGCGAATTCTTAAATACTGTTTTTGACAGCTCTATCAAAGCGAATTAAAGCGAGATTACCTATGCCATACTTGTAACTCTTAAACTATAAGTTGACTCCAATTCATTTATTTAATATTTTCTTCTTACTTTACGATTTTCTACAACATAGTTTCTTTTTTAAATCTCTGGGCTTCAATTCATTCACAAAATTTTCTGTAAGTTCGCTATTTTATGAGAGCTTTAGAAGGTCATAACTTCTAAGCTATAAATTACTGCTAATTATTTTAAAATATTTTCTGTTTAGCTGTTCTAAAAAGGCTCATAGCTCTAAATTTTGAGTTGCACCCAATATTTTTATTTAATATTTTCTTCTTACTTTACGATTTCCTACAACAAAGTTTGTTTTTTAAATCATTTGGCTTCAATTCATTCACAAAATTTACTTCAAATTCGCCATTTTATGAGAACTTCAGAAGGTCATAACTTCTAAACTATAAACTGCTGCTAATTATTTATAATATCTTATGCTTATTTTTGCATTTCCCACAACAAGGTTTAGTTTTTATTTCTTCTGAATGCATAATTTTATTGCGAATTCGGGTTTGTAAGGCGAATTCATAACAATTGTTTTGACAGCTCAGATGATAATTCTCGCTGTGTTTGGGATCTAGTTGATATGTCAAATGCTTTGTTGACACATTGTTCTGAACATTAGTTAATATCTATCAAAGCGAATTGAAGCCAGAGTACCTTTTATAAATAGGCCATGCTCATAGCTCGTAAATTTTGAGGTGCAGCCAATATTTTTATTTAATATTTTCTTCTTACTTTACGATTTCCTACAACAAAGTTTGTTTTTTAAATCATTTGGCTTTAATTCATTCACAAAATTTACTTCAAATTCGCCATTTTATGAGAACTTCAGAAGGTCATAACTTCTAAACTATAAACTGCTGCTAATTATTTATAATATCTTATGCTTATTTTTGCATTTCCCACAACAAGGTTTAGTTTTTATTTCTTCTGAATGCATAATTTTATTGCGAATTCGGGTTTGTAAGGCGAATTCATAACAATTGTTTTGACAGCTCAGATGATAATTCTCGCTGGGATCTAGTTGATATGTCAAATGCTTTGTTGACACATTGTTCTGAACATTAGTTAATATCTATCAAAGCGAATTGAAGCCAGAATACCTTTTATAAATAGGCCATGCTCATAGCTCGTAAATTTTGAGGTGCAGCCAATATTTTTATTTAATATTTTCTTCTTACTTTACGATTTCCTACAACAAAGTTTGTTTTTTAAATCTTTTGGCTTCAATTCATTCACAAAATTTATGCAAATTCGCCATTTTATGAGAACTTCAGAAGGTCATAACTTCTAAACTATAAACTGCTGCTAATTATTTATAATATCTTATGCTTATTTTTGCATTTCCCACAACAAGGTTTAGTTTTTATTATTCCTGAATTCAATTCATTCATAAATTTATTGCGAATTTGGGTTTGAAAAGCGAAATAATAACAATTGTTTAAGTACGCGTGTGAAGAAAAAAACATGGAGTTGACATTTTAGTTATATTTAATATATCCGGAGGTTTCTTCGAACAATTTTCGAAACACTATTTCATTGACATCTCAGAAACTAGTGAGAGTGCGCATATGACACTACACGCAATCGAAAGAGGTTGAAAATACGCATCGATTATGGGTTCAACTATTTTCCCGGAGGCTTTTTGAAAAAAGTTGCATACTTAACAACATATTTTTTACAAAAAAAAAAAAAAAAGATTTTTAGTAATATGTAAATAGCTCGTAAAGTAGAAGGGGTGGGCATATGATACTATTCGCAATCGAATGAGGTTTAAAATACGCATCGATTATGGGTTCCACTATTTTCCCGGAGGTTTTCTGAGAAAAGTTGTTTATTTAACAACATTTTTTTTACAAAAAAATAAAAAAAATATATACATATAGTAATTTGCAAATAACTCATAAAGTAGAAGGGGTGGGCATATGATACTATTCGCAATCGAATGTGGTTGAAAATGCGTATCGATTATGGATTCAACTATTTTCCCGGAGGCTTTCTGATAAAAGTTGTATACTTTACAACATTTTTTTTACAAAAAATATTTTTTTTTATTAAATATTGTCTTCTTACTTTACGCTTTTCTACAACATAGTTTGTTCTTTAAATCTGTGCTTCAATTCATTCACAAAATTTACTGCAAATTCGCCATTTTATGAGAAATTTAGAAGGTCGTAACTGCCAAACTATAAATAGCTGCTAAAAATTTTATAACATTTTCTGTTTATTTTTGCAATTCCTACAAGAAGGTATACTTTTTATTTCTCATGAATTCAATTCATTAATAAATTTAGTACAAATTTGGGTTTGTAAAGCGAATTCATAACAATCCCAATATTTTTATTTAATATTTTCTTCTTACTTTACGATTTCCTACAACAAAGTTTGTTTTTTAAATCATTTGGCTTCAATTCAGTCACAAAATTTACTTCAAATTCGCCATTTTATGAGAACTTCAGAAGGTCATAACTTCTAAACTATAAACTGCTGCTAATTATTTATAATATCTTATGCTTATTTTTGCATTTCCCACAACAAGGTTTAGTTTTTATTTCTTCTGAATGCATAATTTTATTGCGAATTCTGGTTTGTAAGGCGAATTCATAACAAGTGTTTTGACAGCTCAGATGATAATTCTCGCTGGGATCTAGTTGATATGTCAAATGCTTTGTTGACACATTGTTCTGAACATTAGTTAATATCTATCAAAGCGAATTGAAGCCAGAATACCTTTTATAAATAGGCCATGCTCATAGCTCGTAAATTTTGAGGTGCAGCCAATATTTTTATTTAATATTTTCTTCTTACTTTACGATTTCCTACAACAAAGTTTGTTTTTTAAATCTTTTGGCTTCAATTCATTCACAAAATTTATGCAAATTCGCCATTTTATGAGAACTTCAGAAGGTCATAACTTCTAAACTATAAACTGCTGCTAATTATTTATAATATCTTATGCTTATTTTTGCATTTCCCACAACAAGGTTTAGTTTTTATTATTCCTGAATTCAATTCATTCATAAATTTATTGCGAATTTGGGTTTGAAAAGCGAAATAATAACAATTGTTTAAGTACGCGTGTGAAGAAAAAAACATGGAGTTGACATTTTAGTTATATTTAATATATCCGGAGGTTTCTTCGAACAATTTTCGAAACACTATTTCATTGACATCTCAGAAACTAGAGAGAGTGCGCATATGACCCTACACGCAATCGAATGAGGTTGAACATACGCATCGATTATGGATTCAACTATTTTCCCGGAGGCTTTTTGAAAAAAGTTGTATACTTAACAACATATTTTTTACAAAAAAAAAAAAAGATTTTTAGTAATTTGCAAATAACTCATAAAGTGGAAGGAGTGGGCATACGACACTACACGCAATCGAATGAGGTATAAAATACGCATCGATTATGGGTTCCACTATTTTCCCGGAGATTTTCTGAGAAAAGTTGTTTATTTAACAACATTTTTTTTACAAAAAAATAAAAAAAATATATACATATAGTAATTTGCAAATAACTCATAAAGTAGAAGGGGTGGGCATATGATACTATTCGCAATCGAATGTGGTTGAAAATGCGTATCGATTATGGATTCAACTATTTTCCCGGAGGCTTTCTGAGAAAAGTTGTATACTTTACAACATTTTTTTTAACAATTGTTTTTGACAGCTCTGATGATCATCTCGCTGTGTTTGGGATCTAGTTGATATGTCAAATGCCATGTTGATACATTGTTGGTACATTAGTTAATAACTATCTAAGCGAATTGAAGCGAGAGTACCTGTTATAAATAGGCCGTGCTCATAGCTCGTAAATTTTGAGGTGCAGCCAATATTTTTATTTAATATTTTCTTCTTACTTTACGATTTCTTACAACAAAGTTTGTTTTTTAAATCTTTGGGCTTCAATTCACGCGTGTGAAGAAAAAAACATGGAGTTATCAAACCGGATGTTATAATTTTAATGTTTTTTATATGCAAAATAAAAACAAAGAGTGAAAAATATTACGACTTTGAATGCAATAATTTTTAAGTAATATATTAATAAATTAAAGATATAAAAATGAGAATATATAGCAAAAGTCCTCTAGTATGACATTTTATGACTGTCATTATTGACATTTTAGTTATATTTAATATATCCGGAGGTTTCTTCGAACAATTTTCCAAACACTATTTCATTGACATCTCATAAACTAGAGAGAGTGCGCATATGACACTACTCGCAATCGAAAGAGGTTGAAAATACGCATCGATTATGGGTTCAACTATTTTCACGGAGGCTTTCTGAGAAAAGTTGTATACTTAACAACATTTTTTTACAAAAAAAAAAAAAATAAACACTTTTAGTAATTTGCAAATAACTCATTAAGTAGAAGGAGTGGGCAAATGACACCACACGCAATCGAATGAGGTTTAAAATACGCATCGATTATGGGTTCCACTATTTTCCCGGAGGCTTTCTGATAAAAGTTGTATATTTAACAACATTTTTTTTACAAAAAATATTTTTATTAAATATTGTCTTCTTACTTTACGCTTTTCTACAACATAGTTTGTTCTTTAAATCTGTGCTTCAATTCATTCACAAAATTTACTGCAAATTCGCCATTTTATGAGAAATTCAGAAGGTCGTAACTGCTAAACTATAAATTGTTGCTAATTATTTATTAATATTTTCAGCTTATTTTGCAATTCCTACAAGAAGGTATACTTTTTATTTCTCATGAATTCAATTCATTAATAAATTTAGTACAAATTTGGGTTTGTAAAGCGAATTCATAACAATTGTTTTTGACAGCTCAGATGATAATTCTCGCTGTGTTTGGGATCTAGTTGATATATCAAATGCTTTGTTGACACATTGTTCGGAACATTAGTTAATATCTATCAAAGCGAATTGAAGCCAGAGTACCTGTTATAAATAGGCCATGCTCATAGCTCGTAAATTTTGAGGTGCAGCCAATATTTTTATTTAATATTTTCTTCTTACTTTACGATTTCCTACAACAAAATTTGTTTTTTAAATCTTTTGGCTTCAATTCATTCACAAATTTTATGCGAATTCGCCATTTTATGAGAACTTCAGAAGGTCATAACTTCAAAACTATAAATTGTTGCTAATTAGTTTATAATGTTTTCTGCTTATTTTGCATTTGCTTCAAGAAGGTATAGTTTTTATTTTTCCTGAATTCAATTCATTCATAAATTTATTGCGAATTCGGGTTTGAAAAGCGAAATCATAACAATTGTTTCAGTACGCGTGTGAAGAAAAAAACATGAAGTTATCAAACCGGATGTTATAATTTTAATGTTTTTTATATGCAAAATAAAAACAAAGAGTGAAAGCTATTACGACTTTGAATGCAATAATTTTAAAGTAATATATTAATAAATTAAAAATATAAAAATGAGAATATATAGCAAAAGTCCTCTAGTATGACATTTTATGACTGTTATTATTGACATTTTAGTTATATTTAATATATCCGGAGGTTTCTTCGAACAATTTTCCAAACACTATTTCATTGACATCTCATAAACTAGAGAGAGTGCGCATATGACACTACTCGCAATCGAAAGAGGTTGAAAATACGCATGGATTATGGGTTCAACTATTTTCACGGAGGCTTTCTGAGAAAAGTTGTATACTTAACAACATTTTTTTACAGAAAAAAAAACACTTTTAGTAATTTGCAAATAACTCATTAAGTAGAAGGAGTGGGCAAATAACACCACACGCAATCGAATGAGGTTTAAAATACGCATCGATTATGGGTTCCACTATTTTCCCGGAGGCTTTCTGAGAAAAGTTGTATATTTAACAACATTTAAAAAAAAAAAAAAAAAAAAAAAAAAACATATATAGTAATTTGCAAATAACTCATTAAGTAAAAGGAGTGGGCAAATGACACCACACGCAATCGAATGAGGTTTAAAATACGCATCGATTATGGGTTCCACTATTTTCCCGGAGGCTTTCTGAGAAAAGTTGTATATTTAACAACATTATTTTTACAAAACAAAACAAAGCGAATTCAAGCAAGAGTACCTGTTAGAAAAGGCCGTGCTCATAGCTCGTAAATTTTGACGTGCAGCCAATATTTTTATTAAATATTGTCTTCTTACTTTACGCTTTTCTACAACAAAGTTTGTTCTTTAAATCTGTGCTTCAATTCATTCACAAAATTTACTGCAAATTCGCCATTTTATGAGAAATTCAGAAGGTCGTAACTGCTAAACTATAAATAGCTGCTAACTATTTTATAACATTTTCTGTTTAGTTTTGCAATTCCTACAAGAAGGTATACTTTTTATTTCTCATGAATTCAATTCATTAATAAATTTAGTACAAATTTGGGTTTGTAAAGCGAATTCATAACAATCCCAATATTTTTATTTAATATTTTCTTCTAACTTTACGATTTCCTAAAACACAGTTTGTTTTTTAAGTCTCTGTGCTTCAATTCATTCACAAAATATACTGCAAATTCGCCATTTTATGAGAACTTCAGAAGGTCATAACTTCTAAACTATAAATTGTTGCTAATTATTTTATAATATTTTCAGCTTATTTTGCATTTGCTTCAACAAGGTATAGTTTTTATTTCTCCTGAATGCAATTCATTCATAAATTTATTGCGAATTCGGGTTTGTAAGGCGAATTCATAACAATTGGTTTTGACAGCTCAGATGATAGTTCTTGCTGTGTTTGTTATCTAGTTGATATGTCAAATGCTTTACACATTGCTTGGAACATTAGTTAATATCTATCAAAGCGTATTGAAGCCAGAGTACCTGTTATAAATAGGCTATGCTCAAAGCTCGTAAATTTTGAGGTGCAGCCAATATTTTTATTTAACATTTTCTTCTTACTTTACGATTTTCTACAACATAGTTTCTTTTTTAAATCTCTGGGCTTCAATTCATTCACAAAATTTTCTGCTAATTCGCCATCTTATGAGATCTTCAGGTTAAATATTTCGTTGCCACATTGTTTTCAATTTTATTTGTCATCAGAAGAGATATTTTTCAAAGTTAGTTAATTAGAGTTTATCTGAATAAATGTGCCCCGATCATAACCTGTAAATTTAAAGTTACTGCCAATATTTTTACATAATATTTTCTACTTGTTTTTTTTATTTCTACTACATTTTTTGTTTTTTATTCTCTCGGCTTGAAACCGTTCAGAAATTACTGCAAAATCGTCTTTGTATTTCTAATCCAGTTAATGTACAAACCAAGGCGAATTCATTATAAGGTTTATGCAGGGGCGAATTTGTGCGAATTTATCCAGCAAAACTGACAAATTTGGTTCATATGAGAACAGTTTTACGTGACGCGAAATTAAGTTATTTCAAGTTGAAATTACGAACGAAATCCAAAGTGTTCATGCTGGTACATTTGACACATGAGTTAATTTTAAGAACAGCTGATAATATTATGCGTAGGTATATATGCATGTACTTACTTTGCCACTTTAATATGTACATATATATACACTATTAAATTTCAAAAAACAAACAACTAATAAAAAATTTCAGTTTTAAATATTGAATTCAATATATTTTGTAAACAAACGACACTTTTTTCGCGGTAAACACGGTTGTACATATGAGCACGGTTGGAACAAAAATGGTATTTATCACAAAAAAGGGTTGATTATTGTAATTTCAAGTTGGTTTCGGTGAAATTAAGTAAAATTACTTAATTTGGGAATTGTCAAAACGCATGCGAAATAACATAATTTCAACTTGATTCCGGTCAAAATCAGGAAATTACTTAATATTGCGTCACGCTGAACGGGCTATTAACATTAACAAAATGCCTGTTGTGTTTTTAGTGTTGTTTTGTTGTAGTGGTGCATATACATTGTTTATAATGTGTTATGTGTTACTAAAGGCCGTGCTGCACTATCCTACACAATCGTGCGGTCTGCCAAATATTACATGTGTGCTCATAAACTATGGTAGTGTGGACTAAAAATGCATCTGTGTGACAGATTTTTTTGGCAAGTCGTGCGATTTGTAAAATTTTATGAAAATGTTCATAAAATGATAGTTTTAATGCGATCAGAGTAGTATTTAGTATCAACGCGCTGAGAATATTCACAAACAGATGTTTTGGCATCAGATTTGTGTAATAGTGTGGCACCTACAACACCATTTTGAAACGATTTTTTAAAGTCGGTCAGATTTTTGTAAGATTTTCCTGTGAATGAATCGTACGATTGTGTAGGATAGTGAAGCACGGCCTTAACACAGATGAGCTAATGTTATCTTGCAGAATGGAGGTCGATATGTCAAATGTTGTAATATTGTACTGTGCACCACCTGGTAAGTGGATTCGCCATTGTACAGACATATAACGGTATGTTAAAAATTAAATAATTTCATCATGTAAACTTAGAATGTATGAACCGGAGAGAATACATATACATATATACAAAATCATGCAAGCGGATGGTAAATGTTAATTTTATAAACCATTTTAAAAATTAATGTTTACTTATAATATACATTGAAGAACAACAATAAAAATAAACTTATGTAGTTTTTATATATTAAAGATGGCGTCATTTTTATACAATAATTACAAAAACAACTAAAATAAACGTATACTATCTTTACAAATTGAAGATGGGATCATTTTTATAAAATTATTACAAAAACGACCAAGATAAATGTATATTATTTTGTATATTGAAGATGGCAAAACTTTTATACAATAATTACAAAAACAACCAAAAAATACACATATAGTGTTTTTGCAAATTGAAGATAGCATCATTTTTATACAATAATTACAAAAACAGCTAAAATATACGTATACTGTCTTTACAAATTGAAGATGGGATCATTTTTATACAATTATTACAAAAACAACCAAGGTATACGTATATTGCATTTGTATATTGAAGATGGCATCATTTTTATACAAAAATTACAAAAACAAGTAAAATAAATGTATGTTGTTCTTGTAATTTTTGTAGAACAGTAACCACCAGCTATTTCGTATCAAACATCAATGGCACTTTGGAAATACATGCCGCCGTCAGTAAAAAACCGGGGAAATATAGTGACAGTCTGGCAAGATTTATACACTGTAATTGTTGAGGACTGGTGCCGAAAAATTACTAAATAATGCTTACAGTCCCTTATAATGGCAGAGTGTTAATTAAACGCTCTTACTCCCACATAAATAAAATTTAATTAAAAATATTGAATTTAGTTCCTTATTTATTTATATTTTATACGAAAATGTTAAAAAAAGTTATATATTTTACCGTCCCCAATAATGCCGCAATGCATACATATATATATATATATATATATATATATATCTTCATTTATTTGTATATATTGTATATTATTTGTATATTATATTATTGTATATATATCCATTTCAGAATCGATATTTTTATTTTTGCTGATTTTCAATACGAAACATCCTTAGAAAAATCCCTACATTTTACTTTAAGAAACAATTCTCTAGCTCTTCTAGTGTCTTCAGAAAATGGATTTCACGTACAAACAGACGGATAGACGGACAGACGGACAGGGCTCAGTTAACTTTTTTATCTATAAGGATCCAGAATATATATACTATATGGACCTCATATAAATATTGTGGAAATTACACACGTAATGACAAACCTATAAATACCCTTACCATTTTTGGTGAAGGGTATAAAAACATTTACATTTAAGCCAAAATGCAAACGTATGCGCAATAATCCGACTAATAATGGAGTGTTTTTATATGTTTATCAGCTGGCACAATTATGACATAGCACACTTATTTATGACGCGGTGTTCACACTTGTCATATTTTGGTGTACTATTATTTTATGACATATGACTCATGACTACAGTGTGAATACCCCAATTATATTAATACTCGTATTCTATTTCGGTTGACAAAATAGTTTATATCTTTCCCAATTAGTATCTACATTACATAAGTTGTAAAAATGCTGAAGCGAACGCTGATCGCAGATGTAGCGGCCTTGAAATCGGTATACGTTCTGCTAATGTGATTAGAGATACTAATGTTTTTCAAAAATAAAAAACTCATAGTAATCTGAATTTTCATTAATTCAATAAAACTGAACACACAAAATGGCACCTTATTGAAAGGTACATATATAAAATGTCTTGCCAACCCTCTAATAATGCAGCTTGTTATTTCACTAGAACTGAACACAACTTATGAAAAAGTGGAACGCCCTGTTTTCAACAGCTGACAGCTAAGTTTTACAGGGCACTATCAACACTGTCGATTTTTACGGGGCAAAAAGTGCAATGCCTTCCACCCTTAGTGAGAGGGATTTTTTTAGAACCAAGCACCCTGCACTTTTAGAGAGCAAAACCTTTTTAAGAAACGAACACCAAAGTACATTTTCTGCATCTAGATGCACCACATTTTTGTAGAAAAGAAAACACCATAAGCCTAATAATAATAATTTCTCATATATAAATTGTTTAAAATAATTTTTTCAGTGCACTGTGAGCTGCACATTAGCGCTGCCAAAAATTTGAAGGTGATTGGAGAAACTTTTTTTCGATCTGTCGTAATTATTATCGGAAAAATCGAAAATACTATTAGAAAATTGCTCAGAAATGTTGCATAAAACTATAATGAAAAATGTGTAAAATCCTGTTAATCTTCTTCTTACATCAGAAAATATTTATCAATGTTTAAAAACTCACATACTTTTGCACAGTCAATGACGTAACAAATGAGAATTATTATGAAAAACAAAACTTGTAAGTTGCTGGCTAAAAAATATGAAGAATATTCTGTTATTTTTTTATGGAAATAACATTGCTTTGCCATCATTGAGTCTGATACTAAATAAATACTATATAAAAAAATGTGCAGAAATATCGTAAAAGGGAATTGTCGACTTTTCTGATTAATATCTAATGGAATTCAGTGCAAATTGTGTGAAAGCAAAAGGAGAGGTTTCAGACATATTCTAAAAACAGGCATTTCGACGCGAAAATATTTACTGGGCATGTATCCATGTTTACGTAGGAGTATACCATTTTAACTTCTGGTCTTGAGTTTCCCATACATTCTGCGGATGAAAAGAGATAATACATTTAATTAAAAACTTGATTGCATTAAAATTAAATTTTATAATCGGTTTATTTCTTTACAGATGTGGAGTTTTCATCTACAGACTCAAATTTGATTGTTGCCTCGTTTAAAAAAATTACTTTCACAAACAATTCAAATAAAAAAAATGCCATTATTATTTTTCATTGCTGCTGTTGTGTTGTTGTTATTGTTAGGTTTGATGTCTTTTAGAATTAAACATATAAAATTTAATCGCATGGCTTAAAACTTTTAACGCAAACATCGTTGAAATTATTTAAATTTCCGTTAACTTTTTTAAACGTTTAAGTATATTATCGTAAGAAAAATTAGAATTTTAAGAAATTAATTTGGGTTTGGTTTTGTTGCAAACTAAAGAGAGATGGCGACGAATGGTATCATAATGTGGAGGTGTTTATCTATGTCGGTGGCGTCGCTGTGGCAAAATGACTGCTACAACTTTGATTTGCATTTTTGTTGGTTTGAAAGTCGGTTCTGCCTTTTGAAAGCAGCGACATCGTTGTCAACAGCTAGAAATTTTTGACATTAACTATCTTACTTTAGAAATATCCATTTATTTGTGGCAGTTAACTTTTAAAATAAATAAAATGGATGTAGGCAGTGTTGGGTGCAAGTGCTATTTTTATTAAATTCAGCGGCATCTCTGTATGTTTTGTTGCTGCATTTTATTAAAAATGTATGGTATTTTAAACCAGTTGCACCAAACACTGAATACCGCGAACGGATAAAATCATTCATTCGTCTTCTCCATTGACTCCTTGACGGAGAGGATATAATAAAGCATTTTTTTGAACATGGAACTTTGCAATTTTCTCCTGAAGGCATAATGTCATACAATTCCACTGCAAAAATTTAAACATTATTTAAACTCTATCACAAAAGAGTTTTTCATGGCAAAAACTTTATTAAACATCAACCTTAAAGAACAATTTTAAGTTCATTTTTATTTAATTTCTGTTTTGAGATACAAAATTACTCTTAGACCCAAAATAATGAAAAAATAAACAAAAATTCCTTTATTAAAAAAAATCTCTAACGAAAAGCGAAATAAATTGATAAAATTAAACTCAGACATGAACAAAAAAAAAAAAAAATAAAAATAAAACGATATTAAGAGCTTCAAATAATAAAATAAATGAGCAACAATTTGTCTTTCATATACCATTGGAAAAAACCATAAAAAAGGTAATCAAATTAAGGACCAGGGCAACAATTTTGAGGTAAGGACAACATTTTATTTATTAAGACTAATAGTAATTAATTTTGGTGGATGAGAGAAGTGTGATGAGTAGGCTAATGGGGAGAAAAGATTTTTCTTATGTGTGGATTAAATAAAACTTGTTTTACAGATAAGATTGTGCATCGTGAATAATCAGTTACTAAAATAAGTGTTAATTCAAAGTTAGCAATTATAAAATTCATTCTATAAAATTAAACAGTGACCCGGTTCCGTTTAGATATCTCCACTCTTTCGATAAACAAAATAAAATACAAACACTTTACTGACCACAGAAAATTATCTGTTAGTCGAGCTCTTAATACAAATTACATTAACAGATTGCAAGTTATCATAAAAAATATTTCGAAATCGTAGTTTGACTCAGTTAGCTGCATAGGAACGTACATGAAGTCTATTTATTGTCTTGCATTTTTCTTATTGTTATTAAGAAGATTTTGGAAGATACTTATGAAAACTGCTTTATTGAGACTTCGAATATTTTGTTTGCCTTTTTCGATAGATTAGAGATTTGCCTGAAGAAATATGCAAGAATTTTGCTAAATTGTGGTTATGAACATTTCTTTACAATGCCACAATGCCACGAGAACAGAGTTACTAACATTTCGAGTGAAACCCAGACATATTCTCTACTTCTTAAAGGAAATTAAATTTCCTTCCTACTTATCGCCCTGTATTTCATAATTATACTGTAGCAACATACAGGTTGCCTAGAAATGAGATGGAATTGTACCTATCAAGAACTTGGTCCTTATTTTGATCTCTGTACTTTTTACGGACGATATATTTTGGAGAGAAACTTGGCCTTATTTTCACATTTGTGTTTTTGTGCGGATCTCACTTCTTTTTTCTAAGTTGTTTTTGTATAAATATTTATATGTATTGCTTATCTGCGCCTACCTGTGTAGCAAGTTTCAGCTCTCTAGCTTTACTGGAAGTGCCCTATAATATTGATGAGTATGATATGTAGGTACTAAAATAAGATATGGAATTTTCACACCTTAATATCTCGGGAAGCTTTTACGGTAGCCTTTAAATTCACCTCTGTGGGGAGACCTTATGCTTCAAGTTTCATTATATTATGATCAAGAGGAGCAAAGTTATGAGGGGGTAAAAACAGCTCGAATGGTTTCGTGTAAATATACACACTGATGGGCCGAATTATCTATAAAAACCGAATGTGTGTTTGTTTATTTGTTTGTTTGTTTGTGTGTTTGTTTGTTTGTTCCTTATAGGAGGTCAAACCCTAGGACCAATCTTACTGAAATTTTCACAGTATTTAACTGGAACTCTCGGATGAATTATAAGCTATATGAAATTTTTATTGGACACAGAGGCGTGGCACCGCTCATATAACCAAAAAATTTAAATCGCCATATTTTGGGCATTTTTTTACTTACGTCGATGATACTTGGTACATATGGTATTGGCATAATTTGGAATACGTAACAGGAGAAAAGTGGGTGGGACCACGCCCCTTTTTAGGAAAACCAAACCCTTGGACCGATCTTCCTGAAATTTTCACAGCACGTTACTGTGACTCTGGAAGGAATAATAGGCTATAAGAAGTTTTGATTGGACAAAGAGGCGTGGCACCGCCCATATAACCCAAAAATTTAAATCGCCATATTTTGGGAATTTTTTGACCTACGTCGATGATATTTGGTACATATGGTATTGGCATAATTTTTAATACGTACCGGGAGAAAAGTGGGTGGGACCACGCCCCTTTTTTGGAAAATTAAAAATCGTAATATAGTCTTAACTACTGGACTGATCGTTAAATTTTCACAATAGGATATATAAATACTTTTAATTTTATTTTATAACGAGGGGGTAGCGAAGCACACCGGGATAAGCTAGTAACTATATACATATTTATAAATTATGATGCAGTTTTTTAGGCTCTAGGTCACTGATGTAACTTAAACAAAACTCTGTTATGATTTATTGTAAGTATGTAGATATGTATTTTTATTATTTTCTCAATATTTCAATGTTCTTCTTCAGGAAATTTTTTGAGTAAAGTCGTCTACTTTAAAAAAGAGAATATTGTTTAAGGCCTCATTAGTCTTGACTTTTACTTTCTGTTCTGTTGTTAAAAGTCTTTAATTATTTATTGAGTTATTACAACAGTGTACTATTACTGTATTTTTATTTAATGTTAATTTTCTTATCAGCTATATTTAGTCTAGCTTAAACATTCTAAATCTTAATATTAACACATACACAAAGTATGTGTGGGAATATGCATGATCAGCATAATACATTCTGTACATTCTGATCATGCGGTCATAGCATGGACAAATATTTAAACAATAAGAAAATTGTTATGTGTCACTTGCTGCATGCAGACGGCATGCATTAGTGGTTAGTCAAACACACTACACTGTTCTGTGCTGTTCTATTGTTGAATTTTTGTAGTTAGAAGTTCTGTAAAAACGTATCAGCTATTTCTTGCAGAATATATGTACATAGCCGAATATACATAATATGTATATTCGGCTATATATATATTATATTATAAAGGGTGGTTAAATTTTAAGGGCCGATGTTGAATGTGCACCACATCTAAACGTCAACTTTTTTTGCATATCATTTGACATTTCTCAATTTCAGACTAACTCAATTTGAACCATGGAAAGATACACAATCGAGCAACGCGTTAAAGTTATTCAGGCTTATTATGAAAATGGGCGATCAAATCAAAATGCATATCGTGCTCTTAGTGATTTTTTCGGTCAATTTAATCGTCCAAATGTGCGTACAATCGGAAAAATATTGCAAAAATTTGAGCAAACCGGGTCTGTAGGAGATGTGAAAACACCAGTGCATGCTCGTACTGCAGAAATATTATTGCTAGTGCGGCTGAAGAGCCGTCCACCACAACTCGTCGTCTCCCTCTCACGCTCGTAGTTGATGAGCATTATGCATACAGACTTGCATTTACACGCTTACAGGGTGCAATTGCCTCAAGAACTAAAGCTTCTTGACCATTCCAAACGTCGTCAATGGTCAGAATGGTGGCAAGAAATGGCAGCAGTGAATGATCAATTTTCGAATAAATTCATCTTCAGTGATGAGGCACATTTTCACCTCAGTGGATTCGTCAATAAGCAGAATTGCCGCATTTGGGCGAATGATATCCCAAGAGTGATTGTCGAAAATCCAATGCACCCACTAAGAGTGACTGTTTGGTGCGGTTTATGGGCTGGCGGCATCATGGCGCCGTATTTTTTTTCCAAAATAAGACCGGTCAGGAAGTTGAATGGTGTTCGCTATCGCGAGATGATAACGAACTTTTTATGGCCCGAATTGGAAGATATGGCTGTGGACGATATGTGGTTTCAACAGGACGGTTCCACTTGCCACACAGCTAAAGAAACAATGGCTCTTTTGCGCGACAAATTCAATGGCTGTGTTATCTCACGTGGTGGCGATGTCAATTGGCCGCCAAGATCATGTGATTTGACACGGTTGGACTTATTTTTTTGGGGTTATTTGAAAGAAAAAGAAATGACAATAATTTCCTAAGTGTTTTATTCAAAATTAACATTGGGCCTTAAAATTTAAACACCCTTTATTTTCGGCGGCGGCGCCAGTGTTCACAAATTAAAAAGGGCGCTTCGTCTTATCTATCAGATTGAATAATTTTTAAGAAAATAAGTTAAAAACGTTATTTAATTAAAAAAAATCTACACACTATAAATTTTTCATGAATGTAATATTTTTATATAAAAAATCGTTTTGTTTTTAATGTGCTTTAAGTCGATGGAGGCGGTGATAATAAAAATTTATCAGCGTTACGCGGCAATTTTGAGCCGATCGACTGAAAGTCAAAACTAATTCTACCTAATCTTAAAAAACTTATATACATAGATATATTTTTAAGCACAAAGCATACCCATATACATAAAAGACACTCATACATAATGATAGAGTCAGCGAAAACCACACACACAGTTAAAATACAACAAAATTGTTTATCTATCTGACGCTTTTCGAGTATTTTATGACGCTTTTTTAAAAAAGGGTATTTTTTGACGCTTTTTGCATACTTTGTGGCGCTTGTGGTGTTTTTGTTACAACCATATTTGTTTTGTAGCTTAACTATTTTCATTCTAAATGTTGCGTTCTCCAAATAATTCTTGAAAATGCTATTAAATTAAAAAAAAAAAAAAAGGTCAATACATGGCGTATCCACTTAAAAAAGGTGGTGTTATTGCTACAGCTGAGCTTTTTTTTCTTCCATAATGTAGGTCGGCATTTCAAAATTTGTACATGCATCCATAGGGTTTGTTATAGCATTAATACCACCAATAAAGTGAATTCGCCTTGGGTCAATAAAGTATACATAATTAGATACATACATATATTATTATATTAAATCATATTTCATAAATCTGGCAACTCTATGACCGAGTGAACGTCATTTTTATTTCTGCGGCTGTAAGATTTTTCGTGCTCTAATTTGATTAATTCTTTCTTTAATAAAAATATAAAAAGTGCTACTGGGAAAGTGGAAAAACTGTTCCTAATAATAATATCATTAAGTACAGTGAATTCTTTGCTTTTTTATTATAATTTGCTGTTGAGCTGAAATATGGCGCCTTCTAAATGTGGTGGATGTAGCAAAAATGTTACTAAAAATGATGCTGGTGTTGAGTGTAGTTCCTGTGGTATATGGTATCATGCATCATGTGGTAGAATTTCTAAGGAGTTGTATGCTCTTTTAGGCGATAGTGACAACATAAATTATAATTGTACCAGATGTAATTCTCAACCTTACCTAAAAAATGATGACTTAAGGATTTTTAAATACATAGACGAAGTTCACAAAAAATTTGGTAGCACCTTGTCTTCGTTTGCCGCCGAAATACGATGTGAGCAAAAGGACCTAAAAACCTATATTGAAAAGTCGACTAACAGTATTCGTGATGACTTGGCAGCTTCTATAAAGGAACTTCAAACTAATATTAATACTTGCAAAGACAAGACTGATAAAGTAGAGACTGATGTGGCAAATAAAATATTATACTTCGATGCTGAAATCAATAAACTGGAAAGACGTTTAAATAGAGCCGATATTCTAATAAGTGGTCTGCCCTCTGGCATAAGCAATTTGATAGATACCATCTTGAATATTGCAAATTTTTATAAAATCACTGTTGGTACCACAGATATAAATCAGTGCACCTATATGAGGCATGGTAAGATTGTGTTAGTATGAGCTAATGAGTGCATACTTCAAAAATCCTAAGATCCAACTAAAAAATGCAATTAACTCAAATCTAGCTACTCGAGTCTACCTAAATGACAACCTTACGTCTGCGGGGATAAAATTGCAGAATCACTGTCGGTCCCTACGCAAAGAAGGAAGGATTATTTGGTTCAGCATACTAAATAAGGATATTCCTATGGCTAAAGTCAAATTCCCTGATGGCACTGTTCAAGTTCTTGATGCTAGTAGGTGCTTGGATACTAAGGCGGTGGCGAACTAGTTTCTCAGTGGACTGCTTATGACATATTTTATGTACATATGTATGTATGTATTTACTTAGTTGCATATATATGTATATATGTATGTGTATCTTTCATGTTTATGTGTGCATTGTGTGCGTACAGCGTTGCCAAGTTTGCATATTTATCTAACTTTTGCAGTCTTCTAGCTTTGAGTTTTTTACAAGCTTTTTTTAAAATTTTCTTTTATTCTTTTATAAATACTGTGTTATTTTTCTACTCAAAATCAGTTCTATATATGAAGTTCTATCACTGTAAAATCAACTAATTGTCAGTTTACTTGATGAATTATTTGGCGGAGCTGTATGCACATTGTCTACACTCATGATTGTATTAATGGAAATAGTTTCTCAATCAAATTAATTAACTATTGTTGTAGCTCTTATTATCTTAAGGCCCAGAATTATTATATGTAGAAAAGGAATCAATATAAAAGTTGTGATATATAGAATTTATGTTATATTCAATCTTCTTTTATTTTTTTTTTTTTTATATAATCAAATCAATATGAATAATTCAAATTTTAATTTAGGTCCGATTATTAGTGACAATTCAATTAAAAAAGTTTTTAACAATGATCGCAGTAACATTTTAATGCACAAACCCTTTGCCATTCAGACAGATCATATAAGCTTGATGAGCTGGCTTCAATATTTAGAAATTCTTGTTTGGATGTTATTTGTGTTTCTGAGACTTGGCTTGATCCTATTATATTAGACCAAGCGGTAAATATTCCTGGTTATACAGTGTGTAGAAGTGATCGGCCCACAGATTGTCGAGGTGGAGGGGTTGCTATTTTCGTTATGAGTGGTATTAAGTTCAAGCCCATTTATAAATGTAGCGAGTACTATTCTTGTGAGGGATTATTTATTCAGCTGGAAAATAAACTGTTGTATATCTTCCTAGAGGAGATTTATCCCCTATTTGAGCAATCATTCAGTGATATCTTTGTTCGTTATAGTGACCTAGTTATATTTGGGGATTTCAATAACAATTTGTTTAATGCTTCAAAATCAATGGATATTCGCGATATATGCAATCGTTTTGGTTTAAAGTGTTGGCATAATTCTATGCCCACTCATTATGACTTAGCTCATGACAACACTTCTTTAATTGATTATTTTCTTGTCAGTGATAAATTGACGATATGCACTTCTGCCCAATTTCAAATTCCATTTATTTCCCGACATTCTCTTATCTGTGCATCCTTTCAACCAGTAAGTTATTCACAAAGTACTGTGTACTTAAGAGACTTTAGACATGCTGATCTTGCTTCCATTGAGGGATATTTACTGCAAACTGATTTCTCGCTACTTTACCTTTTCCCGGATTCGGATAGAAAGCTTTCATTCTTAAATAACATTTTTAATGATCTTTTGAATTATATACCTGAAAAGACAGTGATAAACAAATCAGAGTCTTCTTACCCGAAATTTAATAAAGAAATTATCTACTACAGATCCGTAACTAACATTGCCTTAAGAGTTTTTTATTCTGATCGAAGTCAGGGAAACTGGGATAAGTATTGCTAACTTCGCAACATAACTAAATCCAAGATTAGAAAATTCAAACAAAATCATAGTATTCGTACTTTTAAAGTAGGATCTACTAAGCAAATGTGGAATAATCTACGTAATTCTGGAGTCTCCGAACGAGTAATTGATGATTTTGATATAGATATTGATGAAATAAACGAACGTTTTATTAGTAGTCAACAAACCTCTACAGTAAATAGTCCTGATTTCAGACTATTTACTAATGATAGAAACTGTTTTTCTTTTTTAAATATAACGGAAACTGAGTTATCTCTTGCGCTTTGTGGCATTAAATCAAATTCGACGGGTTCTGATGGCGTCTCTATTAAATTGTTAAAGCTAGTGGACCCATATATATCTGTCGACTTTTGACAAAAGCACTTATGTCTATTTTTCAAATTTTTCAGGAGAGCAAAAATACTGTTAAAATGCTGACCAAAACTTTTTGCGTAAATATTTAAAGAAAAACAAAAATTTTGTTTTATTAGAAATTTTATTTTGCAATTTCGGATTTATTCAAAAAATTTCTTTAAATTTATTTTCTACAAAAAAAAAATTAATTTATAAAATATGTTGTTTTGTCATGCGAACTTTTACAACTGAATTCAACTTTTCTCGAGATAAGATATTTTGTTCAAAGGAAAAAAAAATATATTTCTTACCATTTATTTGTACTTATGTTCTTTTGCCAAACACAAATCTTAAAAAAAATTAAAATAAGTTGTTTGTTTAGAAAACATTACAAAAATAAATTTTTATTAAAAAAATAATAAGTTCAATTCATATACATTTTACACAAATAATTATAAGAAATCATTGTGATAAAATTATTGTTTAAATTAGAAGGAGGCTTATACATACGGTGACCATAATTTTCGACAAAAAAAAAGGACACTCAATATTAAATAAAAATTATTGGTATTAACTTAATTACATATGTAGATACATATATTTTATATCAATAAAATAAAAATATAATTCAAACAATGTAATATTAGTGACTAGTACAAGTAGTTACATATGTATGTACTTATATTAATGTTTAAAACAGAAATTAAATATGCCTAGAAGTTCACACGTCGTTAAAACAAAAAATTAATTAATTAATCAAAATTAACAAAGAAATTTAATTTAGCCAATAATACAAAAATAACAAAATGCAATAAATAAAAATAACTAAAAATAATAGTTTAAGGATTATAATTCTAATAGATAATTATCTATTATTGATATTTTTATGGAAAATGAATTTTTTTTTTATTATATCAATGTTATTTGATAAAAACAATTTAAATTCTGCACACACCATTTGAAAGCCGACCAAAAATTTCACACATTAAACATACACTTTTCAGTGTTGCCAGGCAATTCCTGTTTTGGGTGGTTATAAATTTATATTGTATTGAGTTTAAAATTTCGTTATTTTGAGAAAATAAAACTTTTAATTTTGGAAACTAAAGAAGAACATTAGCCATCAAAAATAAAGGACAAAAAAGGACAATTCAATTAAAAAAGGACAATTTATTTTGTTTAAATTTTAAAGGACGTTGTGTCAAAAAAGAGGACTGTCCTTTTAAAAAAAGGACGGATGGTCACCGTACTTATACATCTACATATCTATTCACTGTTGTGCATTTCATCTAAATCTGAATCTATTTCGATTGTACAATCTCCTTCAGCTTTAAGATTATGGTAAAAGTTGTGAAAACTTATATTGATTAATGGTAACATCCCTATTAAATCACGCTTTTTGTTTATTGAAATGGGCAGCTCACTAGTATAACATTTGGTTAATGTTGAACTTTGTGTATTTCGACGACGGGGGTTAATATTTAACTCTCTGAACTGTTCGCCCAATTGTAGTGACACTTTAAATTGTAATATTCCCGGTTTTTCTTTCTCATATCCCATCCAACGAATAAGCTTCCATTCGAATTTGTCACCTATAGAAAATATAGAAAGAAAATATAAAATATGAAAAATAAAAAGTCAACACGTTATACAAACCTCCAGTATTATCCGATTTCCAATTGTATCTCTCCTTTAAAAGAGCTTTAAAATCATAAAAGGCTTCTTGTTTCAATTCGTGTACCTTATACCTTGAATTTGTGGCGGCAATTAAATTCACCCAGTCGTGAGGATGTTGAATAGAACCTGATGATTTTTTTTTTCTTTTTTTCAATTTGGGCGTAAACTGTGTCACACTCAAGATGAGTATGACCTACAACAAGAAACTTGTGATCATTGGTTCTAATACTTTGATGATCTTGTATGACTCTTAAGAACATTGCGCAAATATACGAGTTCCGATTTTGACCAGGACATGAATCACTGTATAGGATAACATGTTTCACCGAATTTGATAGGTCCATTAGACATTTAAAAATGCAAGAACCGATTTCATTTGCCCCACGTTTGGAAATAGCTTCATACCAAATATAACAATGAGCTTCTTTTGTTGCGCCATCATACATTGTTAAATTAAATGTCCACAAAGGACGCTTGTAAAAAAATATTGATGCATTCAAATATGGAGTGGAAAGACATTGCTGCAAATCAAATGAAAACATTTTTACTGATTTTTCTCTTTTAGAAAGCTCTTTGTCATTTTTTTTACACTCATATGCGAAATCTGCTTCATCATGGTGCTTAGTTAGTTGTAAGGAAAGTTCAGATTTTTCTTCTACATTATCTGTATTTTTTATTTTTGCTCTTAAAATTTCACAGCAAGTGTATAAGTCAAGTTGAGGTTTCTTAAAATCAATATCTAGTGTATGAAATATTGCTTGAAACTTAGTTTCGGACACTGGTTTAAAAATTTTTTTTGTGTAAAGACTATATAAAGTTGATATATTAAGGCCACGTTGGAAATATATCTTATTAGTATGACGTCGGCTGTAATGACTTTGGTATTTTGGAAACTCGTTTATAAATTTAACAACTTCATTATGTTTCTCGATAGGTAATTTGTGAACCGGTGCGTGAGTTACATATATAAAAAATGACCAAAAGAAAACTTTAAACAAAGTCGACGAACTTGTAAACAGAATAAATGATGATTCAACTATAGACAAGTTCGACGACTTCTTAAATAAAATAGGTCAAACTAAATAAATGTTTCCTACATTGTGAAATCAATAAAAATGCTAAATTAAATAAATGTAAATTGCTTATTAATTGCAAAAGCAATAACTAGGTTAAAATAAATAAATGCTTATGATACAGAAGTTAAAAGTATGAAACTAATTGTAAAATGCTTACTAATTGTAAAAGTATGAAACTAAAGAAATTGCGAAATTGTAAACTAATTAAATGAATATTGTCAATTATATATAATCAACAAAAATATTTGTAAAGGGTCAGTCTTATTCTTGAGTTCAACAGTGAGTGTTTTGTTTAAATAAAAATAATCTTTTTTAAAAACGCAAATTTAGAAATCTTTTATTAAATTGGCGCAGTCGGTAGGATCCTTAGAAGTGAAAAGGATCCAGTGTTCGAACCTCGTTTTTTAAATAAATAAAATACGGTGAAAGTGTTTAAATTCTGAGAATCCTGCACTGATTACAAGTGAACAGGACCAGAACAAATAAACAGTGGACCATAACAAGTAATTAAATTTTGAGAATCCTGCACTGAATACAAGTGAACAGGACCAAAATAAATAGAAAAGTGGACCATAACAATTGAAGAAATTTTTGAGAATCCTGCACTAAACATAAGTGAACAGGACCAAAATAAATAAACAGTGGACAATAACAAGTGTGAAAAAACTATATTCTGAATAATTCTGCACTAGATAAAAAGAAAAGTGAACAGAATCAGGATATACATATACACAGAGTCTACAAAAATAAAATTTTTTTCAAAATTTCGTGGTATAAAAAAGTATCAAAACAAAACAAAGCACGGCGCTTTGATCAAACAAGAATGACTCAAGAACAAGCTCAAATACCTGCAGTAGACTTGGTCGAAGAACTGGCCAGAAGGGAACATCAACTAGAACAAATCAGGACAGCATACATAGAACTACAGCAAAACCAAGGAAGAGATAACAATGCAATCCAGAACCTAACAAAAACAATCAACTATTTACCAACGTTTACAGGAACTGGAGAAGTAACAATAAATAGCTTTTTCAGCAGTATAGAATATCTACTATCGACAATCAACAATGAACTACTACAAAAAGAAGCAGTACGAATGATATTTTACCGTACCATACAAGGACAAGCAAAGGACGTAGTGATAAATTTACCTACACCAGATAATTGGCAGCTCATCAAGGAGACGTTAAAACTTAGATACAGACCCAGCGTGGAACCTCATCAAATATATAAAATGATAGCTAATCTTAAAGTTAATTCGATATGGACGATACTAACAGCAATATTAATATGGACACCGATAATTAAGGGAACGATGACAACAAGACCTTTGACAGAACAAACAGGGTTTATAGATATTCACGTACAAAATCAGGAAATTGTAAATGAATCGGACATAATTTTGCATATGGTTAATCTACACGAAATAGAAGACATTCTAGACAAAATGACAGAAAATATTATTTTAATGAAAGTAGAAAATAAAAATTTACTTCAGTTAGAATTAACGGACGTTAGAAATAAATTAATGACTTTAATACCGAAACAGATTAGAAAAAGACGTGGACTTATAAACGGAATAGGAAGTATATCTAAATGGTTATTTGGAACAATGGACGAAGAGGACAGACAAAACATACAAAATCATCTTTCTAATATCAATGAAATAATAGAAAATAATAATCAACAAATACTGATTAATGACTACTTTAATGACACATTAAACCACTTAAAACTAGTTATAAGTAAAGATAGAAGTACAATAGAAAAAGAAATTAATTCTATAAGTAAATTTGTGGAAAAAGAATATGAAAAAAACTTATATTTAGAACAAATGACTAACATACAATTATTAAAAAATAAAATAGATCAGTTACAAGATAATGTAATTTCTTCACGACATAATATTGTACACCCAAATATTTTGACAAGCTATGAAATACAAAAATACGAAATTGATTATAATAAACTCAAATATATACAACTGGGAACAGCATTTTTAAACAACTCTTATTTAATTTTTTGTATTAAAATACCCAAAACATTTGAAATAGTAAAATTAAGATCAATTGTACCCATACCAAATAATGAAAATAATGAAATAGATTATAATATTGAACAAATTTTTGAATTACAAAATAAAATTTATAAATTTGAGGAAAACAAACATTTGAAAGATTTAAAAACAAGCACACATTGTATAATTAAAAATGATTGTCAATTAATAAAAAATAATGATTTTGAAATAATAGAATTAAATATAGACACAATTATAATTAAAAATGCAGAGAACATTAAATTCAATCAAACTTGTAATTCTGAGAAAATTATTTTAAATGGAAATTATCTAATTAATTATAACAATTGTTCAATCAAAATAAAAGATTATTATTTTTCGAATATTGTAGAAAATGTTGAACAAAAACAAATATTTAATAGTATTGAAATATTAAAGAATTTTACTAATAAAATAACATTTGAACAAATTGAAAAGGAACATCAATCTAATGTAAAAAATATCAAAGATTTAAATTATCATAAAAAAATAACATACAGTTGTAACATTTTTATTATAATTGTAATTATAATCATAATTAATATCATTTTTTATAAACATAAACATATAACTTTAAAATTGAATAACAAAATTCAGGAGAATTCTTATCTAAAGGGGGGAGTAGTTACATATATAAAAAATGACCAAAAGAAAACTTTAAACAAAGTCGACGAACTTGTAAACAGAATAAATGATGATTCAACTATAGACAAGTTCGACGACTTCTTAAATAAAATAGGTCAAACTAAATAAATGTTTCCTACATTGTGAAATCAATAAAAATGCTAAATTAAATAAATGTAAATTGCTTATTAATTGCAAAAGCAATAACTAGGTTAAAATAAATAAATGCTTATGATACAGAAGTTAAAAGTATGAAACTAATTGTAAAATGCTTACTAATTGTAAAAGTATGAAACTAAAGAAATTGCGAAATTGTAAACTAATTAAATGAATATTGTCAATTATATATAATCAACAAAAATATTTGTAAAGGGTCAGTCTTATTCTTGAGTTCAACAGTGAGTGTTTTGTTTAAATAAAAATAATCTTTTTTAAAAACGCAAATTTAGAAATCTTTTATTAAATTCGTGCTTACCACGTTGGTCAGCAAGAGTAACTGCATTAGATTCTCGATTTTTATATTTACAAATAGTTTTTACGCTTTGGACTGCTTCGCCATATATTTTTAAAAAACACTGTTTACAAACTCTGTTTGTTTGACCTTGAATTTCAAAGTAGTATAAATAAACGTATTGACGGTTTTTCGGGTTTTTTGATTTCTTAAGAGTTTCTGTTTTTTTAGTCTGAATTTCAATTAAATTTGATAAAACTTGGCAACGTTTATTGTACTCTCCCAAACGCCAATAAGATTCGAAAATAAATTTGTGCTGTTCGAAATTAATTTTTGTATTACACTTTTTTTTACATTTTACCAACTCATGTACTTCTTTCGCAGGAATAACTTGATTTCTGTACGTAACATATTCTTTTCCTAAATTTTTATTACGTTTGTTATCTTGCCTCTTTGAAGACGAACTTGGTGCAAACAATTCATCTTTATTAAGTTCCAGTGAATCAAAATTATTCAAGTTTACCTCTAAAATAGCTCCCATTGCCCGCATACTTTCCGACGTTGAATTTAATTCCGAAACTGAAGGAATAAAATCAGAATCATCAAAATCAGTTTCGTGAAATATATCCTCTTCGCTTTCGCTCGGACTGCCAATTGCATTACCACTATAGTCAACAATTTAGCTTTCTTTTGGCTGAAGGTGTGATAACATATCTGTAATCATTCCTACGTCGTACGATGTGCTTGTTTCATTAGGGAATGGTTCCCATACTGACTCCTTTTCGTAATTTACATTAGCAATATGTTGGACTTATAGTTCATCTTCTTGATTTGATAAAATAGTTGAGTGTTCGGCACTGTAAAATTTATTTTCTGGTTTTTCTGTTAGAACTGGCGTATGTCTTGCCATAGCTGTAAGCATGCGTCCTCTCTTCATTGTTTTTATTTCAATCTCACAGACAGAGAGTACAATTCAAATGTATTGGTATTTATTTCCAACAATGCGATATGAAGCTGCTTTCTTGAAAGACAGAATGAGACTAAATGAAATTTACTTTCATTTCTTTCGGTGAATCGACTTTTTGTTAATGATCGTATTCTGAAAAAACGTAGTTGCTAGGCCATTCTGGGCTATGAGTGCATTTCAATATACATATACTTATTCAATATATTTAAGAAGATATGTTTTGTCAAATGCAAACTAGTGAAATTTGGAATTAAGTTAATTTTTCGTATACAATATTTCTGGAACTACATTTCGTAGAACCATGCCGATAAGACCAAAAGATGCGTATTGAAAAGTTACATATATGATAAAAAATCTGGCAAATTTTCATAACTTGACTTAAGTGCTTTTGTCAAAAGTCCACAGATATATAAGCATATCCTTCATCTAATAAATTATATCCTGACCTCCTCGTCTTTTCCTTCTGATTGGAAAATATCTAAAATTATCCCCATTCCTAAAAAAGGTGAACGCCTTACTATGAACAACATAAGGCCAATTAGTATTTTACCCACGCTATCGAAAGTAATGGAAATCATAATGAGGAATCAGATAATGAAGTGGGTTAATGATAAGAAATTGATCAATGAATGTCAATATGGTTTTCGCAAAGGTCGAAACACTAGTTACCTGTTAACGGAACTTACTGACTCCATAAGAATGAATTTGAATTTGGGCAAGATTAGTGTATTGGTATCGGTTGACTTATCTAAGGCTTTTGATCAAGTTGATCATTCGTTATTAGTGATTGTGATTGGCCCTATCTTATTAACTCTTTTTATTAATGATCTGTTTCAGGATTTTGTGTTTGCAAAGCCATTGGTGTTTGCTGATGACATTCAGTTATTGTGGTCTGGTGAATACCATTTTTTGGATGCTTTGCAAGCCACTATAAATTATGATCTAAATGAGGTGGATAATTGGATGCTAGTGAATCAGCTTAGGGTCAATCCAGATAAAACCAATGATATGTTGTTTAAGAAAAATGGCTTAAATAGTGTTGATCTTGAGTTAAAAAAAGCGGATACTAAAATTGAAATAGTAAATAGTTTAAGATGTCCCGGTGTAATTATTGATGACCAACTTACTTTTGAACTGCATATAAACAGTGTGCACTCAGGGGTTTGTCTCACCTTACGCAGACTTTATCATTTAAATTTATTTTTACCTCTTCATGTTAAACAATCCCTAGCTCATGCGCTACTTTTGTCCCAAATTAATTATTGTATTGAGGTTTACTCGGGTTGTAACTTGAATAATAGGAAAAAAATCAAGTCTGTTTTTCACAAGATTATACGATTTGTCTATGGGCTGAGGCTAAGAGACCATGTTTCGAACCATTTGGAAAATTTCTTAAAAGTTTCGTTTGAAGATTACTTAAAATTTAGGCTACTGATTTATCTTTTTAAAATACTTAAATTACAAATACCTACGCAAATTGTGAATAGGATATCTTTTTTAAGATCTACTAGAATTTATGAAATCTTCATTCCTCGTATAAATAATGCTGTATATGAAAAATCCTTTGTGGTTCGTGTTGCACGGTTGTGGAATTATTTGCCTAATTACCTACACTCTTTTGCTCTGCCTTCCTTTGTCATCCTTTAAGAGAATGCTAAAACATTACTACTCTACTGAATAATGTATAGTTACCTAACATTCTATGTTAATTGAATTGTCGTTAAACTGAACTAAGCCATTGGGACCTGCTGCATGTATTTATTATGTATTTATCTTGTTATTATTTTATATTTTATTTTTTTACATTTAAGTAACTGATCTCTGTATAGATTATAAAAGTGAAATTCATTTGTATCATAGAAATTTTGTTATATTATACTTGTAATATTTTATTATAGGCCTAAAGGCCTCATGTATTACTTACATATGTAAGTTAACATCCCTAATTATTATGTAGAATATTTAAATAAAAATTTTGCATTGCGAAATCAGGCTGCCTTTGGCTGCCTGGCCGCAATTTTTTTAAATCAAGGAAATATCCTTGTTTAACTGGCGCCCGAGCAGGGACCGGCCAGCCGCGTAAAAGGATGTGCTGGATCCTTTAAACTTGTCTCGTGAGTGAAATAAGTGGTTGAAATAAAAGTTTTTCCTGTGCATATTAAAATTGCTAAAATAAAAATTTATTTTAAAAGCCCTTGAATAAAATTTTTAGATAAAGTGAAATTTTACTAAAACTAAATTATGGGAAGTCAAAAGTGAATTTATTAAATAGGATATAATGAAATTTTTTTTTTGATAAAATGATTTGTGCTAACCCAAATGGTAATCAAATAAAATGTTTACAAATCACAGCGAGAAGTTTTGTTATGAAAATTTTTAAACAAGATATTTTTCTAATAAAGGAAGAAATAAAATTATTCCAGAAGAAATCCCAATAAATTTGGTAGAGTTAAATTAAGAATATGGAATATATCTAAATTTAAGGTTATAAAAACCAATATTGGTGGAAAAAATGCTTCTCTAATGGAAGAAAAAAAAATTATTATCTGTGCTATAATGAAATAAAAGTGACCAATATGAGGCCTATGGCTTCAGCGTTCTGCGATCTCGAACTCTGAGCACTCCAGTGCGTAAAAATGAAATTTTTTTTTACTGTCACAAAATAAAAAAGTAAATACTAATCCTTTTGGGAAAACGTGCAATTCTCCTTCATAGCACCCTTTTCACATGCGTGTGAGATTACAAAAGGCTAAAGAGGGCTTCGTCTGCCAGTCGTAGTCAACATAAGAACCTGCGCTACTCAGGAGACATCCTGTAAGTTGTAGTTAACATAAGAACCTGCACCACTTAATGGGAATCCTGTAAGTTGTAGTTAACATAGGACCTGCACTACTTAATGGGAATTAAGCCTTACTTTTCGCCTGGTAATAAAGGGTCACAGTTGGAAGGTTCACAGGGTGAGACAAATCGTGCCTTAGTACGTTGGCAATTGCCATTCGAAAAAGACCACACGATCCTCCACCCAAAGGATTATAAAATAAAATATGAAATAAATTAATAAATAAACACAGCAAAAAAAAATAGTTTAAGAAAAATATATATGAAGAAATGAAATATATATGAAGAAATTTAATTCCTCACTGGAATTAATAAAATTAATAAAAAAATAGAGTTGATTCCCATTATAAAATGGATGAAATAAAATAAAAAATAGATTATATAAAATAAATAATTAAAAAATATAACCAAAATAAGTAAATTAAGCAAAAAAAAGGAGAGTTGATTCCCATAATAAAATAGACGAAATGAAATAAAAAAAAGAGGAAAAGTTTAATTCCCACAATTAAATGAATCAAATTAATAGAATATAATTTAATAAGTAGCAAAAAAATTAGTTCCACAAATATCATCACAAGCCAAGTTCGCTTAAAATAATTAAATTTATGCTAATCGGTCTGTTTTCATTTTAGGCAACCGACTAAAAACCAAAAAATTTAAATGATCCTCGCGGGATATCCTAGAATTGAACTCATCAGGTAAGTGCTTGGATTTCCTTCCCCTTTTCGTTTTTAAAAATAAATAAATGAAATAAAAGCAGAAATTTCACATTTTTGCATTGAATAATTAAAGAATAATTACCTTTATTAAAAGCTTTTGTTGTTGCGGAAGTTTTGTGCATAACGGTTCCCTTTAAAGGAAAAATAAATAAAATAACGCAAAAATTGCGCATTTTGAAGTAAAACATAAAAAGTTTCTATTTTTAATTTAAATAATAATACCTTCATTAAAAAGATTTTTGTCTCGGAAAATTGTGCGTAAAGTTCCCTTAAACGAAAGAACTATCACGGAAGTTTTCTAGTGGTTATAGGAATTTAAAGTTGTGTTTAGTATGGACGCCTTATTGAAAAAAGTTACCGAAATGGAGGGTGGTCTTAACGCAGCGCTTGTCCAAGTTATAGTCCTGGAGGCTAAAGTTAGAATTATGGAGAGTTCACCTCCAACCGAAGAGTCCTATCAACCGCCTCCTGCTCCTCGGACCGAGTTTGAGCTCAAGGAAATATGTCAGCTTCCTGACCGTGTGAAGGAGCTTCAGCCATTCGATGGCAATCCTACGCAATATATATCCTGGATACATAGTGTAGAGTCCATATTAGACGATTATGACATTGTCCGTAACAAGCCAATATATAGAGCGATTCTCCAAAGCAATAGGCAAAAGGTTAGAGGAAGTGCTGACACGGCATTAGTTTCATATAACATATTCGACCCTGACTGGGCAAAAATTAAGGAATGCTTGTCGCTGCATTATGCAGATAAAAGAGATGTAAGAACCCTTGAACATCAATTGACTCAACTGATTCAAAAAAATTCGAGAGTTGATGAGGTTTACGCCACCGTAAACCACCCTTATTATTAACAAGTTAAAGACCGAAAATTACTCTAGGGAAACAGTAGATGCTCTTATCGAAACATACCGCGATAGAGCGTTGGATGTTTTTATTCGCGGATTAAATGGCGATCTTTCTAGACTATTGATCGTCCAAAAACCGCAGACTTTACCAGAGGCTTACGCTATGTGCTTAGAAATGCAGAATTTGAGCTTAAGGAACACCAACCTGCATCCGATTACTCGGAACCAGGTAACCGTCCCCATGAACATGATGCCACGTATCGATCCAAGGCCTCAATTACCACCAAAACCGTTTAACAATTTCTCTGGTAGAACGCAACACAATTTCAAGCCATGGATTCATTCCTCAGGTCCTCGATCATCGCCGCCAAGACCACTGGAACCAAAACCAGTAGAAAGAATGGAAGTGGATGGATCTGCCCAATCCAGAGCGATTAACTATATGAATAGGCCTTCTGGATTCAAGAGAAATGCGAGGTCAGATAATTTTAGAAATCCTTTTAAACAGCAAATACTTTTTAATACTTACACGGAACACTACGTTCCTCCCACTGCTCCTTCAGCAGATGTGGAGTACCCAGGATATGAGTACAATGAACCACAAAATGATGAGGTCGTCTTCCTGGAGGTAAATTTTATGACGGATGCCCCCCTTCCAGCGTTCCATACCTAAAAATGGTAACAAAAACTGGGGTGCCATTAAAATTTCTTGTAGATACTGAATCTAATAAATTTTCGTTGGTTCACATATATGTAAAGTAGGCACCCAACTTCAGAAACCTTTCCCCGTAAGAACAGCTGGTGGAACGATAGATATATGCCAAAAAATACAAGGAAGATTTTTTCAATCAATAGGAATTAAGGATAATATAATATTTTACGTTCTTCCGGAATTAAGGTCGTTTGACAGTATCATTGGCGATGATACTCTCAAGGCACTTGGCGCTATTATTAATAGGGACAATAAGACTTTAACATTAAAAACAGGTGTAGTCTTGCCCTTGAAGGAGAAGTTCTCTCAAGAGGTAAATTTAACATCACAGGACTTCCCTGCAGAGGTAGCACATAAACTCAAAAGCTTGATTAATAGATATAATCCTTTGTTCAGTCCATTAGAAGCCGGCGAAATGGTCACTACTTCCATTCGGGCCGAAATTAAAACAAGCACCGACGAACCTATTTACACTAAAAGCTACCCTTATCGTGCAAATATGCGTCCTATTGTCGAAGCACAAATTTTGGAATTATTAAATCAGAACGTAATTAGACCCTCCAAAAGCCCATATAACTCTCCAATATGGGTGGTGCCCAAGAAACTTAAACCTAACGGAGAAAAACAGTACAGGATGGTTATCGATTTCAAGAGACTGAACTCAGTCACCGTTTCCGATACTTATCCGATACCTGATATCAATTCAACCCTAGCCAGCCTTGGCAAAGCTAAATATTTTACTACATTGGATTTAACATCCGGCTTCCACCCGATTCCCATGAAGGAGTCTGATATACATAAAACAGCTTTTTCCACTTTAAATGGCAAATTTGAATTTCTGCGCCTTACTTTTGCGCTAAAAAATACTCCGTCTATTTTTCAAAGAATGATTGACGACGTATTAAAAGAACACATTGGCAAAATATGCTACGTCTACATTGACGATATTATTGTCTACCGGTGTGACGTCAATGACCATTTGAGGAATGTTGAAACCGTATTCAAGAAGCTTTTGGAATCTCAACTTAAGGTCAATTTGGAAAAAACCCAGTTCCTCCAAACAAAAGTATCCTTTCTGGGGTATGTTGTCTCGGAGGACGGAATACGAGCGGATCCTCAGAAAATCGAAGCTATACAAAACTTAGCTGCTCCCCGTACACTGAAAGACTTAAAAAGTTTTCTCGGTATGACTTCCTATTATAGGAAGTTTATCAGAGATTACGCAAAAGTTGCTAAACCCTTAACTAAGCTAACAAGAGGGGAAAATGCTCAGGTTAAAGCAAACTCGTCTAGGAAAGTAGCGGTTGCACTGACAGAAGAGGTACTAATGGCTTTCAACGAATTGAAAACCTTGTTGATGTCATCTGAAGTTTTTTCATTTCCGGACTTTGATCAACCGTTTAACCTAACCACCGACGCTTCCAATTATGCCATTGGAGCAGTATTATCCCAGGATTTTTCAGGAGCGGACAAACCTATAGCATTTATTTCTCGTTCGCTTAAAAAAGCAGAGGAGAATGATGCAACTAACGAGAAGGAAATGTTGGCTATTATTTGGGCATTGGACAATTTACGTTCCTATCTCTATGGTGCAAAAAAGGTAAAAATCTTTACAGATCACCAACCATTAACATACGCACTAGGAAATCAAAATCACAATGCTAAGCTGAAAAGATGGAAAGCCAGGATCGAGGAATATAATTACGAGCTTGTTTATAAACCTGGCAAGTCGAATGTTGTTGCTGATGCATTGTCCCGACTAGAAACAAACCTTAATCATATCGATATGCCTAGCGATGAAGAAACTGTTACAGCTTCGGAGGGTGGTTCCGAAACAGTGACAGCTGACGAAGGACAGGATGCAGAGGATGGAACAGTACATAGCGCTCAACAAGATTCTAGCGATCTAATTTCTCATGTTGAAGTTCCTCTAAATGTCTTCAAAAATCAATTAATAATATGACAGGGTAAAGAATTACATAGCAATATACAACCACATCCAGGGTATACAAGACATCATGCTACTCTTGATCAGATCAATTCGCAGAATTTAACAGAAACTTTAAAAAGATGCCTTAACCCAAATTGTGTTAATGGTATCAAGATTCCTGAATGTTTTATTGCGTTACTTAACAGTGTATACTTGGCTCATTTTTCGTTATATAAATTAAGAATCACTCAGAGATTGGTGGAAGATATCACTAACCCAGAGAGAATAAGCGTAATTATAAAAAATGAGCACAGAAGGGCTCATCGTAATGATAGAGAAAACGGCTTGCAAATTCTGGAAAATTATTATTTCCCCCATATGAGAAGCCTTATCCGCACTTACACTAGAAATTGCGAAATATGTAAGCTAAATAAATACGAAAGACACCGTAGCAAACCTAAAATACAACCGACACCCATTCCCTCATACCCTTGCGAAATCTTGCATGTAGATATTTTTGAGATTCAGGGATTTTAATTTATAAGTTGCATTGATAAATTTTCGATTTTCGCAAAACTTTTCCCAATTAAAAATCGCTCAGCTATTCATTTGAGGACTAAATTGGCCAAGGTTCTCCATTACTTTACAGTACCAAGTATAATTGTGTCAGACAACGAAAGGGGTTTTCTGACCCCTACAATAATGAACTTCATTAGATCTTTAAATATTGAATTTTACCTAACTCCCACACAGAAAAGTGAGGTTAACGGACAAATTGGGAGATTCCATTCAACTTCAATAGAAATATATCGTTGCGTGTCTAAGGAAATAAAGAGTATAGGACCTAAAGACATGATAAATATTGCCGTTGACCGTTATAATAATACAATACACTCGGTTATTAAGAAAAAACCTGCCGATATATTATTTAACAGATCGGAAAGATTTAATTATCAACAACTAGCTAATTTCCGTGATCAAGTAAACCAAGACATTTGAGGTCTTATAGAATGTAATCAAAAAACCACTAATGATCGTTTGAATATAAATAGACCTATCCCAATCAATTTAGAAGAAAATCAAGAAGTTTTTGTAAGGGACAAACAAATTAAATCCAAACACAAACCACAGTATAAAAAGCACAAGGTTTCCGTTAACAATCGAGTAACGTTCTATACTAACAAGGGGAGGAAGTACCATAAGTCCCATATAAAAAAACCGGAATAATCCTTGCACTTACCGTCAAACACTTTAGGTTAAGAAAAAATTATAAAAGAAAACACATAAAAGAGCAAAATTTATAATAATATAAATCAATCATTGTTATATTATTAATTATGCCAATAAGGCTACTTGTCCTTTGAAAAGTTATTAAAAATTGCTCAGAATAAATTTTTGTATTTGTAATCTTATTGCCTTGAAATAGTTGGGAAAATGCTTAAATAGTATATTAAATTCTTTTTTGTTTAAATGATTTTTAAATTAACCTTGTACTAATTAATAATTTACTGCTTAAGTTTATTTTTACTACTCCCCATGAACGATGCCTACCAGATCTTTGAGTACCGTACACCTTTGGTAACAATAAAAAATGGAGAGGGCTGGATAATAAATGAACATCTTAATATCGTACACGTCATCAATTTGGAAAGGCTAGAAGGAATGCTTCATACCACTGAAGAGGTTTTTTATCAATCAAAAGTAATGAATTAAATAAAAAAAACATTCGAATATTATCTTCGGAAGTGTTATGATCGAATAAATTCCATCAAGGGTATAACAAGAAGTAAAAGATCCATAGATTGGACTGGTTCAGCATGGAAGTGGATTGCAGGGAATCCAGATGCAGCGGATTGGAATCAGGTCTTACAAAGCCAGGAAAAAATTATGGAGAACAATGACCACAAATATGTCATAAATAATAAACTATTCGAGAAGACTAACGAGGTCGTGAAGAAAATCAACACCTTGATTAAAACTGTTAATAACAAGGTTTCCAAATCTGAAGTAGAAGAAATTAGCCAAGAGTCGCTCAACCAACTGCTTATTGTAAAAGAAGATGTAGAAGAAATTATACGCGCCTGCCAGTTAGCAAAAAGCGGTATAATTAACAAAAACCTTTTGGATATGGAGGAAATACAACGTATAGTCTCCGAAGTGGATTCACTACCATATAGTAATGAGATCGCAGCCGTCGTATACGGAAGGCCTAGTATATTCTCTAATGGAACATCTCTGCTGTACATTCTATCAATACCAAAAGTGAGTCCAAAACGATTTGAAAGAATCACAGCAAGAGCAGCAATTATTCATAACAGGCAACTCGACTTGAAGTATAATTCAGTTCTTCTGAATCACGAAAATATTTACGGTATCAAAGATAGCTGCACGATAATCAGTAATACAACAATTTGTAGCGTTCAACAACTAAAGAAGCTCAAAGATGACGACTGCCTCTCAAGAATTTTAAGAGGTACCAATGCAAATTGTACCTTCCTCTCAAATAAGGAAGTGTTAATTGAGCAGCTGGAAGATGACCTTGTATTTGTGACGAATTTCAAAGGTGTTATTTACTCTCCACAAGGTAACAAGAGTCTGGAGGGCACATTTTTGATAAAATATTTTAATGAATCAATAGACATTGGGAACAGAAGATTTACAAATGAAAGAATTACAAATATACAGGCACTGCCACCATTGCTTGCCAACGTATACGAAAAGGAACGTAAGCTTGACGTCAACCTACTGCATGAACTCCACGAGAAAAACACTGAACACATCGGATATCTAAGATACCATTTAAACTTCTCATTTTGGTCACATATAACTGGTTATCTCTTACTAGCCATAGTTGCAGGCATAATAATCATCCTATGGAGGAAGATATTCGGAAGATTCATAATTCCATCCTCCAAAGTGTCCGAAATCATCGTTAAGGAGTAAGACTAATCTGCGGGACGCTGATATTTAAACAGGGGGAGTTAACATCCCTAATTATTAAGTAGAATATATAAATAAGAATTTTGCATTGCGAAATCATATTGCAACACAGGAAATTCATGTATGCGCGAGTTGTAATATGATCCGCACTTAAAACATTCAACAAAGACAATTTTAATGCAAAGCTGCAGCACAGACAAACTTAATGTGAACCTGCAGTGTAAGCATTTTCCCACACGTAAAATTGTAAGTAATTTAGAAGCTAAGAACTTTAATAAAAGCAAATTGAATTAAGATTAATTAATTCAATTCTAGGTGCGAACCAAATAAGCCGTTTATTTTAAACCTGTTGTGTGAGTACACAAGCGGTCAGGCTGCCTTTGGCTGCCTGGCCGCATTTTTTTTAAATCAAGGAAATATCCTTGTTTAACTTGTTTATTAAAAAAATAAATAAATAAATGAAATAAAATACACGCAATACAAAAATTATAATTACTATATTATTGTATTACTTTACAACCAGAAATAAGTTTTAATACAAAGGAGCCCAAGGAATGCTATGTTTATATGTTGCAGTTCACACATCTTTTGCTAGCATTGATCATATACACAGAGAAAATAGTCCCTAATAAATACCTAATAAAATAGAACAAAATTAATAAGATATCTCTATGGTTTGTTTTCAAGAAGGAAGTCTTATTATTTTAATAAGGAAAACCTTATTGAAGAAATAACGAAGCGGATATTTTTGATATCATAAAAAATTTTATTAATCGTGTCTTTCATGACTTCCGAACGTTTTCAATTATAATGAAAACTTCCGAATCACAAAATAGAATATTTGTTGTCCGCAATACTTCCGAATATTTTTGCTCGATTTGTGGCTAATGTGGGAATTTTTTAAATCTCCTTTTCCATGTGTTATTATCAATCATTCAGTATTAACTCTCGCAGTGTACAGACGCGTTTTTATAATCGTTGCAACTGAATATTAAAAATTATTTAAAGTTACAATCACAAAAAAAAAAAAAATAAAACAAAAACAAAACATTGATTAAACAATTATTATACTGGTATTATTTTATTTTTTGCTTGCGTGTAATATACATATATATGTATTTGCAAATACAAACTCATATAGTGAACACAAAAAAAATAGAACTCTAAATGAGTTCATCTTCTACCAACAACAACAATAATAAACCTACAAGCACTAATGGCCAATAAATGAGTGCATAATAATGTTTCATTTATTTTTAAAATTCGTTTAAATGAAAAATTTTGTTTTTCATTGCAATTTTAAATCAACATTAAATAGCCAACGTTGTGTATTTAAACTTGGTTTAAGTAATGCAAATTGAACATATGTTTTCGACTGCTTGTTCTTCTTGTTTGAAAAAAAGCAAATAAAATATTTGTGGCTGCTGACAAGTTGCATAAAATTTTGGCATCTTTTTTCGCTATAACCCTTTTAATCGTTCTGAAAGTTGCTCTTATTCTTTTAAAACATTTCAACAGTTCTTAATTATTCTTATTTATAGCTAAAATAATAATTTATTTTTTTTTAATTTTTGTTTATTTGCTCTAGTCAGCTGTTTTTTGGGGAAATTTGTGGGAAATTTTTTATATTAAGTAGTGGTACCATATTTTCATCGTAATTAAATAAGAATTTTAAGTTTGACTGAAAAAATGAAAGTGTGTTTAAACGAATTTTAAATTTTTATGAAAATTAACTAAAACTATAATTAAATATCCACTCATTTATTGGCCATAAGAATGTTTATTTAACTTTGGTTCATGACGACGAAAATGAAAACCTGAATTCTACACAACACACAACTACTCGTGCGCGATATTGCTCTCCAAACCTAAATATTGATCGATAATCAATAACAATTGCACCTATTAGCAAACTTGTCAGCTTAGCTGTACAATCAAACAAACAAACAATAAATACCCAGGTGACCAACGTGCATAAAATAAATAAAATTATAGATGCAGTAAGTGAAAATAATGGTAATAAAATTCAAACAGGTATGGATAGATGGCGATGAAGACACAATACAATAACAAGGTCGTGTAAACCACCACCCATATATTTAATGGTGTTTTCTTTTCTACAAAAAAATGCTACATCTCCATGCAGAAAGTGTACTTTCGTGTTTGTTTCTTAAAAATGTTTTGCTCTCTAAAAGGGCAGTGTGTTTGATTCTAAAAGAATTGCCCTCAATAATGGTGGAAGGAATTGCACTTTTTGCTCCGTTAAAATCGGCAGTGTTGATAGTGCCCTGTTAAACAAATGGCAAAGCGATTTAATACGAAGTGACCTTATTAGTACAACAAGATCTAGCATTCACCAAACTGTAATGTTAAATGCATATACAAAAAGTTGTTGTTTAGTTTTTCATATAGAGTTTGACACTTTGGTTAGAAAGCTGCAGATAATACTAATAACGCCACCTGGTATTAACTCGCCTTAACATGGGGTTTTTGTTTATAAATAGTGTTACCAGACGAAGTTGAAAAAAAATCGCCTGGAATTGGGAAGTAAAAAAGTTAAGGTTTTAAAGTTAAAATTTCTATTGTTTCATAGGCCAGCCGTGAGAAAACATTACATTGTTAATGGTAGATTTTCAGAAATATAGAATCTTACTGGATTCGGTGTTATAAAATTGCTCTCATAACAAAATCTTCAAATGAAAAAATCGTTAAAAGTTCAGATCGATAAATCAGCTATCTGGCAGCTGTACGTATTGTATGAAAATAAATTAGTGAATTTTTTAACATATTCAGCAATTTTAAACAAAAGTGTTAAAAATATGGATATGGCCGCATCCATTATATGTGCAGAAATGACTGTCAGTCAATTATTGGATTCATCCTCCTCATCTGATGAGGAAGATATGTTAAATTTATTAAGTTGTAGCCCTCATCCGCGTGTCAAAGGATTTGTTGAAAATGTTGTCCATGCATATTCCGAGACCGTTCAGTTTCAACTTTTGTAGTGTACAGACGCGTTTTTGTAATCGTCGCAACTGAATATTAAAAATTTATTGAAAGAAAATTCACAAAAAAAAAATATACAAAAACAAAACATTTATTAAACAGTTATCTTACTGGTTTTGTTTTATTTTTTGCTTGTGTGTAAATACATAAATATTTGCATACACCAACTCATAAGTGAACACAAAAAACAGAACTCTAAATGAGTTCACCTTCTAACAACAACAATAAACCTACAAGCAGTAGGAATGTACAATATATAACTTTGGTTGCTAACGACGACAAAAAAAAAATAAGTAAACATAAACCTGAATTTAACAGAAAACACAAATACTCGTGCGCAATCATTATCTCTCAACATGTTAAATAGCGATCAAGAAGCAACAACAATTGCACCTATTAGCAAACTTGTCAGCTTAGCTGTACAATCAAACAAACATACAATAAATACCCAGGTGACCAACGTGCACAAAATTGTAAATGCAGTGAGTGAAAATAGTGATAATAAAATCCAAACTGGTATGGACAGATACATAACCGTGCTAAAAAGAGGAAGAAGTCCCAAATCAGCTGAAATAGCGTCAACGGCGAAAATGCCCAAAGATGGGAAAAATAATATTAAACATTCTGAAAATCGTTTTGCGATTTTGAATGAACAAGTCGATGAAGATACAAGTACAACAAGGTCCACTAAACCACCGCCGATATATTTAAGAGAACAGAACTCCAACTTTTTGGTAAAAAGCCTTATCTCATTAATTGGAGAAAATGAGTTCTATGTAACTCCAATTAAGCGTGGCAAAATCAACGAAACTAAAATTCAGGTAACACGAGAAAATAATTATAGGAAAATTGTCTCAGATTTTTAGACTAAAAACAAAAACTTTTATACATATCAACTGAAGAGTGCTAAAGGCCTAACAGTAGTTATAAAAGGAATAGATTCAAGCGTGGATCCGGAAGAGGTAAAGTCTGGCCTTGAAGATAGTGGCTTCAAGGTGAAAAATGTTTCGAACATTAAAAACAGGGAAAAAATCCCCCAACCTATTTTTAGAGTCGAGCTACAGCCAGGCGACTTGAAAATTAAAAAAAATGAATCGCACCCAATCTATAGCTTAAAATACTTGTTGCATCGAAGAGTTACCGTTGAGATGCCACATAAAAAAACTGGACCTATCCAATGCATGAACTGTCAAGAATTTGGCCATACCAAAACTTATTGCAAGTTGCCTACCGTTTGCGTTGTATGTGGCGAGTTACACAGTACCGCTAACTGTGACAAAATAAACGGTGATACCAAAGCAAAATGCTACTCCCGCTCAGCCCAACACTCCTTTAAACTACCCACAGTTACCTCAACCGTCGTCTAGCCATAATCAATACTCAAATGTTTTAAAGTCTAACACGACTCTTACTCAACAAAAACCTAATAGTCAATTTTCATACGCTAATATTTTAAAGAGTAACCAGATTCCGGCGCAAAAAACTGTACCAGTAAATGAAGAATCAGGGCATAATTTTAGTCGTATTAAAGCCTCACTAGAGATCCTTATACAAACAGTAAATACATTCACTCTCAACATGTCCTGTATGATGCAGGAAATGTTGAAAATGCAGTCTACCTTGTTGCAGGCTGTATTAAACAAACTATGAACTTAAGAATCTGTTTTTGGAACGCAAACGGCATCTGCCAACATAAAAATGAAATTGAATATTTTCTTCTGGATAAACAAATCGATGTTATGCTTATCTCAGAAACTCACTTGACGTCCGGAAGCTATTTTCGAATTAGTGGATATAATTTCTACGACACCAAGGATCCTCAAGGTAGAGCTTGTGGTGGCTCTGGAATCCTAATAAAAACTCGAATAAAACACTACCTACTAAACGACCTTCGTGAAGAATATCTTCAAGCAACGAACATCTGCATTGAAAATTTTTATCAAAAGCTTGTGATATCATCTGTTTACTCTCCTCCCAGGTTTTCAATTTCAGAGAGTCAATATACCGCATTTTATACAACACTGGGGTCCCGTTTTCTAGCAGCTGGCGACTACAATGCTTTTTGGGGCTCACGTTTAATCAGTCCCAAGGGTCGTGTTTTGTTTGACACAATTTCAAAAATGGGTTTGAATGTAGTTTCAAGTGGTCAGCCAACATATTGGCCAACGGATCGTCAAAAAATTCCTGATGTTATCGACTTTGGGATTATGAAAGCGAAATGATTGAAGTAGAAGCATCTCTGGATTTGTCTTCAGATCACTCGCCTACTATTATCACTATTTACTCACACACAACTACAACACCAACATGTGATTTTCCGCTGACACCTGCACGTATTAACTGGCTGAAATTTGTCAAAACGGAATCTCATTGATTCTACTTGAATGCTTGCGCGTAGCAGGCAGCCACGTAAACCAACTGGCTGAAATACAAAAAATATTTGAGTGCTCATTGCACGGAAAATATGCCATTGAGAACACCTACTGACATAGAAAATTCTATTAGGTTGTTTGAAGCACATGCTAAACAAGCTGCTCTTAATGCTTCTTCAATTCAACCAAATCAACAAGCGAGATTTAACAATATTTTTTGTGCAGATATAGAAAGGCTATTGACAGAAAAACGGAGAGCTCGACGGGAATGGCAACGTTACAGATCGCCTCAGCTAAAATTAAGGCTTAAGGAGTGTACCAAACAGCTAAGAAAAGTTTTACAATCACAAAAAACAGCTTCGCTGCAAAAATTTCTGCAAGAACTCGATGCAACACCATCAACAGATTATTCGCTGTGGCGTGCAGCCAGAGGACTTAAAAGGCCAGTGATTTGCAAACCACCATTACGAGCCTCTAATGGTGACTGGGCAAGAACTGATGCTGAAAAAGGTGATCTATTTGTTAAGCACCTAGAAAAAGTATTTACCCCGAATATTTCTGCTGATATTGTTGAACTGCCACCAGTCGTCTCTTTACCAGAAATACCGATGAGATTTAACATGACTGAGATTGAAAATACTATTACTAGTCTTAACACCAGAAAAGCCCCAGGTGTCGACAAAATAAGCAACAAAATGCTTCAACAACTGCCTTATATTGCAAAAAGAATAATACTATTCATTTTTAATAGTATTCTACGGCTGCAATACTATCCTGCAGAATGGAAGGTTTCGATGATTATTATGATACCAAAGCCCGGCAAGGATCATACGAAGGTTGAATCCTATCGGCCTATTAGCTTATTGCCCAACATTTCAAAACTATTTGAAAAGCTGTATATGAGCAAGCTGATGCCTATAGTGACTAGAAGTGGATGCAGATCCAGATCATCAATTCGGTTTTCGCAGACAACATAGTACTATTGAACAAACTCACAGACTTGTGAACGTAGTTAGAGACACCTTTGAAAAAAAGAAATTTTGCTCTGCGCTCTTTATAGATGTTTCTCAAGCTTTCGATAAAGTATGGCACGAAGGTCTTATCCACAAATTAACACGAAATCTCCCCGCAAACATCGTCAAGCTTTGTCCAAAGTATCTTTGGACAATAATTAAAAAACATGTAAATATGTATGTAGACAAGTGAATAGTAAAAATTGAATTAACGAAACATAACGAAAATAATAAATAATTTCCCATTATTGTAAATATACTTACCAACACTTATATATCATAAATTTAATCTAAGTAAACCCTAAGAAACGGAACGGAACAGAATTGAATTGAAATTATATTAAAGTTCCTAAATTGTAAAAATTATATACATACTTACTTATCATATAGCCACCGAGCAATACAGTTATACCTCTCCTTACATACATATCTCTATTTAAAGATTAATTACACACTTAACTAAAATAAAAGGTCTAAATACCTACATACATACATATCTAACTTAACTAAATTGTTGTTAAATTCACTATTTGGGTAACCTGAAAAATAAAACCTACTTACATACATATAAACTACAACTTACATAAATGCAACTTGTGTAAATACTTATACATACCTACCCTGGAATAAACGGAAAATTGTATAAATTACTAAATATTGGCTCTTCACTTTGATTATCCATCCTTTTACACAACTACATACATACTTTGTAGGAAGCAAAAGTATTCATGGTCCTTCGAAGCCGCAGAAGGGGAAAATTACACACATTTAAACTCGCCAGTCCAGAAAGAGAATCAAAATATTCCAACATAAACCATCGGAATGAGGTAAACTAAATAATAAATTCATCAGCACAAAAATGAAGTGTCAGACCGTAAGTAAAAAGATTCTTAATTCTTAATTGTAAAACAAAAAGATGAAATACATATGTTTTAATCAAATAAATGAAAAATAAAACATGGTACCTATCTACTATATCTTTCCTGTAATGATTATGTTTGTTCCCAAAAAAGTGATATAATTCGGTTAAATTAACTGAATAAAGTTTCCTGAAATAAATTTCCCTAAATATTTCAACAACATAAATTGTGCCAAAAATCCAAGAGTTCCAAAGGATTCTGTAGAAGAGGCTCAGGAAATATATATGTATGTATGTATGTATGTAAGTTAAACCAATAACACATGAAAAAAAAATATGTAAGTATGTATGTAATAAGAATTAAAAACGGCAAAAACAAGTTTGACCGTTATACATAAATAAATTCTTTGCATATATACATACATACATACATAGCAGTATATAAGGCCGTAAAGGTCATAAAATTAGGATATACATACATACACTCATATATAAACCAACATACATATGTACATACATATGTACATACATACTTACATACATACATACTTAAGTAGGCACTTTTTTAATTCTGCTTTGCTTAGACAAGCAAACCCCATTTACAATTCAGGTACATATTTTGTATGAAAAATCTGAAAAAGCAAAATTGGCAACTCTAAATACGATCTAGAGTAGTATGTAATTGTCTCAACATGTACATATGTATGTATGCACATACAAAAAGTAAAAATCATGTTGTGCACTTGAAAGAAATAAAAATCATGTTGTGCTATTAATTACGTCTCTGAGTGCATGGTACATACATATATACATGTCGATCTTTTAATTGGTACTCAATCCCTGTAGAAATAGTGTTGAATTAACAAGAAAGAAAGAAAAGTAACTCATTGTCAGTTCTCTTAAGAATAAATAAACACTTATATACTTACATACAGTCCACTAAAATTAAGTTCAATGAACATATAACTTCTATTGAAGTTAGGTAAATAAAAGAACAGAGACGGAAACTTCAATGCTTGTGTAAAAATTTTTTTTGCGAAAATATTAATCAAATATTATTTTTACAAAATCTCATTATATACCTACACATACACATATACATAAATCTTCAACAAATCTCATTATATACGCATCAATTAACAACATTTATAAACAAAAGTTATACACGGATAACATTTGTCCTAAACTCATAAAAGTGAGTAAAAAACTGTTTTTATTAAAATAAAATGTTAATAAAATAAACAAAACATATTTAAAAATATAAACACATATGAGATTACTACAAGTAAACAAAAAGAATAAATAGAATTTAATTTGTTAAGTAAATTGTAGTAAATCAGTTTTCCGTCGCTGATCAACAAAAAGCATATACTGCACATACAGTGTTGCCGCGAAGAATTTTCATTTCATTACCCCACAAGAAAATTATTTAGGCCAATAATTCTTTATTTTCAAATTATACTAATAATCACTACTTAAGTCTATTTCCAAAGAATAGTATTACATATTGATAGAGTTTACATTAATAAATAAAACCTTGAAATACAATATCCCGTTACTTGCTAGATCGCAGATAATTGCTTATTAAAATTTGTAATTTGTAATAAGTAAATTAAAATTTACGGGTAAAATTCAATAATTCATTATAACTCTATTCTAACCTGCTAAATAAAGTTTAGGTGTCACTTGGGTAATAGTGTAGGCTGTCTGAAGTCTTGTTTACTAAAACTAGAGTAAAGTCTAGTGCTATTTCATAGCCCCTACAATATTTAAACAAGCGCAGTATAGTATTTCTACATCGTTCTTACTTATTGGGTTAATCTCATTTATTCTGGTAGAAAATTTGTGCTTTAGACTAGAGCGTATATCTAGTGCTATTTACTAATAGCCCCATCTCAAACAAACGCACAGAAAAACTATCCCCTTAAATAACATATTAGCAGAATTGCAAATTGTTAACAAACCCAAATTCACCCAAGTGTAACAATTCTAAAATAAAAAAAAAAAAAAAAAAACCCATTTGTATCGCCATGCCTTCCAATTCAAGAAATTCTATCGCTTCTGCCAAAGATCATTTTGACTTTGACTTCGAGCAAATAATTGCGTTATGCGACAGATTCGTCTCCACCCCACCGGAAAAGCAAACAGATACAATTCTTGAAGTCATTCTAAGAGACTTAGACTCAAAATGGGAAAAGTTAAACATCTGTCACGAAGACGTAGCATTCTCAAAGGACACAAGAATTACAGCAGAAATAAAACAGGAGGTAAAAACCCGATTTGAAGAGTGTAGAACTAGGTATTATGAATGTTCCTCTCAAATACTTGATCTGGCAAGAATTATCCAGCAAAGCAGTCCAGGAATGCCTAGATTCCATTCCACGTCTCGAAACATGTCATTCCAGCAAGCACCCAGCCGCACTTTCGTTCAGCACGATTCTAGTGACTGTATTAAGCTCCCTCCATGCGATACTGAGGTGTTTCACGGCAGCTACGAACAATGGCCCTCATTTCGTGATATGTTCACAGCAGTGTACATAAATCACTCCAAACTAACCCCGGTCACGAAATTGTATCATCTTCGTAATAAAACGAAAGGTGAAGCAGGCGCCATTGTCAAAAGATATACTCTTTCAAACGACAATTTCGAACTCGCATGGGATGCGTTAAGAACTCGGTACGAGAACACAAGGGTTCTCGTAGACAACCAAATCAAAATATTATTTGATATCCCATCTGCTAAAATTGAAGACAGCGAATCAATAAGAAATATTCAATCGTCGGTTAATGATTCGCTTGCTACTCTAAAAACACTTGGGGTACAGGTAGAGAGCTGGGATCCGATTCTCATTCGGTTAATTTCCACAAAACTTCCAGATAAAACTCTAGCTCTGTGGGAGCAGTCTCTCGCATCTCCGCGTGATCTGCCAAAGTGGACGCAAATGTCACAATTTCTTGTTGACAGATATGAGGCGGTAGAACGCCTGGCAAGCATAAGAACCTCAAAAGATTGCTTTTCGTTAACAAGAACTCCAAAAAATAATGTTCAGACATATACGTCTCAAGAAAATCTCAGCACATCTTGCAAACTATGCAAAGAAAATCACGCTTTAAGGACGTGTCCTAAGTTCAGAGCATTCAATGTTCAACAAAGAGTTGATTTTGTATTTCAAAATAAAGTTTGCAATAATTGCCTAGCCTCGTCGCACTTAAAGGCAAATTGCAACAGTAAATATACATGTCTTCAATGCAAAAAACCCCATCACACTCTATTGCATATGAAACAGAATCCTCACTTATCAACTCAAAGTTCAAACAACATTTATAATAAAGAAAAAGCTAATGAGCAACAGAATTCTTATAAAAAACCTAACTTTAACATTTCTCAAAATCAAGAAAGTAAAACTCACAATGAATCTCCTCACTGTTCACACCAGTATCAAGCCAATTGTGCCATAAACAGCGAAAACATTTTACTGCGCACTGCACTTACTCAAATTGAGCACAGAGGTGAACTGTTCACTGTCAGGGCTCTGATTGATCCAGGTTCTCAGCGAACATTTCTGACAGAAAAGGTCCGCAATCGTCTGCAACTTCCATGCCAAACTGCTCATTGTCAGATCATTGGCATTGGCGGGCAAAAGCAGTCCTCAAGCAATGAGTGCGAATTTGTTTTGTATGCAAAAAGGCACAATTTACGAATTCCTATCAAAGCGATCGTGTTGCCAAAGGTTACTAAGCGACTTCCTGCTTATAATCTAGATATCCCCAGTTCAAAAGATCTCTCAGAACTAGATCTCGCTGACCCAACGTTTAACCAAGCTTCACAAATAGACTTAATTCTAGGAAATGATTATGAACATTTCGTCAATATCGAGGGTATCAAGAAAAATGTTTGTGGTGACACGTCGGCATACAATACGATTTTCGGTTGGGTTCTCAGCGGTCCAATTAAGACTAGTACAGTTCAATCGTTTACAACCTCAGTTGTGACGTCTGAAAATATTGAGCTCAACAATATTTTAAAAACTTTTTGGGAGCAAGAAGAAATTCCGTTAGCTCGAACAAAATCGCCAGAGGATGAATTTTGTGAAAGACTATATAGTCAGACTACAGTGCGCAATAAGGACGGTAGATACATAGTACGTCTACCATTCAAAGATGAATTTCCCGAAAAAGTCTTCCTGGGGTCTTCACGATTCATAGCCCTAGCTCAATACTCAAGAATGGAAAAAACACTTTCAAAAGATTCTGAGCTTCAGGGTCAATATAACTCTGTGTTAAATGAGTACATAACTCTAGACCACATGGAAGAAACTACAGCAGAAGAAATAAGCTCTCATGGTAAATACAGCTCTTATTATTTACCGCATCACGCTGTTATTCGCCCGGAACACAAAACGACGAAAGTAAGAGTCGTTTTTAATGCATCCAGAAAATCAAAATCTCAATTTTCTCTAAATGATGTGCTTCACACCGGCCCTACACTACAAACCGAATTAATAGCCGTAATTCTAAATTGGAGAAAATACAAATTCGTGTTCAGTGGCGACATTCAAAAAATGTATCGACAAATACTAGTACATGAGGCTGATAGACCCTTCCAGCGAATTCTATTTCAACCACAGTCTGACGGCCCTATTCACGACTTTCAACTAAAAACAGTAACGTTCGCTGTAGGTTGTGCCCCTTATCTTGCGATTCGAACCCTTTTACAACTAGCTTCTGATTCCGAATCCATGTTCCCTCAAGCAGCTTCAATTCTACGCACAGAAACTTATGTTGACGACATACTTTCTGGCGGACACTCCATAGAAGAAGCTCTTGGTGCTCAGACTGAACTTATAAACGTGGTAAACTCAGCCGGTTTGCCACTAAAAAAGATTACGGCAAATAACTCTCAGTTACTCGAACATTTACAAAAGGAAGATCTTTATGATCTAGAATTTCTCCGTTTCCATGATACAAGCGCTACCAAAACTCTAGGTATTAGGTGGAATGCTCTTACAGACTCCTTTAACTATGATTTGGTCCCAATTGATCAATCCGTAAAAATAACAAAGCGTCAAATACTTTCATCTGTAGCGAAACTATTTGATCCCGCAGGATGGCTAGCACCCATTGTCATTCGCGCAAAAATAATAATGCAACAGCTATGGTTGGAAGGGCTGGATTGGGATGAAGAGGTTTCATCAGAATCATTACAACGTTGGAACAATCTTGTGCAAGATCTCTCTCAAGCAGATACAATTTCGATTCCTCGTTGGGTGCAGTACACACCCTCAGATATAATTCAAATACATGGGTTCGCTGACGCTTCAAAATCAGCATATTGTGCGACAGTGTACATTCGATGTGAGAATAATAATCACAACACATTTACAAATTTATTAGTAGCTAAAAGTAAGGTAGCGCCCATACAAACAGTTTGCCTTCCACGCTTAGAGCTCAATGGAGCAGTCCTACTGGCAAAGCTAATAAAATATATAACTGTGTCTCTCAATCTCAAGCCTATTGAAGTAAACCTATGGACTGACTCGTCCATAGTTCTAGGCTGGCTTTCAAAGCCCCCTTCTTCATGGGAAACTTATGTAGCTAACAGAATTTCCCTAATTCATAGTTTAGTGTCAAACTCAACTTGGCGACATGTTCCCACTCATGATAACCCGGCAGATCTTGGAACTCGCGGCTGCAGGCCACAAGATCTTACTCATAATTCTCTCTGGTGGCATGGACCATCATGGTTGCACAAACCCTCAACAGAGTGGCCTAAAAGAAACCCACTAACTGCACCCGCTGTCCCTCTGGAAGTACGATCGTTTCATGTGGAAGTGAAATCAGAAGTTGTTCTGAGTAAGTTTTCATCTTACACGAAGGCACTACGTGTCATCTGTTATGTTTTCAGATTCTTCAATCGATGTTTAAAATCCAGAAGGGAACTTGTCAATGTCATTATGTCAGAAGGTTTGACTCACAACGAAATGAAATTTGTTAAGTATAGACTAATTACTCTCGCACAAAAAGGCGTTTATGAAGAGGAATATAAATGCTTAGAAAATTCACAAATTATTCCCAAGAAGAGTGCTTTGAAAACATTGAATCCATTTCTGGATTCAAATGCAATTCTACGAGTAAATGGTAGACTAGTGCAATCGTCGCTGCCCTATAACGAGCGCTATCCCATTATCTTACCAGGCAACTCTCAGTTTTGCCAACTTTACTTAACTCATTTACATCAGTTCTTGTATCACGCTGAGTGTAGTCAAATATGTCGCATGACACAAACTGAATTTTTCATATTCAGGCTCAAGCCACGGGTGAAGAAAATAATACGTAAATGCAAGACGTGCATTATTTACAAGCAACAGCGGTGTACACAGATAATGGCTCCCTTACCGCCAGAACGATGCAATTTCTCCCTGCCTTTTGAGATAACTGGTGTCGATTTTGCCGGCCCTTTTGAGTTGAAAACCTCCTCCCTCCGAAAAGCGCCCACGGTCAAAGGGTATGTGAGTGTGTTCGTTTGTTTCAGTACAAAGGCAATCCACCTAGAACTATGCTCAGACTTGTCCTCAGCGGCTTTTCAAGCCGCATTCACTCGCTTTGTTGGGAGGCGGGGGCTCCCTCAAAGGGTAGTCTCTGATAACGGCAGAAATTTCCTAGGGGCCAGCAAGGCACTCGAACGAGAATTTAACACGTTCGTTAAAAACGCATCGACAGACATAGCTCAAAAGTATCTATCTCATGGGTTTGAATGGAGATTCATTCCACCCCACGCACCTCATATGGGCGGGTTATGGGAAGCTGCCGTTAAAAGCTTCAAATTTCATTTTAAGCGTGTGGCTGGTGCTCAAAAATTCACTTACGAGGAATTTATTACCATCCTAACTCGAATTGAGGGAGTTCTGAACTCTCGCCCAATATCCGCCCTATCTGAGGACCCTGCCGATCTAACGGCCTTGACTCCAGGCCATTTCTTAAGAGGCGCCCCTTTAATGGCCTTCCCCGAACAGGAGTTCACGAGCATGTCCATAATTAACAGATGGGAAAAATTAAAGGCAATCCACCATAATTTCTCTATTCGATGGAAAGAAGATTACCTGCGGTCATTGCATAAGCGCTACAAGTGGAAGAATCCCACTCCCAATATTCAAGTCGGAGATTTAGTGGTAGTAATCGATGATTTACTGCCGCCACATGAGTGGCGCCTTGGAAGAATCCAGACCACATATCCCGGCTCTGACAAAAACATACGCACGGCAGATGTGCGTACGGCATCTGGCATATTAACACGGCCGATTGCCAAACTCTGCTATCTGCCTCTCTTAAATGATGAAAATTCGAATTAATACCACTCCTGTGCATATGCAGTGATATTTTTAGCTCATTTACATGTTATCTATTTATCTCTTTCAGTCAATAACGTACTAATTTCACAACTCATTTTCTATGAATACTCTACGTGCTCACTCTCTTGTATACAAATATATTTACATCTACTCTTTTCCCTTTTTTCACACTAGGACTAACAGAAGGCTCACTGCAACCCGTCCTGATGCGAAACAACATCGAAAACCTCGCTGCCGAGATTCAGATACGTACGAATGTGCGTTATGCAAGGGGTTCCACGGGCTACGCTTTTGTAAAAGGTTCCTCAGGATGTCGGTACCAAGGAGAGAGAAGGCTGTGGAGAAACATCGCTACTGCGAAAACTGCCTGGCAAAAACGCACGACCTAAGGGCGTGCCCATCCTTAAACACGTGCAAACTGTGCGACAAATACCACCACACGCTCTTGCACCAAACCCCTCAACTTCCGAAGGCAAAACTGCGGCTGGGACAACAAAGCTCTAAAAACCCAACAAAAGAAGCCAAACGGGGTTCTTCGGCATCAACAATAGCCCACCCGCAACCATCTACATCAAAGGCAGCTAGCTCATCCACTGCAACGCCGGACACCAAATTAATACTAGAAGCCATTCGCTCTTTGGCTCAAGTGCTGTGTGCTACCGAGGCACCTAATAACAACACCTAAAGTTGAGGGGGGGCCATGTCCAAAGTATCTTTGGACAATAATTAAAAAACATGTAAATATGTATGTAGACAAGTGAATAGTAAAAATTGAATTAACGAAACATAACGAAAATAATAAATAATTTCCCATTATTGTAAATATACTTACCAACACTTATATATCATAAATTTAATCTAAGTAAACCCTAAGAAACGGAACGGAACAGAATTGAATTGAAATTATATTAAAGTTCCTAAATTGTAAAAATTATATACATACTTACTTATCATATAGCCACCGAGCAATACAGTTATACCTCTCCTTACATACATATCTCTATTTAAAGATTAATTACACACTATTAACTAAAATAAAAGGTCTAAATACCTACATACATACATATCTAACTTAACTAAATTGTTGTTAAATTCACTATTTGGGTAACCTGAAAAATAAAACCTACTTACATACATATAAACTACAACTTACATAAATGCAACTTGTGTAAATACTTATACATACCTACCCTGGAATAAACGGAAAATTGTATAAATTACTAAATATTGGCTCTTCACTTTGATTATCCAGCCTTTTACACAACTACATACATACTTTGTAGGAAGCAAAAGTATTCAAGCTTTTAAAAAGCTATCTAGAGGAACGAAAATTTGTTGTTAGGGAAGGCAATTTTTTAAGCCCTTCGCAGTCGATCGAAGCCGGAGTTCCCCAAGGCAGCATCTTCGGTCCCTTACTTTATTTAATTTATGCCTCTGACTTACCGTTAAGCAGTAATATTCATACATCAACATTTGCGGATGATACAGCTTTTTTAAGCGTCCATGAAAATCCAGTAGAAGCCTCCATCAACTTACAAGGGTATATATCCAAATTGGAAAAATGGCTCAAACAATGGCCTATAAAAGTTAACGAGCAGAAATGTGTACACGTCACTTTTACGTTGCGAAGGGAAACATGCCCGCCTATACAAGTCAACACCGAGACTATTCCGCAACATACTGTAGTCAAATATCTAGGCGTTCACCTTGATCGCCGTTTAACATGGAAATCGCATATAGACGCAAAGTTGATGCAAATGAAATTAAAAACTGCCCAAATTAATTGGCTTATGGGAAGAAATTCTATACTGAGCCTAGACTGTAAGCTTCTACTATACAACGCGATCCTGAAACCAATATGGTCCTATGGAATCCAGTTATGGGGCACTGCCTCAGCATCGAATGTCGAAAGAATTCAAAGGCGACAGAATAAAATCCTACGTACTATAACAGCAGCCCCCTGGTATGTCAGAAACCATCGAATTCATAAAGACCTAGACGTTCCGTTGGTGAAGACAGTATTTTCAAAACACGCGAAAAAATATATAAAAAAACTTGAGTTGCACCCAAATCCACTTGCGCGCAATATTCTTCATTATAGAGGCCACACCCGGCTGAAAAGAAGGGATACTCTTTTTCTCAGCCGTTCACGACAGATGTAAAACAACAAAAATTAACCGTTGAAATTAAAAATTTTGTTTAGCATTGGCTAAACTTACATTTAATATTTTTTAGATTTAAGATTTGAAAAACTTATTGATAATTTAATATAAATAATTAAATATTAAATAAATAATAAAATTATTTATATTCTATTTTATTTGACCTTTTCTTTATATTTATTAGAATGTTTGTTTAAGCAATAGGTCTCTTGATTTAATATATATTTATTTATTTATTTATTTATTTATTAGTCTTAATAATTAAAATTATTAGCTAATATTAGTAATTGGCAATGGCAGCATAGGCCTTCAGCTCAATGTTTACAGAGATACTTGTTTGTGTAATATAGTAATATAGTATATAATTTAATTGATATTTGTATATGTATAGGGTTACATTGCTTATTGTACTTATCCAGTGTGTTAATTCTTTAAATTTCTTTAAAAATATTGCAGTTTCGAAGGAATTTTAAAATTAATAATATATTGGAATATGAAGGGTTGGCTAAAAGTTCTAGGGGGTCGGAATCGTGTAATATTTTGTTTTTACATGTAAGTGTTTTTGGGCATTCACAGAGGAAATGATACGGTTTGGTAGGGAAGGATACATTGCAATTGCAAAAAGGTTTAAAGTTAGGGTCAAATATTATGCCGTGAGTAAGCCTTGTGTGCCCCAAACGGAGCCTTAGAAACTTTGTTTGGTCTAGTCTGCGTATAGTTAGTTGGTTATCTGTTTTGAAATTATCAATAGTGTTTCTTAAAGTATTGACTCTTTTATACCAGGATGAACTTTGGGTAAAAATCTGGCTTCTGCATTGATCATAGTGTAGTTTTAATATATATTTGTTTAAATCTCTACTATTAAAGTTTTGTGTTAAATATATTGGACGTCTTAGAGCCTCTTTTGCAGCAGAGTCTGCAAATTCGTTTCCTTTTATTTGGCAGTGACCTGGGACCCATACTAAAATGACATTTGGAAATTTATTTATAAGAAAATTTCGGATGCTAGCCACATAGAAATCATTATTGGATATGTTAAGTACTGATCGCAAGGAGGAGAGGGAGTCAGAGCATATAGCATATTTCCCCCTGATATACCTTAAAGCTTCGAAGATAGCAATTATTTCGGCAGAGTAAACTGAGCTGTACGCCGGGAGGACAGAGGTTTTAAAAATGCGTTTGTCAGATGTAATACTATAAGTTGTCGTGTTTTCTGTTTTAGAACCATCAGTGTATATAAATTGGTAGTCTTTTAATAAGTTCTTAGTCATAGCAAACATCTTAGTAAATTCTGTTGAATTGGAGGTAGATTTTCCCAGAGTGTGGAGAGAGATATTAATTGATTTACTGTCGAGGAACCAAGGTGGGTGTTGCATTGTTTGGAGATGTGTGGTATGTATATTACTTTCTCTGCACTTTACTACTGCTCTATAAGCAACAGAGGGAACTTTTGGTATCTTCTTGCTCATTTTTATCTTCTTTGCTATTTTGTTAATCGGGATGTTATTACCGTATAGGAAGTTTTTATAGAGCTTAGCTGTAAGAATTTCCTTCTGAATATGTATTGGAGTTATATTGGCTTCAAAGAGCATATTATTAATAGGTGTTGAACGTAAGGCTCCTAGAGAAAACCTAATTGCTGAGTTGACAAGAGTTTCGAGTTTTTTTAGTTGAGATTTAGGAGCATTTCCAAATAAAGGTATACCATAATTGATTTTTGCTAAGATAATGGCTTTGGTAATTGATATCAGGCTTTTTGTATTGCAGTTGAGCTTTACGCTCGAAAGGCATTTGATTATGTTCAATCTTTGATGTAAAGATGACGCTAGATGTTCAATATGGTCGTTCCATCTATACCGATTGTTTATAACGACCCCTAGAATTTTTAGAGCATTGACTTTTAATAAAGTAATATTTGATGTATGAATATCGCAGGTACAATTTTTGAGTCTGCAGATATGAATGTATTTGCATTTAGTATTTGAAAGTTTAGCTCCTGAGACTTCACACCAATTGTTAATATTTTCAAATATATGGTCAAGATTCAAAATAAGAGTTTTTTCTCTACCTGAGCGGATAATTATGTTGAAATCATCGGCGTAAGCACAATAATCAATTTCCTTATGACGCGATAGTAATTGGCAGAATTTGTTGTATGCAATCATAAAAAGTATGACAGACAGAGGCGAACCTTGTGGTATTCCATTAGAAAGTGGAAAAGAATTGGAATAGCTCTTCTGTATTCGAACAATTATCTTTCTGTTTGACATAAAATTAATAACATACTTCATTATCTTATCTCCAATTTTCCATTCCCTTAATTGGTCCACTATTGTATGGATGCCTATTCTATCAAAAGCGTGTTCAAAATCTAGTGATATTATAGTCGCGTGTTTACGTGCAGAAAGGCTTTGTGCAATTTGATAGTCTACATAGATTAGACTGTCAATTGTCGAGCTACCCTTTCTGAAACCAAACTGACGGTTATTTAGCAGTTTGTTATCTGAGACAAACCACCATAACCGGCTAGCTATAATTTTTTCTAGTAGTTTGGATAGACAGGGATTGAGAGAGATTGGACGGTAAGACTTTAACAATGTCTTATTGGTTCCAGGTTTGTGGATCGGTATGACAATACTGTTTTTGAATTGCTGAGGGATATAGTTGTTTAAAATGTTGTTATAAAGCTTAATTACTCTGAGTTTCATTTTTTGTGGTAGCATTTTAAGCATAATATAAGGTATTCTATCTATTCCGGGGGTTTTACCTTTCAATTTATTAAGGGTTGAGTTAAGTTCTACCAAGGATATATCATGTTCGATTAGCATAGCCTTACTACAAGGTTCATTTAAATGGGTATTACTCAGTACATTATTTTTATGTGCTTGAAAGGTGGTTGTATATTTTGAGTCGCTAGAATTTGCAGACCAAAACCTCCCAAATTCATTTCCTATTGCTAAAACATCATTGAAAATAATATCCGGGTTGGTAAAAGAGGAGATGCAATGGATGCTATGAGTTTTTTTATATCCCGTGAAATTTTTGATGTTTGACCATATTTTACCGATGGGAGTCGTAGGGTTGATGGTAGAAGTAAAGTTGTTAATAGAATCTGCTTTCGATTGTTTTAGTTTCCTCTTAAATAAAGCATTTAGTCTTTTATAGTTTATAAGGTTGTTGTTGGACATATCTCTCTTGAATATATGCCATAACCTGTTCTTTTCAATTTTTAGCTCATTTAGTTCTCTATTCCACCAATAACACCTTTTTGGTTTATTTTCGGAGTGAGGTATGGCCATATTTGCAGATTTGATAATTATTTTACATATGTTGGCAGTTTCTTTATTGATGTTACTGGATATTGGTCTTTCTGCATCATTTTTTAAGCATTGCACATTGAATTTATGCCAGTTGGCTTTACTTGTGTTAAACCTAGGTTTGAACTGTAAACCACTGAGGATTGCAGGGGCAAAAAGCGAGATAAAAATAGGAAAGTGATCGCTTCCACAGAGACTGTTATTTGTTTTCCATTCCGCTTCAGCAGCTATGCTAGTGGAACAGAAAGATAGGTCTATATGTGAAAAAGTGCCGTGTGTATTGAGGTGAGTGGGAGATTTATCGTTCAGTAGTATAAAATCAGAATTATAAATATAGTGGGCTAATATATTTCCCTTCCTACTATTGTTGTTTGATCCCCACTTTTTGTGAGGGCTGTTAAAGTCGCCTGTAATTAATGAATGAGAGCTGTAACTAAAGACATTTTCTAAATTTCTTACTGTAAGGCTTGAGTTCGGAGGTGTATAAGAGCTGAACATTTTGAGTTTTACTTTTGAAATTACTTCTATGCAAACTGTATCGAAATCATTATTAACATTAACCGATCTTTGTTGGAGGGACTTGTGCGCTAAAATCGCAACACCACCGTATCTTGTACGAGACGTGTTTATAGTATATAAATTAAAATTTATTGGTATTGGAAGGTTGCTTAAGGAGTGTATATGAGTTTCTTGTAGACATATTAATTTTGGGTTATGGTTTTTTATAAGAAGGCATAGCTCATTATAATTGTTTAGGTAACCATTAATGTTCCATTGGATTACTTTAAAAGCCATGGTAAATACAACATAGAATAAGTTTTTTGTTTATCGTGATTATTTTTCTTACTCAACGCCTCTAATAAAGAATTTAAGAGATAGTTATTAGTGTACTTGTTAATGGGCTTATTAAGAGAAATGACTTTAGAAATTTTAGACACGTATAACAGTTTGAGTGACTGGGAGCTATATACTTTGAAAGAAAAAATTATTATATGATTATAAAGTGTGGAGGCGAGAGCATAATTAAGAATTAAAAATCTGAGAGAGTTACAATAGTATACTAGTTTTAATTTGGAGTATTTGGGTAATATGTGCAATGTTGTAATCTGGAAAAGAGATGTTTGTATGTTATTATTGTAAAAGACTGTTACACACCTCAGAAACAAAAGTAATCGAAAGATGTGAAAAAGAATAAAAGGAAGATGTAAAAAGTTGATATGTATCACGCTTTTTAATTTGTTATTGTAAAATTTTGCTCTAAATATATTAAGAAGAAATTTCAAATGAGCAATATTCTTATTATTAGTATCGATCGAAACTACAATATTTTTAAATATATTACAGTTAATATATAAATAACAAATAAGTTGTTTAACAGTGCCGTTGAATATGCTCTCGGATTTGTTATTCTTGTAAGAGATTTTTGACATAAGAAAATAATTGCTGAAATTAAGTGAATTAGAGTTTATATTGTGAAAATTAAATTTATAAATGGATATCTTAAAAGAGTAATTAGCCCCTCTGTTCTGCATCCCGCACACGAGCCAAACGCCCATCGAAAGCACACAGCCGCCGTCACAAAAATACATTTGCAGCAGCTGCTCCGTGCCCACAACAAACGCCGCAACACCACGCGAGATACAGAAAAAAGAGTTTGTGTTAAATATAAAGTATAGTTTTCTACTTATTTCTTTTGGATTTACGTGTAGCTGCCATAATTTTACTTTTGAGTCTTTTTGAAGCATTTTTGGGTAGTATTATAGGTTGGTTTTCACTGGCATTTATATAGGATGTGCAGAGTGATTCAGTTTCCATGTCGGAGGTGGAATTTTCTACGTCACTAACCAGGTCAGAGTAATTTTTTATAAATCGAGGTTTATTTATTTCTGATGGTACCGGCATGCTAGATACTGACGAATGTACGCCGTTGTCAACTATTGCGACGGTGGAATAGAGCGGGCTGACTTGCGGGTGACGTTCTCTATATAAGACGGTTGCTTTTTTCTTACCAACTTTTTCCAATGTGCTATTGGTCTGAATTTCTTTTTCTTTAAGAAATATTGTGCAATTTTTGTCGTTTGTAGCGTGATTGAAATCTATAATGTTAGCCTTTTTACAATTTACACAGGACGGCGGCCGATCGCATACCTCATATTTTTCATCGTTGATATGGTAAACATTAGAGCACTTGTGGCAGGTCTTTGCATTTTTACATACTTTCGCACTATGCCCATATTCGGCACAGTTTTTGCATTTTAATGGCAAAGGTATGTACGGACGAATTTTTACTTTTTCGTAACCGATGTATAAATCACTTGGCAAATTCGTGGTAGCGAAAGTTATAATAATAAGACCAGTTTCTTTAAGACTCCCGTCTACCTTTTTTAGAATTTTGTTTACTTGGGAAACATTTTGGTCTTTTAGTTCCGCCAAAATCTCAGATTCTTCGATTACCCGAAGATCATTAGAGTATATGACTCCTTTGGCGAAGTTTAGCCCTGGGTGTTCCTTAAGCTTCACTTCAATTTCGGGCGTTAATGCCGACAGCTGAATTAATTTGTTGGCTTGAACGAAGGATTTCGTTTGAATTAAAATAGTTCCATTGAGTAACTTTTTACACTGAATAACTTGACCTTCAGCAACAGTGTCCACTACTTTTTTTATAAGGAATGGAGAAACGCTGGTAAGTGTCTCAGTGCTATTTAACCTTTCCATCACTAAGAACTTTTCCCCAGAGGATAGTATTGACATTCTTCTTGACTTATCAAGTATGAAGTTTGGCAGTGGCCTTTCACTTCGATCAGATGTTATGTTCGTGAACATGTTTTTGGAATAATATTGATTTCTTTCTTTAAAGTTTATTTAATTTAAAAATCTTATGTAAGAATTATCAAAATTAAATGTTTTTTTTTTTTTGGCTGACACGTGTGTTTTACTAAATAGTTGAAAAAAAATAATTACAAAAAGAGACCGTTCACTTTCGCAGTTTGAGAGCGAATGATATATAAATATATTTTTTTTTATTTATATTAATTTTCGATATTTCGCTAACAATTTGTTAGCATCTTCAGGAAAATTTTATAAATTATTTGAAATTTTAATATTGATTTGTGTATTGGGTGTCATAAAATTTTTTTTTTTTTTCAATAATTTTTTATGGAAAAAGTCTAGGAAAATTTAACTACAGTATATAAAAAGGTTTTTGTATGAAATGTCACAAAAATTGTTTCCAAATTTTAACATAAAAAAATTATTGAAAATGAGTTAAGTATTGGATAGATATAAAATTTTTAACATAGAAAAAATTATTAAAAATGTTATGTTATAAAAATAGTATTTAAAAAAATTTTACATTGAATTCAATATATCAAAACAATTAACATTAAAATGTGTAGTATGTATCTAGGCTGTTTTTTAAATATAAATATCAAAAATTATTTACAAATTTTTATAAGCTTTATAAAAGTTAAGAATAATAAAAATCCTACAGGAAATTAAGTTATTATTGGTGTAAAACCAAGAAGCAATAATGTGATTATTTTCCTGTGGGACCATAATATAATTAGATATGTAATTAAACAAAGTAACAAAAAAAATTTATAGTGAAACAAGAAACAATCATTTAACATTTAGATTTTTACTAACTAAATATATATATGTTAAAAAACAGCCTGGATACATACTATACATTTTAATGTTAATTGTGTTGATATATTAAATTCAATGTTAATTTTTTAAAACTATTTTTATAACATAACATTTTTAATAATGTTTTCTATGTTAAAAATTTTATATCTATCCAATACTTAACTCATTTTCAATAATTTTTTTATGTTAAAATTTGGAAACAATTTTTGTGACATTTCATACAAAAACCTTTTTATATACTGTAGTTAAATTTTCCTAGACTTTTTCCATAAAAAATTATTGAAAAAAAAAAAATTTTATGACACCCAATACACAAATCAATATTAAAATTTCAAATAATTTATAAAATTTTCCTGAAGATGCTAACAAATTGTTAGCGAAATATCGAAAATTAATATAAATAAAACAACAATATATATATATATATATTAAATCAAGAGACCTATTGCTTAAACAAACATTCTAATATAAATAATAAAATTATCAAAAAAAAAAAAAAATATTCCGAGACAAATATAAGGGTAAAATTCATATGTATAATAATTGTTGCAACTCTATTTATTGCTGATAATCTGGCATCATTTTTACATAGAAGCCATTCTACTTTTTCTATTCGTATAGTAACATACCGATCATTAAAATAAAACCTTTTTTCCATTATACTTTTAAACATATACAATTGTAATAAAACTGAATTTAAACAATATAAATTGTGCACCATTTAATTAAAAGGATATAACAGTTTGGCGACGAGGATAAAAAGCAGTTGCAGTCGGGGAAAAGAAGAAATTGAAAAGAAAATACATATGAAAGTGTATAAATACATATAAATTCAAAATGGACGCAAAGCAATTTTCAGAGTTTATGAGCATGCAGCAGTCGATGGTGTCACAAATTTTACAAATGAATTCATCAACGGCAGGAACAGTACGGGATGCAAATGTGAACACAATAATGGTTCCAAATTTTGAACCATTTGACTCCGGCAAAGAAATGTATAAAAATTACATTCAACGTTTTAAAATATATATTGAAATGAAGAATCTAACTTCAAATAAGGAATATTGTGCGAAATTACTACTAAATTCAATTGGTGCGAAAAATTTTTGTATGATTACAGCATTAGCTGCGCCCAGAACACCATCTGAACTCAAGTACGATGAGTTGCTTAACGTGTTGGAAATGCACTTGGCTCCCCGGAAAAATGTGTTAGTGGCTCAACATCAGTTTCTTTCTAAATATCAGACTGATACACAATCTATTGCAGAATATGTTGCGACCCTGCGTACTGATATAAATGAATGTGAATTTGTATCTCCATGTCAATGTGAAACCTCTGTGGCTGATACGTTTTTGAGAGCACAATTCATTCGTGGAATTAGAGATAATGACATTCGTGAAAAACTTTTCCAGTCAAGTACATCAAATTTTAATGAGATTGTGTCAAATGCATTATCAATTGAAGCTGCAAGAGAGGACGCCAAAGAATTGTCGGGCAGAAACTCGGATAAAAGCAGTACACCAGACATCAATAGAGTGTCGGAGACCACGAAAATTAAATTTAACAAAACCGTTGGGAATTCAAAATTTCAAAGGCAAGGTAAACTCGATTATCAACGTTTAGGTATATCGGGTCTGTGTCTTCGGTGTGGTAGAAGCAACCATTTTGTAAAGGAGTGTCGTACGAATAGGTTGAGTTTGAAATGCAGTTCGTGTGGTAAAAGTGGTCATGTGTCGAAAGTATGTATCTCCACATTAATGGTCAACGGGACGAATGCAATTTCTAAAGTTTCAATATCAGATCAAACTCAAGATATACATATATAAATCACAATATGGTGTTTTTAGAATCGTAGACGTTTATCAAAACGAATATTCAATAAACTCTGAACGTTATTATGTAAATATTCGAATTGAGGGGGAATCAGTAAGATTCGAGGTCGATTCTGGCTCGGGATACACTTTCCTTCCCAGAAGCAAATTAAATGAATTGAAACTGTCTGATGAATTAACACCGTCAAAAATTATTTTTCGTTCTTATACACAGAATACGTTTGTCCCCGATGGCAAAGTAAAAGTTAACATAAAATACAAAAACATCTCAATCACAGATTACATGTATGTAGTTCCCGATGGTTGCACGGCTTTGATAGGGCGGACATGGATACGTCGCCTTAAAATTAATCTGAATGATTTGGATGAAATAGACTCAAATGTGAGCTTAATTAAGTTTGTCGACAAATCGAATGAAATTGAACTTATGAAAGCGGAATTTGCCAGTGTATTTGAGGAAAAGATTGGTTGTACTCCAATTTACAAAGTATCATTGAAACTACGCGAAAATGCTACTCCAGTTTATACAAAGGAACGCAAAATTCCGTATGCATTGACGGATCGTGTTGAAGAAGAATTGAATACTCTGGAAAGTACAGGTATTATTACAAAAGTTGCAAATAAAGACTGGTGTTCACCCCTAGTTGTCATTCCTAAGGCAGATGGGGGCGTTCGTCTATGCGTGGACTATAAGGTAGGAGTAAATAAACGACTTGTAGATGCACATTACCCTATAATGAAAATAGACCAAATTTTTAACAGCCTAACCAATTCTAAATATTTCTGCCGATTGGATTTGTATAAGGCGTACTTACATGTACCCGTAGATGAGCAGTCAAGTGTCATTCAGACAATTTCAACACACAAGGGTCTTTATCGTATGAATAGACTCTCGTTTGGTATAAGAACAGCACCAGCGGAGTTCAATAGAATAATCGACCAGGTTTTACGCGATGTTCCAAAGACGGAATCTTATTTTGACGACATTGTAGTACACGGTGAGTCAATGGCCGAGTGTAAGGCAAATTTGAGAAAATGTTTATTGCAACTTCAGAAATTTGATTTACATTTAAATGTTGCAAAATGCTAATTTTTTGTAGATAAGATTGAATTCTTGGGCCACACAATCGAATATAATAAAGTACGGAAATCGTATTCGAAGGTAACAGCAATTTTGAAAATTCCGCAACCCAAATCAGTTGATGAGGTTAGACGGTTTTTGGGCATGGTTACCTACTACTCGAGGTTCATACCAAACGCGTCAACTATAACTACACCTATGCGTCATTTGTTACGCGAAAATTCAAAATTTAAATGGACAAGTCAATATCAAAAAGCTTTCGAAGCATTAAAACAGGAAATTGCGAGTGATCGGGTTCTAATGCCATTCAACCCTAAATTACCAGTTCAACTTACATGTGATGCAAGTCCTAAAGGGATAGCAGGTGTTTTATCGCACTTATTCGACGATGATGAAAGACCGATCGCTTTTGCATCCAGATCGTTAACACCAGCGGAACAAAATTACTCACAACTAGACCGAGAGGCTCTAGCAATCGTTTACGCAGTACAACATTTTCACGAGAATTTTTCACCAGAACTCAAAACTTCCACAGATGACTTCAGCGCGATTACAACGTTATGCTGCATTTTTAACAGGATACAATTATGAAGTTTTAGCAAAAAAGAGTAATGAAATTGTTCATGTCGATTGCCTATCAAGAGCAACGGTAAGTTCAGAAAATTATATGGAAAATTCAATGGATCAAGAGGTACATTTGATATGTAATTCCACAATTCAACAAATTAACTCAAAGAAGTTAAATTTTAAGACAATTAAAAAGGAGACTCTGAATGATACACTCCTCTCTAAAATAGTAGCCGACTTGCGTGCTAATAAAATTATTGAATCGGAATACACAATCGATTCTGATATTTTATTCAGGGGTCAACGTGTAGATGTACCTGCTTCGTTACAACAATTGATATTACAGCAATTACATCACACACACATTGGTATAACAAAGATGAAGCAGTTGGCCAGGAGATATGTATATTGGATGTCCATCGACAAAGATATAGAAAAATATGTGCGTTCGTGTCCTTCATGTGAGTCTGTTAAAAACAGCCCACCTAAAGTTCCACTTCACCCATGGGAAGAGCCTGACGGCAATTGGCAACGGGTACACATCGACTACGCGGGACCATATAATGGATATCATTTTTTGGTAGTTGTTGATGCCAAATAAAAGTGGGCAGAAGTAGGACTTTGTACGGCAGCGCCATCATCATCTTCTACAATCGAGATATTGCTGACGGTTTTTTCCAGAAATGGGTATCCTGAAATATTAGTGTCAGATAATGCAACAATATTTAAAAGTGATGAGTTTATAAACTTTTGCACTGATTCAGGCATTTTTCAAAAATTTATCGCTCCTGGTCACCCAGCGACAAATGGCTTGGCCAAACGCTGAAGAAGAGATTAGCAGCCATGGCGTGTGAAAACTTACCAATACGGGAAAAAATTAGGGAGATAATGTTCACATATAGAGCTACCCCCCTCCAAAATGGAAGAACCCCAGCTGAACAGTTTCTGGGTCGACAAATTAGAACTCGTTTAGATGCGTTGAAACCTACAAAGATGAACAAACCCACCCTTCCAGTTGTATCGGCAAGACAGTTAAGTACGGGAGAAGGAGTCCAAGCACGTTATTATACAACAAACAAAACTCTATGGAAACTTGGTACGGTCGTTAGAAAATTAGGTCATCTACATTATATCATAAAACTGGATAACGGCCATGTGTTTAAACGACATATAGATCAACTTCGTTTGACGGGTGATCAAGATCATCGAGCGGCAAATGGTTCTCTAGATGATGAAACTCAATCTAGTGTCCCAGACAATAACCAACAAACAGAACAAAAGGAGCTTTTATATCAGATGATAAATATACATAATTCAATGCAAGAACAAGTCATCGAGGATAACTCTCAAGCTGAGCAACCGACAATTGAGACTCAAAGTTTAGACAGACAAGCTCAAGTTCATAATCGAAGAACAACCAGGCGGCGAAGAGCTCCACAATACTTAAGCGACTATGTCGTAGGTGATGAAGTGGATTCAACTCTAACGTGAATTTTAAGTGTAGGAGAATTGTTGCAACTATATTTATTGCTGATAATCTGGCATCACTTTTTACATAGAAGCCATTCTACTTTTTCTATTCGTATAGTAACATACCGATCATTAAAATAAAACCTTTTTTCCATTATACTTTTAAACATATACAATTGTAATAAAACTGAATTTAAACAATATAAATTGTGCACCATTTAATTAAAAGGATATAACAATAATCGATGTGATTATACGAATAATAAATAAAATAAAGTATTTGTTAATTAAAAAACTTAGTTTAAAAAGAATTTTCGCATTAGCCTTGAAAGTCCGACACAGCTTATGGAAAGATATTCTGAATTATATGCTAGAAGCACGGTTGCCAGATTTGACGTTCTATCGTCATTTTGACGATTTCGCATGCCAAAAAAGGCAGTTTGACGACGTGACGATTTGAGTCTTTAATTTGACGATTTTTAAACAATTTGAAATTTGAACTTTTTCAAGAACTTGGCAGCTTTTGCCGCATAGTTTTATCATATTTTGTTGTTTTTGAGTTGATAATTTTAGTATATTAGGTTGCTTAATTAAACCAGTTGATGTTCACAATTTGTCAATTGTATTTACATACATAAATACATTAGTGTCAATATTTTAAAGCACGCCAAAAACTTGAACTTGAATAAGTGAGATTGTTCCTATGTTCATATGTATATTAAAATTGTTACACAAAATTTATGAAAATGGAAAGTGTGAGATCATTAAAAATTGTAGAAAGTTTTACGTAGAACTGTGTGACCAAGTTTTATTGAGATTTGACTTTGAAGACAAATTCAAAGCATTAAGCTAAATTAATCCCTACAATCTTATAAAAGAAAATAACAATTCATTTAATGATATTCTTAAAGTATTTTCACACTTTGTTAAAGAACGTGAAAGACAGGAAATTGAATCTGAGTTCAGACAATTGAAATTACTAAATTTAGAACAATTCTTCCCGGATACGGACATAAAACTTTTAGATTTTTGGAAAAAGATTTCAGAAATGAAAAAAAGTCTAGTCTTTCATTTTTTTATTTATTTGGTTTTACCATATTCTTCGCAAATGTAGAAAGAGTTTTTAGCCAAATTAATTTCAACAAGACAAAAGTTAGAAATCGGTTAGAGAAAGCTTCTTTGGAGGCAATTTTATATACTAAAGATCATTTAAAATTAAACAATGTAATTGTTTTGACATAAAAGTAGTAAGTAAAGTAAACACATTTATAATGGAAAATTATTGTTGTGTGTGTTTGAGAAATTTTTTAAAGGCTATTTTTATGCTTTGTAACTCACAAAAATATATTTGTGAGTTTTTGTATAAATAGATGAGCTTTGGAGTTTCTTTAAACATAAAGGGTAAAGCATCTACTGATGAATTGGTATAGCTACCAACGAAATATATATCTAGATATTGCTAACCCGCAACAAATAAATAATATATAAAACACTTTATTTTATTTATGAACTTTATTTTGGCGCACTTAATTTTTCTCAATTGTGTAGAAAAAGCTTCGCTGGCAGCTGTTATAACAGTGCGTTCCACTTTTTCATAAATCGAGTTTTATTCTATTGAAATAACGAGTTGCATTGTAACAGGGTTGGCAAGACATTTTATACATGTGCCTTTCACCAAGGTGCCATTTTGTGTGTAGAAAAGAAAACACCATAAGAGAACAGAATTTGTTGTGTGTTCTCCTTTCGCCGAGGCGGTTATGCCAGCCAGCTCACACAGCATCCTTTCAGGGCAAGGTTCCAACCCTCAACCTCGGCGGAGAAACAAACAAGAAATAAAAAAAATTAAACAACAAAACAAAAAAAAAATGTTTAACGGCAAGGGAAATACCTAGGAGAGAGGACATAGGTGGTATTCCTCCACCTGCCCACCCTACCTGGGACACACTTTTCCTACTACGTAAATTTTTTTGTCCCCCTAAAAGCCACACACATCACACTAACACCTTACGGCCACATCCAACCTCACTCAAAATAAAGAGATAATTAGCACACAAACATTGTTTTTGTTTACAATCGCAACAATTCACATTATTTTATTAATATCAAATCTTAAATCTACTGTTAATAAATTAACCTAATTACGTTAATATATATAAATTTTTTGAATTTTTCTATTATTGTATATCTAAGCCTATTTTTTTCTAATTCACGTTTTCTCTAAGTATTTTTTCTTTTATATTTTTATTCTTTCTTTATACTATAGTTAATATTTTTTTATATCTCTATTGTTTTATTTACCATTAACTCTATACCCTAACAATTTTCACACTTATAAATTAATATCTAACTTTTACGGGTGCCCCAATATAACGATTCGTGGTCTGTTTTACACTCCCAGACCGGAAATAAAACACAAAAACTCACAGTATCTTTTAATTCTCTTTCCCAAAAAAAACTTGCAAAAGGAAGTATCCGTTTTACACCTCTGATCTTATTTTTGCCTACCTCCCTAAAAGAGCTCTCTTAGCGGTTTTTTTGTTTCAGCGCATCAGATTCTAAAAACAACATAAACCGTTTTGTTCCTTCTACAAGTCTCCTCTTCAAGAACGAAGCACAAATTTTATCCTTATTTGTATCTTTAAACCGAACCCTTTATATTCAGGCACTAACACAACTCACACAAATAAAATAAAAAAATTACTTATTATATAATTAATTACTTAACCAAAAGGAACTACCGCAACAAAAAAAAATGTAATCTAATTAAAAACTGTTATTATTATTAAGCGTTATTTACGTTCAATTTGGATAATATGACGATTTAAAAATTTACACAGTACACAAAAGAAATGGCGGCTAGCCCTCGTGTCACTTCTGCAGTAATGCTGTATATATATATTTGTATTTCTTTTTTTTTCAAGACTCTTTTACCTGGGACTTGTGCTTTCTTCGCTTTCTTTTTTTTATGTTTATTTTGCCTCTGCAGACGCTTTGGCCAACTAGACTTCGTCCCCTGAGCAATCTCTGGATTCGAACTTTATGGTCTTCTCGCTTTTACCCAAGCACAATCCTATAATTCTTCCCAAGAGCCGATCTGAATTCTAGTATAGGTATTTCGGCGTACTGTTTATATAATTTCTATTGGATTTCACTATTTATGTTTATTGTTTTTTTGTACTCTAATTTATTAATTAGACTTTACTGGGCTCCGTTTACTTTTATAATCGCTACCTAGTTCTGCGTCTGTTTTCTGCTTGCCTAACATTAGTCAATATCTTCGATGGTATCTTTCCAATCTCTCACCCGACAAAACTTCAATTTAACATTTATCAGTTACATATTTTCATACAAAAACAAATCAACAACCGCCATACAAAAACAAAACAGTGCTATCTTTTGGCCAAATTAGGATTAAATCTACTTTCGTTTGCAACCCTGCCTTTCCTTTGCATTGGCAATGCCGTTCACACTTGTTTTAGTACTACTGACATAACACATCCGATGTCTATTCACTATACATACATTATTCACAGCACATGCATCAACTAAACACCAACAAGACAAAAAAAAAAAGAAATAACATTTTTATTACGCACACGCTTTTTCCGAAACACAAAAATACACTACAGACGTCATCATTTCATCCTGACCACTCAACACCTCAATGGATGTACATGGACTCCAGCCATGCCGAAACACACAAAATAAAGAAACTCGGCTGCGCGTACCTTTTTCCACATGTGGTGCAGCCAAGTACAAGGCCACCTCGCCTTCATGCGCCTTGATACCGTCCAATTTACAATTCCGACACCAGCAGGAGAACAGAGTCCCCGGGGATCTCGAGGTCAAAATGCCCAAACCGGCCTTGTGCCTCCGGGACTACTATAGACAACAATCACACAATCATTTCAACAACTGGGTATTTCACACATACAAATACAATACGCGTTCACATAAGACAGCTGTTGATATATTTGGCTCATCTTTTCACACCCTCAAAAAAAAATTTTTGAAAAGACAAAACTATATTATTAATTCTTATTAGAATTCCCTAAACAAAAAGACTAGCTCAGAGGCAACCCAGTGTTTATGAGACAAAAAAAAAAAAAAATTCTTGTTACCAACCGATTTGGTAGGGTACTCTCAGATCAGTATCGGTACTTGTACTTTGTACATACGAACGTCTTGACAGACAAATTAATTAACATCAATAAAAAAGTAAAATTGTATCATTACGAAAGCCTCATAATCTATATGGGTCACACCTCTAGTTCCTTTCCGGGATATTGCCTGCCCTGCCCACCATTATCAATAAATTTTTTTCTTTGCAAAAAAAATCTTGGAGATTGGAATTGTCTCAAGTGGAATATTGGGACGGGAAGTATATTGTTATATTCATGCTTTAAAGGCTATTTACTTTGTGGTATATTTTTTTCCTTTTCAGGTTTCCTGGTTTTACCTACGAGTAACGGTACAGGACATCACAGATGTTTCCTCACAAACTTCCAGTCGTCACATTACGTGCTCTAACCTAATATCACAGCTATTTGTTCCGGCGCTCAAAGTTACGCTTGTAAGTTGATTAAACGTTTTTTTTTTGCAAATACGTATCGACGCATGTCTATGTGGTTCAGGTACTTTTATATAAAAAAAAAATAAACTGGACGAACACAACCCTTAACTAACCTACGTATCACAGAACTTAACTTTTATCGCATCCTATAAAACAAACTTGATTAATCTTGTATATCACAACATAACAAAGTTATTGCACATGGTATTAGACTTTAATATCTTTGCCGTGAAATATACCAATAGGTTTCCCTTTGAGTGTCTCTAACTCAAACATATTATTTCCTATTGGCTTTACGACCCTGCATTTTATATATTTTGGACAAAACTTTGCATTCATATTTTTCTTATAGTCTGATAGTGCGAAATTCTTTCTATAAACTTCTTGCCCTGGACAAAAGTTCATAACTCTGGCTCTTTTATCGTATCTGTTGGCACTTTTTAGGTAAGATTCAGTGAGGTTACGTTTAATCTCCCCTCGTATTTCTAGCTTGTCGCTCTTTTCTACATTAATAATTTCATGGTCGGACATAGACTGAAGCTTACGCGCTAGTTTATAGTCCGCACCATTGGAATAAATGTGGTACCCAAAAAGTGCGAAGAAAGGCGTCACTCCTGTGGCTGCGTGGACCGATGTGCGTAATGCACACTCTATTTCTGGGAGATATAAATCCCAGTCCCTTTGATCGTCCTTCAGATAGGCCCTTGTCGCCGCTAACACAGATTGATTCACTCTTTCTGCTGCATTGGATTGGGGAGAATAAAATGCGGGTTTTATGTGAGTAATTTTATACGTATTCAACATATCATTAAAAGCCTTTGATGCAAATTGCTGACCGTTGTCGCTGTGTAGTACTTCTGGAACTCCAAATTTCTGAAATACTTCCTGGACGAGAAATTGTATTACATTTTGTGTAGTTGCCTTCTTCATGGCTTTTAGAAAAACAAATTTCGTGAAGTGATCCACAACGATAAAAAAATATGCATTCCCATTTTTCGACCTAGGATATTTTCCTAAAAATGTATGTAAATCTATGTAAATTTCTGGAATGGTCTATCAGTTTTTACCTCGCATCCTATTGTCGGCATAGTTTTATAATTAACAGATTTGACCTCTTTGCACCTTTGACAGTTTCGTACATATTGTTGTACCTGTATCGCCATCCGTGGCCAAAAGTATATCCGTTTTAATCTTTCCAACGTTTTTTTAACTCCCCCATGAGCAGCTGTAACTGTCTCATGTGCTTTTTCAATTAACACATGAGTTATATCCTGTGGAATCCACAATTTCCATATAGATTCACTAACATTTTCGCCACTGTCAAATACGCTCTTTTTATAGATTTTTCCATTTTCAATGCATAAATCGGGCAATTTTTCTAGATTTTCTTGCACGTTCTTCACCAGCTGTAAATACTCCTCAGCTTCGAATGCGACAGTTTCAAAATCGAAGAATTCTTCATCGTTTCTTTCTGCCACTTCACAAGGCATACGCGACAACATGTCGGCCACTACGTTTTCCGATCCTTTCCTTGACCACCTGGCCAAGCGTCCACTCAAGTCCTTGAGCGACATAAGCCACTTAAGGCTGACGTGGTCGGTGATCACTGTGAATTTCATCATATCAACGTATGGTCGAAAACGTTTTATGGCTAGTACAGCCGCTAGGCACTCTTTCTCTGTTACGGAATAGTTCTTTTGGCAAGAATTCATCTTCTGAGAATAAAAGGCGATTGGATTCTCTTGGCCCTCAGAATTTTTTGAAATAAAACGGGTTTCCTTACAACGGTGGTTCTGTTGGACCAGGGACTGTTGCTTTCCTCTATCACTTTCAATCGCAACATATTATCGAGCTCTTCATATACTATTGTTTTCACCGCAGGAGAGATGGGATATTGTTTATCCTTTACCGGATAGGTGCCTTCTATTAATTTAATTTCGTGTTTTTCCAAGTGTGTGCACCCTAAGCCTTTTTCTTCAAATGAGGAAAATTTTTTTTTACCTCATCTAGTTGTTTTTGTTGCTCTAAAGTCAATTCATGTTTATTACACTTATGATCGCTGTTCTCGCTACGAAATTCTTCAGCCATTTCGGTCGTTATTGCAGCAGAGGCCATGACTTGTGGAGCTATTTCAAAAGCGTTCCAAAAATCTACTCCCAAATATAATTGCTGCTCTAGTTCAAGGCATAAGTAAAAAGTGATTTTCTTCTTTTTACCATTATATTCTACTTCCATTTCACTTTTTCCCAATATTCTGTGCTATTGACCGGTTGCTGTACTGATATTGCTACATATTTTTAAAATTTTCGAATTTATCTCTTCAGCTATTTCACGACAGTTCCTGCCCAACAGACTGATTGACGCGCCTGCATCTAGCAGTCCTTTCAATGCTTTGCCTTCAATCAAAACATTTGCGTATCGCCTAGGGTCTAATTTGGCTTAACTACGATAAACTGCTTCTGCTATAAGCTTCCGCTGTCGTTTTCTGGCAATAAAATTGGACCTTAATTTCTTGATATATTCATATTTCTGTGGATTTGCACTACTTGTTATTGTTTCTACTGCCGATCGGTACTTATGTACTCTCATTTTCTTTTTCAAAGTTTGTTGCGGTGAATTTAAATTTGATTAGCACCATTTAGTTTTGTTTCGGTGCCAGGTCGTTGGAACGTGACTCCCCCGTTGTAAACACGCTCCTCTTGGAGTTTCCCCGATCTTTGGGACAATTTGGAGTAATTGTGTTTGGCCGACCACACTTATAGCAAAAAAGCGACCTTTGTCTTGAAGAACATTCCTTAAATGCGTGGCCTTTTTGCTGACAGTTCCAGCATATGACTTTCTTGTTCAGTGCAGCTATTCATGCACACCACACAGAATCCAAAATAGAACATAGACGGAAGAGCTGTAATACTAGTAACGGAGAACGCAGGACAGATGATGCATACATGACTTTTCCTTGTAGAGAAGCAAGAAAAGAAACACTACTATTGTTGGTGGACTCGGGAGCAGATACTACACTTGTAAAGAATGAGGCTTTAGCACCACACATAAAAATCAACAAAAATGAGCGGAAGACGTTGTTATATATATAGCTTCCTTACCACTTATTCCGGAACCACCACAGTTATATATAGCAGAAAAAACTGCTATCAAGGATCGCTGCCAGGGAGTTGTATCAGCAATAACAACAGCCAAGGGAGAAATAATAGTAAAAAAAGCAGAAATCATGCCAGGGGTCTTTGTGGGGGAAACCCTAACATCCATCAAAGAGGGAACATTCATTCCTATCCTGAATACCAACGATTTTACGATAAACACAGACCACAAAATAAAACTGAATTATGAGAACCCCGAAAAGTTCAGAATAGAATCAACGGCAAACATAAATACCACAGGTACCACGGACAATAGGGCAAGAACAGAATTACTATTGAAAACATTACAGCGTAGCCCAGATTTGAATCCGGAAGAGCGGGGCTCGATCGAGAAGATCTTGAAGTCATACGACGACGTGTTTCATCTATCCGGGGATAACCTAACGTACACAAATGTACTCAGCCATAAGATACCAACCGACCCCAGGCAACCTCCAATTAATACTAAGCAATATAGGCTGCCTGAGGACCACCGAAATGAAATTAATAGACAAGTAGGACAGATGATCAAAGATGGAATCATCATACCCAGAATTTCACCTTGGAATTTCCCAATTCTGTTAGTACCCAAGAAGGCAGGAAAGGCCGGAGAGAAAAAATGGGGTTTAGTGGTAGATTTCAGAAAAGTGAACGATGCTACAATAAAACAAGTATTCCCCATACCGAGGATTGATGAAATCCTAGATCAACTAGGGTACAGCCGGTATTTTTCTACTCTGGATCTAGCGAGTGGATACCACCAAGTTTTGATGGATAAACGGGACTGACAGAAAAACGCTTTTAGTACCAATTTGGTATTTTATTCCCAAGGTTTTGGTAACAGATAATGGAACATATTTCACTTCAAAATTATTTAAGGAAACGTGTAGAATACTAAGAATAAGAAAACTACTGATCACGCCTTATTATCCACAAGCTAATGGTGCTCTAGAAAGGGCCCATCGACCGTTGGCCGAATTTCTTAGAAATTTCGTCAATTTGGATGGTACCAACTGGGACGAATGGCTCAGTCACGCTACGCATGTGTATAATAATAGCAAATATACAACAACAAAACACACACCCACAAGAGTTTTATTCGAGTTCGAAATGCCCATAGTATTGAAAAGACCTCCGGCACCCCTATACAACACGGATGATTACAGCAAAATTTTAAAGTATCAAATTCAACGTTCACTTGAAATCGTCAGAAAAAATCAGAAAAAGGCAAAATTAAGATCGAAGCAGTATTATGATAGGGGTTCAAAGCATCGAGAATATCAAATAGGTCAAAGGGTTTGGTTAAAAAACCAGACTCGGAAAAATAAATTTGCTCCTTTATGGCTAGGGCCATTTGAAGTTGTAGACGTGCCAACAAGAGTAAACGTAAAATTGAGAATAAAAAACAGGAAGAAGGTTTATCATAACAATTTAATAAAGCCATACAGAGACCGATAAGAAAAAGGGGACACTTGACGAGTAATTTAGGGGGAAAGAAAGAGCTGGATAGTAAGAAGATAATTGATAGGCGGGACACGACATACATAGATAGAAATTAACAAAAAGACGCTTATATGTTCTCAAAAATTAAAAAAAAAAAAAAAAAAAATATATAGAGGTTACATTTTATGCAATTTCAGTTAATAAATATATTCTGAGGTGACATTTCGAGAATCAGTACAATTTCTCCCTATACTGGTAGCTAAAGAAAACAGCACTGAAAATGAATTACTCAAAGAAACCAACAGCAAGTACGGAAGACAGTAGGAAAAGTTTCTGTAGATACAAAAATGGTAAAAGATATATAGATATGACAGCCAATGATTATTCAGACGTCATACAGAAACGGTGGTTGAACGATAAACACATCGACGTTTTTTTACATTGGGTCATCACTAATACACTGAAAGCATCAAAAAGGCAGGACGTGCACATCTTCGGGGCACAATTCTGTACTGCCATTAAAGATTGGTGCACTTCAACGACCGAGGGAAGTACACTCAGGATTAACCTCGCAACTAAGCGAGTAAATATACTCGAGAAAAAGCATATAATATTTCCGATTTGTGAGGACCAGCACTGGATGTTGGGCGTAATTTCATGGCCTAAAATAATAGTCTTAGATTCACTAAGACCTAGATACATTGGCCACATTTTCAAGTTTGTGGGAGAGTTTATTATGAATGAAGCAAAGAAGTGCGCTGTAGAAAGCAATTTTTTGCAGGCACCATTACAGAAATGCTACCCAGATTGTTCCCAGCAAGATAATTTGACAGATTGTGGTATTTTCCTCCTGAAATTTGCAGAGAATTTGGCAAAGAATATAAACAACGGACATGGAAAAAGGGAGACAAAAATAAGCATCGAAGGTAGCAGAATAGAGAGGAAATATTGCAAAAGCCATGAGTAGGTGGACAAATAAGTTTAGCACAGAAAGTAAGGCGGAAATACCAATAGAACACAGAGGAACTTTACGTTCAGTGCTATCAGAGTTAAAAGGGGACTGGAAAGTAAATCGGTACCTAAGGAAAATCTTGAGAATAGAAGAAAAGGACTATGTGTTGATTATTGGGTGGGGAGGAAAGGAAACAATTAAGAAACTGTAGAAAAGTTGTACAATAGATTTAAAAAAAAAAGAAAAAAAAGAGGGTAAAAGAAAATAGAAAAATAAAAAGAACTTTTTTTGGAAAATTTAACATAAAAAAAAAGAAAAATGAACAGAACTTTTTTTTTGGAAAATTTAAAAAAAAAAAGCAAACCCTTACATAAAATATTTTAAATTGACTAAGTAATCAAGAAATTTTTAATTTTTCAGGCTTAAGTTCGTTTTCTCTAAATTTAATTTTATTATAAATTAAATTATTATTTAAATTAGAAAGAAAGACAAATCTAGTGGCTCTTAATACTTGAAACAGACAAAGAAAAAGTTTTTTGACTGCGCGGAGGGTTGAACTGACATCGATGTTTCGAGACTAACCACAGTCTCATCATCAGAGTTGTCTACCGCTTAGACCTCACTGCCACTACGGCAGCTGCAATCAGACCAGTTAAAGATCCTCTACATTAATTAAATCTGCTGAATTATATGTAAGTTTTACACTACAGCTTTTTATAATTTTTAATGGGTTGGAACTTTACTATACTTTTTTCAAAGTCTATCTTGCTCAAGTTGAGCTTTATTCTAGTGTCTCTTATTTCATTCTCAGGTGGCAGCCTTCGGCTACCAATACTCTAGGGGTTTTTATTTGGAATGCGCTTATATATACAGCTGTTTTTTTAAATTGTATAAACAACTGTATAAACACATTCCTAGCTACGTGCCTTTAGTTTTGTAATTAATTTGTGAAGTTTTTTTATTCGAACTGAGTGATGTTTAATCAAAGAAATTTTTAATTTTTCAGGCTTAAGTTCGTTTTCTCTAAATTTAATTTCATTATAAATTAAATTATTATTTAAATTAGAAAGAAAGGGGTGGTAGCCGAAGGCTGCCACCTGGGAATGAAATAAGAGACACTAGAATAAAGCTCAACTTGAACAAGATAGACTTTGAAAAAAGTATAGTAAAGTTCCAACCCATTAAAAATTATAAAAAGCTGTAGTGTAAAACTTACATGTAATTCAGCAGATTTAATTAATGTAGAGGATCTTTAACTGGTCTGATTGCAGCTGCCGTGGTGGCAGTGAGGTCTAAGCGGTAGACAACTCTGATGATGAGACTGTGGTTAGTCTCGAAACATCGATGTCAGTTCAACCCTCCGCGCAGTCAAAAAACTTTTTCTTTGTCTGTTTCAAGTATTAAGAGCCACTAGATTTGTCTTTCTTTCTAATTTAAATAATAATTTAATTTATAATAAAATTAAATTTAGAGAAAACGAACTTAAGCCTGAAAAATTAAAAATTTCTTTGATTAAACATCACTCAGTTCGAATAAAAAAACTTCACAAATTAATTGACTAAGTAATGTAAAAAAAAATTATAAAAATATATTTGTAATTTGAAGCCTGTGTTCAAAATATTTAAATAAAAAAAAACAATAGCATGTGCAATGTTAGTTTTCAAATAATAATAAACAAAACACTGTTATAAGTATATAATTTTAACACTTCATAAATATTTTTGGAGCTGCGTTGTACATGGCAGCCGATATGAATTTATACAACAGCAAGTTCGACGATTACACGAGAGCCCTCTAATAAACTTAACATTTTAATTCAGATTTTAGTACTTCTTCTCGTGGGAATCTGGTTCACGGACGGAGAGATGCACATTGAGAAACTGGAGTCAGCTGATGGTTACGCTGAAATACACATGGGGTCGGTAAAAATAGACTCAAAATTTGAATACATCCTACATCACATCGACATCCAACAAATAGCAGACTCTGTCAGCGAGGTCCGCCTTAACCTACCAAAGATACTGTGGGAATGCAATATTACAAAAAACTACATTACATTTTTTATATATTCGACACTTAAACAAAAAGTTATTTTTTATGTTTTATCATACATGCTTTGAAATTTAAATAATTTTAATTTTATAATTTTTCAATAAAGAGTTAGTTGTTTTTCAAATTTTCTAAATAAATGTGTTTTAATAACCACATTTAATTGGTGACCTCACGTTTTTTAACTAAATTTAAAAAAAAAAAAAAAATGTCTTCTCCTTCAAGAGCATCTAATGATAATCAAGATTCAGCAGGGATTGGCTCAAGCGTTCATGTTGCCGCTTCAAGTATCCATAAGCTTCCACCTTTTTGGAAAGAAAATCCCAAGCTTTGGTTTTTGCAAATTGAATCAATTTTTGCCGTTTCGGGTATTACACGTGATGATACCAAGTTTCAGTATGTTATTGCCAATATTGACCCAAATTTTTTGCCGCATGTTTCGGATATTTTGGAATTACCACCATCTGAAGGCACTAGTAGGTATCAATCTTTGAAAGATCGTTTGATTGGAACATTTTCCGAATCGCAAGAATCAAAACTTCGAAAACTTTTAAAAAGTCATCAGTTAGGAGATCAGAAACCTTCACATTTTCTGCAAGTCATGAAGAATCTTGCTTCTGGTCAGCTAAACGAATCAATTCTTAAAAGTCTCTTTTTGGAACAATTGCCGGAAGATGTAAGATCTATTCTTGTTATAAGCCAAGTAAGTGATGTTTCTTCTTTAGCAAGTCAAGCAGATAAAATAATGAGTCTTCGCTCACCACAAATTTTTGAAATGAGTTCTAATTCTGGTAACTCAGAAATTGCCATGTTAGCTCGAAAGATTGATGCATTGGAAAATAAATTTAACAATTTCTTCCGAAGTCGCAGTACTGAGCGAAATGATAGCCGAAAAGCTGGTAAATTTAGAAACCGAAGTAAATCAAGAAATAGAGATTGGTGCTGGTATCACAACAAATTTGCAGACAAAGCAACTAAATGCATAAAACCCTGTACTTTTTCAAAAAACTAAAAAATCATTCGAATGTTGCGACAGCCTCGGATGTTCAGCTTTCCACGTGTCGCTTATTTGTAAAAGACAAAACTTCAAATAATTGTTTTCTAATTGATACTGGTGCGGACGTATCAGTCATTCCTCCGTTCAACCGCAATTTTAGCAAATCTTTAAATTTAGGAATAAAAATTTTTGCAGCCAATGGTACACAAATAAAAACTTTTGGTACTAAAATCTTACATTTGGATTTTGGCCTTCGTAAAAATTTTTCGTGGAATTTTATTATAGCTGACGTATCAAAACCGATTATAGGATCTGATTTTTTAAAATATTATCACCTTCTTCCCGATCTTAAGAAAAAAGCACTAATCGATGGCACAACATTGTTACAAGCTCCTGGAAAAGTTTTTAAATACCCACCACTGGAAATAAAAGTAATTATACATGATGATAGTGAGTTCAACAAGCTTTTGCAAAAATTTCCTGATGTGTATCAAACTAAAGTATTTCCGGGAGTAAAAAGTAAACAAAATATATATCACCATATTGAAACGACCGGTCCACCTGTATCTGCGAAAGTTCGCCGTTTAAACCCTACTCGTCTCCAAATTGCAAAGAAAGATTTTGAATTTTTAATGCAATTTGGAATAATTAGACCATCAAAAAGCAACTGGTCGAATCCACTTCATATGGTACCCAAAAAAAATGGTGAGTGGAGATGTGTGGGTGATTATAGATTTTTAAATAAAATTACCGTGCCCGACCGTTATCCAATACCATTTATCACTGATGCCAATGTTAATATTGCTGGGTGCTCTGTATTTTCCAAGCTAGATCTCGTACGTGCCTTTTACCAAATTCCTGTTTTTCCTGATGATATACCAAAAACGGCAGTAACAACACCTTTTGGCTTATACGAATTTCTTAAAATGCCATTTGGATTAAGAAATGCTGCCCAAAGTTTTCAAAGGCTTATGGATGAAGTTCTTCGGGGATTATCCTTTGTGTTTGTATACATTGACGACGTTTTAGTTTTTTCAAAATCAAACACTGAACATCTTCAGCATCTCGAAATAATATTTACAAGATTTCAAGAATATGGCATTATTCTAAATCAAGGTAAATGCAATTTTGGAAAGAGCAAAATGGACTTTCTAGGATTTCAAGTAAGTGCTGAAGGACTCAGTCCAATTCAAAGTAAAGTAGAAGACCTTAAAAACTTTCCAAAGCCTAAGTCAATTAAAGACTTAAGACGTTTTCTTGCCATGATTAACTTTTATAGACGTTTTTTACCTCAAGCTGCTTTGGAACAAGCACCATTGAATAATTTTTTGAAAAAGTCGGTTAAAAACGACAAACGTTCTATACCTTGGACTAAAGAAACTGAAGAAGCTTTTGAGAAATGTAAGTTAAGTCTCTGCAATTCAACTTTATTATTTCATCCAATAAGTGATGCAGAATTAGCCATTAAAGTTGATGCATCTGATTTTGCGATTGGTGCCGTTTTGGAACAAAAACTTAATAATGAATGGCAACCTTTGTGTTTCTTTTCGAAGAAACTATCGAATACTGAAAAACGATATAGTACCTATGACCGAGAACTTTTGGCAATATACGCTGCAGTAAAATATTTTCGTGATTATGTTGAAGGGCGTGAATTTTCAGTACATACTGATCACAAACCACTAATTTTTGCCTTTTCTCAAAAGCCTGAAAAAGCTTCTCCTCGTCAACTTAGGCAATTAAATTTCATTGGACAATTTACCACAAATTTTAAATATATCAAAGGCACAGATAACGTAGTGGCTGATGCTTTTTCGCGTGTTGAATCAATAACTCTTCTTGATTACGATGAACTTTCGAAGTTACAGAAGAATGATGTAGAGCTTCAAAATCTTTTGAATTCAAACACGTCTCTCAAATTGCAACTCGTTTCTATTCCTGGTACTAAATCAAGATTATTTTGTGATATTTCAAACAATATTTCTAGACCATACATCCCAAAAGACTTAAGAAAATCAGTTTTTTATGGATTGCATAATTTGTCTCACGCTGGCGCTAAAGCCTCAACCAAAATTGTTTCCGAGAGATATATTTGGCCTTTTATAAAACGTGACTGCAAATACTGGGCAAAAATTTGTCAACCTTGTCAGAAGTCTAAAATTTCTCGCCATACTAAAAGTCCTGTTGGACTTTTTCCTATTGTTTCTCGTCGATTCGCAGAAGTTCATATTGATTTGGTTGGTCCTCTTCTTCCATCAAACGGACACTGCTACATGCTGACGTGTGTTGATAGATTTTCACGCTGGATGGAAGCTTTTCCAATACCAAATTGTACGTCAGAAACCATTTGCGAAACCTTTATGATTGGTTGGATATCACGATTTGGTTCCCCTAACATAATCCATACCGATAGAGGGCGTCAATTCACTTCGAATAATTTCAGATGTTTAGCTCAATTTTTAGGAGCCAAAATTAATTTTTCAACATCGTATCATCCGCAGTCTAATGGGTTAGTTGAAAGGTTTCACAGAACATTAAAAGCTGCCATTTCATGTCATGAAGAATCGCAATGGACAAGGATCTTACCTTTAGTATTGTTAGGATTACGTGTATCAACAAAGGAAACAATAAATTGCTCTCCTGCTGAAATGGTGTATGGTGAAATTCTTCATGTTCCTGGGCAATTTTTTGACAATAATGTAACAACTATGACAAGTAGTGATTTTGTAAAACAATTACAAACGATTATGTCAAGAATTAAACCAATGCCATGTTCTAACAATTCCAAACCATCTGTTTTTGTCAACAAGGATCTAAAGCATTGTACTCATGTGTGGATCAGAAATGACTGTGTTTTGAAGCCACTTCAACCAAAATTCAACGGTCCTTATAAAGTTATTAAAAAGTACGAAAAATATTTTAACATTCAAATCGGAAACAAAACCGACAAGATATCAATAGATCGTGTTAAGCCTGCCTTTTTAGATGTTGGTTTTGAAAATTCTGAAATCAATCAAGATGTTATATTTGATAATGATTCAACGAAGAAAAAATTAAAAACTGTATCGTTTTCACTAGGAGGGGAGTAATGTGGGAATGCAATATTACAAAAAACTACATTACATTTTTTATATATTCGACACTTAAACAAAAAGTTATTTTTTATGTTTTATCATACATGCTTTGAAATTTAAATAATTTTAATTTTATAATTTTTCAATAAAGAGTTAGTTGTTTTTCAAATTTTCTAAATAAATGTGTTTTAATAACCACAATACTACCGATTCCCTATAGGGAACTCATTATAAAAGAACTCAGTGAAATTGAGAACGGCATTCATACACTACTGCCAGGCCGCGTAAAACGTGGTTTGCTGAACATTGGAGGAAAGGTGATGAAGTGGCTCTACGGCACACTAGATGAGGAGGACCGCCAACTACTAAACGAGGTGATTGACGCTAACGGGCACCAAATCATCGAACAGTCAAATCAACAGGTCCACGTAAACAATAGATTCAATACGTCAATTAACCAGATGGTGGAAGCAATAAATGAGAACAGGAAGACTCTGAACAGCTTGACTCAGATCAAGCAGGAATCAGAGCTCCAGCACTACCGCGACGTTGCGATTTTCCAGCTTTTTAAACTCATGGAGATGAAAAGCCAAGTGAAGACCGTACAAGAGTCCATCGCATTAGCGAAAATGAAAATTTTCAATCCAGCACTATTGACCATTGAAGAAATCCAGGAGTACAAAATAAAAATGGAAACTATACAAGACATGCAGATGGGAGTAGCATTACATAGGCATAGCAGCCTGATGTTCATAATCAGATTGCCCATCGAAACCATGAGTTTAAAAAAATCCCTGATAATACCCATTCCAAACGACATCCACCACCAAATAGATGCCGAAAGAGAATACGTAGTGAGGAACGACAAGGGCGTTTTCGGGTACAAAGGTGAAAGAGATTTCAAAAGCTTAAGTCAACCGAAAATATGCGTTTTCAGAGGAAAGTGCAACCTGATCCTACACGAAGCAGAAACCGTGGAGCTAATAGAAGAAGGTACGATCGTAGTCAGCAATGCAGACAAAACACCAATGTCAACAAACTGCGACGACCGACGTTTAAACCTCACTGGAACCTACCTATTTTCGTTTTACAATTGAAGCATAACAATAGGTGACCAAACCTTCGTTAGCCATGTCATAGATGTAACCCAGAAGTTTCTGTTAGTAAGAGGTAACAACAATATGGCCCAGAGTTGAATAGAATTGTGGGAAACCATTTACAGGACCAGAATTCCCCCACGTTTGAAGTATCCAAATACACGTACCAGCATCAAGACCAACAACTACAACAACAGCAACAAGCTCCAATAGATTTAAAATCAGAACAGACCAACTACATTTCAGATTTAGAATAAAAATCTTCTGACCCAAGGAAAACTATACATTGAGAAAACATCTATAATTGGATGTTTTCTTCCGCAAAGGGGGAGGAATGTTATGAGTCAGACCTGATCAACCCTCCTACATGAACATTTCGCAACTTGTTAACACAAACAGTCACCAGTTCATTGACTTGATCAGTGCATTGACTTGACCAGTTGTGCAACTGTTTGCGTTGATAAATTGTGAAATGCCCAAAAGCTTACTAAGCTATTTTTATTAAATACAAACTGGGTCAGAAGAATACTAATAATTAGCTGAGTAAGAATAATTGTGCAACATTAAAATATTAAAGAATAATAATTATTAAATACTAATAAATAAGCTGAGTAAGAATTGTTGTGCAATATTAAAATAGAATAATTATTGAATAGTAATAAAGTATAAATAAGCTAGGTTTAAGAAATAGATAAACAGTTGTAAAAAGCAATCAGTTGTAAAAGAAGACAGTTGAAAACAGTTGTAAAAGCAAACAGTTGTAAAAGCAATCAGTTGAAAAAGCAAACAGTTGTAAAAGCAAACAGTTGTAAAAGCAAACAGGTGTAAAAGAAGACAGTTGAAAACAGTTGTAAAAGCAAACAGTTGTAAAAGCAAACAGTTGTAAAAGCAAACAGTTGAAAAAGCAAACAGTTGTAAAAGCAAAGAGTTGTAAAAGTGAAGTCAATATTTATAGTCATAGAATTGGAGTTTTATAATAATAAAGTTGAAAGATAAAAGAAAATAATAGTGTATTAATTTTAAACATAACAATTATATTTGAAAATTAAATTTTTCCTTAAAACGTTATCATATTCTTTTTATTAATTGTTATTTTATTTTAATTTTTTTGTTTACTCCTAAATTATATGAATTCATAATAAAATATATGTACATATGTATGTATGACTGATTTAAAAATTTTAATTAGCTTTTTTATATACATACATATAAACGTTTTTTACCCGTTTTAGAATGACAATTTTACCGTATTTACCATCAAAATTTTTGTTCAAATTTAAATTTTTTTCACTTGGCGCTCTTTACCCTTTTTTCCGCCTTTTTTTTAACCTTATTACCCGTTTTTGCTATACACTTGACGCTTTTCTTCATTTATAAAATGGCGGCACTGATTGTACGTATCATTATACATTGTTTGCGTGGAAAAAGAATAATGTAATTAAAAGGCATTCTTGTATTATAATACTGAAGTCAGGAAATAAAAAGTTTTTGATTTTGTGATTCTCAAAAGTGATGTAACACATTTTAAATAATTTCTCTTTATAATTAAAATTCTTTGATCAGTTTAACTTGTAACTAAATAGTGAACAACATTATTAAAGCATACAACGAAATTTTTACCATTTGCATGAGGTTCGATTAGTTTGAAAATATTTAATTATATTAGGTTCGCATTTCATGTTATTTTGATTATAAATTTTGTTCTTGGTTTTCGAAAATGTATGTGTCCTGAAAGAGTACCGGTGCATTTATTTACAGCTAGGTATTTGTAATAAACAAAAAAACATTCCTACTTTTATGAGCATGAGTAAAGAAAGCTTTGCGTGCTAATAAAAGCTTATAATTTTAGCAAACGCTTATGGGAATAAAAAAACTTTATCACTGTAAAATCGAAATATATAACAAACGAAATCTGAAGACTGTAACAGTGTAGCCTGTTAAATATTGTCTAATGTCCCCAAATTAAAGAGTGTTTTCCCCAAAAACCCCCCTTTTAAAACTGCAAATAAACAATTTTTCCCCAATAAAGATATGTATATTAAGCATCATAATAAACAATGTTTTTTATTAATTTTATTACATGCATTTATTTAAGTTAATGCATTCGTATGTGCTCAATGGAACTTTTGAATCCATAGAATATTTTAAAATTCCATACACGGAATCAAATTTATTTTTTTTTCTATGCTTTCGAGTTGTAAATTTATAAATAACTCCAAATTTTCCATACTCTCAGTAAATATTTTAAGCATTTATTTTGCTAGTATAGTTAAATAATCTAAAAAAATTTGTTTGAACTCCTTTTGCTTCTAATTCCTTTGAACATTCTATGCCAACATCAATTTTAGCAACAACCAAAGTACTTTCTTTATCGTCAATTAGTACATCCATTTTGGCAATATCGAATTGAATAAATTCTGGTTTTAAAAATTTTGAACAAATTGTTATAAAAACCAACATCCTCAATACCATCGCCTTGAAATAATCAAAATATGGAGAAGAAAAACGCCAAGATGCATAAACATATATCTATGTATGTAAATATATGTAAAAAAGATAATGGTAAAATAAAGCAAAATTGATAATAGGTATACTGAAAATGAAAAATCCCCAAATCCCTTCCCACGATAATCTGTCCAAAAAACCAGTCAAAATCCCCAATTTGGGGAGAAATCCCCACACCTGGATAAACTGGACTGTAATTGTGTGATCGATAATTTGCTAATACTTTTTTCGAAAATAAGTTAATATAAATATTACGATCATAAGATCCATACAAAAGAAAAAGGCAAAAAAAGCATCAATAAAGAACACGAAGATTCAATTTAAAATGAATTAGTTATCCAAAAATCACGAAAACCCTTGTATATTTTAAAATTTTTAGGCTGGTTGAGCAATTGGTTTGATTGGAATTATTATTTATTTACGGAAGTATGTACTCGTATAATGAAAACTTGGCATAAAGTTAGCATAAGTGACGAAATTGAACTGAAGCTAAGCGAGTTTTCTTTTAGAATTTGACATTGAGTATAATCTACGATGATTTCTGATTGCAACGCAAAGCCATTATAAATTATATACCATTATTTTAAAAGAATAAATACACTTTTATTAAATTAACACGTTTATATTTTCTTTATTGAAGATTCAGCAAATGTAATAAATAAATAAATAAATACAAAACACATCAATTTTTCGCACTACAAATTACATGTTAAAAATGCTATAAAAACTGACAAAGTATTGTCTGTATATTTACACGCAATAAAATGTGTTTAAAAACAAGAACAATGCGACAAACTTATAAATAATTTATTCAATTACGACAAACGTTTTAATGAGAATTTATTTTATTTTATTTGCAAATAAACAGGACATTAAATACTGAAATGAATGATAGAACAAAATAGATATTAAGTTTAAAACAATAGAAAATTTAACATCTTTTGTATGCAAATTAAATGCAATTTTGCAGATATTTAAATGCTTGAAGAAATTTGCAACTTAAGTTAGCAAATAGAGAAATTAATCTTGTGGTCCATTGGAAATAGCAATCCTTTAGATTGCGGTGCAACTTAAATTATTATTAAATAAAATTAGTTTAAATTCGGAACATTTATAAACTAAAAATGTTTACGGCAGCATTCCTATGACACACTAAACCTATTTAAGATAAGTAAATATATAAAAAATTAAATTTGATTTTTTAAGATAGAACTACATATTTTCTTCAGTCCAAATAATTAATTTTCATAAGTCTGTCTGATCCTCTTTAAGATTTGCGATAAACAACTTGCCAACCACAAGTAAAACCATAACAATCGAGAGGCCACTTCAGTTGTCAATATAAAATCAATGACTTTTGAAAAATATGACAGACACAAGAAAACCGCGAAAGACATTTTTAAAAATAATTTTGCGTAATCTTATGTTGTTGACAATTTTTCTTTTTTTCTTTTATTATTTTGTTGTATGTAAAAAATAGAGATTTTGTCAACAAACAGATAAAAGCCATTCACACTTTCAGTCAAGTGAATTAAACGATATGAGAAAAGCGTTAAAATATTTTCTTTGCGTTTCAGATTATGAATATTTTTATATGTATGTGAATACTAAGAATTAACAGTGTGATAAGATGAAGTATCGCAATCATAAAAATTAAACACAAAATTATTTTCCATTTAATTTAATGGTATGATACTCAGCTGTACATTCGAACATTCCTTTCACGATTCTTAAATTCTTTAACGTGTCCATCTCTTGGACGTACCGTTGAATAATAAGGCTGACTTCCAAAACGTCAATTGCTTTGTGTTTGAACAAAGCATCACATTTCATAACGCTGCAGTACAATAATTATCAGACCAACCTAAATTACGACGCAAAGCGCAACGTAATTCAGCGCTTAGCTCTTACGCTGAAATAAATAACCTAAACTGGAACGTTAACGTTGCGCCAGAAACAGTAGGTAATGTTTACTCACTTTAATTAATGATAAACTCTAAATAAAAATAAGAAATAGAGATGAAGACGCTAAATTGAGTTGAAAGTAGCTAAAGTTACATTACTTAACAAACAATAACAGTACTTTTGCAGCCAACTTCACTTCTTGACGCGCTGTCAAAATTGGATTTTCCAATTGCAAAGCCTTGACGCCGCGTTATTTCGGTTGGTTTCATACATTTTGTATGGGCATGAGAAATTTTGACAGCCAGACAACGCTTTGCGTCGTAATTTAGGTTGGTCTGTATACAATGTACACAATTTCAAAACGCCGCCGCCAAGTATTTTTATCGCAGTAAGAAAGCAAGCAAGGCATCGGTTTTATAGTTGCTGCATTGTTTCGGAACTTTGCACATGCGTGTGATTTAAATACAGTAGCAATAATGTATACAAACTTTGTATACGAACGTTTTGGAAGTCAGCCTAATTGTGTTTTTTTGTTTATTCTAATCGAGTCGTTGCCTTAAACGTACTGAAAAGAAGTTCCGCTCTTCTTTTTGCTTTGAACTCGTCTTGAAATGAATAAACATTATTTCACTTGCCTGTCATAGGGTCAGTTATAGTCACCTATGTTCGTATTCATACAATCCATGCTATCATCTGTTTCATTAATTCTGTTGCGTCAATTACCGTAAATATCTAAACACAGAATGTTGCGTTGAGTTGGCGTCAGTCGAACATGAAAATAAAAGAATAAAAATTTGTAAATTATTTTCTCTTTTTTCGCAAACAAATAATCATATAGATATTATGTTTAATAAATTGCACAATTTTAAATGCGCTGTAGCCACTTCATAATAAATCTATATATATAAAAATGGTGTAAAAAATGTATAGTAATTCATAAAATGAGAACGGCAGGGCCGATTTCTGTAAATTTTTTTTGTCAGTTGTTCGTATTTTCGAGGAGAAGGTTTTTACGGAAGAAAATTTTAGAAAATCCCTTCGGAAAAGTCGGAGAATTGGAAAAATCGAAAATCGAGTTTTGGTATGAAATTTTGTGTGAAATTATTCCTTAATGGCTTTCCAAATCAAAAAATAGAAATTTCTTAGTGTAAATCATGGAAAATTGCGGAAAATGCGAAATGCGGAAAATTGGAAAATCTCTCCGCAAAAGTAAAAAAATTGGAAAAATCGAAAATTGATTTTTTGTATGAAATTTTGTGTGCAATTAATTATTTCTTAGTTATACGTTGACTTAGACTTTGAGCAATCTGGAAGGTGTCATTTTGGCATTGAAATTTTTCTTGCTGCAATTTATACGAGTTTTGTGTATTGTGAAACTGATTCCGGATAGTCGTACATCACGCATTCACGTAAAAGCATTACAATCAATTGAAATTCAGTGCAATATTTATCAAAAAAATCGAAAATAGATTTTTTGTATGGAATTTTGTGTGGAATTATTACTTAATGGCTTTTCAAATGAAAATTGCGGAACATATGAAAAAACTTAATTTTTTATTTCCCTAAGTTTTTTTACTTATCGAGCCCCTTTTTTATCACACGTTTTGAGCTCAATTATATGGATTTTTTTCGGTTCGTTTCGTTATTCGTACCGTAGTGACAACACGATTCCCTTCGTACTATGGATGGTGTGCTGTGAGCCACTTTTCGGGAGGCTTGGCAAGGTTTGAATTTGCACGAAACCGATTCACATTGGGACTTAACGCTCGCCGATGCAATTGTTTCTGCGCCATCACATCAATTTCGTACATTGTTTGCGATCATCATAGCCACATGTCATCTATCGAACCCAACCGCATTGTTTGACAAATACACTGACGATATGGCTGACGACGCACAGAGTTTGTACGGCAACTTTGAATTTCGATCTTGAAATTAACGAAGAGATACGCAACGAAGTTTTAGTTCTGGTCAAAGACATGTGCTTGCTCATGTGCGCCGGCAGTCTACTGTCGGCATTAGGATTGCCAGCGCCCAATCGTTCGATCCACGATGAATTCAATTCCGAATTGCAACGGGAGCAAGCCTATGATCGAGATGAGCTGGCCGAAAGAGTCCGAATATATGTGGCACTATTGAATCCCGCGCAGAAGAACGTGTACGATTCGCTGATGAAGGTTGTTGATGATGGAACGGGAGGCATCTACTTTCTCGATGCTCCCGGTGGGACAGGCAAGACATTCGTCATTTCGACTATTCTGGCAACAATTCGGTCAAGATCACAAATTGCGTTGACTGTTGCATCTTCTAGAATTTCTGCCACATTGTTGGAAGGCGGTCGAACTGCACATTCCGCTTTGAAGCTGCCGATGAATCTTCTAACAGTTGACAAGCCAAGGTGCCCAATAACCAAGAATTCGGTGACAGGCAAATTGATGCGCATACGTACAAATCTGTTGACTGCGTGACCGACGAAAATCAAGCGACCAACTACCCAACGGAATTTTTGATCTCGCTTGATGTACCAGGAACTCCGCCGCATAATTTATAGCTGAAGGTGGGATCGATCATAATCATGTTGCGGAATCTCAATCCTCCAAAAGTGTGCAACGGTACGCGGTTGTCCGTCAAAAAGCTAATGAACAATATGATTCATGCGAAAATCATCAAGGGAAAATTCTAAGGAGAGGAAAACCTTATCCCACGAATTCCCATTATTCCAACTGACCTTCCATTCCAATTCAAGCTGATTCAGTTCCCCGTTCGATTGGCATTTGCGATGACAATCCATAAATCGCAAGGCCAATCACTAGAAGTCTTTGGGATTAATCTCGAATTTCCCTGTTTTTCGCACGGTCAGCTGTACGTTGCATGTTCGCGTGTTGGGAAACCGTCTTCGTTATTTGTTTTTGCGAAGAAAACCAAATCGAAAAACATTGTTAGCCAAATCGCTCTCTACTAATTCCATTCAAATAAATCACAATGAAAATTTAAATATTTGTGTTGTATTATTACTATAAAGTTTGTCTGAAGCCTTAAAAGTGGGGCGAGGCGAAGTTCGCCGGGTCCGATAGTTTCATATAAATAAGCAACACGTGACTGAAAAAATTGTATAAATAAATGCAGGGACGAAGTTAAGAGATATCAAAAGGAAAAGCGAAAAGTAAAATTGTATGCAAGCAGAAAGGTTAAAAAAAAAATAAAAAAAAATAAAAGGGGAATACAAGAAAAGAGCAAATATTATTTATTTACTCCAAATATTTCTGTTAATATTGCTGAACTGCCACCAGTCGTCTCTTTACCAGAAACACCGCTTAAATTTAATATTGTGGAGATTGAAAATGCTATTGCTAGTCTTAACACCAAAAGAGCCCCAGGTATCGACAAAATAAGCAACAAAATGCTTCAAGAATTGCCATATATTGCAAAAAGAATAATACTATTCATTTTTAATGGTTTTTTACGGCTGCAATACTATCCGGCAGAATGGAAGGTTTTGATGATTATTATGATACCAAAGCCCGGCAAGGATCATACGAAGGTTGAATCCTATCTGCGTATTAGTTTATTGCCCAACATTTCAAAACTATTTGAAAAGCTGTATATGAGCAAGCTGATGCCTATAGTGACTAGTAATGGATGCATTCCAGATCATCAATTCGGTTTTCGCAGACAACATAGCACTATTGAACAAACACACAGACTTGTGAATGTTGTTAGATACACTTTTGAAAAAAAGAAATATTGCTCCGCACTCTTCATTGATGTTGCACAAGCCTTCGACAAAGTATGGCACGAAGGTCTAATACACAAATTAACACAAAATCTACCCGTAAATATTGTCAAGCTTTTAAAAAGCTATTTAAGTGAACAAAAATTTATAGTTCAAGAAGGTAACTTTTTAAGCCCTCCGCAGTCGATCGAAGCCGGAGCCCTCAAGGCAGCATTTTGGTCCTTTACTTTTTTTAATATATGCCTCTGACTTACCGTTAAGCAGTAACATTCACACGTCAATATTTGCTGATGATACGGCTTTTCTAAGCGTTCATGAAAATCCTGTAGAAGCTTCCCGGAATCTACAAAGGTACATCCCAAAATTGGAAACATGGCTAAAACAATGGCGAATAAAAGTTAATGAGCAGAAATGTGTACACGTTACTTTTACTTTACGCAGGGAAACATGCCCGCCTATACAAATCAACACCGAGACTATACCGCAACACACTGTAGTCAAATATCTAGGCGTTCATCTTGATCGTCGTTTAACATGGAAATCGCACATAGACGCAAAGTTGATCCAAATGAAACTAAAAGCAGCCCAATTGAATTGGCTTATTGGAAGAAATTCTATTCTGAGCCTAGACTGTAAGCTTCTACTATACAACGCGATCCTAAAACCAATATGGTCCTATGGAATCCAGCTATGGGATTGCCTCAGCATCGAATGTAGAAAAAATTCAAAGGCGACAAAATAAAATTCTACGTACGATAACTGCAGTCAGAAACCAGAGAATTCATAAAGATCTAGACGTTCCGTTGGTAAAGACAGTATTTTCGAAACACGCGAAAAAATACATTAAAAAACTTGAGTTGCACCCAAATCCACTTGCGCGCAATATTCTATAGTATAGTGGTCACACCTGGCTTAGGAGGAGGGATACTCTTTCTATCAGGCGTACACAAGAGATGTAAAAACAACAAAAATCAACCGTTGAAACTAAAAATTTTGTTTAGCATTGGCTAAACATATATATATATCTTTTTTAGATTTAAGATTTGAACAACTTATTAATGTTTCAATTAAATTGAAGATTCAATAAATAATAAAATTAAATTAAAAAATATATTTTTATTGAGAAGACGTGACAAAATTAAGTTTAAAGTTTAAGTTTAAGTTTTAAAGATTAGCACGATTCTTTAATAATTTAATTAACGATTTTTTGTATTTAGCCTTGTACAACAACAAATACAAACAAACTATGCTTTTAATTTGAACATCAGAAACGCCATTTACATATTTTTATTTGAATTTAATGCTGATGATTAAACAAATAATTTATTTGTTATTTTCCTTTTGATAAAATTCTATCGAATGGGAGAAAGGGGCTGAAATGAATTGATGAGAGTAGTAGCTGATGTATAGAAAAAGCACTGGTGCGAATGAAAATCAAATGATTTTATCATTAGAAAAAAAAAACATGTCTTTAATAAATGCCATGCATTAGTGTTTTTATTTCACAATTGTTGTATCAATTCTATTCTTCTTTTTCACTTACGCCTGGGGATCATTGTCACATTATTTGCAGCTTATCTACAGTTCAATTAACCGAGGGTTGTTTACAATTAAGGAAATCTATATAATTTGGTGATTAATTCGATAATTAGCAAATAAATACATCGATATGAACTCAAATTGTATAAAATATTATTTCAAGTAAAAGTAAATGGGAAGACCTTTTCTGAACCAGTCTCTATTTTAACAGACACACAATCACTCATATAAAATTTGCGATGTTCCACATAAATTTCTATTATTTCTTCGTCCTAGAAATAATTATTATTATGATTAATAATTAAATGATCGATTTTTCGATGCTTTAAAAAAACCAATTATTTGTTTCTTTTTAAAGACCTGTTTATTTGAATCAAAGAATGTGACTGAATTTTATTTTACAAAATCTTAATATTAAATACAAAAATGAAAGTACTTATTCCTAATAAAATGTTACAAAAGTAAAAGTGTTTACTTTTGTAGTTTTTAAGAATAAAAAATATGCTTATTTATATTTCAAAGAATTCAAATTGTAGTTTTATTATTTTCATCGGTTCATTGTTCCAATTATTAATTAATATGCGCTTGGCCACCCACCAAATATTCGAAAGCCAAGCATTCTTGGAAAAGTCAATAAAAATAGTTCAAGTGGTTTTACATGCAAGTATGAATTTTTGTGTGCAATGTTATTGACACAAGCATTCTTATTGTAAATTTGTAAACAAAGAAAATAATAAAATAATTTTAAGTACTCACATAAACATGTGAGTATGTATGCACTTGCAAATGTTTGTTCATATTATTGTGGACAAACATTTGATAAGTGGAAAACAACAAAAGAACTTAGTTTGTTTCAATTCATACTTATATATTTATGTATTAATGAACGTATGTATGTAAAACAGACGTTCACATTAGAAAAAACAAATAAGAAGTGTTAAAAACTAAAGTGTATATGAATGTATACATACATACGTACATGTATGTTCATATTAATATTTTATGTGATGGTGTAGTGGATATCATAACTCCCCCACCGTTAGCCTGAGGCTCCGACGAAGAGACTATATATGTAAGTTCGGTTATTGTTTTTTATACAAATTATAATAATAGTACAAATAAAAATCATTAAAATTCCTATATTACTTCCAGTGTTTATTATAGTATTTCTAAAAAGATTATGTTTTACAGTTTTTATTGTATCGTTAAATTGTATTTCATCAAAATTTAAATTGGGAAGTGATATATTATTTTCTTTAACTCTTAATGCTAGTTTGTTTAGGATAAACATTTCTTTTACATTTATTTTATAATTTTCATAGATTTTTAAATTAGTTTCAACAAAGCAATTTTCATATTTTATCAAAAATGTTTTTAAATTTTCAAATATTCGTGATTATTCACAATTGGTAATAATTTTATCATGGTAATTCTTAAATACAAGTAAGCCTGGATAAATTTCTTTTTCTTCTTGATTTTTCATTGTAGTCATAATACAATTAGGTTCTAAGTTTTTCACAATGTTTGTTAAGCAATTATCATTTATTTTTGTTAATTTCTTATATTCTAAAGTGTTTGACTCATATATTTCGTTTTTATATATTAAGACAGTATTTTCATTTAATACTACAGTTTTATTTTGAATATTTGGTAGTGGCTCAAATAAAACTTCAGCGAATGTTTCATTTAAAAATTTTGGGATGCTCAATGTCAAAACTACTAAGTTTTCTTTATATGCAACGGATACTTTTGTGTGTAGGTAAGATTTTGTTTGGTTTATAAAATTGAATTCTTTAGTTGTCAATATGTCTGATGGAATTATTCCTAGTTTTGAATTAAAGATAACATGTCCTATTTCATTTACGTGGTCTATTAATAAGTTGATATCATTATTAATCTGAAAAATATTTTCGAGAAAATTTGTTTCGTCTTCTAAGTTGAGAATTTTGTCTTGGATTTCTGCTTTAAACTTATTTATATATTTTTGAATAGTTTTCTGTTGTTTGTTAATATGATTTGTGATGTTTAATATTTTGTTTTCTATAGAACTCCCTAGATAATTCATTTCGTTTAGGGCAGTCATTGTTTCAGTCTTACTTTTTTCTAGAGTTTGAATTTTGTCCATAATTTCTTTTTCGTCATCACTATCCATTGTCCCTGCTACAAATTTAAGTCCTTTCCCTATTACGTTTATTAGTCCTCGTTTTTGTCTAAAATTAGGAATTAAGTTTTTAATTTTTGTCCTACATATGTCCATGCTTTTGTTAACACTTTCTAATAGAGGAGTAAAATTTGTATATGTGTCCGAAAGTTTATGTATATTGTCTTGTAAAATATTTACTGTTTCAAAGTACTGAGTAGTGTTAATAATATGTATTACTCTTAAATAGTTTTCAATAATTTCCGTGTCCCTCAGCTTAATTGGTATATATCCGTGGTTATCTGTCAAGTCTTCAACTTCTAACTATTGTGCTCCAGTGTCGAGTAGCATTGATGCACAAAGTAATATAAGAAAAATCATCTGAAAAAGTGGTATGTTAAGTATTTTAAAGTATTAACGGCATGTTCAACGATGTCGAAGAGAAGAGTTCGATCGCTTTCTAATCGAATGAAAACTGATTTGGGTTCAACAACTGGTTTTTTATTCGAACGTTGATTCGAATGAAAATTCAAATGAAAACGTAAGTACTTTCATGAAAAATTCCGTTCAACTATTTCAAACATACGGACATCATTGCGAACGCAAATGTCAAAATCAAGCACTTGTTCTTTTGCTTTCGTTTTAAAAACATTTTGCCAAAAACATATGAAATTTATATAAAAATGTTTTTTAAAACATTGATAAGTACATTAATGTATGTAAATACATGCATATATACATACATTTAGCCAAGGATGCAGTTTGAGTTTTTGGGGGAGGGAGAAGTTGTAACTGAAACATACTATTTTGCATATGTAAGTTATTGAAAATATGATACGATCCATTTTAGCTATACAAATGAACATCTTATTTATTTATTCTTGGGAGTTTATAATGAGAAAATTAGCTTATTCTAAAGTATTTTTATAACTATTGATTTCCAATATAAAGTTGACACAATTTCAATTTAACAGTTTTAATTCTATTGCAAAATTCTAGTTTGAAATGTTTGCTGTTGTTCTTATATTAGTGTGGATTATTGTTCTTAAATTTTAAAGGGATTCACTGAATGAGCTAAATTTTATTTCTACAAATGTATGTCTTTAGAAACTTATTGGTTCATGAGCAGCTCCAGGACAGTGTCCGTACCTCTTAATTCCCAAAGACATATAAACGTACGCCTTCAGAATCTTCTTTGTTAGAAAAAAAATATACGGCACTCTGCCTGCATATTTATTGTTGCCTTTAAATAAATATGTACATACATACATACATTGTCTTTATTATTTGTTTGTAATTTTTTATTACTTTCGTTTATTTTTATATATCAAACGTGATTTTGACAATTTTAAAGAAAATAGCTAAAACAATTAAAATTTCTTATGTGGCAATACTATGAAAAACGTAACTACATTCGATCGAAAGCTGTCGATATCGTTGAACCCAAATTGATTAGACTTCGAGCGGTTGGCTTTCGATCGTTTAGATTTTCTTTCGACATCGTTGAACAGGCAGTAAGTTATTTAAATTATGAAATTTTTTATTTCTTTTAATGTGTGATTTATAATATTTATGTCCTCGATCTGTTATTACGTGTTCATTGTCTAATGCGGTGACGGTTGTTTTTCGAAATTTAGAATGGTTTTTACGTTCTCTTTCGTCCTTTAAATAAACAGGGCCTGTCTGAATTTCTACATTTTCGCGTGTTTTGTTGAGTTTATTAATAGTTTTTTCTTTATTCTTTATTATAAGTTCTCTAATTATTTCATATTCGTTTGGGCCTATATTTCCATTTCTAAAACTAATTGGTTTCTTTCCTGTACTTGATTATAAAACATAATTATTTTATATAGTTTTTCTTCTGTATTTTCTGTATCTCTATTAGGATCATGTTTTAAAATTCTAATATGTTCGTTTATAGTGTTGTGTAACCTCTCTACATCTGAGTTAGATGTATGATTATTATTTGACGTAGATTATTAATAGAGGTAGAGCTTTAAAACCTAGTTCATTATCTACAACCAATTTCTTTATATTTCCTACTGTTGACAAATACTGTGTTAGAGCTAATTTAAATTCTATCCAAGATCTATTTTTAATTTTGATTGCTTGGGCAAATTTCGAGAATTTGTCGATAAACGTTAAAAATAATGTTTTCCGTAAACTATAAAAAACATCTACGTGAATAATTTCTCCAGGTTTCTCAGGAGTTTCAGTTATTTTATATTCTTGTTTGATTGGGCGCCTATTATATTTTTCTTTGTTACAAATATCGCAGTTATTTATATATTGGGTTATTCGTATTCTTAGTTGGGGGTGATAGATTATTGTTTTCAATTCAGCAAAGTTTTCATTTATTCCTCTGTGATTATTTCGTTTGTGTTCTTTTCCAATTTTTTCTGTTAACTGATTTTTATCTGTAATATCCTCTAGTAGCTTTTTACATCTAATGATTTTGAATTGCCTGTTTTCGCTAAAATATTTCTTGACTGTTTCATTGAATACATTGAATAAAGATTCTTCTTTAATCTTCTTTAATATGGCATTAGTCTTATTAGGGTCAAAATGATTTTTTATTATAGTGATAAGTGTTTGTTCGTCGAATATTTTTGCAGTTTTGTTTTTTTTTATTTTTAAAAATATTTTCGTTTTTTATTTTTAATGACCCCGATGCAGCTTTATTAAAAATTATTTGCCGTCGATAGAAATTTATTCGACAATCAGTTTCGAAAATGATATTTTCATTTTGAGTCATCTCATCAGTTTCATCCATTTCAGTATTTTGGGTTTCTTCGTTAATATTTATATCAACTCTTGATAAAGCATATGCGTTACCATTTAAAACTCCGTTTTTATATTTTATTTCATAATCATATTCCTGTAAACGAAGTCTCCATCGGACCAATTTGGAATTCGGCTCTTTAATAGAAAATAGCAAAGTCAAGGGTCTATGATCCGTTTCTATCAGAAATCGCCTGCCGAGTAGGCCATACGATTGCCAGTAATTCTTTTTCTATAGTGCTACAGTTTTGCTCATGGTCATTAAGTGTTCTACTAGCAAAACAAATGGGATGTCCATCTTGGGACAGCACTGCTACGACTGCAAAGTTGCTTGCATCAATTTGCAAAACAAACTTTTTATTGAAATCTGGATATGCCAAGACAGGGGAATTAGTTAATAATTTTTTTAGTGTATCAAAGCTTTCTTTATAATCAGGATCCTTAACATTGATTTTAGCGTCTTTCTTTAAATACTTTGTGATTGGTCGTGCAATTTTCGAGTAGTCTTTAATAAATTTACGGTAATATCCTGGGAGACCTAAGAATTGATTAATTTGTTTTTGGGTTGTTGATAATGGAAATTTTTGTACGCATAAAATTTTATCTGGATTTGGTTTTATACCTGATTCGGTCACTACATGTCCTAAAAAACTAGTTTATCTTTTCATAAATTCGCTTTTATCCAACTGGATCTTTAAATTTACTTCTTTCAAACGATTAAATACTTTTGTTATAGATTCCAAATGTTCTTGAAGTAAGGTTGAGAATATTATTATGTCATCGAGGTATACGAGACAAATTTTATTCATAAAATCACCTAGGACATTATTCATCAGCTTTTGAAAAGTTGCTGGTGCTGTTTTTAGTCCGAACGGCATACGAAGGAACTCGTAGTGGCTGCCTTCTACGCTAAATGCGGTTTTTGGAATATCTTTTTCACTTATTTCAATTTGATGAAAGCCCTTAGCAAGATCAAGGGTTGTAAAATATTAACACCTTCCCAATTTCACCAAAATTTCGTCGATGTTGGGAATCGGGTATTTATTATCAATGGTGACTTCGTTTAGCTTACGATAGTCAACCACCAATCTCCATTTTTTCTTTCCGCTTGCATCCAGTTTTTTCGGTACAATCCATACTGGAGCTGAATATGGCGAATGGTTGGGTCTGATTATCCCACCATTCAACATTTCTTTAATTTGTCTACCCACTTCTTCCTTATGAATGTATGGGTATCTATAAGTTTTTGTATTAATTGGAATGTTATTCACAGTCCTTATTTCATGCTTTATTGCATTGGTAAAAGTTAAATCGCTATTCTCTGTATAAAATATTTTTTTAAATTTATTTATTAATTGTAGTATTTTTTCTTTTTCTTCGCTATTGATGTGCTCAACTCTTATTTGTTCCGAAATTGGAAGTTGTTGAGTTTCCTCTCCTATATCATATATGCAAAAATAAATAATAATATTTTCCAACATAAAAAAACTCTTAGTAATTTAGAATTTTCATTAATTCAATAAAACTGAACTTGAGCCTGATAATATTACTTTTCATATATACAATTATGTCTATATTCAAAAATTTGAATTTGGTCTTTGTGAACTAGAATTGTTTCTGTTATCATTTTTGTAGTTTTGTTTATTAAAATTTTTGTTTGGTGGTTCATTTTCGGTTTGTCTAGTCTTGTTGCCATTGTATGCGTATCCTGCTTGGAGAAGAATTTCCATTGCTTCCTCCAGCGTATTTGGATTTCTACATGTCAATATAGTCTTCATTGGTTCGGGAATTTTTCCTTTAAAAATATTAAGTGCTGATTTCATGTTGTTTCTAGCTATTTCGATTGTGCCAGGATTTTCATTATTAAATTGGTTTTATTATTTAATCTCCGTAGCCTATCTTTTATTTCGTTATAGAATTCTGTCGTGTTTGTTCTGAATATTACTGCTCTCATATTATCATAAAGTTCTTCTATACTCAATTTTTCTCCAAAATTATTTATAAGGGCATTCTTAATGTCTGCCCACGACTGTACATGAAAATTTATTTCTATTATTTCCCTAGCTCTACCTTGCAACCTACTTTTTATTATGTCAGAGAAGAAAAGTTGGGACATCTGTCATATTGTGTTAGTAAAGGGTATATTCTATCTATAAGAGTAATAAAGCTGTAAAGGTCATGTCGTGTTCCGCTAAATTCAGGTAATGTTTTGAGGTATTTAATAGGATCAAGGGTAACAGAAGGTGCTTGGGCCATGATTAAATAAAGGGTATTTTTATTTAAGTGTAAAAAAAATTTTTGTTTTTAATAAAACTAAATAGTAAAAGTAAAAAATAAAAGTATCTTATACTAAGGCTTACAGTAAAAAATTTTCTCGGTTTTTGTCCTCTTTTGGCTGTCTTCCTTCTTTTAGTTGTTATCGATTCGTTTATTCACAATACAAAGGCAATGTTGTGTACTTCTTTGCAGGTTTTCTTCTTTTGGATTGCTGGATAGTAAAGTTCGCTTTTTTTTAGCTTCTCTCTGTTACGTTTTGGATATTTGAATAGATGTTTCTTCAGGTTTTATTTAAAGTTTTAAATGTTCGTACATATGTCTGATTCTTTTTGTTTTGTTTTTATTTTATTTAGAATTTTTTTTTTAAATTTATTTTTAAATAGTATTTATTTAATTTATTTATTTATTTTTATTTGATTAAACTGTTTAATTGCTATTTTCACAATCACTCTTGATTCCAGGGTTAGTCCTTGAATTATAGTTATCTTACTCAGATAATATTTTCCAATTAATTATAACAATTTCCTTTTAGAGATTATTTTTCACAATCGCTAATGTCACTTATTTTCCATGAAAAAGGATTATTATTTTTGTTCTTAAAAACGAAAATATCTTAATATTTTAAGGACACTTGTAGAGCTTCGCGTTAGTTCGCGTTAAATATTGATATAAAAAAAATAGAGCCTTAATTATTCAAGGGTATTTTTCCGCTACATCCCATCCTCGTCGCCAATTAAATGATCGATTTTTCGATGGTTTAACCCTAGAAAGTCATACAAATTTTCTTTTGCGGAAAGGTCATACTTCGTCGTTAGTTGCTTTGTGTTTTAGCAAACTAAAATAAAAAAATATATTATTTTATATGTTATTTAATAATAAATTAAAATTTCAAAACACTACTTCACTTGGCTTGTTCTACAAAACATGTCTTGACAAAATTGAAAAAATTAAAAAACTAAAAAAATAATTCATTAAATGCATTTATATCTTAAAACTAATATATCAGATAATGCAGGTACAAAATTCTAAATATGTCAGTCTTCAATTTGCACAAGAGGCACAAAGTTCTATTTTGTGCAACCCGCACAGGCTTTAATTGCATTTAGAACAGGACAATTTGGTTATTCGTCGTTTACATGATGGACAAATACCGCATATCTTTTGTTTCTTGTTTTTTTTGCTCTTCATATTAATAATGCTCGATTTCACAGAAGTTCTTAACGTTGCTATCTTAAGTCTATCAGCAAGGTGCTCTTGTATAAGTGAAAAATGTAACTTCTTCATGAACTACTTTTTTTTTTAATTAGGACCAGAAATCAGGGGGTAACTCCTACGTATGCAGCGCATTGTGCCAGAACTCAGAGAGAGGGATAGGGTAGAGAAGATAGCTGTGGAAAATTTAGAAGGCTTAATTCTTTTACAACTCTGCTTTGCGCGCTATGTTAATTTTTATAGCAGCATTGAGATGCCTCCGGTGTTAAGTAGACGCATTAACTTTGTTAAGCTGCATTAGAAGGCATTTTTTTATTTGTTTTACTTCTTCGATATTTCTGCTAACCGACGAAGGAGGACGATGTTGTGTACATTAGCTTGGAACAGCAGCAATCGCTGTCGAAACAGTATTTTAGTGACCAGTGTTATGCCTTCATCACTTAAATAGTCCGATATCAATTAATACAATGTCTCACTAATGTACATTAGAGAAATTAATGATGTTGATTGTCTTGGTCTAGCCTGGGTTTGAAACCAGGCCCCAAGTTATTGTTTGCTTAGTACTCAACGCGCTTACCACTTCAGCCTACACCACTCCTCCTTACGACTGAGAGGCTTTTTCTTTGAACTAAACATATTATGAGTATAAATAATCAATCAATATCCTCATCGCTTAACCCTTTGTTAGTACTCATTTTGAAGAAAAGGTGCAGAAACGAAACAAAAACTTCTAAAACAATGATATATTTATTAATATAAGCACACTGTCTGAAATTCAAAAAGTCACACAAAGTTCATATTTCGTCGTATCGACGACGCTTGTACGAAAAAAACCAACTTACCTAACGCATAGAAAGCCAAAAACGCGCACACAGGAAGAGTATAGTTAGTACTGATGCTGCACGAAAATTGAGCTTAAAAATTTTCGCAAAGGGGGAAAAAAATCAAAAGAAATAACATGGGTCGTCGATTCGACGAAGGATGACATTCCAGGGTTAAAAAAAAAAACAATTATTTGTTTCTTTGTAAAGACTTGTTTATTTGAATCAAAGAATATGACTGAATTTTATTTTACAAAATCTTAATATTAAATACAAAAATGAAAGTACTTATTCCTAATAAAATGTTACAAAAGTAAAAGTGTTTACTTTTGTAGTTTTTAAGAATAAAAAATATGCTTATTTATATTTCAAAGAATTCAAATTGTAGTTTTATTATTTTCATCGGTTCATTGTTCCAATTATTAATTAATATGCGCTTGGCCACCCACCAAATATTCGAAAGCCAAGCATTCTTGGAAAAGTCAATAAAAATAGTTCAAGTGGTTTTACATGCAAGTATTAATTTTTGTGTGCAATGTTATTGACACAAGCATTCTTATTGTAAATTTGTAAACAAAGAAAATAATAAAATAATTTTAAGTACTCACATAAACATGTGAGTATGTATGTACTTGCAAATGTTTGTTCATATTATTGTGGACAAACATTTGATAAGTGGAAAACAACAAAAGAACTTAGTTTGTTTCAATTCATACTTATATATTTATGTATTAATGAACGTATGTATGTAAAACAGACGTTCACATTAGAAAAAACAAATAGGAAGTGTTAAAAACTAAAGTGTATATGAATGTATACATACATACATGTATGTTTATATTAATATTTTATGTGATGGTGTAGTGGATATCATAACTATTAATCTCCATACCAGTTGTGGTAATGGTTGTTTATCTTCAGAAAAAACTATGTAACTAGAATTTTTATTTTTACAGAAAATGGAAAATACTTTTAAAATAGTTATTATTTTAACCCTGTTGAAATTTTCTATGACACAAGTTAAATGGTTTCTAGCAAGTCTAACGTTATTATATAAATCATAATTAGTTGAAAATGTCATTTTGAATTCGTTTTAATCGGATGCGTGGATTTTCGTCTCATTTAACGATATGTTTGCATTAATATTAGACTGGTCTTTAAAGTGTGCGTAATACACATTTCGATTAGCTCGTAACACAAAAATCCAATATATTCCTTTTATTCGTGATTCATTTGCAAAATATAGAACTAATAAATTGACATCGGGATCTGAACACATTGAAAAGTATTTAGCAGTGACTCGGAGGAAAACCCCAGATATCAATATCATTATCAATACCATCGCCTTACCGTTCAATAAATATCCAATTCCTGCAGAAATTCCTTAGTACCCATTAAAAAATTGGGTTATTTTACTATTATTATTATGAAAATTAACACTTTGGTTGAGATTTTTTTTCATATTTTAAAGAATACTTCTTTACATACAGGAATAGCCTTAATAAATTCAATTCATATTGCTTTAAATAAAATGTGTCTTTGTATTTTTTTTTTAAGATATTCTATGTGTGTACAACGTTTCTTAAAATTCGTTAAAAGTGATTTTTATTTTGTATGGGCGTAGCGATTCTCAACTTTCGAATTAAAATGTTGTAGTGTCCTTTAATTAAATTTTGTATACAAAGTTTTTTAGAATGGGATTGAAAAAATGAGTTTGATTGCATGAAAAACTCATAAAAAGAATTAAAAATATTATGTTGTTCTTTTCACTATTTATGTACATACATACATATGTACATATGTATGTGTATATATATTGTCTTCATAATTTTATAACTCTACGCCTTCATGAGCCATCGACTTGAACAAGACATGAACATAACGTCTGCAGACCACATAAATGTGAATATAAAGCCAAGTTCCTATCCAAAATATTTCGGCCGTAAAAAGTACTGAGATCAAAATAAGGGCCAAGTCACAATTCCATCTCATTTCTAGGCAACCTGTAAGACCTACCTGTGTACCGAGCTTCAGCACTCTAGCTATACTGGAAGTGCACAATAATATTGATGAGTGAGTGGGTCAGTAAGTGAGTCAGTGAGTGAATATGTATTAAAATATGGACTTTTCACACCTTAATATCTCAGGAAGCTTTTAGGGTAGAATTTAACCTGTGAGGTCACCTCTGTGGGGAGACCTTATGCTTCAAGTTTCATTATATTATGATCAAGAGGAGCAAAGTTATGAGGGGGGTAAAAACAGCTCGAATGGTTTCGAGTAAATATACACACTGTGTGGCCGAACTTGGCCTGGCGCACTACGGTGCGCCTAGATCTGTGCTGACTAACCATCATTTTTAAATTGTCAAAGCGTTCACACCGTTCATGTTTTTAGATTTGACGTATTGTTTTGCGTATATGTATTTCAAGTTTGTGTTTTTTCCCGCTTTTTATGCTGTATTTGGTGCAAAATAATATTTGATTGAAAAATAAGCTGCTATTTCCTAAAAAAAAACTGTCAAACAGAATATGACATTTAATTGCCAACATCATGGCGAACATTTTTGTCAGAGCATGCACAAAACATGACCATGAGCTGTTTACTTTAGACATAAGCGATCTCCGACATGATAAATAATGATAAATCAAACATTAACATCTCTTATTAGAACATACGAGTACAAATTTTTTTTTACATATATTTTTTTCTATATAAAAAGGATATAAAATTTTAAATTTTAAAAAGAAACATATATGGGCAAGGCCACGAAAAATAAAACCACATAGATTTTTTTTTCTGTCACAAAGCCCAAATTTTTTTTTACATTTGAAATGTCAAATTTGTATAGAGTATGGCTGCACTATATGCCAGTGCAAAATTTGTGTCTGCTTTGACATTTTACATTCTTTTTATAAGTGGCACGTGCAAGGCGTAGTTGGAAAATATAGCAATGTCGGCGAAAAAGGTAAATTTTGTTGTTTTTTTTTTGTACTTTAGGCAAATGATTACTTTTTTTGGATAGAATATAAATCAAAGTATTGATTAGCAAGCAAATTTGTGTACAAAGCTTGGCTTTTGGACCAATAAATAAATGGTGACGTTACTGAAAAATTTTTATAAAATGTTTTTTTATGAATTACCTAATTAGAAAAGAGGTTGGATGAGCTGATTTTTTTTTTTTTTTTAATATTTTTGAAGTACTTTCATAATCAATGCTTAAATGACGCATTATTTGCATATAGCAGGGTATTTTTCCAAAAAAAGATTGCGTGACGTTACTGACGGATTTTTTATACTTTTTTGCTTAATAATTTGGTTTTTAATTGCTAGACTCCGTACCAAATCCGTACCATTAGGGACGAAATAGTAGCTTATACTACTTCTCAGCAAGGATACAATTAAAATTTCTTTTTTTTTTGTGATTTTTATTTTATTTATGTTTAAAAAAAACTACAACAATTACCAAGACTGATAATAATGTGTTTTTATTTTACTGAGTATTATGTTTTCATATGACAACGGGGGTTTTGAAAAAGTTTTCAAATAGAACACATCAATTTTAAATAAAATTGAAAAATTAAATAAAATTTTTTAAAAAACAAATAAATAAATTAAATAAACTGAGAACAATTTGAAAAATAAAAGATAATAATAAGATAATAAATTAATCCTTATTAACTTTCATTGCTATTACAAAATAAACCAATATATTTCAATATCATGGCTGATGATACAAATGTATCAGAAGCGGATGATGATTTTGAGTGGCAAAAAATTATCTCTACAAGGAAAAGACATCAACAGGAGCTGCCTAATCTATATTTAAATAAACGCAAACAAAACGATGATAAACCTTCTACAAGTAATCGATATGCTATGTTTCAAGATGATGACGATGATAACAATAATGATGATGATAACAACGATACTATCAATGATGATGACAATGATGTTGAAGTTCAAGATGTTGCTGAAACAACAATAAATATTCCTAAACCACCACCTATATGCATTCCTGACGTCATTGATATTAAGAAAATGATAAGTAATATACATAAGTAATATTATACCTATAGATCAATTTAGTTATAAGTCCCTTAAAAATAATCAAGTTAGGGTTATGGTAAAAGCTGTTGATTTATATAGAAAATTAGTCAAACACTTAGACGTTCATAAAATAGGTTTTCATACGTATCAGCTTAAACAAGAACGATCATTTAGGGTAATTATTAAAGGCCTTCATCACTCTACTCTAACCGATATAAAAGTAGCGTTATTAACATTGGGACACCAAGCTCGTAATATAACAAATGTTAGAAGACGGCTTACAAATGAATCTTTGCCAATGTTTTATGTTGATTTGGAACCTAATCCAAATAATAAAGAAATTTATAATATCAAGCATATTAACTACGCTATAATTACGATTGAAGCCCCTAATGACTTGATTCAATGTCATAGATGCCAACTTTTTGGACATACGAAGACGTACTGCAAAAGACCATTTAACTGTGTTAAATGTGGTCTTAATCATTCGACGGCCGATTGCAAGAAAAATGTCGAAACACCACCTAAGTGCTATCACTGTCAGAAAGATCATATTGCGAACTATAAAGGATGTCAGATTTACAAAAACATAATTCAAAAAAGATTGCATCAGGGTTATAGTTCCCATAATCATCGACAGAATAATAATGACCATCATGGGGAATTCCCAAAAATTAACAGTAATAATACATTTAGCAAATCTAACTATTGTAACAATAATCAATCTTACTCAGAAGTGGTAAAAGCAAATAATAATAATAATAATAATAATAATAATAATAATAATAATAATAATAATAATAATAATAACATTAGTATGGAAAGGATTAAATCCATGTTAGCAAACCTTCTGAATATGATAACTATGCTGATCTCTAAACTATGCAAATAAATCTTCGAATAGCAATATGGAATGCCAATGGCCTTCTAAATCATATAAGAGAAATTGAGACTTTTATTTATTTACAACATATAGATATTTTCCTAATATCTGAAACTCATTTTACTAAAAAAAGCTACTGCAAAATAAAAGGTTATGATTTAGTAACTTGCAATCATCCTGATGAAAGAGCTCATGGTGGCTCAGCAGTTTTAATAAAATCTTCTTTAAAGTACGTTCCCCTAGAAAGTTATAGAATGGCACATATACAAGCTGCTGGTGTTGAAATTAAGTCAGCAAACTCCAACTTTTCCATCTACTCGATATATATTCCACCAAGGCATTCCGTTAAATGTCAAGATTTTAACAATTTTTTCAACACTCTTGGAAACAAGTTCATGGTAGGTGGTGATTTTAATGCCAAGCACCAGTGGTTGGGCTCTAGATTAGCCAATCCAAAAGGTAAAGAACTATACAAAAGTATAACTAATAAAAAGATTTCAATTCTATCTACTGGAAATCCAACGTACTGGCCTAGTGACCCTAGAAAAATTCCAGATTTACTGCATTTTGTTGTATACTCAGGGATTTCAAGCCATCTTTTAGATATAATAGACACCGATGAGTTGAGTTCCGATCATTCGCCGATTATTGTAAATTTCAGTACGCATTGCACAACTTTCAATAGAAACTATAAAATTATTTCTACTAAAACTGATATTAATTTGTTTAAAAATTGGATTGAAGAAAACATAAATCTAAACGTTCGAATTAAAAATGGAAAAGAACTGGATGAAGCCGTCGAAAATTTCACAAACTTAATTCATGAAGCTGGTTTTCAAGCCACTCGTTTTGAACATCAAGATAATTCCAGAAACAAGGTAATAGTGTCCGCAGAAATCAGAAATCTTTTAAGGAACAAAAGAAGGTTACGAAAGGTGTGGAAACATACAAGGAATCCGGTAGATAAAACTAATTTTAATCGAGCTTCAAATGACTTAAAACGACGTTTAGAAGATAACAAAAATGAACAATTCAGCTGTTATATGAAAAACCTTACTACCTCATGTGATAGAAGGAATGAACATAATGCTATAAAGTATTTGAAAAGGCCAACTAAAAGAAATGTTCCTTTTAAAGACCAAAATGGTACTTGGTGTAAATCTGACTATAGTAAAGTTGTATCTTTTTCACAATACTTAGAAAATATCTTTACACCTTTTGATTTGTGTGATCCTGAAGATGTTAATATCACTTCCGCCTTTCTTGACATACCATGCCAAATGGACTTACCAATTAAGCATATATCCCCAGAAGAAGTCAAACGAGAAATTTCAAAATTAAACAATAGAAAGTCCCCAGATTATGATAAAGTTTGTGTAAATGACATCAAAACGCTACCTATAAAAGCTATTATTTTTTTAACAACAATTTACAATTCTATACTAAGACTTAATCACTTTCCTACTCAATGGAAATGAGCTGAAATAATGATGTTTCATAAACCTACTAAGCCTGAAAATGATATTAAATCTTATAGACCAATAAGTCTTTTACCCACATTCTCGAAAATATTTGAACAGATTTTTTTACGAAGGTTGCAGCCGGTTTTAGACAGTAAGAACATTATCCCTGAGCATCAATTTGGATTCCGACATAAGCACGGAACACCTGAACAATGTCATCGTATTGTAAATTGTATCAGAAATACTCTAGAGGCAAAAGAATATTGTTCAGCCGTCTTTTTAGATGTTAAACAAGCCTTTGACAGAGTATGGCATGTAGGTCTTTTATATAAAATAAAAAATCTTATCCCTGCGCCATTCTTTTTGGTACTCAAATCTTACCTGCAAAATCGTTATTTTTATGTAAAAATAAAGGATGAAATATCTAATATTTGTGACATTAAAGCTGGCATTCCTCAGGGAAGCGTACTAGGACCAGTTTTATATACATTATATACGTCCGATATGCCTTTAAATGAAAAAATTACTCTTGCTACATATGCGGATGACACAGCGATAATGGCAAATAGCAAGTCTGAAATTGAGGCATCAACTGACGTTCAAAATCATCGAATTGGTTTAGAAGATGGAACATTTCGGTTAATACGGAAAAGTCTTAATACATAACTTTTACATTAAGAAAGGGCATTTCACCTACTAATTTTCTAAATAATGAAGAGATTCCAAGATGTGACTGTGTAAAATATCTTGGCATGCATCTTGATAAAAGACTAACGTGGAAGCAACACATTAAATCAAAAAGGGATACCTTAAATATTAAAACAAAGCGAATGTTTTGGCTGTTGGGAAAAAAATCTGAACTTAGTTTAGAAAATAAAGTACTGTTATATAAAAATATTTTAAAACCGATATGGACATACGGTATTCAACTGTGGGGTACGGCAAGCAATTCCAACATTGAAATACTTCAACGATACCAATCGAAAACTCTTAGAATAATAGTAGATGCTCCTTGGTTTGTAACAAACGATACGATTCACAGAGATCTATGTATACCAAAGATAAAAAATGTAATAAATAATTATAGCTCGAGATACCTTGAACGACTTAGTAACCATTCTAACCCCCTTGCTATTATTTTACTACATGATAGCGAGGATAGGTTAAAAAGGCCTCATTTACTTGACCTTCCATTCACATAATAAATATATAAAATTGAATAATTGTAAATATGTATGTACATATATACATACATATGTTAATAATAAATTCAAATTTTTATGTACATATATTATTAATAGTTATGTATGTAAATGTACTCAGATAAAAGAGTACTAGTATCAATTTGTTTTTTTAACCTTAATGAAGGTTGAACATTTATGTAAATAATTATGTGTATTTTTAGTTAATTTGCTTATTATTGTAAAATAGATTGCAAATAAAAATAATATTAAAAAAGAAAAAAAAAAATTTTACTGAGTGTCCTGGCTTTAGTTCAAAATACTGATATATAATTTTTATCACCATTTAGGATGAAACTCACAAATATTTCGCAAAAAAAAAAAGAAAAACAGAAGTCAATTAGACATTTTTCGTACTAAATAGCCGCTAAAGATGAAAAGAAGGGAAAAATTAAAAATTTTCATTTTAATGACGCAAAACTGGTCAAAACCAATTTCAACCCTCCAGCTATACAAATCATTGAAGAGATAATTTAATTAACTAACACTCTATCATACAAAAATCAGCTCTAAAGGGCAAGCCCGATTTACTACAATTTTTTTATGAGATTCGTGCGAAAAGTGGTTTTGTCTTAATATCTCCCCAGGGTTGCATCTTAAAACTCCTTTACTATGATTTTTTGGCCGTTTAGGGTCACTCTATAAACCTTTATTAACCCAAGAAAAAAAGACCCGAAAATCCTAACGAAATTCGTACGTGTAACGTTACTGACATTTTGCGTCACATTACTGACACTGCTTTTATGTCATTTACGTGATTAAAACATAAAATATTAAGCCCACCTTTTAGATAAAAGTCATCTTTCATCCTTCCTTTTTAACATACTGGGCAATAATAAACATGAACTCTTTTCAATTCGCTCATTTTTACACAAACGTTCAGTAACCTCCAAACACACTTTCAAAATTCGGTGACGTTACTGACGGCTTAATGCTGGGAACACAATTGGGACGAACTCCATATTTCGTCCAGCAAGACGAATTCGTTGGCAAAAGTTCGTTGCGTAAATTAGTCGTGTGGCGCACAACTGGGACGAACAAACAACTGCTGTCATAATAATCCAAAAAATTGTGTGTATTTTTTATTACAAATTTGTTTTTATATACATACAAACATAACAACGATAGTGTTACCGTATAAAGAAAATAATTCCTTTATAAAATTAAACATTAAAAAAAAACTATTAAAAACAAATTTCATCTTTAATAATTATGTATATTTAACTAAAATGCTCTATATCATAAAAAGAACAACTTATTAAAGTAAAAATTAACATTATTTACTAATATATTTTAAAACTAAAAAAAAACTTGGTAACGCTGTACTGATTTCTTCGTCGTTCGTCGGCGTACGAAATAGAAATAAATCTATCAGAGAATTCGTCACGTACGACGAATTTCGTCGACGTCGGTGCTGTGTTCACTTTCATATGAATGCATGTGTTCTATTTTTGACGACGAATATTCGCAACGAAAAATTCGTCGTTCGTCCCAATTATGTTCCCAGCATAAAATGGTCATAACTTCACAACAAAACGAGATACAGCAAAATTGTCTGCGTATGAAACAATGAATACAATGAATATGAAACATACCTGACGAGAACTTTCATATGCCGCTCTCAAGTTGGGAGAAATAATTGTATTTTTTAAAGATATTGACCAAAATATGTATACGAGTGTGACGTTACTGACGGTGGCCTTGCACATATGTACAAAAATAGAGACTGTTTAAAATATTTTACAATTTTCCATCCATCAGTGAACATAAAACGGGTTTGTACGAGAAAATAAATAAAGTTATTATTAAGTTAATATACACATAACACTAACAAGCCTGAGTAGCACGATGGTTTGCGCGTTGAATAATCGAAAGATTACATATTCAACACTGGAACATCTCATGTATTTATAAATTTATTTCTTTTATTTATTTTATTTATTATATATTCATAGTTTTCTAATTTTCTTGACCTTTTTAATTTTAATTTTATAATAATTTTTCAAGCTTTAGGTCGTTTTTATATAAAAAATGTTTTGACAATAATTTTCCAATTGACATTGCTTGCAAATTGATTGGTCAATATAGGGAAAGGAAAAATAATAATACCGTTACTATAGTAGAACCAAAGATTTATAAATCTATGACATATATACCAGGTATATCAGAACGTTTAGGAAAATCAAAGATTTATGATACAGAGAAATATAGGATGGCTTATAGAACTTATAGCTCATTAAATAGATTATTTAGTAAGACAAAAGATAAAATTACAAAATGGGATATGTCAAATTTAGTATATAAGATACCATGTAATGGAAATAATACTGTAAATTGCAATAAGGTTTATGTAGGTACAACGAAAAATAAATTAAAAACAAGGATTGCAGGACATAAATCAGATCAGAAATATAGAAATATTAATTCACAAAAAACAGCATTATCCTCTCATTGTTTTGAATTGAATCACCATCCAGACTTTGAAAATGTATCAGTTTTAAACACAGAAAATAATTACAAACGCAGATATATGTTAGAAATGTTACAAATAATTAACACACCAATACAACAAAGAATTAATTTTAAGACAGATACTGAAAATATAGCTCAAAATTACAGACATTTACTGCCGATTTCACGATGTCGAAAGAATTTTGAATTTTATTTTCATTCGTACAAATACATTTGATACAAAAACAAAATTTTAGAATTTGTTTTTGCTTTAAATATAATAACACGAATGAAAACATATGGAAATTTTCTTTCGACATAGTGAAATAGGCCGTTAGTTACAAAAAGATAGAACATTTCACATGTACTTTTTATTAATGTATTTATATAGTTACAAATAAAATTAGGTTTAGAGCAGTGAAGGAAATTGATATTAGAATTTAAGACTATAAGTTAGTAAGAGATAAAAATAGAAAAATGTAATTTGTATTTATATGTAGGTGTATATTCAAAAATATTTGTTCATTGGTTTAAAAAATTTTTTCACTCAATGTATTTTGTTTTTGTTTTTGTTAAATTATTTTAAAGTTTTTTATTTCAAAAAGAAAAAGGAAAAAACTATTTTCAATTGACAAATATTTTTCAATATTTTGATTGGTATTTGTTAAAATTGTTATAAATTAGATTTAAACTCAATTTCTCCTGAAGAAGCCAACCAACGGTGTGGCGAAATATCGAAAAATTAATATTAAAAACATTTTTTATATAAAAACGACCTAAAGCTTGAAAAATTATTATAAAATTATTATATATTCATTTATTTGTATATATAATTCAATAAACCTATCTTTTATTTTTGATGATTTTCAACACGAAGCATCTTAAGTAAAATACCTACATTTCAGTCCAAGACACAAGTACGTAGCTCTTCTTTACGTGAAAGCGATTTTCCGAAAACACGGAAAATCGAAAATTTCTGCTGATATTGTTGAACTGCCACCAGTCGTCGCTTTACCAGAAATACCGCTAAGATTTAATATTGTGGAGATTGATAAGGCTATTACAAGTCTAAACTCAAAAAAAAGCCTCAGGTATTGATAAAATAAGCAACAAAATGCTGCAAGAATTGCCTTTCATTGCAAAACGAATAATACTATTCATGTTTAAAAATAGTATTTTACGACTGCAATACTACCCCGCAGAATGCAAGGTGTCGATGATTACTATGATACCAAAGCCCGGTAAGGATCATACAAAGGTTGAATCCTATCGGCCTATCAGTTTATTGTCCAATATGTCGAAACTTTTTGAAAACCTGTACATGAGCAAGCTGACTCCTATAGTAACTAGCAGTGCATGAATTCCTGATCATCAATTCGGTTTTCGCAGTCAGCATAACACTATTGAACAAACTCACAGACTTGTGAATGTTATTAGAGAAACTTTTGAAAAAAAGAAATATTGTTCAGCGCTTTTTATTGATGTCGCACAGGCCTTTGATAAAGTATGGCACGAAGGTCTTGTCCACAAATTAGAACAAAATCTACCCGCAAACATCGTCAGGCTCTTAAAAAGCTATCTAGAGGAACGAAAATTTGTAGTTAAGGAAGGCAATTTTTCAAGCCCCCCGCAGCCGATTGAAACCGGAGTCCCACAAGGCAGTATCTTCGGTCCTTTACTTTATTTAATATATGCCTCTGAGTTACCGTTAGCAGTATCATTCATACGTCAACATTTGCTGATGATATGGCTTTTCTAAGCGTTCATGAAAATCCTGTAGAAACTTCCCGGAATCTACAAGGGTACATCGCAAAATTGGAAACATGGCTAAAACAATGGCGGATAAAAGTGAATGAGCAGAAATGTGTACACGTTACTTTTACTTAACGCAGGGAAACATGCCCGCCTATACAAATCAACACCGAGACTATACCGCAACACACTGTAGTAAAATATCTAGGCGTTCATCTTGATCGTCGTTTAACATGGAAATCACACAACGGCGCGAAGTTGACACAAATGAAATTAAAAGCAGCCCAAATGAATTGGCTTATTGGAAGAAATTCTATATTAAGTCTTGACTGTAAACTTTTGTTATACAACGCGATCCTGAAACCAATATGGTTCTATGGAATCCAGTTATGGGGCACTGCCTCAGCATCAAGTGTAGAAAAAATTCAAAGGCGACAAAACAAAATTCTACGTACAATTACTGCAGCCCCCTGGTATATCCGAAATCAGCGAATTTACAAAGATCTTGATTTTCCGTTGTTGAAGACAGTATTTTCAAAACACGCAAAAAAATATATTGAAAAACTAGTATGGCACCCAAATCCACTTGCGCGCAACATTCTAAATTATAGAGGCCACACCCGGTTGAGAAGGAGGGATACGCTTTCTCTCAGCCGTACACGAGAGTTACGGAGTAAATACTTTTTCTAGGTGCTTAATAAATAGATCACCTTTTTCAGCATCAGTTCTTGCCCAGTCATCATTAGGGGCTCGTAATGGAGGTTTGCAAATCATTGGCCTTTTAAGTCCTCTGGCTGCACGCCACAGCGAATAATCTGTTAATGGTGTTGCATCGAGTTCTTGCAGAAATTTTTGCAGCGAAGCTGTTTTTTGTGTTTGCAAAACTTTTCTAAGCTGCTTGGTACACTCCTTAAGACTTAATTTAAGTTGAGGCGATCCTCATCGTTGCCATTCTCGTCGAGCTCTCCGTTTTTCAGTCAATAGCCTTTCTATATCTGTATCTGTAGTCGCCAGCTGCTAGAAAACGGGACCCCAGTGTTGTATAAAATGCGGTATATTGACTCTCTGAAATTGAAAACCTTGGAGGAGAATAAACAGATGATATCACAAGCTTTTGATAAACATTTTCAATACAGATATTTGTTGCTTGAAGATATTCTTCACGAAGGTCATTTAGCAGGTAGTGTTTTATTCGAGTTTTTATTAGGATTCCAGAGCCACCACAAGCTCTACCTTGAGGATCCTTAGTATCGTAGTAATTATATCCACTAATTTTAAAATAGCTTCGAGACGTCAAATGAGTTTCTGAGATAAGCATAACATCGATTTGTTTATCCAGAAGAAAATATTCTATTTCATTTTTATGTTGGCAGATGCCGTTTGCGTTCCAAAAACAGATTCTTAAGTTCATGGTTTTTTCAATACAGCCTGCAACAAGGTAGACTGCATTTTCAACATTTCCTGCATCATACAGGACATGTTGAGAGTAAAAGTATTTACTGTTTGTATTAAGCTCTCAATTGAGGCTTCAATACGGCTAAAATTAGACCCTGGAGCTTCGTTTACTGGTACCGGTTTTTGCGCTGTATTGTGGTTACTTTTTAAAATGTTAGCGTATGAAAATTTATTATTAGGTTGTTGCTGAGCAATAGTCGCGTTTGATTTCAATACGTTTGAATATTGTTGCTGACTGGTGGACGGTTGAGGTAACTGAGGGTAGCTTAAAAGTGTGATAGGCTGAGCGGGGATATTATTTTCTTTTTTGTGCGAGGAGCGTTTAAAAAACGAGTAAACGAGTAACGTCTTGGGATCACCTTGTATTTTGTCACAGTTAGCGGTACTGTGCAACTCACCACATACAGCGCAAACGGTAGGCAACTTGCAATAAGTTTTGGTATGGCCAAATTCATGACAGTTCATGCATTGGATAGGTCCAGCTCTTTTATGTGGCATCTCAACTGTAACTCTTCTGTGTAACAAGTACTTTAGATTATAGATTAGGTGCGATTAATTTGTTTTTAATTTTCAAGTCACCTTGCTGTAGCTTGACTCTAAAAATAGGTTGGGGGATTTTTTTCCCTATTTTTGATGTTAGATACATTTTTAACTTTGAAGCCATTATTTTCAAGGCCAGACTTAACCTCTTCTGGGTCCACACTAGAAGCTTTACCTTTTATTACGACGGTTAGACCTTTAGCACTCTTTAATTGGTACGTATAAAAGTTTTTGTTTTTTGACTCAAGGTCAGAAACTATTTTTCGGTAATTACTTTCTTGCACTACCTGGATTTTTGTTTCGTTAATATTTCCGCGCTTAATTGGAGTTACATAGAACTCATTTTCTCCAATTAAGGAGATAAGGCTTTTTACCAAAAAACTAGAGTTCTGCTCTCTTAAATATATCGGTGGAGGTTTACTCGACCTTGTTGTAGTTGTGTCTTCATTGTCTTGTTCAGATAAAATCGCGAAACGATTTTCGGAATTTTTTATTTTGTTTTTTCCATCTCTGGGAACTTGAAGCTGTTGAAGCTTTTTGAGCTGATTTTGGACTTCTTCCCCTTTTTAACACGGTTATGTATCTGTCCATTCCTGTTTGAATTTTATTATCATTTAATGTACTCACCGCATCTACCATTTTGTGCACGTTGGTCACCTTGTTACTTATTGTTTGTTTGTTTGTTTGTACAGTTTGCTGATGGGTGCAATTGTTGTTGCTTCTTGATCACTATTTAACATGTTCAGAGATAATGATCGCTCACGAGTATTTGTGTTTTCTGTTAAATTCAGGTTTTTGCTTAATTCATTTTTTTTATTGTCGTCATCAGCAACTAAAGTTCCTACTGCTTGTAGGATTATTGTGGTTTTTATCAGAAGACGAACTCATTAGAGTTCTCTTTTTTTATTTTCACTTATATTAGGTTGTGTATGCAAATATTTATGTATATTGCACACAAGCAAAAAATAAAATAAAACCAGTAAAATAACTGTTCAATAAATGTTTTGTTTTTTTATATTTTTTGTGACTTTTTTTATATATTTTTTATATTCAGTTGCGACGATTACAAAAACGCGTCTGTTCACCACGAGAGTTGAAACTCGATGATGATCAGAAAAAAATGCTGACGTATACTGCCATATAAATGTGCGTGTAGTTGTGTATTAAAGACGTGCATGAGTATACCTAAAAGTATTTGCAAAACAAATATACCATATACATAATTGTTAAAATTGATACTAAAGAGCGAAAAAGAGTACACAACATTGTATTTGTTTGGTTTTTGTAACACATGTTACTGGTACAAACAAAAACAGTTGAATTTTGATTTTGCACCAGTATATATCTGTATTTGTTTTTTATTCTCCAGTAACTGTTGTACCACAAATATTTTCAAAATAATTGTTGTTACAGAGATATTTCCAAGCAATAGTAACATAATATAAGAAATATTAATTGTGTATGGATGTTGCTTTTCTTTGAAAACATTTAAAAACATAATGTAAAAAACTGGGTTCGTTTTTCATATTTATAGTATGTAATATAAGTACATGTGCGTAAGTCGTGTTTTGAGCTAATTTTTGTGTAGTTAAAATTTTTTTTTTAAAAAATGAATAATCTATTTATAAAACAAAAAGATCAATCATGAAATGAAAGATATTCGCTTTTTTCTGAAAAACAATATTTCTGGATGCAATAGACTAGACATAATAAAGTATGAAAGACTTAGACTCGGTCACTCTAAACTTACTCACGGACACCTTTTAAACCTTCCAACATCCCCCACCTGCAACTGCTTAGTCCCTACTCCAGCACTGTCCAAAATTCAACAACAAAAGAAATATATGTTTTAATAATAATGATCGGATGGAATTTTTATCAAATCCATCTCCTGAAAATATTATAAAAATTATAACCTTTCTAAAAGAATCAAATTTGTATAATCTTATATAAAATTAAAAAAAAAAAAAATGAATTGCTAGTACGTAAGTTATAACACATACAGAGCTGAAGGCCATTGTTGCTATTGCTCTTATATACATATATTATCTTGTAATTTTAATTATAAGCTAATAATGAAATAAATAAATAAATAAATAAATGTTTGTATGTACATACATATGTACATACTCTGTTCCTTTAATACCTATCATGTTAGATAATTAATTGTATAGAAAAATTGCACTCTTATTTTAGAAAATTATTACAATTTTTTATAAAAAAAATAGGTCGCTATATAAATAGATCAATATAAAATTGAAGAAGGTCGAATAAAATAGAAGAACAGTAACAAAAATAAATAATTTAAAATTTTTTTCTTATCATGTTATTACAACTTTCCAGAGTACCACAAATAACTATGTTATAAACATCAGTATTTGTTCATATCTGTTTTATGAAAACAAATAAAAGCAAATATGTTCCTCTCATTCTCTGTTTATCTACTCATACAGTATCTGTTTTGCAGAATAACAATACTTACTAATACCAGATACAAGAAAATATTTACTAATACATACCAGAAGTTGAAAACTAAGAGAAACTGGTACAAACAGATAGAACTGTGCACGTCTTTATTGTGTATGCGTACACCATGGTCTAATAATCAGGTCTGCGCAAGAAGGAATATGGGTTTTTGTAGGGTTGTGTTTTGACCGTTAAATAATCTGCAAAAATATGGTAAGTTAATTCGGTCTTGTCAAAAGTTGTTTACATTTTTGGCCGCCATCATGAATATTATTGTTTACGTTATGCTTTTTGTTTTTGCATAACCAATAAATACATACAAAACAACTTTTGTTTTGTTTTGTATACAGCTTTGTTTTGACAATGTTGAATTAATTTTACACAAACAAAATTCATGTCGATTTTGTTGTTGCGTTGATACGCGCACCTTTTTATTCCACCATGGCGTACACATGCGGTCTGCAACAATAGCTGCCAGATTTGACGATTTATCGCCATTTTGACGATTTCGGGTCCTAAAAATTACATGGTGACGATGGGACGATTTATACCCTCATTTTGACGATTTTAAATAATTCAAGTTTGCAACACTTATATGTACTAGTAAAGCAACCCCGAACTGCTGAAAATTGTAATGAGCAACTTTTTAAAAACTAGCTTGCTTAATACAGAAAACTTTTATTTAACTGATTATAAAAAAACAATTTTTTAAATTTAGAAGACATTTATTTAGGAATATTTGCCAGAGACGTATTGAAAGAAGCACAATTATATGCAAAAAAAAAATATGATAGCAGTAATAATTGTGTTAATTTTTATATAGTGCTTTGTGATCAGATATTATCAAGATTTAATTTTTAAAATATAAATAAAGCTCTTGGCCAAAGTAATCCATTCAATATAATTAATGAAGAAAAAAGTTGGTGTTCTGAAATTATAAAAGAATTTTTCATTTTGTTGAAGAAAGTGAAAGCCAAGTCCTGATAAAAACATATAACTATTAGATTTTTGGAAAAAAATATCAGAGATGCAAACTAGGGATTCTAGTCTTTTGTTTCCGGTTTTGACTAAATTTATTACAAAAGTCCTAGTTTTACCACATTCTTCAGAAAATGTAGAAATAATATTTAGCCAGGTAAACATAAATAAGAGTAAAATTAGAAATTTATTGAAAAAGTCGCCTTTGGAAGCAATATTATATACAATAGACTATTTAAAGCTAGACAAATGTAGCTGCTATGATCTCACAGTTGTACCTGAAGTAATTAACATGTTTAATTGCACTATACATTTGTAAAATATATCTATATATGTATATAAAAGAGGATGTGTGTATGTATGTAAGAAATGGACTCGAAAACGGCTGGGCCGAGTTTGATGAAATTTTCAGGGAACTTTCAGAATATTCAGGCGGGTGACATAGGCTATATGAAGTTTTGATTGGACAAAGAGGCGTGGCACCGCCCATATAACCCAAAAATTTAAATCGCCATATTTTGGGCATTTTTTGACCTACGTCGATGATATTTGGTACATATGGTATTGGCATAATTTGGAATAGGTACCAAGAGAAAATTGGGTGGGACCACGCCCCTTTTTTAGTAAAACCAAACTCTTGGACCGCTCTTCCTGAAATTTTCACAGTATGCTACTGTGACTCTGGAAGGAATAATAAGCTATATGAAGTTTAGATTGGACAAAGAGGCGTGGCACCGCCCATATAACCCAAAAATTTAAATCGCCATATTTTGGGCATTTTTTGACCTACGTCGATGATATTTGGTACATATGGTATAGTCATAATTTGGAATACGTACCAGAAGAAAAGTGGGTGGAACCACGCCCCTTTTTAAGAAAATAAAAAATCGTAATATAGTCTTAACTACTGGACCGATCGTCATTAAATTTTCTCAATAGGAATTTTATTTTATACCGGGGGGTAGCGAAGCGCACCGGGTATATCTAGTTATATATATATGTATGTATAGGTACAATTTACATATTTTCTTTAAAAATTATATTTTTATTGTATAAATTTTATTGTAGTTTTTATACATTTTAAGAAAAAAATGTTTCCAAAAATGATATCGCACTTTATCAACAAGAGGCTATAAACTCAAAATTTTTAAAATTTCGTTTTTTGCAAGAAATCGATGGTCATATCAACCCACTGTAAAAATTTTACACCATCTTATCCATTCTTTCACAAAAAAAAATACAGTTGTATCTCTTTTTATGGTAGAAGAGTAGTATTACAAAAAAAGTTTTTTGCCTCTACTGAAAATTTAAAAATTTTGATTTAATACCCTCTTGTTGATCAAGTGCGATATTTAAAATGCATATTTTACTACATTGGAAAAAAATAAATTAAGGATTGAATTTTTTCCATACAATGTATATATGTATATATTTCAAAGTAGTAAAAAACATGCAATCTATTTACATGTGATTTTATTGTGAATTCTAATTAAAGTATCTGATCTCTGTATTTAAAGAATGCTGTTTTGTTTAATAAGATTTGTTTACTTAAAAGTTTTGTTATATTTTGCCTCTGATAAAATATGTTTTGTTGGTAAAAAAACGGTTTTTTCATTTGACGTTTTTATGACGATTTCAATAAGCTATATTGACGATAATGACGATTTTTGCCCAAAAATATGACGATATTACCTCAAAAAATCTGGCAGCTATGTCTGCAACTATAAAAGGCAGCACATTAACAATGAACAGTGAGTTGCTGTGTAGCCGTCGCACAGAGGGGTGAAATCGCAAAAAATGGATATTAATTGAAAAACGAAAATGAAGTTTTTTAAAAAATACTTATTACTCGATTAAAGAGTACTAAATTCTACATCACTACCGAAAATTTCAATGTCATATGTTTTTTACTTTTCTTGCTACGTAGCCTTAAAGTTAAGAAATTTTTAAGTTTTTTTCTAATAGTTGTGAAAATTGAAATTTGTCATACTTTAAAGCTAAATATTTTAATTTTTAACAGTCAAAAGTGATACTTTTATTATGGAATCTTCAACGTCAGGTATTTTAACGTAAATAAAAACAAAAAAATTTAACAAAAAATATGTAGAAATATTTTTAATTTTTTTTTAAATATGCTTAAATTTGGGCTATTTTTAAAATATATGTGGAGTTTTAAATGGGAATAGGGTAAAATTGGGTAAAAGTGTATATTGTGTATTAAACTGTAGTATGTAAGCTTTCATATTTATAAATAAAATGTTGCGCGTTTTTGCGCCAATTAAATATATTTAATAAATTAAAAAAATAGCCACTCATAAAAAAGCGGTTCTTGTTGTCTTTAATTTGTTTTGTTCTCGTTTTCGTTGTTATGATTGTTATTGTTGTTATTGTTATACTACAATTTTTTTGTTTGTTGGTAGCAGTATTGCCATAAGATAAATATGAAATAGTGCTAGGGCATTTAAAAAAAGTTGCTAAACAGCTCTTAAAAATTAATTAAAGGCCCTGCAGAAAAAAAACTAGTAAAATTACTAAATACGCAAAAAATAAAATTATTAAATTTAGAAACAATAAAAAAAAATTTTAAAAAGAGCTAAACAAAAAAATAGCAAATTTTAAAAATGTTGATTGCTAGATTGTGCTAGATCTAGCACCCAAGGTGTAAAAATGGCAAGCCTGGTTACTAGTTATTCGTTATTTTTGTGTTTGTAAAAACGTCAAATGTACTGAAAGTGCTGTAAAGTTTGTTATTGGGTAATTGGTACAAACAAATACTTTAAGCTTCTGATTTATAATATGCTACTGTCTAAACTTTTTAGGAACAAGCTCCAAAACAGTATTTTTCTCTCGTCAGAGTCTTTACGATATTTTTCGGAATGCAGACTCTTTGCTATTTAAAGAAAAATTTAATATTTTGAAAGAAGAAATAATAAAACGTACAAACCCTGTTGATATGAAAGATTTTCAAACTAAATTTAATAGTTTCGTTTTTGATTTTAAGAGTCGATGGTCTAAATCAAATAGACATGATGGCCGTTTTTGTAGAGATAATAAAAACTGGTTAGATTCTTCCATCTCATTTGTAGTGCACACAAATAAAAGAGGCCGCAAAGAAATGGAGTTTGATGAATGTTCATCAAAAACAAAAACAAAGAAATGCAAGGATTTAAGAGATAAGTCATCGCTGTCTGTGTTAAGCTATGCCACTCAAATGAGTTTACGAGCTTCTGGCCATATAGAAGCATCAAAAATATTGAAAGATATTACTTCTTCCCCATCTAGAGCGGCAAAATATAAGGCAAGTTTGACATCACAAGAACGTGCAAAACAACTAAGTGCAGAATCTGCGCTTATAGTGCTGGCAGAAGCAAAGCTTACTCGTACCCAGTATAATGTGATTAGAAAAGCTGCTCCGGAGAAGTTTCCTTCTTACACAATCGTCCAACAAGCGAAAAAAGATTGTTACCCAATGGAAGACGCAATACGAGTAACCGAAACAACAGCTCAAATAAGTCTGCAAGCTCTTCTTAATCACACTGTTGAAAGTTTAGTTTTACTGCAAAAAGATGTTATTGCCACCTTATGTGATTACGAATTGTCAAAAATTATCTTATACACAAAGTGGGGATTTGATGGAAGCTCCGGACACAGCTCATACAAACAAGCTTTCCATAGTCATGGTGCAAGTGACGCAGCGGTTTTCATAACGTGCATTGTTCCACTTAGAATGGTGTGTCAAAAAAAAGTTATCTGGCAAAATCCTCGCCCATCATCAACAAGATTTTGTAGGCCATTAAAAATTGAATTTGTTAAAGAATGTTTGAGTGTCTCCACACAAGAAAAAAAAAGGGTGGATGAAGAGATAAATGAGCTTGAAAATTCTCTAGTATTCACAGAAGACAGATCTGTAAGCGTAGCTCATAAGCTTATGTTAGTAATGGTAGATGGAAAAGTTTGCAATGCACTCACAGACACAAAATCAACCCAGAGGTGTTATTTATGTAAAGATTTTAATAATGTGGAAAAAATGATCGCCAAGGAGGTAAAAACAGATACGTTGGATTTTGGTCTATCTATATTACATGGTTGGATTCGTTTTTATGAATGTCTTTTACACGTGTCGTATAAATTACCAATAAAAAAATGGCAAGCTAGAACTGATTCCGATAAAACAATAGTTGCTGAAAACAAGAGACGAATTCAAACAGAATTTAGAAATAAAACTGGTCTTATTATAGACCAACCAAAACCCGGCTTCGGCAATTCGAATGATGGCAACACGGCTAGAAGATTTTTTGAAAACGCTAGTATATCAGCAGATATAACGAAAATTGATTTTGAACTAATTGAAAAGATGCACACAATTTTAATTGTTGTATCTTCTGGTCATGAAATCGATGTTGAAAAATTCAGGCAATTTTCATATAATACAGCTCGACTTTTTGTAGAGAAATATCCGTGGTTTAACATGCCTCCTACTCTGCATAAGTTTTTAATACATGGTCCAGAAATCATTTCGCACGCTTTATTACCGATTGGCCAACTGTCAGAAGAAGCACAAGAAGCTCGAAATAAGGATTTTAAAAACTACAGAGAAAACTTTTCGCGTAAATGTAGCCGGGAGGAATCGAATCGGGATATACTAAATAGGTTTCTATTAACCTCAGATCCAATTATTTCTGGAAAAATCAAGTTAAATAAAAATAAAATAAAACACCTCCCAAAATCAGCAGTGGAGCTATTAATTTCGCCGTCAATTTTGCCGACAGAAACAGAAATCGCTTATTATACAGATGACGATGATGAGGCTGACGGTGTCGATGGATGGGAATCTGAAGAGTTTGGACATATATTCTAAAAAAGCAGGTTAGAAACACTTTATAAAATAAAATGTATATATTTTTGCTACTTTTTCGATAAAAGGCTACAAATATAATTTTCATTTCTCGAATAATATAGGAAAACAGTATAAAAACCAAGAATAACATCAACAAAATGATTTAATGACTAGACAAGTGTGGGTCAAAATGGGTTAAAGTTCCAAAATTGTCATTTTCACTTGGTGGTGTAAGGTACAACACTCGTAGCAAATTTCATCAAAATCGGATGTCGTAAGGCTCTCCAGTTGCTTGATTTGAGAAATATTAATGCAAATTCTTTAATATAATATTAGTTAAATTAAATAAATAAAAAAAGTTTTCTTCAAAAGTATACAATATTTTTTTTTTTTTTTTATAACTTATGTATAACTAATCCAAAAAAAATACTACCTAATCAATTAGACCCTTCGTTGAATTAATCTCCATTTTGGGGAAATCGAACCCACTGTGCGTCGTTGCGTTTTTAAAAACAATCTTATTTGTGGGTTAATAGCAATTGTAAGGTAAAACAATACACCAGGCTGTTGCAGCCTACCGTATTGTCTCGATCTGGGAGAGTGTTGACGGCCGGTTTATAATCTGTCGAAAGCCGCTCCTCCATTTTGGGAATCCTGACTGTTGTTACATCGACCAGACTTCAGAGGCTTCACCATTTTTAACCAATTTGAGCGAAATTAATATAAAAAAACCGTATTCATTTTATGGAACGCATCCCTGTATTCCACTGAAACCAGCGGAAATGTGTCGTCAAATAAAATCTCAAATAAATTCTTACATTGAATTATAAAAAAACATTTATTTTTTCTGTGACATACGAGAGCGTAAATGTATATTATATTACACACAATCTCTAAAGCTGGATTCACCCATTGTTTCCGAACAAAATTTTTGTCCGGACAAAATTTTTTGTTCTGAAACATTTTTGCAACTCGATTCACTCATTTCGAACAATTTGTCTGGAAAATCAAAGCTACCGTATGAAATAAATGTGTTTTATTAAATTTATAAGGTGGCAGTACAGTGACAGATGAATTAAATTTGGTGTTTTATATGTCAAACGCACTTATTTTTTATTGCTTAAAAAGAAAATTACATGTTAAAAAAAATTAATAAAAATCGGCTAGTTTTTTTTACTATCAATTGAGCTTTTCTTTATTTTTATTTTACTGGATATAAGTTACTATGTGCTTTTATTATACATACTTATAACATAATGTGGCAGCTCGCTTCAACTTTGGCTGAGAAAATAAAATAGGTGGCATCTTGTTTCAACTTTGTCCGGACAAAATTTAAAATTAAACCAATTCAACCAAAAAATGTTCCGAACAAATTTTATTCTCTTTTTCTCTCACTCTCAAAAAGAGAAACGCCAAACTTCATATAAAAAAAATTTTGTCCGGTCAAAAATTTTGTTCCGAAACAATGGGTGAATCCAGCTTAAGGGTTGGCATGGAATGAACCTTGTAAAAGTGTATGAAATTTATGACTAAGCCAGCGATCATAAAATCTAACAAAAAATTAGAGCCATTTCTTTCCTAATTTCATTTTTAGAGAGAAAAAAACTCATATTTTGTCATTGCATGTATCTGAGAAAACCACAAAATTAAAAACCTCAAATACTCTCTTTTCTTTTTATGTTAAAAAATTTAAATTTGTCGTTTTTTTCGTTTTGCTGCATTTTAATTTAAAGTTTGAGAAAGAAAATAATTTTATTTATTTTTATTTATTTATTTTCGATGTCCCATACACAAGGCTTAAGTCTTATTTTACAGTATGGAACTGAGCATTTGTAAATACAATAAATCAGAAAACAAAAACAAAATTGATTTGGATTTAAGTTTGCGCTTTTTAAATATAAAATGAAATTAAAAATCTTATAAATTTAAAAAGTAAACCAAACTTAATAATAAAACCAGCTAAAATAATAATAAATAAAAAAGATATGTAACCTGAGAAAATGAAAACCTACCATCAGACTTCAAAAAACAATATATGTATGTACAATGATATATTCAACGTGAGAAATGACAAAAATAGTTTTCCTGAATTGACGTGCGTTACTAATGGTCTGAATTCTATAGGAGATTCCGTTCCAGAGACTGACAGCATTAATAAAGAATTGGTATTTAGAAACTAGAGTTCGATGACCAAACGCAAGAAGTCTTTTACCTCTAGCAAGCGTTCAATTTCAGTTTCAACTCTCGCAGTGTACAGACGCGTTTTATAATCGTCGCAACTGAATATTAAAATTATCAAAAATTTAAAGTCACAAAAAATACAAAAACAAAACATTTATTAAACAGTTATTATACTGGTTTTATTTTATTTTTTTTTTTTGCTTGTGTATACATACAAAAATTGAATTAAGCACAAACCTGAATTCTACACAAAACACAACTATTCGTACATGTTAAATAGTGATCAAGAAGCAACAACAATTGCACCTATTAGCAAACTTGTCAGCTTAGCTGTACAAGCAAACAAACAAACAATAAATACCCAGGTGACCAACGTGCACAAAATGAATAAAATTATGGATAAAGTAAGTGAAAATAGTGATAATAAAATTCAAACAGGTATGGATAGATACATAACTGTGTAAAAAAGGGGAAGAAGTCCCAAATTTGCTCAAATTGCGTCAACGGCAAAAGTTCCCAAAGATGGGAAAAATATAAAAAATTCCGAAAATCGTTTCGCGATTTTAACTGAACAAGGTGATGAAGACACAACTAATACAAGTTTGAGTAAACCACCACCGATTTATTTAGAAGAACAGAACTCCAGCTTTCTGGTAAAAAGCCTTATCTCGTTAATTGGAGAAAATGAGTTTTACGTAACTCCAATCAAGTGTGGGAAAATTAATGAAACAAAAATTCAGGTATCTAAAGAAAATAATTACAGAAAAATAGTCTCAGACTTTGAGACTAAAAATAAAATTTTTTATACATATCAGCTTAAGAGTGCTAAAGGTCTAACCGTTGTAATAAAAGGTATAGATTCTAGTGTGGATCCAGAAGAGGTCAAGACTGGCCTTGAAAATAGTGGATTCAAGGTGAAAAATTTTTCAAACATCAAAAATAGAGAAAAAATCCCCCAACCAATATTTAGAATCGAGTTACAGCCAGGTGACATAAAGATAAAAAAAAATGAATCCCATCCAATCTATGATCTAAAGTATTTGTTACACCGGAGAGTTACCGTTGAGCAGCCACATAAAAGAGCTGGACCTATCCAATGCCTGAACTGCCAAAAATTTGGGCACACGAAAACTTATTGCAAGTGCCTACAGTCTGCGTTGTATGTGGTGAGCTACACAGTACCGCTAACTGTTACAAAACAAAAGGTGATCCCAAGACGTTACTCGTTTACTCGTTTTTTAAACGCTCCTCGCACAAAAAAGAAAATAATATCCCCGCTCAGCCTATCACACTTTTAAGCTACCCTCAGTTACCTCAACCGTCCACCAGTCAGCAACAATATTCAAACGTATTGAAATCAAACGCGACTATTGCTCAGCAACAACCTAATAATAAATTTTCATACGCTAACATTTTAAAAAGTAACCACAATACAGCGCAAAAACCGGTACCAGTAAACGAAGCTCCAGGGTCTAATTTTAGCCGTATTGAAGCCTCAATTGAGAGTTTAATACAAACAGTAAATACTTTTACTCTCAACATGTCCTGTATGATGCAGGAGATGTTGAAAATGCAGTCTACTTTGTTGCAGGCTGTATTAAGCAAACCATGAACTTGAAAATATGTTTTTGGAACGCAAACGGCATCTGCCAACATAAAAATGAAATAGAATATTTCCTTCTGGATAAACAAATCGATGTTATGCTTATCTCAGAAACTCATTTGACGTCTCGAAGCTATTTTAGAATTAGTGGATATAAGTTCTACGACACCAAGGATCCCCGAGGTAGAGCTTGTGGTGGCTCGGGAATTCTAATAAAAACTCGAATAAAACACTACCTGTTAAATGAATTTTGTGAAGATTACCTTCAAGCAACAAACATCTGCATTGACAATTTTTATCAAAAACTTGTGATATCATCTGTTTATTCTCCTCCCAGGTTTTCAATTTCAGAGAGTCAATATACCGCATTTTTTTTGTTTGTTTGTGTTTTGTTTGAAACAATTTCAAAAATGGGTTTTAATGTAGTTTCAAGTGGTCAGCCAACATATTGGCCAACGGATCGACAAAAAATTCCTGATATTATCGACTTTGGAGTTATGAAAGGTGTACCCAGCGAAATGATTGAAGTTGAAGCATCCTTGGATTTATCTTCAGATCACTCGCCTACTATTATCACTATTTACTCACACACAACTGCAACATCAACATGCGATTTACCGCTGACATCTGCACGTATTAACTGGCTGAAATACAAAAATATTTGAGTGCTCATTGCACGGAAAATATGCTGTTGAGAACACCTACTGACATAGAAAATTCTATTAGGTTGTTTGAAGCACATGTTAATGAAGCTGCTCTTAATGCTTCTTCAAATCAACCAAATCAACAAGTAAGATTCAACAACATTTCTTCTGTAGATATAAAAAGGCTATTGACTGAAAAACGGAGAGCGCGACGAGAATGGCAACGTTACAGATCGCCTCAGCTAAAATTAAGGCTTAAGGAGTGTACCAAACAGCTCAGAAAAGTTTTACAAACACAAAAAACAGCTTCGCTGCGAAAATTTCTTCAAGAACTCGACGCAACACCACAAACAGATTATTCGCTTTGGCGTGCAGCCAGAGGACTTAAAAGGCCAGTGATTTGCAAACCTCCGTTACGAGATTCGAATGGTGACTGGGCAAGAACTGATGCTGAAAAAGGTGCTCTTTTTGTTAAGCACTTAGAAAAAGTATTTACACCGGATATTTCTACTGATATTGTTGAACTGCCACCAGTCATCTCTTTACCAGAAATACCGTTAAGATTTAACATTGTGGAGATTGAAAAGGCCATCACTAGTCTTAACACCAAAAAAGCCCCAGGTGTCGACAAAATAAGCAACAAAATGCTTCAACAACTGCCTTATATTGCAAAAAGAATTATACTATTCATTTTTAATAGTATTCTACGGCTGCTATACTATCCTGCAGAATGGAAGGTTTCGATGATTATCATGATACCAAAGCCCGGCAAGGATCATACGAAGGTTGAATCCTATCGGCCTATTAGTTTATTGCCCAACATTTCAAAACTATTTGAAAAGCTGTATATGAGCAAGCTGATGCCTATAGTGAATAGAAGTGGATGCATTCCAGATCATCAATTCGGTTTTCGCAGACAACATAGCACAATTGAACAAACTCACAGACTTGTGAATGTTATCAGAGACACTTTCGAAAAGAAGAAATATTGCTCTTCGCTCTTTATAGATGTTTCTCAAGCTTTCGATAAAGTATGGCACGAAGGTCTTATACATAAATTAACACAAAATCTACCCGCAAACATTGTTAGGCTTTTAATAAGCTACCTAATTGAACGAAAATTTGTAGTTAGGGAAGGCAATTTTTTAAGCCCATCGCAGTCGATCGAAGCCGGAGTTCCCCAAGGGAGTATCTTTGGTCCATTACTTTATTTAATATATGCCCCTGACTTACCGTTAAGCAGTAACATTCATACATCAACATTTGCCGATGATACTGCTTTTCTAAGCGTTCACGAAAATCCTGTGGAAGCTTCCCGCAATTTACAAGGGTATATATCCAAATTGCAAAATTGGCTCAAACAATGGCGTATTAAAGTTAACGAGCAGAAATGTGTGCACGTAACTTTTACGTTGCGCAAGGAAACATGCCCGCCTATAAAAATTAACACCGAGACCATACCGCAACACACTGTTGTCAAATATCTAGGCGTTCATCTTGATCGCCGTTTAACATGGAAATCGCATATAGACGCAAAGTTAATACAAATGAAATTAAAAGCAGCCCAAATGAATTGGCTTACTGGAAGAAATTCTATACTAAGCCTAGACTGTAAACTACTATTATACAACGCGATCCTAAAACCAATATGGTTCTATGGAATCCAGTTATGGGGCACTGCCTCAGCATCAAATGTCGAAAAAATTCAAAGGCGACAAAATAAAATTCTACGTACAATTACAGCAGCTCCCTGGTATGTCAAAAATCATCGGATTCATAAAGATCTAGATGTTCCGTTGGTGAAGACAGTATTTTCAATAAACGCTCAAAAATATATAAAAAAACTTGAGGTGCAACCAAATGTACTTGCGCGCAATATTTTAAATTATAGAGGCCACACCCGGCTGAAAAGGAGGGATACTCTTTTTCTCAGCCGTACACGAGAGATGTAAAACAACATAAATTAACCGTTGAAATTAAAAATTTTGTTTAGTATTGGCTAAACTTATATGTAATATTTTTTAGATTTAAGATTTGAAAAACTTATCGATAATTTACTGCCTGGTCCACGATGTCGATCGACAACTTAAGCGAGCGACAGCAAGTCACTCACTATCGATCGCTTAAGCGCCCCACTAAATATCGACTTGTCGGTCGTCTGGCTTTACGTGTTTAACGTAATCATTGTCAAATGACTATATTGCCACATCAAATATTCCATGTTAGTTGAGCCATAAATATGGCCATTTGAACGTGGAACAACTACCAGGTATGCACACTTCGATAACAAGTACAACAAACAAAAAACAACTAGTATATTGTTGGTATAAAATACTCGCTTTTTTATTGAAACAATAAAATAAATTTAACAATTTCTTAAAAATCCTTTGCAAACTGTAACAATTATTTGTGTATGCTGTAAAACTTTATCAGTTAGTATGAAAATTTGATATAAAGCAATCTGAGTCAGCTTTTAATAAGCTACCTAATTGAACGAAAATTTGTAGTTAGGGAAGGCAATTTTTTAAGCCCATCGCAGTCGATCGAAGCCGGAGTTCCCCAAGGGAGTATCTTCGGTCCATTACTTTATTTAATATATGCCTCTGACTTACCGTTAAGCAGTAACATTCATACATCAACATTTGCCGATGATACTGCTTTTCTAAGCGTTCACGAAAATCCTGTGGAAGCTTCCCGCAATTTACAAGGGTATATATCCAAATTGCAAAATTGGCTTAAACAATGGCGTATTAAAGTTAACGAGCAGAAATGTGTGCACGTAACTTTTACGTTGCGCAGGGAAACATGCCCGCCTATAAAAATTAACACCGAGACCATACCGCAACACACTGTTGTCAAATATCTAGGCGTTCATCCTGATCGCCGTTTAACATGGAAATCGCATATAGACGCAAAGTTAATACAAATGAAATTAAAAGCAGCCCAAATGAATTGGCAACTTAAGCGAGCGACAGCAAGTCACTCACTATCGATCGCTTAAGCGCCCCACTAAATATCGACTTGTCGGTCGTCTGGCTTTACGTGTTTAACGTAATCATTGTCAAATGACTATATTGCCACATCAAATATTCCATGTTAGTTGAGCCATAAATATGGCCATTTGAACGTGGAACAACTACCAGGTATGCACACTTCGATAACAAGTACAACAAACAAAAAACAACTAGTATATTGTTGGTATAAAATACTCGCTTTTTTATTGAAACAATAAAATAAATTTAACAATTTCTTAAAAATCCTTTGCAAACTGTAACAATTATTTGTGTATGCTGTAAAACTTTATCAGTTAGTATGAAAATTTGATATAAAGCAATCTGAGTCAGCTGTGCTAGTAAGCTCACCTCTTTAATATGCATTGCTTCAAATGTAAAAACAAAGCATATGTTTTCAATAAATCAATTTTGTGAAAAATAATTTACGACAAAATAATTTTTGCTATTGTGTTCATTTCACAAATTCAACAAGAACCTGCAATGGCTTTAGATTTGGTTTTTTAATGCTGAACAATGTGTTTGCTAATCAATAATTATTAGCTGTACAACAATATTTTTATTAATATGTGTACATACATACATATTTACATACATATGTACATAAATACCTACCAATTTCCCATCATGAAATTTTCTAAAATTATTACATATGTACATATGTATGTATATACATACATATGTATGTATATACATACATACTTATGTATAAAATAACCATTTTTTTAAATTATTTTTCAAATTAATTTCCCTGTCGACAACCAAAAAGCAAGTGACTGATTTTGACAGTTGCTGTCGCACAATATTTCTTAGTGGGGCGCAAATTTGTATGAAAATACTTACGTTATCGCTCGCTTTGATTGTCGATCGACTTGTCGTGCTGAAATTATTAGTGGGGCGCAAATCAGCTGTTTGTCGTCACAAAAGCAAGCGAGCGATAACGGTCGACATCGTGGACCAGGCTGTTAATTTATAATTAAAGATTCAATAAATAATAAAATTTATCAAAAAAAAAAAAAAAAAAAAAAGCAAGCGTTGAAAAGCTTAAACGTTCAAAGAGATGTTCAGGTTGATGTGTATATAATAAAAATAATAATTATACTATAAAAATAATAATTATACTATCGAACCATTATAATGAGAATTTTTTTATATCTCTAATTTCTTAAGCTAAGATCCCACTATCGGTGCAAACAGCACAATCTGCGACATATCGGCCAAATCTTAATTGCGACAATAATCGGTACAATGCCATCACAATATCGATCATTATACCGATACAGTTTAATACTATATTCACACGACAAGATGAAGCACTTGCTTCGCTTTCTGAAGCATGTTTATGAATCTAGCTGTTCACGCGACTCATGTACTTGCTTCGATTTGACAGTTCTCTTTTTAATAACAAATAAAATCTAAAATGGACAAAAAAAATAAGTTAAAATTATTACGCATTTTTAAAAATGCACAAACATATTTTTTGTTTCCATTGTTGTTTTATCTTTATAGTCTTAATCCAATTTTTCACTTTTAATTAAGTTTTTGTTGTGTTTTTTGCATCTAGTTCAGATAAACTTCCGATAAATTCCGATAAAATTTAGAGAAGACAGCAATTTTTCATGCTTCGCAAGTAGATTCATTATGAATTTACATGCTTCGCTCTCAATATTTTGTATGGCGAAGCATGTTGCTTCGCTCATGATTGGGGTGTGAAGCATGAATAGAGAGCGAAGCATGTTCGGTGTGAACGTAGTATAATAAAGTAGTTTAATCCTGTGTTTGAATGACTACGAACTGGTTCGATTTAGGTAAAACATGCATGATTTTAACACAGGCGTGACATTGGAGATCATGTGTTTTTGCACCAATTTAAATAAAAAGCAATACTTCAGAACGCATGAACTAAGACAATGAAAAATCGATGATTTAGATACGTTTTTTCATTGGTAAAATAAATCAGTTCTAATACGTGAAGATATTTTTCATATCGTTAGCTGAAATCCAAAACCACGTAACTAACATTTTTATTATTTTTCAGTAGAAACAAAATATGTTATGTGTTACATTCTTACGGTTTTCGCTTATAAAATGTCTAATTTTTATTATATGAAATGCGTATAAACGGGCTAATAGAATAATACAAGCAGTAATTTAAAGATAGTTTTTAAACAATTTATTTCTGTTAAACTTGGAAATATTTTTAAATTGAAATATATTTGTTTTGATAATATTATGATTTGAATACAATCATTTAAGATAAACACATTCGTGTAGTTTTTATGTACGAGATTGAGATTTAAATTAACTTTTTATCTATATTCACTTTTTGATTTGACGGTTGTTTTATTTTTTTATTTTTTATTATTATTTATTTTATTTTACATTAAATTAATCGCCCAATTCACTAGCTCCCCTTTTATCGTGTCAAAGCGAATTCATACCAGGTAGCCTTATCCCAAGGCGAATTTATTATAAGGTGGGAGAAATGGCGAAAATTCGTCATTTCGAAACGATTGTCAAATATTGTAATATTTCCTTTAGTATTAAATTCTTTGTTTACAAACAAATTTGTTTTTTTTAATTATTATACAAATTTGACGATCGTTTGGAAATTTACACAAACAAAATGCCTGTTGTTTTTCGTGTTGTATTTGTTTTATTCTGGCTCCCACCTTATAATAAATTCGCCTTACCTTATCCCTACAAATACAACATTCGCCGCCAAAATTCCAACTCGATATGTCAAAACAAACTCAAAAATATCCTTACAGAAATAATTTGATTTGTTTTAGATTCCAAAAACAGTGGAATAATAAAAACTAGTGACGAATTGGATTTAAAATCTTTTGGTGTATTTTTCATAAAATGTGCAGAAATAAAAACAAATTTTAAATTTATTATAGCTTCAACATCACTTTAACTAATTAGATAACCTTTACTATACAAGCTTTTAAGTCATTTGTCTTCCATTCAGGTTTCAATGTGAGACGACTCATCAAAGCACCTGTGTAGAGAGCAGATACCAAAGCGTGTCGTAAGCCGCCACACCACGTCAAGGTAGTTATCCTGGTGGGGTCGATGTAGGTAAATTAAACAAATGCGGTTGATATTGAAACTAAACAAACAAATTATATACATATAAAAAGAAATATAAGACAACATGCAAGTTACATGATGGTCCTTTTTACCTTTTTTGTCATTGTTAATTTATAAATACATACTGACAACCTAAATCAGCGGTGCCCGGGCCTTATGCTCTTCATGCTCATTTGTTTCTGTAATACTCTTAGCTATAGGCTGTGTGTTTTAATATGCTCATACAGCACTCAGCACTAGCAATACGAAATACACAAACAACTTTTTCTTATTATTTTTTTTTTGTCGTTTTTCACTGTATACACGCAAGAGCAAAGCAACAACACTTTCGTATGCTTTGCTGGTAAACATTGACGACAGCCATCATCAATGTACATTTTGTTTTTGTTTAACGTATGATATGAAATAAATATATGATATATATTTTTTTTGGTTTTCTTTGCATGTATTTGTTTTTACAACAAAAAATTTTGAATAAAAATTTGTTTTTCTTTAAATGTATGGGTTTTTGCTCTTCCATAAGGAACTTGTGGGCACCGCAGGTTTAAAGGTTTGGTGTTTGCTCTTCCATAAGGAACTTGTGCACACCACTGATTTAAAGTATTGCAATTTTAAGCAACACTGAAGTGTAAAGCATACATCTCGTTTTTTTAAGATTCATTTATTTATCAAGAGTTTTCCCAAAGAATTGTAATTAATTTTAGAGCACAAAAAATGTTGGTAGTCAAAAGAAAAATGATATTGTTCTCTTTGTTTCAATTAGTGGGTTTTGTCAGTGAATTTAATTGAAGAAAAATCTTGTTTTTTTAAACTTTTACATTCCATAGCCACAATAAGTCATCAAATGGAAGCAGATTGATGGTATTTTCACACATGTTCATGATAAAAATCGATCTTGAATATTGAGAGAAAATTTTATAAATCTGAGATAATCAATCGCTTAACCCATTTCTGGGCACTGCTACATACTGTGATATTTCGTAACATTTAATTAGATTGTTAAATATCTAAACCAAATACAGATACCAATTTCAGTTTATTTTTCATTAATGAACGTCATTAAATAGCCAGCTCTACATTTTAGTTGTGATGTGTACCATTTTTTTTAAAGATAAAAAAATCAAATACGACGTCACGGAGAAGGTAAGATTGTTAACATTATATTTTTATTAATTTTATATGTATGTACATATAAATAATAGAACTAATAGAAAAATAAAAACTTTGTTATTCAAGTGTTCGTGGCAGAAAGTGCTAAAACAATTTTGGTTAAATTTTTTATATAAGAGTTTTTTGCTTTTATGAATTCATATGACGATATGTATTTTCCATTAAATAAACTTTAGAGTAATCTTTATTTCTAGCTACAAGCACTCAGTCCAGAATACATTGAAGAGGTCATATATTGGAACGAGTTTTCGAAGAACCACCAGTCCTGACTTTTTGACTCTATTTTCAATAATCTTGATTTGATATTTAAAATTAAAAAAATATTGGATACTATAATCAAAGTTTCTACAATTGAAACATTTATTAAGACTCATACCGAAGAACTACAAGCTCATAAGAACGTATCAACTCATTAAAAATAAATTTTTAATTATCATACATATATGTAAATTTTATATTGAATAATAATTTAAGTTTAAAAAAAATTACGTGTATTCGTAATGAAAATCTAAAATTTATATTGTCTTTCATCAAATATTTTAGAAAATAAAAAAAAGTATACGACGTAAATACATATAAATTCATTTAATTAAAAAAACATAATGAAAATTTAAAGCAAAATATGTTTTTTAATGACATGCTTTACACAAAGTTATGTGTGTATGGGTACACGTGTAGATGCAAAATAAAATTCTAAATTTATATAAATGTGTAATTAAAATTATTAAAATGAGCAACGATAGACGTCTAATGATTTTACGTAAATTTTCTCAACCACCGTAGAGAGGCGCGAACATAAACAAAATTGCTTTACTTTTGTTTTGATGATGTAAAACGTACTAAAATCTTTCATATACGAAGATACAAGACCAAAGAGTGTTTTTTCTTTAACTAGTTAATTTGAAAAATCATTATATTCTCTCCCTCAATAGATGGGAACTAGCAACATTTTGAAGAGTCAGTCTTGACTTATGCACCAAATATCAAAAATCATTTCAAAACTATTTCTGAGAAAAAGCGTAGTGAGTATTTACGAAGATATACATATATGTATTATAAGTATTTAAATTTTTTTACACAATCTTCATATAAAATTTTTAATGGCGGTCGGTAGATAGTGGTCTGGTAATTGTTTTATTTTCAAGGCATTTACTTTTCAAAACTCTATAATTTCTTTAATGGGAACATCAACTCAAAATTTGTAATTAAAAGATACTCGTATAAGAAGAGAAACTTAAAAAACACAGTGACTTTCCATTCAATTTCAATATTTCATATTAAATTAAATATTAATTTGCAATAAATTAATGTTACTCAGACGCTCACATGCAGATATGTATCTTGAAAATAATTATAAAATATATTAATCATACGCTTGCATGAAAGAAATGTTAAATATGATTTTAATTACGAAAAATGCAGACTGCATTAAATTCGTTATTAAAGTTTACGCAACGAAAATAATTGTAGAAATTGTTAGTAAACTTTGTTTTAGTTCACATGATTATCTAATTCAATTGCGATATTAATTGAAACTTGATTTAGCTTTGTTGTTAAGTGTATTAATTGAAAATTTGTAAGGAATTATTTTTTCTACATGTTCACAAAAGTTGTATAAATATAGAGTGGTATAAAGCAGCCTTTGTAATAAAGAGAACATGTAGGAATTATCAACGTATTTGTGTTTTTACACTTGTAGAAATTGATTGTTACATTTATTTTTTTACTGTAGCCTAAATTTCATATTAAAAGGTTGTATGCATACACACTGGATTGGTTTAGCGTGTTTATGGACGAAAGAATGAACGAATGAATGAATTTACATTATTAATTATTAATTAATTAAAAAAATTTTCCATTAAAAATATACATATATACAAAAAATCTTCTTCCCACTCAACATTCCACATCCAGAAAAATTAAAATATTCACAGTGTACTAAAAATAACAAATAAAGAGACTAAAAAAAAATAAATATTTTCTTGCCCTTTTTTGCATGTGTTTTGTTGTTGCAAATTCTAAAATAAAGCGATAAATAAGTATGTTTAGGGGGGTTTTGTTGCTTGTGCAAGGGCAAGAACGGATTTCGCCTCTTTCCTGTTCATTGTTTTTTCATATGTACATTTTAATTTAAACCAGATATAACTTCGATAGAATTGTGGGCATTTGTCCCAATCTTTATCGGAGTTTGTGGTAGGAAGTAGTGATGTTACGAATATCAATTTTTAGTATTCGCGAATACGAATACGAATATTTCTTTTGAGGTTTATATTTCAAATTTAATTGGAAAAAATCCCTGCCTTTGCGTTAGTAACTATAAATGAAAAAAAAAAAAATAGTGATTTAACATTATTGTTGCATTAAGATGCCGAATTCGAAAACCTCTTCAGAACATTTTTTAATTATTTTACTTACATACTTTCAGATTTCGTTTTTCTTACTCTGTTTGGGTTTTTAATTAATAATTCAGTGCTGTTTAGCGAACATATTTTTGCAGAAGGCGCATCCACCTGTGTCAGTGGAATTTTATATATAAAAAGTTTTAGTTTGATTCCTGTAGCTTCCCACCCTTATACATTTACATATACAGAATCAAAACATCTCACCGAGTTTCTTTAAATATCATGCATTTATGTAAGTTATACGAGTATATTCCAATTTTTTGCCGATAGATGATGTACTTTGTTCAATTCACTGCTGCGAAAGCATTTTTAATTTTATTAATACATTTGAGACAACTTAAATTATAATTATTTAAAACCGTCTTTAATATGTAATCAAAACAAATAAAAGCAACTGCGCTGTCAATTTTACCTATCATGCAAAAGTCTACCACACTACCATGGAATTTTATTATACCCATGGTCAAATAATAATAAGGTCTGCTTAATACAACAACAATAATACAATAATACAGTTCCAAGCGAGCGAATGTTTAGTGGTGCGGGGCTTATTTATACACCGCATCGTAATAGGCTTCATGGAGAAAAGGCTTCAAAACTTCTATTTTTGAAATTCAACATTCCTCTACTGAGGTTTTATTACTAATTTAACATGATATAAAACTTTAATTTTTGAATACTAGTTGCAAAATACATATATATTTTTGTTTGTTTTTTAAGAAGGTTATTACTTTGCGTGAAATACAATGGGTTTTTATAATAAAAATTAATATATTTTTTTACATTTTATGTACTTTTTTTAAACTTTTGTATGATTTTTTATTGGAAAATGTATGGGAAAATTATTCGAAAAATATTCGCTTGAATTTGGCGAATACGATACGATACGGTTATCTTAAAACAGGCGAATAGTCGAATACGAATACGAGTATTCGTAACATCACTAGTAGGAAGTATTAACTAACTACGTTATTATCGTTTCAGCAATTTTAACAATAATTTTTCTTCAGTACAATTGGAAAGGGGAATATTTTATTTCAAGCTCACTATATCATTCAGTTTCAACTCTCGTAGTGAACAGACGCGTTTTTATAATCGTCGCAACTGAATATAAAAAAAAAATATTTTCAAGTCACAAAAAACATAAAAAAACAAAACATTTATTGAACAGTCATTTTACTGGTTTTATTTTATTTTTTGCTTGTGTACAATATACATAAATATTTGCATACACAAACTAATATAAGTGAAAATAAAAAAAGAGAACTCTGATGAGTTCATCTTCTGACAAAAACAACAATAATCCTACAAGAAGTAGGAATGTACAATATATAACTTTAGTTGCTGATGATGACAATAAAAAAAATTAATTAAGCTTTAAACACATTCGCCACAGCAGACTACCGACTACCACTTGTCAAAATTAGAATACATGTGTGCATATGAGAATGATTATATTGAAGACAGCAAGGCAACACGACAAAAGAGTTTTGTCCATGCTACTTTTGTCGTGTAGTCGAATTAAACTATTTTCTATTTCTGATGGCCACAAAACCAAAACAGTGTTGACAATATAACAAAATTTGTGAAGCAAATTAGTGATTATAAATATTTTTTATTGAAAAATAAAAAAGAAAATTACAAAATTTAAATGTAATAATATATATGCACCAAGGATTTTTATTAGCTTTATTGTTATATAGAATATGACTTGAGTCAAAAATACGAACATTGCTAAAGATTAAAAAAACTCACAGGGTTTTTACCCAAAAATTTGTATTTTTTATTTTTATATTATTATTATTACGAATAAACGTAATTAGTATTCGAACTTATATTAATTTACATAGGAAAAGTAATATTAATTCCGCTTCGGCACGAGCTATAAATACCCTAATAACAAGGGTCATAGTAATATGTGAATTTCCCTAATATAGAGTAAAAACAACAAAAACGTTATATTACAAAGTAGAATACTTTGATGATAACGGACTATGAGTTTGTGTTGATTATTAGTTCCAAACAGTAATGAGGGAATTTCGTACTAACCAGCACTGTTTCAAGGTAGAATAAAAAATAAATTAAAAGTTAATTCTCATATTCTATTTCTCTTGAAAACTGGTTAAATAGTTGATATTCTTCTCAATTAGTATCCACTTTACGAAAATTGTAAAGATGGACAACTGAACGCTGATGAGAAGTGTAGCGGCCTTGAAGTCAGTACTGATACGTTCTGCTAAAAACTGATTGGATATAAATAATAATATTTTTCAACATAAAAAAACTCTCAGGAATTTTGATATTTCATTAATTCAATAAAACTGAACTTGAGCCTGATAATATTATTTTTAATATGTACAAAAATTTTTTTGTAATTTTTTCGTCGCTCTCTCTTGATTCCGCAGTTACGGGTTTTAAAACTTCAATAAGTCCTACAATATAGAACGAATATAAACGACATAGGTATCACTTCAAAATGCTCTAAATAACTCATTTAATTAAATTAAAATCATCATTAAAGACGTATAACTTACGTATTTCATCGGTGACAGCTTTCAAATATACACCAAATAAAAGCATGGTGAGTTCTCTGTAAAAGTGGAAAGTCAGATAAAAAATTTAAAATTGAATTTCACTCGCAATGGGTAAATTGTTTTAAAAAATTTGAATACCAGTATAAAGGTATTTTAGAGAAGTTTAGAGTGATATCCACATCGCTTATATCCGTTCCATATTTTAGGAGTTATGGCCAATAAAAAATAAGTTTTGAATCCCGTATCTCCGGAGGCAAAAGAGGTCCATGAGATGAATTTTTTCTGTTCAAGTCAAAGCGAATCCATACAAAGTGATGTGAGTGGCGAATTCAATTCGCCCCAGCGAACTTTAAAAAAATAAAAGCGCTAAATATGCACCACTGTAATATACATAAATGAATCGTTGCAACAATTCAGGATCAGCTGTTTACTGTGTATCTGTCGTATCCAAAATAATTAAGTAGCTGCTAAACGGCTACAACGGTAGCTAGCAGCATTTGTGTTCTTGTGTTCGTGTAGTCTGCTGTGGCGAATGTGTTTATACCTTTAAACAAAAACCTGAATTTAACAGAAAACACAAATACTCGTGCGCGATCATTATCTCTGAACATGTTAAATAGTGATCAAGAAGCAACAACAATTGCACCCATCAGCAAACGTGTCAGCTTAGCTGTACAAACAAAGAAATAAACAAACAATAAGTAACAAGGTGACCAACGTGCACAAAATGGTAGATGCGGTGAGTACAATAAATGATAATAAAATTCAAACAGGAATGGACAGATACATAACCGTGTTAAAAAGGGGAAGAAGTCCAAAAATCAGCTCAAATTGCTTCAACAGCGAAAGTTCCCGAAAGAGATGGAAAAAACCATATAATAAATTCCAAAAATCGTTTCGCGATTTTATCTGAACAAGGCGATGAAGACACAACTTTAACAAGGTCGAGTAAGCCCCCACCCATATATTTAAGAGAGCAGAATTCCAGTTTGCTGGTTAAAAGTCTTATCTCATTAATTAGAGAAAATGAGTTTTATGTAACTATAATTAAGCGCGGAAACATCAATGAAACAAAAATTCAGGTAGCTCATGAAAATAATTACCGTAAAATTGTTTCAGATTTAGAATCTTAAAATAAAAACTTCTACACGTACCAATTAAAGAGTGCTAAAGGTCTAACAGTCGTAATAAAAGGTATAGACTCTAGGGTGGATCCAGAAGAGGTCAAGTCTGGCCTTGAAAATAGTGGCTACAAGGTGAAAAATGTCTCAAACATTGAAAATAGAGAAAAATCCCCCAACCAATATTTAGAGTCGAGTTACAGCCAGATGGCATAAAAATAAAAAAGAATGAAGCACATCCAATATATGACTTAAAGTACTTGTTGCATCGAAGAGTTACTGTTGAGCTTCCACATAAAAGAGCTGGACCTGTTCAATGCCTGAATTGCCAAGAATTTGGGCACACGAAGGCTTATTGCAAGTTGCCTACAGTCTGCGTTGTACGTGGTGAGTTACACAGTACTGCTAACTGTGATAAAATAAAATGTGATCCAAAGGCGAAAAAATTTGGCAATTGCGGCGGAAATCACACTGCCAACTATAGAGGCTGCCCCCTTTATTCGTTTTTTAAGAATTCATCAACAAAAAAAAACCAATGCTACTCCCGCTCAGCCTAAAACCCCTATTAACTATCCACAGTTACCTCAACCGTCCACCACCTAAAATCAATTTTCAAACATTTTCAAGTCTAACGCGACTAGTGCTCAACAACAATCTAACAACAAATTTTCATACGCTAGTATTTTAAAAAGCAATCAGAGTACGGCACAAAAAACCGTATATGTAAATGAAGATTCGGGGTATAATTTTAGTCGTATTGAAGCCTCAATTGAGAGCTTAATACAAAATGTAAATACATTTACTCTCAACATGTCCTGTATGATGCAGGAAATGTTGAAAATGCAGTCTACCTTGTTGCAGGCTGTACTAAGCAAACCATGAACTTAAAAATCTGTTTTTGGAACGCAAACGGCATCTGCCAACATAAAAACGAAATAGAATATTTTCTTCAGGATAAAAAATCGATGTTATGCTTATCTCAGAAACTCATTTGACATCTCGAAGCTGTTTCAGAATTAGTGGATATAATTTTTACGAAACCAAGGATCCCCGTGACAGAGCTTGTGGTGGTTCGGGAATCCTAATAAAAACGCGAATAAAACACCACCTGTTGAATGATTTTTGTGAAGATTATCTTCAAGCAACGAACATCTGCAACAAGCTGCTTTTTTTTTATTTATTTGTTTAATCGAGCCCATAGGGCCATATATGATTAATATAGATTAACAAAGTTAATGACAGATATAATAAAAAAAAAAATGCTTAATATGTAAACACATACGCACGTACATACTTATATACATATATACATATCCATGCATATACATATACATACACATTTACATTTATATATATATAAAACTATATGTAATTTAAGTAATACTTATAATTAAGATAACAAAAAAATATATATATTTCCTTTTAAGAGTTAGATACGCTTTTAATGCTACTTCAAATGATATAAACCAACCAGTGAGATTTAACAATATTTTTTCTGTAGATATAGAAAGGCTATTGACTGAAAAACGCAGAGCTGGAAAGTTTTGCAAACTCAAAAAACAGCTTCCCTTCAAAAATTCCTTCAAGAGCTAGATGCAACACCACAAACAGATTATTCACTGTGGCGTGCAGCCAGAGGACTAAAAAGGCCGGTAATATGCAAACCCCCACTACGAGCCCCAAATGGTGACTGGGCAAGAACTGATGCTGAAAAAGGTGCTCTTTTCGTTAAACACTTAGAAAAAGTTTTTACTCCAAATATTTCTGTTAATATTGCTGAACTGCCACCAGTCGTCTCTTTACCAGAAAAACCGCTAAAATTTAATATTGTGGAGATTGAAAATGATATTGCTAGTCTAAACACCAAAAAAGCCCCAGGTATCGACAAAATAAGCAACAAAATGCTTCAAGTATTGCCATATATTGCAAAAAGAATAATACTATTCATTTTTAATGGTATTTTACGGCTGCAATACTATCCGGCAGAACGGAAGGTTTTGATGATTATTATGATACCAAAGCCCGGCAAGGATCATACAAAGGTTGAATCCTATCGGCCTATTTGTTTATTGTCCAATATGTCGAAACTTTTTGAAAAACTGTACATGAGCAAGCTGATGCCTATAGTGACTAGTAATGGATGCATTCCAGATCATCAATTCGGTTTTCGCAGACAACATAGCACTATTGAACAAACTCACAGACTTGTGAACATAGTTAGAGACACCTTTGAAAAAAAAAGAAATATTTCTCTGCGCTCTTTATAGATGTTTCTCAAGCTTTCGATAAAGTATGGCACGAAGGTCTTATCCACAAATTAACACGCAATCTCCCCGCAAACATCGTAAAGCTTTTAAAAAGCTATTTAATGGAACGTAAATTTGTAGTTTGGGAAGGCAATTTTTTAAGCCCTCCGCAGTCGATTGAAGCCGGAGTCCCTCAAGGCAGTATCTTCGCACCCTTGCTTTATTTAATATATGCCTCTGACTTACCGTTAAGCAGTAACCTTCATACATCAACATTTGCGGATGATACAGCCTTTCTAAGCGATCACGAAAATCCTGTAGAAGCTTCCCGCAACTTACAAGAATATATATCCAAACTGGAAAAATGGCTCAAACAATGGCGTATAAAAGTTAACGAGCAGAAATGTGCACACGTCACTTTTACGTTGCGCAGGGAAACATGCCCGCCTATAAAAATTAACACCGAGTCTACCCCACAACACACTGTAGTCAAATATCTAGGCGTTCATCTTGATCGTCGTTTAACATGGAAATGGCATATAGACGCAAAGTTAACACAAATGAAACTAAAAGCAGCCCAAATGAATTGGCTTATTGGAAGAAACTCTATACTAAGCCTTTACTGTAAACTTATCTTATACAACGCGATCCTGAAACTAATATGGTCCTATGGAATCCAGTTATGGGGCACTGCCTCAGCATCGAATGTGGAAAGAATTCAAAGGCGACAGAATAAAATCATACGTACAATAACAGCAGCCCCCTGGTATGTCAGAAACTATCGAATTCATAAAGACCTAGACGTTCCGTTGGTGAAGACAGTATTTTCAAAACACGCGAAAAAATATATAAAAAAACTTGAGTTGCACTCAAATCCGCTTGCGCGCAATATTCTTCATTATAGAGGCCACACCCGGCTGAAAAGAAGGGATACTCTTTTTCTCAGCCGTCACGAGAGATGTAAAACAACAAAAATTAACCGTTGAAATTAAAAATTTTGTTTAGCATCGGCTAAACTTACATTTAATATTTTTTAGATTTAAGATTTGAAAAACTTATTGATAATTTAATATAAATAATTAAAGATTCAATAAATAATAAAATTATCAAAAAAAAAAAAGCTCACTATAATATTGCATAACTTGATGCATAGAGGAAAAAGTGAATTTTTGGCAATATGAAAAAAAAATATACATATATGCTGGTAACTTATTCCTAATTACAATATTACATCTAAATTTAACCGCGAATAGTTTAATAATTACATACTTGGTTGTCGGTTATTCTAATTAGTATATTATTCGTTATTTGGCTAATTTCGTTAATTTTTTAGTAAAAAACGTTTATTTCAAAAAAAAAAACAAAAGGAAAAGAAAGGGGGAAATTTATATATATATGGTTTCATGTCCATGCATATATAAATCTGTCAAACCCAAATTGTGTGGATTCTGCTATTAACGGAAATAAGGATCTCGTGAATGATAAAATCCACACACACCCACGCATCCTCATAGACACACACACACACACACAAAAAATCATATTTTCGATTTAAATCCTTAATTATAAAATAATTATCCCTGAAAACTATTAGTCTACGGTTATCCGGCGCCTGGTGACTACGATGGACCTAATCAGAGTAAGTTATTTTTTTTAATCTAAATTTCTATACTCATATATTCACATCTCCACAACTTAACAACATATTGTGATTAAATTATTGTACAAATTGTACTACCATATCTAAAAATAATCATAATATGGTTTCAAGATACACTCTACAAATAATACAATAACATCTTCCTATTTTTGTTTCTGTTATACAAGTTAATTAAAACAATGTTAATTTTATTTTTGTTGTTTTGGTTCGAGTGCTTGACTACGACTAAAGTTCTAAGTCACTCATTCTTTATTTTAACAAAGTTTCTTTTGCTTACTTAACAATAATTATCTTTTGTTTTATTTTATAAAAGATGAAATACAAATACTTTACAGGTAAGTAGTAGACATAGAGTCAGCACTTTATAAATACAATATTTTATTTATTATTTAAATTCCTCTTAATTAGTTGCGACACACTATAATGTGAGTCGCAATTGGGTCACAACATTATGGGAAGAGAATTTGGAAATCAACAAGATGCAGCAATATTAATTTAGTTGGAATTCAATGTGTTTGTATTTAGGTTTTCAGGTTTAATCAGAAATATGCAAAAAGTAATAAAATTGTTGTTAACTCTTCCGCCCTCAAATTGATTGTCCACAATCAAAAGTAGGGTATTTGAGCAATTTTTGTTATTGGTGGTCCTCCGGAATCGTTGCCACTCAGGAAAAAACTTTGTAATGGTAATGGGGCGTTGATTGTAATATTCTCAGAACGTTGCTCTTTTCCCCAGTTAATCCGTTTCTTCAAACAAAATAATAATATTATTATGGCCGCAAGAGCAACCAAAACGTAACTTATAACATCGCCGATTTTGCTTTCCATATTTAGAAGTTCTATAGCTTCTGTATTATTAGCATTCAGTTCTTTAATCAATTCCAATGTTAAAGTCTCTTCCACGTGTGGTCTTCCAACTATTGGCTGTACCACTGGTGGTAATGGATTAGAATAAGAATGAAAATCTTTTATTGTTTACTGATAATGTTTCGTTTTGAAATTTTATAAGGTAAGTACCATTTAGATCATAAGATTCCTGACTTAAGAAAATTGTTCCATTGAATTGGTTCAAAAGAATCGTGCCAGGAAATATTTCCTGTATAGTTGGTATGTGTAGATTGTTTATCATGGTGCAATTTGAGGGTTTACCGTGAATCAAATTAGGGAGGCATTCGGAGTTTGTAATATCTCTAATACTATCATTCTCGCACATTGCCAATCCACTGAAAACTTTACATTCATTCTTGATGCCAAATACTTTTTTATCACAAATCAAAATTTCATTGAATTCAAATTTTGTAGCTATCTTGTTGATTTTTACAGGTTTGATGGTAATTTTATTACATGATTCATTATAAGTAGTTGGAATATTAATAATATAAATTATAGAGTCGTCGCTGGAAGCTATTCTTACTTCCCCAAAATTAAGAGATTCCACAATATTTAAGTAGTTTATGCCTTCTTGGTCAGCTAAAGTTTTGATCATATCCATTTCATATTTAGATAATATGAACTAATTGATGACCCCCACTTTCGCCAAATATATAGCATATTTAAGATTCAAACTATTTAGAATTTCTAGCTTGTATTTTAACTCGCTCATTAGAAAAGTTTTCATTTATTCATTTATTACAGATTTTAAAATTTTATTTGTTCTTGAGGTTAGTTCATTTAGTTTTTCCAGCGACATTCTATTTATTGTAATTGAAGTCGGCATGATCTGGGGTACCAGCAACCCATTTCCACGCAGATCCGATAAAGTCTAGGGGTCTCTTGCTTCTTGGTCTTAGGTTACTAATATGCATTTTTAATCGTGTTATTTCGAATGAAAGGAAGGGATATAGAGGATGGGAAGTGCTTACATTAGCCTGAATGATTGACTGTATGTCATCAATTGCTGTTTCATAATTTTTTATATGAACCACATGAACTAGTTTTACAGTACCGGATTGCACTCTAGCAAACCCAGTATCAATAGCGACTATCCGTGAATTGGTGTAATCCATGATTCTTACCTCGCTCATTAGGGCAGGTATTTGTATTCTAAAAAAAATGAGAACAATAAAACACAAAAAAATATATTCTTTTCCTTTATCTTCTAGTTTCTAATATTATTCTTGTGGACCACTCTTCCACTTGTAGTTACTACAGTTGTATGTCTATTTTCCCTTACTATTTCTTTTTTATAATTTTTGGACAACTTGGTACCCAGTCTCCTATTGTCTTTAACAAAAATTTGTTAGCCTACTCTATAATCTTTTGGCTCATTCCTATCTCTGTTATGATATTTTAGGACTGACTGCTGTCTAGCTTTAAAGCCCTCTACCATTCCGGTTCTCTCTTTTTCCCAGTCTTCAGGTTTATTAAACGATTTCTTACCGAAAAATGCCTCAAAAGGTTTCCTACCTATAGTTGAATGAATGGTATTATTACATTCGTAGACTGATTTGTCCAAGAGTTCAGATAAGTTACCTTGAGTTCCCTCCGACTTGATACATCTCATAATTTCTGAAAGAGTCGAATGGAATCTAAACACCTTGACATTAAATTGGTTTTCTAGCATGAATATTATTGCTTTGGAGTTGAATGATTTTTCATTATCCATAACAACTATTTCAGGCATGCCAAAATTTAGCAATATTTCTCTTAATGGCTTTTTAATATCTTCTGCTGCTCTGGAATTCAGTGTTCTTGCTTGCGCGTATTTGGTTAATTTATCAATGGCTGTTAAAATTAACGTCTTTTCCGTTATGTAGATATCAACGTGCACTATTTGGCCGGTTATTGAGGTATAGGAGTTTCTTCTAAGGAAATGTTATTAGGGTGCCTATCATATTTATTCTCTCTACAAATTCTTCATGGTTTAGTTATTATTTTTATTTTTGCAGTCATTTGCGGAAAGTAACACCTCTCCAAAAGTTTAGCTTTGTTCTCTTCAGCATTTCTATGGGCTCTGCTGTGTTCGTTGATTATTTCTTGATCCGATTCACTGCATATGTCGGCTACCATCTTTCTCGTATAAAGGAATTTATATTTGGAAAAAGTCCTAGAATACAGTTCTTGTGCTCTTCCTAGTACTTCATCAGTGGTTTTTATACAATTTGTTACCGACGGATTTAAGTATTTCTTGAATATTTCCTGTAGTCTTCTTTCATTAAGGTCTGGTTCCAGAAAAATATGTCTATGGTATGTTGGGAAGATGATTTGGAATTCGTACGATCGTGTTTCATTTGGTTCTATAATAATTTGATTCTTGAATACATTTATGGGTGCCTCTGTGCATTGAATTAAGTTTTGTGGTGAGCTTTGGTTACTATGCTGTGTGGCATCCATTGACCTTATTTCGAATATCTGCTGCGGTGGTCTGGATAAAGCATCCGCTACGATATTTGCATTTCCGGACTTGTACAACAGTTCGTAGTTGTATTCTTCCAAAGTTGCCTTCCATCTCCTGAGCTTACTGTTAGAGTTTCCATTATTTAGGGCATGCGTTAGGGGCTGATGGTCTGTAAATATTTTAATGGTTGCCGCCCCATACAAATAATTTCTCAGCTTCTTTAAGGCCCAAACAATTGCCAACATTTCTCTTTCGTTTGTGGCATAGTGCTCTTCGGCCTTATTCAGAGTTCGCGAAATAAATATAATGGGCCTACCATCTTTTTCTAGAACGGCTCCGATGGCATGATTGGAAGCATCCGTAGTAAGCCGAAATTCTTTCTTGAAGTCAGGATAAGCCAACATCACGTTCTCCGATGTAAGACTTCTATTTATTTTATCGAATGCATCTAAGGCATCTTTATCGAGGATAACTGTTATTTTAGAGGATGCAGATTTGGACATTTTTCCTCCTTCCCCCCTCAAAAAGGCTGTTAATGGCTTTGCTAGCTTGGCATAGTTTTTTATAAATCGACGGTAAAATCCAGCCACTCCAAGGAATGATCTCAAATCTTTTACAGTTCTAGGAGCAGGGAAATTGTTAATTGCATCCACTTTCTTCGGGTTTGCGCGTATTCCTGCTGTGGATATCAGAAAACCCAGAAATTCTACTTCCGGCTTCATAAATTCACATTTCACCTTCATGTTTGCTGATTCCAATGTGTTAAAGATTTTTTCGATATTCTGCAGGTGTGTTTCTTCATCCTTGCCAAATATGATTATATCGTCGATATATATATAACATATTTTTCCGATTTATTTCCTGAGTATATCGTCTAATGTTCTCTGGAATATGGCAGGTGCGTTTTTTAAACCGAATGGAAGTCGCGTGAATTCATACTTTCCATTGTTCACCGAAAAGGCTGTCTTTTCAATATCTTTGTCCTTTAGTGGGATTTGGTGAAATCCACTCTTTAAATCTAGGACTGAGAAATATTTATTTTTTCCTAACTGAGCGATCACCTCGTTTATTTCGGGAATGGGATAACGGTCAGCCACTGTGACCATATTCAACTTCCTATAATCGATGACTACTCGGAATTTTTTTTTTCCCGACGCGTCCGTCTTCTTGGGGACCACCCATACTGGTGAGTTGTATGGTGATTTAGAGGGTCTTATAATTCCTTGGTCTAACAGTTCTTTGATTTGGTGTTCTACTTCGTCTTTCAGATGCATAGGGTAAGGATAGGGTCTAGAATAGACAGGGGTTTTAGTTGTAGTTCTTATTTCTCCTTTTACAGCTGTGGTGTATGTCAGAGATTCGTTTGGTTCGGAGAATAAATTGGGATATCTATTGATTATATTCCTTATTTTGTGTACTTGCTCATTGGACATGTGATCTGATCTAATTTGAATATTGTTAACTGATTGTGAAATTTGCTGTTTAAGTTTTACTCTGATATTACCGTTGAGAATCATACAATTTTTTGCAGTATGGATGACTGCGGACAGTTCTTTTAGAGTATAGTTACCTAATATTGCATGAAAAGATTTTAAGGTAGGAAGCAAGAAGAATTTGATATTTTTATTTTTAAGGCCAAAAAGATTGACAAAAGTATGCTGTGTTATAGCAACTTTTCGTCCTACAGAATTAGCATAGAATTTGGTTTTATTAGGTTTTGATGTTTTTATGATAGAATCGTGTATATAATTTTTATTTGAGCCTTTATCGACTAGTATTTTAAGAATTTTTCCGTCTTTCGTCCTTGCTTCAAAGTAAGGCAAAGACGAGGTCTCTATTCTAAAAAATGAATATCGACAAAATCGAGGATTTCAATGGATTTTTCTTCGTCTTTAGAGTAATCTTGAAAATCTTGAAGATTATTCTCTATACTATAAGTATTTATTTGTTCATTGTAAGCTTCATCGGAATAATCTTGACTATTGAGTTCTTGTTCATCAGTTTCTATGTGAAAATTCCTTTGGAGTTTCCAAGGTTGTTGGGCACTATGTGGCAATGGTCTTTTACCTGCAAAGTCGTTACTAGAACGGGGTCTGTTCATATACTTTACCGCTCGTGTTTGTTTGGATTCGTCTACATCCATAGGTTCTGGTTTCGGTAAGGGCTTAGGAGCAGTTGGTCGTTGTGGTGGAATATTTGATCTTAGGTTATTATTTGGATTTTCTTGAAATTGGTTTGGAAAGTGTCTCTGATTATGAAATTGTTGTGGTTTATAATTGAAATATGAGTGTTTCCTGATTGGTTTGGAAAATTCTTTGTGTTTTTGTTATAGGCATTTTCCGTGCGAAAATTCTTGTTTTGTAATTTTAAGCATAGATGGAGTGCTTGGGGAAGAGTTGTAGGTTCCCGTATACAGAGTAATTTTGAGAGGTCACCTCTTAATATTTTCTCTGCCTATAGTCATGCAGCTAATGCTGTTAATTATCAATGACAAGTGTGAGTACACTTCTTTATAAAAATCGTGTACCGATGAGTTTCCTTGTACGAGCGTTGTTAGTTGGTACTCCAAGGTAGTTATATCTCGTTTGTCTGCGTAGTGAATTGTTAAGCATCGTAATATTGCCTCCCAAGTGCTGAGTCAGCGTCTCCAGTGATCTTATTTCTGACCACATTCAAAATAGCGAAATACCTTGGTGTCCCTTTTTGTGCCTCATAAATTTTCAAAACTCGTTCGACACTCTTTCTCCAAGAGCTAAATTCAGACGGAATGCCAGTAAACTCTCGTAGGCAACGCACAATATCAGGCACTTTATCCATGTCACTAATATTTTCCCTGTATCGTTCTTCTATAATTTGGTCTCCTACTATAATGTCAGCATTTGGGTCCAAAATATTTTCTACTATACTTCTACATTGTTCCCTACATATTTGAGCAACAAGTCCTGCTATTGCTGCTTCCATTTGAGGATTATTAAGTGGATTTCGGAGATTTGGGAGGTTGTTTTGACCAGGAGCTAGGGGATTATTTAGAACCGATGGTCTTACTAGGTTGTTCGGGTTAGACATTATAAAAATTGCTAGTTTCTTTTTTTCTTTAAAACTAGTTTGGTATGTTTCACAAAAAAAATTGTATTATTTTGTTATAAAAAGAATGTCACTTAATTACTAGATTGCAAGTTTAAAAAATATTATAACGTTTGTATTATTTAATATATGTGAAATTTTAATTAATATAATTATTTGAGTAGAATCTTTTATTTTCCAATATATTTTAACAATAAATTTTAATTTTTAAAATTTTTATTTTAATAAAATAATATTTAATAATGACTTACAAAAAATGTAGTGCTGCTAATATCATAGTTATGTTGGCCATGTCAGTATCTTGAGCCGTATAGTTGTAGAAAGCTTGGGGTTGTTGATTTTCCAGTTTGAAGTTGTAAAGTTCTCTAAATTAAAGTTGTTTAGTTTATCCTCTTTCGATTGCGGGTTGCATAAACAAATCACGTTAAGACCAGGATTATTCGATATTGACCAGTATGATCCAAGTATTAGTTCAATTTGGCAGATAAATTTTTACTCTTTTCTCGAAAAAAAATTTATAGTTCTTTCGTAAATAAAAAAAGGTTCTCTTCAAGTCTTTGAACTTTTATTAAAATTGTTAATAGTCTTAAAAATTTTATTGATTAACCTTTTCAAGCAAACTTCAATTTTTCACTTTTCTTGTTAAAATGCAAAGTCACTAACAATTTAGTAAATGTTTTTGTTTGAAAACTCCTGTTTTTTAAGTATTTAAAATTTTCATTTATTAGTTTCTTCATGAAAACTTCAGTTTTTCACATATTATTATTAAAATGTAAAGACACTTTAGTAAATGTTTTTTTTTTATATAAATTTCTTTTAAATTACTTGTATTTTATTTTGGTTTTATCCTACTTGAGGATTATTTTTATTAATTTATTCTACTTAAGGATTATTTTTATTAATTTATCCTACTTAATGATTATTTTTATTAATTTATCCTACTTAAGGGTTATTTTTATTTTTACGTTGGGCGCCAGTTAATTAAAACAATGTTAATTTTATTTTTGTTGTTTTGGTTCGAGTGCTTGACTACGACTAAAGTTCTAAGTCACTCATTCTTTATTTTAACAAAGTTTCTTTTGCTTACTTAACAATAATTATCTTTTGTTTTATTTTATAAAAGAGGAAATACAAATACTTTACAGGTAAGTAGTAGACTTAGAGTCAGCACTTTATTAATACAATATTTTATTTATTATTTAAATTCCTCTTAATTAGTTGCGACACACTATAATGTGAGTCGCAATTGGGTCACAACATTATGGGAAGAGAATTGGCAAATCAACAAGATGCAGCAATATTAATTTAGTTGGAATTCAATGTGTTTGTATTTAGGTTTTCAGGTTTAATCAGAAATATGCAAAAAGTAATAAAATTGTTGTTAACTTACATACAGAAAATCTATATACATAATTAAAAATTTTAAATTACTTTTAAATTGTATTCATTAAATCTATTTTTTGTTGACATTTTATTGTTAATTAGTGTCTAAATAAAACTTTGATTTATTATACCGTTGTGTAATATGAAATTTTAAAAATTTTTTAATTTAATTTACGAAAGGTGAAGTTGGAAGTATAGGGTAAATTATTGCAATTAGATTTGGGCTAACAATAGACTTTAAATTATGTTAGCAGGGAGGGTGGGTGAAAGATTTGGGTAGTTAACTTCATCTTATACTACTCAACATTCTATCAACTGTTCTTGTTTGTGTGTTTGTTTATTTTAATATGTGACGAGTACGGAACTAGTAGGTAGCCCAGTTCCCATAATTTAACATCATCCTTTATGATTCGTTACAATTTCTAGTAAATTATTTAAATTCAATGAAAATAATTCGATATACGAAAATAAAAATTCTTACATTGACAAGATCGAAATATTCATACAAAAATCATTACTCCCATTTTGCAACCCTTCAGGAGCACCCGTTCATCACGGCATCTATGAAAGCAGATTTCCCTCCTGCATGAATTTAGTATCCTAATCATATATTACGCCTTTCTTATGGTTTTATAAAATATTCTAATTTTAAAATTCATATAATGCAATCATTCAAATGAATTAAATTTTTTTCTAAGGGGGCGCTTAAAAAATCTCTAAAATATTGTCTGAATATATTAATTCTCAGGGGTTTTTATGAAGAAAAGCTTATTTTGCCTCAGCACATTTTTTTACGTTATACTTACATAATATGTATGCATGTATGTATGTATGTATGTGTGTGCTTCTATACATATGTATATATGTAGATATTATTGCTATGAATTTTCATTTGTTGAAATAGTTCCTTTTTATTTTCGGTTTTTTATCTATTTATTGTTCGTAACAATGTTTGATTTAACTGATTATATCACAACTGTATTATGAAAAGCTAATAAATTAAAGTTGATTATAATCCCAAAAGTTTTCCTTTTATAAATTCGTTAAAAAATCCTGTATGTACATATGTATGTTTATTCACACAGTCCCAAGGCATTTTTAGATGAGATAAATTAATACTTGTTGTAAACAAATATTCAACAAACTAGACAGTTGCCTTTTCTTATGTAAATCTTAAGTAGAATTATAGATAAAAATTTATTTATTTCTTAAAGCATTTTTACTTTTCTAAGCTTTTGTATGGAAATTATTTATGAGAAAAAAAATTGTGGTTTCAAAAAATATACGCAGGAAATGGTCTTTCACACAATTCTTAAATATTTCAATAAAATATTGGAAAAAACAAAATCTATTATTGATTTCCTTGAAGCGATATTTATAAGCAGCCTCTATAAATTATAAATACAACAATAATTGTTGTTGTTGTGGTTGACAAATTGTCGTGAATTGGAAACCTTAAACTAAAGTGGACAACTGTTTTATTCATGAGAACGTGATTGATTAGTTAATTGAACCATCCGTACATTCAAAAATATTTAAGACCATTTCGTCTTTTAAAAATACACAAATTTAAAATAGAAGTAAAAGTTTTAAAACCTAAATTAAAGTTTTCTTTTAAATATGAATGATTTCAAATTGCTTATATCAGTAATATGCCAACAAAAATTTTCTCAATTGTTATAAAGATAGCGGAGCTAAGAGTTAATAAAGGTGAAAGGTATTAAACATTATTATTGAGGGTGGTGTTGGCTGAAGTGGTTAGCGCGTTGACTACTAAGCAAACAATGACTTGGGGCCTAGGTTCAAACCCTGGCCAGAGCAAGTAATCAACATCATTAATTTCTCGAATGTACATTAGTGTGGCATTGTATTAAATATTGTCGGACTATTTAAGTGATGAAGGCATAGCACTGGTCACTAAAAAACTGTTCCGACAGCGATTGATGATGTTATCCAAGCTAATGTACACAACACCGCCCTCCTTCGTCGGTTAGCAGAAACATCGGCGAAGTAAAACAATTAATAAAATGCCTGCTAATACAGCTTAACAAAGTTAATGCGTCTACTTAACACCGGAGGCGCCTCAACACTGCCTTAAAAATTAACATAACGCGCAAAGCTGTGAAAGAGTTAAGTCTTCAAAATTTTCAACATCTATCTTCTCTACCCTATCCCTCTCCCTGAGTTCCGGCACAATGCACTGCATACGTAGGGGTCATCCCCTGAGTGCTGGTCCTAATTAAAAAAAAAAAAAAAAAAAAAAAAAACAAAACAATTTAACGAATAAAAAAATTGAAACTGTTATAAAATGAAAAGAGTTTATTTATTGTTTAAAGTTTTATTTATTAATATTTTAGGTCTGGACAGCCGCTTGTACGACTGTCCAGTATGAGACACAATTATAAACATAATTATTATTTAATATAAAATCTTAACATAGCTTAAACATTCTATTTCTTAAACTAACACATACACAAAGTATGTGTGGGAATATGCATGACCAGCATAATACATTCTGTATATTCTGATCATGCGGTCATAGCATGGGCAAATATTTATACAATAACAAAAGTGTTATTTTTCACTTGCTGCATGCAGACGGCATGCAGTAGTGGTTAGTCAAACACACTACACAACTCCCAATTTCTTTTCGAATTATGAAGTACTTTTGCATTACAACACTTGTAGTATTGTTGTATGCTGCTGAAATATTTTCCAGTTCATTCAGTCATTTACTGAAAATTGTTTTACGTTTTGATTTCATAAAAATTTTAGCTTGGAACCCCTTTTTCCTTAATCGGTTGTTTATCATCACCTTTTTCTCCTTCATCATGAAATTGGTTTTTATTTTTTTCTAAAAAAATTTAGAGTTTACTATGAACTTCAAGTCAATGTTATTATTTAAAGAATTTGATGTAAAATATAAACGTATGTTTCATTCTAGACAACCCAACATAAATTTTATATCTTTACTTAACTGCTATCCTTGATGTAAAAGTATTTCCCATCTTCAAATAAATCTTTATTGCAGTCAAAGTGCTACTAGACTTTAACCAAACATTTAAATTTAAAAACAAAATTACACTGACTTAAATGATAAGAAATATAAAATTTTTCAAACCGTATCAAATCAAACAACACACGTTAGAATAAAATTAATAGGTAATTTGACATTAACACAGGTGCACATATCCATACACTCACTCACTTTTCGCCATATCTATATTTCACTTTTAAATTTACATATTTATTGTAAATTGAAATTTTTATTTCACATTAAACAAAAAAAAAAAAAACAAAAAAGCATTTATGTACATATGTGCTACAAAACGATTTAAAAAGGTCAATACACATTTTCCTTCGTTGTACAGAAACTCACTCAAATTTAATGAACCATCAGTTTGCTAAAAATTATGACTTTTAAGGTTTTAATAGTGTTAAACGACTTGTTGAAATTGGGCTTTTTTTATGCAAATTTAAATAAAGAAAATAAATTCCTTAAGTTGTGAATTTTTTATTCGAACTGAGTGATATTTAATCAAAGAAATTTTTAATTTTTCAGGCTTAAGTTCGTTTTCTCTAAATATAATTTTGTTATAAATTAAATTATTATTTAAATTAGAAAGAAAAATCTAGTGGCTCTTAATACTTGAACAGACAAAGAAAAATTAGACTGCGCGGAGGGTTGAACTGACATCGATGTTTCGAGACCACAGTAAAGTTCCAACCCATTAAAAAATGATAAAAGCTGTAGTGTAAAAACTTACATGTAATTCAGCAGATTCAATTAATGATAGAGGATCTTTAACTAATGTGATTGCAGCTGCCGTGGTGGTAGTGAGGTCTAAGCAGTAGACAGCTCTGATGATGAGACTGTGGTTAGTCTCGAAACATCGATGTCAATTCGACCCTCCGCTTAGTCTAATTTTTCTTTGTCTGTTCAAGTATTAAGAGCCACTAGATTTCTCTTTCTAATTTAAATAATAATTTAATTTATAACAAAATTATATTTACAGAAAACGAACTTAAGCCTGAAAATTTAAAAATTTCTTTGAAAATAAATTCCTAAAACAGTTAAAATTTTTTTTTTAATAAAATAAATTGTACAAACTTTAAAAAATATTTGGCAAAAACTCTATTTCCAAAATCTTAATAATGGTTTTTTACTCTGACTGCAAGAGGAATTTAATAGAATGATTTTGTTCGATATATTTTTCACATTTGCATTATTAATTTTTAAGTTTTCAAATTAATTAACAAACAAAAATCGACAAAAGTGGGTTAATTCTTTATTTCATTTAAAAATATGAGCTGCTAATAATATTTATCACCGTTAATCGAACTTGAACTTATATAATTCAATATTATTCTATATAAGTTCCTTTCTGGATCCTACACATTAATTTACGATGTGCTTAGCAGCTTAATGAAAAACAAAAAGATGAAAAGTTTTAGGAAACATTTTAACGATCTGACGGCAATTTTGTGATATCCTTAAAAGAAGAGGCAAAAAAGCTGGACTTCAAGGTCGATGTAAAAAATAGTTATATCGAATACAATTTTTAAAGGCTGAAAAACTCTAAGTTTGGGTACTCGTGTGACAACTTTCATAATGGCCATAAATATTTGTTTGTCTTTTATCTGTGACAAATGCATCAGAAAATTTATGAAATTGGAAGAAAATGCCCTCTTCTGAAGTTAAATTTAAAATTACAGGAATTTTTATTAATATAAATATTGACCTAAATTGGTCGTACAAGTCATACCTGGATTAAAGCATTCGAAAATATTTAGAAATTTTCTCTAGCGCTGTGCCTGGACCCAATTAACCGATTTTCATCGAATGTTGTCCACTATTCATGCTTTTTTTTTACGTAGAAATTTTATGTTCAAAAGTTTTTTCTTTTAATTTCGATTAAATTTGCTACATTCAAACCATAATTCAGGTACAAAAAAAAAATGAAGAAATTTAGAAAATAAATTTCAAAAAAAATATTTGGCTTTAATTAAGTTTTAATCTCAAGTAATTTTTGAAAATTTGTTGCATAAGCCAAGTGCTTTTGTAACTATACCACAGACCACAGAAATAAGTTTGTTTTAGATGGTGTTGCTTACTGTTTTCTGTGCGAACAATAATTTTAAAGTAGAAATGTAGCATTTGCATATTAAATTATATTTTACTCATATGCAGTAATAAAACAACGAGTATGTTATAAAATCCAATAAAAGAAACACAGTTCTGGTCTTTCTATTTGATACTGGAGTTCTGTATTCCATGCGAAATGAAAATTAAATATAAATTTGGCTCAACAAAGATTTGAGAATTTAGAGCATTTTTATTCCGTATGGCAGCAAACTTTTTTGATAAACCTCTTTTGAGTCTCAAAGACACAACGAACCTTGGGATTATTTAATGTTTGCTTCACCATTCAAATGTGAAATTTTTTCAATTTATTCTATAAAGAGATGTCTTCTTATCTTTGTTAAGTTTAGATTAGTTGTTATGGAAATAAAAAAAACCTTACACTGCTCAAAATAATATCTTATTGACAACACAAATAGTGTTATGGTTTTTCTTGACTTCCTATTGTATACAGAGTCCGTAAAAGGATAAGAATTTGTTGTCATATTGTTTGACAGCAAACAAGTTAAAAATTTTTCTTGAAGCGGAGGACGTTTGGGAACTAGGCACCTTTAAACCGTACAAATCTCCTGGAGTAGATGGTATTCTCCCTATACTTCTCCAGCACTTGAAAATGAAGCTTATGCCCCCTCCCCCCCTCCAAAGAAGGTTTACCTGGAGCAGTTTAGCACTAGGTTACATATTGTGGGCAAAAGTGATCTTTATACCTAAGAAAGGTAGCAGGGATATTACACTTCCAAAGTCATTTCGACCCATAAGTTTAAACTACTTCATGCTCAATTTGATGGAGAAATTCATTGATAACTACATCAGATGAAATATACTGTCTTGGGAACCGTTACATCCGAGGCAGCATGCGGCAAGTCGTTCAACGGTCTCTGCGATGTATCAACTGACAAGGACAACACTTAATTCTCTGGACGCTAAGGAAGTTACGATCTCTGCATTTCTGGATGTGGAAGGGGCCCTCGACAATACAGAGCACACTGCCGTATCGGACGCGCTTAGAAGGAAAGAAGTTGGATACACCATATCCAGATGGATATGGGCCATGCTTGACAGTAGGACTGCGGAGACCCAAATTGGGAAGGAACATCTTGCAGTAAGGACGACCAGGAGATGCCCCCAAAGCGGTGTACTGTCTCCACTTCTGTGGAGCCTTGTAGTTGATGAACTCAGGCACAAACTAACGAGCAATGTCCGCTGCAGGGTATCACAAAGGGACCGAATTAACGGACCCAAGTGCGTCTCGTCTTGGACGTGACGGCCCTCGAAACCTAACCTAACCTAACCTAACGAGCAATGGCATAGGATGTCGAGCATATGCCGATGACATCGTTATCATTGCATGGGGAAAATTCGAAGAGACGTTGTGTGACAACTAAACAGAACGGACTAAGGATAGTGAAAGAATGGTGTAAGGCCAAAAGTCGTCAGCATCGTGGGAAAAAGCACAGGAAGGGACTGTCTAAACTGGCCAGGAGGGGGGCTAGTACACCCATGGTCGTTCCAGAAGCGTTTTGTGGACTTGGAAAGAATAAAATCCGAGAAGATATATCGACGGAGATTAAGAATATCAGGGATAACGACTGGTTCAATCTCTCTGGATTGAGGCATACAAAGCTATTAATTGGCACTAGTGATGTTACGAATACTCGTATTCGATTATTCGCCTATTTTAAGATATTCGTGTTCGTATTCGCCAAATTCAAGCAAATATTTCTCTTATAATTTGCACATAATTTCCAAAAAAAAAATATATATAAAGATGTTTTTAAGATAGTTATCTTATGGGCTATTCTGGTCAGTGGTATTTTTTATCGATGCAAATAATACAATTTATTTCATCTTTTACTCAACGTTTCGTCGATTATGTTTGTCGACTTCATCAGGAGTACGGATTTATTAAATTAAATTCTGTTAAATGGAAACACTTTTGTTATACATATACATATATACAAACATGTTGAGAAATATGTTCTTGTAAAAATTATTTTTAAACTAAAAGGTAGCATAAAAATATAAAGTTAAACTTACGATTTACATCACATTATTGTTGTCAAAAAATTATTATAAAATTTGATGGACAGTACAACACAAAATTAGAAATAGTAAATTAACCAATAATCAAATATCACAGAATTGAAACTAAAACTATATCACAGAATTTTTACTTTTTGTTGATCGCTGCGGAGTATTGGAGCCATAGCTGCCAGATTTTTAGAGGTAATATCGTCATATTTTTGGGCAAAAATCGTCATTATCGTCAAAATAGCTTATTGAAATCGTCATAAAAGCGTCTAATGAAAAAAACCGTTTTTTTTTATATACAAAATATATTTTATTAGAGGCAAAACATAACAAATTCCTTAAATAAACAAATCTGATTAATAAAACAGTATTCTTTCGAATACAGAGATCAGATACTTCAATTAGAATTCACGATAAAATCACATGTAAATAGATTGCATGTTTTTCAATACTTTGAAAAGATGAATGGAAAAAAATAAAAAAATCCAAATTCTTTAGTTATTTTTACTCTAATTTAGTAAAATATGCATTTTAAATTTCATTTTTGAAAACACATTTTCTAAAAATGTATAAAAACTAAAATAAAATTTATACAATAAAAATATGTATAATTATTAAAGAAAATATACTTGTATACTAATACATACATATATGTATAATATATTTTACAAATTCATATATATTGCAATTCAACATATTAATTAATTCAGGTACAACTGTTAATCATTGCAGCTTTAAATAATCTTTTGTAATTAATATTGCTCCAATGAATTTCTTACTTTAGTCTTATTTATGTTTACCTGACAAAGTATTATTTCCTCATTTGCTGGGGATTGTGGTAAAACAAGGTTTTTTTGTAATAAATTTAGTCAAAACCGGAAACAAAAGACTAAAATCCCTCGTTTGCATCTCTGATATTTTTTTCCAAAAATTCAATATTTATATGTTTTTATCACTGCAATAATTTGAATTGTCTGAACTCAGTTTCTAGCTCTTGGCTTTCACTTTCTTCAACAAAATAGGAAAATTCTGTTATAATTTCAGAAAACCTACTTTTTTCTACATTAATAATATTAAATGGATTAATTTGGCCAAGAGCTTTACATATATTTTCAAAATCAAATCATGATAATATCTGATCACAAAGTTCTATATAAAAATTAACACAATTATTATTTTTCTTTTGCACTTATTCGTTCTTCTTCAAATTCATCTCTGGCTAATATTGCTAAAGAAATGTCTTCAAAATTTAATAAATTGTTTTTGTTTTTATAATCATCTAGATGAGCGCCCCGCCCCGGCTTCGGACGGAACATATTTACTTTTATAAATTTCGATTTACCTAATCAAAGCACATCACGACTTTCACGAAAACTCATAACTCACGAACGCGTCGACCGATTTCAATAAACCATCTACACGACCATACGAACAAACCCTAAAAATTTAATCCAATTGAGTTATAAAGTCACAACACACTTGCAACAATTTTTTTTTATATATAGATTAAATAAAAGTTTAGCAAACTAGTTTTTAAAAAGTTGCTCATTAAAATTTTCAGCAGTTCAGTTGCTTCAATAGTACAAATAAATGTTGCAAACTTGAATTATTTAAAATCGTCAAAATTAGGGTATAAATCGTCCCATCGTCACTATGTCATTTTTAGGATCCAAAATCGTCAAAATGACGATAAATCGTCAAATCTGGCAGCTATGATTGGAGCTTAGTTTGATCTTTGTCTTCTTTGTTATTTAGAGCTTTAGATAAACGTTGTTGTATTCTTAAGGCCTATTTAGCCGAAGGTTGAAATCGTAGATGTAAGCTAAATGTTGATGTAATGTAAGAACCAACATTTTTGTAGTTATAGAATGCTTAAAAACGTGTCACGTGATACATGAATGTGCAGACAGGCATATGTATGTACATACATACATAAAAAGAACAAAAATTCTTATTAAACATATTAAATCATATTTTTCTGTTCTTCTTCGAAATCTTGTGCCCCGGAGAATTCTTATTGTTCATTTTGCTTCACCAGTAGTATTAATTTCTAGTCGTCTATTGCAACTTTTTATCACTTTGAAAATTATAAATAAAATACAAAACAGCTGTTCCAAACGTTGATGGAAGTTCCAAATGTTTACAATATTTGTGATAGTTCGCAAATAGTACGACATTATTTAAAAGGTACCGAATCATATTATTACACATTTTATTGTAATGAATTTGATAATTGGTTAAATTATAGTTTAACATTCATAACTATATATGTATGTAGATCATAGTTTTGATTATTAATGTTACTTATTATTTAAAGGATTTCTTTTGTATACTTAAATGTATGTATGTATGTATATATGTATGTACATAAGTACAGTATACATGAAATTAAAAAGTAAGCATATCAATTTATTTATGTACATACATACAATTTTAAAAATTTTGTTTTTGTTTTAAATGTAATTTGTACGAAAGAAAAATTCTTGCACATGATGCAAGGAAGTTATTATATAAAAGATTTTTTTGTATACTTGAATGTATGTACGAGTATGTACATATGTATGTACATAAATGGATATGCTTACTTTGTAATTTCATATATATTGTACTTATGTACATACATACATACATATGTACATACATACATACATTTAAGTATGCAAAAAAACATCTTTTAAATAATAAGTAACACTAATAATCAAAACTATGATGTACATACATAGATATGAATGTTAAACTATAATTTAAACAATTATCAAATTCATTACAATAAAATATATAAGCACAAACGATCGGTACAGTCTCTTGCTAGATATTGAAAAAAAATTATTTGGAAAACTTTCTTTACTTAATAAAGCATGCATGTGTACATATTTAACAACTAAAACTAGTCAAAACAAAAAAAAAAAATTCCCAACAAAGGACTTCTGTGCCCCATTGCAATTCAAAATACAACCATCCCATCACTGCCTACAATTGTCACGTAACCTCGTAATGAAATTCTATTTTCTGCAGGTTGGTACGTTACTGCAACATTTCATTTCAGTCAAGTAAGTATTTTCATAGCTTTTGCATATAACAGAAGCAATCAGCTGACACATCAGCATTTACATTTCTAGAGTTACGGTCGGCTAAAGCAGCCTTTAGGCTTTCTAGTGTGTATCTCTTATTAGCAGATTTCTCATTGTCTAAAATTTTTACGCTCTTAAAATCTATTGTATGTTTACTTTCTTTTATGTGCTGTGATAATCCCGTCGCTTCTTTTCCTTTTCTGATATCTGCTTTATGTTCTGCTAATCTTACACCTAGCATTCTCTTTGTTGTCCCAACATACACTTTGTTGCACTGCTCCCTCTCATTGCCTGTGCATGTTAGCTCATACACCACATTGTCTGTTTTTAATTTATCTGTTACCGTCTTTTTTCCCGTAAATAGATGTCGTAGTGTTGTATTAGATTTGTGTGCTACTGCTGTGTTTTCATTGTTGATGATGTCTTTTAATGTTTGGTTTTCTGTCAATTTCGGAATAAAAGGTACACTGTAAAAATTCTTTGCTTTTGTTTCATCCTTTTTCTGACCTTGTCTGTTGTTAAGTATTTTGTCGTTAATATTATTTATAATATAACTTGGATAATTGTTTTTGGTCAATATTTCCTTTGTTATGTTGATATTTTTCTTTCTGAATTTTATATCACTTATTTGGATGGAATACCTTTTTGACAAAGTTAGTAGCAGTATTGATTTTCATGCTCATGGGTTGAGTTGAATTAAAATTAACTATTCTTCCTGAGGCCGTTGGTTTCATATACCAATCAGTATTTACATATTTCCCATTTTTTATAATTTTCGTATCTAAGTATGGTATTTGGTTGTTGTTTTCTTTCTCGATGGTGAATTGTATTTAGTTGTTATACGCGTTAAGTTCGCTCCAAATGATGACCAGAATAGCCCATAAGATAACAATCTTAAAAACATTATTTACATAATTGGTCAAAAATAACAACTTCAAAAATATATAAAATTTAAAAAAGTTAATAATTATGAAGTCCTGATTACGCTGAGAAGATCGATAAATTACTGCAAAAATTCAATGCCATTGGTAAGCTTTGAGTGAAAGCATGTATATCAAAAAGGCCGTTAACATTTAAAAATTTATTCTTTTTAACTTTTAGGTTCAAATATGACACCTAAATTACACTTTTTATTCAGTCATTTGGATAGTTTCCCCACGAACTTGGGCTCCGAAAGTGATGAACAAGGTGAAAGATTTCACCAGGAAATGGAAGAAATCGAGAGACGTTATAAAGGCTGGTGGGATGAACAAATGATGGCGGACTATTGTTGGTTCCTCATTCGCGAAGATCCATCCGAAAAAAAACGCAAAAGTTCAAGTCGCTCGTCATTTTAATTTAAATTTTTTGAATTTACGCCAAATATAGTGTGTGAGCAATGAAAATGAAAATATTGTCTTTCCACAAAATCATTAATAAAAACTTTATTTTTCATCCGTTTTTTTCCAAATTACGCTTAAAATGTTGGTAATAAAATAACCTATTTGGTAAAAAAATAAAACATTCCAGATGTTTACAATAAAGTAGAAAAAAAATGAAATGAAAATGAAAAATTTTGAAAAAAACGTAAAAAATAGGAAAATTTTGAACTTTGAGGTGCCATAACTCAGCCATTTCTTATCATACAGAAATTTTCAGCATATCGACGGAAAAGGCATTCAATTACCTTTCCAACGGTATACAATTTATATTGATTGGACTTTTGGGTTGGGCTCCACAAGGGTTTGAGTGGGGCCATACACCGAAAAACACAAAAGTACCGTTATCTAAAAAACTGTACTATAAAAAAAAAAATTACAGCGTTTTTCGTGCTTGGGAGGTCCCAATTGACTTATCTAGGCATGTGGCGTTCTTGGTATTTTTTGGCTGTAAACTAGTGTAATAGATATGTATAAAAATAAATTATTTTTTAATAATTTTTATTTAAAGAAAACCCTTTATCTTTGACGCAGGATAATAACCTTCTTTAAAAACAAACCAAAATTATATTTCGTAACTATCATGTAAAAGTTCAAGTCTTATAAGTAAATTTATATAATGTTAAGTAAGTAATCAATTCTCAGTAGAGAAATGTTGGACTTCAAAAATGGAAGAACTAAAATTTAATATGTGAAAGTCCACCGAGACTTGTGGCTGCACAATCGGCGAAAATATGTTCTCCCAAACAACACTGAATTACTAATTAAAAGCGCGAACAGTGTAATAAAAATGATATCACAAAGTATGTATGTATGTATTTAGGTAAAATAATTTAAAAATTTTCAGTAGAGGTCTTCAAATTCGGCATCTCAATGTCATCATAATGATAAATGTCTAAAGTAGTGGGACAGTTTTTTTTCTCAATTTATTGTTAACTGTCGCAAAGGGAGGGATTTTTTCTAATTAAATTTGAAATAGTATGTGGCTCTAAACCTTTAAAGTAATATTCGTATTCGTATTCGGCGAATATTGTTTCAAATATTCGTATTCGCATTCGCGAATAATAAATAATATTGGTACGTACAATTATTCCAAGTGACGTATCCACCCGAAGTAAAACATATTATCAATTTTATAGAATGCGGCACACTACACCTATTTTTTGATATCACTTGTAGTGAAATTTTTTTTTTTGAGTAAAGAAAAAAATCACAAGTTAATAGTTAAAAAAATAATATATACAAGGTGAAAATAGAAAAGTATACAAATTATTGTACATTCTACAATTGAATTTAGACAGATTAAATCAGTGTACTTTTTTACTTATTCTGTTGTTTATGTATATGTAGCCACGTGTACAAACACATGATTAAGCGAGCATATATATGTGTCGTTTAGAATGATAATGAGCAATTTAAATGCAAATAATATATGAAATCTAGAACAATCACATACTCAATGCTTTAACTGCTTATGGCACCTATAAAAAACTTATTATTATTATTATTATTTTTATCAAGCGGATGGTTGCTTGCCAGGCTAAGTTAGTGTACATAAACACAGTCAGTATATTAAACGAAAACATTCGCGGCATTTTTGAATCATAAAATAATGAATTTATTATAAAAGTTTTATTAAGAAAAGCATCACGAGAGCGTTCATTAAAACACTGGGCCTGTTCGTAAATGCTAAACTGCGCTGCATATTATGCGCAGTACGTTTATATATGCAAACAGTGGCAACTCTTCAAAAGGTATGCGTTCAAAAATGCATCGCTGAAGTATATTATGCGCAAATAAACACAAAACACTAATCATAAAAATGGCTGTGTTAAATTTTTTATTTTATTATTTGTTTTGGTTATTATTTCTTAACCATTTTCTTTCTTGTAGATTAGATAATTTTACATCATTAGTTTTATCGTCCACCCCCAAAATTAAATTTATCTTAACTTTTCCATTTTTCTTATATTTTTTTGTTCATAAATGCAAACATAAAAATGCGCAAAAAGAAGCATAAGCAACTGCTGATTAGCAGTGGCAGTGCAAAACAATCATACTATGCAGCGCAGTGATGCATTTACGAACAGACCCACCTACTCACTCATGAATATTATATTGTTCTGCCAATATATCTGTGGTCACAAACAATAATCACACAAGTCGCTAAATATTTTTTTTAAAAAGGGGACTTTGCATTTATAAAAACGTTTCTGAAAAAAAATAAAAGAGTGCATTTGAACAAGTTTTATGCAGAATCAAAGACTTTTAGCCCCGCAATACAAAACTCAACAAATTATAACGAAAGTTTTATTTATTAGAGAAATATTTAATAAAAACAGATACAGATGCTTAATGCAACTTTTAAATTTAAAATGCTTACGAGTAGATCAGCTTAAGCGTTTGTTGAAAGAAAGTGTTTCGATTGTTGTTTGGCAGAAGTTGAGATAGTAAACTTTTTTAAACGTTTTTAATTTTCCACAATCCGTTATCTTTACTTTGGATCTTATAACAGCACTTCTCTTTAAGAAAATTTATTTCGAGACAAATAAAGTCATTATAAGCTGTAAAAAAAATTAAATACATATAATTCAACATTTTCTTAAGTACATTTTGCTGCTTAGTGTAATTGTAATAAACTTCCTCAAGACTAAACCCAAAATTGTTTATAATTATATATACAATTAAGATTCAAATTAATTAACTTATTTATTTTCAAATTATAACTAAAGCATAATGGGGATCATTTGCAGTTCCGTAAAATTATTTCTCATCATGCTTCAGGGTTCATGACGACGAAAATGAAAACTTGAATTCTACACAACACACAACTACTCGTGCGCGATCTTGCTCACGAAACCTAAATATTGATCGAGAAGCAACAACAATTGCACCTTTTAGCAAACTTGTCAGCTTAGCTGTACAATCAGACAAAAAAACAATTAGTAACAAGGTGACCAACGTGCACAAAATTGTAAATGCGGTGAGTACAATGAGTTATAATAATAAAATTCAAACAGGTGTGGATAGATACATAACCGTGTTAAAAAGGGGATGAAGTACAAAATCAGCTCAAATTGCTTCAACAGCGAAAGTTCCCGAAAGAGATGGAAAAAACCATATAATAAATTCCAAAAATCGTTTCGCGATTTTATCTGAACAAGGCGATGAAGACACAACTACAACAAGGTCGAGTAAGCCCCCACTCATATATTAAAGAAAGCAGAATTCCAGTTTGCTGGTTAAAAGCCTTATCTCATTAATTGGAGAAAATGAGTTTTATGTAACTCCAATTAAGCGCGGAAACATCAATGAAACAAGAATTCAGGTAGCTCATGAAAATAATTACCGAAAAATTGTTTCAGATTTAGAATCTAAAAATAAAAACTTCTATACGTACCAATTAAAGAGTGCTAAAGGTCTAACAGTCGTAATAAAAGGTATAGACTCTAGGGTGGATCCAGAAGAGGTCAAGTCTGGCCTTGAAAATAGTGGCTACAAGGTGAAAAATGTCTCAAACATTGAAAATAGAGAAAAATCCCCCAACCAATATTTAGAGTCGAGTTACAGCCAGATGGCATAAAAATAAAAAAGAATGAAGCACATCCAATATATGACTTAAAGTACTTGTTGCATCGAAGAGTTTACCGTTGAGCTTCCACATAAAAGAGCTGGACCAGTTCAATGCCTGAACTTCCACACGAAGACTTATTGCAAGTTGCTCTACATATATTATATATATACATACATATTATACATACATATATTTAATATTTTGTTTCTGTTATTGCAGTTGAATGTGAGTAACACGCCATATACATACATACATATATTCTCGACTTGATTTTAATAAACAACAACTAAGTCGCTTTTAAAGGACAAGCAAATCAAAACAAAAAGAAAAATATAAATGTAATAGTGTCGTTAATTATGTTACAAAAAATAAAATTCAGCCCCCATCGCGCCATAAAGAGCATAGTTCTAAAAATTTCTATTTGCCGTGACATGATTTTCACAAGCATTAAAATAAAAAACAAAAAACTCTCCATGAATTGCGATCGAAAAAATTTATTTTGGATTAAATTTTTTTTATATAATATTTTAATATTTAGTTAAACATTGTATGTATGTAGGTATGTATCTGAAATTAATTATTGAGACGTAGTAGATACATGCAGCGCATGTCTGACTGTGTCTTATGCACCGGCAACCTTTTGCCCAAGAAAGAGATTTATATTACAGATTATTTTACATAAAAAATAAGATAAAAAATTAATTAAAGTCAGTATTGTTTAGACTCGCACATTATCGGTTAGTTGAAATTTAAAATCTTGTACTCATTTTAAGGTGAATCGCCATTTAAAATTTTAAATTAGTTAAATAATACGGTGTAAGATGTGTTTTTCGTATCATTTGATCCCTCAAAAGCTTTTTGTATCTTTCTTAAACTGTAATGAATATTTTGATAAAAATCAAGTAAAAAAATTTTTACTTTTGAAGAAATTCCAATGAAAATATTTGAAAACATTCTTGAAATTCTTTCAGTGTATTACATGTGCCAGCGAGGTTTCGAATGCATAAAGTTACATTTATAACCAACTATAACACCGTCACATGAGAACATTATCTTTTATCCTTTAGCAGTTATAAGTTTCGTAATGTGGTTTATTTCAAGGCGCTGGCTTATTAACATATATTTTCAGACAAACTGCGACAAGTTTAAAAAAAAAAGTTGCTATTATATTTCTCGTAAGCAAACAATTTTTGTCATACATTCATATCATGCATATTATTATGGAGTAATTGAATTTTCATTAATTCAATAAAAACTGAACTTAAGCCTAAATAATGTTAATTTCTCAAGTTATTTTTATTTCTCTTGAAAAGTTTTTATATTAAAGATGTTAGTTGGTTGGTCTTTTTCACATTTTGGAAAACGATATACATATTTCTATAAAACTCTTGAACACATTTATGAATCTCTTTTTTATGTATGTATTTATAATTAAAGTTTTAACTAAAAACGCAATTTATCTGTCACAATAACTAAAACAGTATTCATCTGTGACACCAAACGTTTGAATACAATCAATTTAACGAATTTTATATTTTACTTTTTAAGTATTGTGCTTTTTTTTCCTAGGGGCTGTGCACAATGTTTATTTATTATCCAAAATGTATTTTTATTCTTTATTTTTTGATACTCAAATAAAGAACACATGCTGTGCACATATTACGTAACGCTTCAAAAGATTAAAGATTTGTTACGGATTGGAAATTTTGCACTGAAAAATTTGTTAAAAATTGTTTCGAAGGGGGGAGGGGGTACAAAATCTCTGAAAACAGCGTTACGTAATATGTGCACAGCATGTGTTCTTTATTTGAGTATCAGAAAATAACGAATAAAAATACATTTTGGATAATAAATTAATCTAGTTTCATGCTCAAGCATAATTGTCATCATTTAATTAATGTATGTATGTATGCGTGTGAATATTGTGAAATAAAATTTGAGTAAAACATTTTTCATTGTTATCCCTAGAGAACAATAAAGATTGTTGAAGAATATATATGTATAGTTGGTGTAATGGGAAGCCCAGTGTCTTTAAAGCTGAAATAGTCATTTTGTTGCAGCATCATCAACGCCAAACCAAAATTTTGTATTCACAAAATTAAATTTTCTAACCAGGAAAATCTTAAGCTTTTATTCTTATAGAAAAACACTTTTTAAACTACTTCGTTATTAGTGCTCTTTAAGCTAAGATCCCACTATCGGCGCAATGCACCAATTTTCGTCGCAATTCATGTGCCGATAGTGTGACCGCACACAATTTTTCAAAATGCGACAATCTGCGCCGAAATTGTGCTGAGTATGGACAATCAAAATCAACCTTGATGCGCCGATAATGTGAACCCACTATTGCACAATGTTAAGCAATCAATTTGTAAAAAATGCGCCGATTTTTGTCGGCCACTCGTGCGCCGATCAAAGTCGACAACCAGTGCCGATACACGGGCTGGAAAACCGAATTTTGAAATTGCACCACCTTGTAAAACTATTTTTTTTAAGCTTAGTTGTACCAAAATTAATTTTTAATTATCTTTTATGCATTTAAATTTTATTTATTTGTTGTTGGTTAGCAAATCTACATATAGGCAAAAAATTAATAAAAATTTTAAAAACAAATTCTTGAGTATTTGCTCGAATAAATGTTATATTTTATTCATATATTTTTAAAAAATTGTTATGGGTTAGGTAATCTATGTACATATATGCATTTCGTTGTTCGCTTAATACCAACTCATCAGTAGATATTTACTATTCATATTTAAAAAGGTCCAAAACTCATCTTCTCATACATAAACTCGCAATAAAAAGTTTGCGAATTAATAAAGCATACGCAAAATTGCTTTTAAAAAACTTTAAAAACATCACACAAATAATTTTTTTTTCATTCGATATAAATCTGTTTACTTTTCTTATAACTTTTATACAGTTACACAACCTTTTGTTGGCAATAAAAGTTTTTATAAGGCAAAATAAAAACAAACTTCCCTTTTACAAAATATAACCTTTTACTCAAGTATTTATGTTTTTGGTAAGGATCAACTGATGAGTTGGTATTTAACTACCAACGAAATGCACATACTTATGTAAATTAGCTAACCCATAACAAGTAATAATATTTTAAAAACATATATTCCTAAGTATTTGCGCGACTAAAATGTTATATTATATATATATATATATATACATATATATATATATATATATTAAAACATTTAATATAACATTTGTACTGTTGAACAGAAGAAAAAAACAATTTTACCATCCCTGAAAACATCTGTTTACAAAATAACAAGAATAGAAGTACGTGCTGCGTAGTAGTAAATTCAATTAAAATTCATTAATTTTTTATTATTATATACATATTGATACTCCTATATTAATTATATACACAATATATACGGCCAAAGCAGTTTTCTCTTTTTCATTGTAATAAATGCCGAAAATTAAACTGTATCTGCCAACAAGCAAATATACAAACGCATATACATATACATACATACATACTCGTACATACATGATTTAATTTGCCCAATAATGCTCGATAGTGTGATCGCATGGTATCGATTATTGTCGCAATTGAGATTTGTCCGATATGAGCCGAAAAATATTGTCGCAATATGCGACGATAATGGGACCGCCCAAAAATTAATTGTGCAATGCTTTTACATGTGTGCCGATATAGCACGATAAAAATTGTCGCAGATTGTGCTGTTTGCGCCGATAGTGGGATCTTAGCTTTAGACATAAATAACTTTAAAAGAAAACTTTTCAAACATTTTATCAAAATTAATGGGTATTCTATCAGCTAATGTAATTTTAATATTATTCTATATAAAACGCACTCGAAATTTTTACACGAAAGAACCAAGAAACAACAATGCTAAAAAATCGCTACAACGAAAAAGCCTTCAAATTAAAAAAACTTACTGACTTGAAAAAACTAGCAAAAACGGAAAAACGCCAAACTATAAAAACATTCATACAAAAGAGTCGCTTAAACGAATAAAATCACCAACCGGAAAATATGTTTAATTCCAAAAATAAAATTACTAACCGGAAAAAATTGGCCAAAACGAGTTAAAAATGTTACAAAAGAGAGAGATAAAATATGCCCGTAAAAATCATAAATTCAGCCAAGTCACCGCACCGCGTCTGATTAAACTTAGAAAGGAGACCCATCCGTATTTTTTCTTTTTTAGTTCCATACAAACAAATTTTTTCGAAATTCTATGTTTATTTTTTATTTTTGCATCGAAAATTTTTGCCAAGAAAATTAATAACAAAAATGCCTTTTAAAAGTATTTTTTTATATAAAGCCGCCCCATTAGGAAGTTATTTAGCACGAGTGCTCACAAACAGTGTAGCCAGGTGTGGGAATTTCTCCCCAGATTGGGGATTATAGCTGGTTTTTGGGAACAGATTATCGTGGTAAGGGATTTGGGGATTTTTAATTTTCAGTGTACCTACTATCAATTTTGTTTCATTTTACCATTATCCTTCATACATATATTTACATACATATATGTTTATGTATCTTGGCGTTTTTCTTCTCCATATTTCGATTATTTCATTGAGGATGTTGGGTTTTACAACAATTTGTTAAAAATTTGACGATAAGGAAAGTAATTTGGTTCTTGCTAAAATTGATGTTGGCATAGAAGGTTCAAAGGAATTAGAAGCAAAAGGAGTTCAACCAATTTTTTAGATTATTTAACTGTACTAGCAAAATAAATACTTAAAATATTCACTGAGAGTATGGAAAATTTTTAGTTATTTCTAAATTTACAACTCGAAATCATAGAAAAAAGAATAAATTTGATTCCGTGTATGGAATTTTAAAATATTCTATGGATTCAAAAGTTCCATTGAGCACATACGAATGCATTAACTTATATAAATGTATGTAATAAAATTAATAAAATAAATAGTTTTTATGATGCTTAATATAAATATCTTTATTGGGGACAAAATTGGGGATTTTCAGTTTTAAAATGGGGATTTTTGGGGACAACACAACAACATTTTGAGGACATTAGACAATATTTACCTGGCTACACTGCTCACAAACAAGCAAACTTACCTACTCGCTCTTGTTTCAGATTCAGGATAAAGAGATGTTCTTCGAAATGCTTTTCAGTTCATGTTTATGCAATTCTTGTTAACACTCGTTTAACAGATTGCTATTTTGTGAACATAAAAATAGTAATTTTTGTTAAACTCATAAGACAATTTGTTTCCTTTGGCGCTCGTACCATAAAAAAAAAAAAATTTTAGAAATTAAAATATTTATCTCACACCATGACCTAAATTTCGTTAAAAAGAAGGTGAATTTAGCTGTTGACGTATTCTTTCTTTAACTTTGTTTTCGTATTATTTGTAAAGATGAATGACTGATAAGAAAAGACTATTGAAGAAATTTGATTGCATGTGATAACTTTAACTTTAAAGATATTTTAAAAGATAAAAAAACAAACAACAAAAATACTGGACAGTTAATGTCTATGACTCATTTTGCACAATTTTGTTATCGTAACGTTTAAGGCAAAATATCTAAGACAAGAAGACAAAAAATTGTTTGTTTTAAAAACATTTCGACGTTTTGTAAGTAAACTTTCATAAGTTGTTTTGAGTTTCACTTGCTTGCTACTGGCTATTTCCAAATTTTTAATATTTTTAAGCCATTGTGCATATGACACTAATTGCAGATATCAAATGAATAATGTTTTTTAGTAAAGTTTCATATAATTTGAAAGTTCATTCATATATTACGTGACGTTCTTAGCGAGGGACGGAAGATGATAAAGTTTTATTACGTCTGTAATAATTTGTACTAAAAACTTATTAAGAAGCATTCCATGAATGTGGTTTTAAGAACGGACGGCGAAAATATTTCTCCAAAATTACCATCCTTCATTTTAAATCTGAAAGTGTATTTTTAAAATTTTTTTCATGATTTATTTTGACGGTAAGCTGCTGCCTTTTTATATTAAATTTTCATTTGGAAATATTCTGGAAGTATGTTACCTTTTTACGAGCATAAGAAATTCGTGCTTCTAATGACTTGATTACATTGAGTACAGTGACTGGATGAGTTGTCTCATTATCATATTGCAGAAAAATGTGTTACAAATACGTATTGAATATAATCTCCAAAGCTTTTTAAAAAGCCACTTACATCGTTTTTTCATTAGCGGTAATATTAAGTTTAAATTTAATTTCGAAGACAAACTAAAATTGAGTACTCGCAGCAAGCAGATGTTGAAATAATATACTTTACAATTTTTTTAATATTAATTTCAACACTTATTAAATTCTTAGAATCACCTACACTCTATCCTACTCTAAACTTTGTTGTACAGAGTAAAAGTTACAAATGCTTCAACTGTAAACTGTAAAAATACTAGTTGCAATTATCTTTAATTACAGTTTCTTTAGCTGATTTTAGAATTAATATAAAATTTAACAATTTATTCATAATTTATGTTTCAAAAAATTTGGATTTGTCATTAGAACCCAACGGAATGCACGGATAAAGATTTTAGCCAACCCACATTAACTAAATAAAAAGTTTTAAAACAACAAAACAACATTTAGTATAAAAAAATCAAATGCAAATCACATTTTTGATAAATGTTTTGACTACAAGAAACTTTCAACACCGATTTAGACAAAATTCGATCGTTAATTTTAACAAATGCTTTACAATGTAACTAAACGACTTCGTACAACGTCAAACAAGTAATATTCCCTACCAGAACGTGAACGGTCATTGACTAGTAAATTTGCTGTCATTGATAACCCCTCAAGTGGTCACAACCTCAAGTCACATTCTTAAGAGCAATATGAAGAATTTGACTACTTATTTTGTGTACGTGTGATTTTGTATTTCTCTCGCACTTGTGAATTTTTCTCGAGTGAGTAACATATATCTGTACTGCTCACTCTAATACTTTTTGCTAGTCAACAAGCAATCACAGATAACCAATCATTGACTAGGGATAAAGCAGTCACATTTTACCACTCATTGACTAGGGATAAAGCAGTCACTTGTGACTGTATAAAATATACATATAAACAAACTTTAAATTAATTTAGTAATTATTTTATTTAACTTAATACACATAATTTATTATATTTATATTGCACCACTTCCTTAGGACTATCCACATCCATATCTTCTTTATATTGAGGGTTCTCACCGGCATCTTCATCATCAGCCGCAACATAACTTTCTTCGTCTAGCCACAATCTATAAAAAAGAATTTTATTTTCAGTTGTAAATTAATAATAACCGTTTTGTTTCTTACCTTCTGTATTTGCTGTGCTATTAATAGTTTCCATACACATATTTCAACGGATTTATTTATATATTTTTGTAAAATTCTTTATTTTTACATTAAGTTTACTTTCAAATATATAAGAATATTTTTGTCTGTTTGGGATTTCCATTTATAAAAATTATTGATAAATAATCATCATTTTACCGATCAAATGAGAAGTTATATTACCAGTAAAATGACCATTAGAAAGACTAACATGACAATTGTCAAGTAAACACAACTCTGCAACGTAAAATTATTGCAAAAGTGTTGGTAAAAAGGTTTGAGTGTGTTAGTAGAGGTAATTTATTTCTGGTAGGGATTACACATATGCCACACAGGTTTACTGGCAAGTCACATGTTGTGATCAGAATGGTTTTAATTCCGTAATTTTATACCGATCGTTTTTGATTTGCAGTCTTTAGATTCCGTTTATTATGTATTTCGATTTTACATTGAAAATATTGTTTATACCCATGGGCGATTGCTTAATATTTTACTAATAAAGCTCTCCTCATTATGCTTTTTTATTAGCATGCAAAGCATATTTTGCTCACGCTCCTAAAAGTATACATGTTTTTGTATTGTTTCCTACAAGTTAGTAGAAAACTTAATTGTCTTTTGTTTTGAATAGGGATGCCAATCCCGAAATATTCGGGAATCGCGTAATCCCGAATCCCGGCATTTTCAATCCAGGATTTCGGATCTTATAACAGATAACATCCTTAACAACATTGGATTTGTATGCATACATAGCATTAATGTTTCTCAACTGGATGTTTTCATTCATTATTTTTTTGGACACGTACATATCTAATTTCTAGACCGAATTTAGTACAAAAATAATGCTCACGGTTAATATTAAATCTGATGCAATTGAAAATAATTGCAAAAGAAAACACACCAAAGTTAGAACTCCACTATTGTCACCGTGTTGCCATAATATTGATCTTCTATATATTTTTGTTTCACCGTGTTAAAACTGTCAATGAAGACTTACGCCTGAACAACGTTTACCAATCGTTCAACTTTATTACGAAAATTCATGTTCTGTGAGGAATGTGTTTCGAGGCAAATTTTGTTTAGCGATGAGGCCCATTTCTGGCTCAATGGGTATGTAAACAAACAAAATTGCCGCATTTGGGACGAAGAGCAACCTGAAGATATTCAAGAAATGCCACTTCATCAAGAAAAAACAACGGTTTGGTGTGGTTTTTGGGCCGGAGGAATCATCGGTCCATATTTCTTTAAAAATGATGCCGGTGTGAACGTAACCGTCAATGGACCGTTATCGGTCCATGATAACCGACTATTTGATGCCTGAAATTGAAGCTCATGATCTCAGCGACATTTGGTTTTAGCAAGACGGCACCACTTCCCACACATCGCATCAATCAATGAATTTATTGAGAGACCATTTCGCTAAGCACATAATTTCACGTTTTGGGGCGGTTGATTGGCCACCAAGATCGTGTGATATCACACCGTTAGACTTTTTCCTGTGGGGATATGTAAAGTCTAAAGTTTATGCGGACAAACCTGCTTCGATTCAGGCCTTGGAGGAAAACATCACGCGTGTTCGCCAGTTACCAGTCGAAATGCTCGAACGAGTCATCGAAAATTGGACTCAACGGATGGACCATCTGCGACGTAGCAACGGCCAACATTTGATAGACATAATCTTAAAAAAATAAATGCCAAAGAATGTTCTCCCAAATGATAATAAACATTCTCCATTAAATTTGAATTTTCTGTGTTTTTTTTTCTTTAAAAAAGTAGGGAACCTCGAAATGGATCACCCCTTACTTACATTCATTACAAACAGCAAACTTTTGGTTTTGCAAAAGATGAAAAATAAAAAGTGTGAAAACTAAACTTCATTTACTTTTACTTTTCTGGAACATGCCTATATATGTATGTATTTTATTTCGGATTGGAATTTTTGAAATCCTGAATCCAGGGATTCACAAATCCAGTCCCGATTGGCATCCCTAGTTTTGAATGGATTTCTATGATATGGCTGATAACGAATTCTTATGGTTTTGTTTAAATTTTCTTTATTTTTGTCAAAAACAACAACTCCTTATTAGAGCAGTACTGGATATAAGTCATTGTAACTCCCAGTTTAGACGGGCGAAACATTTAAAAAACATCTGGAATTCTCTTTTGTTTTTATTCACGTTCACAAAGATAAGAGGAGGTAACGAGAATTTCAACGGGCTGTTACCCAACATTAACATCACAAAATCATTGTGGTGCGAAGTGTTGGGTGTTTACTCTCTATGCCTTAAAACCTTTAACCCTAACCGTACTGACAACATTTTTATACGTAGACTCCTGATAAGGTTACCCGGGTACCCGTGCACGTTCATTTTGCTGTTACTGTTTGAATATCAATACAATAGTTTACATTGTAGTTCGGGGACTCCCAAATTATTATTATAATGCAAAATACAAATTTTTTTGTGTGTGTACTTCGATTTTTCATTCTCAGTTCTTCTTTGCTGTTGATGAGTACAGGTCAGTTTTATAACTTTCGTTTGTTTTAATAATTTTTTTTAATGTCGCGCAAACGTAATGCAATTGTTAAGGATTTAAATGTATCTGAAGCAGAATCTAATGGCGTGGGTTCATCATCTGAATCTGCAACAAGTACTGCAGGATTGGGCCCTACGCAAGCTGCCAAAAACAGGTTATGTAACACATCCAATAGCTATCCGATATATGGAATTATTTATACAGGTAAACCACCTGGTTGTCAGCGGCACGTAGATGTGGAAGAAAATGTTGTTTTAGCTCTAGTAGATTTTTACAAAGAATCTGGAATAAATATATCAACTGATAATTTTTTTACGTCACTCTCTTTGTGCAATCGACTTCAAATGAGAGGAATAAATCTTTTCGGTACCCTTCGGCAAAACAAAGCTTACATTCCTAAAGAGCTACGGCCACACCCAATAGATAATGTAGGAACACCACGATATGATATGGTTTCAGTAAGAATGGGACTCTTTTGTCTGTTGTAACGAATAAGAAAAGTGTTTATTTTTTGTCGACAATGCACTATACTCGTGGGGAGCCAGGTTTTAACGGTAAGGAAGAAATAAATAATTATTACAATTGCAATGTATTGCATGAGAAATAATTAAACACGTGTGTTTTCTACATACTCCAGTTAATAATTAACTTCTTATTTATTTCAAGATCTTATAACTATGTTGTACATATTTTGTTATATGAAAAATAACGGTTAATGTTAAAGAATTGTAAAGAATTTAAGAAGAGAGTATTATTAAGTTTCAGGTGACCATATAAAATGATATACTTAACATGTCCCTCCTTAAGATTATAATACAAAATTGTTTAAAATATAAAAAAAGGTATTTTGGTTTTGCATATTCAAAAGAGAAAATTAATCGACTTCTAGATTTCCCAAATTAACATTTTTATTAAATACTCTACCTCCTTTGCGTGGTCTGAGTTCTCTTCTAGTGTGTGACTCATCTTCATCTGTTCCCACTCTTCCCTCAGTTGTGGTAGCTGTATTAATGGTAACCTCATCTTGTACTTCAGCATTGTTTTGTTGTTCATGTTGCTGGTGCGATTGATTTGGTTGTTCATTTTGCTGCTGTTGTAGTAGATATTGTTGTTGATGTTGTTTTTGGTAAATTTGCTTGGTTTGTTGTTGTAGCTGTTGTTGTTCATTAGATTCACGGTTTCTAATTTGGTCTAGATGACGTTTTATTTCATAGTTGTTATGATTTAATACACAAAGATATGATCGAGATCCAAGTTGTTCTTTTACAGTTGCTTGTGACCAACTGGGTTTATTAGGATTTCTATAATCACGAACTAATACCTTTTGACCTTTTGAGAACACAATGTCGCGAGTGCCTTTATGATTGACAATGTTTTTGTGTTGCGATTCTAAAATCTTTTCTCTGGTAGTTGGTGGTTTAAGAGCACTAAATCTGGTTTTTAAGGTTCTACCGAAAAATATTTTTGCTGGAGATTCTCCTGTTGTACAATGAAGAGTATTGCGGTAGTCTATTAAAAATCGTGAAATAATTTGATCAATATTTTCATTTTTTTGTTGTTTTAAATTGGCTATTACGGATTTTTTAAAGGTCTTAACGAAATTCTCCACCTGGCCATTAGTTGCAGGGTGACCTGGTGCAGTTAAAATGTGCTTTATTCCATTAAATTTTAAAAATTGTTGAAATTCATGTGACGTAAACTGTCGACCATTGTCGCTTACGAGTATATCTACCAACCCGTAACGCGAGAACAGTTCTCTCATTTTTCCAATGGTAAAAGCTGCTGTTATTTTTTTTGTTTTGAAAACTTCTACAAATTTAGAAAATGAGTCAATGACGATAAAAAAGTAAAATCCGTTTATAGGACCAGCGAAGTCTACATGGATGCGACTCCAAACCTTACTGCTAGGTATCCACGGAATTAAATGACTTGTTTCAGGACTGGGTAATAACTCTTGGCATGGTTTACAATTACGGATCATATTTTCTATATCCTTATCAAGGCATGGCCACCAAATATAAGATCTTGCAAGAGCCTTTGTTTTGACCATTCCCATATGAGAGCTGTGGAGTTCATTAAGAATTTGTTTTATTAATTTTTCTGGAACTACAGTTCTGTATCCCCACATAATGCAATCATATTCGACAGACAATTGTATGTGTTTTTCACGATAGGGTACATAATCATCTCCCTTCATGTTGCTGAGAGTTCCACTTGAAATAGCTTCACTTACTTTTGATAAAATTTTATCTCTTTTGGTTTCACGGGCGATGTCTTTAAAGCTTAAATTTAAACTATTCTCAGACTCTATTAGATTTATGTACGAATTTTCTTGATTTTTGGCTATAAAATTTACCTGAGGCATACGGGAAATACTATCGGCTTCATTTAAACATCCTTTAACATACTCAACACAATAGTTGAAACCAGAAAGTATTAATGCCCACCTTTGCATTCTAGCTGAAGCCATTGTAGGCAAACCTTTATTACTGCCAAATATTGTAAGTAATGGTCGATGGTCTGTTCTTAAAGTAAAATTATTACCAAGTAAATACTGCTTGAGTTTTGTAACACAAAACACTATGGCCAGTGCTTCCTTTTCAAGAGTGCTGTAGTTTCTCTCACTTGTTGATAAGGCTCTAGATACAAAAGCAATTGGTTTAATACCACTTGAAAATTTGTGAGATAATACTCCAGCTACAGCGTTATTGGAAGCGTCAGTGGTTAATATTATTGGCAAATCAGCATTAAAATGTACTAAAATTTGATCTGACGTTATGGCCTTTTTAATAAAATCATATGCTTCTTGACATTTTTCCGACCATATAAACTTAACGTCTTTACGTAGAAGCTCATATAAGGGAAACATCTTATCAGCAAAATTTTCAATAAATTTGGAATAATAATTGACCATGCCAATAAAAGCTCTTAGTTCAGAAATATTTTGTGGTATTGGAGCCGACAATACACTTGATATACGATCATTATTTTTACTTAACCCGTTTTTATCAATATTAAAACCAAGGTACGAAATTTTTTGTTGAAAGAAGATACACTTCTTAAGGTTTAACTTAAGTCCAGCAAACTTTAACTTTTGAAGTACTAACCTTAATGTTTTAACATGTTCTGGCATATTTTTGCCAGTGACTGTAATATCGTCTTGGTACACGACAACACATGGTATATCTCTAAGTAAATTCTCCATTGTTTTCTGGAAAATTGCTGCAGCTGTCTTTACCCCAAATGGTAAACGTTTAATTTTTAGTGTTCCAATGTGGGTACTCCATGCACATACAAGTTGAGATTTCTCGTCTAAAACCAGCTGATTATACGCATTCGACAAATCCAATATTGTAAAAACTTGTCCACCTTCCAACGAAGCGAAAATTTCGTCAATTCGTGGCAAGGGGTACTTAAAGTCGACCAAAAATTTGTTTATAGTTACTTTGTAATCTCCGCAAATTCTTAAATCTCCATTGGGCTTCAAAATTGGTACTAGAGGAGTTCCCCAATTGGAGTTATCAACAGGTTCGAGAACATCATTATTAATTAAATCACGAAGTTGTTTTTCAACTTAATCTTTCCAAGCCTTGGCTTAAAAAAAACTGGTTTTGCGCCTTCATCAATTTGTAACGAAATTTTGTTAATTTTATATTCACCCAGCTGATTGTCAAAAACATCAGCGTATTCGCTTTTCAGTTGATTTATAATTGAATTTGTATCTTCTACCTCATTCATGTTGTTTACTTGAAATAATTCGAAATTAAAAGCTCGTAAAAACGATCGTCCAAGAAGCGGAGGGCTTTTGGAATCTGAAACCACAACAACAACAGACTTACTTACACCCTGATACGTAATTGATGCATTGTATTCTCCCAAAATAGAAATACGATCACCACTGTAATCCACATATGGAACGCTGCAAGGTTTTAGATTTTTATTGATGTTGTTTGTTTTAAAAAACGTTGCTGGAACTAAAGTACAAGGGGCACCTGTATCACATACAGCCTTTAATTTAGCACCATCAATTTTAACTGAGAGAGAGTACACATCACTAGAAAAATTGCCAGCCACACTAAAAATAGAGTAATTAAATAAATTATCATCATTATCATCATTCGCTGATACATAATTTACACCCTTTTTGTTTTTGCTACGACACACAGAAGCTAAATGTCCAACACGACCACACGAATGACATTTGCTGTCTTTAAACTTGCAAGACTGAGAGCTGTGGTTACGCCAACCACAATGAGAGCAAGGATTATTTTGTTTCTTTTCAGTATAGTTTTTTCCTCTGCCAGCATCGCTGCTACCACCTTTGCCGTTACCAGCAGTACCATCTCCTTTTTTCTGTGACCATCGGTTTTTTTAACAAAATTTACACCATTGTCTACGACATCATTTGGTTTGGTTGATTTTTTTGTTTCGAGGATTAATGCTTTCTTTAAAGCTTGATTAATGGTAATTTTTTCATCCTCTTCGCAAAGCCTTTCATAAATATAATTTGGCAAACCCATAACAAATTGATTTAAAACAAATGCATCCAAATTGTCTCCAAATTTGCAATTAAGTGCTAAAGTTTTAACACGAGCATACCACATTGCAACTGTTTCATCATCATTTTTAACAGAGCAATGAAATTTTTTACGTTCATGGTATATAATTGTTGGTGGTGTATATTGAGTGTCCAAAATTTGACATAATTCCTTATAAGTTTTTGTTACAGGTGAATGAGGACTGCACAAACTATGTAAAGTATTGTATGCAGTGGCTCCAATTGACTTCAATAAAATTGATTTTTTTGTGTTGTCGTCTTCACATTTTTTTTCGCAAAAATGTATTTGCAGCCTTTCTTTCCATACCGTCCATGTCTCCTGACTAGGAGAAAATTCTGGAAAGTTTGATGTCTGGAGTACTGTGACTGGAGCAGTTGCCATGTCGTGATTTTTTTATATATATATTTATTAAACGAAATTCGTTTATAAATGTTTTAAACAAAACTATTTTTTTGTTGTTATTTTTCCTTTCGTCGCCAATTATTTGCAATGTATTGCATGAGAAATAATTAAACACGTGTGTTTTCTACATACTCCAGTTAATAATTAACTTCTTATTTATTTCAAGATCTTATAACTATGTTGTACATATTTTGTTATATGAAAAATAACGGTTAATGTTAAAGAATTGTAAAGAATTTAAGAAGAGAGTATTATTAAGTTTCAGGTGACCATATAAAATGATATACTTAACAACAATAAAACAAAAGGCGGAGTAGATGTTATGGACCAAATGGTATCGAAATATAGCACTAAACGGAAAACAAACAGATGGCCCTTGGCCCTTTTTTTAACATGGTCGACGTGGCTGCTTTGGGTGCATTTAGTATATTCTCTAGCCTTAATCCAAGTGCCAAAAAATCTCGAAGCTCCCGTCGTGGTTTTTTAATGGCACTTGGCGTGAAATTGGCAACTGAAAATATGAAAAAAGGGCCAGTGGTAAGCATATTATACGATACACTAACGTCCGAGCAGCTCTCGAACTACTAACAAGTAAAACCATCCGTAACGATGTTTCACAGGAAGTGGAAATATCAAAGGCCTCGGAAATATCAAAGCGGGATAAAACTGGTCGGCTACCACTAAAAGGTCGTTGCTACCTGTGTGTGGCTATTGATTCGAAATCGGATCGAAAAATACAGAAAATAAGCGATGGCTGCAAACGGCCAATGTGCAACACACATAGCAAAATAATTGCTGCACGGTGCACAATATGATAATTTTAATTTCAGATTTACCTACATATGTAATGTATTCCTACCAGTACAAAGTTATATACATATACAAATTTATTAATCTATATATATCAAATACAAAAAATGTTTGTACCCATGTTCGCTATAGACTCGGAAACTATCCAACCGATTTGACCGAAACTGGTGTCATTCAAAAGGGAATTTATAGAGGATGGTTTTAGGCTTTTAATATTTCAAGTGGGCGTAGCCCCTCCCACATAAATTGAATAACATCATATATCTTGACTATTGTGATAGCAAGAGTTTTGAAACATTGCAATAGTTCATATGTTACTAATGTGAGTAATCAGGACAAAAATGGGCGTTATCGGACAAGTGGGCGTGGCAGCTCCCATATAACCCAAAAATTGAAATCGCCATATTTTGGGCATTTTTTTACCTACGCCGATGATATTTGGTACATATAGTATTGACATAATTAGGAATACGTACTAGGAGAAAAGTGAGTGGGACCACGCCCCTTTATAGGAAAATAAAAAATCTTAATATAGTCTTAACTATTGGACCGATGGTCATTAAATTTTCACAATAGGATATATAAATACTTTTAATTTTATTTTATAACGAGGGGGGTAGCGAAGTACACCGGGATCAGCTAGTTCTAAATAAAATAAAAAACTAAATTTAATCTTTTCTTTACTTTTTATGTACAAAATGCTTTAACTTATATACGGGTACCCAGGTACCCTTATCAGGAGGGTAAGGACTATTTGTCTTTGGGGTGCTCCACAGCCAATCCAAACAAATTCGGAAAGCTTCAAATGATAAAAATCATTAGAAAAGGATTACCTGAAGGAACTTGTGAAACCCCAACTTTGTATCTTTCGTTGTTTAAGAGATATTTGACGTTACAGTTCGCTCAGGAGGGTTAGGGTTAAGGAAAGGCTATGCAATTCAGCTACTATATCTGTTCTTAGGTGCAACAATTGCTACTCATTTTTCGGTAGCATTTTCTCTAGCACAAGGTAAAGCAACAAACAGTTTTTTTCTTCGGGTTGTGTGCTCATGAAAATAAATCTAGTTATTGAGACAACAAAAACTAAATGATTCCAACTTCGTCATTGTAAAGTTAAACATGTAAACAAAAAGTTTCAGTTGAACTTAATTTTGTTTTGGAAAGCAAGAAGTAAAAAGTGAGTAAGAGAAATCTCAGAAGAATTGTGAAGTTAGAATGCGATAAGTTTTCTAAAGAATTTAATAAAATTGGACAAATAGATGACTCAGAAGAAGTTCCATTAAAACATAATGAAGAAAAGGAACTAATGGCGTTTTCTTTTCTGAAAAAAGTGTTGCATTTATGCTACATTCTTTAATTTTCGTGATCCATTCTAAAAAATATGTAACATATTTAAAAGCGATTTCCTTTTTTTTTTACAACTTTGTTTAGTATATTTTTATACAAGTAAGAACTCTACTTACTTAAGCGAAAAAACTTATAATTAAAACGATAATTAATTAATTAATGTTAAGTAATGTTAAGCCTCAAATATTTTGTACCATTGTGGCAATAAAAAATGTACCACTTTTTAAAGGTAGGTGCAAACTGTAAAAAGTGTTACACATTGAAAGGGCAACATTTTCGTTTTATTAATTTTTAAGATTTGTTCGTATGGTCGTGTAGATGGTTTATGTTTGCATGAAATCGGCCTATTAAGATTTTCCTAATTATTTCCATGCAATCTATATATATAAAAGAAAGTCGTGTTAGTTACACTATTTATAACTTAGGAATGTCTGAACTGGCTGAAAATTAGTGAGGTGGTAGCTTAGAACAAGGAGAAGGACATAGGATACTAAGGTAAGGCACTCTTTACCTGGGGGGACTTGGGTGCCCCTTCTTTGTATGGGACACTTTCAGTATATCTAAAAATATGAAATTTAGTACACAGGTAGGTCCTGACGAGCAATTAACAAAAATTATTTTCAAACGGGCCTTTTCCACCTGGGGGACTAGGGAACCCTTTTTTTGTATGGGGCACTTCCAGTATAGCTAGAAATCTTATATTTTGTGTACAGGTAGGTCCCGATGACCAATTAACGAAAATGATTTTCAAACGGACACTTTCCATCTAGCGGAGGTCACGAGAATGCAAAAGACTTCAGGCCAATCAGCCTTTCATCATTCTTGGTCAAAACGCTGGAAAGATTAATAGACTCTTATATTAGACATCGACTTGTTGGGTCGTCAATACTCTCAGAAAGTCAGCATGCCTACCTTAAGGGACGCTCTACTAAAGCAGCACTACATGAGGTGATAGGGTTCATAGAGAGATCCATTGAAAATAAACAATATATTTTGGCTGCCTTCCTAGACATAGAAGACGCCTTTAACAATGTATCAGTGGCAGCCATCCAACAGTCTCTCCAGGATGTTGATGTAGAGGAATACATCACAAACGGCAATATCACCATGTTGAAGGTAAGAAACGTCACAGCAAAATTAGGAAATAGCGAAAAGTCAAAATAGGTATGCAGAGGAACACCACAGGGTGGGGTGATCTCCCCAGCTTTGGCTTCTCGTTGTTAACGCAATTCTTCTCAGACTGGATGCTGCAGGAGTAAAAGTTGTGGCTTATGTGGACTATGTAGTAATAATTGTATCAGTGATGTTCACGGACGTGATAAGCGATATCATGTCCAGCGCCTTTGGTACACTCAGCAAATGTGCTACAGATTGTGGTCTAGGAGTGAACCCTAGAAAAACGGAGCTGGTACTATTTACTGCAAAGGCCAATGGCCAGAGCTTTAGACTCCCTCGGCTGCATAATATGGAATATGCAAAATATCTAGGAGTCATCCTGGACACTAAACTATCGTGGAAACCAAATGTGTAACACAGGGTCGAAAAGGCCACAGTTGCCTATTACTCATGTCGGAGAATGTTTGGTTCCAAATGCGGCCTAACCCCTAACTTGCTTAAATGGATGTACACAGCAACATTACAAGTAAGAAATATGTGGTACACCAACTATACAGGATACAGATATCTACTTGCGTCAGGATTACTGGATGTTTACGTAGTAGTTTATCAGAGGCTTTGAATGCTATGCTTTAACTGATTCCGATCGAGCTTCATGTATTGGGTGCTTTCTTCAGCAGTGCGGCAAGACTAGTGGCATCTGGGAAGTGGAGATCAAGGACCTATGGCCATTCCAGAATCCTAGATCAAATACCATCGACACTGAGGAAACCCACTGATTACGTGGTACCTCATCTGGACTTTGACAGTACATTCAAAGTTCTTATTTCATCCAGACGGGAGTGGGAGGGGGAAACATAGAAAAAGACTTCAACTTCAGGATACATAATGACGGAGTATTCTCGAAGGACCTTGGAATAAAGCTTTTATTCCGACTTCTTGATGAAGCCAGTGTATTTCAGGCGGAAATATTTGCCATAAGGGAGGCGTGAAGGGTTTTGATTGGAAGGGGTGTCCAAGGAAGAGTCGGCATCTTTGTCGATAGCCAAGACGCATTTCTGTCTCTAAGGCAGAGATCTGCAAAGCACCGCACATGTGCGAATGCTCTCTTACTAATGAAGAGAGCATGAGAAGATAATTTGTATTTTTATTTAATAAAATCATTTAGTCTTGTTGGATCATTCATGCGCGCAAGTTGTGTAGTCGCTTGTTTCTTTTTCCAGGGTTGCCATTTAGATTTTATATAATTCCTATGAGCAGGTTGTGTAGTAGCTTGTTACTAGACAACACTGAATAAAATGTTTAATATAGAATGGGAGAATGCTTTTTTATTTGCCGAAAATTACTTCGGTAAAGCTGAGTGCTTAGTGTGCCAACGCACTGTGGTGCGTGATTATAAATTTTTCATAGAAAGGCATTATCGCAGACTTACTGATTAACATGTCGAAAATCTTGTCAGAATAAAATGTTGTCCATATGAAATAAATATTGATGACGTAATGCAAAACTTTGATCAAATTTTATAAACTTCATTTTTTCTCGTAACGCAAGTGGTAAAGCGAAATCATTCGGTATTTTTGTTACTTCTTCTTTAACATCATGTAGCTATATTATATTAAAAACGGCTACTGAGGTGTATTAGTAAACTTTCAAAAATATTTATTCAATAATTTTGTTATTGAAAGTTTTTGAAGTTCATTTTAATCTCGTCAACTTACTAATCTTAGTTACGTTATTAACACATCAATATTTATTTTGTATTGATGAAACGTGAAAAATAGTTAAATTTGTTTTTCCTATCTTGCAGCTGATGGTTGAATTCTGTTATATTAGCCAAGAACGTAAAATCTAAGAAAGTCTTTATTTGAGTACAAAATAAAATAACAAATTAAATGGTATTTTTAATATATTTATATCACATGTGGCGATTTGTGTTAATTTTTTTTTATATGTCCTGGCAACCCTAATGAAATGAGAGAAAAATAAATTACGCTCAAAATCAAACAACCAACACAAACATAAATGTGAATGTATGTGTGTGGGGATCCCTGCTCTAAGGTCATACAATACTTTTTCTACTTTAGTTAGCCAGTGCAAAGACGCGTTATCCAGACTAAGTAGTCAGACGGACGCCACCCTTATCTGGTTTGAGTGTTGATTGTTCTCTGTTCATAGTTATTCATATGTATTGAATAGAAACGAAATGAATAAAAGATAATGATGAAAGTTTCATGATCATCATTATTAAGTTTCATGCAGCTCTCTATAATCTATAAGCATTGTATTTCGGGATCCCGGAATTTTTCGGGATCCCAGGGTTAGAATTTTTGAAATCCCGAAAGCCGAAATTCACAAATCCAGTCTCGATTGGTATCCCTAGTACATGCAGATAAATCTGCACATTTGACGATTCTGATGACAGCTCAGCGTGACAAATACATCCATATATAAAAAAGGTTACAGTTATTTGAAACTCTAAATGATTTTTAGTATTTAATCTATCTTTCCTCTGTTGTGACAGCATCCTGACTCAACGGAATGAAGCCACCAAATCCTTTTGTTTAATTTCACTTGAAATTTTTTAAACATATCAACACATATACATTCAAATAACATTACTTTAAAATAATTTCAATTTTTCATTAATAAATATTTTTGTACCCAACAAAAGTTTATTTTAAAAGACTTAAATTCACGTATCTTTTCAACAAAATGCTTTAAATTTTGTACACGCCACAGGCAAGATACAATTTGTTTCTACGTGTTCTAACGTCTGCTTGCCTGACGCTCCTTTACTCTTGCTGGTGCTGATGTAGTGTTGGTTTCGTACTCTGCTACCAGCAGCGTTGCCACATTCTGTACTATACTACAAAAACTGTACTATTTAAAAATATTTGTACTATTTTTGTCCCATAAAATTTTTGTACTATTTTTGTACTATTTTACTTATTGCAGAAAAATAAAAAAAAATTAAAACAACAAATTTTACTGAACGTTTCATAAACTTCACCTTGAAAATATGCCTTTTTAATATTTACTTTATTATTTACATATTTTTATATTATTATTATTACGAATAAACGTAATTATTATTTGAACTTATATTGATTTACATATGAAAAGTAATATTAAGTAATATAAGTTCAAATAATAATTACGTTTATTCGTAATAATAATAATATAAAAATATTAATTCCGCTTGGGCACGAGCTATAAATACCCTAATAACAGGGGTCACAGTAATATGTGAATTTCCCTAATATAGAGTAAAAACAACAAAAACGTTAAAATACAAAGTAGAATACTTTGATGATAACGGACTATGAGTTTGTGTTGATTATTAGTTCCACACAGTAATGAGGGAATTTCGTACTAATCAGCACTGTTTCATTGTAGAATAAAAATTGAATTAAAAATTAATTCTCATATTCTATTTCTGTTGAAAACTGGTTAAATAGTTGATATTCTTCTCACTTAGTATCCACTTTACGAAAATTGTAAAGATGGACAATTGAACGCTGATGAGAGGTGTAGCGGCCTTGAAATCAGTACTGATACGTTCTGCTAAAAAAACTGATTGGATATAAATAATAATATTTTCCAACACAAAAAAACTCTTAGTAATTTTGAATTTTCATTAATTCAATAAAACTGAACTTGAGCCTGATAATATTACTTTTCATATGCTTTATTATTTACATTTGGCAGTACTAATTTTTATTTTTTCGTTTTCCAACATTGAAAGCAATATTTAGTATTACTATATATATGGCTGACCATATAAAATTCTTTACTACATCCATACGTCTCGTTAAACAGGTGATTGTATAACTAATACAATTACAAATTATTTAATTCTCGAGCTGTCAAACTCCATATATAAAAAGCTAAAAATATTATTCTTAAGGAGTTTGACAAATTAAGAATAAAATAAAATGTAAATGCACTGGTTATGCATTTATCATGGTGAAGTAAGTTATTTGTATAAGTGGCAGGCCACCATTATTTGAAAATTCGGTAATTGTTTCTGTAGTCGCTTTTATTGAAGTTTTAAAATTGCAAAAAGTTTATCTGTTCTTAAACATAAAATTGATATTTGCTAAATTTATTTTTAAATTATTTTTGTATTTTTAATTAAAATCTTAGAACAGCAAAAATTTAACACCAAAAGTGTCTTTTTCTTCCTAAAAACAGAAGTAAGTAAATATTTTTTATCATAAATATATTTTTATTGTATGTATGTATGTATGTAATTAATTTAATTTAAATTCTGTAGGCCATGGATAATTTGAATAACAATTTTAAAGCTTCTTGGTTGGAAGATTCCAGTTTTAAAATTTGGTTGCAGAAAAAACAAATGGGAAAGATGAGTTTGCATATTGCAAAATTTGTAACAAACAGTTTGTGTGTCATAAAAATAATTTGTTGCGGCATCAGAATTGTTTGCATCATAAGAGATTATCAACATCAATAAACAACAATACAAGTATTGCTCAAGCTTTCCAAAAACAACACTTTTGCGAAAATAATAAACGGTCCGATTACAAAGTTGTTGGAATGTTAGCTGCTAATAACCTTCCGTTTCTCTGCATTGACAACATTTTGCCCACATTAAAGGAGTCTTTTAGAGATTCGGAAATGTTAAAAAACGTGAATATGCATAGAACTAAAGCGACAGCTGTTATGAATAATGTAATAGGGCCGTGTTTTACTATTGAATAATTTGAAAAATTGAAAAAAACATACTTTTCAATTATAATTGATGAAACGAGCGACGTAAGTGTAAAAAAATAAATCGCATTTGTTGTCATTTATTTTGATGACAGGTATGCTAAATTACAACAAGCATTTTTCGATTTAAAAGAATTTCAAGCTTCAACCGCAAAGGAAATATACACGCTATTAAAGCAAACTATTACGGAAAAGGCAATCCCATTCAAAAATCTTGTAGGTTTCGCGGCGGACACACCAAATGTCATGTTCGGTAATTATAATTCTGTGTTTAGTCATTTTAAAGACCAAAAACCTTTCGTTGTGTTGGTAAAGTGTTCTTTTCACTTAGTACACCTAGTAGCTTCTAAATCAACTTTGAATATTCCAACTTATTTAGAAGATTTGTTGAGAAATCTTGGATCTTACTTTAATGGAAGGTATTTAGGACAATGTAAGCTCCAAGAATTCCAACAATATTTTCAAATAGAAGTTCATAAAATTTTATCACCTGTAATATCGTTGAAATAGATCACCAAAAATTAGACAGTGAGTGGCGCGAACATGCACTTTTGGACCACAAAGAGCTAAATCTTTCTTATGACTTAGATGTCGAAAATTATTGGACAAAAGTTTTTAATATAAAGAATTATGCTGGTGAAACTCTCTTCCCAAATTTAAAAATGCTATAAAATTTCTTCTTATATTACCATTTTTCTAATTGTTCCGTAGAAAGGGTTTTTTAGCAAGCTTAACAATATTAAAACGGAGTCGAGAAATAAATTGTCAACTATCATATTTATGAAAGAGGGTATTGAAAAAAATGGGGGTGCAAATTTTGAACCTACTAGTGAAATGCTAAAAAAAAACTGGAAAAAAATAATTCTTACATTTTATTTCCGAACACAAATGTATACATATTTTTAAGGTATAAAAACAGTGACCACTGAAATACATACGTATGTATGTAAATATTTATAAAATATATATGTATATGTATGTATGTATGTACTTAGATATTAGATACATATGTAAGGGAATAAATGGATTTTATGCTTTATTATTAGTTAAGTGTATTTTGTATATGTATGTATATATAAATATGTATGTATATAAATAAATGACTACATATATGTATACATTTTAAAGTACAAATATAATGATCTCTTCTTATAATTTTTAAATAAAAAAAATATGTTTTGATGAAAATAAAAAAACTTTTTGTCTAAATTTTTTTTGTACTATTTCATTTGGTTTTGTACTATTTTTGCCAAACTTCTGTACAATTTTAACTTTCTTTGGTGGCAACGCTGGCTACCAGTTAAGAAAACACAGTGTGCTCTTTGTATAATATTCTTTGGATTAAAACTGCACAGTGCAGACAGACATTGTTAACATAGAAAAACAAAACATAAAGCTACGTTCACATTTATCAAATATTTGCCCAAAAAAACGTAACCAATAGTTTTGCTTAGGGATAGTGTCATTTAACACGATTTTTATATTACAAAATAAAATTAATTCTTCTCCAAAAAGAGTATTTTTATACAGTTTTTAAAAAATTCGAACCCAAAATTAAAAAAATATTGGAATTAAAGGAAATAAATGATTAGTTTTTTTCTTGGTTACGTTTTTTTGGACAAATATTTGATAAATGTGAACGTAGCTTAAGAGTATTAATAACAACCACATCACTTTAGCATTCTTCGAAACACACACATACGGTATCTACATACATACGTCAAACAACGTCAAACAAGTCCTTACATGTTCTAGTATTTATGTAATGTCACAGAAAAATGTTAAACTAGAAATATTAAACAAAAAATGTTCATACAAAAGTTATTAAAAAACAAGTAAGTGTTCTATATTCGGCGCAGCATATATACATATAATACATATGTATAAGAAGCAAAGACTAAAATTTCATAGTTTATTTATTCATTATTTTCAAAATTCAATTATATATATTTTACTGAACATTTATTTAAAATATGTCAGGATCCTCAAGCAAATCTGATGTTTAATCCACGAATAGAGCAGCGAGACTGCCTGCTTTATCTCCCAGCGTTGCCATCCTATCCTTCATTGTTTCAGTGATGCTAACAGTCGGCCTTTCCTGAGAACTCGGAGTGACCTGACTACGGCTATCGTGAGTATCTTCAACTTTACTTCGATTACTTTCATCTTCGCTTTGATTGTCTTCATTTTCACTTTGATTATCTTCTTCTACGGCTAAATTACACCAAGGCTTTAATTTGTCTGATGCGTAGACGAATTTATAATGACGTTGAGTACGACAGGAACCTGGCAAGTCCTCGATGATGTATCGATCTCTGTCCAAAATTTTGGTGACGATAAATGGACCTTTATATCGGGGTTCTAACTTTCTGGATGTCCCAGTTGCTGCTGGTTCCGCTAAGACGATATTACCAATTTCGTATTATGTTGGTGGACTGTGTTTCGCGTCGTACCTTTGTTTTGCCTTGCTGCGTTGTTTTTCAATTTTGTCCGCTGTGTCTTGACGTAATCTATGTAAATCGTCGTCATTTATAACTTCGCTGTTGTGTAGAGCCAGGACAAGTTTATTCTGTAGTATATCGTGTGGTTTGAAACAATATAAAAGTTCCTGTGGTGTTTTTCCCGTTGTCTTGTTTTCCATGGAATTTATGGACCATTGGATACGTCGCAGTTGGTCATCCCAGCGTTTATCCTCTCGAGTCGAGGGTAGCAGCATACTCAGGATCGTACGGTTTGTTCGCTCGGCGTGACCATTTGCTCGTGGAGTGCGTACGGCGTTAAGGACATGTTTGACGTTGTTATTGCTGCAATAACGCCTCGAATTCGCGGGACGTAAAAGCTGTACCGCGGTCGGTGATTAATCTTGATGGCATTCCCAAGTATTCACTTACTTCGTTTAACACAATTATGACATGCTTGGTTGCTGAAGACTTTACTGCTTTAATGATGGCAAATTTCTTAAAGGCGTCCACAATTACGAGGATGTGTTCGTTGCGTTTGGTGCTTTTGGGAAATGGACCCAAGTGATCCATATGGACGGTATGGAACGGTACTGGAATAACCTTATCAAAGTGATATTACCCTTCGTGTTGTCCTCCTTTACATTTATTATAGGCACATTCTACACATGATTTGATGTGCGATTTTACGGCATTACGCATGCGAGGAAATCAAAAATGTTTCTGCAGTCCAGTCAATGATTTTTCCATCCTAAGATGTCCAGCATTAGTATGTTGACCCTGGATGACACGATAGCGTATCGCCTTTGGAACTACCCATTTGCATTCATCTTTCACCCTGCGGAATAACCTATCATTTTTGATTACGTATTCGCTACAAAAAGCTTTATCGCCAGATTTTACTTTTCCGATTATTTCACGAATATGATCGTCCTGAAGCTGCATACTGAATAGAAAATCTTCGTGAGAAATAGTTGTCTTCATTATCTTAAGTGATGCTGTTTCAATTTCACGGTATTCTTCGATTGGATAACGGCTTAATGTATCGACGTGCTCCATACGTTTACCTGGTCGACGTTCAATTGTAATCTCGTAGTCTTGAATACGTAACCACTGTAACGACACGTTTCCTCGCTGGATGCTGGGATAGGTTCAGCGGGGTCCAGTGCAACGACTTTTGCCGTTACACCACCATCTGGCTATTCGAGGAATAAGTTCACGTTTTTGCATAGCAGTACGAATTGCATTACAGTCAGTTATAACTTTGACTTGTTTACCATACACATAGTATCTCATACGTTCCAGGGTTTCGACAACAGCTAATGTCTCGAGTTCATAACTATGGTATTTCCGTTCGTCGTTACTTGTAGATCGGCTATAATATATTACCATCTTCCTCTCGTTGTAACAGTACACCTGCCAAACCAATACTGCTGTCGTCTGTATGTATTTCGTGGTCAGCTTCAATTCTATACCTTGTCATTACTGGTTGCGTAGTTAATACGTTCTTTAATTTTTGAAATGAGGCTTCTTGTTCTTCGCGCCAATCAAATGGTTCGTCCTTTTTTAACAGTCTTCTTATTGGTTCGGAAATTACGGAATAACATGGTACAAATTTTCTAAAATAACCACTCAAACCTAAAAATGTACGTACTTCGTGTATGTTTGATGGAGTTTTAAATTGTTAAATTGCTAACGTTTTGATTGTTCCGGGACTTATACCATTTGGTGTGAGTTTATGGCCTAAAAACTCGACGGAATTTTGTAGAAATTCACACTTTTTAACGTTCAATGTCAAATTTAATTCACGCAAAGCCATAAAAACTCTTGACAGTTTGTCGAACATTTCGACGCTAGAATTACTACCGATGAGGATGTCATCCATGTAGTGTAGCATATCATCTGGTTTAGTTTTCTCTTTAATTAGCGTCATAAGGCGTTGAAAAACGGCTGGTGCGTTTTTAAGTCCAAACGGAATGCATTTAAATTCAAAAAGTCCATCAGTTGTCACAAAAGCTGTATATTTTCTATCTTCACGCGCTATAGGGACTTGATAATAACCGCTATTTAGATCGAGCGTTGTAAAATATTTATATCGGGTTGCATTTTGGAGTCTTTCCTCGATATTCGGCATTGGATACACTTCTTTCTTAATGTGACTATTTAACCGACGAAAGTCAACACACATTCGATCAGAACCTTTTTTCTTTTTTAATAAAATTATCGGACTCGCGTATGTTGATTCAGATTTGGTAATAATATCGTTACGTAAAAGTTCATTTATCATTTGATTAACCGTTTCTTTTTTCGGTTCCGGCACGCTGTAAGGTTGCTCTGTTATCGGTTTATCGGTATTCAGTTCGATATGCATTTCGATTGCATCTGTTTTCCCGATTTCGCTTAAATCATTTGCGAATACATCGCGATATTCGTTTAAAAAGTTCGTTAGATTTTCTTTAAATAAAATATTTTCGTTGCCACATACAATGTCAGTTTTATCGATCGCAGTTTTTTGATTACTATATGTAACGGTTTTTACAATAATATCTTTATATATAAATTTGCCGTTTTGTGTACTTACGTTTGCATTATCAAAAATATTTTCACCAATCAACAAATCTGTAGTTAGTAGTTCATCGTCAACAATGTAAACTTCAATATCGCGTTTCATATTATCTATTTCGATATCGATTAAAATCTTTTGATTTGTATAACGCGCACCACCACAAAATCCATTTATATTTAAAAAACACTTTTTACGTTCATACGGTAACGCTTGTACCACCTTTTCTCTAATCATATGACATTTACTACCAGTGTCTATAAATGCTTTAAAGTCTTTACCATTTATGCGTACGGACTTTATAAATTTATTTTCACAATCGACTATATTTGTTTTGTGCACGTTCGCATTTCGTTTAATACCACAATTTTCCGGTTCACCACGTTTATTTACTTTTTGGCAATCGTTACAACGTTTACGCGTAGGCGGTTTTGTACATTGACTCGAAATATGTCGTTGTTCCGAACAATTGTAGCACATTATTATCTTTTTATTTTCACTTTTTTCAATAGTTTTCGTTTTATTGTTATTAAATTTCGTTTTATCGTTATTATAGTTTTTCACAACCGACACGTTTCGTAAATAGTCTTCAATCGTTTCACGCATTTCTTTAAAAGAACTAAATTTTACTGCGGCTATAGCATTTTGTAAATCTCTATGACGTAATCCCTCGCGTATATATTTAATAATAGCTGAATCACTAAGATCGTAACGTTTTCCTAGTGTACAAACACGAAAACAGTAATCAATTATACGTTCACCATCTTCTCGTATAGCTTTTCTCATTTTGAAGTGTATGTCTGCTTCATCACAATTTGATCCAAATTCATCCTTCAAGCTTTTGGAAAATTCATTCCAATTTGGATACAAAACTGGTGTGGAATCCAACCACATTTTCGCTACACCTTTCATTTTTGAATATACTGCTAATAATAAACATTTTTCATCCCAATTGTACGCTATCAACGAATTATTAACACGATGAATAAATTGATTTACTGAAATTGACGAGTCACGGGTAGGATCAAACTCAGGAATAGTTTCGGCAATTTCTTTTACAGAATTATTTCGTGGAGGTTGATCGTATTCGCGTCTTGTTGCATCCCTCGTTTGTATATTACTTGTTTGTACATCAATTAAATTTTCTACTACACGTGGTTTTGATGCAGGAATCCTTTGCATCAACATTACCATCATTTCACGGATTTCATCAATTTGATTTTGCATTGATGACGTAGCGGGTACACTATCTTCAGCTATTTCAATTTCGTCACAACCGATTTATTCTATCAAACGTTGCACTAATTCAGATTTTTGCCCCGACGTTGGCAAATTTCTTTCGCGAAGAACTACTTTTAATTGTTCAATTTTTAAAGAATTTATTTTTCTCATTTTTTTTTTTTTTTACGTTTTGTTTAAATAAAATTTAATTTTATTAATCGTTTATTCTTGTAAGAATTCTTTTATTTTCTATTTTTAGTTTATCAAAATCATCAAGTGTTTCTTTTGTCATTCGTGTATGTACATATGAACTTTTCTTTTTCTAACGTTACTTGACTTTTTTCAGTTTTTTTTTAATTACTTTACTTTTTCTTCTCGAAAATTCTACATATGGACGTTCTTTTCTTGTAAATACAAGCCTGTTTTCTTCTACTACTATTTTTTTTCAAGAACTTTGCATCTATGCTTTTTATTGTATTTCTCTTTTTAACTCAGTATTTACGTTCCTGTATGCGTTTGCGTATTCGTATTAAAAATTTTTTTTATGAGTATTTGCGTTCACTCTCGTTCGTAGTTTTGCATATAAGTATTTATTTCGTTCATTTATACACATACGTTTGTTCACTGATAAACGATTATGATATGGTTTTATATCCCACTTCTGAACTAAAAGAAGCAAAGACTAAAATTTCATAGTTTATTTATTCATTATTTTCAAAATTCAATTATATATATTTTACTGAACATTTATTTAATATATGTCAGGATCCTCAAGCAAATCTGATGTTTAATCCACGAATAGAGCAGCGAGAGCTGCAAAACAATCGATAGTACTATCGATAGTATCGATAGTTTTTTTTTGTCTGACTATCGATAGTTTTTTTTTCGATAGTGATACTATCGACAATTTTTTAAAGTAAATATAGCCGATTATATGTAGCCAGAATAAAATTTGTAAGAACGCCTTTAAATTTATATACTCTTTCAAATAAAAACAAGTTATTTTAACTGCGCTTCCTAAATCTGGTGGCTGCGGCTATGTGTCGGCTGCAAACTTATATACTTCGTTCTCTTTACATGAAGGTGACGCTGCAGTTTAAAGTAAAGTGCTTAGCATAGACTATACAACATAAAAGATCTTATATAAAAATTATTCTTTAGAATAAAAATAATATTTGCACGAAGTTGGCGGACATCTTTTATGTGGAAAATTTTATCAAACAAGTGGCAATACAACAAATTTAGTAGATCACCTTAAACGAGCACATCCAAACTTCAAAGAAGTACAAAAACCAAATAATGTCATAACAACTTTTTTAAAAATAAATAACTCTTACGGACCGTAAGCGAAATCTGGATGAAGCTCTTATGTCCATGATTGCTATCGATGTGCAGCCGTTTAGCATTGTAGAAGATAGAGGTTTTAGAAATTTTGTAAAATATCTAGATCCTCGCTACGTTTTACCTTCGCGTACTACCCTACATAAGAAAATGATGGTTGAAATGTACCAAAATACAAAAATAAAGCTTCAAGCAATTTTAAATAAAATAGAGCACTGTGCAATTACTACAGATTGTTGGACATCGCGAGCCAATGAGGGTTACCTCACCGTTACTTGTCATTTTGTTAATACAGATTTTGTTTTGCGAACTGCTGTTTTGTCGACACAAAAACTTTTAACCGCTACAAAGCACAATGCAGAAAATATTTCAAAATCATTGCAAGCGGTGTTAGATTGTTTTCAAAAGTGACTTCTATAGTCACTGATAACGATAGCACAATGATCAAGGCATGCGATTTATTGCAAAAAAGACACCTTCCTTGCTTTGCACATACAATAAATCTTGTAGTGCAGGATTGCTTAGTGCAAAACAATATAAAAGAAATTTTAACAATATGTAAGAAAATTGTTACATATTTTAAAAGCAGCACAATTGCTTACGAAAAATTTAAGGCTGAACAAGGTAAAGAAAAACCATATAGTTTACTTAAAGAAGTACCCACCTGATGGAACAGTGCATTGAAAATGGTTGAGACGATCTTACTCACAAATTGCTGGATATCAAAAGTTCTTCTGGCAACACCAAAAGCACCACCACCTTTAATAGCTTATGATATCGCAATACTAAATGATTTGAAAGAGATATTGACACCATTTGAAGCAGCAACAACCCAAACTTCGTCCAGCACTTCCGTAACAATATCTTTAATTATTCCAATAACGTGTAGTCTTTTTCAAGCTATGGAAGAATTAAAGCCGAATTTGAAAACATTTGAAGGGAAACAGGCGTGTATCTGCCTTATAGAAAAAGTATGGAAAAGACTATTTCCATATGAAGAGCGAACTGTAGCAAGGCTGCTAACCTTTTAAGATCCACGTTTTAAAAAAGCTTTTTATCAACAAATAATGCTGATATTGGGTCACAAATTTTAAAAAATGAATTGAGCTTTATAAGCCGAAGTAGTAATTCGTTTGTTCAGCATATAGAACCGTCAACTTCCAAGTCTATTCAACATCATTTGTCACAGCATTCTCTTTTAAAATTTGTTGGAAATCAAATCAATAGCCAAGAAAGGGAGAAGACACCAAGTGGACGCCATAATACGAAACGAAAATTCTTTAATGGATAGTGATCCACTTCAATATTGGAAGGTATAATATATGTACATATAAAAGTAACTTAGCAACAAATAATTTGTATTTAACCTTACAGAATATTGGAACCGATTTATCGATAGTAAAATCCTGTGCCTTTAGGTATTTATGTATACCGGCATAATTTCAGACCGTAGAAGTTGTTTAAAACCAAAAACTGTTGATAAGCTTTTATTCATTAACAAAAATTATTGGGTAACTTAATATTTGAAACCAAAGTTTTTGAATACCATTTTGTTTATGTTTTGTTTTTTTGTTGTTATCTCTTTGGAATGCTAAGAGTTATGAGATTTATGGTTTGTGTTTTTATGTTTTGCGTTTTAGCTTAAATTTTATGTTATGTATTTTATGCTTGAATTTTTTGTTTTTATGATTGTTATTCATATGTATGTACATATATACGTACATTAATTTTAAAGTGATCTCAAATTTGCTTTATTTATATCTTATTACTTTTTGTGTTTGATTTTAATTTTTACAATTGTTATTTGATTTTAGTTATAAAAATTTATTTAAAACCAATAAATGTGTTGAACTAAATATATGTACCTACTTGCTTTTTATGTTTTTATTTTTCCAGTTTATCATCTGGAAGAATCGCATATCGTATTGCTTAGGAGTATTGCTATCGAGACACATTTCTTCCCGAATGAAGTATCTTCCGCAATACGAAATCGTGTATTGCCGCAATAATATTTTTCACCCAGGCAATACGTTTGGCAATACATGATGTGTATTTCGGTGTTTGCTGGGATGTATAGTATGTTTAGTTTTTAATTGTTTATATTATACACTGGCAAAATAAATTTTACGTTTTAACAATCAGTAACTTTCTTTTATTTAAATAAAATAATTGTTTTCAAACAATAAATGTTGCGAAAATAACTGACAAAGAGGCAAAACTTTAGCTAACACCTACATACATAAGTATGTACACATGTATGTGCGTATGTTTACTACGAATCCCTTTCACTTGAATTGTTGTATTAATGCCAGAAGTAGCACATAAAAAAACCGATAGTATCGGTAGTTTTTCTTAAACTATCGAAACTATCGATGGCGACGACTATCGATAGTTTTACAGCTCTACGAGACTGCCTGCTTTATCTCCCAGCGTTGCCATCCTATCCTTCATTGTTTCAGTGATGCTAACATATGTATGTATGTACAGAAAAAACAGACTATTCAAAATATTTTACAATTTTTCATCCATCAGAGTATAAACACAATGTTTGCGGTGCGGTGCGATTTCTCGTTGCGGGAGAGAGAAGTAAACATAATACAACGGAGGGTATCACAAAGGGACCGAATTAACGGACCCAAGTGCGTCACGTCTCAGATGTGGCGGCCCTCGAAACCTAACCTAACCTAACCTAATACAACGGAAGACGGCGATGGCAATAAATTTACATTTTTATTAATTTATATGTGTATACATTCAAACTAGAGATGTGCAAGTGTCGTGAATTTTTCGTGTGACTCGTGACTCACGCGTGAATCACGTCATTCGTGATTACAAATTGATAAAATCACGCGTGTGTGCGTGATGGTGATTCAAAAATATAATACCGTGCGTGACCATGCGTGATTTTTTATTACAATTTTCACGCACTCAAAACAGTTCTATATGTTAAAATTTCCGTTACAAATGCAGACATTCTCTACATACATACATATCCATGTACGTACATACATATGTAGATATGAAAGTCCTTTTTGTTTTCTGTATATTTAACCAGATAATGAAAATAACTAATGTGATATTTTATCTCATTGGTGTTATAAAATGTATGTATGTATGTACATATCAATAAAACACTATCTTGAACCGTAGTATGTAGTATATACTCCTTTGGAAATCTTACTTTAACCTAAACCTAACAAGACTAGTACTCCTTTTGAATTCCTTCACATATAATTAATAAATTTAAATAACCTGCCTTGGCAGACAGTGCTAGATTTTTTATATTAAGTTTATCCTTTGTATTGCTAATTTTGCGAGCTTTTTTACAAAATAAAATTTTTTAGCACCTGCTAAATCTTTTATTGCAAAATTTGTATTTCACCGTGAGCGTGCGTGCAAAATTATTCCCGTCGTCCGTGAAAGTACGTGATTAAACATATTGCGTTCGTGAGCGTGCGTGAAAAATATTTATGTTTCGTGAGCGTAATTTTACTCACGCGCACAACTCTAATTCAAACATACTTCAAAAACATTTTTTTTGTTTACTTTATTCAAAAACTATGGCAACATCAGAAAGAGAAAGAGTATCAAAAATTGAGAGAATAAGAAAGTCCGCAATGAAAATAAAATAGATTTTAATTTTATACCGTTCCGCACTGCGGTTTTTTACTTCAAAATCGTATGAAAAACCTCACCGCAATAAAATATCGTTACATTGTGTTCAGACTCTCAGTGAAGAGAAAGGTGTTTGCACGAAAAATTAAAAAAAGTTATTATTATTTTAATATTATTGAATTAATGAAAATTCAAAGTACTAAGAGTTTAATTGGTATCCACTTAACATAAATTGTTAAAATGGACAAACAAACGCTGATGAGAGGTGTAGCGGCTTTGAAATCGGTATACTGATACGTTCTGCTAATCTGATCTAATGTTCTTCAACATAAAGACACTTAGTAATTTGTATTTTCATTAATTCAATAAAACTGAACTTGAGCCTGATAATATTAATTTTCATATGTACATTAATATAAGTTCAAATAATAATAAACGTAATTATAAATATAAAAATTTTATTATTATTTATACAAGTTTGAGGGTGGTGTTGGCTGTGATTAGTGATTAGCGCGTTGACTACTAAGCAAACAATGACGTGGGCCTGGGTTCAAACCCTGGCCAGAGCAAGTCAATCAACATCATTAATTTCTCTAATGTACATTAGTGAGACATTGTATTAAATATTGTCGGACTATTTAAGTGATGAAGGCATAGCACTGGTCACTAAAAAACTGTTCCGACAGCGATTGATGATGTTCCAAGCTAATGTACATAACATCGCCCTCCTTCGTCGGTTAGCAGAAACATCGGCGAAGTAAAACAATTAATAAAATGCCTGCCAATACAGCTTAACAAAGTTAATGCGTCTACCTAACACCGGAGGCGCCTCAACCCTGCTATAAAAATTAACATAACGCGCAAAGCGTTCCGTTGTGAGTTCCGGTACAATGCACTGCATACGTAGGGGTCATCCCCTGAGTGCTGCTCCTATTTAAAAAAAAATAAATAAAGTTAAAGTTCCTATATGTTAATAATCAGAGAAATATTAAATAGTCTTATATGCATGAACAATACATACATGCATATTTGTTCACATGCTATTTTTTATTTTATTTATTTACAAATTTATTATAATTAAAATTACAATAAATCAAAAGCAAAAAGCATTAGCAACTATGGCTGGTAGATAAATAAAATTCTACCTGCTCTTTGAAATACTAATACTGTTACTTCTTTTTATGATTTTGTGCATAATTTTTCCTCTTTTAACCACAAAAATATTTAAAAAATTTTAAAATAAATAAGGCAAACAAATTATTGGTGTGTAAGGAAATGCAACGTACTTGGTACATATTTGAATAATTTTGTAATAACTTATGAAAACACTTTGCTAGCAATGTCACTACAACTTCTCTTAATAAATTCAAATATTTTTCTGAATAATATAAGCAATATTCTATTAATCTAATTGTTCACATAAAATTTATATGACATTATTTTCACATTTTCACACCACTATGCTAAGATCCCACTATCGGCGCCGAAATAATTGTCGCAGATTGTGGGATCTTAGCTTTAGAGACTACATTCTCATCGAGTACTTTATTGTACGCAACACTAATTATAACTTGACAGTTAAAACAAAACAATGTTGTTAACACAGAATCACAAAACTGAACAAATCACACAATAGTAAATTTGGATTTATAAAACGTTTGTGAATTGTGTTTCTTATTACTGGCTAATAAGACAAAAACTAATTATTAACTTATGTGTACATAATGGCTTCAATAAGATTTTTTTATGAATAACAGTGTAGGCATATAAACCCGATAAAATAAATTTTGAGTTGAGTCACTTTAGAACTAGGTGTGCGTGTATGTATATTTTTATATTTATTTTTCGATATTTCGCTAACAACTTGCTCCTCGATCCGGTTCACTTATTTAAAAGCACTAAAAATTCCATATTCAGCAGCCTGTATCTTTTGCTATTTCTAACCGATTGCAGAATTTTAAAATGGAAATGGAAGCTAGACATCTTGAAATATAAAAAAAAATCATGACAATAGTGGTTTCTTAAATAAAGAATTTTTTTTGAGCAATCTATCAAAAAGAGTCCAAGGCACTTTAACTAATTTTAATGAAAAACAGCTTTTCTTGTTTTTTTCATTTATTTTACTTTATTTAAGAACTATTAGTAATGGATACAACCCCCTTTGTTTTTAATAACTTCAAATAGGGTAAGTGTACCAGTAGTCGGCAGTTTAAGCCTTTTGCTTTTTTTAAATCTAGCGCCTTTGCACGTGTGAATAAGCTGTTGGATTGGTAGCTATTTAATACAAATCATTAATTTGTATTGTTTTAGATCAATTATGTTAAATTTAAATATTTTTGTACTAAAATTGAGAAATTTACAGATTTTGTAAAAAAGAGCACATTTGCCTATAGTCGGCACCAATTTTCCACTTTTCGGCATGGTATGTTCCTGTTGTCGGCATATCATACTTTAGTGCAGAAAACAATACATTGAGATAGAAATCATACTGTTATTGATATAAAATAAATTAACTACGCTTCTACATTTGTTATGAGATCATGCAGGAACAAAGGATTAATTCATATTCGACCAAAAATTAAAAATATTAATAGTAAATAATATTTTTGTACATTTCAGTCCTTGGAATTCATTGTTTGTACTCAACTTATATATTAGAGGTAAAAGCTAGGTATTTTATACCTATATATTTGTGCATACGAGGAGTCTAATTCTATTAAAAAATATAGAAAGGTACTTTCTAATTCCATAACGTCATCGTATTGCATATTTTGGAATTCGGTGCATTTAAGGTAATACTACTGAGTCAGGTATCACACCCAACATTTCTTAGCTGATCATCTTCAGTTTCCGAATCCAACACTTCAGAACAAGTGCTACATTTTTTTGGCCCTCCAGTTTTCGCTCCTTCACGCCTTCAGCTATAGCGAAGTTTTCAGTTTCTTTCAGCCGTATATGGATCCTACATGCAAGAGCACTGGGGGCCATAATTTTTGTTTTTAATTGTAAGGACGGTGATTGCTTTGAGAAGTAAAGATGATTTTCCAACAATGTTGATATCGATGATTCCCGGTTTTTAATTAGCTTTGTGTAGGTAATACTTTTGGTCAATTTACATGTTGGAGATGAGCTAATAGGATCAAATTATAAGGGAGCTACAAATTGAAGGAGTAAGTGAGAGGCGTTCGGCTGGCAATTGTAAGGTTGGAGAGGAGCACGAAATGTTTAGCTTTGCTTTGTTTTTTAAGAAGTTGGTATTGAACAAAAGAGAACTGGTGATATTGTTTGTATGCTCTCCATTTCCAAAACTTCATCATCATTAAATATATATATGTCGCTGACTGCTCTGTAACATTGCCTAAAATTTCGATATTTTAAATGTTTTCTCCATTTTCTAAAGCGCGAATCTCTTCAATAGCTACATTTAAACCAATCCCTATTTCAAGTAAGCTACGCCTCATGAGGTTGATAATCTAAATGTCTTTATCATAATCCCTTTCTCTGAACATTTTAAAATTTTTAAGACCGTTTGCTAATTCTGCTAACGATTAATAACACATTTAGTATAATCCGCCCTATCAGGGTTAAAAAGGTAAAAGCCACACTTTCGAAACTTGTTCTTAATCGTTTCTTCCATTTTAAGATCCGTTAGAACCGTATGAAGAAGCGGCTAAAAAGGATGGTGCAAACATTGCAGTATCCCTTTGGTGACAGTACTTTTCCAGTTTTGGGACACATGGAAACACTAGTTTCGTGCCTCATAGCTGCCAAAATGTAAAGTTTATTTTGTTCGCTTAAAAAGTTTTTCAATTCGGACAACCATTTTCTTAAAAACCACTTTCTGACCAGACGATCGCTTAAAAATGGTGTGGCTCGTTTGTATTTTTTAATCATTTCTTGAACTGTGTTCACTAAATCGTCCATTTTAAGTCGAAAACTACATTTCGCCAAATCGTTACACCATTTTTCTAAACAATTTTTTTTCAGCATTTCATAGAATAGTTTGTGGGCCGAATCTTCGAGGACCCTCAAGAACGCGAACTTGTAACATGTCTTGTGAAGTTGAACGTGGAACACCATATTTACCACTGGACCCTAATATGGAAATGCCGCCTACACTTATTTCAGTCAGTGCATCTTGTAGAGACTGTTCCGAATATTTTTCTTTTGGTATTCATATTTTAATTCAAATTATATCTGAGACTAGTTAGTATAAAACTCAACATATTTTTGGCATTATAGTTAAACAAAACTAGTACAAAAAACCACTGCCGACATTAGGATAGCTATTGTCCTGTAGTCGGCAGGTTGAAAATAACTAATTTGAAACTATGCCGACTACTAGGTAAACTTGTTTTAAACTCAATTTTTATATATACAATGGTTTGCAAATTGACGAATAAACAATTTTCTCAAATTTGAGTTAAATCGGAAGAATTGGCTTGTTTCCCAGTAGCCGGCACCCCAATGCCGACTACCGGAAAACTAACGATTTTTTTGTTCCTAATGCCGGCATCCCTTAATATATCGGAAAAATGCAATTTTTTTAAAAATTTACACTGTAATACTATTATTTGAGCAGATTTCAGCCTTTTAAAACCTTTTCCGATTAAAATTCGCTAAAATTGACGTTTTTACATGCCTTACAATGTCGGCTTAGCCACTAAATTTTTGCTAAGAAATAAGCACTACCAGACGTGTTGTAAGAGAGTCACTTACTAAAGCCAACAAACTCAATAAACTATGCAAATATGGTCAGTTTTGTTTTCTCACATATAATTCTGGGAGTATTTGTGAAGCTTATGTGTTCTTACTTTAATATATTATCACTGTTATTCTTAGTTATTTGAGTTTAAATTTGAAAACTGCCGACTACTGGGACATGCCGAACTTAGGTGCACTTACCCTATACGGGTTTTTATTGACACATAAAGAGAATTCGTTAACATCACAGATTTATATGAATTTTGATTTATTGTTTTACCAGCATTTACCTGTGACTTCGTTCACTCTACACTCAAAAGAGAAAAATAGCAAAACTATCATAAGTATTTTCTGATTTTATCCACCAGAAGCTACACTGTAAAGTCTGAAAAATCAATCAGAAAATATAACAAGTAAGAGTGCTATATTCGGCTGTGCCGAATCTTATACAGTGCACTCGCGGTAACGTGAACTCCGTCTAACGTGAACACCGCCTAACGTGAACAAGCTTTTGTTTACGTTGACTACTCTGTAACGTGAACAAACTCAGAAAGCTCTATAACGTGAACAATTTTTTTTTCACTGTGCATATGATTTCTAAACTTGTAGACAACACTTAAATACATTAAATGCGATTTTTAAAGTTTAGGGAATCCCCATATATAAAAAATGTGCGTATGTATGTATTCTCTAAATATGTATTTTATTTTTGTTTGTCAACGAAATTTTATTTTAAGTCATTAGTTTGTGCAAAGTGGTGAATCAGTCAGCATGAGTGTTAAAAAATCTAAATGTTTGGAGTTAAAAGAAAAGGCAGACATTTTAGAAAGTTTGCAAAAGGGAACAAGTGTGACTAGTTTAGCAAAAAAGTATGATGTCGCTAAGTCAACAATATGCAGTATTAAAAAAAAAAAGAAGCAATTTTAAAATGTGTAAACTACACATACCAAGGACCGGGAAAAAGAAAAACTTTAAAATCATCAGAACTTCCAGTTATGGAAAAATCTCTTTACCGTTGGTTCATCCGAATGCGTGAAAGGAATTGGCCTGTAAGTGGGCTTATGCTAAAAGAAAAAGCTAAGGAATTACATTCCCAACTTAAAGAAAACGAGGGCGGGTTCAATGCTAGTGACGGATGGCTTCAGCGATTTAAGAAAAGGTACGGAGTTAGACTTCTTAAGGTAACCGGAGAAAAACTATCATCGTAGCCTGAATTGGTGGATCCATTTAAGCTAAAACTAAAACAAAAAATTGAAGAAATGGAGTTATGCAATGACCAACTCTATAATGCTGATGAGTCTGGTTTATTCTGGAAACTTTTACCAAATAAAACGTACGTTGCAATGGAAGAGAAATGTGCTCCTGGTACAAAGACGGAGAAGCAACGTGTAACATTCCTATGTTGCGCAAATGCATCAGGTGCACATAGACTTAAACTTTTGGTAATTGGTAAGGCCAAAAATCCACGCAGTTTTAAAAACTTCATTTGTCCTACAGATTATACGAATTCCAAATCGGCCTGGATGACGTCAGCCATTTTTAAGCATTGGTTCCATCAATCCTTTGTACCACAGGTAAACAAATTTTTTTTTTTTTTTTTTTTCATATTTATTTATTGAATCTTCACTTTAAATATGTGAACTAACAATAAGTGTTCAAATCTTAATCCTAAAACTTATTATTAAGTCCAGCCAGTGCCAGACGAAAATTTAATTTCTTCAAAAATGTTATTTACTAAACAAATTCTTCGTTGATTAAAAATTATAACTAAAAGTTCTTGTTTTTGATTAGGTGAAATTGTTTCTAAAGAAGAAAAACTTGCCAATGAAGGCATTATTACTCATTGATAACGCTCCTTCTCATCCAAGTGAAACAGAATTAAAAACTGAAGATGGAAACATAATTGCCATGTTTATGCCACCAAATGTCACCCCCCTCATCCAACCAATGGATCAAAATGCGATTAAAATAACAAAATTATACTACAGAAATAGCTTGTTAGCTTCGATAGCAGCTAAAAACTCTGATTTTCTTGAATCAATGAGAAATCTAACTTTGAAAGATGCTGTCACCCTTTTATATGCCGCATGGGATCGGGTCAGCACAGAAACTCTTGCCAATTGCTGGAAAAATATTTTAAGCTTAGTTAGAAACCAGGAAGATTCTGAAGATAACATTCCATTAAGTATTCTGAAAGAGAAGTGGGATGCAGAAATAAATTCTTTAATGCAAATGTCAGCCGATCTCCTTCAGGACTTGAGTCCGCAGGTAAGAATTTTACGATAAACTTTGAAATTACAATTAAAGCATTGTTTTACTAATTTTAGGTTGAGTTTACCTTGCCAATGGTTCAAGAGTGGAATAATGATCCTTGTGTTGATGATACGACTGATATCCATGAAATTGGGCAAAACGAAGAAAGTGACGACGATGATTGCATTGCCGATGATCCTGTTAAAAAAATTGCTTCAAGTGACGCAATTGACATTTTTAACAAGGCGTTGCAATGGGCAGGAGATGCAATGGTGGATCAAAGTGACATGAGTGTTCTTAGACGCTTAAGGGAGAAAGCAGTATATGAGCTATTAGAAAAGATAAAGCAGCAGAAAAAGATAACGGATTTCTTTAATGCATAAATGTAATGAGTAATTTTATTTTCTATGTAATTTTATTTCAATGGATATTTTCTCGTGATCTCGTTTTGTTTTGTAATGAATTTTAATTAATTATTTTATTTTTATATTTTAATATGTAATGCAAATACATAATAATAAAAGAATTTCATGTTCAAGCGTGTTAAACACTTATGTTTTTTTACGAAATTCGACAATCGCTAAAGTGAACAATTTCGCTAACATGAACTGCCTTGGTTTTAATTAGTTCACGTTACCGCGAGTGCACTGTATACCCTTCACCAATGCATATATATGTAATTCGCAGAATATAATAAGCCTGTATATCCTTTGTTATATAAATATAACATTTCAAACAATATAAAAAGTAAGTTAAAACTGCATACTTGGACACACTTTGCAAAGATTTAGGTATGTATGGATGTACGTATATACATGTGTACTAATGTATGTATGTATGTATTTCTTCAACCGCTTCTTATTAGTTTTGATAAAAACTATTTGAAACACTTGTAATAATTTAATTATATTAATTATTAAAAGACAAAAAAGTTGGAGAGCTTCTGTTGAAAGGTTTCAGCCAACTGAAGTTTCAACTGTCGTATTATGTATATTCAGAATAGCTTATACTATTATTTGAAAACTGTAAAATAACCGACTTCGCTGTCTGCTACGTAAATTACAGTAAAAGCTTTAATTATGTATGGTTGGTTGGGTTGGTTTACGTGGCTGCCTGCTACGCGCAAGCAATCAAGTAGAATCAATGAGATTCCGTTTTGACAGACCACTCCACTCGTCAGTGTCAACCTGATTTAGGTCCGAATCCAGGCCTCAGATTCGGAGTAAGATTCTAGATCCATCCCGTCGAATTAAGGTATCTAATGAGGTCACCTAGACCTATCCCTGATACCTCCGAGAGATCGTCTATTATGCTGTTGCCTAGAAATTTGAGTCTCGAATTAGAGCTGCAAAACTATCGATAGTCGTCGCCATCGATAGTTTCGATAGTTTAAGAAAAACTATCGATACTATCGATACTATCGGTTTTTTTATGTGTAGCACATCTGGCATTAATACAACAATTCAAGTGAGAGGGATTCGTAGTAAACATACGCCATACATGTGCACATACTTATGTATGTAGATGTTAGCTAAAGTTTTTTATCTTTGTCAGTTATTTTCGCAACATTTATTGATTGAAAAAATTATTTTATTTAAATAAAAGAAAGTTACTGATTGTTAAAACGTAAAATTTATTTTGCCAATGAATAATATAAACTAAACATTCTATACATCCTAGCAAACACCGAAATACACATCATGTATTGCCAAACGTATTGCCTGGGTGAAAAATATTATTGCGGCAATACACGATTTCGTATTGCGGAAGATACTTCATTCGGGAAGAAATGTGTCTCGATAGCAATACTCCTAAGCAATACGTTATGCGATTCTTCCAGATGATAAACTGGAAAAATAAGAAAACATAAAAAGCAAGTAGGTACATACATATATTTAGTTCAACACGTTTATTGGTTTTAAATAAATTTTTTAACTAAAATCAAATAACAATTGTAAAAATTAAACTCAAAAACACAAAGTAATAAGATATAAATAAAGCAAATTTGAGATCACTTTAAAATTAATATACGTATATATGTACATACATATGAATAACAATCATAAAAAACAAAAAATTCAAGCATAAAATACAAAACATAAAATTTAAGCTAAAACGCAAAACATAAAAACACAAACCATAAATCTCATAACTCTTAGCATTCCAAAGAGATAACAACAAAAAAACAAAACATAAACAAAATGGTATTCAAAAACTTTGGTTTCAAATATTAAGTTACCCAATAATTTTTGTTAATGAATAAAAGCTTATCAACAGTTTTTGGTTTTAAACAACTTCTACGGTCTGAAATTATGGAACCAGTTTTGCTGAACATTCTTTCAGATTCCGTAGAAGTTGCCGGTATACATAAATACCTAAAGGCACAGGATTTTACTATCGATAAATCGGTTCCAATATTCTGTAAGGTTAAATACAAATTATTTGTTGCTAAGTTACTTTTATATGTACATTATACCTTCCAATATTGAAGTGGATCACTGTCCATTAAAGAATTTTCGTTTTCCAAATATTGTCTGAGGGATATTATGGCGTCCACTTGGTGACTTCTCCCTTTCTTGGCTATTTGATTTCCAACAAATTTTAAAAGAGAATGCTGTGGCAAATGATGTTGAATAGACTTGGAAGTTGACGGTTCTATACGCTGAACAAACGAATTACTACTTCGGCTTATAAAGCTCAATTCATTTTTTAAAATTTGTGACCCAATATCAGCATTATTTGTTGATAAAAAGCCTTCTTTTTTAAAACGTGGATCTAATAAGGTTCCCAGCCTTGCTACAGTTCGCTCTTCATATGGAAATAGTCTTTTCCTTATTTTTTCTATAAGGCAAATACACGCCTGTTTCCCTTCAAATGTTTTCAAATTCGGATTTAATTCTTCCATAGCTTGAAAAAGACCACACGTTATTGGAATAATTAAGGATATTGTTACGGAAGTGCTGGACGAAGTTTGGGTTGTTGCTGCTTCAAATGGTGTCAATATCTCTTTCAAATCATTTAGAATTGCGATATCATCCGCTGTTAAAGGTGGTGGTGCTTTTGGTGTTGCCAGAAGAACTTTTGAGATCCAGCAATTTGTGAGTAAGATCCTCTCAACCATTTTCAATGCACTGTTCCATCGGGTGGGTACTTCTTGAAGTAAACTATATGGTTTTTCTTTACCTTGTTCAGCCTTAAATTTTTCGTAAGCAATTGTGCTGCTTTTAAAATATGTAACAATTTTCTTACATTTTGTTAAAATTTCTTTTATATTGTTTTGCACTAAGCAATCCTGCACTACAAGATTTATTGTATGTGCAAAGCAAGGAAGGTGTCTTTTTTGCAATAAATCGCATGCCTTGATCATTGTGCTATCGTTATCAGTGACTATAGAAGTCACTTTTGAAAACAATCCCCACTCATCTAACACCACTTGCAATGATTTTGAAATATTTTCTGCATTGTGGTTTGTAGAGGTTAAAAGTTTTTGTGTCGACAAAACAGCAGTTCGCAAAACAAAATCTGTATTAACAAAATGACAAGTAACGGTGAGGTAACCCTCATTGGCTCGCGATGTCCAACAATCTGTGGTAATTGCACAGTGCTCTATTTTATTTAAAATTGCTTGAAGCTTTATTTTTGTATTTTGGTACATTTCAACCATCATTTTCTTTTGTAGGGTAGTACGCGAAGGTAAAGCGTAGCGAGGATCTAGACATTTTACAAAATCTCTAAAACCTCTATCTTCTACAATGCTAAACGGCTGCACATCGATAGCAATCATGGACATAAGAGCTTCATCCAGATTTCGCTTACGGTCCGTTTCTGGGCCATAAGAGTTATTTATTTTTAAAGAAGTGGTTATGACATTATTTGGTTTTTGTACTTCTTTGAAGTTTGGATGTGCTCGTTTAAGGTGGTCTAGTAAATTTGTTGTATTGCCACTGGTTTGATAAAATTTTCCACATAAAAGACATTTTGCACTGTTTTTTCCCTTCAACGTTTCAAAATATTTCCAAACATCTGAAGATGTCTTACGCCTCTTTTTAGATACGGTCCCATCGTCGTTGCTGTCTTCCACAATATTTTCGTTTTCGTTGCCATTCTCTAAAAAATATATAACACATTCAAAACATACATATGTATGTATATGAACTAGCAGTTATAGAAATTTAAAAATGATTTAATACATACTTTTTGATGTTTGCAAATACTTCTCCATTTTTAATAGAACCGCCAACTTCGTACAAATATTATTTTTATTCTAAAGAATAAATTTTATATAAGAACTTTTCTGTTTATTTTATGTTGTATAGTCTATGCTAAGCACTTTACTTTAAACTGCAGCGTCACTTTCATGTAAAGAGAACGATGTATATAAGTTTGCACCCGACACATAGCAGCAGCCACCAGATTTAGGAAGCGCAGTTAAAATAACTTTTTGTTATTTGTAAGAGTATATAAATTTAAAGGCGGCTAAGAACCTGCGTAGAATAAGTTCTTACAAATTTTATACTGGCTACATATAATCGGCTTCATATATTTACTTTAAAAAATTGTCGATAGTATCACTATCGAAAAAAAACTATCGATAGTCACACAAAAAAAAAACTATCGATACTATCGATAGTACTATCGATTATTTTGCAGCTCTATCTCGAATGGTGTAAGGCCGGGCATTCGCAAAGAAAGTGGAAGACTGTTTCCTCTTTGCTTTGATCCCGGCAACTACGGCAGAACGCATTGTAGGAAAGGCCCATCCTGTTAGCGTGTCTCCCGATAACCCAGTGCCCCGTCAATACTGCGACGAGCCTCGAGATGTCCCTACGGTTTCTGTTAGTTAGTTGTGTTGTGCGCTTAACGTTGTAGCAAGGCCACATTTTCTTAGCCACCTTGCACGTGCTCAACCTGCGCCACCTGTCTTCAGCTTTCTGCCTGAAATGGTTGAGAATGAGATTTCTAATACTGCCAATTAATTAATTATGTATACAACTGATAAAAGTTGTGGACCATATTTTTGTAAAAGTTGATGTAGCTATATTAGAGATCACACTGTAAATATTAGTGAACATAGTAAATAAAGACGAATTTGGTTTATATATACATATATACAAACATGCTTACATATGTACATATGCTTGCGATCAAAAATTTATGTATGTATGTATGTATGTTGGCTTGTTACTTTCATTTGTGTATGTTTATATATGTGCTTGCGTAAAAAAACTATCAATTTCTTATGACCCCTAACTGCGAAAAAATGTTACTACCATTTTTCTCGAAAATTGACTTTTTCATTGATCATTCTTCGTAGGCAGTAGTTAAATTTTCATTAAAAAAATATAATTATAAGGAATGGGAAATGAACTAAAAAAACTTTCTGCTTTAAAATTTGATCTTTACGGGTTACGTTCTTTTAGCGGTTAAGGGTTGATATTTGTGGAATATTGCTTGGTAATGAAAGTGTGCATACTTAAACTTAAGTAAAGATATTTTATGCAAAAGAAGAATATAAGAGAAGCCCAATTTGAGAGTCTGTTGTTATTGCAAAAGTAAATATACCTACATACATAGATATGTACATACATACATATGTACCTATATTGTTTTATTTTATATAAAACTAGATTATTGTCCCGGCTTCGCATTTTCAAAAAAAAAACTCGATTTTCCAATTTTCCGACTTTTCCGGAGGGATTTTTTTATTGTGCAAGTGGCTTAGATATGCCTTTTACGTATGGTTGGGCGGGCGCATGTGTAATAATACACAATAACTATTTTGTCAACAAAAGGGACAAAGAACAGGAGCATAATCAGTTTAAAGTTTAATAAATATTTTTTGGTAAAAGCATGTCGTAAGCAAACATGCAGAATTACGCAACTATACTGCCTTAAATTCTGTTGGAAAGGGAAACACTAAATTAAATTCTTCAAGTAGCAAAAGTAAAGTGTCGTTGTTTTTATTTGGATAATTGTTATTTTGTTATGATATAGGCTTGAAAATGTTAAAAGATAAGCATTTAGCAAGAATTAATTGTAGTTATGTAATCGTATGTGTATGTGTTTTCGAGGTTTTAATATTTTTGGTCATTTTCCATTTCTACTTACGACGTTTAAATTTTTCAGAGATAATACTGTAAGAAGTATGTGTGCATGTTTTATCATTACTTTTTTTTCTCACTGAGCTTAAAAGAACCCTGTCGTCAAATGTGTAGCTAGCTACAAGAAAAGCTAACTTTTAAATTGATTTTTCTAGACTAACTTAAAGCTAACTACAATACAATGCAGAATGTAATCAAAATCAATTAGTAGGTTGAGTATATATATATTATACTCTCATTTATAATTGAATATGGTGAGCGCCAACAAAATTTACTCATTTAGGAACTCTTAAAATTATTTCAAGTATTTCATAACTTCTTGCCGTCAATATTTAAGTGGTAACTTAGCTGAGTGGTATGCGCGTTGACTGTTAATCCAATGACCTGTGGTTCGAGTCCCAGCACAGCATCGGTTGGAAAATTAAATTCGAAAACAAGTTTCTTATTGCAATGTTAATATAAAACTACTGAATATAGAATGGAGAAAATAAAATAAATATGAAAAATATTTTTTTTTATATATGTATACTAACTAACTACCGGTTGACTTATTCCAACTAACTTAAAGTTAGCTACAAGTAGTGCAGAGTCGGGCAATTGACTACTTCCTAGGACATCGCAATGTTAAAATAGTTAGTTAATTACATATAAAGTAATCCAAGTGTCAGTCGCCACTAGTTGCGAAATAGTTAGCTTAAAGTTAGTTTAAAGTTAACTTAGTTTCCGACAGGGAAATCTAAAATGAAAAACAAATCACATATGTATGTATATTTTACTTCTAAATACAAAAGCATTTTTAACATACACACATATAAATACATACATAGTTACAAAATATTTATAAATTAATATGTTTTTGTACATTTTATGTACATACTACTTTTTTATGATTTTTTTTTTTTGGAATATGTACCTACTCTGTGCAAATTATTCCAGAAATATTTGTAAATGAAATATGTAGAAATATGTATGTAGCTATTATACATATTAGGTACATATGTATGTACTTACATATATTATCCAATCAGCCTAACAGAACATATGTACATATCAGTTTATCGATTTCGAGAAGGCTAAAACAATATTCATTGTTCTAACGTAGGGCTATTTCAAATAGTAATTATGTAAGTTATTTATTCTTCGTTATTGACCTATAACATAGGTACTTATGTATGTATGTACATACATATCAAAAAACACCTCATAAAAGGAAAAGTTATTTTACTGGTGACAAAATACTTTTTAGCGACGGCTCATTTCAATTATGTATATATATATGTATATGTATATATGTATAAAATAACCTGTTTATTATTTTCAAATATACATAGTTACAAGCCTATGTACATACATACATACATATATTTCAATTTTTAAAATGAAAAACAAATTGACAAATATACAACATTTTAAAAGATAAATACAAAAACATTTTTAACATACATACATATAAATACATCAGAGTATATTTGTAATCATCAGTGTGCGACATTTTTTTCCACAGAGTTTACTTGTCTGGTACGTATGTATAGTGTTTGTGTGCATACATACATATTTATGTTTATAACGTCCCTGTCGTCAAATATGTAGCTAGCTACAAGAAAAGCTAACTTTTAAATTGATTTTTCTAGACTAACTTAAAGCTAACTACAATACAATGCAGAATGTAATCAAAATCAATTAGTAGGTTGAGTATATATATATTATACTCTCATTTATAATTGAATATGGTGAGCGCCAACAAATTTACTCATTTAGGAACTCTTAAAATTATTTCAAGTATTTCATAACTTCTTGCCGTCAATATTTAAGTGGTAACTTAGCTGAGTGGTATGCGCGTTGACTGTTAATCCAATGACCTGTGGTTCGAGTCCCAGCACAGCATCGGTTGGAAAATTAAATTCGAAAACAAATTTATTATTGCAATGTTAATATAAAACTACTGAATATAGAATGGAGAAAATAAAATAAATATGAAAAATATTATTTTTTATATATGTATACTAACTAACTACCGGTTGACTTATTCCAACTAACTTAAAGTTAGCTACAAGTAGTGCAGAGTCGGGCAATTGACTACTTCCTAGGACATCGCAATGTTAAAATAGTTAGTTAATTACATATAAAGTAATCCAAGTGTCAGTCGCCACTAGTTGCGAAATAGTTAGCTTAAAGTTAGTTTAAAGTTAACTTAGTTTCCGACAGGGGTGCTTTGGTGAAAAAAAATTGAAATTTTTTATGTGTGTAGAATAGTGCTTGGTATCAGAGCTGCCGTTTTTTGTTATTTCTAACCAAAATTGGTAATTTTATTTTTCAATGTGAGATGCGAATATTTTTTCATTTTGGTTAGTTTTTTTCGTTTGAATATTTTTTAACTATATATATAACTTGTTAAGCTTTGAAAACAATTTTTGAAAATTTTTAATTACCTGTTCATAGTACGATTGGGTCCCAACACTGTCAACACCTCTCCGTACTACTAAATGATCTGCTCTGTGTTATCAAAAAATATTCAATGATTCACATCTAACTAGACCTGACAACTTTCAAAACAAAAATGGGATGAACGAAAAAACTTTTGAACAACTTTTTTATTTCGTACAAAATTTATTATCATTGCCACATAGTTCTGCTGCAGCCGAAAGAATGTTTTCACAGCTTAATTTAAACAAAACCAAATTTCGTAATAGTCTTGATTTTAAAACTATTAACAATATTATCCAATCGAAACAGTTGTGCAAAAATCAAAATGTTGCCCATTATTTACGGTCTGCCAAAGATATGAATTGAAAATTCGTATATAATTTCTAATCTCAATACTGTGAATTGTAAATCTATTAATTTTTTGATTTAAAAGAAAAATTTTGTAAAACAATTACATTTTTTTCCTGAAGTACAAATATTGTTTATTTTAAATAAATAAACACTTTAAAAAGTTTGTTTAAATTTAAGTTTCTTGTTATGTTTTTCACTTATTAATAAGAAATTTATTAATATGTAAAAACAATTTCTTTTTTTCCTTTCTTATTTTTTATAAATGTGCAGTACAAATTTTGTTTATTGTAATGATCCTATTCAAAAAAAATTTTAAATTATAAACTTTCAATCAAATGAATTTTGTATAAACATTTGGCAGGTTTAACTCCTATAAAAAAACTATTTTTACGAATAAGGGCTCAAATAAACAAAAACTGATTTCAATTTAAGTTTCTCCTTTTCATTTACTATTAGTATAAATTTTTTTTTTTTTGTTTTCTTGTTTTGCAATTATTATTTAACTATGTATAAAATGCAAATAAACTGTATGTAATGCAACTTTAAATAAATTTAAATTTTTTTTTAATAAAAAATGCATTTTAAATTTGGTTATTTTTTCACATTTGGTAACTTTTTCAAAAAATTTGGTTGTAATATTTTTTTGGTCGTGGCAGCACTGCTTGGTATGTTAAAAGCAAATAACGATTTGAATGTGTTGATCTTTCAAAAGCAACCCTGTCGGAAACTAAGTTAACTTTAAACTAACTTTAAGCTAACTATTTCGCAACTAGTGGCGACTGACACTTGGATTACTTTATATGTAATTAACTAACTATTTTAACATTGCGATGTCCTAGGAAGTAGTCAATTGCCCGACTCTGCACTACTTGTAGCTAACTTTAAGTTAGTTGGAATAAGTCAACCGGTAGTTAGTTAGTATACATATATAAAAAAAAATATTTTTCATATTTATTTTATTTTCTCCATTCTATATTCAGTAGTTTTATATTAACATTGCAATAAGAAACTTGTTTTCGAATTTAATTTTCCAACCGATGCTGTGCTGGGACTCGAACCACAGGTCATTGGATTAACAGTCAACGCGCATACCACTCAGCTAAGTTACCACTTAAATATTGACGGCAAGAAGTTATGAAATACTTGAAATAATTTTAAGAGTTCCTAAATGAGTAAATTTTGTTGGCGCTCACCATATTCAATTATAAATGAGAGTATAATATATATATACTCAACCTACTAATTGATTTTGATTACATTCTGCATTGTATTGTAGTTAGCTTTAAGTTAGTCTAGAAAAATCAATTTAAAAGTTAGCTTTTCTTGTAGCTAGCTACACATTTGACGACAGGGAATTTACTCATTTAGGAACTCTTAAAATTATTTCAAGTATTTCATAACTTCTTGCCGTCAATATTTAAGTGGTAACTTAGCTGAGTGGTATGCGCGTTGACTGTTAATCCAATGACCTGTGGTTCGAGTCCCAGCACAGCATCGGTTGGAAAATTAAATTCGAAAACAAATTTATTATTGCAATGTTAATATAAAACTACTGAATATAGAATGGAGAAAATAAAATAAATATGAAAAATATTTTTTTTTATATATGTATACTAACTAACTACCGGTTGACTTATTCCAACTAACTTAAAGTTAGCTACAAGTAGTGCAGAGTCGGGCAATTGACTACTTCCTAGGACATCGCAATGTTAAAATAGTTAGTTAATTACATATAAAGTAATCCAAGTGTCAGTCGCCACTAGTTGCGAAATAGTTAGCTTAAAGTTAGTTTAAAGTTAACTTAGTTTCCGACAGGGTTTGTTGGCGCTCACCATATTCAATTATAAATGAGAGTATAATATATATATACTCAACCTACTAATTGATTTTGATTACATTCTGCATTGTCTTGTAGTTAGCTTTAAGTTAGTCTAGAAAAATCAATTTAAAAGTTAGCTTTTCTTGTAGCTAGCTACACATTTGACGACAGGGAAATGCCTTGTATTTTTATACACACATGCTTAGATGTGTGACAAAAAGGGGGTTGTACGAAAAAATACGTTGAGTTATTATTAAGGTAATATACATTCAACACTATCAAGCCTCTGTAGCACAATGGTTAGTGGGTAGAATTATAGTGAGCGACTCCTCAGTTCAATACTGGAGCACATAAGTATTTATTTTAAATTTATTTTTTAAAGGTTTATAAAATTGTATATATGTAATCAAAACTCAGAACCGAAATTTTATTTTTGCTAAAGTAAATTAAAACGCTATGGTATGGTGTAGGTACTACACGGTAAATATATGTGTATAAAGTCGAATTCGGATAAGAACGCACTGTTTATATGTAAAAATCGCTTAATTGAAAATAAAAATTGTTATTTATTATTTTTGATCAATCTCAAAGCACTTGCTTGCATTTGCTTAAAAGAAAACCTGCTGATTGAAACATATTTTGTTTAGAAATAATCTAATTTATATGAAACAAACATCCCATAAAAGGAAAAATGTTTAATTTCTAGTAACAAAATACTTACTTGTCGAATACGAATAAAAGTATATTAAAAAAAGCAAATAGTCGAAAAATCGAATACGAGTATTCGTAACATTACTAGTACGTAGTAGGTACATACATAAAATAAAGATAATGGAAATTTTTTCAACATCCATCGACAGCTTTTATTATTTATTCATGGATAGCTCAAATATATGTATGTATCAGATCAACATCAAGCTTAGTTAGAACTTTAAAATTCAACAAACATTAACATTTTCAACACAATTACTTACATACATATATATGTAATTCTGCTTCTGTATGTATAAATATTATTGTTTGCAAGTATTTTAAAAACCCTGCAGTCGGCGTAGCTAGCGAATGTCTAGCTATTTCGCGAGCTACCTGCCATTTCCACTAACTACCAGCCTAACAACTAGCAATGCACTCGACTGACGATTTTAACATACGGATGACATTGACGGAATTACTTGACACGATCAGACCGATGAGATCACTGGTGAGCAACTCCCAACTATTTCTCTAGTCAAAATGTACCAGTTAGATCAACAATGATATTTCCTAAATGAAAATACTACAGAAATTTAATTTTTTTTTATACATATTTGTTTATTTATCGAATTTCTTTTTCAATAGTTATAAAATATTCAATTAATTGTTCTTTTTCTTTGTTTAAGCAACGTTTTAGTTGACTTCTGCTCATTTTACCTTTAAAAACACTTTTTTACATGTATATGTGTGAGAGAGTCAAAGGCGAACTCTTGAATTACTTGTGGCCACTGTAGTATTTAGTCGGATTTTCGTTAGGGAAATAATTAACGATTTCGATTAAAATTCTACTTTTAAAACTGCAGGGTATGCCCTTTTTATGAAAACATTCAGGCATACATACATATATATATACATACATATAATTATATATATATATATATATATATTTGTACGTATGGTTCGGCGCATGGGCAATAATACAAAATATTTATTTTGTTTTTCTACCGTAAGACATTTCTGTATTATGTCTGAAGTTATACCTATTTGATGTTTACAAGTTTTAAATTGAGTTTGTGAAGAGAAACATTTTTTTAAAAAATTTAAATCAGGTAAAATTCGTTAATACAGCCTTTTTCGGTTAATTGCACATCAAAATTTGAACAATTCGTTCAATTACAAGAATCCCGTTTAATTGAACAATTTGTTCAATTACAGAAATCACGCATAATTGGAACTACATACTAATGAATTAAAAGAAATCGCATATGTGCACTTTAAGTTTTTAAAAATAATTTTTTTTTACCTTAAACAAAAAAAAAAAAAGGCAAGTAACAGAAAAAATGTACATATATGTGTATCGCAGGTATTTATTATTGTAGGTACATATGTACTATTAAATGCACTATTTGTGTGCACATGTGTTTTACAAAAAAATAAAATATATAAACTAAATAAAAAACAATTCATATATTGGTTTTACAAAAAAACATAAACTTAAACACAAATTTTTTCACAAATGATGTCAAATATGTATGTGCAAAAATGCCAGATTATTTTTCAATAATAATGCAATTAACCGGGTAAAAGAAAGAGGAAATTTATTTTTGACGACATGAATTTGAACCAATTAAGCGAGAAAATCAATTAACCGAGTTAAATTATCCGAGGAAATTTTCATGTGTTTTCGTATGCAATATTTTTTTGCCCGATCATGTGGTTCAATTAAGCGTGGAAACCAATTAACCGTAGGGTCAATTAACCGAAAAATACTGTATTATTTTTAGTTCAATAGATAAATATAATTCACATGAAAAATTTAATAAAATTTACAAGATAAATAGTGTTTTATCACGTGCAGATCTTTAGTCAATTAAAAATGATTACGAAAACATTAAGAATAGTCTAAACGACATTGTTAAGACATATTTTTACAAATCGAAACTTTCGAATTCGTTACAAAATCGAAGTTTTTGGTTTGATGGGTAACTTTGTTTTATATTTATACGCACATTTTTAAATACATATGTACATACATATGTTTGCCTTATGTTGGCTTGTTACTTTCATTTCAGCACGGATTTAAAGTTGATATTGTTATATGTACATATTGATATAATTGCTATGTAGGTACCTACATATGTATGTATGTATATTGTTATTTGCTACACACATAATTACCTATTATTTTAACTGTAGGTAATAATTTGATATTTGAAAAGTCAACACTACTTTGAGTTAGCTTAAAGCTTAGTACATATCTACATACCTACTTGCTTAGATGAAAATTCAAATTACTAGGGGGTTTTTAAAAACACATAGATATGTACATACATATGTATGTAGCTATTATACATATTAGTTACATACATATGTACTTACTTAGATTATCCAATCAGCCTAACAGAACGTATCAGTTTATCGATTTCGAGAAGGCTAAAACAATATTCATTGTTCTAACGTAGGGCTATTTCAAATAGTAATTATGTAAGTTATTTATTCTTCGTTATTGACCTATAACATAGGTACTTATGTATGTATGTACATACATATCAAAAAACACCTCATAAAAGGAAAAGTTATTTTACTGGTGACAAAATACTTTTTAGCGACGGCTCATTTCAATTATGTATATATATATGTATATGTATATATGTATAAAATAACCTGTTTATTATTTTCAAATATACATAGTTACAAGCCTATGTACATACATACATACATATATTTCAATTTTTAAAATGAAAAACAAATTGACAAATATACAACATTTAAAAGATAAATACAAAAACATTTTTAACATACATACATATAAATACATCAGAGTATATTTGTAATCATCAGTGTGCGACATTTTTTTCCACAGAGTTTACTTGTCTGGTACGTATGTATAGTGTTTGTGTGCATACATACATATTTATGTTTATAATGTGCTTTGGTGAAAAAAAAATTGAAATTTTTTATGTGTGTAGAACAGTGTCGGGCGCACACATACTCTCTCATATGTTTTGGTATGGGAAGCAGCAAAAAACGAACGACCGTCAATAATTATACACTCGAAAAATTTTTCTGTTGCCAAAAGTAAAATACATTTCTTGGCTTTTAGTATTTTTATTTGATTTGATTTTTTTTTTTAATAATACTTTTTATGTTAATATAATAACAACGAAAACAATATTCATTTAATAATAAAATAGTTACACAACGAATGAAATAAAATATAATATTTAATAAGTGAAGAAATATCGAGAAAACATAATAAATAAAAATAAAATTTATTAAAAACGAAGCCCTCAAGCTTGATAATTTATTAAATTCGATAATTAAAATAAAAAGTTCGAATAAAAACAAAATTATAAAAAAAAAATCATTTTCCCATTCTTCATTAAACATTTTGCTTTGAGTGTAAACAAAAAATTGTAAAGCAAGGTCTTACTCAAACAAGTGCTGATCAGCGACTGGTTTGATTTACTTTGACGAAATGATAACAAAGCAACAACCGAACGTTAATTCTCATAAGCTACACGAAGATGCTTATAGTATACGTGTGTCGACGTCGCGCAAACAGAATTTTCTTGCTTAGCACGCGTGCTTAGCATTTCAAAAATCGCCCGACACTGGTGTAGAATATTGCTTGGTATGTAAAAGCAAATTACGATTTGAGTCTGCTGATCTTTCAAAAGCAAATGCCTTGTGTTTTTATACACACATGCTTAGATGTGTGACAAAAAGGGGTTTGTACGAAAAAATACGTTGAGTTATTATTAAGTTAATATACACAAAGAACTAACAAGCCTCAGTAGCACGATGGGTCGTGTGTTGAATTATTGTCTCTGACACATATTCAATGCGCGTGACCCCGTATTCAATACTACTGAGGCACCTAGTGTATTTATAAATTTATTTCTGCAATGAATATATATATATATCTTCATTTATTTGTATATATAATATATATACATTTCAGAATCGATACTTTTATTTTTGCTGATTTTCAATACGAAGCATCCTTAGAAAAATCCCTACATTTTACTTTAAGAAACAATTCTCTAGCTCTTCTTGTGTCTTCAGAAAATGGATTTCACGTACAGACAGACGGATAGACGGACAGACGGACAGGGCTCAGTTAAATGTTTTAATTATAAGGATCCAGTATATATATACTATATGGACCTCATATAAATATTGTGGAAATTATACACGTAATGACAAACCTATAAATACCCTTACCATTTTTGGTGAAGGGTATAAAAAGTGCCAATTGCTCTCGTTATTAATTCTGAAAATGAGTACTCTGTATTTAATTCTGAGTCATATTCTATCCATCTACCAGATATAATCCAACAGAAAGCGTTTAACGCGTTATAGTAAAATCTTAGCCGAATCTTATATACCCTGCACCAATGCATATACATATATGTGATTCGCAGAATATAATAAGCCTGTATATCCTTTGTTATATAAATATAATATTTCAAACAATAGGTATAAAAAGTAAGTTAAAACTGCATACTTGGACACACTTTCATATTTTCTTCAGAGCTATATACTTATGTGACAGCGTTCTCCAATGGGCAGAATAGAATAGATAAATCCTCCCAATAAACAATAAAAAAATACTAATTGAAAAGATAAATACTTTTTTATGATTTTTTTTTTTTGGAAAATGTACCTACTCTGTGCAAATTATTCGAGAAATATTTGTAAATGAAATATGAAGAAATATGTAGCTATTATACACATTAGGTACAAATGTACATACTTATGTATGTACTTATATTATCCAATCAGCCTAACAGAACGTATCAGTTTATCGATTTCGAGAAGGCTAAAACAATATTCATTGTTCTAACGTAGGGCTATTTCAAATAGTAATTATGTAAGTTATTTATTCTTCGTTATTGACCTATTACATAGGTACTTATGTCTGTACATAAGTACATACATATGTATGTATCAAAAAACACCTCATAAAAGGAAAAGTTATTTTACTGGTGACAAAATACTTTTTAGGGACGGCTCATTTCAATTATGTATATATATATGTATAAAATAACCTGTTTATTATTTTCAAATATAGTTTCAAGCCTACATATGTATGTACATATATTTCAATTTTTAAAATGAAAAACAAATTGACAAATATACAACATTTTAAAAGATAAATACAAAAGCATTTTTAACATACATACATATAAATACATCAGAGTATATTTGTAATCATCAGTGTGCGACATTTTTTTCCACAGAGTTTACGTGTCTGGTACGTATGTATAGTGTTTGTGTGCATACATACATATTTATGTTTATAATGTGCTTTGGTGAAAAAAAAATTGAAATTTTTTATGTGTGTAGAATATTGCTTGGTATGTAAAAGCAAATAACGATTTGAGTCTGCTGATCTTTCAAAAGCAAATGCCTTGTATTTTTATACACACATGCTTAGATGTGTGACAAAAAGGGGGTTGTACGAAAAAATACGTTGAGTTATTATTAAGGTAATATACACAAAGAACTAACTAGCCTCAGTAGCACGATGGGTCGTGTGTTGAATTATTGTCTTTGACACATATTCAATGCGCTTAACCCCGTATTCAATACTACTGAGGCACCTAGTGTATTTATAAATTTATTTCTGCAATGAATATACATATATATATCTTCATTTATTTGTATATATATCCATTTCAGAATCGATATTTTTATTTTTGCTGATTTTCAATACGAAGCATCCTTAGAAAAATCCCTACATTTTACTTTAAGAAACAATTCTCTAGCTCTTCTAGTGTCTTCAGAAAATGGATTTCACGTACAGACAGTCGGTCAGTAGGACCGACCGACAGACGGACAGACGGACAGGGCTCAGTTAACTTTTTTATCTATAAGGATCCAGAATATATATACTATACAGACCTCATATAAATATTGTGGAAATTACACACGTAATGACAAACCTATACTGCCCTGCTAAGAAAGAAAGTCACAAGTGCCAAAAATCGAAAATTGAGATAAGGGCAGATTCGGAATCTTGAATGAGTTTCTGAATTTCGATTTAAATTTAAAATACAAATTTTTAACTGTAAATGGCTGAAAAACGTTAATCAAAATTGTCACTTTTACCACTTCTAGCGTGTTTGCTACTCAAAAAAGTCTTATCTGCCACATACTATGATAAAAAGTCACATTGACCAAAATAGTAGGCTTTTACGACTTTTTTGCTTAGTATTTATGATTTTACAGATAACAAAAAAAAACCCATGATCACTAGATAAATGCAAAAACAATAGTAGGTGTATTTTGGTTGTGTATGCTTTAACGTTGGTTGTGTATGCATAGCGTTTGTGTTTTTGGAAACAGCAAGCAGGCCAGTATTATACTGTGTATAATACACATTGATGATACATATATTCATACACACATTTTGAAGCTGTTACAGCTTAGGTCAGAACACCTAATTTCTAACATTGTTGCTGCTTCTTGGTTTCGAGTGTTTTTAAGTAAACGAGTGTAGAAATTGATAATAATTATAAATTGATAATTATAAATTGATAATTCTGGTAAGTAAAATTCATTAATTTTTAATTTGTGTAACTATAATTCATAACTTTTTTATGTTATATAATAATAAAAACAGAAAATGGATCGCGATAAAAAATTTGCACTTTTAGCAATTAAAAACTAATTTAACACTTTTTGCTCTTTTATTTTTACAATGTAGCACCCAAACACATTCAGCATATGCCAACACTGATTGTTGTTGCTTTCGTTCTTATTGATGTGCAATACATTTTTTATTTTAATTGTTTAATTGTTTTGAATATACTAGGCAAAAAAGTCATAAGTCCATTTTCTCTACTTTCTCATCAAAATTTCGCCTGTTTGGTAGTATAATAAAATTGAATAAAATATTATAAATTTATGTCATTTTTAAAATTTTTAAAAAACATTTTATTTAAAGGCGCGAAAGATAAAAAACGAAAAAGCTAAATATCTCAAAACTACTAAAATGGAGATGTGACTTTCTTTCTTAGCAGGGCAGTATAAATACCCTTACCATTTTTGGTGAAGGGTATAACAAAAGATTTATGCATCTATTTGTAATTTATTTACCACCGTAGACGTATTTACTTACTGAAAACTCTCCTATGAGTCGTGTCTTTTAAGGAAACAGCATTTAACTGACTTGATTTATATATTATTTATTAACAATTATTATCTTAAAGATTATTATTTTATACCGAAAAAAACATATAAATTAATTAACATTATTTACTTTTTTATATAGAAGGTTTTTAAAATTTTAGTAGCACATTGCTTTGGACTTTTGACAAAAGCACTTAAGTCGGCATATTTCAGTGATAATTAGGTAAAAGAAATTTTATATATTCAAAAGTGTCGAAACGAAAGACAGTCTAAACAAAATCGTTTAATTATTTAAAATATTTACTTTTCCGTACGAAAACGTTTCATTTACCTCTGTATTATTATTTATATTGATTCACTTAAGTTTTTTGTCTAAAATCCAATATTTATAAACTTGCGATAGTGAAATTCTTTTATATTTTTATTATTTGTTAAAATGATTTTAATAATCGCAAGTTTTTTATTTATTTTTTTCTTCGTACGGTTTCTTTTAGGAAGTTTATCCTCTTAAAATAGCAAAATGTTTCAATAGAAACCGTGTATGTACCCTGTAGGAAATGCCACTAGTGAATCAGTACTGATTCACTATTGACACTGTCACCAGTACTAGTGACTTATTATACCCCCGACAATGCTTTTTTACTATAGACATGTGCGTGTCATTATAACATGTTCGTGTCATTGGAAATCTACTACTGACACTGGTACTACTGAGTAGGTAGTTCTTTTGGGACCATATGTAGACATTGTCACCAGAGATTCACTAGTGCATTTTAGTAATTCTAGTCTACACTTTTAATAATTTTTTGAAATAAACGTCGTTAATGAAACTTTTGTTAACATTTGATGTTTTATTAAAAAAAAGGTACATTTCAGCCCTTTAAATAGTATTAGAAAAAAATTAAATTAAATTTTATTATTAACAGGTATTTTAAAAAATACAAAATATGAAAAATGGGATTTTGTATGTACTTTTTAAATTTATAGAGATTAATGTACTGCATACTTATTATAACAAAATTGAAAAAATACTAGATTAATAAAAACAATTATGCCGCCGACGAATAATAGCGCTTTGGCGCCGAATTAGAACTCTTATTTGTTGTGTATACATTTTTTTTTTCTCATCAAAGCAAATAAAAAAATGGAGGCACTTGCTCCCAGGTTTCCTTCAGGGTATGTACGAATAATAAGGCCGTCTGCTGTTTGTTGGCATTCTCATACACATAAACATTCATGTCATATTACGTACAAAATTAAGGACCACATCTTTATTTCACGTCCGTATGTGTTCTCTATACAAAAAAGCAAAGATATATACATAAATATTTTTACTCATTGTTGCGATATTTGATCGTAAACAAAAATTTCAATTCAACATCATTGGTTATGCTGCATCCATCTAGTTTTGATTTTCACTGTATAGGAATATACTATTGAGTAAATTATAAATTACTTAAGATGCGGTTTATACAAGCCGAACGAGTGATTTGATGAGTGTAAATTTTGTATGGAAACCACTCAAAAAACTGAGTGCTTTTCATACAAAATTTACACTCAAATCACTCGTTCGGCTTGTATAAACCGCACCTAAGTCTTAAAAAAACATTTACACAATACAAACGCTCGACTTGAGTAAAAAGTTTGTATCAGAAGTACTCGGTTTTTCGAGTGACTTTTAATTAAATTTCTCCTCAACTCGATTGTTTGGATTATATAAACAGCAAAATAACTTATTTAACGAGAGTAAGCAACACGACAATTAAAGACATGACGAAAAATGTAATATTGATTTAGATTTTTTTCAATATTAGTACTACAAATTTCGCGATGTTTTAAAAGAAGATGCTTTCAGTATAACCTTGAGATCTTTCATTTATACGATGTTGTTATTTGCATTCTTAGTGTAAAAATTTTTCTTAAATTTATTTTTGAACAGTTGAACAGAACATAAACAACGTAAAAGTTAATTTGTTTGGCAGCATACCTCTCCTACTACAGCTTGCGTAATCAGCAAAAATATGTGAAACCGGCATTCGAAATTTTGCAACACCATTATTTTCTAAAAATCTCATAGTCTTGGACTATCCAAAACAGTATTTGCAGTCATAACCGTACAACTATTTGCCAGTGCAATTGAATTGCCAGCTAGTGAAAGATTTGTTTCAGCTTTTGAACTTTTATGGCAAAAACTTTCACCATTTAACTGCAGTCCTTTAAAGGTATCGACAAAAGCTCGACGAAAACTGGCATTCATGAAACAATACGTAATGGGATTGCAACAGCTAGATGAATAGGCCAGCAGCTGAAAAAAACTTACAGTTGTATAGTCCACATACTCGTAGATGGCGGGTCCAATAAACATGGCAACCGTATTAATGACATACAGCGGTGTCCAGCATATAAAGAATTCAAGAACTAAAACGAAAAGCATTTTAACTACATGTTTTTTACTTTCCAAATTCTTTTCAAGATTGGATCTGAAAGAAAGAAAGAAGATAAAAATTTAATTAAATAAAAATGTATCTTTTAATCTGATATTAAAATGAAACAATTTTCTTATGAATTAGTTACGAAAATTAAATCTCAAATCTAAATATTTAATTAAAAGAATAGAATTGAAAGCCAAATTGGCTGTGTGTAACATGTAAGTATGATGTAAAAATGTGCATATGGCAATGATATTAGTATCTGTCTACCATTTTATTTACCAAAAAAAAAAATATAACATAAATTTATTCTCACCGTCTTAGCGCTGATTCTGTGATCCTTAATCTGGATATTGAAGGTAATTTATGCTTTTCAACAAACTCACTTGAGTGCTGTGGCTCATGTAACTGCATTATTTGAACATATTGTTGTTGCTGGTTGTGGTGCTCTTGATTACAACTTTGTTGTATTTGTTGATTTCTAGTGAAGTATGCTGATATTGACTCTGCATTTTGAATATTCGGCGGTGCTTTAAACGAATTTCGATTCAATGATTTAAGAGATGCTGATCGCAAGCATTGTGATTGTGGAAAACGGCCGGCCAATAATTTAGAATCGTGTGTGCCCATTGCAATGGTCGTAGCAGATACTGTTCCACTTGAGTCACATGAACTAGTCAATGTTATATCATCTTTAATAAAAGAAACAGAAACAAAACAAAACAATTCAACTTTCAAGATAACTACGATGAACTTCAGGGTAATCGGGGTGGAAAACGGTTTGACATTTCCGAACTTAAGTAACTTTAGTAATTGTCGCCAACAATATAATAATAAACAATAAATTTTATCAAACAAAAATAAATACATTGTTAATAAATAAGTTTAGAATTTTTTAAATACTTTTATAAAAATTTGACATTTATTCGAGCAATTACTCAAGAATTTATGTTTTTAAAAATTTTATTAATTTGTTGCGGGTTAGCAATATCTAAATGCATTTCAATGGTTGCTATACCAACTCTTCAGTAGAATTTACCAGTTATGTTTGAAAAGTGTCAAAACTTATTTACTCATACATAAGCTCGCAATTATTTCATGTGAATTACAAAGCACAAGCAAAATAGATTTTCAAAAAACTTTACAAACAAATAAGTATTTTCTCGAATAAATTTCAAATCTTGTAAAGGGGACGTTTGCTTTTCACTTTGCTTAATAAATACTTTACAACTAACGGTTGTCTAATAGTATATACATAGGTTTGTAGAAAAGTACACATGCAATATGAAGGAAGAAAATTATTTGTTGTGATATTTGTAAAGTTTGTGAAAAGGTATTTGGCTTGTGCCTTGTAATTCGCTTGATATAATTGCGAGTTTATGTATGAGTAAATGAGTTTTGGAACTTTTCAAACATAACTGGTAAATTCTACTGACGAAGTGGTATAGCAACCAACGAAATGCATTTAGATATTGCTAACCCGCAACAAATTAATAAAATTTCTTTAGAACTTTTATAAAAATAAAAGAATTTTTGCAAACAAAGCTCCGACTATAAAGCACTACATTATGTTTAAAACTAAATATTGTATTGCCAGGTACGATAAAAATATTTAATATTTAACAATTTTTTTAAAAACAAAAAAACAAACAAAAATAGAATAAATCAAGAATTAGTACAAACCGTTACAATGTTGGCGCAACGACGACGATTGTGTTTGTCGATTGTTACTGTGTTCTTCCGTTTCTTTTGATAAAATTTCCGTTTCCGTTTGACTGTTTGCTGATGATGAATTGTAGCATAGTCCTCTTCTGCTATACACTGCACGTGCTACGGCCGATGAGGATATCGCACCCATTGCTGAATATTTATTTTCCAAACCGGTATTTGAAAAATATTTGTTCTCTTTACTTTTATTTGTTGTTTCCTTAACTGTTTGCAATGTTTGGCCATTATTGCTACAACCAGTGAGGAAACTTTTTGTTGGTTCAATTGTTGTTTTACTGTTGGCATTCTTACGTGTATGATAACGAAAGGACATGTTCAAATTAAATGTAGATGGTGTTTTCATTTTTGTATCAACTTGTCTATAAATTTTTCCATCACTGGCCCTGCCACTGCCACTATTGGTCATATTATTGTTTTTACTATTAAATATTAATGCCTTTTCGTCCTTAATTCCCATGTACAAAGTGTGTGTTATTAGAATGTAAGCAACACACAATATACCCAATGGCAATACAAGCAGCACTAAGTCCAAAAATATATTGTAGAAACGCTCATAACCAACAGCTTCTTCTGGCCATTGTTCGCGACATTTGCGTAGCCCTACATTAAATAGATGCACAAAAAATTATATGTTTTACGTTGGCTCGAATTTATAAGGTTATATCGTGTCTTTTTTGCATGCCTTTAATAATTCCAATACCTAAAAAGTACTCATTAGCAATTAAATGAGCCAAGTCTTGACTTTGAGATGTACATACATACATATGTATATAAAACATAGAAAAGAAATATATGTACATGTAAATATAAATGAATTAAATACAAACATTTCACAAGTATTCCTAAGTATTCAATTCAGTTTGCACAGAAAATAAACTTTCGAAATGAATTCGTACTTTATTATCTGGACAAGTGCCGCAATAAAGAATATATGAAGTTCTTATATTCTTACGAAAAAAAAAAATAAATAAAAAGTAGGTACACATATATGTGGTGTACGCACACACTCACATACACATTTGGACATAAATTTATATGCAATTATTGGAATAGAAATTGACTCACCCTGTCGACTTGTGGGTATCAATTGACTGAAAACGGCAATCGGTGCCATACATACGATGCTCCCAAACCAAATACATCCAATTATTTTATATGCATGATTTATTGTCTGCCAAGTCCTTGATCGTAGTGGATGACAAATCGCATAATAACGCTCACATGATATTGCTACCAAAGTCCATGAAGAAACGCCAACAGAGGCAGCTGAAATACAAAAATAAAAGGAAAGAAAATAGATGCAAGAACATGGGCAACACAGCAGCTTCATGAAAGTGAAATATATATGATTGTTTTTAATTATATTGAATCAATTTATTACTTTATAATTAGATTTAGTTAGAAACTATGAGGGAGTGAGTATGAAATTATCAGATTAATTACGCAGCTGTAAGATAATTATTTTTCTATAAATGTCGACTTTAATTCAGCGATAAACGTCTTCATTTATTTTCAAGCAAAATAACAATAAAATTATTCCCACAAAAAGCGCACTAAACACAAAAAAATACTTCATTAATCCAACGTAATAATTTGCCATGGCGTAGACTTTCTCCTTTTTTTAATTGCTATTTTCGTTTAAAATTTTTTGTAAGTGTATTGATATTTTCAATAGCATAACATCAGTGTTTACTTTGCATTTAACAAAATTTTTGATCTGCCTGAAGATATTCCATCAGTTGATTATTGGAAGTTAAATATATATTATTAGCGTTGTCAACTTTGAAATTTCAAAAGGCACCAAAATGGAGAAAAAAACGCGCAATTTAACAAAAAACGCACCAAGTTTAGATTTTTTTTTTATTGAAAATTTTTATTGAATTAATTATGCGTTTTTACAACATTTAACTTTAGTCCAAAATTCTAATGTTGATACAATATTGTGCCATTGCATGAAGTGAATCATTCTCCACCCTTTTTCAATACTAGATAATATTTCGACATCGGATTCCAATTGTACTTTTAATAGTATGACATCATATTTGTAATGGGATAAAACATTTTGTACAATGTTGGTTCTTGATGTCGTTTGTAGCTAAATGGGCTTAAAGCTGCAATGTGTTCCCGTGTTCCAGCATGCCGAACAAGGTTGGATATTTAGGCATGATATCGCATTTGATATAAAAACATCTTGCTTTTGTGTTATTATTTGGTCAAGGAAGAATCCGTTGCATAAACTCACATTGTGATTTGCAAATCGTTTTGTATTTCGCTTATGATCTCGTTTTTTAGACTCCATTATTGACACTAACTTTAAATATTTCTTTTAGTAAATAGAAATTTTATTAATTTTAGTGTTACAACACTTTATATAAACGCATTTTTTATGCATTTTATAAAAATCAAACATTGATCGCTAGTCTCGAGAATACTTCGTTTTTGCTAAGCTCTTTAACAGAATTGACAGCAACTTTTACGACAACAAACAATTACATATGTATGTATGTACTCTGAAAATCTAAAAGGGAAATTAAATTTCTTATAATGAAATGTTACAAATTATCTATAACAACAAGACGGTTTAACGGTTTTCGTGAATGTGTTTTGGTACCTCTTAAACATCATTAATGGTTGCTCTTATTATGGTCTGTAAAATTGAATGTAAAAATTGTACACAATTGAATGAAATGGTATTGAAACAGTTGTATTTTTTGTACAAAATTCTTTTTTCTCATACTGAAACAAAAAACTGTGTTTAATATGATTTGGAGCCACCCAAAATTAAAAAAACGCACCAAAATTAAAAAAAAAAGCGCACCACGCACCAACTCAGATATTTTTCGCACAAAAAATTTAGAAAAGCACCAAAAAAGGTGCGAAACGCACCAAGTTGACAACGCTGTATATTATCCACTTCGGTACCATAACATTAACGATAGCTAGCGAATTCATTATTAATTACAAAAATGTTTTGCAAATTGCTTGTGATTCAATGAAAGCTGAAACACTAGTACTTAAGAATATGTTTAAAAATATATCCAGCGAAAACAAATTAAACTTTGATATGCTAAAATCCAAAATTGACAAGAATATTTATCCAAACATTTACAAACTTTTACAAGTGGCAATAAGCCTTCCTAGTAGTGAAAGAAGTTTCTCAGCTATGCGTAGAATAAAAACATGGTTACGCAATGCTTCAGGAACGATTTTCAAATTTAGCAGTTTTAAATATTGAAAATGAAATAGTCAAATACAAAATAACTTAAGAAGAGTTATTAAACATATTTTGTAAAACAAATAGAAAACTAACGTTAGAATAATAAATTGATTTTAATATAATTATTATTAATATATGGCTGATTCTGAGATTACCGGCTAATTTAGACATAATTTTTCGGCATTAAAGTTTCTTGCGGAATTTAGTATTTCAAGTACATATGTAGCTTTAATCCTTCAAAGAATTGCTACTTAATTGTCGTAGGTACACATCAATTTCTTAATGATTAACCGAATTATGTGCAATTACAAAATATGTCCCCCCAGGTCAGTGATGTTATACACTTTTTTGAGAAGTCTTTACGCAGCACTTTTATAATTTTCGAAATATTTTTAAATGAAAATTAATGTTTATTTGCTTTTTTTCCAATATAATACCAGGGTTTAAGAACCCCATTTCTCTGAATATTTCTGTTTTAAGGGGTAATATTTGCTGTATTTCTTACAAGGCCAAATTGAAGAAGGTTGCCAAATTGAAAAGTCCCTAAATTTTAATGATTTCAACATATCTGTCATTTTTTCCCTACGGTCATTTTTTTGGAAGAAAATCCCTACGAGTAGGGATTTTTCCCTACATATAACATCACTGCCCCAGGTAATGACTTATTGAGCAGGGAAAATACGATAACAAATAACAAATAAATACGATAACAGATAACAAAATCATTTTATTTCATTTAAAATCAATTATTTTAATTCAGTTCTTTTACAAGAATTATAAAAAAAGGTTTATTTTAAGCAATTATGTTATCAACTATAGATAATTAATATTTATTAGTTGTATGAGTCTATTTTGTATGGAAACTTGTAGTTAACGCCACATGCGTGCACAATAACGATTGGTGTTGGCAATATACCCAGAACTTGATATAAAGAAATGTAAGATATATCACTTTTATTATATTTTTGACAGGGGAATGGTGGCAGGGGAATGACGAATATCTAAAAAAAATTTCTTTGCTGGCAATTGAAGTACTTACCCGTAAAAAAATTTGGCTGACCTGGAAGCTGATAATTAAAATGAACTAAAAAAAAACATAAAATATTATAAAATATTCAGAATTTTGTTATTTAAACAATACCGGGGAATGACCAACGTAAGTGTGAATGCTCGATACGTAAGGCAAAATAGCACTGACCTCTCTTTATTAATATTGTTGGTGAAAATGCTGCAACATATACTTACGCAGAAAACATAATGTTCTTTCAAATTTATATTATTGCAAATCACCAATATTTCGGAAAATTAAGTTTTAACACATATACGATTTTACAGGGGAATGACGTGAAACTTGAGGGACAAAATATTATAATTCATAAAAATATTAATTGATAAAATATAATATATACGAGTATTACGTGAAAAAAGAGGTCATTTAATATTATTTTTTTATTGTACAATCATTTTATTAAAATTTTATATATGTACTATTTTGTTAAAAATTTTGATATATTTAAGAAAGGGACAGCCAGGTTAATGACTTTTTAACACTTTAGCAGGCAATTAAAAAAAAAAAAAAAAAACAATTTTAGGAAAAACTATTTCAGAGACAGCAAAAGACCTATAAAACGTTGCTGTGAAGTAAATAATAAAGTGAAAAAAAAATTACCCCGTAATCTCAGAATCAACCATATATTAAATTCGAAAATACTACATAGTTCCTAGATTTGTCAACCGATTAAGAATAATTCGATTAATTGATCAAACAGAACGAAACTCTTGTTCGAATAATTTTAAAATGCCGATTTTCGAATAACGAATAAATTGATTAATTAATGTCAATTAATCGAACAAATTTTTTTCAGTTAAAATGCATACGTAAAAATTTTTTAAATTTTATATTTTGGCTTGTTGTTGTCGAACTGCGCATACCTAGTAGTGGTGGTATGTTTTAAATGAAACGTTAAAAAATTTTCAAGAATGGGCTTTTTTCACTCTCAGGTGAATAAATTAGATATACACTAAAGCCAAAAAAATGAGCTCGTTTTGGAAGTATTTTACCAAGAACAAAAATGAAAAGAAAAACAAAGTCACATGTAACAAGTGTCCTAAAGTATACAAAATTGTTGGATCAACAACAAAAAAATTAATAATTCTTTTGCAACAGATTTACGAAAACGTATTAAAATAAGAATAAATGAGGGAGGTATAAAATTTTTAAATACGTTAATAATATTTTTTAAATTCTGGAAATTTTCCGAGCAATGAAAGCTTTTTAAAATATTCTTCAAAAAGTGAAACTAAAGAATAAATTATACTCCAGATTATTTTATGTTGAAAGTAACCACAATAATTCAGATGAAAGTAATGATAAAGAAGATGTTACTAGTAATGAAATTAACAATCTTTTATGCGAATTAAGTAATTATATTAAAAGTATTAAAAATTCAAAATATAAAAAGACTTCAGCGATATATTAGACGATATGGTATATTTGAAAAAATGTAAAAAAAGAACAGAAAAATTAGATAAACTATTTTATGCTCTTCTCACAATATCACCTACCTCGACAATTAGCGAAAGATTTATTTCAAAATTTAATTCAATAAAAACCAAAACCAAAAATCGTTTGAAAGCTAAAAAATTGAGTCAACTTTTATTTGTAAAAGATTATTTCTTAAGAACAACCCAAATTAAAAAAAAAAATCATTTGATATTTTTTGACTGAATGAAGCATGTTTATTTTAATTAATAGTTTTATGTATTTTATTTTTTTGTTGTATGAAATGTTTATTTTTCGTCAATAAATTTTTTAATTCATTTTTTATTCGTTGTTTTCATCGATTAATCGAACAATTTTTCAGCTTTAATCGTTTGATTGAACGAACAAAAACAATTATTTAAAATATTCGAACAAAGTTGAAAGGCGAATAATTGACAACTCTAATAGTTACCTTTAACTTTTTAAATACTTTGTTTTTGTTACATTTATTGCAAACTGAATTTTTGTGATATATTTTTTAGTTTTGTGTTAATAAAAAATTATTTTGTTTTAATAAAAATAGGATTTATTTTTTCTTTTTGCGAAAGCGGTGCACTTTCCCACCCCAGAATAACAGTCTAATTACGCTTATGTAATTTCCTCAACTTATGAAACTATTTAATTATTTTTACAAAATAATTTCATAATTTAAAAAAAAAAATTTGTTACCAATTTCTTGCATTCTTATAATGAAATTATGTCTATGAGGTGCGATTTACTCTAAACAACCATTCAAGATCGATACTCATCAATTGGAAAACCGTCTATAAACTATTGAGGCCAAATTTACAGTAAATAGTTAACTATTAGTAAACTAAAATGATAAATATTTTTTAACTATTACTTCATATTCACAGTGTATTTTTTAACTATCAAACTATTATCTTTCAGTATTGGCAATTCTGTTATAGCATATGGTTTTTGTTTACATTTGATATATTATTACTTGCTAAGTCGGAATATAAAAATAAAATCTTTTTAGATTACGTTGGCGACGCTCAGCAACAATATTCCGCGTATTATCAGTATCAGTGTCACTTTCAATATCGGACTCCGCATTTTCAATTTCACATGCCATATTTAAATTTTTCACAAAACAAAAATACTAATAATAAATTCCAACGAATCAGCTGTTGTCTAACTATTAGTTAACCAATGACTTTTGATAGTTTAACTAATGTTAAACTAGAAGCTGTGAATCAAATATTATTAAGGGCTAACTATAATGTGCTTAAGCTAGCTTAAGCAAATGTGCGAATACACACAACCAAATGTTGACAACTATAATGTACTTAAGAACTTTTCGTCAAGTTTCGTCAAATTTCATTTGCTTAAGCAAACATCGAAACCAATCGTACCTTGCTTAAGCAAACAGCTGCTTATGCGTTTATTTATTGAAAATAGTTAAAACTGTTGCATTTGTTGGTACTTTTTTATTTGTGAATGTTCTCATTTCACTTCTAACATAACAAAAATTTAAATAAATTATTTGTTTATGGTTTTAGATTAATTAGACGTAGACCTAAAATCATTTTTTGGGAAAATAAAAAGAAAATAGTTTTTGAATAGTACATATATTTGCAACTCAGCGAAGAAGATCTTTAAGTGAAATAAGTACAATATAGCCACACAAAAGTCTTCAATAATTTGCTTAAGCATTTGACATGCTTTTCGTTGATTTCTGACAGTAGCTTAACCTAGCTTAAGCACATTATAGTTAGCCCTTTAGTTAAACTATTGCTATTAGCTAACTAATAACTGAGAATTTCGGCTTTATTGTTGTATATGAAAATACAATTTCAAACAAAATTTCTCAAAACAAAAACAATTTTAGAACAATTTATTTTTGTCGCCAGAATTTTTGTTTGAAATTGTGTTTTCATATACAATAATAAAGGTAAGTTTACATGGTATTACAAAGTAATAACATTTTGTAGAACCAAAATATTATGAAATTCTCTTTTTGTATAAGATGAGAGAACAAAAGTCTATTGCAGGTATTTTTTATGTTTACACGGATAATATTAATAAAATCAAAAGTCTGCGCTACGAAATAGCTGGTGGTTACTGTTCTACAATATTTACAAAAACAACATGAATTTGTTTTAGTTGTTTTTGTAATAATTGTATAGAAATGATGCCACCTTCAATATATACTCTTAAAGCTGCCAATTTTTACTTAAAAAGATACCTCTGATAAAATGAGTATACGTAAGTTTCTAAAATGGTTTAGAAAATAAACATTTACCGAACGCTTCTCAGATTTTTTTTATCCGTATTCTCTCTTACTCATAACAATTTGCTTTTACATGATAAGATTTTTTTAAATTTTTGACATACCGATATGCATGTATTACCATGTAAAGAGGCCTTAAGCGATACAACTAGGCTTGTGAATTGGGCAATTGATAATATAATTTTGTTGTTTAAGAATTTATAATTGTTATGACACAAACTGAAATTAAACTTAAAAAGGAAGCGGACATCCTCAATTTGTATTTGCTTAGTCATTTTAAAATTATAATCCAACAAATGAAATGAAGTAGTACGTTGCTACATTGGTATTTTCCATTGAAACAAACAGAAAAGTATTCCATTGCTTAGTTTTGTGGTAACAAACCACAATTGTGTCATTCAACACATAAGACGAGAACATAATACCCTCCAGTTTTAAAAGTAGAAATTGACTCGAAATCGTTAGGTATTTCACTAACGAAAAATTGACTAACTACTTCACTAGCTACATGTAATGCAATAGTTCGCCTTTTGACTCTCTCACTCATGTACATGTACACGCACTCAGTACATGCATAAATGTTAATGCCTTCAACCTCAAATTTTTTTTACGAGTTGAAAAAAACTATGCCCCTATTCCAAAGAAAATCAACAAGAAAAATATTAAAGATTTTATGTGTTATGATTTAGTGTCAGTTACAATTGAAAGTTCATGGTCAGTGAATGTTAAATTTTTATTAAAAAAAAGTGTTTTTTTTTTAGAAAGGTAGAATGAGCAGTAGAAGTCAACTAAAACGTTGCATAAAAAAAGAAAAAGAACAATTAATGGAAATTTTTATATAAATTGAAAAAGAAATTTGTGAAAATCCTAAAGCAATTAATGAAGAATCACAGCAAAATAAAGATATAATTAGTAAATACATTGTAGAAAATATTGAATTAGCAAATAAATATCTAAATGAAAGTGAAAAAATTATATAAATGTAGTCTTTCAAAGAAATTAATAGAATGGAATATAAAACATAGACCATCAATATTTTTTCATTAAGGAAATATCGTTAGTGATCTAACTGGTAAATTATGACTAGCGAAATAGTTGGTTCTTGCTGACTAGTGATTTCACCGGTCTGATCGAGTCAATTGACTACCGTCATCCCCATGTTAAAATCGTCAGTAGAGTGCATTGCTAGTAGTTAGCCTGGTAGTTAGTGGTAACGACTGGTAGCTAGCGAAATCGCCGACTGCAGGGTATAGGTATTAAGAACAAATTTTAAAATCGGTTCGCAAATGTAGGAGTTACACAAAAGCCAATACAGTACAACCTCTCTAATCCGGACCTCTCTAATAGAATCTCTTAAATTGTCTAAAAATATATTTTTGAAAGTATTTAAAAAAGGTACAAATAAAATTTATCAATTAATCAAAACAGCAACTAACATTTATAAAATATTGATTTCACAAAATAAGGATTTTTCACGAGTTGCCCTATTTGTGATCTATTAAAAATACCAGCTTTTTCTTTTTTTGTACTTAATTATGGACATTCGCTTGAAAGAAAATTTAATCGTTTGATGATACGCTGTTTTCCCAAAGTCCGATATATGTAGCTTTTCTAAATTTTTTTATATATATATTCACCAAAAATATAGCAAAAACAATCTGGATTAAGCATACAACATCTTCTTGAAGAAGCGATATCTAAAACATCAACAAAATATACTATAGGTAGAGTAAAATAAAAAACGTAAATATAAATAAGAATAGTAAAAGTAAAAAAAATGTGTAGAAAACAAGCAAACTTGTTGACCAGTGTAATTGTTTATACAGTCGAACTTCCATAACTCGAACTTCTCTAACTCGAATTTTCTCTGACTCGAACTAATTTGGTTGGCAGTAGCGTCAAGAGAACAAATCACATACAATTTTCCTTCCGTAACTCGAACTTCTATAAGTCGAAGTTCTCCATAACTCGAACAAAAAACAAACACATGAACTCTATTACTCGAAGAATTTTGCGTGTTTAAATGGTTTTTTGTTTTTGTTTTAGTTGTGCTTTGTTTGTTTTACATGCTATTTTTGTTTATTTTTTTCGGGGAATTACAAATTTGTTTCTTTTTGTTTGTAAAAGTATCAGTTCTATGCATAATTCGGGCTAGATGATAAATGTTGTAATCGATTTTTTTTATTATTATGACAACTAAACGTGTTTTAAAATGCTTATCAATTGAAGAAAAATATACTTATAAAAGACGTCGAAGATGGATTAAAGAAAAAGTAAGCAGCTGATAAATATGGTATCCCGTCAAGCACGGTCTCAACAATTTTCAAAAATGAGGAATCAATTATCAACTCGTTTGAATCTGGATTTCGTTTATGTATTAAAAGAATAAGGACCCAGTCACTTATTTCAGTCAGTCTCTTATTTCAGAATATTTTACTTAACTGTAATTTTTTAATTACATATGCTTGTTCTTTTACATTCTTAAGTATGTAGTTTTCCATTAGAGGCTATTTTAAATAAAAATACATAATACAAAAACCTTTTATTATATTTTGACAAAAAATTCTGTAACTCGAAGTCTCCGTAAGTCGAAGTTTTTTTTTTGGGATAATGGTGATTCGAGTATTGGAAGTTCGACTGTATTTTGTAATATAAAAACTAAGTTAAATGACATTATCGCTAAGAAAAACTAGTGGTTTTGAAATTCACAGACAAATTTTTGGAAACGAATAAATTCTTATTTTTTAAAATTTAAATTTTTGTTTCCCTTTAAGTAAGTATTTTTCTTTCTTTTCTGTAAATTAATCAAATACAAATAAATTCGTATGTGTACTTATATTTCTGTTCGGTAATAGAAACAAATTATATGTATGTACCCATATGTAAAGCGTGTAAAATTTTATTTTAACTGTAGTCCGCACGATCCACTAATTCGTACAATAGCTGAAACAATATCTGTCCGGATTAGGGAGGTTGTACTGATCATATATATAATACATACATATAGCTAATAATAATAATAAAAAAAACATTGTACCACACTACAAGCAACACCTTGCAAACTAAAAAGAAGTTTGTGAAATCGGTCGATAAATCGATAATTTATGCGATAATCACTGTTTCGGGGTACGACTGAAGTCTCACATGACATAAACAGCATTATAGACTAAATACATAAATATTTTTTAATAATTCAATATTCCTTAAAATATATGAAGAAATCCTCCATCAATGCAATTCATTCAAATTCAAGGGTTTTATTTAACGTTTAATAGACATTTAAAGCAAGGAATATAAAAATTACAAAATATTAAGCTGCATAATGCGATAAAGCAGATACAAAAATTTAACACAAAAATATTTACAATGACGGGGGGTAACGTCTATGTCCCAAGAGATTTCATGAATTTTAATTCAAGGAAAAATAGATTTAAAATAAAACGATAAAAACCAGGCAAATAATTAAAAGCAACTCCTGCCTTTGTGTTCACGCACAATGAGTGTAAAAAGAATTTAATATTCAATAAAGTACGGAATTGTTTTTAATAATAAAAGAATTGAAATTTTTAATAATTTCATTAACAGGCATTTGTGGTGGTCAGTAGGGTGGCTGTATTGGAGAAATTAAACTGTTGATGTTCATTAAGGCACAAATAGTAGTGACACACTCAGATTAGCAGATGTAGTGACGCCGTGCCGTAACTGTACGATGTCAAAGTTCAAATGCTGAAAAAAAAATCACCAGCAGACTAATCCCCAATACATATATATAGAAACTTTTAAATCGGATCACAGCTTCCAACAACCACCACCAAACAAAGATAATTCTTAGCAAAACATATTTTGTATGAACCATATATCATCGGAAATAAGATCATTAATCGCGTATGTAGCTTCATACAGATTAAGGAGTTGCTGCAACAATATCCTAACCCAAAATATTTATAACTTTTTTTTAAGAAAACGAGTTTAAAGATGTGAATTTACGTTTTCAAAAATATTATTTATCAGCTATCAGGTCAGCTAATCTACTTATATGATGCAACAAATAAATTATATAGAAAATAAAATCCTTCCGAATTACTCGAATAAATTGTTATATTATGTTCTGAATTTAGTATTAAAAAGCAAATCTCTTTTTTTTTAATTATAACACTCTTTCACTAAATGATGCCCCCACATGTATTATAATTAGAAATATGCATCATGGTAGCACATAGTTTTCAAGAATTTTTAATATTCACCTTCTTTTTTTTTCTTTCTTCATCCATAAAGTTTGTGCATGTCCTCCAGCAACACAAAGTTTGTTTTGCAACTAAACTACAAAGTATTTTTTTAATCAATATAATGTGCACGAATATAATTTCACTCTTGAAGCTCATTCATGTTTATTATATATTTTTACTCCTTTTTGTAGTTTTTTGGTTTGATTATTTTTATTCGTATATTGATTCTTTTTCTACTCTACTACTACAAAGTGCGTTTTGTGGGGTAAGAATTTTTTGGAAAATTAAAATGTTACGGAAATATTAAAATTAAAAAACAAGAGATAGAATTTTCACTTTTGAAAAGATACTCACCAACAGCAACAACGCCACCACACCGCGATAAATATGAAAAGAAGTGCTTTTAATTTCTATTCACACAAATGTAATTGAAAACCAATATTAGTTTATATTAAAATAATTAATTCAAGCAAATGAATTAGTTTTTAGAAAAATTAGTGATAAAATTTGCGTTTAAATTAAAAATGATGATACATAGTATTATTCGTGTTACAACACATTTGTAAAAAATGAAAAAAATAAAATGTATATATTGGAGTTGAACCGTTTTATTAAATCAGGTACTACTTTCATGTCAAAACAATTACACTTGTTTAATTTTAAATGATCTTTAGTATATAAAATTACCTCCAAAGAAGCTTTCTCTAACCAATTTCTAACTTTTGTCTTATTGAATTAACTTGGCTAAGAAATATTTCTGCATTTGCCGAAGAATGTGGTAAAACCAATTTTTTTTTTAAATTAGTTAACGTGGGAAATAAAAGACTAGAGTTCATCTCTGAAATCTTTTTCAAAAAATCTAAAAGTTTTATGTCCGTATCCGGGAAGAATTATTCTAAATTTAGTAATTTAATTTGTCTGAACTCAGGTGCAATTTTCGGTCTTTCACGTTCTTTAACAAATTGTGAAAATACTTTAAGAATATCATTAAATGAATTGTTATTTTCTTTTATAAGATTGTAGGGATTAATTTAGCTTAATGCTCTGAATTTGTCTGCAAAGTCAAATCTCAATAAAACTTGGTCACACAGTTCTACGTAAAACTTTCTACAATTTTTAATGATCTCACACTTTCCAAATTTTGTGTAACAATTTTAATATACATACGTACATATGTACATAGGAACAATCTCACTTATTCAAGTTCAAGTTTTTGGCGTGCTTTAAAATATTGACACAAATGTATATACATATGTATGTTAATAACAGTTGATAAATTATGAACATCAAGAGGTTTAAGGCATATTTAGCCGACCGTTGAAATTGTAGATGTAAGTTATATGTTGTTGTAATGTAATAGCCAAGGTTTTTTATAGTTATAGAATGCTCAAAAATATAACCAGAAAAACAGCTCTTTGACATTTGAAGCGACCTAATAAGTAGAGCAAAAAATATTCAGCTTTCGTAGCGCTGCCAGCTTGTTTATTACATCATGGTAGTGTCAATGTTCTGTAGAACGCTGCCAACTTATAATTGTTTAAAAATCGTCAAATTTATGACCAAAATCGTCACGTCATCAAACTGCCTATTTTGGCATCTGAAATCGTCAAAATGACGATAGATCGTCAAATCTGGCAACCGTGGCTGTAACAACTACTACCCACTACTAGCAGAAGACCTGATCTTTAGGACTGGTGTTTTATACAGAAATTTGATGGTAACCCTTTGGGTGGGTAAAGGCTATGCAGAGGCAGATCAATCGCCAGCAGGGCTGCCAAAATTGCCGATGTTTCGACATTTTGCCGATTTTTGCTTTAATAAATTTCCAAATGTCGATTTGCCGATTTTAGGCAAAGAAAAAATGCCTATTTTTATCAAAACAACTGAGATGACGGTAACTCAGATTTCAAACCATGAAAACTCAAAAATTCAAAAATTTTGAGAAGTTAGACCACTGCAAAAAGAACAACGACTTACGAAATATTCCAAAATTTCGAAATTTTGCACAATAAGCTGTCCGCTACTACTTTTAACGTTCGATATGTCTTTTCTGAGGTGGACTTTGCTTATTTACAATTTTCATAATCACTTCATATGGGACCATGTGCAATTTTCAACATCTGCCAAAATTGGAGCAAGTATTATTTTCAGTGGGCCAACCCATTATTGTACACCTTTTATATTAAATATGTATAGTAAAAGTAACTTACTACAATGATAATTGTAAATATTCAAGCGTGATTTCTTAGAAATGTTGTTCTAAAATTAAAAATTATTATTTTTACTTAAATTGACATATAGCCAGGTTTATTGTACAACTTCAAGTCTTATTGTCAGGGACCGAATTTAATTGTTATTTTTTTATTTCTGACAAAAAGGTTACAAGAAATTGCTTTTTATTTAATATTGGTCATTTTTAACCATTATCACTGCATATATATTACATATATTGGTTATCGTAACCAATTAAAGTGAGAAATATTTTTTTTGGTTATAAGTAACCATTATATCAACCAAAAAAAAAAATTTATTTTTAATAACCATTTTCTTAACAAAAAAGTTTTTTTGGTTAGAAATAACAATTATAAAAAATAATTTTTTGCTTTTGTTATCATTGATGACACAACTCAACAAATTCGTAAAGGATTAAAATCGCAATCTTAGCTTTAAAAGTAATAAGTTAGCACTATTGAAATGTTTGTACTTAAAATTGTATTTTTTAAGCTATTGCATAGCTTCTATCGCAGGCTTTGAGGCGACCGAATCAAGAAATTTTTAAACGTTTGTTTTTGTTTTTGAAACGAAAAAACCTGGAAAAAATCTGTCATTTGTTTTGAAACGAAAAAACCTGGAACTATGTTTGTTTCTTAAGTCTTTTGTTTTTTGAAGTGAAAACTTCTTTTTTGTATAGTCTATGTATGATGAATATACAGTGTTGCAGCTTTGAAAATTTTTTAAATTTCCAGTGTTGCCACCTTTCCCGAAAAATTTCCGGGATGTTAGGGGGATTTTTGGCAAAGTTTTTGGGAATTTCCGTCCAGTGTTGCCACCCTTTCCCGGAAAATTTTCCGGGATTTCTGGGTTTTTGAGGCGATTTTTATATATGTATATAAAAAAAAAGTCGTGTTAGTTACACTATTTATAACTCAAGAACGGCTGAACAGATTTGGCTGAAAATTGTTAGGCAGGTAGCTTAGAACCAAGAGAAGGACATAGGATACTAATGTAAGGCTCTTTTTACCTGGGGGACTAGAGTGCCCGTCTTCGTATAGGGCACTTCCACTATAGCTAGATAACTGAAATTGAAATTGCATAAGTTGATAAAAAAAATGCTATGCAATAGCTTTACCGCGGCAGTCCCCGAGTGCAACACGTCTTTTTTTTTGCGTTCCAGTAGTTGCAGGTAATTTTTAGAATTTGGGAGTTAGTGTCGAGCGCGCATTCTCATCATTAAGGTACTAAGTGATCTTAGATGCAACCTTTCAGACGATTCCTTAAGATCGCTTATGTTTGTTAAGTTAAACAAATATTTTAATAAATGAACTCCTACACTATTTTTTGTCTATTTTTTCATTCAATTCGACCATATAGGGAACGGCTTGGCCTCTGGAAATCTGTTGCGGTAGTAAAAAAACTAAGCACAGATTAAGGCGATATAAGTTTTTTTATATTTTAAAACCATTACACAAAACCTAATAAAGGTTACATACAGGCAATTGCAATTTTAATAATGATTTTAATGGATTTAGAAATCCCTGTTCAACATTTTCAATGGGAGAAATATTCCCACTAAAACTTTATGAACTAATTTTTTATTATAAATTTCATGCCTGATAACCAAAAAAATTCATTTATTTTTTATTGGTTATTTCTACTCATGCCTGATAACCAAAAAATTAATTTTATTTTTTATTGGTTATTTCTAACCAAAGAATCTTTTTGGTTGAAATAATGCTTATTTGAAACCAAAAAATTTTTTTGGTTGATATAATGGTTATTTATAACCAAAAAATCAAAACACTCACTAAAATTGGTTCCGATGACCAAAATAAAATATATCTTATAAAAATGGTTAATTATAACCTTTTTATAAATTCATCAATATTAATGGTTAAAAATGAGTTTTTTGTCGTTTATCTTATAATTGTCACGTCCCTGCTTATTATACATATACATATGTCAAGTCTTATATATGTATGAGATTGTGCTTCGTTTGCACTAAAAAGAACCATGAGCAAAGATAGTAGCGCATATTAGATCGATCAATTTCAAATGAAAATGAATAATTTTATGCATACATATATAACTTGACATCTGAGGCCAGTGTTGCCAGAATTTTTGATGAGCTGCCACATTTTTGTTAAGGAAATTACATGATCTTCACAAACATTCACAGCTAATTTGCATAATCACCAACGTGAGTGATTACCGTTATTGACTACAAGGAAAAAATTACAGTTATCTCGTTTTTGGTTGTTTTTTTGTAGTGATGAGCTAAAGTGCTTAATCCAATTTATCATAAGAAAAAGCACAGTTTAACCATTTCTTATGTTTTTTTTTTCACTTTTTCATTTCGCTTTTACGCACATAGAAAACAAAGAAAAATACAAAAAAATTGCGTTTACAGAATTTAAAAATGTTTACGCAAAAAAAATGTTGTAAAACTTTCAAATGGACTTAGAGACTTTGTATGTTAAGCCAGCGGATATTTAAATCTGGGTTTTGCTCTCGCGATTTATTATTTTGTTTTACATAAGATTTATGTATGTGATGATATTCTGGTTTTCAGTTTAGTTTTTGTCGTACCAACATACTTTTTATTACAAATTATTTGGTCGGTGGTCCCTTTTTCATAAATTAGATTGGATTTTTCCTCTTTAAGAAGGGTTTTTTTTAGTAGTACTAAATATTTTCTTTAAAGAATTATTCGTTTTTATAGCTAATTCATACCTATTTGTTATTGCTATCTAGTATGTACCTGGTATCTACGTTATTTGTTTGTATATCTTTGTAGTGTTGTTATTGTTTAATTTATTTGGCTTGGATTCAATGTATCTTATTAGTTCTTTTATGGCTGTGTTGGGAAATTTGATTTTCTGTAAAATTTATTTAATTTTTTTGTTTATTTTCTTTATGAAATTTATTGTCACTTACATATATCAAGTACTCTTCTAATAAAATTGGTTGCTGTAATAATTATGACGCGTCTTGCATGCTTAGAATAGAAATTAATTATCCCATTTGACGACATTGGTTTTTGGTACCAATCTATGTGTAGTCAATCAATATTTCTTTTAATTATACAGTCTAGGTAAGAAACTTGTTGTCCTTTTCCAGTTCTATAGTAAACTTTATTTTGTTGTTATACATGTTTAATTTGCTTAAATTCTCATCTACCATATCACTTTTTACAATTGCGAAAATGTCATATACTTCGCCAATAATCTTGTTTTTACATCCATTTTACTTAAGGGAGGATTTTAAACGTGATGATGCCTGACACGACAATTAAGATTGGTGATCCCATGAGCATTCCTCTTCGTTGTTCGTAAATTTTTCCATCGTATTTAAAATATCGAGTGTCTTTTACGTAAAAAATCAAAATTTTTTGAAAAACTCTTCCGGTTCATTTGTATATTTTTGAAATGTTTTCAACTTTTTTCAAAAAATAATTACGACGAAATGTGTATGGTATGATCAACTACATCGCAAACAAAAACGAATAATGTCTTAACCAAAATATAAATTCAAAATTATTGCAAATGCAAAGCAATCAAAAAGCTTTTATTTAAAATCACAATTATAAAGTAAAGCAGTTTTAAAGTTCTTAAAGGATAATTCTGCAATTCCCCGGAACAACAGCGTAATTCGTGTTTCGTAAATTTTGTAGTACGAATGCTAAAAATTTTATACTCCTTGGTTTTTGCAAAACTAGAAAATTTTTTGTATGTATAAATGGAATATATAATCACGTTCAACAGAGCTACTTAACAATTAGTGAAAGCATTTGCACATGAATACTGATGAGGTTTAGTGGCTTCTACCGAAAACAAGGTTTGTTCTATTCCCCCAGTGTAGTTTAAATTTAAAAAAGGGATGTTTAGATATTAAATTTTTTCTTTGTTGCTCTAAATATGTCTATTTAATATTTCTCTGAATATTAACATTAACGAAATTTAGCCTGTATAAATATAAACAAATATTGATTTCATGGGATGAATATTTGATCCAAATTAACCAGCACAGATACGCAATGATTATCTGAACACATTTTTAGTTTTTATTTAAAAAAAAAATTAAAAAGAAATCTAAGAATGAAATTTAATATAAACAAAAAATTTACTTTAAAATAAAAATTTTGTTTTGTTGTTACACACATGAGGAAACTTAATTAATTCTGACCAAAAGACAAAAAAAAAAAACGAACAAGAAAATTTGATGTTTCTCAAATGGCTTTTTAACGACAATTCAATGTGAGTCATTTGAGACTAAAATAAAGTGGTTACATACTTTATTAAATATTTCAAATATAATATTTTTTAACTGCTTGCCTTTTTTAGTTGTACTTAAGAAACCATTACGAAATATATGTATGTTAACAATTGAGATTTATTCAGTGGCAAATTTTATGTTTTAAAATATTACAATAAACAATTAAAAAATTACAATAAATATAACAATTTATTAGAGAATTTTTCTGTAAGACTTTGAATTTATTTGTTTTGGTTAAAGATCTTCATATTGATAGATTTTACCTAAACAAAGACTAATAAATAAAATTGTTGAAAACATAAACTAAACAACTAATTAGTCTACAGTTGTTTTATTTTCTTATTAAGGATTTAAATTTAAAAAAACTAAACAAATGTACATTTTTATTAAAACAATAAATAGGTTTGTTCCAGGTGCATAACGAAACAGTCCGAACTTACACAAAGTTACCCAAAAGCGTTTCAGATAACAATTTTTGTTAAATTTTGACTGAATGAGAGGGAAATTTTTTTAATTTTATGTACAAAGTTGCACGCAAGGCGAATTGACGTACCAGCTGGTGTTACTAACACAGCTGAACTACTATAAATTTAGTAAATAGTATAAGAAATTGAACTAAACAATGATTAAGTATAGCACTCATTCATTATTTAACTGATATCCATAAAACAACAACAAAACAAATGGTTTATATATTACATCTAAATTGTTTTTATTAGGACCAGCAATCAGGGTAAAACCCCTACTCATACAACGCATTGTGTGAGAACTAGAGGGAGAAGCGATACATGAGAGAAGATAGATGTTGAAGATGTAGAAGAAAGCTTAATTCTTTTACAACTCTGCTATTGCGCGTTTTTGTTAATTTTTCGAGCAGTGTTGCAGCGTTTCTAGTGTTAATTCTACGCATTATCTATATTAAGCGGTAAGAGCAGGCATTTTTATTAATTGTTTTACTTCGTCGAAGGTTCTACAAGTATCAAACGCTGTCGGAATAGTTTTTAGTGACCAGTGGTATGACTTCATCACCTTATCAGTCCAAAAACAATTAACAAAAAGCCACACTAATCCATATTAGAGAAACTAATGTTTTTAATGTTTTAACACTTTAGTCAACACCACCCATAAATTTAAAAAAAAATTGTATTTCCACAAAATATACAATACAACTTATATATTACTTTTGTAAAGCATTTATAATGGAACTATTTATATATTTGAAGTTACCGAATACCCGATTTACAAGTCTCAAAGGTCCTTTTAGTCCCGACCTTACGGTAAAACACTGTGTTCCCTATTTAAAGTCAATTAAATCTTTACATGTGTATTGTGTATATATTTACAAGTATTATATGTATTTAAAGAATATAATTAATTTTAAGAATTTTGAGTCAACATGTCAAGGACATATTCTGGCAATCTTTAAAGTAAGTAAGAAAAGATAGAGAACACGATTTCCTTTCATTTGTTTACATTAAAATGTGATTTTTAATTAGTAACTGGTGTTTATATAAAAATTTAACAAGACAAAAACAATTTTAGACTGTGTTCAGTTCAGTTTAAGTTTAAAAATTTGTAATTATTTGTTATGAGTAATAAATATCAGTTTTTAATGCTTTTACAGGTATTTCGGCTGTTAAAAATGCATTGTTAGGTTTAAGTTTCTTAATGTGATATTAGACTTTTCTTTACAGCAGTTTTTTTTATTTAATATATAAAATTTCTGAAATAAATTTTTTTGCTTAGTCGCCGCTACAAATTTTTAATCAGCTTGTTGCTCTGCTACATACAATTTGACATTTGTAAAAGAAAAATATTCTTCTACAGCAGGCAGGACGATTTTACCTGTTTTTATTATACCATGATTGAAATAAATATTTAAAACTAAAATTTTTAATTAGTTGTTTGTTTTTTGAAGTTTAATAGTGCATACTAGGCTTTTGCACTAAGTACATTAAAATACAAAAAAATTTGCTTTATTAAAAATTCTCAGAGTAATTCTAAGTACAAAAGGGGATCAAAGCAAGTAAATAGAAAACAAAAAAAAAAACAAACAAAACATATGTTCTCTTTATACGCTCAGAGTATTTGTATTTACTCATTCTTATTCACTATAAGTAGAGTACAGTAAACATTTTTTTTTGCTAATATGAGGTCTGGCTGCGTACACATATTTTGCATAATTTTGTGCAAAATGTTGCAAGGATCCTCAAGGTAGAGCTTGTGGTGGCTCTGGAATCCTAATAAAAACTCGAATAAAACACAACCTAATAAATGACCTTCGTGAAGAATATCTTCAAGCAACGAACATCTGCATTGAAAATTTTTATCAAAAGCTTGTGATATCATCTGTTTACTCTCCTCCCAGGTTTTCAATTTCAGAGAGTCAATATACCGCATTTTATACAACACTGGGGTCCCGTTTTCTAGCAGCTGGCGACTATAACGCTAAACACACTTTTTGGGGCTCACGTTTAATCAGTCCTAAGGGTCGTATTTTGTTTGACACAATTTCAAAAATGGGTTTGAATGTAGTTTCAAGTGGTCAGCCAACATATTGGCCAACGGATCGTCAAAAAATTCCTGATGCTATCGACTTTGGGATTATGAAAGGCGTGCCCAGCGAAATGATTGAAGTAGAAGCATCTCTGGATTTGTCCTCAGATCACTCGCCTACTATTATCACTATTTACTCACACACAACCGCAAGACCAACATGTGATTTACCGCTGACATCTGCACGTGTTAACTGGCTGAAATACAAAAAATATTTGAGTGCTCATTGCACGGAAAATATGCCATTGAGAACACCTGCTGACATAGAAAATTCTATTAAGTTTGTATGCTAAACAAGCTGCTCTTAATGCTTCTTCAATTCAACCAAATCAACAAGCGAGATTTAACAATATTTTTTGTGCAGATATAGAAGGGCTATTGACTGAAAAACGGAGAGCTCGACGAGAATGGCAACGTTACAGATCGCCTCAGCTAAAATTAAGGCTTAAGGAGTGTACCAAACAGCTAAGAAAAGTTTTACAATCACAAAAAACAGCTTCGCTGCAAAAATTTCTGCAAGAACTCGATGCAACACCATCAACAGATTATTCGCTGTGGCGTGCAGCCAGAGGACTTAAAAGGCCAGTGATTTGCAAACCACCATTACGAGCCTCTAATGGTGACTGGGCAAGAACTGATGCTGAAAAGGCGATCTATTTGTTAAGCAACTAGAAAAAGTATTTACCCCGAATATTTCTGCTGATATTGTTGAACTGCCACCAGTCGTCTCTTTACCAGAAATACCGATGAGATTTAACATGACTGAGATTGAAAATACTATTACTAGTCTTAACACCAGAAAAGCCCCAGGTGTCGACAAAATAAGCAACAAAATGCTTCAAGAATTGCCTTACACTGCAAAAAGAATAATACTATTCATTTTTAATATTATTCTACGGCTGCAATACTATCCTGCAGAATGGAAGGTTTCGATGATTATTATGATACCAAAGCCCGGCAAGGATCATACGAAGGTTGAATCCTATCGGCCTATTAGCTTATTGCCCAACATTTCAAAACTATTTGAAAAGCTGTATATGAGCAAGCTGATGCCTATAGTGACTAGAAGTGGATGCATTCCAGATCATCAATTCGGTTTTCGTAGACAACATAGCACTATTGAACAAACTCACAGACTTGTGAACGTAGTTAGAGACACCTTTGAAAAAAAAGAAATATTGCTCTGCGCTCTTTATAGATGTTTCTCAAGCTTTCGATAAAGTATGGCACGAAGGTCTTATCCACAAATTAACACGCAATCTCCCCGCAAACATCGTCAAGCTTTTAAAAAGCTACCTAATTGAACGAAAATTTGTAGTTAGGGAAGGCAATTTTTTAAGCCCTTCGCAGTCGATCGAAGCCGGAGTTCCCCAAGGCAGCATCTTCGGTCCCTTACTTTATTTAATTTATGCCTCTGACTTACCGTTAAGCAATAACATTCATACATCAACATTTGCCGATGATACAGCTTTTTTAAGCGACCATGAAAATCCTGTAGAAGCTTCCCGCAATTTACAAGGGTATATATCCAAATTGGAAAAATGGCTTAAACAATGGCGTATAAAAGTTAACGAGCAGAAATGTGTACACGTCACTTTTACGTTGCGAAGGGAAACATGCCCGCCTATACAAATCAACACCGAGACTATTCCGCAACATACTGTAGTCAAATATCTAGGCGTTCACCTTGATCGCCGTTTAACAAAGAAATCGCATATAGACGCAAAGTTGATGCAAATGAAATTAAAAACAGCCCAAATTAATTGGCTTATGGGAAGAAATTCTATACTGAGCCTAGACTGTAAGCTTCTACTATACAACGCGATCCTGAAACCAATATGGTCCTATGGAATCCAGCTTTGGGGCACTGACTCAGCATCGAATGTAGAAAAAATTCAAAGGCGACAAAATAAAATTCTACGTACAATAACTGCAGCCCCCTGGTATGTCAGAAACTATAGAATTCATAAAGATCTAGACGTTCCGTTGGTAAAGACAGTATTTTCGAAACACGCGAAAACATACATAAAAAAACTTTAGTTGCACCCAAACCCACTTGCGCGCAATATTCTAGAGTATAGAGGCCACACCCGGCTTAGGAGGAGGGACACTCTTTCTATCAGCCGTACACGAGAGATGTAAAACAACAAAAATCAACCGTTGTAACTAAAAATTTTGTTAAGCATTGGATAAACTTTTATTTAATAGTTTTAGATTTAAGATTTGAAAAACTTATTGATGTTTCAATCTATTATTGAAGATTCAATAAATAATATACGTACATATCAAAAAAAAAAAAAATCTTACAAAATGTTGTCTGCGTACTCCAAATCTCTTGCAGCGAGAGAGGCAAAAAGAGAATTTTTTGACAGTTGGAAGTTAGAGAACTTGCAAAATGTTGCTGGAGAAATTTCTATTTACTATTTGAATGAAATAATTTTTGTGAAATGAAAATAAAAATTGAAATTAAACAATGGCAGAGGTAAGTTTTTAGAATTGTGTTGATTTTTAACGTTTATAATAAATAATAATAAACAAAACCATGGTATAATAAATAAGGTAGTCTTGTCCCTAAAACAAATACAACGTCACAAAAACAACAGGCATTTTGTTAGTGTAAAAACTTGGCTGTTGTCAAAATGTGATGTGTAAGCAAAACAAAAATTAAATTAAAAAAAAATCAATTGCATAAAATAAAAATATAAGTTAAAATTATTTACAATACAGAAAACAAATAGGTGTTGATAGATGTATGTATAAAATCAGGATGTGTCTTTTATCTGGGTGTTGGAACAACTCTCCTTCCCCCTTTGCAAATTTTTTTTGCAGACACTACATACACGCATTTTAACCGATATTTTTTATTTTAATTAAATATTGAAAATTTTTCACGCTTGTTTTTTCACTTTTTTAAATTTTAATTAAATAAAAAAAATGTCACAATATTTTTATAAAAACATAACAAAGTTTTGACAAAAAAAAATCAATCAGCTGATGTCAATTTTAGCTAATGCGACTACCTTATAATTAATATACCTTGCACCGTACATTATTTACTTACAATAATACAAATGTTGAATTAAAAAGAATTGCAATATAAAATTTTTTTTGACATTTTTTAATGCCGAAAAAATTTTTTAAAAACTTAATAAATAAAATTATACTGTAAAAACACACACAGTTGGTGTTATTATTTGATTGCAACAATATAACTAGCGCCGATATTGTCGGTGTCCTCTTTTATGTTCATCGTTCTCTCTATGTTCTTTTGTATGCGCAAGCTTTCAATTGTGTATCTTTTTCTCTCTATATTTTTTCTGTCTAAAATTCTCACATTATCAAAATCAACTGTATGTTTGTTGATTGATGATATGTATGTGTTGACAAAGCTAGTTTAGCCAAACCGGTTCAGAAATAAAAATTAGCTCATGTTGTAAATTAGCTGCGACCCATATTTTTCGAGTAATATGCTTCTGGGGGGTTATAATGTATTTCGATTCGAATCGGAAAATTTACGAATGGTATTACATCGATTTTCGAAAATTTATTTCCGAACTTTCTTAATTTATGGAAATTTTTTTAATCCCTTTCGGAAAGCAATAAATTCCTTTCGAAAGCATTTTCGATTCGAATCAAAATGCATAATAACCCCCATGAAGTTTTCATATGAAAGTTGAGAAGATAATGGGATAATATTGGTGTCTTTTAAAAGATATGTACAGAGAATCTTTTCTAAATAGCCCTGCGTCGGGAAATACCATGGATGAGAAAATCTTTAAGCGCAAATTTTTTATTTACATTTTCTTATTATTGTTCAATTTCCTACAACATAAGGAAAACTAGATTTGTTACGAAAAAATTTCTGTATACATATATGCATATATGTACATATATATGTACATATGTATATTGTTTTTCTTGAAATGTATTTTCTTTTTGCCATTTTTGGGAAAGAAGTTACATTACAAATTTTGAAACGTCATCTCTTTGAATAAAGTTAACTTCTGGCTAAATGGTTTTGTAAAGAAGCAAAACTTTTCGTAATTTAATATTATGGTTCTACGCTAGAAGTAACATCACTGTTGGCAACAGCTGTCATTTGCCAATGTTTGTTCTTACAAAAATTTTGTAAGATTAAATAAATTTTTGACCAAACAGACGAAAAATGTTTGACATAGGGTGGTCACACTATGTTCACATTAGAGAATTTTTTTTTGCCGTCAAACAAATTTGCTTTCTGTAAATATTGTTTGCCTTCAAAAATATTTTATGGTCAGATTTACGGCAATCAAAAATTTCATGTTTTTGGTCAAATGTTTTACAAATCTGACCGTACCTTTATTGAATCTTCAATTACAAATTAAAAAATCAATAAGTTGTTCAAATCTTAAATCTAAAAATGTTTACATATATGTTTAGCCAATGCTAAACAAAAATTTTACTGTCAACGGTTGATTTTTGTTGTTTTACATCTCTCGTATACGGCTAAGAGAAATAGTATCCTCCTCAGCCGGTTGTGGCTTCTATACTCTAGAATATTGCGCGCAAGTGGATTTGGGTGCAATTCAAGTTTAGAAAATGCTGTCTTCACCAACGGAACATCAAGATCTTTGGGAATTCGCTGATTTCGGATATAACTGGATTCAATAGGGCCATATTGGTTTTAGGATCGCGTTGTATAATAAAAGTTTACAGTCTAGGCTTAGTATAGAATTTCTTCCAATAAGCTAATTCTTTTTGGCTGCTTTGTTTAGGCGGGCATGTTTCCCTCCGCAACATAAAAGTGACGTGTACACATTTCAGCTCATTAACTGTTATCCGCCATTGTTTTAGCCATGTTTCCAGTTTTTATATGCACCTTTGCAAATTCCGGGAAGTTTCTACAGGATTTTCATGATCGGTTAGAAAAGCTGTATAATCAGCAAGACTTGACGTGAGAATGTTACTACTTAACGGTAAGTCAGAGGCATATATTAAATAAAGTAAGGGACCGCAGGGACCGGCTTCAATCGACTGCGGAGGGCTTATAAAATTGTCTTCCCTAACTACAAATTTTCGTTCCTTTAAATAGCTTTTTATAAGCCTGACGATGTTTGCGGGTAGACTTTGCGTCAATTTTTTTATAAGAACTTCGTGCAATACTTTATCGAAGGCTTGTGCATTATCAATGAAGAGTGCAGAGCAATATTTCTTTTTTTCAAGAGTTTCTCTAACTACATTCACAAGACTGTGAGTTTGTACTATAGTGTTATGCTGTCTGCGAAAACCGAATTGATGATCTGGAATGCATCCATTACTAGTTACTATAGGCATCAGCTTGCTCATATACAGCTTTTCAAATAGTTTTGAAATGTTGGGCAATAAACTAATAGGCCGATAGGATTATACCTTTGTATGATCCCTCCCGTCTTTGGTATCATATTAATCAGCGAAACCTTCCATTCTGCCGGATAGTATCGCAGCCGTAAATTACCATTAAAAATAAATAGTATTATTCTTTTTTTAATATATGGTAACTCTTGAAGCGTTTTGCTTACTTTGTCGACTCCTGGGGCTATATTGGTATTAAGACTTTTCAATTTCCACAATGTTAAATCTTAGCGGTATTTCTGCTAAAGAGACGACTGGTGGCAGTTCAACAATTTCAGCAGAACTTGCCCAAAAATCTGTCGCTCGAGACCATATCCAGTTTTTTAACATCGTATGTTTAAACGCTAAACACATATATTTACACATACATATGTATTTTTGTACGGCTTTGCTTTTAAATCATTTAATTCACAGTGGTAGCTTGATGCTGTGCTGACTCTGAATAATCTACACACAATAATATCTATCCGATCTACTTACTTCCTGTGTTAGCAGCTTATACTACGTTTACACGGAACATGCATCGCTCTCTATTTATGCTTCACACCCCAATCATACAATCATGCTTCGCCATACAAAATTTTTAGAGCGAAGCATGTAGAATCATATTGAATCTACTTGCGAAGCATGAAAAACTGCTGTCTTCTCTAAATTTTATCGGAAGTTTATCTGAACTAGCTGCAAAAAAACAACAAAAACATAAATTAAAAGTGAAAAATTGAATTAAAACTATAAAGATATTATAATATCAATGGAAACAAAATATATGTTTGTGAATTTTTAAAACTGCATAATAGTATTAACTTTTTTTTTTTTGTACATTTTAGATTTTATTTGTAAATAAAAAGAGAACTGTCAAATCGAAGCAACTACATGAGTCGTGTAAACAGCTAGATTCATAAGCATGCTTCAGAAAGCGAAGCAAGTGCTTCATCTCGTCGTGTGAACATAGTATTATGTTATGTTCACACGGACAGAAATTATAGAGGTTCGAGCTCTCATTCTTGGTTCGCTGGCCAACCTTGATTGAACCTACATGTTATGCCATACAAAATTTGGAGAGCGAACCATCGTGTTTCATTTTGAACCTTGTTGCGAACCCGTATAATTTACTATCATCTCTAATTTTGATAACAAATTATCTCTAGTTTATCTGAACTAGTTATCCAAAATTATTTTAACAAAGAAAAACAATTGATAAGTGCTAAAATTTAATAAAAACATTGAAAAAATATAAAGCATATATATATATATATATATATATACATATATATCAATGTAAATAATTAAATAAAATGAAAAAGCAATTAATAGTCAACCGTATTTTAAACTTTAAAAACATGTAGAACCTAGAATATGTCGTGTAAAGACATGGGTTCGCCATCGAGGTTCACGGAGCGAACATAGTGTTTCAGTTGGTCGTGTGAACATAGTATTATAAACTTTATAAGTATATATGTACATGAAATCGTTTATTTTGCGCACAAACCTACCCTGAATTAAACATAAGCCTTAAACACTTGTATATTGGTATACGAGTATTACAGTAAAATGTAGAAAAATAAAAACAAAATATTATTAAATTTAAATAAAATAAATTAAACTGAAACAACATGTGTAAAAATATTATTAAATTAAACTTGTTTATCTTCGTTGCGTCCTAAAAGGAAATAAAAGTAATTTCAGATCTTTTGTTAACATAAACAAGCTCAAGCCCCATTAGCAACAATTAATACAATGTCTCACTAATGTACATTAGAGAAATTAATGATGTTGATTGACTTGCTCTGACCAGGGTTTGAACCCAGGCCCCAAGTCATTGTTTGCTTAGTAGTCAACGCGCTAACCACTTCAGCCAACACCACCCTCAAATCTAAAAATGTTAAATATATGTTTAACCAATGCTAAACAAAGTTTTTAATTTCAACGGTTAATTTTTGTTGTTTTACATCTCTCTTGTACGGCTGAGAGAAAGAGTATTCCTCCTGCTGGGTGTCGCAACTATAATGTAGCATATTGCAAGCAGCGTTACCGTTGTGCCCCTAAAGGGGCACTGTGCCCCTTTTGTGACTGCTTGGCCCCTTTTTCGGCCCCTTTAATTTAAATCCCCTTTTGAAGATTACCAAAATTTACCAAAAATTGCGTAGGGAAATTTTGTCAAGACTTAAAATTTGTTTCAAAATGACTTGGAAGATTGAGTTAATAGTGATGAACTTATTCAAAAATACAGAAGTGCAGTTTCAAAAAAGATGTATTTTAATTTGCTTATATCTTTTAATTTAATAATGAGATGAAAAGAAAATTTACACAATTGTCTTTCTCTTGAAAATTGTATGTTTCATTTGTTATCAACAATAAATGCTTTTCCTCTAAGAAAATAAATGTGTAAATAAGGCCTAGTTCCTATTCAAAATATTTCGGCCGTAAAAAGTACTGAGATCAAAATAAAGCCGAAGTTCTTGATAGGTACAATTCCATCTCATTTCTAGGAAACCTATAAGCTTGGCAATATTTTTCCAAGAATTCTATCACATATTAGAAAGGCAAAAAAATTTTGCCAAGCTTACAGGTTGCCTAGAAATGAGATGGAATTGTACCTATCAAGAACTTGGTCCTTATTTTGATCTCAGTACTTTTTACGGCCAAAATATTTTTGATACGAACTTGGCCTTATTTTCACATTTGTGTTTTTGTATAGATCTCACTTCTTTTTTCCATATTGCTTTTGTATAAATATTTATACGTATTGCTTATCTGCGCCTACCTGTGTACGAAATTGCAGCTTTCTAGCTATACTGGAAGTGCCCTATACAAAGAAGGGGCATCATAGTCACCCCAGATGAAAAGTGCCCGTTCAAAAATCATTTTCGGTAATTTCTCATCAGGACCTACCTGTGTACCAAATTTCGGCTTTCTAGCTATACTGCAAGTGCCCCATATAAAGAAGGGCACCCTGGTCCCCCGGGTGGAAAGTGCCCGTTTTCAGATTTTTCTGGTTAATTTCTCACCAGGACCTATTTTTTTTTTAGACGAACTTTCATATTTAACCTTTGAGGTCACCCCTGTGGGGAGTCCTTATATTTCAAGTTTGATTATATGTATGTATTATGATCAAGAGGAGCAAAGTTATGAAGGGGGTAAAAACAGCTCGAATGGTTTCGTGTAAATATACAGACTGTGTGGCTGAACTTGGCCTGGCGCACGGTAGATAAAAGATTAAATCAATGTTAAAAATTAATTATAGTAAGAAAGAGAAAACATTTGCTTTAAATATGTTTCCCCATATCGCAATAAAATGTTTTCAAAATTACAGATAATTTGTTTTGTGGTCACACATCGCATATTTATTTGACCATTTTTGTTTGGTAAAACATCCATCAAATAGTGTCATGTGCAAACATGGGAAAAAATATTTTCTGTGCGGTCACACTTTTGTCAAACAAAATATTTAATACAAAGGTTTAACCAAAGTGTCAAAATTTAAAAATATGATTTCCCAGATAGTTTAGTAAAAATTTGTTACACATACTATATTTGCATTTTCTGCAAATCACTTTTTGTGGAAGTGATTTGAAATCACAAGAAAAGGTTTCTGCGCACAAAACTTTTTGAATTCTAATATTTTAAATTTTATTAAAAATATTAAAATATTATTTTCTTTAAATATTTTGTTTAAAACACTATTTATTTTTCAATCCATAAAAAATGTCGCCACATCAAAATAAAAGTCAGCTGTTTTATTGTGTTTTCGAAAATCCAAAAACACATCGAAAAGTAAACATTTTTGTGATTTGCAAAACAGCATAAAATTGCAATTGTGATTTTGAAATCACTTTGTGATTTAAAATATTGTGATTTGCAGAACAGACGTGATATACTTGCAACTCCAATATTCGGTGGATTTGTAAAGTTGTCTGTTACGTAAATAAAAATATATTTATTTTAATATGAAGAACTGACTTAAATCTAGTTTAGCCATATGTGTTGTAGGAATTATTTGGCCAATGATGCAATTTTGTTGATAATGATATTTTTCAATCTTTAAGCTAATAAGGCCTAACGTAGTTAATGTTAATAAAACAGCTTTATTACATTTTTTACCCAACGTTTCGTCAATTGTTTGTTGACTTCTTCAGGGGTTTCGTCTATTTAAAATTTAAAAAACATTATATGTATATTTTGAAAAAGTTTTTTCACCGTACCATGGTATAATAAATAAGGTAGTCTTGTCCCTAAAACAAATACAACGTCACAAAAACAACAGGCATTTTGTTAGTGTAAAAACTTGGCTGTTGTCAAAATGTGATGTGTAAACAAAACAAAAATTAAATTAAAAAAAAATCAATTGCATAAAATAAAAATATAAGTTAAAATTATTTACAATACAGAAAACAAAAAGGTGTTGATAGATGTATGTATAAAATCAGGATGTGTCTTTTATTTGGGTGTTGGAACAACTTTCCTTCCCCCTTTGCAAATTTTTTTTGCAGACACTACATACACGCATTTTAACCGATATTTTTAATTTTAATTAAATATTGAAAATTTTTCACGCTTGTTTTTTCACTTTTTTAAATTTTAATTAAATAAAAAAAAATGTCACAATATTTTTATAAAAACATAACAAAGTTTTGACAACAAAAAATCAATCAGCTGATGTCAATTTTAGCTAATGCGACTACCTTATAATTAATATACCTTGAAACAAAACATTTTACTTCATGTTAGAAACGTCCAAATATACAGTGCGACCTTTTTAGGCTTCACTTTAATTAATAATTTTTTAATTTACCGCGAGAATTCACTTTTGCGTACACATATGCTAAAATCCTTTTGCTTTCTTATTTCAATTGTTTACACACCGATCAGCTGTTTTTTTGCAAGATTTTACTGGATGCTGTCTGCGTACTTTTTGAGATATTTTCAGCCGACAGAGTAAAATTGGTCTTACTCTCCCAAAAAAAGTTACTGAGTATTTGCTACTGGAAAAGTACCCAGACAGACCTATTCTGTAAGTATTTTGCAAGGTTCTTATTTTACCATGTGGGTATTTTAAGCATTTTCTTGGCTTTTATTTTTAGCATCAATTTAGCAGTTAATTTTATGGAATATACATACCTATCTAGGTATATACAACTATTGATATGTTGATAATTTGATGTTAGCATCAAATTAAATAGAAGCGAAATTTCATACAAACAAAATAAAACTTACAAAAATACTTAAGTATTTTAGTAAATAGTTTAAGTACTGCTTGTCTTAACTTAATGTGTTTGGTTCTTATTATGCTTACTTCTTATATGCTTTAATACTTGCTGTATTTATTTTGTACAGAAACAGTATTTATTGTGTTTTTTTCTTATAATAGAGAACAGAAGAAGGTATAGTAAAGAGAAGGTATAATAATACAAATACACGGAAAAAAGAGAATATATTTAAGTATTTGTTTTTTGTACTTTTGCAAAAGCCTAGTGTATACATACATACATATGTACATATTACAATGGCAAAGCAAGTACATGCATAAATACAATAAATAAATTTTATTTTTTTATAATATTATCAGCTGTTCTCAAAATTAACTCATGTATCAAATGTACCAGCATAAACACCTTAGATTTCGTTCGTAATTTCAACTAGAAATTACTTAATTTCGAGTCACGCTGAACGTAAATTCCATAATGACTTCAATTATTCTCTTTTGCAAACTCCTTTTATGATGCGCCTACCACAACACCTGCTACCTCGAAGACATGATTTTAATGCAAAAAAATAGTGGCACTTTGAACCAGTTTTATTGAAAATTGTTTTCATGCAACAGATAACAGTTTCGAACAGAACTGACATTTTATTGGAAACAAGTTTTTTCTATTCCAACTACTTAACGCGCTAACATTTCCACAAAGAATATATGGAAAGTTCTTTCATGTACGAAATATAATTTACCGAATAGTTCAACGTTTTCATCGAATGAATCTACTTACATGAACATTAAGATGTGGAATAACTTCAGAAAGGATACAACGAAGAAGTTGCATTTTGTGTGACTAGCAATCAATATCGGGCAGATTCCTTTCCCTGATTTCGAGCAACTCAATGGATTAGACGTATACCAAGAACTATCCAACAGCTGAAGGCCAATATTCGTGAACGTGTGAGGATAATTTAAATGATATTTTGTTTTACACCATAATGTGAGTTTTAACAAATTCCAGCAAAAAGAAGATAGATAATTATGCGCCATAAGTAAATTGTAAACACACATTAATTATTCCATCGTGCAGAAACAAATGAATATCAATAAAACCCATTCAAGTTTACTGCACATTTCTTATAAATTTAATACGTGTTTTTCCACAGGGACACAAATGAAATTTTCTTTATCATTTTCATAAATAATGCTGTCTGTCATACATTAATTAAAACATTAATTATCTGTATTGAAAATAAACTCAAAGTTTTGATATTTGAATGAAGAACCCAAACCGTGCTCAGAATATAAAAATTAAATACAATTGGGGTGTTCATGTAGTCATATTAGTCATATTATTATAATGTCTTATTATTTTACAATAGTTAAAAAAAATTGTTCGTCATAAAATAAGAGTAGAAGCCCTAATCAAGCAAAACTCTTTAGACGAGCCAGCGATATTATTTACAGCCGCCGCTACTTAAAAATAACAAAAGTATAAAAATATGTGTTTGTGTAAGTTATCTGCCTGGCAGCTTGTGATCATATTTCCACTTGCCGCCGTTAAAAAAAATACTTCAGCTCATGTTACCGGAAACAGCTGCTTTTGTTTATATTTATTTTATCCAGTTCGTATATATAAAAAACAATTTGCAAATTTTAATTGATAATGGACATTTTAAGCAGTTAAGTTAAGTTAAGCAGTAACATTCACACGTCAACATTTCCTGATGAGACGACTTTTCTAAGCGTTCATGAAAAGCCTGTGGAAGCTTCCCGGAATCTACAAGGGTACGTCTCAAAATTGTAAATATAGCTAAAACAATGGCGGATAAAAGTGAATGAGCAGAAATGTGTACACGTTACTTTTACTTTATGCAGGGAAACATGCCCGCCTATACAAATCAACACCGAGACTATACCGCAACACACTGTAGTCAAATATCTAGGCGTTCATCTTGATCGTCGTTTAACATGGAAATCGCATATAGACGCAAAGTTGACACAAATGAAATTAAAAGCAGCAAAAATGAATTGGCTTATTGGAAGAAATTCTATACTAAGCCTAGACTGTAAGCTTCTATTATACAACGCGATCTTGAAACCAATATGGTCCTATGGAATCCAGTTATGGGGCACTGCCTCAGCATCGGATGTAGAAAAAATTCAAAAGCGACAACACAAAATTCTACGTACAATTGCTGCAGCCCCCTGTTATATCCGAAATCAGCGAATTCACAAAGATCTTGATGTTCCGTTGGTGAAGACAGTATTTTCAAAATACGCGAAAAAATATATTCAAAAACTAGAGTTGCACCCAAATCCCCTTGCGCGCAATATTCTAAATTGTAGAGGCCACACCCGCTTGAGAAGGAGGGATAGTCTTTCTCTCAGCCGTACACGAGAGATGTAAAACAACAAAAATCAACAGTTGAAATTAAAAATTTTGTTTAGCATTTAACATTTTTAGATTAAGATTTGAAAAATTTATTGATGTTTCAATTTATAATTGAAGATTCAATAAATAATAAAAACTTCCCAAAAAATAGTACTTTATGACTATAGTGTGAATACCCTAAATAGTTTATTCTAAAATTACCCGACATTGATTAGAATTAGGATTAGCTAAACTCCATAACAATCAAATTAATTTTTAAAAATTATAATAATATTAAAAAAATGTATTAACCTTCCTTAAATTGTTTCCTTATTTGCTTTAATACTTACTTCCGCCTCCTATGTATTCATTGCGAATATTTCATTCAGATTTTGTCAACTCTTATGAATTTGATGAATCTACCATTTATAAAGGAGTAGAAGTTTCATCCCCTCTAACTTCAGTGGTATGGGAAAGCTATAGGAGTTGTAACCTTCAATTTAGGCTTATATAGAAAAGTATTTATATAACAGCCAAATTAGTATTTTTTGAGACTTTTAAAACACCATTCTTTTCATTTTTTCGTTTATACATTTTTATTAAACTTTATATTAGTTTCAACTGTCATAAATGGAAATAAGTGCAAGAGTGTCTTAACCCACAAAACAAGTAAATTCTAATAAAGTGCAAATTACATTTCAAATGCACTCTTTCATTAGCTTCAGGTAAAGCTCACAAATTTTAGTTATCGGACATGTCAAATTTAAATTTCGCATTATATTTTGCACACTTCAGATGATATCTGTTTTCCTAAATATTTTCCATCTGCTCATGTAAGTGGAGATGTAACACCACACCGTACACCACGAAAACAATAATTATAAACCAGGGACCGTAACTGTTATGACTTTTATCAAAAAAATAAGAAATAAGAGTTATTTTTGATTTTTATATTTTTAGATAGAAAATAAGAGTTATTTTTGATATTTATTATTTTAAATGAAAAATAAAAGTTATTTTTGATTTTTATATTTTTATATCAATAATAAAAGTTATTTTTGATTTTTATATTTTTATATCAATAATAAAAATCAATTAAAAATTCGTGACATAGGTAATATGTTTATTAATCTTTGTTACGTATTAAAGTAAAAATAAAGTACACAGTTTTAATAACAACAAATTGTTCATTCTGTACCTGCCACTCAAGTCAGTGTAGAAAGGTCATTTTCAGCACTCAGATTAATATTGGGAGATTTGAGATATAATTTATCTGAGGAACATTTAAAATCAATTATGATGGTAAAATTGAACACCTGAAAACGACCTCTTAACACTGACTTGAATGGCAGCCAAAACTTATAAGCTATTTCTATGCATTCATGTTTTTATAGCTGATAATGCATAAGTCACATAATATATTATATTCATATAGAAATTTGAATGAAGCAGCATATTATAATACATACGGCATCAACAATGCTGTCTGTCATACATTAATTAAAACATTAATTATCTGTATTGAAAATAAACTCAAAGTTTTGATATTTGAATGAAGAACCCAAACCGTGCTCAGAATATAAAAATTAAATACAATTGGGGTGTTCATGTAGTCATATTAGTCATATTATTATAATGTCTTATTATTTTACAATAGTTAAAAAATAGTTAAAAAAAATTGTTCGTCATAAAATAAGAGTAGAAGCCCTAATCAAGCAAAACTCTTTAGACGAGCCAGCGATATTATTTACAGCCGCCGCTACTTAAAAATAACAAAAGTATAAAAATATGTGTTTGTGTAAGTTATCTGCCTGGCAGCTTGTGATCATATTTCCACTTGCCGCCGTTAAAAAAAATACTTCAGCTCATGTTACCGGAAACAGCTGCTTTTGTTTATATTTATTTTATCCAGTTCGTATATATAAAAAACAATTTGCAAATTTTAATTGATAATGGACATTTTAGAAAATTTACAGGTAACTTATTATTCTCTTTATTAAAAAGTCGGACTGAATTAAGAAATATTTACATTTAATCCAAAATGCAAATGTATGCACAATAATCCGACTGAAAAGTGGAGCGTAATTAAATGTTTTTGGCTTTACCAGCTGGCATAGTTATGACATAGCACACTAAATTATAACTGTGTGTGCTATTATTTTATGACATATGACTTTATCATCATTCAGTTTGCACTCTCGTAGTGTACAGACGCGTTTTTATAATCGTCGCAACTGAATATTAAAAATTTACCGAAAATCAGAAAAAAAACAAAACAATTATTATACTGGTTTTATTTTATTTTTTGCTTGTGTGTAATATACATATATACACTAATATTTGCATACACAAACTCATATAGTGATCACAAAAAAAAGAGAACTCTAAATGAGTTCATCTTGTGACAACAACAACAATAAACCTACAAGCAGTAGGAATTTGTATTTAACCTTGGTTGCTGATGAGGGCAACAAAAAAAAATAATTTGAAACACACTTAAACTTTACACAAAATATAAATACTCGTGCGCGAGCATGCTCTCCGTACATGTTAAATAGTGATCAAGAAGCAACAATTCCACCCATTAGCAAACTTTTCAGCTTAGCTGTACAAACAAACAATCAAACAATAAGTAACAAGGTGACCAACGTTCACAAAATTGTAGATGCGGTGAGTACAAAAAGTGACAATAAAATTCAAACAGGTATGGACAGAAACATAACCGTGTTAAAAAGGGGAAGAAGTCCAAAATCAACTCAAATAGCTTCAACAGCGAAACTTCCCAGAGATGCAAAAAACAATATAAAAAATGCCGAAAATCGTTTCGCGATTTTATCTGAAAAAGGCGATGAAGACACAACAACAACAATATATTTAAGAGACATATTTAAGAGAGCAGAACTTTAGTTTTTGGGCAAAATTCCTTATCTCCTTAATTGGAGAAAATGAGTTCTATGTAACTCCAATTAAGCGCGGAAATATTAACGAAACAAATATCCAGGTAGTGCAAGAAAGTAATTACCGAAAAATAGTTTCTGACCTTGAGTCAAAAAACAAAAATTTTTATACGTACCAATTAAAGAGTGCTAAAGGTCTAACCGTAGTAATAAAGGGTATAGAAATTAGCGTGGATCCAGAAGAGGTTAAGTCTGGCCTTGAAAATAATTGCTTCAAAGTTAAAAATGTATCTAACATCAAAAATAGGGAAAAAATCCCCCAACCTATTTTTAGAGTCGGGCTACAGCCAGGTGACTTGAAAATAAAAAGAGCGAATAGCACCCAATTTATAATTTAAAGTACTTGTTACACCGAAGAGTTACAGTTGAGATGCCACATAAAAAAACTGGACCTGTTCAATGCCTGAATTGCCAAGAATTTGGCCATACCAAAACTTACTGCAAGTTGCCTACTGTTTGCGTTGTATGTACCGCGAACTTCGACAAAATAAAAGGTGATCCCAAGGCGAAAAAATGTGGCAATTGCGGCGGAAATCACATTGCCAACTATAGTGGCTGCCCTCTTTACTCGTTTTTTTTTAAAATTCGTCGAACAGAAAAACAAATTTTGTCAATAAAAATGCAGATTCTTTTTATTACATATTTTTCCCAACGTTTCGTGAATGTTTTGTTCACTTCTTCAGGGGATTTATTTATATTTAACTAAATTTGGAAAAACATCAAGTGTGTTAAATATCACATAAATAATAAAATAAAAATGTTTGAAAAATGTTAACTTACGAAGTTGTTGAAGTTATATTGTAAACATAATTATTAAATAAAGAACACCGGTTTTTATATGATGTACATATAATATAAAAAACATTAAAATATAAAAATTAAGGTTTTGGCTGTTTTTAATTATTACACTGTATATGGTGCTTAAGTTGTCAGTGGCTTCTTTTTTATAAGCACACATTCTGGGTTTAACGTTTAATCACTCCTAAGGGTCGTGTTTTGTTCCACACAATATCTAAAATGGGTTTGAATGTAGTTTCAAGTGGTCAGACAACATATTGGCCAACAGATCGACAAAAAATTCCTGAGGTTATTGACTTTGGAATTGTGAAAGGTGTGCCCAGCGTAATGATTGCAGTTGAATCATCTTTGGATTTATCTTCAGACCACTCGCCTACAATTGACACTATATATTCGCATACAACTTCATCCCCTACATGTGACTTACCAACGACATCTGCACGTATTAATTGGCTGAAATTCAAAAAGCGCGGTATAAACAGAAAAAAGTTAAGTGTTTTGGAAACTTCCATCTCTGCTATGAACACATGTTAAATTTTGTTTTGATCTGGCAACTCCTTCATATAGAAACAGGTGTTCACAAAAGACGCATCCGCAATTTTTTTACAATGGAAAAATTAGAAATGCGTGGTGTCATTAAATATTTACATAAAAAAGGTTTATCGTGACAAGAAATTCATAATGATATGGTGAATGTGTTAGGTGAAAGTGCTCCTTCATATGCAATAGTAAAAAATTGGGTGGTGGTCGTCCAAGCATTGAAGATGAACCACGTAGTGGACGTCCAAAAACAGCAACAACAACAGAAATTGTAGCCAAAGTGCATGATATGGTATTAAATGATCGACGAATAAAAGTGCGTGAAATAGCTAATATCATGGGCATCTCAAATGATCGAGTCCATTTAATTTTGCATGAAGAACTACAGATGAAAAAGCTTTCTGCAAGATGGGTGCCGCATTTGTTAACAGTCGACCAAAAACGCATAAGAATGAACATTTCTCAAGCTTGTTTGGATCGTTTTAAGCGAAATAAAATGGATTTTAAGCGTCGTTTCATAACTGTTGATGAAACATGGATCCACCACTATACTCCAGAGACAAAAAAACAATCCAAACAATGGACTGAAGCTGGAGGAAGTGCCCCAAAGAAGGCAAAAATAATTCAATCGGCTGGTAAGGCTATGGCAACGGTTTTTTGGGACTTCAAAGGTATTTTATTGATTGACTATCTGCAAAAGGGTAAAACAATAAATTCAGAGTACTATTGCAACCTTTTGGATCAATTAAATGTACAAATTCGAGAAAAACGTCCTGGCTTACAACACAAAAAAATTATTTTTCATCAAGACAACGCACCAGCGCACAAGAGTGTTTTAATAATGGCTAAAATCAACGAATTAAAGTACAAGGTGCTTGACCACCCACCTTATTCTCCTGATTTAGCTCCCAGTGACTTTTACCTGTTCCCAAATCTAAAAAAATCCCTTGCTGGCAAACGTTTTACCTCAAATGAAGATGCAATTACAGTTGTAAACCACTATTTTGAAGACCTTGAGGAATCAAGGGATAGAATTGCTAGAAAAGCGTTGGACTAAGTGTATTGAAGTTTCAGGAAATTATATTGAAAAATAAAAATATTTTTGAAAAACCAACTATTCTCTTTCATTGATAGGCTAAGAAGTTTCCGAACAGCCCTCGTAGATGACTCTATTAGGTTGTTTCAAGCACACGTTAAAGAAACTGCTCTTAATGCTTCTTCAAATCAACCAAGTCCCCAAGTGAGATTCAAAAATATTTTTTCTGTTGATATAGAAAGGCTTTTATCTGAAAAAAGGAGAGCTCGACGAGAATGGCAACGTTACAGATCTCCTCAGCTAAAATTAAGGCTTAAGGAGTGTACAAAACAGCTAAGAAAAGTTTTGCAAACACAAAAAACAGCTTCGCTGCAAAAATTTCTGCAAGAACTCGATGCAACACCACAAACAGATTATTCGCTGTAGCGTGCAGCCAGAGGACTTAAAAGGCCGTTGATATGTAAACCTCCATTACTGAACTGATGCTGAAAAAGGTGCTCTTTTCGTTAAACACTTAGAAAAAGTATTTACTCCAAATATTTCTGCTGATATTGTTGAACTGCCACCAGTCGTATCTTTACCAGAAATTCCGCTAAGATTTAATATTGTGGATTGAAAAGGCTTTTACTAGTCTAAACACAAAAAAGTCTCAGGTATTGATAAAATAAGCAACAAAATGCTTCAAGAATTGATTTATCTTGCAAAAAGAATAACACTATTCATTTTTAATGGTATTTTACAACTGTAATTTTTTCAAACAGAATGGAAGGCTCCGATGATTACTATGATACCAAAGCCCGGTAAGGATCATACAAAGGTTGAATCCTATCGGCCTATCAGTTTATTGTCCAATATGTCGAAACTTTTTGAAAAGCTGTATATGAGCACGCTGACTCCTATAGTGACTACCAGTGGATGTATTCAAGATCATCAATTCGGTTTTCGCAGTCAGCACAACACTATTGATCAAAACTTTGAAAAAAAGATATATTTTCAGCGCTTTTTATAGATGTCGCACAGGCTTTTGATAAAGTATGGCACGAAGGTCTTTTCCACAAATTAACACAAAATTTACCCGCAAACATCGTCGAGCTTTTAAAAAGTTATTTAAGGGAACGAAAATTTATAGCTAGGGAAGGCAATTGCTTAGCCCTCCGCAGTCGATTGAAGCCGGAGTTCCTCAAGGCAGTATCTTCGGTCCTTTACTATACTTAATATATTCCTCTGACTTACCGTTAAGCAGTAACATTCACACGTCAACATTTCCTGATGAGACGACTTTTCTAAGCGTTCATGAAAAGCCTGTGGAAGCTTCCCGGAATCTACAAGGGTACGTCTCAAAATTGTAAATATAGCTAAAACAATGGCGGATAAAAGTGAATGAGCAGAAATGTGTACACGTTACTTTTACTTTATGCAGGGAAACATGCCCGCCTATACAAATCAACACCGAGACTATACCGCAACACACTGTAGTCAAATATCTAGGCGTTCATCTTGATCGTCGTTTAACATGGAAATCGCATATAGACGCAAAGTTGACACAAATGAAATTAAAAGCAGCAAAAATGAATTGGCTTATTGGAAGAAATTCTATACTAAGCCTAGACTGTAAGCTTCTATTATACAACGCGATCTTGAAACCAATATGGTCCTATGGAATCCAGTTATGGGGCACTGCCTCAGCATCGGATGTAGAAAAAATTCAAAAGCGACAACACAAAATTCTACGTACAATTGCTGCAGCCCCCTGTTATATCCGAAATCAGCGAATTCACAAAGATCTTGATGTTCCGTTGGTGAAGACAGTATTTTCAAAATACGCGAAAAAATATATTCAAAAACTAGAGTTGCACCCAAATCCCCTTGCGCGCAATATTCTAAATTGTAGAGGCCACACCCGCTTGAGAAGGAGGGATAGTCTTTCTCTCAGCCGTACACGAGAGATGTAAAACAACAAAAATCAACAGTTGAAATTAAAAATTTTGTTTAGCATTTAACATTTTTAGATTAAGATTTGAAAAATTTATTGATGTTTCAATTTATAATTGAAGATTCAATAAATAATAAAAACTTCCCAAAAAATAGTACTTTATGACTATAGTGTGAATACCCTAAATAGTTTATTCTAAAATTACCCGACATTGATTAGAATTAGGATTAGCTAAACTCCATAACAATCAAATTAATTTTTAAAAATTATAATAATATTAAAAAAATGTATTAACCTTCCTTAAATTGTTTCCTTATTTGCTTTAATACTTACTTCCGCCTCCTATGTATTCATTGCGAATATTTCATTCAGATTTTGTCAACTCTTATGAATTTGATGAATCTACCATTTATAAAGGAGTAGAAGTTTCATCCCCTCTAACTTCAGTGGTATGGGAAAGCTATAGGAGTTGTAACCTTCAATTTAGGCTTATATAGAAAAGTATTTATATAACAGCCAAATTAGTATATTTTGAGACTTTTAAAACACCATTCTTTTCATTTTTTCGTTTATACATTTTTATTAAACTTTATATTAGTTTCAACTGTCATAAATGGAAATAAGTGCAAGAGTGTCTTAACCCACAAAACAAGTAAATTCTAATAAAGTGCAAATTACATTTCAAATGCACTCTTTCATTAGCTTCAGGTAAAGCTCACAAATTTTAGTTATCGGACATGTCAAATTTAAATTTCGCATTATATTTTGCACACTTCAGATGATATCTGTTTTCCTAAATATTTTCCATCTGCTCATGTAAGTGGAGATGTAACACCACACCGTACACCACGAAAACAATAATTATAAACCAGGGACCGTAACTGTTATGACTTTTATCAAAAAAATAAGAAATAAGAGTTATTTTTGATTTTTATATTTTTAGATAGAAAATAAGAGTTATTTTTGATATTTATTATTTTAAATGAAAAATAAAAGTTATTTTTGATTTTTATATTTTTATATCAATAATAAAAGTTATTTTTGATTTTTATATTTTTATATCAATAATAAAAATCAATTAAAAATTCGTGACATAGGTAATATGTTTATTAATCTTTGTTACGTATTAAAGTAAAAATAAAGTACACAGTTTTAATAACAACAAATTGTTCATTCTGTACCTGCCACTCAAGTCAGTGTAGAAAGGTCATTTTCAGCACTCAGATTAATATTGGGAGTTTTGAGATATAATTTATCTGAGGAACATTTAAAATCAATTATGATGGTAAAATTGAACACCTGAAAACGACCTCTTAACACTGACTTGAATGGCAGCCAAAACTTATAAGCTATTTCTATGCATTCATGTTTTTATAGCTGATAATGCATAAGTCACATAATATATTATATTCATATAGAAATTTGAATGAAGCAGCATATTATAATACATACGGCATCAACAAATAAATAAGAGTTTTGAATTGATTTTTATTATTGATATAAAAATGTAAAAATCAAAAATAACTTTTATTTTTCATTTAAAAATATAAAAATCAAAACTAACTTTTATTTTTCATTTAAAAAAATAAAAATCAAAAATAACTCTTATTTTTGATTGTTAAAATAAAAATCAAAAATTTAAAAATCATGCAATATGTTGGATGCATTTCGCCTAAAAATCATGATGGTGTAATTAAAAGTTTTCTACGATGTTCATTTATGTATGATTTATTTCTTCAAAAATTGAAAAATAACTCTTATTTCCGGTCCCTGTTATAAACTTTTATCGCAAAACTCTGCTAGCAGGCTCCAAAAATATATGTACACTTGTATCGGGTTTTTAAAAGTTTACATCTGAGATTAAATTTAGTGCTATTAAAATTTTACCAATTTTATATATTTTTATAGTAACGGAAATGTATTTATAGATATAAGATTTGTTAAATTTTTAACATCACGAAGAACAATTTTAGTAATAAACATCCTTCAAGTAGATTGTCTAATATCGCAGTATTTCTTAAATAATGTATTCAAAAAATTTCATGAAGGTATTTTGAATTCAATGTTAGTCGTGCGTAAATTTGCACCATAAGTCACAATACAATAAATACCATTTAATTTTGTTGAACAAATCAATTTACATAATATTTATTAAATTGTATTGCAAATACATAGTGGCAACAGCATGGAGCCATCAATCACAAAAAATAATATTACGAGTATTTAATTTTTAAACTATTCAATTTTATACCTCGAACACTTGCACATACATACACTTGCAGTAACTCTACAGTCGGCGTAGCTAGCGAATTACTAGCTATTTCGCTAACTACCAGACGTTACCACTAACTACCATACTAACTACTAGCACTGCACTCCACTAACGATTTTAACATGGAGATGACATTGACTGTAGTCAATTGAGATATACAACATTTTTTTATTTTATTACTAGGGGCTTCAAAAGTAGATCCTCGGTCGCCGCTTTAATGCGAGAAAATGAGAGAAATTTGTATAATCATTCATTTAACCCATTACTGTTCGCTATTTAGACTCTTACCGAAGAGTCACGAGCTTCAGTTTACACTGCGATAACTGTCAAGATCAATACATAAATATTAGTCAATACTGAGTGACTTTGCGGAAACTTATACGACGCCAAAAACATTGTGATAAAAAGGAGTATTTAAAAGACGCCAAAAAATCCCCTGAGGTCAGAATCGCTTTAGCACTCAATCAGTAACAGAATTATTGAAGTTGATAATTTCAAATAATAGTTGCATGTCCGTTACTAAATTTTGTTCTTTTACTATAAATCATAAAAATTTACTTAAACTAATTTAATTTTACATATGAAAAGTAATATTATCAGGCTCAAGTTCAGTTTTATTGAATTAATGAAAATTCAAATTTTCAAAGAGTTTTTTTGTGTTGGAAAATATTATTATTTATATCCAATCAGTTTTTAACAGAATGTATGAGTACTGATTTCAAGGCCGCTACACCTCTCATCAGCGTTCAATTGTCCATCTTTACAAATTTCGTAAAGTGGATACTAATTGAGAAGAATATCAACTATTTAACCAGTTTTCAACAGAAATAGAATATGAGAATTAATTTTTAATTCAATTTTTATTCTACAATGAAACAGTGCTGGTTAGTACGAAATTCCCTCATTACTGTTTGGAACTAATAATCAACACAAACTCATAGTCCGTTATCATCAAAGTATTTTACTTTGTATTTTAACGTTTTTGTTGTTTTTACTCTATATTAGGGAAATTCACATATTACTGTGACCCCTGTTATTAGGGTATTTATAGCTCGTGCCCAAGCGGAATTTATATTTTTTTTATATTATTATTATTACGAATAAACGTAATTATTATTTGAACTTATATTGATTTACATATGAAAAGTAATATTATCAGGCTCAATTTAATTTTATATAAAAAAAAAACAAAATAAAAATCAGATATTTATTCAAACAATAAATACTAATCACGTTGTCTATCTTTTTTTAAATACAAATTGCAAAAGTTTTATAACTATCCGCCAATAAGTGATTTACAAGATATGCATACTCGTACACGCTAAATACTGATCGTATTTCAGAGATCAAGTAGACCCTTTACAAATAAAACACACACACATATGATCATATGAAAAGATTGACCCTTTGTAATTTGACCATGACCTGTTAATTAATTTCCATGAATCTTTTTGTAAATTAACGAAAAAAAGATTTAGATCCCAAACAAAAAAGGTGGCGATAACTGCCCATTAAGTTTTCAATACATTTTTTACAGGTTTAACGAATTTTGTATTTTTTTAATTTTATGCAAACAAATGATGCCCCTTTAAACCATTTCCAGATGAGGACAAAAATGGATGTTTTTTGTTGGTATACCCAGCGGGGGAGCCCGACATACCACGACCTGTAACGACTGAAATGATGCCCCTCAAAAACAATATAATTTTTCATTTCCCTGCCTTTTGTAACAAACATCATTTTAATGGCAGTACTTACCCTGAGCAAATTGTATAAATTTACAGACCAATTCACCAAAAATGAAATGACGCAAATAAGTTCCGACCAGAGTGATCGGCATACAGAGGACACCAAGGAGAATGTCAGATATTGCTAAATTGGCTAAAAACACATTCGTTATTGTTCGCATACGGCGATTCTGGAAGAGTGTTGAAGCTACCAACAAATTTCCCAAAATAGCAGATATCAATATGACGCTGTAGCAAGGTATTAACCATATGGGTATTTCTGTACTAATCCGCGGCTTGCCATCAACTTTGGTACGATTCGAAAATGTATCATTTGTGGCATATGTGATAGAAGAAAGATTATCTTCGGCGTATTGATTGAAAACTGATAATGCTGATGAGTTTTCTGTATCAAGTAAATCCCAAGTTGAATGATCAAATGTTAAATTCTGCTGTTTAAGTTCCACAATAAGAGAGTCGTTGGCCGTTAAAGCCAATGATATGATATGATTGGATGAGTTTTGCACTGAGAAAAATTTTAGCAAATGATTAAATTCTTTGGATGTTGTTGTGCTCATTTCGCCAGCATTTGTTTGGTTTTTTTTTAATAATTTTAAAACTTATTTTCAATTAGAAACTCTTTAATCTTTATAATTCTTTTTTGTAATTTCCTTATACTTTTCGTTACACACTACACATTTTTGTAAAATTTTCAGTTATTTTATTTAATTTTATATTTTTCAATTATTATTTAACTTTTTTAATTGAAAATGAAATGCTTTTGTGTATTTTTACCGCTAAACGCGTGTTAACAACATGATGTGGTACTTAAAACTGTCTCCGCAAATGGTGTCAAATATATAAAAGTGTTGGCAATATTTCATATCCTTAACTGTCATGCGCCAGTGTGAGCTTTCCGAAATTTTTATATGAATGAATTTTGTTTTCACCACTAATTGAATATGAAAGTCTTTGTTTACCCTCCTTTCAGCAACTTGCTCATGTATATTTAAAAATGATTGAATGGATTGTACTGTCAACATTGTTTCAAAGATACATTTCGAATATAGAGCCCTGCACAAACACACTTATAGTACGTTTACATTATGAGCAAATCAAGTTGATTTCAGAATATCATGTCGAAGTGTTTCAATTATGTTGTAAGTAAATTTGTGATCGAATTTTCGAAATCAATTTGACGTTTATGTAGTTTATTTATTTTTTAACATGAAAAAAATTTTAAGTAGCACAATAAAAAATATCTATAGAAATGGAAGATAATATCGAGTTTTTATTAAATTATGTAAACAACGGTTTGTAGCAAAAATTTGTAGCTACTTTTAAAGTGCTACAACTTTTTTTATTCGTACTTAAATGTCACTTTTTCGGATTTTTAAGTCACTAATAATAAATACCCCAAGGTTGCATTTGCAATAATAGCAACCGCGCAGTGTTGCACAGACAAATTTCGAAATAATTTGGACCAAATGAAGTCATTTGAAATAATTTGCTCACATGAATATTTTGGATGCTGCCAATACGAGTATTGATAGTTCTGATGATGATGAAGATGATGATAATTCTCAATTTGAGTCGCCAAATTAAATAAAATTTTAGGTATAATACCAAATGTTTTAATTTTTTATATATTTAAATTTTTTTTTTCTCAATATGAATACTAAGTATTTTTATAATTTAAATTCTTTCAGTTTTATTCACAAACGTTTTATTAGAGGCTAATAAGCAAAATGCGCTAAAGTAGTATTCACAAACGTTTAATAGCACTATGACGCGGTTATTACACGCTAATAAACTCGAAAATTTTATTGTAGTCATCGAGCTACTTTAGCCGTTTAATAAGTTGACATTTGCATTTTTTAAAGTAAAAAAAATCACTATTTACTTCAAAAAGTATGAAAAATAAAAAAAAGATTCTAATAAAGTAATGATTGCAATAAATATAATTTCGACATTCGTTAGTATTATACAAAATATATATACATAGGTACATAAAACTATAATTTTTTTATTAAATTAAATATTTTGCAGATAATGTATTTCAACTCTCCCGATTCTTCCAGTCCTTCTTCAATGTTAACATACATACATATGTATTTATGTATGTACGTAAAATAAGAAATTTCAAGAAGAAATACATAAATAAATGTGTCTGTATGTACTTTGTGATGCCAAAAGTCAACAGCTCTCGTTTTTGGCTCACAGAACGCAAATTACTAAAATACATTTATTTTTATCCATTTATACTTGTATATGAACTACTATTTTCTATATGAATTGCTATGTCATATAATTTATTTTGATATATATACCTATATATTTATATACACTGAATTACATGTATTAATCCATTTTCTTGTATATGAACTACTATTTTATATACATATATTCTATTTTGATACATACATATATATATTTCTATATATACATATATATATATATATATATATATATATATATATATATATATATATATATATATATATATATATATATATATATATATATATACACATTTTTATATTATCCCTATGCTTATTAACATGAATCATTCGAATATTGTTTATACCTAGTTGTACTAATGTATTAATAATAATACTTCAGCACGAAGTAATAGTGTGTAAGTTTTTATAGAAAGTTAAGTGGTGGATGGTTTCGGAGTGCTGCCATCTATGTGTCAAAGAATTATGCCATTAATGTTCGCAACATTGCCCAACACTGCCAACTGTACACAGACAGCTGTTGCTTAATACACAAAGCTAACAGCTGCTGTCGTGTACGGCCACAAGAGTGTGCGTGTGTTTGTGCATCGATAAGCATGTGGTCTAAAAGTATAAAAGGCAACACATTAGCAACAAACAGGCAGTTGCTGTATAGCCGAGCTACGGGTAAGATGATAATTTGAAGTTCGTTTCGCTTTTCAAATTATTCTTATTTGTGGTTAAATAGCAATTGGAAGGTACTACAATACACCAGGCTGCTTCAGTCTACCGTATTGACCTAGTGAAGGAGAAACATCTGATGACCCGGGCATTACTCGATCGGACGATCTTTTCTTTTACTGGGTAGCCTACCTATTGCTACATCGGCTCTTTTGAGACATATTCCAGCTGTGGGCCTCAAGTACTGTCCTCTACAGTCGAGCTGAAGTTGCGAGTGTTGTCGGAAGTTCGTTTCGCTTTTCCGACCGCTCGTGCCGACAGTACAGTAGAGGTGGGAGTTCCAATACACCAGGCTGTTTCAGTCTACCGTGTTGGGAATCCTCCCTGTTGCTATTCGGCGTAGAGCCAGTGACCAGACTCGCCTCCAGTTGGGGAACTCCTCAGCCAACCACCACCACAGACGCTGTCCACTAGCAGTTAAGGGTGTAATAAAATTGTTTTATTTTTGTCTTAGAGCTTGTATAGTTGGAGCTCCTAAGACTGATGATTTATTAATTGATTTATAAACTAAATGACATTGGCTTATATACTAATCATGAAAATAATTCTTAGGGGTACATTAACATAAGAGTAGAAGAATAGAAATATATATTATTGTTGGGTAAGCATATTTAGCTTCCAACTATTTATGTATGGCACGTGTTCAACAGTTTTAAAGTTCAACGAGTGCATACTTAAAAGCAACAGATACTTTGTGTAGCTTATATCTACAATCAAACAAATGCAGTTAATAAATGTGATTCATTTAAGTGCATTGTGCTGCTGCACTTGATTAACTGCACAAGTGTCAAATTACCGACACACACAAAATATCTTGCTTGCAGTTTGTCAATGCTTGCATGTTGCGGTACTATTGAATCGCAATGCATACTACACACTGTTGGCCACATGCTACAAGGGTTTATATAGGAATTTATACCTGAAATTTGACAACAATAAAAATCAAATAAATTTCTATTACCATACAAACGTATATTTGATTTATGGAACGACGAATCCCTGGCTTCCACTGAACTACCCCAGCAACCAGCGGATCCGTGTCGTTACATTGGTCCCTGCTCGGGCGCCGTATCCGCTGGTTGCTGGGGTAGTTCAGTGGAAGCCAGGGATTCGTCGTTCCAAAAATCAAATAAATTTCTATTACCATACAAACGTATATTTGATTTATGGAACGACGAATCCCTGGCTTCCACTGAACTAGTGAGTTAAAAACGAGAGCTGTTGACTTTTGGCATCACAACTTATATGCATGTACATGCATATTTGTTCACATGCATACATAACTTAAATTCTACCTGCTCTTTGAAATATTAATATTATTAATTTTTTTATATTATTATTATTACGAATAAACGTAATTATTATTTGAACTTATATTGGCTTACATATGGAAAGTAATATTATCAGGCTCAAGTTCAGTTTTATTGAATTAATGAAAATTCAAAATTACTAAGAGTTTTTTTGTGTTGGAAAATATTATTATTTATATCCAATCAGTTTTTAGCAGAACGTATCAGTACTGATTTCAAGGCCGCTACACCTCTCATCAGCGTTCAATCGTCCATCTTTACAAATTTCGTAAAGTGGATACTAATTGAGAAGAACATCAACTATTTAACCAGTTTTCAACAGAAATAGAATATGAGAATTAATTTTTAATTCAATTTTTATTCTACATTGAAACAGTGCTGGTTAGTACGAAATTCCCTCATTACTGTTTGGAACTAATAATCAACACAAACTCATAGTCCGTTATCATCAAAGTATTTTACTTTGTATTTTAACGTTTTTGTTGTTTTTACTCTATATTAGGGAAATTCACATATTAGTGTGACCCCTGTTATTAGGGTATTTATAGCTCGTGCCCAAGCGGAATTAATATTTTTATATTATTATTATTACGAATAAACGTAATTATTATTTGAACTTATATTGGCTTACATATGGAAAGTAATATTATCAGGCTCAAGTTCAGTTTTATTGAATTAATGAAAATTCAAAATTACTAAGAGTTTTTTTGTGTTGGAAAATATTATTATTTATATCCAATCAGTTTTTAGCAGAACGTATCAGTACTGATTTCAAGGCCGCTACACCTCTCATCAGCGTTCAATCGTCCATCTTTACAAATTTCGTAAAGTGGATACTAATTGAGAAGAACATCAACTATTTAACCAGTTTTCAACAGAAATAGAATATGAGAATTAATTTTTAATTCAATTTTTATTCTACATTGAAACAGTGCTGGTTAGTACGAAATTCCCTCATTACTGTTTGGAACTAATAATCAACACAAACTCATAGTCCGTTATCATCAAAGTATTTTACTTTGTATTTTAACGTTTTTGTTGTTTTTACTCTATATTAGGGAAATTCACATATTACTGTGACCCCTGTTATTAGGGTATTTATAGCTCGTGCCCAAGCGGAATTAATATTTTTATATTATTATTATTACGAATAAACGTAATTATTATTTGAACTTATATTGGCTTACATATGGAAAGTAATATTATCAGGCTCAAGTTCAGTTTTATTGAATTAATGAAAATTCAAAATTACTAAGAGTTTTTTTGTGTTGGAAAATATTATTATTTATATCCAATCAGTTTTTAGCAGAACGTATCAGTACTGATTTCAAGGCCGCTACACCTCTCATCAGCGTTCAATCGTCCATCTTTACAAATTTCGTAAAGTGGATACTAATTGAGAAGAACATCAACTATTTAACCAGTTTTCAACAGAAATAGAATATGAGAATTAATTTTTAATTCAATTTTTATTCTACATTGAAACAGTGCTGGTTAGTACGAAATTCCCTCATTACTGTTTGGAACTAATAATCAACACAAACTCATAGTCCGTTATCATCAAAGTATTTTACTTTGTATTTTAACGTTTTTGTTGTTTTTACTCTATATTAGGGAAATTCACATATTACTGTGACCCCTGTTATTAGGGTATTTATAGCTCGTGCCCAAGCGGAATTAATATTTTTATATTATTATTATTACGAATAAACGTAATTATTATTTGAACTTATATTGGCTTACATATGGAAAGTAATATTATCAGGCTCAAGTTCAGTTTTATTGAATTAATGAAAATTCAAAATTACTAAGAGTTTTTTTGTGTTGGAAAATATTATTATTTATATCCAATCAGTTTTTAGCAGAACGTATCAGTACTGATTTCAAGGCCGCTACACCTCTCATCAGCGTTCAATCGTCCATCTTTACAAATTTCGTAAAGTGGATACTAATTGAGAAGAACATCAACTATTTAACCAGTTTTCAACAGAAATAGAATATGAGAATTAATTTTTAATTCAATTTTTATTCTACAATGAAACAGTGCTGGTTAGTACGAAATTCAATCATTACTGTTTGGAACTAATAATCAACACAAACTCCTTAATTCAATAAAACTGAACTTGAGCCTGATAATATTACTTTCCATATGTAAGCCAATATAAGTTCAAATAATAATTACGTTTATTCGTAATAATAATAATATAAAAATATTAATTCCGCTTGGGCACGAGCTATAAATACCCTAATAACAGGGGTCACAGTAATATGTGAATTTCCCTAATATAGAGTAAAAACAACAAAAACGTTAAAATACAAAGTAAAATACTTTGATGATAACGGACTATGAGTTTGTGTTGATTATTAGTTCCAAACAGTAATGAGGGAATTTCGTACTAACCAGCACTGTTTCAATGTAGAATAAAAATTGAATTAAAAATTAATTCTCATATTCTATTTCTGTTGAAAACTGGTTAAATAGTTGATGTTCTTCTCAATTAGTATCCACTTTACGAAATTTGTAAAGATGGACGATTGAACGCTGATGAGAGGTGTAGCGGCCTTGAAATCAGTACTGATACGTTCTGCTAAAAACTGATTGGATATAAATAATAATATTTTCCAACACAAAAAAACTCTTAGTAATTTTGAATTTTCATTAATTCAATAAAACTGAACTTGAGCCTGATAATTATTAATTTTTTTTTTCATGATTTTATGCATAATTTGTCACAATTCAACCACAACAAGATTAAAAACATTTCCAAATAAATAAAGCAAACAACTTAGTGGTGTGTAATCAATTGCAACGAACTCGGTATTTGAATACTTTTGTGATAACTTATGAAAACACATTGCTAGCAATGTCACTACAACTTCTCTTAATAAATTCAAATATTTTTCTGAATAATATAAGCAATACTCTATTACTCTAACTTGTTTAAATAAAATTTATATGACATTATTTTCACATTTTCAAACCATTTGAGACTACTTGCTTATCGAGTATGTTATTATACACAACACTAATTATAACTTGACAATTGAAATGAAACAATGTTGCTAACACAGAATCACAAAACTGAAAAAAATCACACAATAGTTAATTTGGCTTTATAAAACGTTTGTGAATAATGTTTATTATTACCCGGTAATAACACAAAAACTGATTATTAACTAATGTGTACATTATCTCTACAATAAGATTTTTTTATTAATAACACTGTTTTAATACATATGTACATAAATGAATATAATTCAAACTCTTTTAATGTTTTATCAATAAATGCAAGAAGTATTTCATCTATCGATAAATTTAATAAGTTCAAATCAGCAATAGCTAAACTGTCTGTATTGCCTGAGATTATTGCGGTTCAGGAGACGTGGTTTGATGGGAAGCATGTTAGTTTGTTCCGCCATCTCTGATGGAAGCACAGCTGAGTGCTATCGGGCGCGTTCACAGGTTGCGGATAGTGGAAAGTTCCGTAGATATACGGAATAGCTGCAAATGCAGTCGCGGACAATCAGCGGTTCCGGGAGGAGAGTCTCAGAGGGTTTCCGGGTGGCACCGGACTCCTAACAAGTTCTGAGTGCCAATGATACTCGGAACGTCAAGGCGAGAAATTGGCGCCTTCAAATAACCAATTGCCATCAACAGCCCGCCTGGAGGCCATGTTGCCAGCCCCAGTTCCAGGATCGGATGCAGAAGCCCAATCAGCTACTCATCTTAAAACAAATGATTACCGAAACCTCATTTTTTGAGGCCCTATGCTCCTTATAGGAACTAAAGGAATCAATATATATATATATATATGTTAGTTTGTACTCGATTAATGGATATAATGCGGAGCATCGTTCCAGAAGAGATAATTATGGTGGAACAACAGTTTATATTTCCCAACAAATAAGATACAAAGTAGTTGTTTCTAAAAGTAAAGATTTTTTGGAATTAATTTGTATATCGTTGCCAGATGTTAAAATTAATAACAAACCCGTAATAATCACGTCGCTGTATCGGTCACAAAAATGTGCTTTGAATTTGTTTTTTGATATGGTACAAAATGTACTATTAGAAGTTAAAAATTCCCCATGTGTTCTTGTTGGTGATTACAATATTGATTTAATGTACGAAAGCAGCTCAGCCAATCACTCAAGGACATTTTTTCTGAGTTTAATTTTATTTCTTGTCACAACCTTGTAACAAGACCTGAAAGTGAGTCATGTATTGACTGTGTGTTAGCAATATCTCTAATCTTGTATCAGTAAACTCAATTCAAAATACACTGTCTGATCATAATATTATATTTTGTGGTTTTAATATTAATTTTAATCATCGAGAAACTGTTACTACAAAAAAAAGTTGGATAGACTACAGAAAATTTGGATCTTATTTAGACGAAAACTTGTTTGTGTCAGATCAATGTGACAACCTGGTTACAACTCTTACTCTGGCAGCAAGAGAAAGCTCTAAATCAACAACTAAAGATTTAAACATTCGTCATGAAATTTGTCCATGGATGTCAATGGAGTTAGTTTCTTTAATAAATTTAAAAAAAAATTGTTAACTGCAAGAAGAAAAAATAAACAGGATAAAAATATTTCTGAGCGTCTAAAACGAATAAGTCGAGTTATAAAAAATTGTAACAAAAACTTGATGAATGATTATTATATACATAATTTAAATAAATGTAACGGGGATTCAAGAAAAACATGGCAATTTCTAAACAAAACACTTGGAAAAAATGAAAAATCAATTAAGGATATTATAATTGCTAATAATGACGTTGTATATTTGGATGCCGAGAAAGCTTTAGCGTTCAATAACTTTTTTTACAGTTCGGTTCAAAATATGAGACATAGTATACGGCAAAATTTTGATGATGATATTAATATGTTTGCAACATTGGTTCACGTTTTTACCCGGTTTAAATTGGAAACTATTGATAACACAAAAGTTGAGATTATTTCCGACAACTTGCAGACTAATAAAAGTTCTGGTTATGATGACATCACACCTAAGATGCTGTTGGTACGTAAATCAGCTGTAGCAGAAATAATAGCAATAATATTTAATAAAATGATTGATGATGCCAGGTATTCAAACGTTTTGAAAACACACAAAATCATCCCTATACCTAAATGTGTGGGTTGAAATAAAATTGAAAATTTTCGTCCAATTTCCATTCTCCCCATCATTGATAAAATTTTTGAGAAAGTTATGTTTGAACAACTAACAAATTATCTTGAGGTTAACCAAATCCTATTTGATCGTCAATATGGTTTCAGGAAAGGTAGTGGACCTGAGGAAGCTGTCATAAATGTAATTGAAAATATTTGTAGCGGCCTTGATGCAGGATACAAAGGAGTTGCTGGCGTATTTTTTGATTTATCAAAAGCATTTGACTTGGTAGATCACAGCATACGAGTACTTATAAAAAAACTGACATATTGGTTTCCATGAAAAATCTCTAAAGATTTTTAAAGACTATTTAAGTAACAGGAAACAATTTGTTCAAATAGCAGAATCAAGAAGTAGTGAGCGTGATGTTACTTGTGGGGTTCCACAGGGTAGTGTTCTTGGTCCTTTGTTATTTAAAATTTTTATTAATGATTTGAAAAACATACATTTTAATGGAAAACTTTTTATGTCTGCAGACGATATTTGCCTGTTTTACAATTATAAATACGAAAATGTTCTTCAAACACAAGTTGAATATGATGCTGCAATTTTATCGGAATTTATGAATAAACAAATTAATTTTGAATGCTTACAAAACAAAATTCATAAGATTTAAGCCATATGTTTCAAAAAATGAAGAGCCTGCATGTGTCCATATTGATGGTCAATTAATAAATGAATCCAAAAGTGTTAAATACCTTGGAATAAACTTAAACCATAATCTTCTATGGGAAAATGATATTAGCCGTCTCAAATCTAAATTATCATCTGGAATTGGTATACTTTATAAATTTAAAAATAAACTCAATGTTGATACGAAAATGTTGATTTACCAATCCTTAATTCACTCGCATTTGACTTATCTTCCAGTAATTTATGGTAGTAAAGCTAACTCAGTCCTGGGATCACTGCAATCAGCACAAAATAAGGCGTTGAAAGTTGTATTTAATTAACCTTCCATTACAATTTGGAACAACCGATTTGTTTAAAAATTATGCAAAAACGATACTTCCGGTGAAAGGTCTTTATAAACAACAGCTTTTAGTTTATGTTTATAAATGTATTAGAGGTATTGGCTCTCACACCATACAATTCAGTAGTAATATATCACACACACAAAGAGTCACAAGACAGGCGATGGACCTAAATTTAGTACGATGTAGACTTGAGTTAACTAAACGGCGGATTTCTTTTGCTGGACCTAATGAATACAACCACTTACCTAACCGCTAAAAAGATATCTCAGTTTTATCTACTTTTACAAGTAGTTTAAAAGAATTTTTATTGCAAAATGTTGAAGTACTTCTTGCATCTTGAAAGCTTAAAAACTTTTTATTTTTTTTATAAAAAATTGTATAAAGTAAAATAAGTTAATTTTTAATTTGTAGATAATATGTAAATATTTATGTTGCCTACTGACCTCTATATAGCCTTATTAGGCGCTGAGGCAAAAATATAATTTTTTGTTAAAATAAAAATGAAATAAAGATACAAAATTATAAAAAAAAAAAAAAATTTATGGGAAATCATGTAGCAAATTACTTAATTTTAAATAATTAAATCACGTACATACATATATGGAAACGTACTATAAAACATGTGGTCTATCATCCATTAATACCATTTCACAATGAATAATAAGTACACTTTGCTAAAATTAGCAATATCAGTCATTTTAACATATGATGGAAATGTTCTTGCGAAAGAGCACATGAAAACAGACAATATTATCCGAAGGGTTCAATTTTCATTGCTAAACAATTGTTATTGAACTTCTTACAATACTATTAACAATACTTTTTTGAGCTTAAGGCTTATATTGGTAACAGTTTTACAAATGATTTATGAATCGTTTTGGATTGTTGCTTATTTTGATTGTAAAATTTTCAGTATTTTTTCTTTAGTGTTTGTGAGTTGTATTTATTTCAAATTCCCTTGCATCTGTTTTGCATCATTTTTATTGGCCCTGTTGCTGGATTTGATGAATATATCGTTACTTTAATTTAGTTTCAACTCTCGTAGTGTACAGACGCTTTTTTATAATCGTCGCAACTGAATATTAAAAATTATTGAAAGTTACAATCATAAAAATACAAAAACAAAACAATGATTAAACAATTGTATTACTGATTTAATTTTTTGTCCGCTTGTGTGTAATTTACAGATCAACCTAAATTACCACGCAAAACGCAACGTATTTTAGCGATTAGCTTTTAAGCAGAAATGAGTAACCTAAATTAGAGCGTTATACTATGCAACAACAACATGCTTCGCCATACAAAATTTTGAGAGCGAAGCATGTAGATTCATATTGAATCTACTTGCGAAGCATGAAAAATTGCTGTCTTCTCTAAATTTTATCGTAATTTACCGGAAGTTTATCTGAACTAGATGCAAAAAACACAACAAAAACTTTAATTAAAAGTGATAAATTGAATTAAAACTATAAAGATAAAACAACAATGGAAACAAAAAATATGTTTGTGCATTTTTAAAAATGCGGAATAATTTTAACTTATTTTTTTTTGTCCATTTTAGATTTTATTTGTTATTAAAAAGAGAACTGTCAAATCGAAGCAACTACATGAGTCGTGTGAACAGCTAGATTCTTAAACATGCTTCAGAAAGCGAAGCAAGTGCTTCATCTAGTCGTGCGAACATAGTATTAACGTTGCACCAGAAACAGTAATATTTACTCACTTTAATTAATGATAAACTCTAAATAAAAATAAGAAATAGAGATGAAGACGCTGAATTGAGCTGAAAGTAGCTAAAGTTACATTACTTAACAAACAACAACAGTACTTTTGCAGCCAACTTCACTTCTTGACGCGCTGTCGAAATTGGATTTTCCAATTGCAAAGCGTTAACGCAGCGTTATTTCGGTTGGTTTCATACATTTTGTATGGGCATGAGAAATTTTGACAGCCAAACAACGCTTTGCGTCGTAATTTAGGTTGGGCTGTTACACAAATATTTGTATACATAATCTCATGTAGCTGAACACAAAAAAAAAGAGAACACTAAATGAGTTCATCTTCTGACAAGCACAACAATAAACCTGCCAGCAGTAGGAATGTTTATTTAACTTTGGGGCTGCGCACATATTACGTAAGGCTGTTTTCAGAGATTTTATAGCCCCCCACCCTTCGTAATGATTGTTACTAATTTTTCAGTGCAAAATTTCCAATCCGTAACAAATCTTAAACCCCCCTCCCCCAGGAGCGTTACGTAATGTGTGGTTGCTGATGAGGACAACAAAAAAAATAATTTAAACACAAACTTAAACCTTTGAGGATATATATTTGATTTAAAAACAAATGATTAACTTATCTACGTGTTCGTATAATTGTTTAAGTGAATTCTGTTATTACCACAAACTCTTTGTTCCGATCATAACAAAATCCACTTGAGTATGTAGCTGCATGAATGAGTGAATTGAATGTTAATTTTTACAGTATTAAAAGTATGTTACAAACCGGTTGACCTGGCGAGGTTGACAGTTAGCTCAGTTTCGGATCGCTTCACACCCTCAGGAGGTTCCAACCCTACTCGCCAGTCGCGTGTCTGAACACAAAACATTGTAAATACTAACAAAAAAAAAAAAACAAAAGGATACCACATGAAATTGTCATAGGAGATAGATGTGGTTTCCCCTACTATGCCCACCCAATCTTGTCGCGATAAAACCTCAAATTATATTTCCAGCGACCCACTTTAAAGCCTGAACTTTACCTTTTCTTATCGTTCCATTGTCACCACATTAATTATTTAGCCACTCATATTTTTTCTTTAAAAATTATAATAATATCTTTTTATTTACATGTTAAACCTAATCTAATATAAAAATCATTATCTTAAATCTATCTTTAAAATATATAACAATTTTTTTTTCAGATATACATATATATATATATACTTAAATATTTATTTATTTTTTTTTCTTTCTTAACCTTAAATTTATTCCTATCTACAATTCAAGCTTCGCGCTATTATTCTTTTAAATATTGATTTTCTTTTTCATACAACAAAATCCCACACATATAATGGCCTACACAAAAAAATTCCAACTTTTTTTGGCTTATTAATTTACTTTTTACTAATCTACCCTGAAGGAGCTCCCTAAGACTAGAAAAATCCATGAATATATTAATTTCTCGTTATTTCGTTAAATTTTAATGCTAAGCTTGCTGTTGGCCTTTTATATGTTTGTGATTTGCTTCCGGTATACTAAGCTAAATCGGAAGCACAAATAACCTTAATTCCCTCTATTGGCAATTAGCTGATTATTTTCCTAGCAGCGCAAAACCAAAATTGCTACCTACTTTAAGGCTTAATTGGAACTGTTATACTGACAATTAACCCTCACTCAATAACTTAAACAACATTTTTCGTATAACATACCATACACATTCTAATTTTTAATAACTAATACATTTAACAATAAATACATAATTTTCTTTCCTATATCTAATATTATTAAATTTTCCTTTTTGTGAACTATTTTTTTTTTCTCTTTTTGCTTTTAATAAAAAAAAAATATTTTATTTTTCGTTACTTTTTCCGCGTTCCTCTTTTCAAGGCAGACTATTATTTTATGGGTTACCTGGACACATATATTCTTTCGGGTTTATTTTCTTTTCTCTCCCTTCTAAGTCGGAATTCTTCCTTTATGTTTACCGGATGACTTCCTTCTTCCTCTTGGCAGGGTACCCAATCAGTTCTTGCTATGGCCGGGGTTGTTTCTTTATTTTTCTTCAATTTTTTTATTTCTTTGGTTAGCGAAAAAAAATTTTCTTATATTTCCTTTTTTTTATGTTTAATTATCCTCTTTTCGGATTACTTTAAAGAAAAACTAATTTTCTTGGCGTACTGCCACCACTTTTGTTTAAAATTTTTTTTTTCAATAGTCTATTAATTTTTGTTTCAGGTCCTTTTGCACCCTTCGAATTTTCTTTTTAAAAAGCCCCCTTGCTGACTCTTTACAAAACCTTTTATACCTCCTCTATTTTCCAATTTTTCCTGTTTTTTTCCAGAATTCCTTTCCAAGAATTTGGTTCCAAAATATGTTTTTCCGTTTCAACAGTTTCTATATATATTTTTTTTTTCTTTGGGGATAACCGGTTTTATTGTGTCTTCCTTATTGGATACATCTATCCTTATCTACCGCATTCGCTTTTAACAGGGTCTTATATCTTTATGTACATTTATATTTCTCTTGTCCTTTTTTTTCAAAACAACAACTATATTTTTTTTTTTTTTTGAATGAATATGCCTACTCTGCTTTCAATTCGCCGCTCTATCTACTCATTTCAACCAACTGTATTCTGTGTATAACAATAAAGAAATGCATATCTGTACACAGTTTTAGCACCCATAAGTTTCCTGCACTGTTTATTATTATTCTACCTCAGCTATCTATCAATAAAATTGTTTTATAATTTTTTATTTAGAAATTTATTTTTAAGCAAACACGCAAATAAATTAGCTCAAATGGCTCTACATAATAACAAGCCTGAGTGTACATCTGCCAGCACTAAGTGACCATTCCACCAGACACAAGAAAAATAAAGACAAAATTCAATCACATTGCATGTGAGGCGCCTGGCCCCTCCATGTTCATATTCCCGCAACAAAACTCCGAATTCAACGACTGGTGGTCGGTGGAGACGGTGTGCGAGTGTTTCGCTCTTCAATGGCCCAACGCGGGGAACTCCCATGACCCTGAAGAGTCTCATGTTCCATCACAGATCTAGCCGGGCAACACCAGGTAAAATCCGCAATATTTGGTTTTCCTATTACCCTAATATTATGTTTTTGTTATTTAAGACCCCGCCGTGAATAAACTTCCGAAAACTCATATACCGCAAAAAAAAAAATTAATTCAACCCCCTTTTGAAGACCTTGCACTCTTTCCAATTGTTTTCTCAGGGGTAACACAAATGTAGATGCACCCATTTAGTTTGTTTATTTATAAATATTTCATATTACCAATATTTTTATTGGTAGAATACTATACGGAGTACTTATTTAATTAATTCGAACGTCTTTTTAGGCAAAAAAAATTTTTTTAAACATCTACTTAGTTAAGGTGACCAACTATTTTTTATTCAAAATGAGTACAGTTTGCAAGTGTTTTTCATAGGTGAAAAAAAGATGAAAAAACGATAAAAACTTTATTTTCTTTTAAAAACATATTTTTCTTCGGAGTGGATTTTTTTTGTAAATGAGGATGTTCGTCTAATAATGTAGCCACATTCGAACAACTTTCATTTTGCATATTAAATTTGACTGTTAAGACGGCAGATAATGTTTTTACAGAAAGTTGCGACTTCTCACTGCTCCAATAATCATTCCCTAGTGAAAATACCCTTTCAACAGCAGTATTAGTGCCTGGACACTAGATAAATAAATTCAACTTTTATTTTATTTTGTACACCTCAAATCTTGTTAACTTGAACAAAAAGTACGAAATTTTTGGTTTGCTACGTGGTCTAATAATTAGGTCTGCTTATCAATACAACAATAAAAAACGACATGCATTTTTTTTGTGTAAACTTATCACAATATTGTCAAAAAAAGCTGTCTACAAAACAAATAAAATGTGGTTTGTACATATGTATGTATTTATTGGTTATGCAAAAACAAAAAGCATAACGTAAACAAAAATATTCAAGATGCCGGCCAAAAATGTAAGCAACTTTTGACAAGATTGCGCAGTTTACCATTTTTTGCAGATTATTTAACGGTCAAAACACAACCCTACAAAAACCATATTCTTTCTTGCGCAGACCTGATTATTAGACCATGGTTTTCTCTAACTTCAAATTAATTAAACAGAAAGGGAATTCCCATAAAACTTTTCCGTACATACTACGCATACGTCAAGGCTGTCAGGCATGCCGTAGCAGTGATGCCAACTCTGAAAACATCAAAAGTAATGTGCATGATGTAATAAACAAGATGGCAGTGCTACGAAAGCTCACTATTTTTGGCTCTACTTATTAGGTCGCTTCAAATGTCAAAGAGCTGTTTTTCTGGTTATATTTTTGACAGCTTAAGTTAGCTAGCCGTTACTTTTTCTCGTGCTGCCAATTTCTTGTTTTCTCCTGCTGCCACCTTGTTTATTACATCATGCCACTGTGAGCCCATGGAAATAAGGTAAAAACGGGTAAAAATTAAAAAATGTTTTAGAAAAACAAATGAGTATAAAATTATACAAATGAGTACTTTCAGAGTACAGTATTTGAAAAGAGTACGGTTTGCGAAAAAAGAGTACAAAACTCAGTAACTTAGTTCTCTGAACTGTGTCATTTTACTTTTTTTTTTCCTTTTTTTTATTTTTGGGTTTCGCCTCTATCCGGATTACTCATTGCCTAACCGAGGGGTACGGAATTCTGAAACTTAATAGAAAAAATCACAGAATTCTTCAAATTCATCTTAATTCTGACGGTTGATATTACGGGAAGTATATATTATTTAGTCATCTATAATATGAATTATTACTTTTTATATCCATTTCCTTCCTTTCAGGTACGATTAGTCTAAATCTTTGCTTACATCGCAATTACACTCTTAAACTATATTGCACTAAGAAAGAAAACAGAAAAGGACATCACTCTTAACCTATTCATATCACAGATGTTTATCACAGGGTTTTTATGTTTATAAACTACATCTATTGCACTGGCGGTATGTAAAATATTATGTTAAGAAAAAAATATCAGGTACTTTAGCTAGACTTTTATCATAGATGTTTGATTGTTTTCAAGTAAATCTTGTTGACTTGCAACGGACTTGTCTTAATTATATATTGCACTATTTTAAAGTTTGGCTAGGCCATTGGATTTATATCCTAATATCTTTAATGTGATATACCCCCAAACTTTTCCCTTGTAGTGACTCTAGCTCGTACATGTTGTTACCTACGGGACGTACCACTCTACACCTCAGAAATTTCCGACAGAATTTTGCATTTCGGTTCTTCGCAAAGTCACTCAATACATTATTTCGCCGGTATACTTCCTGACCAGGTTTAAAGGTTACCTTCCGTGCTCTTTTGTTGTAATTTATTGCGCTCCTTTCATATGCATTTCTCATGTTCTCTTTTATTTGTTCTCTTATTATGTCCACTTTGTCTGATTTATTCATTTGTATGATCTGATGATCCGTCAGCGACTGTAATTTCCTCGCAAGCTTATATTCTGCTCCACTGGAATACATATGGTATCCAAAAAGCGCAAAGAATGGAGTGTACCCTGTCGCTGCGTGTATTGCTGTTCTTAACGAACATTCTATTTCGAATAGATAGAGATCCCAGTCCCTGTGGTCCTCATTTAGATAGGCTCGAATGGCGTTAAGTACAGATTGGTTTACTCTTTCACTTGAGTTGCTTTGCGGTGAGTAGACTGCTGTTTTTAGGTGTTGAATGTGGTAGGTTTTCATTAGTCTTTCAAAACTTTTCGCAGTAAATTGAGATCCATTGTCGCTGTGGATGATTTCTGGAACCCCGAACTTGTGAAAAATTTCGTGAACTAAGAAGTTTATTACATTGCCTGTAGAAGCTTCTTTCATTGCTTTTAAGAATGTAAATTTTGTGAAATGGTCGACCACTATAAAAATAAAACAGTTGCCATTTTTTGACCTGGGATATTTCCCCATGACATCAACATATAGTTTTTGAAACGGCCTCTCGGTGATTACTTGTTTTCCGATTTCTGGTCTCATGTTGTAATTTGTCGGCTTCGTTTCTTTGCACGTTGGCAGTTTTTTATATACATTTTCACTTGGAATGCCATTTTTGGCCAATAGAAAAATCTCTTTAATCTTCCTATAGTTTTTGTCACGCCCCCATGCGTTGATGTTACTGCGGTGTGGGCTTTTTCTATTATAGCCTGTGTAATGTTCGCAGGAATCCACAACTTCCACTTGTTCTCATCTTCTTCTTGTTCAAATGCCTCCTTCTTGAAAACCATGCCATTCTCGACTTTGAGATCGGGCAGATGATCTTTGTTTTTTTCAATGTTTGTTATCAGATCGCGGTACTCATCACTTTCAAATTCGGTGGTTTCGAAATCAAAAATATCTTCCATGTTTACTTCTTCGACGTTTTCCTCAGCGGGTAATCGGGACAACATGTCAGCCACTATATTGTCTGATCCTTTCCGATGCATAATTTCGAAGTCGAACGCTTGAAGTTGTAAAGACCAGCGTGCTAGCCTGCCCGTTAAATCTTTTAGTGACATTAGCCACTTGAGACTGGCATGGTCTGTCACTATGGTGAACGGCATCATTTCAACATATGGCCTGAATTTTTTTACAGCCATTACGGCAGCTAGACACTCTTTTTCTGTTACACTGTAGTTCTTTTGACAATTATTTAACTTCTGGGAATAAAATGCAATCGGATTTTCATCATTGCTTTCACTGAGCTGATACAAAACAGCTCCTATACCATATTCACACGCATCGCATTGTATGTAAAATCTCTTGGAGAAATCAGCATGTTTTACAACTGGCGCAGATGTTAGTGCTCTCTTTAATTTCTCAAATGCGGCTATAGCTTCAGAAGTCATGTTGAATTTTTTTGCTTTTTTCAGGGTATCGGTAAGTGGTGCTGATATTGAAGCGAAATCTTTAATGAACCGACGATACCAGCCCGCTGTTCCTAAGAAACTACGCACCTCCCTAGGAGACTTTGGTATTTTTATTTCTCTTATCGCTTTAACTTTATTGGGGTCTGTTCTCAACATTCCACCCCCTACAATAAATCCAAGATACTTTAGTTGTTGGAAACAGAATTGAGACTTTTTTGGGCCTATAGTAAGGTTGGCGTTTTTCAGACATTGAACTACTTCTTTCAACAACTCTAAATGCTTTTCAAAATTATAGGCGATTATTAGCAAATCGTCTAGGTAGACGAAAACATTTTGCTTCATCTTTTGGGGTATCACTTTGTCCATTAGTCGGCAAAGTCTTTGAGCGGCGTTGCAAAGACCGAACGGCATCACTCTGAACTGATAGAGTGGACGCCCCGCGACGGTGAACGCTGTATATGGCTTACTTTCTTGTTCTAATTCTATTTGCCAGAACGCAAACTTGAGATCAACGCTACTTATATAGTATGTCTCATCGATTCTGCTGAGAATGCCATCAATATTCTGCAAAGGATATGCGTCCTTCACAGTTACCTGGTTTAGCTTTCTGGCATCTAAGCAGAACCTATTTTTGCCAGGTTTCCTCACCACTGTTGTCCTGTTACTCCACGGACTTTCACTTTCCTCTATTACGTTTAAAGCTAACATCTCATCGATTTCTTTGTAGACAATGTTCTGAACGGCTGGTGAAATCGGATAGTACTTATCCTTAACTGGTTCTGCGTCTTCAACTAACGTGATATTATGCTTTTCTAGCGGCGTGCAACCTAAACCTTGTTTTTCAAATGCCGGGAACAATTCTATAACTTTATTCAATTCTTCTGTCTGTGAATCCGTTAGAGTGTGTGGATGCAATTTGTTGTCATCAGACTGAAATTTTTCTGAAACTTTTTCTATATTTATCACTGTCATACCTATGATTTCGGGAGCCAATTCAAATGCACTCCAGAAATGTACACCCAAGTAGGCTCTCTGTTCTAGATCAGGGCACAGATAAAATCTGATTTTTCTACCCTGTCCCTTAAATTCTACTTCGGTACATATCTTTCCTAGTAATCTGTGGCTCTGACCACTCGCAGTAGTAATGTGTGAAAAAATCGGTTCTATATTCATTTTTAATTTTTCTAATAATTCCCTACAATTTTTACCTAAGATGCTAACAGACGCGCCAGAATCCAGCAAACCAGTTACTATTTCGTCTTGTATTTTGAATTCCGCATATGGCCTGGGGTCTGTTGTTTTTAACGTTACTGTGTTAATAGTTTTGATTACTAATTTTCGCATTTTCTTTCTTTCTGCAAACTTGTCTCTTAATTTTTGGATTCGTCTTGATGGTGTTGATTTTTGTTCAAGTTCCGCATTAAATATCTGTTCTCTAACTGTCTCATAATTTCTTCTCCTTTCTTCCAGTGTATATTGATGTCGGTTTCGAGGTATGATTTTATTAAACTGTTTTATTTCGTTTATTAAATTTATATTGTTGTTTTCTTTTAAGGCTCCTTCTCAACTTGCGGGACTGTGGTTGAACGATGGTTCCCTGCCTTCCCGTCGTTCCTGGAAAAATTTTTACTTTTGCAGGTGACACAATTTGGGGCGATCACATCTGGTTTTCCACACCGGTAGCAGAAAATGCTTCTTTCATTCGCTGGACAGTCCATGAAAACATGTCCTTTTTTGTGACAGTTCCAGCAAATTGAAGGACTTTTCTCCAACACCTTTTTACCACTACTCTTTGCGGCGAACATCTCATCTACAAACTGATTATCTCCAGGCTCGGGATCAGAAACCTCTTCACAAAGCTCATTAATCATCTGTCTCGGATAACGGCTACTCTGTAGTTGCTGTGGACGATTCTCGCGCCTCAGGCAAAATATTCTCAATTCTTCTACTGATGTGGCGCTCGTACTATCCTTCCTATGCTTTCTCTTAGATTTCTTTTTATCATCTTAATCATTTCTGATTCAGGCATGGATATGAAAAGTCTGGAACGAAGTTGTGACATTGAAAAGAAAAATGCATCGATTGACTCTCCGGGTTGCTGTCTTCTTTCTACCATGTCCCTCATCAATTCGAAGCTTGACCGGGAGGATTGTTATTGTTTTAGCAGCGCTGATTTCAACGTGGTCCACTCAGTAACCAAATTGGTTTGAATATACAGCCAATACCATTTTTCGGCTGGGCCTTTTACCAGTAGGTGAAAATTGTCTAAAACTTCTTGCCACGAAATACCATACTGGTTTTTCAACTTCTCCAGCCGAAAAACAAAATCTTCAATTGCAAATTTGTTTTGGTCACCATCAAATTCCAGTCCCCATTTTTCATAATTTCTATTCCTATTCTATGCGCGCGAAGATTGGGATGCTTGCCCATCATTTCCTACGCTCTCGGCACCAGGTTGGCCATCGTCGGATGTTTTTGATACATTAAGACGATTGGTTTCCAAAATTTTTTTATTGTCTTGCTGTGTCTGCTGGACTACTAAGCTTAATCTGCTCACAGTTTCTGTCAATTGCATCATTGATTTTTTTATCTCATATATCTGTGAATTCATCCCTTGCTCTACTAATTGCCTTGCCGACTGGTCATCGTTCTCTACTCTTGGTATTCTACGTAATCCTGTGGTAGTACTGGGATCAGTATAAGCCGTGGGCAACAGGTATTGAGTTGGAGGTGCTCTGTTAGCTGTTGACATAATCGTTTCAGAGAGATCCTGGATCTGCTCATTCTGACGCCTATCTTCATTCATACTGGATGTTTTTCTCGGTTTGTGTCTGCCTTTAGGCGGAATGTACTTATGGATTTTAAATGCTACGTGTGGTGTTAACCTATTTTGATTTATTTGTAGGTGTCTTTATGGGAGTTACCTTTTTTGGGCTATTTTCACTCATTCCCTACCAATCGGACCAAGAAAATAAAAAAAAATTTGTACTCAAAAGAAAGTTGGTTGAAATTTGTATAAGCAATGGCGGCACGACGGAACAGTATTGAAGAAAGAATTATATCACCCAGAAAGAGTTTGCGATCTCAATTTATGAAAATTCAAAAATAATCAATTAACTAACTCGATAAAATAAAAATCTATAATTTAATAAATCACTAAAAAGAAATATAAATAAATCAATCAACTAAATTAAAAGGTAAAAAAAAATTAATAATGATAATTCAATAAATAAATAGATACGAATAAATAATTAATCAAACAACTACAAATACAAGACAAGAATTAATCACTATTTTAAGAAATTCTCTGACTATAGACTAGATTATATGTATATAAAAAAATAACTACCTAAAAAAAATACCTAAATATGCACGGTCAAACGAAATAAATGTTTGGCAATAAGTTTAGTTTCAAAAATCAAATGAATAATATATTATTAAAGATTGAACGAGATTATTATTTTCTTTAACCTATTTATATGATAAAAAAAAATGATTTTCTACTCAAATTTCTTTTATTATATTTTTCTAAACGGGTGACGATGGACGGAATATAAGGTTCAGCTGTTATAAATATACATATATATGTATCTACGTGGATCAAGTGGTATTAAACAATTTTAATAATAACTTTTCACATTCCAATTTAAGTCGGCCCTGGCACTATCAACTGTATCTTATCTTTCCAGTGAGCTACGAGTGGATTTTGGTTTCATTAGATACTTCGTACCTCGTCTTGTCTATTCTCGACGAGAGGCTATCTACTAAACCCCAAAATTTTACTTAAATCATGTAAAAACAAGCAAAAACGGTAAGCTAACAATTTACAGGTAACAAATCACAATACATTCACAGATCTCTTCAATCTCATGAGCTATTGTCTTTATTTGCTCCCAGGTTTCTAGTTGAGACTAACTGGATGATTCAGTCTGTTCCTATGTACTACACCTCAATGCTTTCGAAGTTCATTTAGTGGATACGCAGCGAAAAGTATTCCCCATCCAGCTGTCCATGGGCTATTGTAATTGATTTTACTGGGCTATTGCAACGTGCTCCGATGTTTCCGCACAGTAATCTTCATAAAAATTTGTTTGGGCGCCATTTATGTTACAAACCGGTTGACCTGGCGAGGTTTCCAGTTAGCTCAGCTTCGGATCGCTTCACACCCTCCGGAGGTTCCAACCCTACTCGCCAGTCGCGTGTCTGAACACAAAACATTGTAAATACTAACAAAACAAAACAAAAGGATACCACATGAAATTGTCATAGGAGATAGATGTGTTTTCCCCTACTATGCCCAGCACACCTTGTCGCGATAAAACCTCAAATTATATTTCCAGCGACCCACTTTAAAGCCTGAACTTTACCTTTTATTATCGTTCCATCGTCACCACATTAATTATTTAGCCACTCATATTTTTTCTTTAAAAATTATAATAATATCTTTTTATTTACATGTTAAACCTAATCTAATATAAAAATCATTATCTTAAATCTATCTTTAAAATATATAACAATTTTTTTTTCAGATATATATATATATACTTAAATATTTATTTATTTTTTTTTCTTTCTTAACCTTAAATTTATTCCCACACATATAATGGCCTACACAAAAAAATTCCAACTTTTTTTGGCTTATTAATTTACTTTTTACTAATCTACCCTGAAGGAGCTCCCTAAGACTAGAAAAATCCACGAATATATTAATTTCTCGTTATTTCGTTAAATTTTAATGCTAAGCTTGCTGTTGGCCTTTTATATGTTTGTGATTTGCTTCCGGTATACTAAGCTAAATCGGAAGCACAAATAACCTTAATTCCCTCTATTGGCAATTAGCTGATTATTTTCCTAGCAGCGCAAAACCAAAATTGCTACCTACTTTAAGGCTTAATTGGAACTGTTATACTGACAATTAACCCTCACTCAATAACTTAAACAACATTTTTCGTATAACATACCATACACATTCTAATTTTTAATAACTAATACATTTAACAATAAATACATAATTTTCTTTCCTATATCTAATATTATTAAATTTTCCTTTTTGTGAACTATTTTTTTTTTCTCTTTTTGCTTTTAATAAAAAAAAATATTTTATTTTTCGTTACTTTTTCCGCGTTCCTCTTTTCAAGGCAGACTATTATTTTATGGGTTACCTGGACACATATATTCTTTCGGGTTTATTTTCTTTTCTCTCCCTTCTAAGTCGGAATTCTTCCTTTATGTTTACCGGATGACTTCCTTCTTCCTCTTGGCAGGGTACCCAATCAGTTCTTGCTATGGCCGGGGTTGTTTCTTTATTTTTCTTCAATTTTTTTATTTCTTTGGTTAGCGAAAAAAAATTTTCTTATATATCCTTTTTTTTTTTTTATGTTTAATTATCCTCTTTTAGGATTACTTTAAAGAAAAACTAATTTTCTTGGCGTACTGCCACCACTTTTGCTTAAAATTTTTTTTTTTCAATAGTCTATTAATTTTTGTTTCAGGTCCTTTTGCACCCTTCGAATTTTCTTTTTAAAAAGCCCCCTTGCTGACTCTTTACAAAACCTTTTATACCTCCTCTATTTTCCAATTTTTCCTGTTTTTTTCCAGAATTCCTTTCCAAGAATTTGGTTCCAAAATATGTTTTTCCGTTTCAACAGTTTCTATATATATTTTTTTTTTCTTTGGGGATAACCGGTTTTATTGTGTCTTCCTTCTTGGATACATCTATCCTTATCTACCGCATTCGCTTTTAACAGGGTCTTATATCTTTATGTACATTTATTTTTCTCTTGTCCTTTTTTTTCAAAACAACAACTATATTTTTTTTTTTTTTTGAATGAATATGCCTACTCTGCTTTCAATTCGCCGCTCTATCTACTCATTTCAACCAACTGTATTCTGTGTATAACAATAAAGAAATGCATATCTGTACACAGTTTTAGCACCCATAAGTTTCCTGCACTGTTTATTATTATTCTACCTCAGCCAAGGTATATTAATTATAAGGTAGTCGCATTAGCTAAAATTGACATCAGCTGATTGATTTTTTGTTGTCAAAACTTTGTTATGTTTTTATAAAAATATTGTGACATTTTTTTTATTTAATCAAAATTTAAAAAAGTGAAAAAACAAGCGTGAAAAATTTTTAATATATAATTAAAATTAAAAATATCGGTTAAAATGCGTGTATGTAGTGTCTGCAAAAAAAATTTGCAAAGGGGGAAGGAAAGTTGTTCCAACACCCAAATAAAAGACACATCCTGATTTTATACATACATCTATCAACACCTTTTTGTTTTCTGTATTGTAAATAATTTTAACTTATATTTTTATTTTATGCAATTGATTTTTTTTTTTAATTTAATTTTTGTTTTGTTTACACATCACATTTTGACAACAGCCAAGTTTTTACACTAGCAAAATGCCTGTTGTTTTTGTGACATTGTATTTGTTTTAGGGACAAGACTACCTTATTTATTATACCATGACCTCAGCTATCTATCAATAAAATTGTTTTATAATTTTTTATTTAGAAATTTATTTTTAAGCAAACACGCAAATAAATTAGCTCAAATGGCTCTACATAATAACAAGCCTGAGTGTACATCTGCCAGCACTAAGTGACCATTCCACCAGACACAAGAAAAATAAAGACAAAAGTCAATCACATTGCATGTGAGGCGCCTGGCCCCTCCATGTTCATATTCCCGCAACAAATATTAAATTAAAATTATGATTATAAAATTAATACTAATATTTAAACAGAACAGATAAAAAAAATTCAAATTAGATATTTCGTTCAATTTACATAACTAATTTAAGTCAAAAATTGTATAACAAATACTTCTTTTAAGTTAAAGGTTTAAATTTAAAATTGTGAATCGGTAATTTTCAGTTGTTTTAAGGAAAAAACTATATATATGTATATGTACTGTATTTGACACAATTGCTTATGTACATACATATATGACAAAAAAAATATCGAATGGCTAACGTTGCTTTATCCGATCGGTTTTACCCGGACACAAGCACAATCTTAATATAATCAATCAAATCCTTTTGATTGCTTTTATCGTCACAATTATGTAGATATGAAGGTAGTTTATTGACACAACCAAGATGAAATTGAATTAAAACTGCGATATTTTACAGATGAACCAGTTAGATTAGTATGCTGCGTGGAACTCGAAAACCTCACTTTCTTTGGAATTATTTCAGACTTAATCCAATAATCACCGCAATTAATCTTGAAAATTCTGAACAGCAAAATCAAATATTAAATTTTCTCCGAAACAACTATTTCACAATTCAAGTTTATACTTTTTATGAATGAAAATATTTTAAAAATTTTCTAATAAAATAACAAATGATATTTAAAAAAAAAAATATTTCAAAATATCAGACATACTCGTATATGTAATTACATACATTTAACTTTCAGCAAGTAAAATTTTCTAGAGTCACACAAAAAAATTCATAAAAATACAACAAGTAAATCAAATTTACTGAAACAAGTCGCCATCACAAACTAAAGAATGCTAAGGGCCTAACAGTCGTTATTAAAGATATACAGCCTTATGCAAAAAAAATCTTAATTGAGGTTTGAAGTTGGTGTTACCAGCGACTTTAAGTCTAACAAGCCTTTGTTAAAAAATAGTATGCAAAAACACCATATTAACTAGTGTATTCTTTAATAAATTTAACATGTTGATACTGGCAATACCACCATTCTCTCTTGTCTCTTTATAGTTAACGATGCAAAAACACGATTCTTAATTCATCCGGATATTCGGATATATTAATACATTTTTGAATAGTTTTAATATAAAATTAAATTGTAAAGTTGTAAATTATTATTTATATTATATAACAACATAAACTAAATACATTTATGGTAATGTAAAATAATTAAATACGGCTATTTTTGTTAAGGATTTAAATTACTTCAAATAATCGGATAAAAATTTTAATCCGATTATTTGAAGTACGAGCTTTGTTAACTTTTGTTGGTTGTACATATGTACATCACTAAAAAGTTCTGTAGATTTCCATTACTTTGCTAAGTAATTTTTGGCAAATATTTTGAAGATTTAATAAAAAATGGATAAAACCGAGGATATTAAAAGAAAAAGATCCGAAAATTTGAACGAAGAGGACAAAGTAAGTAAAGCTATTGTTATAAGTGAGTAAAAGTTTTTGTTGAAATACTTGTGAATTCTTTGGATGATATATAACTCCCTCGTGGTCTACTTCACCACCGGTTTTTTAAATTTTTATATGGGTTCCGTCAATGGCCCCGATAACAGTAGGAAAATTGCGTATTTCTTTAAATGTTTTAGATATTCTTACTTCTTCTATAGATGAAAGCATTTTGATTTTGTCTTTTGCAAGTTTCGCAATGGCGTGGGAGACTTAAGACCAAATTCTGCTTACCGTGGCTTGGGAGAGGCCATGAATATCACCTGCATCACCCAGCATCTTAAAGTACAATTTGTCTTCTATTTATCAAGTACATGCATATGTATGTACATATGTATGCATCATAGAATATGAGACCTACCTCTCTTCTTCACCAAGTGCGCAAAGCTACTAAAACTTGCAATTCCGCTGATGTGTCGCATCCTCTACTGTCCAATAATATATCTTTTTTTATTAAATTTGTAATTTTTTTTACAGGTTCTTTGTTGAATCGGTATTTTTTCTAAATTCCGTGTTAGGAAGAAAGAATGGGTCAACCCTCCCCTTGTATATTCTCGGTCGACTGGAGTTGGAAATTTCTGTGCTGTATTATGTTTAAGTGCAACAGAATTAAAAAAAATTTTCGTATCACGAATTAACTTACCAATTCTTGTAATAAAATTTAATGTTTCCATATTTTACACAATTAACCACAAAAATTTATTATTTTTAACAACTTTTTATAAAAAGGTGTACATTTAAACAAATGAATGTCAGCAGCACAGAATGTCATTTTACTGTAATTTAGGTTTAGAGTAAGGGTCCACGTACTTTAAAATTTCAACATTTAATAAGGCGTTAAAGTCTGCAAATTAAGCTAATAATCGTTTGTGAATAATACTTTAAGGAATTTTGCTTAATTGTGGATATTAAACCTACTTTAACTTTTTCTGAATAACACTGATAGATTCTAGCGTGGATCCAGAAGAGGTCAAGTCTGGCTTCAAGGTGAAAAATGTTTCAAACGTTAAAAATAGAAAAAAAAATCCCCTAACCAATATTTAGAGTCGATCTACAGCCAGATGACTTAAAAATAAAACAAAGAATCTCACCCAATCTATAATATGAGGTATTTGTTGCACCTAAGAATTACAGTTGAGCAGCCTCATAAAAAAAACTTGACCTATTCAATGCAAGAACTGCCAAGAATTTGGCCACACCAAAACTTATTGCAAGTTGCCTACCGTTTACAAATTGATAGGTGATCCCAAAGCAAAAAAATGTGGCAATTGCAGCGGTTAGCAGTTAGCAATGTGCTTTAACTATAAGGGCTGTCCTCTTAATTCGATTTTTAAGAGTTCGTCAAATAAAAAAACTAATGCTACTCCCCAGTAAATACATTTACTCTCAAAATATCCTGTATGATGCTGGAAATGTTGAAAATGCAATCTACCATGTGGCAGGCTGTATTAAACAAACCATGAACTTAAAAAATCTGTTTTTGGAACGCAAACGGCATCTGCCAACATAAAAATGAAAAAGAATATTTCCTTCTGGATGAACTGTAGAAAAATAAAAACCAATACTTTTAATAAGGTTTGCTAATAAATGAACTTGTGGTGACTCAAAAACTACCTTTTTTAACTTCGCTGAAAAAATGTCAATTGTCATGCTAGCAACATTTGACTAACACACACGCGTTTCTTTTTTTGCTTAGCACACATCGTAAAAGTTATACCTTAAAATTAACTTGTAATTTTAATTTAATAAATATTGAATTTTGAATTTATAAATAATAGAACGCCTTCTGTTTAACTTAAAACCCCCATAAAGTGGTGACCCCGACGTCGCATGAAAAAAATTTCAACATGCAGAACACTGAAGACAGCAACGCCGAAAAAAATGAGCAAGCAGCCCCATCGCTGAATGCGGCTGGAAGCAACGAATCCACAACCATTAACCGCATAGCCGTGAAGGTTCCACCGTTTTGGCCAGCGCATGCGGAAATTTGGTTGGCTCAAGTTGAGGCGCAATTCGTTGTTGCAGGTATTACAAGTGACGTTTCAAAATTCAACACTGTAGTAGCGGCAATTGAGTCAAACGTGCTCGTGCAAATTTCTGACGCCATTTTAAACCCGCCAGAAAATAACAAGTACGAAAACTTGCGAAAATGTATATTGGAGCGCTACTGTGAAAGTGAGCAAAAAAAGACGCAAAAGCTGTTGTCGGAAATCGACCTGGGCGACAAAAAACCGACTCAGCTTTTGAATGAGCTAAGTGCGTTGGCAAAAGATAAAGTGACGACAGACTTTTTGAAGTCGCTGTGGTTACAGCGTTTGCCAGCACAGGTCCGCGCAATTTTGCAAGCTTCCGATGTCAGCTTGTCTGAATTGGCAAAGTTAGCGGACAAAATTATGGAGGTAGGGGAGTTCCAGCACATAGCCAGTGTGTCAGCAACACCTCAAGGCACTAACACTGAATTTCAAAAACGCCTAGAACGAATCGAGAGGCAAATAAATAGCCTTTGCACTCGCGGCACTGAACACAAAAGGCGAACACGATCGAGTTCTAATAGTCGGCGTAAGCCAGAAGAAGTTACGGAGCATTGCTGGTATCACCGAACGTTTAAAGATAAGGCGACAAAGTGCCGTGAACCCTGCTCATATAACCGGAAAATTACAAAAAACTAAAATCATCTTCCGATCTTACGGGCGAATCTGAAGATGCTTATCAAATAGCCCGTCTAATAATTAACGACAACATATCAAAGCAAAATTTTTTAATCGACACAGGTGCCGACGTGTCAGTCTTGCCAACAAGTAGCGTGAAATTTACGAATGCAGGTGGTGCAAAAAAGCTGTATGCGGCAAATGGATCGCTCATCAAAACAAATGGCGAAAAGCGATTGACTGTTTCCTTAGGCCTGCGTCGCAACTTTACATGGACCTTTTGGGTAGCCGAGGTTAACTGCCCAATAATAGGATCCGATTTTTTAAATTATTATGACCTTTTGGTTGATGTTAAACGGGGTAAGCTAGTCGATCGTACCACTCTTCTCGAAGTAGGGGGCCGTACAACACCCTCTAGTTGTGTCCGGGTTTTAGCCTACGACAAACACGACAATTACGCTCAGCTGTTACACGAGTACAGAGATCTCGCTACAATGTGCGACAATAAAGGACCCAATAACTCCTTAATCACGCATCACATTACAACAAAAGGTCCACCAACATATGCTAGGGCACGACGTCTTGCGGGTGATAAGCTCATGGCAGCGAAGAAAGAGTTTGAGCATTTGATGAAGTTGGGCATTTGCAGGCCTTCCAAAAGTAATTGGGCCAGCCCACTACATTTGGTAAAAAAGCCTAATGGGGATTGGCGTCCGTGTGGAGACTACCGCGCTCTTAACAATATAACGGTTCCAGATAGGTATCCAATACCCTATCTGCGTGACGTCACGAGTATACTGTTCGAAATAAATATTTTTTCCTCAATAGATTTGCAACGAGCCTATCACCAGATCCCCGTAGAGCCCTGCGACATCCCTAAGACGGCCATCATAACGCCGTTCGGCCTTTTTGAATTTTGTTGCATGACATTTGGTCTGCGCAATGCCGCCCAAACTTTTCAGCGCCACATTAATGAAGTTTTGAGGGGATTGGATTTTGTTTTCGCGTACATAGACGACATCCTGATCGCATCGGCGTCAAAGGCAGAGCACGAGAAACACCTCCGCATTGTATTAGAACGTCTCCGACAGTCTCATCTGTTCGTCAATTTCGACAAGTGTCAATTCGGCAAAAGCGAACTTCAATTTTTAGGTCACACAATCAGCAGGGCCGGACTCGCCCCACTTAGCAGCAAAGTCGACGCAATTCGTAATTTTGAAAAACCGAAAATCGCCAAAAATTTAAAGAAGTTTCTGGGCATGTTGAATTTTTATCGTCCTTTTATACCACACGCAATTAAAAGTCAGAAAATTTTGCTGGATTTAATTCAAGGGAATAAAAAAAATGACAACAGTAGTATAAATTGGACAGCAGAGGCAATCACAGCTTTTGAGACTTGCAAAAATGACATCATAAACGCCACCCTGTTAAACTATATGGCACCAAACGCTTCTCTAACCTTAACTACAGATGCTTCCGATGACGCTGTGGGAGCTGCTTTACACCAGGTAGTTGGAGATCAAGTACAGCCCCTGGGATTCAGACAAAAAAATGAAAAGGCATCACCACGACGAGCTCGGCAACTAGATCTTATCAGCCAATATACAACCAACATTCGTCATTTGCCTGGAGCAGAAAATAACGTAGCTGATTTGCTTTCTCGAATTAACGCGATATCGAGCTTAAAAGTAAATTTTGATGAAATGGCCGAACAACAGAGCAAAGACGACGAGCTACAAAAATTGCTTAACGACACCAATACATCACTAAAACTCACAAAATTGCCAATCCCTAACTCCACTGGGGGACTTTATTGTCATGTTGAAAATAACAAAGTGAGACCGTACGTACCCAAAAATTATCGCCAAAAAATTATTGAAAAGATGCACTCGCTCTGCCACCCAGGTATAAGAGCTACGAAACAATTAGTTTCCAGTAACTACGTGTGGCGGTCAATGTCAACAGACGTGGCTGCATTTGTTCGTGCATGCATACCGTGTCAAAAGGCGAAGGTACAACGTCATACAAAATCTGCGATAAGCAATTACACCCCTGTTGATGCTCGTTTTGAACATATAAACGCAGACATTATCGGACCACTGCCGTCATCGAATGGTTTTCGATATTGTCTGACTTGTATAGACCGTTTCACTAGGTGGCCCGCAGCGATACCACTAGAGGACATAACGGCAGAAAGCATTGCAACAGCGCTATTAAAAGGGTGGATCGATATGTTCGGCGTACCCCTACGCATTACAACAGACTTGGGAAGGCAATTTGAGTCATCCATTTTCAATGAGCTAACAAAGCTGTTGGGCGTCAAACATTTACGAACAACGCCATACCACCCGCAAGCCAACGGCATCATCGAGCGCTGGCACCGCACACTAAAAGCAGCGATAAAGTGCACTGAAACGAACGATTGGACATCAGCGCTACCAATGATTTTGTTAGGCATGCGATCAACAGTAAAAAACGACATCGGTTTAAGTCCGGCGGAACTGGTTTTCGGTGCCCCATTACGTGTTCCTGGAACATTTTTTATTCCGTCAAAAGGAAACAGAAATGAAACCGAATTTATGCAAACGCTCCGTAATGTAATTTCAAAGCTGCCAACAACAAACCCAACTCGTCATGGGTTAAGTAATAGTTTCGTGCAACCAGCGTTATCTGAATGCAAATACGTATTTGTTAGAGTGGATCGAGTACGAATACCTTTGGAGCCCAGCTACGAGGGGCCTTTCGAAGTTTTAGCTAGGCGGGATAAATTTTTCGTCATTAGAATGCACCAGCGAGAAGCAAAAATTTCTGTGGATCGTTTGAAGGCAGCTTATATTTTCTGCGAGGAGACCGCAGCGTCAAACCCACCTCAAACCGAAGTTTATGATGAACCCATCCGTACAGTTTCACCGCCTACAGAAACCAACAACGCAACGCAGGACCCTACTGCACAGACCACAGAGAACACTGCCGTACAAACACCGCGCGCAACCTCATCCGGACGGCGAGTCAAAATTCCAGCAAGATATCGTTAATAGCTTAACTAGGAGGAGGGTATTGTGGTGACTCAAAAACTACCTTTTTTAACTTCGCTGAAAAAATGTCAATTGTCATGCTAGCAACATTTGACTAACACACACGCGTTTCTTTTTTTGCTTAGCACACATCGTAAAAGTTATACCTTAAAATTAACTTGTAATTTTAATTTAATAAATATTGAATTTTGAATTTATAAATAATAGAACGCCTTCTGTTTAACTTAAAACCCCCATAAACTTTATTGCTCTGAAGTTACAATCAAAAGTAAGCAATACAATTTTTAGGTAAAGAACAAAAGTAAAAGGGAGAACTTAAGATAAAGGAAAATGCAAAAAGAAAGAATAATAAAAGATGGGATGTAATAAGACGTTGAATAAATCGATGTTCGATTTTTTTTTTTGCATAAATAAGTCTGTCTCTCTCTATTCCATCGGATAAAAATGAAAAAGAATTTTCAGCAAATTGGCGCAAAATTTTTGGGAAATCCTTGTTTTGGAGGACTAATAGTTAATAGTGAATGATAGCTGAATTGAAGAAGACAAAAAGTATATTCAGTGGGAAAATAACGAAGAAAATATAAGTACATTTATGGAATAATGAAAATATTTTCTAAATTTTCTTTGTTTTCAGCAGTAGCAAAAGTGTTATGGATTGCCCGAAAATGGACCATTTTCAAATTTTCCAATAGATCCGGCAAAGTAAGTAATAGTTTTTTTATTTCCAATTGGTAAAAGGAAAACCAATTGCAAAGTGTGTTCAAAAAGTGAAAAAGGTGTATTTAAGACATCAGTTACGTCCCATCAGTGTAATACGTCCAAAGCAGTAATACTTTCCACCGTGAATACTGCTTCGGTACGTTTTTGTTATCGGTTAATGAAAATAATAAGCGTATTGGGACGTGGAACCAATACTTGTAATTGGTGTCATTGTCGGACGTGCACTTGCGTTGGCTTGTTATTGATGGATGCAAATAGACCTTTAATCGTTATATCGTGTATACTTAAAGCGTTGAAAGGTTTCACAAAAATATTCCTCTCGGGAATCTGATGTGGGTATAGTAAACACAAACCATAATTTCAATATAAATTTTAGAATGAAGTGAATATATAAAATTTTTAAAAGGCAAAAACAACATGTTGAGAAATTTTAGAATTTCACATTCTCCATCCATATCAGAATCCCGAGAGAATATTTTTGTAAAATGTTGTAACACTTTAACTGATGTGTGTAATTTATAAATACATAACTGAAAAGGTTGTAAAATTTTTTAAACACCACTAGTGCTGGTGGTATACAACAGCTTTCAGCTTATTTTTCATTTATAAGCCGATTTTAAATGTCTTTGTAGTTCAAAGTAGCATATTGACCGTAATTTCAGACTTCTTCAAAAAGTTTTTAAATTTAAAAATCGTTTGCCAAAATAATTGCAAAACTATTTTTCAAATTTATATTTTTTTATATTTTTCAGACTGTCTTTTTTCACTCTTTTTACTCTAGAGTCTAGACAATGCCAATATTTTTGTGTATAGAAAAAAACAAGACTTAAATTTTAAAAATCGTTTAATAATTAAAAAAATTGTAAAATTTTTCAAACACCACCTTTATTCAAATCAGCTTCAGCTTTAAGATTAATTTAAAAATGAAGTTTATTTAAAAATATAATATGTATGTATGTACTAGAGTTGTCAATTATTCGCCTTTCACCTTTTTTCGAATAATTCAAATAATTGATTTTGTTCGTTCGATCAAACGATTAAAGCTGAAAATTTTTTCGATTAATCGATGAGAACAACGAATAAAAAATGATTTAAAAAATTTATTGACAAAAAATAAACATTTCATACAAAAAACTTAAAAATAAAATAGTTAATATTTTTATTAACAAAAAAATACATAAAACTATTAATTCAAATAAACATGCTTCATTCTGTCAAAAAATATCAAATTTTTTTTTTCTTGTGAAATCAGACAATTTGGGTTGTTCTTAAGAAATAATCTCTTACAAATAAAAGTTGACTAATTTTTTTAGCTTTCAAACGATTTTTGGTTTTGGTTTTTGAAATAAATCTTTCGCTAATTGTCGAGGTAGGTGATATTGTGAGAAGAGCATAAAATAGTTTATCTAATTTTTCTGTTCTTTTTTTACATTTTTTCAAATATACCACATCGTCTAATATATCGCTGAAGTCTTTTGATATTTTGAATTTTGTATTTTTAATACTTTTAATATAATTATTTAATTCGTATAAAAGATTGTTAATTTCATTACTAGTAACATCTTCTTTATCATTACTTTCATCTGAATTATTGTGGTTACTTTCAACATAAAATAATCTGGAGTATAATTTATTCTTTAGTTTCACTTTTTTAAGAATATTTTAAAAACTTTCATTGCTCGGAAAATTTCCAGAATTTAAACAATATTATTAACGTTTAAAAATTTTATACCTCCCTCATTTATTCTTATTTTAATACGTTTTCGTAAATCTGTTGCAAAAGAATTATTAATTTTGTTGTTGTTGATCCAACAATTTTGTATACTTTAGGACACTTGTTACATGTGACTTTGTTTTTCTTTTCATTTTTGTTCTTGGTAAAATACTTCCAAAACGAGCTCATTTTTTGGCTTTAGTGTATATCTAATTTATTCACCTGAGAGTGAAAAAAGCCCATTCTCGAAAATTTTTTAACGTTTCATTCAAAACATAGCACGACTACTACATATGTAGGTAACGCACAGTTCGACAACAACTGCAAACATCCAAAATAATATGTATTTGGTTGATATAAAGTACTCGCTTTGTTTCATGTCATACAAACAAATTTAAACATTTTTGACGTATGCATTTTAACCCTCCGTCATGCGCATGTTCCGATAGTCACGTACGTAGCGCATGTATCTGGCCAGATACACTATGTTTTTCAGTACATTTATATGAAAAATATGCTATTTTAGTGATAATATTACATTGTTATATTGTTATCACGCCAGGCAGATATATATTTTCCATTTTTTTTTTCTTAGTACATGCTAATCATCCTACCCGTGCAAAAAAAATTTTAATGAGAAATAAAACAAGAAAAATTTTATTTTTGTGTTTAATTTCCAAAAAAAAAGTTGTTATAAAGTTCATTTCAATTAGATTTAGTAGTTATAATGTAAGTTTTAAGTAATTCTAAATTAAAAAACTGTTACACAGCTTCAGGTAAGCAACTAAAGCATGTATACTCTGATTTCGAATGTTGTAGGCATACCGGATTCGAGCATTCGGCGAATTTTTTCATCTCCCAATGTACAAAGCTGACAAATTTTTCTCTTTTGTAGAGTATCAGCACCACTTGAGCTAGGAAGTACTATTGTAATCTGAAATAAAAAAAAAAACGAGGAAAATGATATGTAATGAAGGGCAAATGTTATATCAATCCAACTTACATTTAGTGGTCTTCCAAAATACGATTCCATGGCCAAACGAGTGAAGAACTGTTTGATAATTTGATTGTTATTCATTCGGTTTTCAATATTTGGAAGAACCAATGTACCAGCTAACGTAGTGAGAAAATTTCTTCTAGCACTATTTTTATTGAGACCATCAACTTCTTTGCAAATACAAAATGCAGCCAGTGCCATGGTGTCCAACATGTTGCAGAAAAACGCAAAAGTCCATCGTCTTGTTGACCGCTTTGTAGTAAAATGTGTAACCATTTGGTCTATACAATCTACGCCAGCTTTATTTTCATTGTAAAATAAAATTGCTTCGGGTTTCATTGCTTCCCCTTCACAATGTTTTGTATAATGAACGGTCGAAAGTAGGTTCACACATTTATTTTTTTTTTGGCACGTAGCTGCAAATTGATAATAAATTTTCGTGGAATCCAAATAATGATGACAAAACAGGACGAGACCGATCCTTTCTCATTTCCTTAGGAATACATTTTTTATTGGAGCGAATGGTACCAACAAATGCCAGACCAATTCTGGCCAGACGTTTTACTCCTTCTAGAGTAGTAAAAAAGTTGTCAGCTACAATTGTACGGCTTTGCGAGTTGTATCAAAACATTTTCACCTTGATTCACTTCCCGTTCTTCTCCTTCTTGTCGACCGGTATAGAGCTTTCCTTGCAGTGGATATTTAGATTTGGAATGGCAAGCCCACCAAATTTTGATACCATATTTCGCTGGTTTTGATGGTATGTATTGAGTAAATTTAGTTTTTCCACGATATGGGAACAGTTGTTCATCAACTGTTATGCTGCCATGCGGACTATAGTTTTTGGCAAGATTTTCATTTAAAAAATTCCAAACGTCACGAATGGGTGCAGCTTTGTCATCGCGCAATCGTTGAGCGCGTGCTCTACCATCATCAAAACGAATGTATCGTGCCAGTGCAGAGAATCGATTAAAAGACATGGCTGCTCTGAATATGGGTAGATTATTTGACTGCCACAAAGCTTTTGTGGTTTGCATATTATTGTGGGAATAACCAGCTGCTAAAAGAATGCCGACGAATGCGTCTAATTCAGTTGCGGTCAAATCTTTCCAAACTTTTTGTTTTTTACTGGGATTAGCTGCATCCCACTTCTCGACTACTGCTTTTCCATGGCGATTCGTTTCGAAAAATTTTTTGAACACCTCAATTGGAACACTGTTTTGTTCCTTCGGACCAGGTCGAAAACGCATGATATTGTGTTGACGTAAACGAACTCCATTATATGGTTCATTTTTACACCATATAGAACCGTCCTTACCAAGAAAAGAATCTTCGGTAGCATTCTGTTCTTGAATTTCTTCATCGTCGTCACTATCGTCTCTATCAAACTCTGCATCTGCTTCGACAACCCCATCATTTTCGACATCTGAAGCATCGCCATCGTCTGGCATATAATTTAGATCCATATCGTCGTCAACTCCTGGGAAGTCATCAATCTCATCATTTGCAACCTCTTCTTCAGCTGATACGCAGTGATCTGAGCCGATTTTGCTTATTAAAATTTTAATAATTTTATTCAAAATTAAAAAACAAAAATATTTCAAGCAAAAGTAAATTCACCAGACAAACAAAAATTTATGAAATAAAAAAAGTAAAAATTTACAAAACGCAAAACATAAAGATATGTATTATTTAAAATCCTGACTAACTAACAAATTAATCCTTATTTTTATAATAAAAATTAGAATTATTTGATCAAGCAAATGTTTTGATACTTGAGTAATTTCTTAGACATACATATGTATGTATTTTTTAGGCCAAAACTTCAGTGGAAAATAATTTTTTTATTTATCAATCAGCTTGTGTTTTGCAACAAGCATTGCAACCTAACCCAAAGATATCATTCACAATTGATAGAATAATTTTGCAATTGCATAAATTTGCAATCTCAAATGCACAAGATTGTGAATACGGCTAATGTGTTTTTTCATAAAACGATACCTAACAATATTTGTAGAGGGTACCTGGAGACTTAAACCCCTAGATAAATTAGAAATATATTTAAATCACAGTTAAATTCGTAAAATATCTGGCCAGATACATGCGCATGACGGAGGGTTAAACTAAAAAAAGTTGTTCGATTAAAAGTTAATCGATTTATTCGTTATTCGAAAATCGGCATTTTAAAATTATTCGAACAAGAGATTCGTTTTGTTTGATCGATTAATCGAATTATTCTTAATCGGTTGACAACTCTAGTATGTACTAGTGATGTTACGAATATCAATTTTTAGTATTCGCGAATACGAATACGAATACGAATATTTGAAACAATATTTCGCCGAATATAAATACGTATACGAATATTACTTTTAAGGTTTAGTGCCACATAATATTTCAAATTTAATTGGAAAAAATCCCTCCCTTTGCGTCAGTAACAATAACTTGAAAAAAACTGTCACACTATTTAAGGTATTTATCAATATTATGACATTGAGATGCCGAATTTGAAGACCAATACTGAACATTTTTAAATAATTTTACCTACATGCTTACTTTGAGATTTCGTTTTTCTTACTCTGCTTGCGCTTTTAATTAAGTAATTCAGTGTTGTTTGGGAGAACATAGTTTCGCAGATTGCGCAGCCACATATTATATTTTAGTTTATCCATTTTTGAAGTCCAACATTCTTCTACTGAGAATTGATTAATAACTTAACATCATATGAATTTACATATAAGACTTTAACTTTTAAATGATAGTTACGAAATATTATTTTCGTCAGTTTTTAAGAAGATTATTATCTTGAGTCAAAGCCTTTCTTTCTTTAAATAAAAATTTTTATAAATTAATATATTTTTGTACATTTTATGTACTGTTTCAAACTTTTTGTATGATTTTTTTATTTTTTTTTTTTTTGGCTAAATGTATGTGCAAATTATTCGAGAAATATTCACTGGAATTTGCGAATACGAATATCTTAAAATAGGCGAATAGTCGAATAATCGAATACGAATACGAGTATTCGTAACATCACTAGTATGTACAATGTAGATATAAAAATATTAAATAATTATATTTACTTCTAGCGCAATTTAAACAACATGTTGGCTTCCGTTCATTTCCAGTGGTCTTCAGCGTAGATATGGTACATTCAGTCCAGTTGGTAAGTGTATAAATAAAGTATAAAAATAAATTTCTTATCAAATATATCTATCTATAGTTATCTTATATACTTACCACTGCTATGCTAATTTCATCCATCGTCCAATATAGCTGAGTAACTTTTAAATATAGTAAGAGCTGTACATACATTTATTTTTCGAAAAAAAAAATGTTATTGGACAAAGCAGCCAACATTGGTACAAAAATGACAATGTGCAAAACAGCAGAATGCCAATTTATCAGATATTAAATGTATAGTAAGAACTAAAGGAACTGCTTTTTATACCCTTCACCAAAAATGGTAAGGGTATTTATAGGTTTGTCATTACGTGTGTAATTTCCACAATATTTATATGAGGTCCGTACAGTATATATATTCTGGATCCTTATAGATAAAAAAGTTAACTGAGCCCTGTCCGTCTGTCCGTCTGTCGGTCGGTCTTATTGTCCGTCTGTCTGTACGTGAAATCCATTTTCTGAAGACACTAGAAGAGCTAGAGAATTGTTTCTTAAAGTAAAATGTAGGGATTTTTCTAAGGATGCTTCGTATTGAAAATCAGCAAAAATAAAAATATCGATTCTGAAATGGATATATATACAAATAAATGAAGATATATATATGTATATTCATTGCAGAAATAAATTTATAAATACACTAGGTGCCTCAGTAGTATTGAATACGGGGTTAAGGGAGTTACCAACGGCAACCAACCCATCCAAAAACAACAACAATAACAACAAATCATCAACGGTCACTGTGTAAAATTAAATAAGTTCAATTAGATTTCCTAAGAATTTTATAAATTGTAATTTAAAACTTTAAGAACAACAACAAATAACTTACCTTGTAAAATCAAATAAGTTCAACTACCTAAATTGTATCGACACACTCTATTTTCAATTTCTTAAGAATTTTAAAAACTTTAAGAACAACAATAAATAACTTACCTTGCAAAATCAAATAAGTTCAACTACCTAAATTTTATCGACACATTCTATTTTCAATTTCTTAAGAATTTTAAAAACTTTAAGAACAACAACAAATAGCTTAGCTTGTAAAATCAAATTACCTAAATTGTATTAACACATTTAATTTTCAATTTATTAATTAAAATGCAGCAAAATGCAAACCCAACGTTTTTGTAAGAACATAAAAAGAAGTGGAAGAAAATAAAAATTATTATTAATCAACTGGCATCAAACGAGGTTTCATTTTCTCTTACGGTAACTGGCGCAGTCGAACGGGCGGTTTAAGTTTAGGTACTTGTGAAAATATGTGTGGAAAAGTTTATGTGGATAGTGTAAAATAAAAAAAAAAAAAAGAAAAAGAAAAAAAAAAAAAAGAAGAAAAAAGGACTAGAAAAATAAAAACAAAATTGGTGAATATCATAATTAATCCTCCAAAAAAAATTCAAAAATTATACTATATTATATACAAAGGTCGCTATAATATGAGCGAATATCATATTGAGACCTGACTTTTAGAAAAATAAAATATTTTTAATACAAAAAAAATTAATTTATATCAATAAAAAAAAGTGGCTTTGAGTGAATATCAGTAGCCTTTACAAAATAGAAAGATTTATAAAAATATATGTACAAAGTTATGAAAAATATTAAATAAAAAAAAAAGAAGTTTGAAAAATAATCATTTAAAAAAATTTTTGAAGAATATACATACTATCCAATAAACCATTCATACACAAGTGCTTACTTAACCGTCAACCTACGCTAAAGTTGATTGATAATCATAACATAAATAAAAGCAATAAATTAATAAAATATTTTATAAAAGGCCCGGATAAATCAACAATGCAAATAATATTTCTGATTTTCCTGTAAGTTATCTTTTATTTTATTTTGGAAAAGTATTTAGAATAAATGCCAAAGCGAAATAGGTTTACACCATATAACATATTTAAGAGTAAAAGTTTAACCTCTATACCAGAAACAGGAAGCTTTGAAATTATGAATAGTGAACAAATCCTTCCTGCCGAAATGGCAACCAATATTCAAAACGAAGTATTTCAATCTCTAAAGATACCAGACGCAATTAAACAATTACCAACATTTGACGGTAACCCCAGGCTACTACATGAATTTATTAACAACGTCGAAGAGATTCTTTTATTTATTCGTGGTACAGACAAAACACCGTATGGTCAAATCTTGCTAAGGGCCATTCGAAATAAAATCGATGGCCAAGCAAACGAAATTTTGAACATGTACGGAACCCCATTAAACTGGGATAACATTAAGGAAAATCTTATCACGTATTATTCGGATAAACGTACCGAAACCTCACTGATTAAAGATTTACACTCCTTAAAACAGTATAATAAACCATTAGAAAAATTTTACGGGGAAGTTGTTGAGCTACAGTCAGCTCTGTGTAATAACATATTTTTACACGAAACTGATGCAAATGTTATAACTGCAAAAAAAGGCTCTATGCTGAAATGTGCCTCAATGCATTTACCACTGGACTAAAAGACCCTTTGGGAACAACTATTAAAGCAATGAGGCCAACTAATTTAGCAGAAGCGTTGGATTGCTGCATTAAAGAGCAAAACATTTATTACCAACAAGGTTTCGGACAAAAGAATTTTAACAGGTATCAAAATCAACAAAGATTTAATAATGTTCCCTATTATAAAAACCGCTATACTAACAATAACAGACAATACAATAATAACTTTCATAATAATTTTCAGTACAGAAACCAAAACAATGGTAACATACGAGAAAATTATCAAAATCCTTTTAATGCCAGGAAAAATCAAAATCCTATCACAAACAATTTTCACAATTTTAACTCACAAAGATACTCCAATAATTTTCCACAACAACATACTCCCTTTAATAATGGTATACCTAAATTACCACCACCTGAACCAATGGACACTTCTAGCGGATTTTCTCATCTGAGAAGTAAAAATTCATTTTCAAATATAAAACAAAGTCCAAGTTCACAAATAAGAAGGTACCCTAACATGGAACTGAATAATTGTGAAGAACTAACACAACATGAGCTAACTAATGTAGAAGAAGAAGAAGGCAATTTTTTAGGCGTTACCTCGAAAAACCCACAGGTTATTTAGATGTGAATAAGCATGGGAATGAGCTAAAATATATTAATATTAAACTTGATCAGAAAAATTTAAAATTCTTAATATATACCGGTGCATCTACGTCCTTCATTTCTCCAGAGCATATTCCCCCACAACAACTCGTTAAATGTAAGCCTACAACCATTAAAACTATATTAGCAAAACACCAAATTAATGAAATAGCAATACTTCCAACCTTTAACGAATTTAACCAAACAGGTAAATTTTCATTTTTGGTGTTCAAATTCCATAATTATTTTGATGGTCTCTTAGGAATTGATTTTTTATCAAACCTTGGAGCTCAAATTGACTTAGATAAAAATATAATAAAAACAAAATCTGTAATAATACCTTTACATCATAAACCAAATATATGTTCCGAAAGATTTTTATTAGAACCAAATACAAAAAAATTGTTTAATTTACCAGTGGATGTCGAATTCGGTGACATCTGGATCCCAGAAACCCAAATAGGCAACAACATTATTATATCGAGTGGAATATACAAAGCAAACAAGTGGTTTAGTTTAATTGAAATATCTAATATAAGCAATAACATAGAAGTAGTTTATTTTGAACAACCTATTAAGGTGCACAATTACTGTTCTAGTAGCTTCTTTGAAATTCATTCCTTAGAGATGGAAACACCAAGAAGTGAAGAGGTGGATGATATAAGACATCTCCTCAGACTTGACCATCTTAACAACGAGGAAAGAAATCTATTATTAAAAACATGTAAAAAATATTCAGAAATTTTTTATAGAGAAGGGCAAAAACTAACATTCTCCAATAAAATAAGACATAGTATCCCTACAAGTAATGAAATTCCAGTATACACAAAATCATACAGGTATCCCTATGTCCACAAGAAGGAAGTTCAGGATCAAATTTCTAAATTACTAAATCAAAATATAATACGTCCTAGTTATTCACCGTGGAGTTCACCCGTGTGGATCGTCCCAAAAAAGAAGGACGCGAGTGGCAAACAAAAGTGGAGACTAGTAATCGATTTTAGAAAAGTCAATGAAAAAACCGTAACAGACAAATACCCTATACCAAACATAAACGAACTTCTGGATAAGTTGGGAAGATGTGTATACTTCTCCACTGTGGATCTCGCAAGTGGGTTCCATCAAATTGAGATGGACCCTAAAGACATACAGAAAACTGCCTTTTCTGTGGAAGGAGGCCATTATGAGTTCATCAGGATGCCATTTGGCCTAAAAAATGCCCCGTCTACCTTCCAACGGGTAATGGATAATATTTTGAGGGAACTAATAGGAAAAGTATGTCTTGTGTATTTGGATGATATTATTATTTTCGGCACCTCTTTACAAGAACACATTAGGAATCTGGATTTGGTTTTCGAAAAATTAAGAGACTCAAATTTTAAAATTCAATTAGATAAGTCGGAGTTTCTACGAAAAGAAATTGAATTTTTAGGGCATATTGTGTCAACAGAAGGCATAAAACCAAATCCAAGCAAAATAAGCGCAGTAAAAAATTTTCCGATTCCAAAGACAGCAAAAAACCTAAAATCATTCTTAGGGTTATTAGGATATTATAGAAAATTTATCCCAAACTTCGCCAAATTGACAAAACCTTTAACGGTTTGCCTAAAAAAAGGTATGGAAATAAAGTTAACTGAAAGTTATGTAAAAACATTCGAAATGTGTAAGAATCTGCTCTGTAACGATCCAATTTTACAGTACCCAGACTTCTCTAAGGATTTTATCCTTACAACAGATGCTAGCAATTTTGCATTGGGCGCCGTGTTGTCCCAAGGACAGATAGGTAACGATAAACCAATTTGCTATGCTAGCAGAACACTAAATACTTCGGAAACAAATTACTCTACTATCGAAAAAGAGCTATTAGCCATAGTGTGGGCGACAAGATACTTTCGCCCGTACCTTTTTGGTCGCAAATTTGAAATAGTGACCGATCATAGACCATTAACTTGGATAATGGGTCTAAAGGAACCTAATTCAAAGCTAGTCCGTTGGCGTTTGAAGTTAGAGGAATTTGAATATGAAATTATATATAAAAAAGGTACGCAAAATACGAACGCTGATGCTCTCAGTAGAATAAAGACAGACGTAAATAACCTTGAGGTAGCCCCAGCTGCAGATACTACAGATAGTACAATTCATTCTGCAGAGGAGAATCAAGACGATGGCATTCCAATCTCGGAAAAACCACTAAACGAATTCAATATCCAAATAATATTTGAAGTTCACCCAGAATCAAAAATAACAACTGAGGTACCTTTTAAAAACAAAATCAGAAAGATAATTAGCTCACCAGATTTCGACGAAAATTCAATAACTAAAATTTTTGTTAAACATTTTAAACCACACAGACTCATTGCAATCTATTCTGAAGACAACATATTCCGAATTATCCAAAAGGTCTTTAGCACCTATTTTTCAAATAATAAAACGTACCGTCTAGTACGATGTACTCAAAAAATAAACGACATAAAAGATAATGACGAACAAGACGAAATAATAAGAAGGTATCATCAAAATAGTAACCACAGAGGAATAGATGAAACATACTTACATCTCAAAAAAGAATATTTTTTCCCAAACTTGAAATACAAAACCTCCCAAATAATCAACAACTGTGACGTCTGTCACACACTTAAGTATGATAGACACCCGCAAAAGATTGTCTATCAAATACCGGAAACACCATCAAAACCTTTGGACATTATCCATATAGACATTTACCACATAAATCATCAACAAATACTAACCATTATAGATAAATTCTCAAAATTTGCAGCAGGATTTACAATAATTGCCAGAACCAGCCTAAACATAATTAAATCTCTCAAAAGTTTCATTAGCACTTACGGTATTCCCAAAAAGATCGTCTGCGATCAGGGAAAAGAATTTACTGCAATGATTTTTCAAGACTTTTGTAAACAATTTGACATTGATTTACACATGACCTCCTTCCAGCAATCCTCAAGCAATGCACCTATTGAGAGATTACACTCTACACTGACAGCATTATATAGAATAATAACAGCCAAAAGAAAAGAGAGCCGACTTTCAATCGACCATGACGAAATTTTTTCAGAAGCTCTTATAACTTATAACAACTCAATCCACTCAACGACAAAACTAACACCTTACGAATTATTTTTTGGGAGACCTCATGTCTCCAGTAAAGAAATAAAGTACAATAAAGAACATGAATATTTACAAAAACTCAATGAGTACCAACAAATTATTTATCCAAAAATTCAAGAAAAAATGCAAACATCAGTCAAAAAAAGAATAGAAAAATTAAATAAAAATAGAATAAAACCAAAAAACCTCAAAACAAATGACATAGTGTTCAGAAAAGAAAACAGAAGAAATAAAATAACTCCAAGATTCTCCAAACATGTTGTAAAAAACGATAAAAATATAGCAGTTGTAACAGAGAAAAATCAAAAAATTCATAAATCTTAAATTAAAAGAAGAATAAAAAGAAACAATGAAACACAATAATAGAAGAGATAAGATTTATTTTAGATAAACATTGTAAAATGGGAATACCCAATATCGAGTTTAAAACAATTATTTCATAAAAATGGTTGTGAAAAGAATGTTGAAATAAAAAATAAAATAGAAAAACAAGATTTTTAATTTTTAATAATTTTTAATTTTTAATAATATCAAAAACATTTGGTATTTCCATTCTAAATTAAACAAAACAGAGAAACAAAAAAACATCTTTACTGTTAAATATGTACTTATTCAGAAAAAACCTATCATACACAAAAACTAAATATATCTTTGCTATTTAAATAACAATTAAGCAATTCTATTACATGCTTGTATAAAATATATATATATATGTATATATATATTTCTAGATTAACGGCAATTCAAGCCCAAAAAAATAGATATTCAAGAACTTAATAACGGATTGGCCATTGTAGAATTAAGGATGGGAGATGCCAAAATTATTGACCATTACCATAATGTAATCCATTTAATTGACCTCAACGATTACATAAACAATATTGAGAAAATTACAGAAGCATTAAATATATTTGAACAAGATAAATCTATTGAAGATTCGTTAAAATTACGAAATTAAAACTATTGCAATTAAATGACAAACTCAATAACTTATTGCCTTTTAAAAGAAAAAAGAGAGGTCTATTTGATGGATTAGGTTCCGCAATCAAATACATTACGGGTAATATGGATAATAACGATGCAATGAAAATAAAAACTTTAAGAACAACAACAAATAGCTTAGCTTGTAAAATCAAATTACCTAAATTGTATTAACACATTTAATTTTCAATTTATTAATTAAAATGCAGCAAAATGCAAACCCAACGTTTTTGTAAGAACATAAAAAGAAGTGGAAGAAAATAAAAATTATTATTAATCAACTGGCATCAAACGAGGTTTCATTTTCTCTTAAGGTACGGTCAGATTTGTAAAACATTTGACCAAAAACATGAAATTTTTGATTGCCGTAAATCTGACCATAAAATATTTTTGAAGGCAAACAATATTTACAGAAAGCAAATTTGTTTGACGGCAAAAAAAAATTTCTCTAATGTGAACATAGTGTGTCAAACATTTTTCGTCTGTTTGGTCAAAAATTTATTTAATCTTACAAAATTTTTGTAAGAACAAACATTGGCAAATGACAGCTGTTGCCAACAGTGATGTTACTTCTAGCGTAGAACCATAATATTAAATTACGAAAAGTTTTGCTTCTTTACAAAACCATTTAGCCAGAAGTTAACTTTATTCAAAGAGATGACGTTTCAAAATTTGTAATGTAACTTCTTTCCCAAAAATGGCAATAAGAAAATACATTTCAAGAAAAACAATATACATATGTACATGTATATGTATATGCATATATGTATACAAAAATTTTTTCGTAACAAATCTAGTTTTCCTTATGTTGTAGGAAATTGAACAATAATAAAAAAATGCAAATAAAAAATTTGCGCTTAAAGATTTTCTCATCCATGGTATTTCCCGACGCAGGGCTATTTAGAAAAGATTCCCTGTACATATCTTTTAAAAGACACCAATATTATCCCATTATCTTCTCAACTTTCATATGAAAACTTCATGGGGGTTATTATGCATTTTGATTCGAATCGAAAATGATTTCGAAAGGAATTTATTGCTTTCCGAAATGGATTAAAACAATTTCCATAAATTAAGAAAGTTCGGAAATAAATTTTCGAAAATCGATGTAATACCATTCGTAAATTTTCCGATTCGAATCGAAATACATAATAACGCCCTAGAAGCATATTACTCGAAAAATATGGGTCGCAGCTAACTTACAACATGAGCTAATTTTTATTTCTTTTAAACCGGTTTGGCTAAACTAGCTTTGTCAACACATATCATCAACAGCGTTGTCAACTTTGAAATTTCAAAAGGCACCAAAATGGAGAAAAAAACGCGCCATTTACCAAAAAACGCACCAAGTTCAGATTTTTTTATTGAAAATTTTTATTGAATTAATTTTGCGTCTTTACAACATTTAACTTTAGTCCAAAATTCTAATGTTGATATAATATTGTGCCAATGCATGAAGTGAATCATTCTCCACCCTTTTTCAATACTAGATAATATTTCGAGTATTGTACTACTAACGGCATGATATCATATTTGCAATTGGATACAACATTTTGTACAATGCTGGTTGTTTATGTCGGTTGTAGCTAAATGGGCTTAAAGCTGCAATGTGTTTCCGAGTTCCAGCATGCCGAACAAGGTTGGATATTTAAGCGTGATATCGCATTTGCAATAAAAACATCTTGCTTTTGAGTTATTATTTGGTCAAGGCCGAATCCATTGCTTTAACTCACATTCCCAAATCCTTTTGTATTTCGCTTATGATATCCTTTTTAGACTCCATTCTAAATATTTCTTTTAGTAAATATAAATTTTATTAATTTTAGTGTTACAACCCTTTATATAAACTTTTACGCATTTTATAAAAAACGAACAATGATCGCAAGTCTCAAGAATACTTTGTTTTTGCTAAGCTCTATAACAGACTTGACAACAACTTTTACCAAAAAAAAAAAAAACAATTATGTACTCAGAAAATCTAAAAGGGACAACAAATTTCTTATAATGAAATGTTACAAATTGTCTATAACAACAAGACGGTTTAACGGTTTTTGTGAATGTGTTTTGGTACCTCTTAAACATCATTAATGGTTGCTGTTATTATGGTCTGTAAAATTGAATGTAAAAATTGTACACAAATTGAATGAAATAGTATTGAAACAGTTGTATTTTTTGTAAATACAAAATTCTTTTTTCTCTGAAACAAAAAATTGTGTTTAATATGATTTGGAGCCACCCAAAATTAAAAAAACGCACCAAAATTTAAAAAAAAGCGCACCACGCACCAACTCAGATATTTTTCGCACAAAACATTTAAAAAAGCACCAAAAAAGGTGCGAAACGCACCAAGTTGACAACGCTGATCATCAACAACAAACAAACAGTTGATTTTGATAATGAGAGAATTTTAGACAGAGAAAATATAGAGAGAAAAAGATGCACAATTGAAAGCTTGCGCATACAAAAGAACATAGAGAGAACGATAAACATAAAAGAGGACACCGACAATATCGGCGCTAGTTATATCGTTGCAATCAAATAATAACACCAACTGTGTGAGTTTTTACAGTATAATTTTATTTATTAATTTTTTAAAAATTTTTTTCGGCATTAAAAAATGTCAAAAACAATTTTAATAATAATTATTGTAAGTAAATAATGTACGGTGCAAGGTATATTAATTATAAGGTAGTCGCATTAGCTAAAATTGACATCAGCTGATTGATTTTTTGTTGTCAAAACTTTGTTATGTTTTTATAAAAATATTGTGACAATTTTTTTTATTTAATTAAAATTTAAAAAAGTGAAAAAACAAGCGTGAAAAATTTTTAATATTTAATTAAAATTAAAAATATCGGTTAAAATGCGTGTATGTAGTGTCTGCAAAAAAAATTTGCAAAGGGGGAAGGAAAGTTGTTCCAAGTACCCAAATAAAAGACACATCCTGATTTTATACATACATCTATCAACACCTATTTGTTGTCTGTATTGTAAATAATTTTAACTTTTATTTTTATTTTATGCAATTGATTTTTTTATAATTTAATTTTTGTTTTGTTTACACATCACATTTTGACAACAGCCAAGTTTTTACACTAACAAAATGCCTGTTGTTTTTGTGACGTTGTATTTGTTTTAGGGACAAGACTACCTTATTTATTATACCATAGTACGGTGAACAAACTTTTTCAAAATATACATATAATGTTTTTTAAATTTTAAATAGACGAAACCCCTGAAGAAGTCAACAAACAATTGACGAAACGTTGGGTAAAAAATGTAATAAAGCTGTTTTATTAACATTAACTACGTTAGGCCTTATTAGCTTAAAGATTGAAAAATATCATTATCAACAAAATTGCATCATTGGCCAAATAATTCCTACAACACATATGGCTAAACTAGATTTAAGTCAGTTCTTCATATTAAAATAAATATATTTTTATTTACGTAACAGACAACTTTACAAATCCACCGAATATTGGAGTTGCAAGTATATCACGTCTGTTCTGCAAATCACAATATTTAAAATCACAAAGTGATTTCAAAATCACAATTGCAATTTTATTCTGTTTTGCAAATCACAAAAATGTTTACTTTTCGATGTGTTTTTGGATTTTCGAAAACACAATAAAACAGCTGACTCTTGTTTTGATGTGGCGATATTTTTAAACAAAATATTTAAAGAAAAAAATATATTAATATTTTTAATAAAATTTAAAATATTAAAATTCAAAAAGTTTTGTGCGCAGAAACCTTTTTTTGTGATTTCAAATCACTTCCACAAAAAGTGATTTGCAGAAAATGCAAATATAGTATGTGTAAAAAATTTTTACTAAACTATCTGGGAAATCATATTTTTAAATTTTGACACTTTGGTTAAACCTTTGTATTAAATATTTTGTTTGCCATAAGTGTGACCGCACAGAAAATATTTTTTCCCATGTTTGCACATGACACTATTTGATGGATGTTTTACCAAACAAAAATGGTCAAATCAATATGCGATGTGTGACCACAAAACAAATTATCTTTAATTTTGAAAACATTTTATTGCGATATGGGGAAACATATTTAAAGCAAATGTTTTCTCAATGTGACCGTACCTTTACGGTAACTAGCGCATTGAATATGTGTCAAAGACAATAATTCAACACACGACCCATCGTGCTACTGAGGCTAGTTAGTTCTTTGTGTATATTACCTTAATAATAACTCAACGTATTTTTTCGTACAATCCCTTTTTTGTCACACATCTAAGCATGTGTGTATAAAAATACAAGGCATTTGCTTTTGAAAGATCAGCAGACTCAAATCGTTATTTGCTTTTACATACCAAGCAATATTCTACACACATAAAAAATTTCAATTTTTTTTTCACCAAAGCACATTATAAATATAAATTTGTATGTATGCACACAAACACTATACATACGTACCAGACAAGTAAACTCTGTGGAAAAAAATGTCGCACACTGATGATTACAAATATACTCTGATGTATTTATATGTATGTATGTTAAAAATGCTTTTGTATTTATCTTTTAAAATGTTGTATATTTGTCAATTTGTTTTTCATTTTAAAAATTGAAATATATGTACATACAATAGTAGGCTTGAAACTATATTTGAAAATAATAAACAGGTTATTTTATACATATATAAGTATATACATAATTGAAATGAGCCGTCGCTAAAAAGTATTTTGTCACCAGTAAAATAACTTTTCCTTTTATGAGGTGTTTTTTGATACATCCTACATATGTATGTACTTATGTACAGACATAAGTACCTATGTAAAAGGTCAATAACGAAGAATAAATAACTTACATAATTACTATTTGAAATAGCCCTACGTTAGAACAATGAATATTGTTTTAGCCTTCTCGAAATCGATAAACTGATACGTTCTGTTAGGCTGATTGGATAATCTAAGTAAGTACATATGTATGTACCTAATATGTATAATAGCTACATACATATGTATGTACATATGTATTTGTTTTTAAAAACCCCCTAGTAATTTAAATTTTCATCTAAGCAAGTAGGTATGTACTAAGCTTTAAGCTAACTTTTCAAATTATTACCTACAGTTAAAATAATAGGTAATTATGTGTGTAACAAATAACAATATACATACATACATATGTAGGTACCTACATAGCAATTATATCAATATGTAGGTATAACAATATCAACTTTAAATCCGTGCTGAAATGAAAGTAACAAGCCAACATATGTATGTACATATGTATGTATATAAAAATGTGCGTATAAATATAAAACAAAGTTACCCATCAAACCAAAAACTTCGATTTTGTAACGAATTCGAAAGTTTCGATGTGTAAAAAAATGTCTTAACAATGTCGTTTAGACTATTCTTAATGTTTTCGTAATCATTTTTAATTGACTAAAGATCTGCACGTGATAAAACACTATTTATCTTGTAAATTTTATTAAATTTTTCTTGTTAATTATATTTATCTATTGAACTAAAAATAATACAGTATTTTTCGGTTAATTGACCCTACGGTTAATTGGTTTCCACGCTTAATTGAACCACATGATCGGGCAAAAAAATATTGCATACGAAAACACATGTAAATTTCCTCGGATAATTGAACTCGGTTAATTGATTTTCCCGCTTAATTGGTTCAAAATTCATGTCATCAAAATTAAATTTCCTCTTACTTTTACCCGGTTAATTGCATTATTATTGAAAAATAATCTGGCATTTTTTCACATACATATTTGACATCATTTGTGAAAAAATTTGTGTTTAAGTTTATGTTTTTTTTGTAAAACCAATATATGAATTGTTTTGTATTTAGTTTATAAATTTTATTTTTTTGTAAAACTCATGTGCACACAAATAGTGCATTTAATAGTACATATGTACCTACAATAATAAATACCTGCGATACACATATATGTACATTTTTTTCTGTTACTTGCCTTTTTTTTTGTTTAAGGTAAAAAAAATTATTTTGAAAAACTTAAAGTGCACATATGCGATTTCTTTTAATTCATTAGTATGTAGTTCCAATTATGCGTGATTTCTGTAATTGAACAAATTTTTCAATTAAACGGGATTCTTGTAATTGAACGAATTGTTCAATTAAGCGGGTATCGGCTAATTGGTTCCCCGGTTAATTAAACAAAAAGTTGTGCAAATTTTGATGTGCAATTAACCGAAAAAGACTGTATTAACGAATTTTACCTGATTTTGCAATACTTACTTAATAATTTTTTTTTTTTTTTTTTTTGTGATAATTTTATTATTTATTGAATCTTTAATTATTAAAATTGAATTATCAATAAGTTTTTCAAATCTTAAATCTAAAAAAATATTAAATATAAGTTTAGCCAATGCTAAACAAAATTTTTAATTTCAACGGTTAATTTATGTTGTTTTACATCTCTCGTGTACGGCTGAGAAAAAGAGTATCCCTCCTTTTCAGCCGGGTGTGGCCTCTATAATTTAAAATATTGCGCGCAAGTACATTTGGGTGCACCTCAAGTTTTTTTATATATTTTTTAGCGTTTATTGAAAATACTGTCTTCACCAACGGAACATCTAGGTCTTTATGAATCCGATGATTTCTGACATACCAGGGAGCTGCTGTAATTGTACGTAGAATTTTATTTTGTCGCCTTTGAATTTTTTCGACATTTGATGCTGAGGCAGTGCCCCATAACTGGATTCCATAGAACCATATTGGTTTCAGGATCGCGTTGTATAATAGTAGTTTACAGTCTAGGCTTAGTATAGAATTTCTTCCAATAAGCCAATTCATTTGGGCTGCTTTTAATTTCATTTGTGTTAACTTTGCGTCTATATGCGATTTCCATGTTAAACGACGATCAAGATGAACGCCTAGATATTTGACAACAGTGTGTTGCGGTATGGTCTCGGTGTTAATTTTTATAGGCGGGCATGTTTCCTTGCGCAACGTAAAAGTTACGTGTACACATTTCTGCTCGTTAACTTTAATACGCCATTGTTTGAGCCAATTTTGCAATTTGGATATATACCCTTGTAAATTGCGGGAAGCTTCTACAGGATTTTCGTGAACGCTTAGAAAAGCTGTATCATCGGCAAATGTTGATGTATGAATGTTATTGCTTAACGGTAAGTCAGAGGCATATATTAAATAAAGTAATGGACCGAAGATACTGCCTTGGGGAACTCCGGCTTCGATCGACTGCGGTGGGCTTAAGAAATTGCCTTCCCTAACTACAAATTTTCGTTCACTTAGGTAGCTTATTAAAAGCCTAACAATGTTTGCGGGTAGATTTTGCGTTAATTTATGTATAAGACCTTCGTGCCATACTTTATCGAAAGCTTGAGAAACATCTATAAAGAGCGCAGAGCAATATTTCTTCTTTTCGAAAGTGTCTCTGATAACATTCACAAGTCTGTGAGTTTGTTCAATAGTGCTATGTTGTCTGCGAAAACCGAATTGATGATCTGGAATGCATCCATTACTAGTCACTATAGGCATCAGCTTGCTCATATACAGCTTTTCAAATAGTTTTGAAATGTTGGGCAATAAACTAATAGGCCGATAGGATTCAACCTTCGTATGATCCTTGCCGGGCTTTGGTATCATAATAATCATCGAAACCTTCCATTCTGCAGGATAGTATTGCAGCCGTAGAATACTATTAAAAATGAAGAGTATAACTCTTTTTGCAATATAAGGCAGTTGTTGAAGCATTTTGTTGCTTATTTTGTCGACACCTGGGGCTTTTTTGGTGTTAAGACTAGTGATGGCCTTTTCAATCTCCACAATGTTAAATCTTAACGGTATTTCTGGTAAAGAGATGACTGGTTCGTATTCTTTGCCCTCAAAAAGCATTAAATCGAATTGTTCGTGCAGACTTTTACGGTAAGCACAAAACAAACATCAAAAGTTTAAGTTCGTATTCTTTGCCCTCAAAAAGCATTAAATCGAATTGTTCGTGCAGACTTTTACGGTAAGCACAAAACAAACATCAAAAGTTTAAGTTCGTATTCTTTGCCCTCAAAAAGCATTAAATCGAATTGTTCGTGCAGACTTTTACGGTAAGCACAAAACAAACATCAAAAGTTTAAGTTCGTATTCTTTGCCCTCAAAAAGCATTAAATCGAATTGTTCGTGCAGACTTTTACGGTAAGCACAAAACAAACATCAAAAGTTTAAGTTCGTATTCTTTGCCCTCAAAAAGCATTAAACCGAATTGTTCGTGCAGACTTTTACGGTAAGCACAAAACAAACATCAAAAGTTTAAGTTCGTATTCTTTGCCCTCAAAAAGCATTAAATCGAATTGTTCGTGCAGACTTTTACGGTAAGCACAAAACAAACATCAAAAGTTTAAGTTCGTATTCTTTGCCCTCAAAAAGCATTAAATCGAATTGTTCGTGCAGACTTTTACGGTAAGCACAAAACAAACATCAAAAGTACTTAATAATTAAATTTAAAACTTGTAAACATCAAATAGGTATAACTTCAGACATAATACAGAAATGTCTTACAGTAGAAAAATAAAATAAATATTTTGTATTATTGCCCATGCGCCCAACCATACGTACAAATATATATTATATAATTATATGTATGTATATATAAATATGTATGTATGTATGCCTGAATGTTTTCATAAAAAGGGCATACCCTGCAGTTTTAAAAGTAGAATTTTAATCGAAATCGTTAAGTATTTCCCTAACGAAAATCCGACTAAATACTACACTGGCCACAAGTAATGCAAGAGTTCGCCTTTGACTCTCTCACACATATACATGTAAAAAAAGTGTTTTTAAAGGTAAAATGAGCAGAAGTCAACTAAAACGTTGCATAAACAAAGAAAAAGAACAATTAATTGAATATTTTATAACTATTGAAAAAGAAATTTGATAAATAAACAAATATCAAAAAAAAAATTTAAATTTCTGTAGTATTTTCATTTAGGAAATATCATTGTTGATCTAACTGGTACATTTTGACTAGAGAAATAGTTGGGAGTTGCTCACCAGTGATCTCATCGGTCTGATCGTGTCAAGTAATTCCGTCAATGTCATCCGTATGTTAAAATCGTCAGTCGAGTGCATTGCTAGTTGTTAGGCTGGTAGTTAGTGGAAATGGCAGGTAGCTCGCGAAATAGCTAGACATTCGCTAGCTACGCCGACTGCAGGGTTTTTAAAATACTTGCAAACAATAATATTTATACATACAGAAGCAGAATTACATATATATGTATGTAAGTAATTGTGTTGAAAATGTTAATGTTTGTTGAATTTTAAAGTTCTAACTAAGCTTGATGTTGATCTGATACATACATATATTTGAGCTATCCATGAATAAATAATAAAAGCTGTCGATGGATGTTGAAAAAATTTCCATTATCTTTATTTTATGTATGTACCTACTACGTACTAGTAATGTTACGAATACTCGTATTCGATTTTTCGACTATTTGCTTTTTTTAATATACTTTTATTCGTATTCGACAAGTAAGTATTTTGTTACCAGAAATTAAACATTTTTCCTTTTATGGGATGTTTGTTTCATATAAATTAGATTATTTCTAAACAAAATATGTTTCAATCAGCAGGTTTTCTTTTAAGCAAATGCAAGCAAGTGCTTTGAGATTGATCAAAAATAATAAATAACAATTTTTATTTTCAATTAAGCGATTTTTACATATAAACAGTGCGTTCTTATCCGAATTCGACTTTATACACATATAGGTATTTACCGTGTAGTACCTACACCATACCATAGCGTTTTAATTTACTTTAGCAAAAATAAAATTTCGGTTCTGAGTTTTGATTACATATATACAATTTTATAAACCTTTCAAAAATAAATTTAAAATAAATACTTATGTGCTCCAGTATTGAACTGAGGAGTCGCTCACTATAATTCTACCCACTAACCATTGTGCTACAGAGGCTTGTTAGTGTTGAATGTATATTAACTTAATTATAACTTTACGTATTTTTTCGTACAAACCCCTTTTTGTCACACATCTAAGCATGTGTGTATAAAAATACAAGGCATTTGCTTTTGAAAGATCAACACATTCAAATCGTTATTTGCTTTTAACATACCAAGCAGTGCTGCCACGACCAAAAAAATATTACAACCAAATTTTTTGAAAAAGTTACCAAATGTGAAAAAATAACCAAATTTAAAATGCATTTTTTATTAAAAAAAAAACTAAAATTAATTTAAAGTTGCATTACATACAGTTTATTTGCACCTAATACATAGTTAAATAATAATTGCAAAACAAGAAAACAAAAAAAAAAAAAAAATCATAGTAATAGTAAATGAAAAGGAGAAACTTAAATTGAAATCAGTTTTTGTTTATTTGAGCCCTTATTCGTAAAAATAGTTTTTTTATAGGAGTTAAACCCGCCAAATGTTTATACAAAATTCATTTGATTGAAAGTTTATAAATTAAAATTTTTTTTGAATAGGATCATTACAATAAACAAAATTTGTACTGCACATTTATAAAAAATAAGAAAGGAAAACAAGAAATTTTTTTTACATATTAATAAAATTCTTATTAATAAGTGAAAAACATAACAAGAAACTTAAATTTAAACAAACTTTTTAAAGTGTTTATTTATTTAAAATAAGCAATATTTGTACTTCAGAAAAATATGTAATTGTTTTACAAAATTTTTCTTTTAAATCAAAAAATCAATAGATTTACAATTCACAGTATTGAGATTAGAAATTATATACGAATTTTCAATTCATATCTTTGGCAGACCATAAATAATGGGCAACATTTTGATTTTTGCACAACTGTTTCGATTGGATAATATTGTTAATAGTTTTAAAATCAAGACTATTACGAAATTTGGTTTTGTTTAAATTAAGCTGTGAAAACATTCTTTCGGCTGCAGCAGAACTATGTGGCAATGATAATAAATTTTGTACGAAATAAAAAAGTTGTTCGAAAGTTTTTTCGTTCATCCCATTTTTGCTTTGAAAGTTGTCAGGTCTAGATAGATGTGAATCATTGAATATTTTTTGATAACACAGAGCAGATCTTTTAGTAGTACGGAGAGGTGTTGACAGTGTTGGGACCCAATCGTACTATGAACAGGTAATTAAAAATTTTAAAAATTGTTTCAAAGTTTAACAAGTTATATATATAGTTAAAAAATATTCAAACGAAAAACAGTAAGCAAAATGAAAAAATATTCGCATCTCACATTGAAAAATAAAATTACCAATTTTGGTTAGAAATAACAAAAAACGGCAGCTCTGATACCAAGCACTGTTCTACACACATAAAAAATTTGAATTTTTTTTCACCAAAGCACGTTATAAACATAAATATGTATGTATGCACACACATCGTTTTTAGAACACTATACGTACCAGACTAGTGCTGGCAAATTCTACTACTTTTCATTACTCAATAATATTCGATACTTTTCATTTGGGTACTCAATACTACTCGATACTTTTAAATTTTGAATTTGTAACGCATAATTTTTATCTGCTTATTGAAGTAGTTTCTTCAAAAATAAAAAATCGACAACTATTATTGGTTTTGTATGTCTGTATTATTAAATCAAAAATAAATGTAAAGCTAACTTTTAATTCAACGTTAACAACCTAAGAAATAATTTAATTGTTATCAAAAAAAATTTTTTTTGATTTGTTTAAAGAATTGAAAATATTTACAAATGCATGAACATACATATGTGCCTGCATGTGTAATACATTGTGTATGTATGTAAAAATTAAAATATAATATTTTCATGTGTGTATATATAAATATTTAACTAATATACATTTTTAAGTACATTTAAAATGTAATTTATCACATGTGGTTGTTCTATTTTATTGACAGCTTTACTCGTATTTCGGCGGTTGGTTTAATTTTGTACAGTGATGTATTTTTATACACTATTTTAGCCACTCAACTGCTTAAAAATACAACTCTGAAAGTATCGAGTAACTACTTTTGAGTATTGAGTATCCAAAAAAAAGGGCAAATACTCGATACTCGGTACCCACTACTCAATACTTGCCAGCACTATACCAGACAAGTAAACTCTGTGGAAAAAATGTCGCACACTGATGATTACAAATATACTCTGATGTATTTATATGTATGTATGTTAAAAATGCTTTTGTATTTATCTTTTAAAATGTTGTATATTTGTCAATTTGTTTTTCATTTTAAAAATTGAAATATATGTACATATGTACATACATATGTAGGCTTGAAACTATATTTGAAAATAATAAATACATACATATATATATACATATATATATATATATATATATATATTTATATATATATACATAATTGAAATGAGCCGTCGCTAAAAAGTATTTTGTCACCAGTAAAATAACTTTTCCTTTTATGAGGTGTTTTTTGATACATACATATGTATGTACTTATGTACAGACATAAGTACCTATGTAATAGGTCAATAACGAAGAATAAATAACTTACATAATTACTATTTGAAATAGCCCTACGTTAGAACAATGAATATTGTTTTAGCCTTCTCGAAATCGATAAACTGATACGTTCTGTTAGGCTGATTGGATAATATAAGTACATATGTACATAAGTATGTACATTTGTACCTAATATGTATAATAGCTACATATTTCTACATATTTCATTTACAAATATTTCTCGAATAATTTGTACAGAGTAGGTACATTTTCCAAAAAAAAAAAAAAATCATAAAAAAGTATTTATCTTTTCAATTAGTATTTTTTTATTGTTTATTGGGAGGAATTATCTATTCTATTCTGCCCATTGGAGAACGCTGTCACATAAGTATATAGCTCTGAAGAAAATATGAAAGTGTGTCCAAGTATGCAGTTTTAACTTACTTTTTATACCTATTGTTTGAAATATTATATTTATATAACAAAGGATATACAGGCTTATTATATTCTGCGAATCACATATATGTATATGCATTGGTGAAGGGTATATAAGATTCGGCACAGCCGAATATAGCACTCTTACTTGTTTTTAATTGTTTTCCATGTGTGCTTTAGCAAAGAAATTGGATGAACTGGAAGCAAGTATAAAGTACCTCTCTAAAGTAGTTGAGGAAGATATCATGTTAAACCTAGAAATTGAATGCTTTTGCTTTTAAGATAAAACCAACGAAGGAGTATGTTACGTCGAAATTTAAGGAACTAAATATTCGTATGCAAATCAAAGATCTGATATGCTGATAAGTTGTTTTCCTAATAAATTGTCTGTCTTGGAGTTGCATAACGCTGTTTTGAAGATTGGAGAATTTCTGGGCATTGAAATAAATCATAGTGATGTTAATGTATGCACATATATAAGGCAGGAGAAAGCAGTAAAAGTTATGTTCAGCAGCGAGTATATGAGAGACTTAGTCATGAAGAAATATTTCAGTGTTCGTTTAATAAAACTTAGCGATTGATGTTCTGCAGACAGATATTTTTTTTTACTTTTATTATTTATTGAATCTTCAATTATAGATTGAAACATCAATAAGTGTTTCAAATCTTAAATCTAAAAATGATAAATATATGTTTAGCCAATGCTAAACAAAATTTTGAGTTTCATCGGTTGATTATTGTTGTTTTACATACTTATCTTTTGCACGGCTGAGAAAAATAGTATCCCTTCTTTTCAGCCGGGTGTGGCCTCTATAATGAAGAATATTACGTGCAAGTGGGTTTGGGTTCAACTCAAGTTTGTTAATGTATTTTTTCGCGTGTTTAGAAAATACTGTCTTCACCAACGGAACATCAAGATCTTTGTGAATTCGCTGATTTCGGATATACCAGGGGGCTGCTGTTATTGTACGTAGAATTATATTTTGTCGCCTTTGAATTTTTTCTACACTTGATGCTGAGGCAGTGCCCCATAACTGGATTCCATAGGCCCATATTGGTTTTAGGATCGCATTGTATAATAGAAGTTTACAGTCAAGGCTTAGTATAGAATTTCTTCCAAAAAGGCAATTCATTTGGGCTGCCTTTAATTTCATTTGTGTCAACTTTGCGTCTATATGCGATTTCCACGTTAAACGACGATCAAGATGAACGCCTAGATATTTGACTACAGTGTATTGAGGTATAGTCTCTGTGTTAATTTGTATAGGCGGGCATGTTTCCCTGCGCAACGTAAAAGTGACGTGTACACATTTCCGCTCGTTATCTTTTATACGCTATTGTTTGAGCAATTTTTCCAATTTGGATATATACCCTTGCAAGGTGCAGGAAGCTTCGACAGGATTTTCATGAAAGCTTAGAAAAGCTGTATCATCAGCAAATGTTGACGTGAGAATGTTACTGCTTAACAGTAAGTCAGAGGCATATATTAAATAAAATAAGGGACCGAAGACACTGCCTTGAAGTACTCCGGCTTCAATCCACTGCGGATGGCTTAAAAAATTGCGTTCCCTAACTACACATTTTCGTTCCATTAAATAGCATTTTAAAAGCTTGACGATGTTTGCTAGTAGATTTTGTATTAGTTTGTTGAAAAGACCTTCGTGCCATACTTTGTCGAAGGCTTGTGCGACATCAATAAAGAGCGTAGAGCAATATATCTTTTTTTCAAAACTGTCTCTAACAACATTCACAAGTCTGTGAGTTTTTTCAATAGTGTTATGCTGTCTGCGAAAACCGAATTGATGATCTGGAATGCATCCATTACTAGTCACTATAGGCATCAGCTGGCTCATATACACCTTTTCAAATAGTTTAGAAATGTTGGGCAATAAACCGATAGGCTGATAGGATTCAACCTTTGTATGATCCTTGCCGGGCTTTGGTGTCATAGTAATCATGGAAACCTTCCATTCTGTTGGATCGTATTGCAGCCGTAAAATCCCATTAAAAATTAATAGTATTAATCTTTTTGACACATAAGGTAATTCTTGAAGCATTTTCAATATCCACAATATTAAATCTTATGGGTATTTATGGTAAAGAGACGACTGGTGGCAGTTCAACAACATCAGCAGAAATATATGCACTTGCACGCCATAGCAAATAATCTGTTTGTGGTGTTGCATCAAGTTCCTGAAGCAATTTTTGTAGGGAAGCTTGTTTTTTGTGTTCGCAAAACTTTAATAAGCTACTTGGTACACTCCTTAAGCATTAATTTTAGCTGAGGCGATCTGTAGCGTTGCCATTCTCGTCGATCTCTCCGTTTTTCAGTCAATAGCCTTTCTATATCAACAGAAAAAATATTGTTAAATCTCACTTGTTGATTTTTTGTTATTTGAAGAAGCATTAAGCTTGCTTAAAATTTGCTAATAGAACCTAATAGAATCATCTATGTCAGAAGGTGTTCTCAGCGGCATTCTTTCCGAGCAATGAGCACTCAGATACTTTTTGTATTTCAGCCAGTTAATACGGGCAGAAGTCATTGGTAAATCACATGTAGATGTTGCAGTCTATGTGGGAGTAAATAGTGACAATTGTAGGCGAGTGGTCTGAAGATAAATCTAGAGATGCTTCAACTTCAATCACTTCGCTGGGCACACCTTTCACAATTCCAAAGTCAATAACATCAGGAATTTGTTGTCGATCTGATGGTCAATAAGTTAGCTGACCACTTGACACGTTAGACAGATATTGAGTCAAGAATATATCTTAATGATAATCTTTCCCAAATTGCTTCCAAGCTAACATATATGTGTCGTATATTAGTAAAGGGCAAATACACATCAAAATTTACACTTTATAATAAAGTGGTGCCACATGCAAGAGTATTTTTAATTAATGCTATTACAAAAATATTGAATCTTGAAAATCTTCGGGCGGTGTTCAAATCGAAAGTGGAGACTATTTGCGGCGTAACTTTGAGTGCTGCGGATGATTAACTTTATATGCATATACAATCACAGTATTTTTCCCTCCTTTCCCGATTCATTTTGCTTGATCTTTTGTATAAAGTTTGGTGCAGTTCTTTTGATCGTCTTATTCTTATTTCTTTTCTTTTTTTTTTGGCTAAGTTATTTTCAACTTGTTGGTTATTTTACTTAATTCATTTGTTGTTGTTTTCATATAGTATTTGAATTTTTTTTATAAAATCTTTTGTTAAATATTTTAGGTATAAGTTGTTTTCTTTAGCGCGGATGAGGTGAGAGTTCTTTATATCAATAATGGCTCATAATCTTGGGGATATAGTGAACAATGATATCATAACGAATTTAAATTTAAACTCACCTTAAATTATGCACCTCAATGCTCAAAGTATAGTTCCTGGAGAATCTTCTGGAAAATTGGATGAGTTAAAATATACATTTGAAGATAGTAATTTTACATCATAGGTATATCTGAGACTTGGCTTAAGCCGTATTTTTTGGACTATGCAGTTTCGCTTTATGGGTATTATTTGCATATAAACTATTGAGAAATGGAAGGTGCAGTTTCTTTTTACGTAAAGAATGCTATTCAGTCAAAAGTTGTGCTTAACATTAGAGACGAAAGTTATTATGAAGGTAATTTTATTGAAATTTCTAAAGGAGTAAATAAATGTATTCTCCTAGCTGTATTATATTAACCTTATGGACGCATTATGACTTGTTAAGAAGTTGTATTGGATTTATCTGCTAGGTATGAGAATGTAGTATTAATTGGAGATTTTAATATAAATCTTTATGATACAAATAACTTGCTGATATATTTCTCTAAATCTTAAAGTTTAAGCTTACAACGCATTACAACTCCCACTGTGATAGCTATTCTTTATTTGATTATTTCTTAGTAACGAAACAAGACTCAGTACTTGGTAAGGGACAGTTTCAAATACCGGTACTTAATTCATACCAGGCTGCTATCTATATTTCATATGATGCAAGTTTGTTTAAAAGGCCAGATTTCATGTTGATATGAGATTATAATAGCTTCAATGTAGAACAATGTAAGATTATCAATGAAGGACTTTAGTCCTATTTATAATTCAAATGACACAAACTTTCAAGTCCAATTTTTTACCCAGAAAATCTTATCTTTGTATAACCAATTTGTGCCGAGAAAGACTGTGCTATATACACTAGAAGAAAATGTTTTTGATAACAGGTTTGCGTTTAGGAATGTATGCAGAGATTAAGTTCACAAGGCTCTTATGAGCATTAAATCTAAATGTGCTGGTACTAATGGTATTTCGGTCAATGAGCAAGTTTCTCAATTTGTAACAAATATGAAATTTTTATCCGAGTTCCAATCTGGTTTTCAGAAACGCCATAGTACTACTGCGCTAGTTTTGGGCATATGGAAGGCGTGAGGGCTAATGTTGATCATAGAAGACTAGTTTCCCTAGTAAGCCTTGATTTTAGTAGGGCTTTCGAGTCTATATCGCATTAAGTTTTGCTTAACAAGTTTTTTACTTTATATAATTTTTCTTCCTCGGCTTGTCGTCTAATTGATAGCTTTGTAAGAGGCAGGTCGCAGTATATAGAGAACGGGGATAAAGTATCTGCAGAGGTGTACCTCAGGGTTCTGTCCGAGGTCCTCAGTTATTTCTGTAATCTATATATATATATAAAAATAAGTTGTTGTGCGTTATGCGCACACTTTTATGATGGCGGGTTTTCCCCATATAAAATGTATTTTTTTTTCTAATGAGAATTACATTTTGCCGGTATAAGGCTCTGCTTGCTCGCGTCATTTGACTTTTTTAATTTCTGTGTATTTATTGCTTACTGCCAGCAACGCGGGCAGGGTTACTCTAGTCTAATATATAAAAATTTCGTGTCACGATGTTTGTTATCGAACTCCTCCGAAACTCCTCGACCGATTTTAATTAAATTTTTTATGCATATTTGGTAGGTATGAGATTAGGTTTTAAAGCATATTTTAAACCGGTGGATGCTCGAGGAGGGGAGGGAGGGGGCAGTTACTGTATTTACTAAACTATTAACCCAATTCGTATTTCAAACAGAACAAAATTATTTTTGTTGTTGAATGACAGATGGCGCTATGTCCACCTCATGTCGTCATGTTCGATAGTCAAGCATAAAATAGGGGGTTGATGAGTGGGGAGAATGGTTCCCCCATTTAAGAAATTAGATTCCGGGCGCACAATCATCTAGTATACATATAAACGATTTGTTATCTAAAATTTCAGGATTAAAATGTTATCTTTATGACGATGATCTTCAGATGATGTTGGCTTCAAAGTCTGTTGATGAATTGGAAATTAATTTTAATGTGAATCTGAGATGTGTTGAGAATTGGTGTAGGGAAAACTTTGTTATACTGAATGCGCAAAAGTCAAGAGCTATGCTATTTGGAGATGTAGACTCACATAGATCTCCAGTAATTATTCTAAATGGGGAAAGGTTATGTTTTGTATCTTATTTGAAAGTTTTAGGAATCTTCATTGATAATAAAATATCTTTTCAGCACCATATTGGTTGTGTGACTCGTAGGGTCATATTTGAATTAAGGAGAATTTATAACACTTGCTACCTACCATTTCCCTATTGAAATTAAGAAGAATATTGCGTACTCATGCCTGCCTTTAGTGTTATATGGCCTGGAGGTATATTCCATGACGAGTGATCATAATTTTTATAGAATAAAAAAGTGTTTTAGTACCATTATTCGGTATGCTTATCACCATCGCTCTCATGAACACGTTTCTGAGTATGTAAAAGATTTCTTATATTGTAAATTTAAAGATGTCGTTAGAGTTAGGTTACTGACATTTTTTATAGAACTGCCAAGTAAAATTCACCATCATATCTTGCGTCTAGATTTGTTTTCTTAAGTTCATCAAGAACAAGCTCACTTAGAATTACAAATTTCAGTAGACTTATTATGCAAAGATCATTTCAAGTGAGAGTTGCCCGCTTATGGAATACGGTTATTCCGTATAATGAAGGAAGATTTTGTAAGTCCGTTAACAGCTTTACCAGTCTTTTGATGGAACTGATCTAATTGTGTGTTATCATTGCTTGCTTATTATTGAGCTTTTAGATACATTTGCGAAATCTCATCTGTGCTGGGAAACTATAACTATATACATAATTATTTGTTAACATAATTATATCTTATATGTTAAGATTTAGAATAGCTATAAGTATTAAACTTTTGTTTATATATTTTTTTATAATGAATATGTTGGATTTATCATTATGTTGCATAAATAAAGTATTTCCTCTGCAAATTTTTAATTTATATTCCTTGTAATCGTTTTCTCTTGCCAACTATGATAAAATACAAAACAGTTGTATTCATCTTTTAATCCGTAAAACTTCAATGTTTCTTGCTATTTTTTGATTTATTGAAAATTTAATTAATGACAAAAAACTAGTGTTCATTTCACAATAAAACCTTAAAAAAGAATTTTAATAATGAGAGTAAAATTTATAAAGAAATGCACATTCCATCACAATAAGAAAACATTTTTTAAATTAAACGCAAATCGTTAAATTACAAGTTAAAAAGTTTATTTTCATATTTAGGAGTTAATAAAATATTTGGGTCAAAAAACATATGTAATTTTTACAAGGTACACGAGGACACATTTAAGATTTATTATTGTTGTTGTTTTCTTTCCTATATTTTTTATATATGTATTAAAATAATTATGTATGTATGTATATATAATAGAATACAATCATATACTCGTAGTTTTTTTGTATATGTATGTACTAATGTATGCCTGTTTTTTAGAATAAAAAGGAATTTTGTTAACAGTCTCTTAAGGATATTGATTTTCTTTGTTTTGTTTTGATTCGTTTTGTTTTGTTTTGTTTTGTTTTGTATTGTTTTGAAATTCCAATTGTGAATATTTTTTTAACAGTTTGATTTTAATTAAAATTTAATGTTTTCTATCATTTGGTATAACTCAATAACGTGTTTCGTTAAATAGAAAAATTCGTTATACATAAAGGCTTTTCACGCAATAACATACCTATCAAGAGTGGTTTTAGCTCGGTAAGTTCTGAAAATTATATATAAAATGTTTCAATGCAATCCAAAACATTTGTAATTTTCAAAGTTTATCGATTTTAAGGAAGTTCTTTATTTCTTACAATTATATTTAAACTAAAGAAACGAAATAATTCCTTCGACATCGATTAACAAGTAGTTGAAGTTGCTCTAGAAATTGTAATAACAGGAATGGAACGCAAAATTAAAATTTCGTTAAATAACGAAACATGTGATCAAAAATAAAAGTTTTTTAAAAATTTTCCATAATATAAAGTTATAATTTCTGAACTAGAACGATTTAATTAATTGTATTTCATTTGCAATAAAAAGTAAAAAGTTTTAGGAACGATAAATAAGCAGTTGCTGTCATAAAAGATTATTAAAGTTACGTCTATTTATAAATAGACATAACAACATAAATGCTGTAAAATCTAAATACAAAATAAACTGCGTTTGATGACGATCAAACCGAAATGATCGTAATGTTATTAAGGAACTAAAACCAATCTGATCGGCATGTGTGTGTGAAATGACTGATGGAAAGGTTTCTTATTTAAAAATATTGATATATTTATGTATTATTTCTTGTAAATATGTATGTTTGTATTATATGTATGGCTGATATTTTTTCCAGCTTAGTTTGTCAGTTTGAAAATAAATTCTTTGATAGTTTGTATTTTTACTATATTGATATGAAATCCTGCCTTTGTTCTGAATCAGTAGAGATTTTTCCGGTATTTGTCTAAATTGAGCAATTAATTTCATAATCACCTATTCTTCTCGTTCCTCTTGTAAAAAGTATGGACAGCAAATAGTTCACTTTAATATTTAGAAAAAAGGATCTAGCTCGCTCCTGCTTTTTCGTTTTAATTAGTTTTATTTTATTTTTTAATGTTTAAAACGATTTAATTTTGTTAGATAATTAAATCAATTATACATTTTAAAATGATTGTGTTTTACTTTATGGAAATGTAGTTGCTTGAAGACATTTATAAAAGTATTAATTTCCTACCACAAGAAAATAAATTATCCTATTAAATATCTTAATAAAAAAAAATATAACAATTTTAATAGATTTGTTTTTACTTAAACTACAGCCACAGGAAGTACTAAATGTCTTTGGTTTTTGGCCTCTACATGAGAGTTTACACTAAATTCTAAATATAATATTTATTCATGCAAAGTGTGTCCAAATATTTAAATTTAAATTTATTTATTTTCAATTATCATTTGCAATTGCAATACTAAACTGCGAGCCAATTGTAGAATTGCTTGGGCATTGTGTCTTTCTGCCATTTCTGCAAATAAACTCATTTCATTTTAATAAAATATATCGGCATTCGTTTACATATAATTTGATTTGCTTACCATTAAAGAATTTTATAACATCTGTAAAATCCATACTATTTGATAGAATTATATCCCGATAGGTTTCCAATAAAGCCAATGCTAAAAACAATACAAATTGCCCGGAGGCAACATGCTTTGCCGCCCATATTATTTCCCAAGTAGAGAATACATCATCGTAAACTAGTTCCCGTTTAAAGTCCAACAAAAACCAACGATAGCAAAAATAGAAATGTGTGTAATCACCATTTGAATCCATGAGGTCGTACATTTCCGAGTCAAGGATCTGTATCAACGATCTAACATTGGATAGAGAAAAAGCTATAAAATTTGCAAAGCAAATTAAGCTTCTCTTACCTCATATTTGCAAAATGCATGTCCATTGCTCCACCATTTGGAAAATTTTCGATCATACGCTCCATTAATTTGCAAAAGCAACTGTAGGTCAACGATTCGTCATCGAAAATAACAAGAAGTGGGGCCACTAGATCGCACATGCCCTGCATGTAACCAATATCCAAGTGCTCCCATACATAACTAGAAGAAATTAAATGCAACTTTTAACTCTGACACAGAAAAATAAAGTGAGAACAAGAATAAATTTAGAAAAGTAAATAAATAATCAATTAAAAAATTAATTTGATCTCAACCAATCACAAAAGTCACCAAAATTAATTAAAAAATATATTGAATATTTTCAATTAAAAATTATGGTATAATAGTTAAAAATGTAATTGAAATATGTATTTTAAAACATTACGATTAATTTTCTTGAAACAATGTCGCAGAAAAACTATTAAATCTGCACACATGCAAAAAAATTCCAGAAATTTTTTTTGTAATTTTATGGTATTTTAATTTAAATTCTCTTGATAACATTTACACCGAATGAAAACATTTATAATAAATTTAAATAATTGTTGATTCAATTAAAATGTTAAATGAAAATAATCAATTTTTTCTGAGAAAACAATTAATTGTAATAACTTTTTCTGAGTAAATTTTCTGGAAATTATAAAAAGCGTCAAATGCGAAAAATTTGTTCCAAATCATTTGTTGAATCTGTTTGCCGGTTACGCTATTAAAAGTTTTAAAATTTGTCTGAATCAAATAATTTTTTTTTTTTATGGAAAAGTTTTTCAATTATAAAAAATCAATTGAAAAGCTTTTAAATACCAAAGAGGTTTAAAGTTAATGCAAGTCAATCAGATATTTTTCACTTTAATGAATAATTTTTATTCAGGAAACTTACGTTGATATGACATTTCGAAGTTTATCCAAATTTTCATTGGCAAAATAGGCATAATTGCGGTCACAGCGCTGTACATCCTTTTCAATGCGATGCAAGTTTAATCCGAATTGTTCCAATAATTCGCTCTGCAAAGGAAAGAAAAAAATTTCATTAAAAAATGGGTTTTGGAACTTTGTCACTCCATGATATGGAATATACTAATTTTTACTAATTACAAATTGCTAAAAAAATAAATATGATATTTTTAAAGAACGTCTAAGGATTTCAATTTAATTTACCCAATAACAGATTGCTTAAAACATATTTCATGATTGGGTGCCCAATTATTGAAAAGATTAATTAAGACCCGGTCAAAATAAATACTTAAAACAATAAACTTACACTGTAAACACCACCATTTGAGCTGGCCGGTGAGACACAAGCAGATTTAGGCTCCTGCAGAGCATCAAGGACCTTTTGATTGGGATTTTCTTCTACAGGTGACATACGCAAATCTGACATTTTAGCGCATATCTCCCAATTGGCAATGTCCACCGAAGCTTTAGTAACAATGACTGCCTTTGGATAATCATTTTCTTTATCGAAAACTTCTTCTGTTGGAACTTCGTCAATTAAATTCTCTTGAAAGTCATCAGCGCTCAGGTACTCAGGACTAAGAATTGATTTTGTATCTACTTTTAATTCGGTATAACCGTTTCCAACGGTATCATAAGATGATGTTGAAGGCGTACTTTTATCACTTGCATTAATATTGATTGAGGAGCAGCATTCATCCTTTGTGAGATGAGATGTAATGGAAATTTTATCCTGTTCTCGATCGTCCTCAATATTTAAATCATCAATGTTGTCATCAACATTTCCAGAGTCTGTACTGGTTTTCATAGCTCGCGGTATCGGTTTCACCATTAAATGGCCTGTACTGCTTGTAATGGCTATATCTACGTCTTGTCCATGTTCTTCCTCAAATTCCAAATCGCCAGGATCGGATATATCGGAAATATCTTCGAAAACTTCATTTTCTAAGTCTGCAGACTCAAAGTCACACACATGCCGCACAGTTTTTTCTTGACCACTATTACTACCAGAGCTTAGTTTTGCCACTGCTCTGGCTGTTTTCTCTTTTTCTCTTTGTTGTACAATCGCGTCAACGGCTAGCCATTCACTCATTGTTGTCTCATAGTAGTGTTTGGAAGTTTCATCTAATTTCTGGCGTTCATCGAGGGTGCTTCCAAATGTGTAGTGGCCCAAAAGATATGGCCAGATTTCTTTACGCAGCTCAGGAGCAACACCACCAAAATAAACCAAACGAAATACATCACTGGCATTGTCTGGTGCACCATTCTTGTTCAATTCCTTCCATTTTTCCACCGTTAAACCATCCTCGTCAGTTTTCACTGAAAGTAATTAACTGAATATTTGTGTCTTCTAATATATTTCCATATAAAACTAACTTTCTGGTGTTATGCGTCCATTAACCAACCCTGATAGATGAGTGCGAACGGTGGATAAGTGCCTGCGGTAGGCCAACCAACCATAAAATGCCCTTGAAATTATCTGCCTCTTCATAGTGGAACAAACCATTTCAATGCTGGCATTTTGATTAGTTTGTGGTAATGCAGATTCCAAGGGATATTGATCAATGGAAATGCTTTTACTCGAACACTCACTGCTGCCAGTTGTAGAGCAGCTACTTAATTGCGCACGTCGTGGTGCACTTCGTACAAAATCGAAAATAGAATGTGCAGCCGCTAGAAATAGAATATTAATGTATCTCTCTCCCTTTCTCTTTTTTTTTTTCTCTTAATAGTTATTTGCGTTAAATTTACCAAATTCTTCGTGTTTGCTTTTACTAACAATCCTAAACACATAATCAATGGGTGTTTCATCGAAAGACTCCATTACTGATGGCAAAATACGCCGGCGTACACTTTTGGGCCAAGGAAATATTTTTCCAATACCTCTTTGAGACCATAGTGGTGGATCCAGTTGACCATGGGGCAAGAGACCGGTTTCCAAACAACTTAAAAACTGTTGCATGTGTCCGCCCTCGGGGAAAATGATGGGGGGACGTTGTAAACCATCCTGACTTACTAGAATTACAGTGCCACCGCTATCTTCTCCCTTATTTTGATGACAGTGTACATACACGATGTCATCAACATTGATGTTGAGAGCATAAGACCAATAGTGTTCTTTGTCGATTTCTTCTTGATCTTCTGGTTCCCGGTAGCCATTCATTAATTGATTTGGAGTCCATTTAATAGTTAATGTCTGTATGTGTTGGTGAAGACTTAAATATCCCAACATGGGTTCATTGCAATCTTTCTGTGAAATGAGAGTAAATAAAAACTGATGGAAAAACTATTACTTTGTTTTTTTGCTTCTTTACTCACCGGCAAAACCTGAACATTATTTTTTCCATACAACAAAGTAGCTCGAGAATTCTGATGCAATGACTCGACGTAATCTTTGGCCACTGTACAAGAAGCTATTGACTTAAATGTTCCACTGTTTGCGTCATCTGTGCTTGTGTTCAGACTTCTTTTGAAATTTATTATTGGAGCTCTTGAAGAGACCGAAGATGATCTTCTGCCCGAACTAATACGATGCCTCTGCACTAACTCATCTGCATGTGGATCTGTCCAATAATGATCGGCTGTTTTAGCTTTTGTGAAGTCTAAAGCGCAAGGTCCCACCAAAAGGGAACTTAAAATGCAGCCGTAGTCAGCATCAGAAACTAAAGAGTCGCGATCGTAATAAGCTGAAGCATTTTCCACAAGAAATTCTATGATTTTGACTAAACGTTTTTCATACAAAGCCAAGCGAATCCATAAATATCTGGAATGAAAAAATAAAAAAGTTATGTATACAAAAATCGGTTATATAACTTTCTTCTTTTTAATATAGAAAAACCATGAACCGCTAAATTAAAATATGTAAAAAAAACTTACTTCATAGAAGCTAACGAAATACTCGAGCAACTTGTACTCATTGTACTGGTCACGGAACTGCTGCTGCCCTTTTTCATCATTGGCGGCCGATTAAAACTGTCACTACTAGACGATGAACGTTTATTTGGATCATTTGCCTCAATTTCCTGCACCATTTTGCTAATGTATTCCGCATCGGAGCATAGTTTGGCAATCTTGTGCAACAAAGCTGTGGTCGATGATGTCTTGAACAAACCCAAAGCACGACGTCTTAAACCCTGACTCAAACATGCTTCTACGGCCGCGCACAATTGTGTCACCGTTGTACTTTCTTCGTGTATATATTTCTTAGTAACGGCTTCTTCCATCAATTGCTTAACTTCCTTTTTAACTGAAGATATTAAACGTTCCTTAAAATCTGTCTCTGTAAACAGAAATTTAATAAAAATTCAACATACATACATACATATTTATTATTTATTAATATGAAAATGGATTTCAAATGAAATATATTTTGCCTTAGACGGATTACTTATTTATAAAACTCACCGCCAGAAATTCATAAAATAAGGACAGACAGACATACATACTCAAAATACACGCTGCTGTCATTAAAACTGATGGAGTGCTAAAAGCTTTATTAGAAACAGTTGCCCATAAAAAAAAAACAAGCCAAGTGCGAGCAAAAGCGAACAACAACAAAATATTAACTCAGCATAATTTTCATTTATGAGGCAATAACAAAATAAATTACATTTCACTTTTCACACTCTTCGGCTTCGAATTTCAGAGAGATGAAATAAATAATAATCTCATAAAAAATACAATGGCATAATGTATTGCTACAAGGGCTCCTGCTGGGTCAAAATAAATATTATTGGGAGGCTGAACAGAAAGTGGTTTTTAATTCCACATTTTCGCTGAAACGTCATTTGTTATCGCTTTTATTTGCATTTGCTCGTATATATTCCGTAGAGAGTTGCAAAAAGAGTGGAGGTTCTGTGACTGATTGTAAGCCGTTGCGACGATGCGGAATTGCAAAGCGCAGAAATTAATTGGTTGCATTTCGTGAACTTCTAACAGGTTCATATTAAAATTATGAATTTTTTCACTTTACAAATAAAATTAAAAATTACATCGAAATATCATCAGATATAAATTTAACTGATATTTTAATTATTTCATGTTGTGCAATGTTGAAAGCATTGTGCACCCAACAAATCAACATGTTTATTGTTAAAGAACTCCTCAGATTACCCTCCTATAAAAAATTAACAATATGAATATGTTGCATAGACACATATTGCACTCATACGAAAGTAAAATCATGTGCAAAACTGTATGAAATTGTTAAATAAAAATACAATGTATTTATAAGCACATTCATTTCCTGTCATTCTCTCTCCATATCTTTCTTTCCCATTGTAGGAAACCCAATAATTTTATAATAACCAAGCAAACGTAGGGATTTCAACTTAAATTAAGGATGATTCGAAATTCTTTTATAAATATTTTGAATATAATTGGAAAAATATAAAATAATCTCAAATTGAGAAAACTTCAAAATGTGCAAAAAAGCAGGATATTGCAAAATCGCAAAAAAAAAGTATTTGATAGAATATTTAAAATGTAAAGTCTTTTGAGAAGAACGTTTTGGTATGAATTCCACTGTACGACATAGAAAAACACGTTTCAAACGATTGCTGGTGGTAGATGGAAACACAAGCAAGAATTATGAGTATTTCGGCGCTATGAAATGGATTTAAAGTTTCTCCTTTTCCACACTTTTTTTTATAGAAAATCGGCGCCGGATATTTTTTAGTTCTTATATTTTTATTATTGTATAAGATATGTTGCGTACTTCTATAAAAAAATACTACTAAAAGTATTTCTGCAAATTTCCAGCTTTTAGCTATTTGGGATTTTAGCTCTTTCTTAAAACGCGGGCAAACAACATCCCCCCAAAGTTTGTGTACCGCGCTAAAATATTCTGTAAAAACGTTGGATAAAAAATTTTCTACTGATTGTTAATAAATAAGAATCTAATTCTAAAATTAATTTTTTTTTTGTAAATAAGAAAACATTAAGATTTAAAACGTAACCACAACTTATTTTGCAAAATTTAATTTAATGTTACCGTTATATTTGCAAAATGAAAAATATATTATTTTACCGGAAAGTTGTAATAACGAAAATACTTCAGTAAATATCACGTTAACTCTGTATTTAGGTACGCGGTGATGCCTATAAATATACTACAAATTGTAAACTGAGTGTGATCTGCTGATAAAAAGATGGTTTCGTGTAAATATACACACAGTGTGGCCGAACTTGGCCTCATAAGCTGTGTATTTCACAAACACTCTAATTGTACAGGGTGTCTGGTGGCAAATTTATATTTTCAAACTTAAATAAAAAACATAATAATTGACACAAACGTTTATTAAGAGCATTGAACGATAGAATGGAAATGTGGATTTTATTTTTTAAAGAGTATGTCATCCAGGTGTCTTCCGTCGAGTTGAACACAGTGTTCAAAATGGAGCCTTGTGTTCGGCGCCACACGCTGCAGTAAACTTGGTCCAATTATCTCATGCGTGGATAAGGCACACCAAACAGTTACCCTGAGGCAATGCAATGCTTTTTGATGTTTCAATCGAGGGTTGTGGGTTCTTGGAGACCAGTAACGGCAGTTTTGCTTGTTGACGTGAGCATCGTCGCTCCAAAACCGAACTTTAAACAAAATTATCAACGAGCAATTACGTAAGAATCATTACTCTTAAAAAATGTATCCACAGCGAACGCGCGATGCTCACTCGATTACTGCGACATCGTGACTGACAAATCCGCACAATCGATTATTCCAAAGGGGTATTTAAAAATATAAATTTGCCACCAGACACCCCGTATTAATTTTGTAAAAAACAAACGCCTATATACATGTGCAGAAAGTATTGAGATTATAACCATCACTGATTAAAAGCTAAATTTTTAAAAACGACTGTATTTAAATAAGTTGTCATAATGTTACGATGAAATAATACACCACTGTTCTAAATATGTTTCGAATTTAAAATTTTATTTATTTGTTGCGGGTTAGCAATATCTAGATATATATTTCGTTGGTAGCTATACCAATTCATTAGTAGATGTTTTACCCTTTATGTTTAAAAAATTCCAAAGCTCATCTATTTATACAAAAACTCACAAACATATTTTTGTGAATTACAAAGCTTTGGAATTTTTTAAACATAAAGGGTAAAACATCTACTGATGAATTGGTATAGCTACCAACGAAATATATATCTAGATATTGCTAACCCGCAACAAATAAATAAAATTTAAAACATAAATACTTGAGTACATCCTCAAATAAATGTAAAATTTTGTAACGGGGAGATTTGCTTTTCATTTTTGCCTTATAAAATACTTTTAATGGCAACCAGCGGTTGTCTAATTGTATAGGTGTAGAAAAGTAAACACATTCATAATGGAAAATTATTGTTGTGTGTGTTTGAAAAATTTTTTTAAAGGTTATTGTTATGCTTTGTAATTCACAAAAATATGCTTGTGAGTTTTTGTATAAATAGATGAGCTTTGGAATTTTTTAAACATAAAGGGTAAAACATCTACTGATGAATTGGTATATCTACCAACGAAATATATATCTAGATATTGCTAACCCGCAACAAATAAATAAAATTTTAAAGATAAATACTTGAGTACATGCTCAAATAAATGTAAAATTATGTTTCGAATTTTCATTTTGATAGTAATTGGGGCAGTAATATTTGAAATCAAACTGAAAAATTGATATTAAGGAAACATATACATACATACATACATACATATATATGTGTGTGTTTCCCAACGATGTGCTTGAAAAATAACTAATAATGCCGTTTACAACTCATGTGTCACACATATTTCTGACGTTTTAATTTGTGTTTGTTGGGAACAGGTTCATTCAAATTGATCTGAATAACTCAATAATTGAGTATTGAGTATTGAAAGCGCGAGATTCCAACAAAAAAAAAAACAAATAAATTTAAAAAAAAGAAAGAGATACCACACATGCAACATGTCCTTTTTATATTTTGTTGGCATTTGGCACGAGCATATCTGCCACTACATGAATACTTAAGTGTATGTGTCTTCTACATACATAAGCATCCCGCAATGCCGGATGTCGCCTTATGAATATTATTACAGAGTAATGCTGATGTCCATTAACCAATTATAATAATAGTTCAACAATATTAAAATGCACAGAGATTTCTAACACATTTTCATCCTGTTATCTCAGATCTTTCTGCGGTTTATCACTTTCATCATTTTACGTTATAGCTGTTGTAAGTACAGGTTAATCACAAAGGATAATAAGAATTGGCATTTGGGATGTGATTAATCCCAAATGTTGTACGTCTCATTATTAAGATGAGAATAATAGATCGAAGTATAATTTTATAAAATAAAACAAGAGATTTCAATTAAAAAAGAAATATACATATGTATATTAACTGAAAAATAACTAAGTATAGAACTCATTTTGCCATTATTCAAGTTGATTTATTATAGATAATTTGAAAAATTTAAAACATTTTTATTTAATGTATCATTAATTATTTGTATCACTTATAGTTGAAGAATTTTTTAGTTCCCGAATATTTAATTACGAGCAAAATTGATCAAATTAAACTTCCTACAAGCCGATAGCCAATAGTTTATCCTCCTTTATCATTGTTTATTTTAATTTCAATTAAAAAAAATTAACAATAAAATAAATATATTAACAAGTATAAATTCATTATAGAAATGAAGCGCAATAAAACCGATAATTTTACACAAAATTTAATTCTATTTACAAGTAAAATACGTTCAATATAAAAAAAATCGTTTAAGGTAATTAGTCATCAAAAAAGTTAGGAAATTTTTTCATATATACAATATAAGTATAATCACCACCAACATAATGGCGTATTCGAAAGACGCCAAACAGTTCAGTGTGTTGCAGTCAGGGCTGGGCAGTATTTGAAATACATGAAAGTATTTTGTATTTTGTATTTTAAATACATACAATAAATAGAAGTAGTTTGTATTTTGTATTTTTAATACATACAAAAAATGGCAGTATTTTGTATTTTAAAAACATAGTTAACAAAATATATTTTGTCAGTTTAAGGCCGTGCTTCACTATCCTACACAATCGTACGATTCATTCACAGGAAAATCTTGCAAAAATCTGACCGACTTTAAAAAATCGTTTCAAAGTGGTGTTGTAGGTGTCACACTATCATAGAAATCTGATGCCAAAACATCTGGTTGACAATAAATACTCCTCTGATCGCATGAAAACTATCATTTTATGAAAATTTTCATAAAATTTTACAAATCGCACGACTTGCCAAAAAATCTGTCACACAGTTGCATTTTTAGTCCACACTACTATACATTTTTAGCACACATGTCATATTTTGCAAATCGCGTGACTGTGTAGGATAGTGCGGTGATGGTTGTTTGCATTTTGATCTATTTATAATAAGGGTAATCACGATGGTGATTGTGCAAATATGCATTTTGCAAATTTGCTGTGCATATTAGTGTACTTCGTGAGCGTAATTTTAAATTTATTGCATTTTTGTGAAGAGCATGTAATTTTGTTCACAAAAATGTGGCAGCCCATCAACAATTCTGGCAACACTGACCTCAGATGTCAAGTTACAAATGCATAAATTTATTATTTACTAATAAATTAAAAAAAGAAGACTAAAACTTTTTAAATTAAATTAAAATTAGTTACAAAATTAAATTTTCTTTTTCTAAACATAAAAATATGATAGTCTATATGTCACAAGTTATTGTTTATTTTCGTTTGCAATTGATAAAATATGCACTACTATCTTTGCTCATGGTTTTTTTAGTCCAAACAAAGCAAAATTAAGCAAATTGCAAATACATACATTTTGTTGTTATGTTGAGCAAATGTGTGTATATTTGCACACATTTGCATCGTTTGCACACTTTGCACTACCCATCGTGATTATCCTTAATGTATCATGCGTCAAACCAATAACCAAAAACTAGAATCGCTAAAAAACGTAACTATACAAATTCTTAGAGTTGGCATCAACGCAATTCAGCTGTCAACTCTAAAGCATTTTTAGCAATGCGATTTTATTTTGCAGGTAGTACTGTTACGACAACAAGTTTAACAATAAAAAAAATAGCATGGTTCTTTTTGCATTGGGAGTTAACATAAGGGCGAACAATTTGCAACGTATGTACGTGCCTCTCACTAGCAAGAATTGTGTGAGCCTGTGTTAGTAACACCACCTGTAAAGTGAATACATCTTCAGCGTTGGGCAGTATTTGAAATACATGTATTTGAAATACGTATTTGAAATACAAATACGTATTTTGTATTTTGTATTTTAAATACATACATGACGTGTAAGTATTTTGTATTTTGTATTTTAAATACATAACCTGAAAGTATTTTGTATTTTGTATTTTAAATACATGATCAACAAGTATTTTGTATTTTGTATTTTAAATACCGCAAACCATGTATTTTGCCCAACTCTGGTTGCAGTATAGTCTTGGTGTTCATTTGTATAGGTGGGCATGTTTCCCTGCGCAACGTAAAAATGGCGTGTGCACATTTCTGCTCGTTAACTTTTATACGCCATTGTTTGAGCCACGTTTAAAGCCTTCATATGTACCCTCGTAAATTGTGGAAAGCTTCTACTGAATTTTCATGAACGCTTAGAAAATCTGTATCATCAGCAAATGTGGACGTGTGAATGTTACTGCTTACCGGTATGTAGAGGCATATATGAAGTACAGTAAGGGACCGAAGATGTTACCTTTGGGAACTCCGATCGACTGCGGATGGCTTAAAAAATTGCGTTCCCTAACTACAAATTTTCGTTCCTTTAAATAGATTTTTAAAAGCCTGACAATGTTTACGGGTAGAGTTTGTGTTAATTTGTGTATTAGACCTTCGTGCCATACTTTATCAAAAGCCTGTGCGACATCAATAAAGAGCGCAGAGCAATGTTTGTGAGTTTGTTCAATAGTGCTATGTTGTCTGCGAAAACCGAATTGATGATCTAGAATGCATCCACTACTAAGCACTATAGGCATCAGCTTGCTCATATACAGCTTTTCAAATAGTTTTGAAATAGGCCTATTCGACCTTCGAATGATCCTTGACGGGCTTTGGTATCATAGCGAAACCTTCCTTTCAGTTAAATAGTATTGCAGCCGTAAAATACCATTAAAAACGAATAGTAATATTTTTTTTAAAACATAAGGTAGTTCTTGAAGCATTTTGTTGCTTATTTTGTCGACACCTGGGGCTTTTTTCGTTTTAAGACTATTAATTGCATTTTCAATCTAAAAAATATTAAATCTCAGCGGTATTTCTGCAAAAAGAGACGACTGTTGGCAGTTCAACAATATCAACAGAAATATTTGGACTAAATACAACGAATAATTTGTTTGCGGTGTTGCATCGAGTTCTTGAAGAAATTTTTGCAGCGAAGCTGTTTTTGTGTTTGTAAAAGTTTTCTGAGCTGTTTGGTACATTCCTTCCGCCTTAACTTTAACTGAGGAGATCTGTAACGTTGCCATTATCGTCGAGCTCTCTTTTTTCAGATAATAGCCTTTTTATATCTGCAGACAAAATATTGCTAAATCTCACTTGTTGATTTGTTTTATTTGAAGTAGCATTAAAAGCAACTTGCTTAACATGCGCTTCAAGCAACCTGAGAGAATCGTCTATGTCAGAAAGTGTTCTCAGAGGCATTCTTTCCGAGCAATGAACACTCAAATATTTTTTGTATTTCAGCCAGTTAATACGTGCAGATGTCGTCGGTAAAGCATACATATGTTGGTGTTGCAGTTTTGTAAGAGTAAATACTGACAATTGTAAGCGAGTGGTCTGAAGGTAAATCCAAAGATGCCTCAACTTCAATCAAAAACACATATCGAAGGACTATAAAAGTTTTCAGATCTGAAGGCCTTATTCTGGCAATTTATAAGCTGAGCAAAATAAAGACAACACGATTTGTATTTTTTGTTTAAATAAACATTTGATTTTTATTCACTTTTTTATATAAAACTAGAATGAGGAAAAATCAATTTTGGACTAAATCGTTCTTTAGTCTATTTTTCAAAAATTATATTTATTTATTGTGGTTTATCGAAAATCTGTATGCCTGCATTTCGTTGGATAGACACCGCGTATCAGCACTGCTCATCGGCCACTGAACAGCGTTATCTTATTGAGCGAACCGCGACATTTAATATTGACATTGACAACAATAACAACTGAATATAATGAGAATAAAAACAAAAAACACATTTACATTTTCTATTATTTAATATTCTAGAGTTCAATGAAACTTTCAAAATTGGATAATCCTGTTCTAATTACTAAAACTTTGCAAGAGTTAACAGCATGTTGGAGCAGTAACATTAAACTGACGTCAACTATTATTTAATATATTTCCAAGTTTTTTGCTTTTTAAGTTTTCGCTTTATCTGTTATTCCTAAATAGTTAATTTTTAATGCCTCTGTATAACATTCTTCATTGTATTCCCTGCAGCTGCCAAAACAATCTACAAACAACGTCTGTCTACCCATAATGGTGCCTTTGTTTACAACAATCTGTTGTTTCCTTGACTTAAATGCATTTTATTTTTATCAAACTGCAGCAAAACTATTCTTCTTCATCTATTTGAATCCTAATATCACTTCCTTACCTTCCCAATAATTTTCTCCTTCACACATCCTCCCACACAGACACGTACTCGTACATTTGTTTTATATTCACAAATTTGCATAAGACTGATACCCGAGAGTGTGCAGAGGATCAAGTGGTGCTGTATTATTTTTTAATTGCAAACTATTATTGACTTTTTTTTATCAAAGTTTTGTTCTACTAATTATTCTTGGGGTTTTTATTCTCCTGTTTATGTGGCAGAGTGTGTACAAATGTCTGATTGTGTATTTGTTAGTATCTGTTTTAAATTGTGTATTTTCTTATCAAGAGAAATGTTGTAGAATACAAGACTAAACGAGTTTTCGCAACGTTCCTTTACTCTATTCGTTTCACTTTAAAATTATGGAAAAAACACATTTTAAATATTTTCTCACCAAAATGCGTTAAACTAAAAGATAATAAAATGAAAATATCTTTATTTAAAGTCTAAAATGTTTTACAGTTTCTCTACCATCTTTCCACAAATTGTGTAGAAAAATACCTCAACAATATTTTTTTGGGGAAATTCTTTCCTTACGTGTTTTTTTTCTGGGAAAGCTATTCAACGCTTAAATTATGAACTAAAGTATTCTTTGAATAGAACACCATGTAACTAGATTTTTTTTAATAAAAATAAAACAGCAAACGATTGTTACCTTAAACAAGAAACAAAGCCAAATGATTTCGTTATTTCCTTAAGGAAATTAAAAAAATATTTTTTATTTTAAAACTGCAGAACTGAAACCCAGAGACAGACTACTGTTCAACATTTCTTGGATGCACTTCCTTTAAAAAGGAAAACATTTAATTTTTCTAAGTGACGTGGTAGCAAAATTTTAAAAAAATAATTAAAATATTTATCGTAACAAAGAGAATGAAAAAATCACTTATTTTAAACGTGTTTTTCAAAAACAAATGTCCTGTTAACAAATGACATATTACAAAAGCTTTTTATGCATGTATTTTTCTAGTGGTATAACCAAAATACCCAGTAAATATTCATCGTCGTTTTCTGAAATATTTTCCGATTGACTATTGTAACAGCCTGTAAGTTTACCAAATAAATAAATATATTTAATTATTTTTATTGTTTATTAAACAACGTCATTCAAATCGAAAAACTAAAATTATTCTATTTTTATATAATCGTTGCCAGATCAACTGGTTATTGTGGCCTGCCACCTTTGGCGGGTTGCCACATCCCTCCTATATTTTTAAGCTTCAACGTCACTTTAGGCCTGGGTCCGTCTGGATCTATATTCTGTGATGTTGATGGTAACTCCGGTGACAGCGCATTATCGCAAAGACAATCATTAGCGGAATCAACGTCTTGTTGAAGTTCGAGATGTTCTGGACTTACAACCGAAGTCCTAGTAGGTTTGGCTAAAGATGGCAGCGATGAATCGGTTGGAACTTTCTTAACATGAGTAATGTTTCTACGATACACTCTCCCTTCTCCTGATATCACGACGTCATTTCCTTTCCGATCTGTTACTTCATATTCAGTTTTCCCAAAGGTAGTAGATAATTTATTAGAGTGAACAGTATTTCGGAGCCGTACCTTATCGCCAACTTTAATATCACAATCGACCGCATTTCTGTCAGAATCGGCTCTTTGTTTCCCTTTTTCTTTATTAGCAATGTCATTGTCTCTGGCTTCAGAGTCGATAAAATTCTCCTTAACGTCATTTAGCGATGGAATCTTGTCTCTAATTACTCGATTAAAAATAAGTTCCGATTAAGCTTTCCCCGTGAGGGGTGACGTTGTACAAAAGTGTAAACTTACGAATCTCTTTTTTATATTCCAAAGAGAGCGGTTCAAGTTTTCGACCTCTCCATTGGCTTGGGGCCAATAAGGCGGCGATGTTATCAATTGAATATTATTGGTATTGCAAAATGCCTTGAATTCTTCGCTGACGAATTGGCGACCGTTATCAGCTGTTATTGATTTCGGATATCCATGTCGGGCAAATATCTCCTCGAGAAAGTCAATAATTTCTGTTGATGTTACCTTCTTTATAAATTTAAGTTCATGGTATCGCGAATAGTAATCAATTATTACAAATAGAAAATCGTGATTTGGCAAGGGACCCAATAAGTCCATTGCTACACAAGCCCAGGGACTATCGGGCATGGTCCATCTATTCATAGGCGCAGGTGGTATCGGTCGAGATACCAACATGCATTCATGACAGCTCTTCACGTATTTCTCTATATCTCGATCGACCAACGGCTACCAAATCTTTGCTCGAATTCTGCGCTTCATTACGGATGGCCTTCGTGCGCTAGATCTAGCACTTGTTTTCTCAGACTTCCTGGAATCACGAGTCTCGTACCTCTTAGCAACAAATTTCCCAAAATACTGAGCTCAAATCGAAATGGATAATAACTGTTCTTCCTTGCTGTACTCCAGTTGTCGGTATTTATACATTCTACTGCCATCAAAAGTTCATCATCTTTGCTATTTTGGTGTACAATTTCCAAAACCGCTAAGGCTCGCGGAACTGAATTTTCTATTATAGAACAAATGCTGAATTCGCATGGCTTGTCAAAAGTATCACCTGTATTCACATTACCGAGTCTGGATAGTGAGTCTGCAATATAATGCTTTCCTGCTTTATAAATAATTTTGTAGTTAAACGACTGCAGTCGTAACACCCAACGTTCGGTACGAGCCGGCGGCTTCGATGTTGGCTTAAAAATAGCTTCCAGGGGCTTGTGGTCTGTTTCTAGCTCAAATTAAATCCCTGCTAAATAGTAGTAAAACCTCTCTACAGCCCACACCAGAGCGAGACTCTCTTTTTCCGTTTGTGAGTAGCGACGCTCAACTTCGGAAAGCGTTTTACTGGCAAAAGACACAACATACGGAGTATCTTCAGTGAATTGAATGAGGTCCACTCCCAAAGCTACAGGGCTTGCATCAGCAATCAATCTTGTTCGTTGGTTTGGTGAAAAATAAGTTAGTGTTGGAAGCTCCGCCAACTTTTCCTTGAGTTTTATAAATGCATCATTCTGTCTAGTGGACCATACAAATTTTTTATTGGCTTTTATGGTCGCTCTTAAAGGTTCAACTAGATCACTTAAATCTAGTATAAATTTTCCTAAATAGGTTACCAGACCCAGAAAACTCCGAGTTTCCTCACGGGTGTTTGGAGCTCGAAAATTCAAAACACTATCGATTTTGTTTGGGTCAGCGGTTATGCCATCTGGTGATAGAATATGGCCCAAAAATTTTAAATTCGGTACCTTCCATAAGCATTTTTCATTATTTATGGCTACATTGAAGCTCTTAAATGCGGTAAGAACATCTTCCAAGTGTTTATCATGTTCCTTTTCCGTTTTGCCGAAGACTATTATGTCATCCAAATAGTTTAATGCATTTTTACATGCAGCCAATATATTTTCCATAGCTTTTTGGAATATTTCCAGAGCTGAATTTACCCCAAATAACAGTCGTTTGTATCTAAATAAGCCTTTTGAAGTTATGAATGATGTTATATATCGGCTTTCTTCAGCAAGCTCCAATTGATGATAGGCATTTTTTAGATCAAGCCTTGAAAAGAATTTAGCTCCTTGGAATCTCGTCATAAAACTGTCGAAAGTTGGCAGGGGATATTTTTCCCTTAAAATTGCCGTATTTGCACGTCTCATGTCAATACATAGCCGAATATCTCCGTTTTCTTTGAAAACAACGACCACTGGAGATATCCAAGCACTCGGCCCAACAACCGGTTTATTCTCGCAAAGGTTGTTGAATCGGTTTTATGGAGGTGTCGACGGATAAGCTTACTTTAATTCCAGCAATTTTATTGAAAGATTTCAATTTCTCCACCTGAATGATGCCTATACCCAACTTCCATACACCCAGTTTGATGGCAGTATCTTTCCCCAACAATGATTGCTCGCCACGCCCAATAACATAAAATGTTGAAATCAAATTAGAACTTCTCTCAACCCCAATAACAGCTTCAAAAACTGCTTTTATTGCAAGTGCCACATTACCAGCGTATGCTCTGAATTGTTGATCTGATTTAAATCGAGTATTCCACATGACTGCTTTTCAGGTATTCAACAAATTCCAATCATCTTCACAAAGGAGGTTGTATTTTGATGCTGAGTCTATCAACATATTTATTTTCTTACCACCTACAAAACACGGTATTATCTCAATCGCAGATTCTCCTTTATCAAATATTTTAAAACAGCAGTCATCATTTCATTTGGATTGGCCATCAATATATCTTTTCTTCGAATACCCAAAATCTCGACGCTTCGGATTTCTGTTATCAAATGTAGAAAATTTTCGTTTGTTTGAACCAGTAAGGCATTTTCGGGAAAAATGTCCCAACAGGCCACATTTATTGCACTTCATTTTCCTGGCTGGACAATCTACACTGCTTCCGTCGTGACTGCTTTGTCCACATCTAAAACATTCGCAGTTATTTGCAATTTTATTGATTTCAACATTTGTACTTGGAGCCTCCATTGATTTTGATTGAGCATTAATTTGCTCATGGACTTGGCAAATTTCAATAATTTCTTTCAAGAAGTGCTCTTTTTCCAATAACCTCTTTTTTAAATCCACAGATGCCCAGGAGTCAATCAATTTGTCTTTAATGCTGATTTCCAGAATATCATTCTTTGTTTCACCAAACACACACCTTGAAGCCTGTTGCCGCGTCCTCAATAAGGATTTATTAAAAGTTTCACCCGATTCTGCCTTAAGTGATCGAAACAAATGCCTCTCAAATGTAGAATTTCTTTCTGGGGAAAAATAGTCAGTCAATTTGTCAACTAACATTTTATAAGCATATTCTTTTCCCCCACAAATAAGAGCACCTGGAATGTTGTGCGCAACTTCCTGCAATTGAGTTCTTCCATAATGTAAAAGCTTATTCTTTTTCTTGACTGCATCTGATATTTCTTCCGCCTGAATGTAGAAAGTAAATGCCCTTAGCCACTTTTCCCACTCAGTACGAATTAGCGACTTGTCAATCACTTCACATAGAAATGGCCTAATTCCATTTGTCTCATTCATGTTTGGAATCAATGTTATTGTTTCGACTGATCGTATTGTACTTTTATTCGTACTTTATTTGCCCAACTGGCCCAGATCTTATTCCAAATGGATTTTCCAAATTGAAACACAGATTTTGTACCTACACCTCACTCGTGCTTGTTCTTATTTTAGTTGCTTGAACTAAAACTCAGAATTTATTTGCCTAACTGGCAATCTGAAATCAATAATGAAATCATTTATGATCATCAATTTATCTTCTCCTTCGTTCCAAAGATTTTCTGTAATGCATGCAAACGCTAGCTTATATTTTTTTCCTTATTTACCTCGTCGCCAATGTAACAGCCTGTGAGTTTACCAAATAAATAAATGTATTTAATTATTTTTATTTTTTATTAAACAACGTCATTCAAATCGAAAAACTAAAATTATTCTATTTTTATATAATCGTTGCCATATCAACTGGTTATTGTGGCCTGCCACCTTTGGCGGGTTGCCACAACTATAAAATTGTAGGAAGAGAATTTTATACACTTCATAGATGTCGTCAAAGTATTCAAAAAAAATTAAAATTCGCCAATATTTCATCACACCTTTTTTCGATATTGTGCAAATAGGTCGTAAATTCCCTTAGAACTTTTCGATAAAACACTTAAGGATTTCAAAAAAAATTTTCTCTCTAATTTTGAGAAACGTCAGAGTTTTCTTCCAATTCCAAAGAGATCCACTCACACTATTACCCATATGATTTCAGAGTGATTTTGAGTGTAAAAATGCTGGAATAAAAATGTTTACTGGGATCGGTGAGTCCGTAGAAGTGTACAATATTTTCAATATTGTTTATTTTTTTTAAGATAAATTAATTTTGTAATGTCGAATGATTAAAATCAGTTTAAACTTTTAATTTATACCATTCAATCACTAATCAATTAAAATTATATTTTAAAATAATTAATGAAACTTTTTAAATATCAACCACAATGCAGAAAATAAAAAAAAAACAAATGCATCCTTGGAAGGCTTCTGGTAGACAGCACCATAATTTATATAATTCTTTTAGGACATTGTTACACCAAATTGACATACAGGCATGTTCTGAAAATCACAAGATTTCAAATCACTTGTGATTTCAAAATCACAATTGTGATTTGATGGTGTTCTGAAAATCACAAAATTTTAAACTTTTCGGTGTGATTTTATCTTTTCGAAAACACAAGAAAACAGCTGATTTTTGTTTTGATTTGGTGAGATTTTTTTATGTACGGAAAATTAGTTAGTGTTTTTGGTCAAAGTGAAAATAAACTAAAATAACTTTTTTATAAAAATTAATATCAAATTGCAATGCCTGGAGCTCTATTGTTGTCAGTAATAGATTTAAGAAGAAAACAATTAAGAAATGAACGAGCTAAGAAAAGGTATTTGCGAGACTTATCAAATCCAATGGATATGAATGAAACATTGTAAGTAAATAATCATATAACATTTAAATGTAACAATTTAAAGCTAGCCCATTTTTAGTTTCATAAAATTTTACCGGTTAAATAAAAAAGCCTTTCACATGATATTAGATGCTATAGCACCACACCTTCCAAAATGTTCCATCCCACCAAGTATTCAGCTTGCAGCTGTACTTAGGTATTTAGCAGTCGGATCGTTCCAAGGCGTTATAGCGAATGATGCGAACATAAGCATGGGGCGCTCAACCTTTTGCAAGATTATGTGGATCGTAATGCAGCAATTAGAGGAAAGTTTGTGTGCAGTTTGGATACAAATGCCTGTAAGTCAAGAGACGCAAAATGCATCCAAATCTTATTTTTACCAAAAGTTTGGTATACCAGGCGTGATTGGATGTGTTGATGGCACACTCATCCGAATAACGAAACCACCGTCCGATCATGCTGCGTATTTCAGCAGAAAGGGATACTTCAGCCTTAATGCAATGATAGTAAGTATCATGTGGGCTTATACACACTAATACGCATTGTTTAACATGTGTTTAATTTCAGATTTGTGATCATGAAATGCGTATTGTAGCCGTAGATGCTTGCAGGCCTGGCTCATGTCATGATTCTTTTATTTGGAAGATGAGTGATGCCAAAAGACACTACTCCACGATACATTCCGAAGGTGTGCGAAATTTTTGGCTCTTGGGGGATTCTGGATATCCGTTAAAGCCTTTTTTGATGACCCCCTACAAAAATCCTGCTTTTGGAACTGCTCATCATACTTTTAATCAAAGGCACGCCTCCGCCAGAAACATCGTTGAAAGAACCATTGGTGTTTTGAAAAGCCGTTTTAGATGTCTCCAAAGTGCTTTTCCTTATGTTCCGTCTAAAGTAGTCTCAATTATAAATGTATGCTGTGCACTACATAATATATGCATACACAATAATATAGCACTTGACGAGGAAATTATTGTGAGCTCGGCTGAAGACGATTTAGAAACTTCTGAACAAGACGAATACGACAATTCAGCAGTTACTATACGAGATAACATAGCCCACTCCTTACATTCAAGTACCCAACTTTGAAACCAAAAAAAAACTTTAATTTCAATAAAAACAATAGTTATCCAAAAATGGATAACATTTATAACAATAGTTTATTAAACAAACAAATAAATAAACAATTCATTAAACAAACAAAAAAATAAAAAAAATTCATTAAAACAAAAAGAAAAAACAATTCACTAAACAAACAAAAAAATAAAAAATTCATTAAACAAACAAAAAAATAAACAATTCATTAAACAAACAAAAAAATAAACAATTCATTAAACAAACAAAAAAATAAAAAATTCATTTCATTAAGGCACACATTTTTAGCTAATTATCAAATACTAAGGGCTAGATGGTGATTGTAAGCCGAGTTTTAATCGCTCCAACTCCAAAAATTTCAATTTTAGCTCATTTTTGGTCTGAGCACTTTTCTCCATAGCATAGTTATGCCTGGTTAACTCTTTTAGTTCGTTTTCTTTAATCTTTTTTAATTCTCTTATATTTCTAGATATTTCTTTTAAATAATTTCTATTTTCTTTAATTTCATTTTTTATACTACCTAAGTTTTGCGCTATTTTCGTAAAATGCTCGGCTTCCATTTCCATAACATCTTCAACATCAGTAGTTCCTCTTTTTCGTTTGCGGCTGCTAACTGTGGTTGGTGTTGATGGTGTTATAGGAATAGAAACTTGGGGTTCATTTTGGCAAATTTGTACTGGAGACAATGAGGGCGAGATTGATGCATTTACGTTATTAATTTCATCACAATTTTCTTTGGTGTGTAAAACTTTATTATTAAAAAAACTAAAACTTTTATTATTTTTAGGCGGACCGTGGATCGTTGGTGCAATATTTTTAGTTGTAGTTGGCTTTTCTTTACATGGAACGCCAAAACTTTTCGTGTCTTTTATCCCCTCCACTGAAGTGTACAGACCGCATATAACTGCCACCTGCTCATCACTTGGGGACAATACGTACTTGTTGAACCGTCCACCACCTGTTTTAACACATTCTGTTTTATTGTGAGCCATCCGATGCTTTACACTCAGCTTCATGTCAACCCATACCTACAAAAATATATGTATATTTAAATGAACCAAAATGATTTTCTCATTCGAATTCTTTAAATACCTTTTTCCATGCTGGTACATCCTTCGTCGGTGGTCCTGAAGCATTCAATTTCATGGCAAGTTCTGCCCACATCTGCTCACTAGCCACCCTGTCGCCCTTTACAAAACCTCTTGCTAAGTCTTGGTGCTGCTCCATAAATGTTATAAATATGTCGACCTGAGCGCTGTTTTTATGTTGTCCCCTAATAAAAAAATATTTTATTGAAATTTTGTTTTTATATTCCAAGATACTTACATGATGAAAACCTTTTAAATTTGGAGCGCAAAAAATTTTAATTTGGCAAAACAAAAAAGTTGCCAGAGTTCGAACCGGAGTTCGTACCCAAGCTGCCACTATTCGTAATTACTTATTGTTGCCATTTGCTATTACTTTATGCGTGATTACTTTTAAAATTGGGCAAACAATTGATAGTTAATGACTATTTTGAATATAACTTAACAAAAATAATTAAGTTTTATTGAAAATAGTTCGTTTATTTAAAAAAATCAAATATATTTCTCATTGATAAAAATGTTTAACTACTCTGGCAAGCATTGATATATTTTCGAAGAACTGAAACAGCTGATAACTAAAAAGTAAATGCAAATCACAAAAGGAAAATGTGAAATCACAAAATAAAATAACAACATGTGTTAGAAAAAAAGTGTTTGCAATATATATATATTTTAACCAATTTTTTGGTACAAAATCATCAGTTTTACTCTTGAAATAAATAAAAAACAAATAAATTTATTCAATTAATGTGTTTTTATTGAGTTAAATATAAAAATCTGTCCAAAATCAAGGAAGTGATTTCATATCGACAGCCACTTGGCTGACCGGTTTCAAATCACAAAAACTCAAAAAGTTTTGTGCACAGAACACCTTTTTGTGATTTGAAATCACTTTTACAAAAAAGTGATTTTTAGAACATGCCTGATAGAAAATCTTTAAATCTTTATGTTAAAGGTATATTGTGTGCTCAGGACTTTAATATGCAACGCCACGGAGAAGACTTCTTTAGAACAGTTTAACCCTGTATCGCATTGTTGTTGGTCTTTTTTAGCCTTTCTTAAGGTACGGTCACATTGGAAAAACATTTGGCCAAAAAACAAATATTTCCTTATATTTATTAGAGGCAAATAGCAAAACAACTGTTTAATGGCAAACAAAATTATTTGCTACCAACAACAATTTTTGGCATTTGCAAAATTAGTGCGATTTTTATTTTATTCGTGATTCTTTAAAACTACTACTGATGCTGTCTGATAAGAACTTTAAAAACTTGTGTTGCTTCCTGCCGCGAGAAAGCCCAAAAATCACTGTAAACTGCAAAATTTTCAAAAAGTTAAAATTTAAAAAAAAATCATTAAAAAATGCAAGAAAGCCAAACAGTTTGGCAGAATTCCACACTTCGCGAAAAAGCGAAATTTGCGAAAAAATTATTTAATATCAATAAAGCCATTTCGCAAAAAAAAATTGCCTCATCACTTGTGTTGAATTGATCTCGACAATGATGCAAATCGGTGTTGGCTTAAAATTGTCGACGAAATGTGCAATAAGGGTGAAAGTAATAGTTTTTGTGCAATTTGCAAAAATATTTTGTTGGTTGTCCAACTACAGAAACTAATCATTAGCAACGAAATGTTTGTTAAAAAGCAAATATATGTTTTTTGATAGTTTTATCTAATATTTTTTTAAGGAAAATATTTGTTCAAGTGTGACTACAGGGATAATATGTTTTCCCATGTTAGCACCTGACGTTTTTTGACAGCTGGTTCAACAAACAAAATGGGAAAATAAATGTGCGAAGTGTGACCACAAAACAACTTGTGTATTTAATTACCTAAATTTTTGTTAAACATGAACCAACATATTTGAAGCAAATGCTTCCCCAATGTGACCGTACCTTTAAATTGGTGTAACAATCAAATTGTCATACACAAATATTTGCTATAAAAGTCTTCAAAGACTCTAAAGTATCAATCCGAATCTAAACGCCGAAAGCAATTAAATCTTAAAAAATTTTTTTTTTTTTATGACTTATTTCGTATTTTTTTAGTTACCAGTGCTATGCTTTTATCATATAAATAATTCGACAAAAATTGATACAATGCCACACTGATGTACATTAGACTTGCTCTGAGCAGGGTTGAACCCAGGTCCTAAGTAATTGTTTACTTAGTAGCCAAGCCGCTAACCACTTAAGCCAACCCTCAACTTCATTTATTTCCTTTTTTTAAGTGCAACAAAAATATATATCCCATAAATACAGGTGTTTGCATTAAAAATATGTCTTATGTTCAACAAGTCACCATACAACAAATAAATGCTCTAAATTTAACATTTTAAATTTTTTGCACATTGTAACAACTGTTTTTGTGACCATAGCTGCCAGATTTGATGATTTAACGTCATTTTGAAGATTTTGGGTCCTAAAAATGACATAGTGACGATGGGACGATTTATACCCTAATTTTGACGATTTTAAATAATTCAAGTTTGCAACATATATTTGTACTATTAGAGCAACCTTCAACTGCTGGAAATTGTAATGAGAAACTTTTTCAAAACTAGTTTGCTTAAAACTGAAAACTTTTATATAACTGATTATAAAAACAAAAACAATTTTGAAGACATTTATTTAGGAATATTTGCCAGAGACGTATTGGAGGAATCACAAATAAATGCAAAAGAGAAATATGATATCAGTAATAATTGTGTTAATTTTTGTATAGAGCTTTGCGATCAGATATTATTAAGATTTCATTTTGAAAATATATATAAAGCTCTAGGCCAAATTAATCCATTTATATCCGCGGTGCCCACAAGTTCCTTATGGAAAAGCAAACACCAATACATTTAGAGAAAAACAAATTTTTATTCAAAATTTTTTGTTGTAAAAACAAATACATGCAAAGAAAACACAAAAAATATATTTCATATCATACGCTAAACAAAAACAAAATGTACATTGATGATCGCTGTCGTCAATGTTTACCAGCAAAGCATACGAAAGTGCTGTTGCTTTGCTCTTGCGTGTATACAGTGAAGAACGACAAAAAAAAACTAATAAGACAAAGTTGTTTGTGGTGCCTGGGCACCAATGATTTATATGAAGAAAAAAAGTTGGTTTTCTGAAATTATAAAATAATTTTCATATTTTGTTGAAGAAAGTGAAAACCAAGAGCTAGAAACAGAGTTCAGACGGTTGAAATTATTGTCCTGATAAAAACATATATCTATTGGATTTTTGGAAAAAACTATCAGAGATGCAAACGGGGGATTCCAGTTTGACTAAATTTATTACAAAAATCATTGTTTTACCACAATATTCAGCAAATATGGAAAGAATATTTAGTCAGGTAATCGTAAATAAGACTAAAATAAGAAATTGAAAAAGTCGTCTTTGGAGGCAATATTATATTCAAAAGATTATTTAAAGCTAAACAAATGTAGGTACCTTCTATGATCTGACAGTTGTACCTGAATTAATCCATATGTTTAATGCAATATATATTTGTAAAATATATTATACATATACATATGTATATCGTCAGCTAAAACGCAAACGGCCCTATCTAACATTTTTGAAATTTTACAGGAGAAGAAAAATACTGTTTTAAACCAAAAGTATAGTTTCAATCAGCATGATTTTCACCAGTATTATTAAAAAACAGGTGAAAAATTGATTTCTGGCAGAATAAAATCGAATTTTGTGATATTTGTTAAAGAGCTTAGCAAAAACAAAGTATTCTCGAGACTAGCGATCATTGTTCGATTTTCATAAAATGCATAAAAAATGCGTTTATGTAAAGTGTTGTAACACTAAAATTAATAAAATTTCTATTTACTAAAAAAAATATTTAAAGTTAGTATCAATAATGGAGTCTAAAAAAGGAGATCATAAGCGAAATACAAAAAGATTTGGGAATCACAATGTGAGTTTAAGCAATGGATTCGGCCTTGTCCAAATAAAAGCAAGATGTTATTGCAAATGCGATATCACGCCTAAATATCCAACCTTGTTCGGCATGCTGGAACACGGAAACACATTGCAGCTTTAAGCCCATTTAGCTACAAACGACATGAAGAACCAACATTGTACAAAATGTTTTATCCCATTACAAATATGATATCATGCCATTAGCAGTACACTTTGAATCCGATGTCGAAATATTATCTATCTAGTATTCAAAATCGATGGCGAATAATTCACTTCATGCAATGGCACAATATTGTATCTACATTAGAATTTTGGATTTTGTAAAGACGTAAAATTAATTCAATTAAAAAAATTCTGAACTTGGTGCGTTTTTTGTTGAATGGCGCGTTTTTTTCTCCATTTTGGTGCCTTTTGAAATTTCAAAGTTGACAACGCTGATTTTAATGGCTATGTTAGTTAGGTCCTTTTGTACCTTAATTTTCTGAAACCAAAGGCCCTATCTACACTTTAATGCAAAATACTTTTATCATTTATTTTAATTATAAATATTTTTATTATATATTAATTTATTTTAATATTGCATCACAAAAAGTAAATTAAAATAATTCCCTAACAAAAAAAAAAGACTTAATTTTAAAAGTATCAAGATTTGAAGAATGAATTTAGAAAATATGAATTAATTTTCAAATGATATGCTATCATAGATAAAATGAGTATCTTTTGGTAGTGACATTTTCCAAAATGAATCAAACATCTCTTTACGAATAACTTCCAAAAAATAAGAACAATATCGAATCGAACTTGTTCCGCAAAACTTTGACTTACATGCATCCTTCATTTCTCTAGGCTTACTAAAAATTTTTACGTTTCCTTTAGCAAAACCTTGATATTCATTTCGCTTCATCCGGTTTTGCTGACTGCAATGTCTCCAATTTTCTTTAGCCTTTTTAAAAGTGTCTGCTGCTATATCCATCGTTGACATGACGCTTTTTATTTATACACTTCTTATTTTCCTTTATTTCTTATAAAATCACTTTTGAGATGAATTTCTTAATTTTTTTTTTAATAAAATGCCGTAAGCTGTAGCTAATTTCATTTTCCTTTAACAAACAATTTCTTCAACGGTCAAATCTATCAGTTTTTTTGTAATTTTTCAATGTTGCCTATACAAGCGATCACTTGAGTCTTTTCGCGTTTATCAAATAAACGCTTTTGTAGATAGAGCCGTTTGTTTTTCGTTAATTAAAATGCTAATTTTGGTCAGAGAAGTGTAAATTTTTTTTTGGTTGTGTATTTTGATGCAATCCATCAGAATCAATTAAATAACCGATTTTGGATTTTGTGTTAGTTAGGGCCGTTTGCGTTTTAGCTGACGGTATGTGTATGTCTATATTCTTAAAAAATTATATTTTTATTGTATAAATTTTATTTTACTTCAATATATTTCTCAAGCAATAAGGTCTAAAACAAGTTTTTTCCCTGAAGAAGTTACACAAAGTGTAACGAAATATCGGATTAATTTTATAAATAAATAATTTTGTATATAAAATAAATAGACTTTATTGCTTGAGAAATATATAGAAGTAAAATAAATATAAAAAAGGTCGAAAATAATAATCAATTAAAAAAAAAAGTATAAATTTTATTGTAGCTTATACATATACATTTTTAAAAAAATTGTTTCCAAAAATAAAATTTTAAATGCATATTTTACTAAATTGAAAAAAAATACCTAAAGGATTGAATTTTTTTATTTTTTCCATACAATGTAATATTTCAAAGTATTGAAAAAAATGCAATCTATTTACATGTGATTTTATTGTGAATTCTAAGTGAAGTATTGGATCTCTGTATTTTAAATTATGCAGTTTTTTAATAAGATTTGTTGATTTAAGAGTTTTGTTATGTTTTGCCTCTGATAAAAATATGTTTTGTTGGTAAAAAAGCGATTTTTTCATATGACGTTTTTATGACGATTTTAATAAGCCATATTGACGATAATGACGATTTTTCCCAAAAATATGACGCTATTACCAAAAAATCTGGCAGCTATGGGTAGATGTTGCATACATACTCCAACAGTACCCAGCGAACATTTTTTACCCTATATGTATGTCTGAACTGAGAAAAAAACCTGAAACCTTGCCACACAATCATGTGACCTAATGATGATAAATTAAATGATTTTAAATTTAAAAGGATTGCATTTCTGCAAATTTTGTGAAATACTGTCGGATTAATATCAGACGGGGCTGAAAACTACCGAAACACAATTTATTATTTTTTCCCAACTTATGATTTTTATCCACGACTTCTAATTCTACTTACTGTTTGATTTAAGTTTTCATAATAATTCTCGTTGAGCGTTTGTACACAAATATGTGCGTTTTAAATTTATAAAATGTGGATAAATCATTTCTGACAAGTTGCCACAAAAGAATTTTAAATTTTATCTTCGAAATTTTTTCATTAATGGTATTTTCTTTTCCGCACACAAAATGGCACCTACTTAAAAGGTACATGTATAAAATGTCTTGCCAACCCTGTAATAATACAACTTCTTATTTCACTAAAACAAAACACAACTTATGAAAAACAGCTGACAGCTAAATTTTACAGGGCACTATCAATACTGTCGATTTTTACGGGGCAAAAAGTGCAATGCCTTCCACCTTTTGTGACGTCGATTTTTTTAGAATCTAACACACTGCCCTTTTAAAGAGCAAAACATTTTTAAGAAACAAACAACAAAATACACTTTTTGCATGGAGATGTTACATCTTTTTTTTTTTTAGAAAAGAAAACACCATAAGATTAACATTTAATGGGTGACGCAATGCATTGTGCCGGATAGGGACAGAGTGAATAGATAGATGGTGAAAATGTAGAATAAATCTTAATTATTTTTCTTTCAACTTTTCCATAGCACGCTTTGAGCAGCCATTGTATTAATTGTTTTATTTCGCAGACGATTCTGCTAACCGACAAATAAAGGGAGCTTTAATGTTCATTAGCCACTTCAGACAACACCATCCTGCCTCATTAGTGCAACATAAAAAGTGCATAAAAAACGGAAAACTTTGTACTGTTTTGTAAGAAGTTTTTCAACATGTCGAAAACTTCTTTATAATTTCTCTGAAAAACTCTTCGGAATTCGTATAAAATTATTTTAAATATTTTTCAGTATTTTCTAATGGAAAAAAATTTGTTTATGGATAGGATTGTCGTTACACTTTCTAACCGACTTCAGTAAAATATGTTTGGTGGAGAACATGAAAGCATAATAATGGTATACACATGCATCCCTCTGTTATGTGTATCCTTTTTCTGGCACACACACACAAAACACACATGCAACACATACCCTGTAGTTTTTTCGTGACAATTGACCCCAAAAGTGGCAGTACTATACAATGTGGACTGGTTATAAAACTATCCACATTGATCCTATACTCGAAAGACTGGTTATAAAACTATCCACATTAATCCTATACTCTGAAGACTGGTTATAAAACTATCCACATTGATCCTATACTCGGAAGACTGGTTCTAAAACTGAAAATGAAATCACTAAAGCGCCCTCTAGATATATTTAATCAGTGATTAAGCTACAACAATAACAAAACTTTACAATAGGAAATAGAATAACGGCGTTCATGCCGCAAGAGACAACAATACATTTTTTAGGCTCGAGAACGTTTTTCGTCCATGAAAATTTATAAAAATAATGTGAAAAAACGAATTTTGACATTTAAGGGAAGATCCAAAATGCAAGCAGCAGTAAATGTAATCATCTGACCTGTCGAATCTTCAATGGATCTGAATAAATGTTTCCTAAAGCACTCAGAAGCGCCATTGGACAAACATATGGGAAATGTATGCGATTTTTTTCGCTGCGCTCTCTGCCCTGCCCGTGCATTTACTGCGTAAATATGAAACAATGAAATAAATTTTGAAAAAATGATTAGATATTTTTTGCCACAAATTTTAATTCAATGTTCCGATCTGAAATCTAATCAATTAAAATCGATTGTAATTACTCGATTGTAAATACTCCAAACTTGATCCAAATCGTTCGGTACAAACAATTTAAATATTTTTTAAATTACTGCAGAGTTCTTTGAATTTTTAACAATTTTGTCGTGAAATTAACGAAAAGTTCCAAACAGATCAATTTCACATTTTCATTTTCCGCTTTTGAAAATAAAAAAAAAAAACTACTAAGAGCTCACCGACAGGCGTCAACAACTTAAATAAAATAATCCTAAAACAAGAAAACAGCTTATTGACATGTGATCTGAGTATTGCCGGTATACAGCAATAAAGAAGATATCAAACAAAATTTTTAAAATAGCTGTGCAACTATAAAAGTAAAATTTTCGTGTAAAGCACTTTAAAAACATTCGGAACGTGTGATCCCCCATAATAATGAAATTGAGTTCGCCATATGAGAAAAAATTTGTGTTAGAAACGGTACCCACTTTTCGCCGCAATAATAAAACACCCTTATACTACGTTCACACGGAAGATGCAACATGCTTCGCCATACAAAATTGTGAGAGCGAAGCATGTAGATTCATATTGAATCTACTTGTGAAGCATGAAAAATTGCTGTCTTCTCTAAATTTTATCGGAGTCTATCGGAAGTTTATCTGAACTAGCTGCAAAAAATAAACAACAAAAACTTTAATTAAAAGTGAAAAATTGATTTAAAACTATAAAGATAAAACAACAATGGAAACAAAATATATGTTTGTGCATTTTTAAAAATGCGTAATAATTTTAACTTATTTTTTTTTTGTCCATTTTAGATTTTATTTGTAATTAAAAAGAGACCTGTCAAATCGAAGCAAGTACATGAGTCGTGTGAACAGCTAGATTCATAAACATGCTTCAGAAAGCGAAGCAAGTGCTTCATCTTGTCGTGTGAACATAGTATTACGCTTAAAGCTCTTTAAGAGATGTTGCTATCGTTATTAATGATCTCTGATATCACTTACAGTTTCAAAGACAATACTTTTGCCATGGTTAGAATCCTTGCTAAGCAAAAAACCGGACTAAAAATAGTTCATATCAGCGCAAAAAGCCTTACTAAAAAAGAGATGAAATCAGATACAGTTTTACTGCATCTGTTGCAGATATAATCTGTGTGTCAGAAACTTGGTTTGACTTTCGGATAAGCAACCCCTTTTTTGATTTGCCTGGCTTCAAGGTGGCTGGAGGTGTTGCGTACGATATCTCTAGCCTAATAGAATATATATTTTTAGAATTAATAATAGAGGATAAGAAAAAAATTCTTCTTGTTTGCATCTATAGGCCACATCTTAGCATAGACTACTGACCTAATGTCTAAAATGTGATCCATATCGTTATTATACAATGATGTTATCATTGCCGGAAATTTTAACGATAACACAGGTCAACAGCGAAAACGGTCTTGAATAGCCACTATATATATTTGATGCATCATGTATACCTAGGTACAAAAATGGTAAAATTTTTCAATTCTATGGATAAGTTTTTTTTTTTTAATTTTTTTCTAAAATTTGGGATTTTTGAAGGGGCTGATTTACCAATTTCATCATAACTATGGAACGAATTGTTTAATTTTGTCACAAAAAATACTAAAACACTTGAAATGAAATTACTTTTAAGCCATGCCAATATAATTTTTTTATAAACTCAACGGTTTCGGAATTATTTAGACTGCAATGATTAAAAATAATTTTTTTTTATGCAAAATTGAAAAATTTTTATTCTTAAAAAATATATAAAAAATCGAAAATGTCAAAAACTGCGTATTGTTATTACATGATTAGAAAGGTATGTATATTTCAAATAAAATGAACTTTACTTTATAAAAATCGATGCATAAATGTTGGTTTTATTCAGAATACAGTGAAATTAACCGATTTTAAGATATGACTACGTTGCAATAAATGCTCGATATGTACTCCACCACGTATTATATATATTGTATTATTATGTATACATAACTAAGTAAGTACTCGCTTTATATCAAAATACACAAACAAATTTAATGCATTTTCTTACGTATGAGTACCATTATTTATGTTCTCTCTTCAAACTATATCAGTTTGTATAAAAATTTGCTATAAGTCTGTGTTCACACTATCCAAGTCTTATTGCAAAACTTATCACGATTTCTTCTTTGAACTTTCATTGGCGTTCACACAGCACTCGTCTTATTGCTCATTTTGTATGAATGTATGTATGTATGTATACCTACTTAACACTACGAATAAGACAACAAAACGAATTTCATGAGTACATGAGAGGGTGTACTCGTTTCTTTTCCCCCTGTCTCTAAAAGCTAATAAGCTTAAAAATAAGACTTGCATCGTCTGAACACAGACTAAAGCGAGCTCAGTCAGCTGTGCTAGTAAGCTCACCTGTTGAATACGCCTAGGTTCACACGAATAATAAAGTAAACATCGAATGGTGGAAAAAATTTCATGTAGATGCTCTCCGCCTCTCTCTCTCACTCTCTTATTTGTTTCATTAAACTTGTGTATTTGCCTACAGATGAATTATATATGTTATTGGGGTTCCGCACACGAGATGAATTTTTAAGCCCAACAATTTTTGTTCTTTTTTTTACACACGAGACTAATTCATCTGGCATAAAATGTATACGTGTACTCAGTTTTGTGTGTGTTAGTGTTTTTTGTATTCATTTGATGTTTGAAGTGTGTATGTATTAGTTTTGTGCTGCCTGTGCGCGTATGAGGCTGGTTGAAAAATTGTTCCAACGAAAAACCGCTCTCTTCACCCCTCTCGCCTAAAAACTCTTATGTTATGCCAGCATAATTAGACTCGTGTGCGGAACACCAATAGATGACGCAGTAAAACGAAGGCATAATTCAGAAAATTCAAACATGATTTTAGCGCATTTCGGATGTTTTGAAAAAAGCTGGGACGTAACAGTTATAAGATAAACGACAGAAAACTCATTTTTAACCATTAATATTGATGAATTTATTAAAAGGTTATAATTAACCATTTTTATAAGATATATTTTATTTTGGTCATCGGAACCAATTTTGGTGAGTGTTTTGTTTTTTTATAAATAACCATTATATCAACCAAAAAAAATTTTTTGGTTTCAAAAAACCATTATTACAACCAAAAAGATTTTTTGGTTAGAAATAACCAATAAAAAATAAAATGAATTTTTTTGGTTATCAGGCATGAAATTCATAATAAAAAATTAATTCATAAAGTTTTAGTGGGAATATTTCTCCCATTGAAAATGTTGAATAGGGATTTCCAAATCCATTAAAATCATTATTAAAATTGCAATTGCCTGTATGTAACCTTTCTTAGGTTTTGTGTAATGGTTTTAAAATATAAAGAAAACCTACATCGCCTTTATCTGTGCTTAGTTTTTTTACTACCGCAACAGATTTCCAGAGGCCAGGCTGTTCTCTATATGGTCGAATTGAATGAAAAAATAAACATAGGTAAGTCTTGGAGTTCATTTATTAAAATTTTTGTTTAACTTAACAAACATAAGCGATCTTAACGAATCGTCTGAAAGGTTGCATCTAAGATCACTTAGTACTTACCCTAATGTTGAGAATGCGCGCTCGACACTAACTCCCAAATTCTAAAAATTATCTGGAACTACTGGAACGCAAAAAAAAGACGTGTGGCACTCGGGGACTGCCGCGGTAAAGTTATTGCATAGCATTATCAACTTATGCAATTTCAATTTCAGTTTTCTAGCTATAATGGAAGTGCCCTATACAAAGAAGGGCACTCTAGTCCCCCCAGGGTATCCTATGTCCTTCTCCTGGCTCTAAGCTACCTGCCCAACAATTTTCAGCCAAATCTGTTCAGCCGTTCTTGAGTTATAAATAGTGTAACTAACACATATATAAAAATCGCCTCAAAAACCTAGAAATCCCGGAAAATTTCCCGGGAAAAGGTGGCAACACTGGACGGAAATTCCCAAAAACGTGGCCAAAAATTCCCTCAAAATCCCGCAAAATTTTCGGGAAAGGTGACAGCAGTGGAAATTTAAAAATTTTCCAAAGCAGCAACACTGTATAGTCATCATACATAGACTATACAAAAAAGAAGTTTTCACTTCAAAAAACAAAAGACTAAAGAAACAAACATAGTTCCAGGTTTTTTCGTTTCAAAACAAATGACAGCTTTTTGACAAATTTTTTCCAGATTTTTCCGTTTCAAAAACAAAAACAAACGTTTAAAAATTTCTGGATTCGGTCGCCTCAAAGCCTGCGATAGAAGCTATGCAATAGCTTAAAAAAAACACAATTTTAAGTACAAACATTTCAATAGTGCTAACTTATTACTTTTAAAGCTAAGATTGCGATTTTAATCGTTTACGAATTTGTTGAGTTGTGTCATCAATGATAACCAAAACAAAGAAATTATTTTTTATAATTGTTATTTCTAACCAAAAAATCTTTTTTGTTAAGAAAATGGTTATTAAAAATACAATTTTTTTTTGGTTGATATAATGGTTACTTATAACAAAAAAAAATATTTCTCACTTTAATTGGTTACGATAACCAATATAATATATATATGCAGTGATAATGGTTAAAAATACCCAATATTAAATAACCTTGTAACCTTTTTATCAGAAATAAAAAAATTAAATTCGGTCCGTGGAAAAAAGCGCTCTTTTATGTAAAAAACAAGAGCTCCAAAGTGGGACATCGCGAACGAAAATCATGCATTTCGAAGCGCTTTTCGGAGCAGTAAGCACAGCAACAACAAGCATCTCTCCCGTACAAACCTGCTTCGGCCGAAGCAGTATTTTTTGCTTGGTATCTTCATTGTATATGATGGGCATTATCAAAACTGAAGATGTGTCTTACAGTTACCACGATTTCAAGAACATAAAGTATGATATCTTACACCAACGCTTTGACTCTATGAGATGGTATTTGATCTATAATATCGAAGATGTTAATGAGCAAGCAATTTTCTTACAAAACAACATTACTGATTTAAATAACCAATTTGTCCTGGTTAGGTAAAAAACTATAATTTATAATTTCAAAACAGCCACAGTGGTTCAAATCTAATATAAAACGTTTAATCAAAGCTCGAGACTTAGCTTATAGTCGGTGGAAAAAATACAAGACTGCTAGGAGAAGTACAGCTAAGTCTGCACATTATGAACAACAATTTTTATCAGCTTTAAGTAGCACGGAAAAGTGGAAAAATATTTGTGAAATAGGTATTGGGAATAATAATGTAAATTGTAAATTATAATGTAGACATAAACGTGTTAAACAAACAATCTTTACTGTTCCAGTTAAAAGGCAAATTGTAAACAAGAATGCTTAACTTAACATTGTGCCATCTGAACAGATGTGTAGATCAAGCAGAAGTCCGAAAAAGCTTATTTGGCATCAAATGTAATTCTAGAGGTTTAAATGGTATCAATCCTAGATTTTTTAAGATTGTTGCTACTAAGCTCCTGCCGTTTCTGACATATCTATTTCATTCTATATTAACAAAATCAATTTTTCCGGACGTTTGAAAAAATTCCAATTCCTAAAAATAACAAAGATTTCAGACCGATAGTCATTTCATCATTCCTGTTTAAAACTTTGGAAAATATTATGAAAATACAAATATGCGAATATCTTAGCAAATAAAAGTTGTTAACGAATAAAAAATCAGAGTTTAGGCAGGGATGAAGTTGCATAACAGCCCTAATTGACTTGGTTGAAGAGCTAAGGTCTAAACTGGATAATGGCATGGTCTCTTTTCTTGTACTGCGAGATCACAGAAAAGCGTTTGACACTGTTGAGCATCATATCCTCTACAACTTGCAAATTAATTTATTCATATCTCTTAAATCGGAAACCAGCCGTCTTTCTTAATGGCTTGATGTCCACTCCCCTTGAAGTTGACATAGGAGTTCCACAAGGCTCTAGTTTAGGTCCACGGAGGCGTTAAGCCACTGTGAAATTCAAATGTGAAGATGTACTATTGTACTTAAGTACTAAAATAGAATATGTTAGTTCTTGTATTGATAGTATAACCAACGATCTCAATTGAGTTCAATGATGGGCCTCTTTAAATTGTTTGTGCATAAATCCATCGAAATCAAAATTCATTTGTATAGCCAGAAATAATAATGTGTTATGCGCCGGCAAGAGCGTAGAATAATTTGTATTCCCTGTTAAAAGCAATGATACTTTTCAAGCCAAAAGTATGAACATAGGTTAAAGGCATGAAAGTTGTTCCCACCTAATCGGTTCTCAATCCGGTTTTACAGCGCATGAAAATATAGCACAGCCTATATGCCACAACAAGTATACCTTAGTCTGTGTTAAAAATAAAAAAAAATTATTTAAATCTTTAATATACGTTTAGGCAGACTACGTGCATGCCGAATAGATGTTAATATGTAACTATTCCACCCACCAACTCTTCCTTTTACCACAACATTTAAAATTTTAATTCAACATTTATTGAGAAAAGAAAAACAAAATTGTGAATAAATTTAAAATAAGCAAATTCATATTATGCCAAATAAGAAATCGTTTAAAAATATTGCTTAGTAGGGTAAGTGTTAATACTGGGTTAATTCCTGAACAATATTTCATAGAAAGATGATTTATGATTGATGAAAATATATGTATAATTAAATGTAAATATAATTGATAATTTATATAAAATTTATTAAATAGAAATATATATAAACTTAGTTGAATAAAACTACACTACTTCTATAAATACCCTTCCCTCGGCGTTGACCTGGATCCGGCGGCATATCGGCGCGGCGGCTTGCTGGCATTTTAGCTAATTGCTAAAACTCGCTAATTTCAAAATAGTTTTTTGTTGTTGTTGTTGTTGTTATTAAGCTGTCGTTATTTTTGTCTTCGAAATCTTGGAGTTTTGTCGCGGAGATTGTCGTAATATTGTTGTTGTTGTTAAGCTGTCGTTGATTAGCTTTTATGTTGTTGTTGTCGATCGACTTAAATTTTTTTTTATTCTAATGAAGTTTCATGGCATACAGTTTTTATTTTTGTTAAACGTATTCTTCTATTATTCTGATTATCAGGCATGTTCTGAAAATCACTTTTTCGATGGGTTTATTTTTTTTAATTCTTTTAATTTGTTCTCGTACCGAGCTTCAATATTCTTTTTTTTCCAACTAGTAAATGTTTGTGCATATCTGTTGCACATACATATATATATATGTATTTTGTTAGTTTGCTTATAAATTTAATTTGCTTATAAATTATTAAATTTCTTCCTTATTTTCTTTTCAATTGGCAAAGAATTATTGAAAGCAATGTTGCTTAACAAAACACCACCGATGTAACACTTTCAACTGTGCGCTATCTCGGATCTTTCTCGACTGTCCAGAAAATTCTTTTTTTGTTCCTCACTATACCTGTTGATTATTTCTTAATCCTTTTAGTCTGTGTTCAGACGATGCAAGTCTTATTTTTAAGCTTATTAGCTTTTAGGAGAGAGAGAGAGGGGGAAAAGAAACGAGTACACCCTCTCATGTACTCATGAAATTTGTTTTGTTGTCTTATTCGTAGTGTTAAGTAGGTATACATACAGACATACATTCATACAAAATAAGCAATAAGACGAGTGCTGTGTGAACGCCAATGAAAGTTCAAAGAAGAAATCGTGATAAGTTTTGCAATAAGAGTTGGATAGTCTGAACACAGACTTACTATGCCAAGTTGCTCGCTGCTATTGGCTAATGTTTCTAACGGGACTTTCAGACCATCTTTTATTTCCCTGTTCAAAAGAAGGAGCGCGATAATAAAAGATCCTAAAATCATAGTTGAATTTTAAAGTATGGGGCGAGTGTTGCCACCTATTATGGGGTTATGGATGGTAACATGATCAATAAATTGACATGGTGGAGAACATTCCGTAAAAAAAGCAACTTTCAGTTATTAATTAACAACAACATCGATCTTGTTTCGTCATCTTCAAACTTAGGAATTACGTTCAATGCTGAATTGTCATATTTGTAAAACGGCAGGAAAGGTACCCGGAACGCTAAGAAACCTTTGGTCAACTCAAGATTTCACTCCATATAATATAAGGCTGCTATTGACTTAAACTTATTTAATACAAGTTTTGAATTAACCTATAATAATATAGCTAGATACATATGTATATTTTTAAGCGAAGGAAACCTGCCCTAACTAACAAAAAATCCAAAATCGTTTTTTTTGTTGATTCTGATGCATGGCATCAAAACACACAACCACAAAAAAATTTACACTTGTCTGGCCAAAATTAGCGATTTTATTAACGAAAAACAAACGGCCCTATCTACAAAAGCGTTTATTTGATAAACGCAAAAAGACTCAAGTGATCGTTTGTATGGGCAACATTGAAAAATTACAAAAACACTGATAGATTTGACCGTTGAAGAAATTGTTTGTTAAAGGAAAATGAAATTAGCTACAGCTTAAGGCATTTTATTAAAAAAACAATTAAGAAATTCATCTCAAAAGAGATTTTGTAAGAAATAAAGGAAAATAAGAAGGGTATAAATAAAAAGCGTCATGTCAACGATGGATATAGCAGCAGACACTTTTCAAAAGGCTAAAGAAAATTGGAGACATTGCAGTCAGCAAAACCGGATGAAGGGAAATGAATATCAAGGCTTTTCTAAAGGAAACGTAAAAATTTAGCGTAAGCCAAGAGAAATGAAGGATGCATGTAAGTCAAAGTTTTGCGGAAAAAGTTCGATTCGATATTGTTCTTATTTTTCGGAAGTTATTCGTAAAGAGATTATTGATTCATTTTGAAAATGTCACTACCAAAAGATTGTAATTTTTCCTGTGATAGCATACCCTTTGAATATTAATTCATATTTTATAAATTCATTCTTGAATTCTTGAAACTTTTTAAATGAAGTCTTTTTTTTTTTTTTGTTTAATTTTTGGGATGCAATATTAAAATAAATTAATAAATAATAAAAATGTTTATAATTAAAATAAATGATAAAAATATTTTGCATTAGTGTAGATAGGGCCTTTGGTTTCATAAAATTAATGTACATTATCTCTTCAAGACAATTCTCCTGCTATACAATTCGTCTTTGGAACAAATTACCGTCGCGTATTCAACTACTAAGCAACACAGTGTCCTTTAAAAAGGAACTTTTTTATTATTATAAAACTTTTTAATATTATTTATTTATAAAAATTAACTTCTAATTAAAATTATAAGATAACAAAACGGAGAGCTTTAGCAACATCGGCCTTTAGCTCAATTAATTAAATAATTCATATGTATGAATAGACTAAAACGATAAGTTAAATTTTATATATAAAATTAAATTAAATTAAGTTTATATATAAAACAAAAAAAAAAAAAAAATATATATATAAAAATATATATATATATATATAATAGTACGCACTTTCGTTTCCACGAATTTCCATTTGTACGAAAGGCAATTTTTTTGCATTGCCAGTTCTGTAGTACGAATACAAAATTTTTTTACTACTCGATAATACGAATTACGGTAGTTTTTGAAAGAATATGCTCGATTTACATTTTTTGGGTTTTTTCTTGTTATTTTTTTTTCTGCGGCCAATTGCTAAATTTGTATTTAGTTGCTGTGAAATTTAATAGTGATAGCAAAAAGAAACAAATAATTTTGGAAAATAAACTAAAAATTATAGAAGACTGTGAAAGTGGAAAATCTCTATATGAAATTTGTAGCAAGTATGGGTTATCCAAATCAACCATTTGCACTATAAGAAAACAAAAGGCGCAGCTTTTAGCTGCAACAGGTGCACTAAAGTCCCGCTACAGAATAGCAACTGGAGAATTTAAAAGAATGGAAGATGCGCTGTACGAGTGGTTTTTATGTCAAAGAAAATTTCATATTCCAGTAGGGAGTAACCAATTAAAATCGAAAGCTCTGGAATTTCACGGAAAGTTTTATAAATTAGCCTTTTTTGCCAGTGATGAAATTGAAAAAACGCTTTGGTATAAGACTACTTAAAGAATCTGGCGAAAAGCTATCATTCTCTTTTCTCTCTTAAAAATTCTCTTTTTAAAAATTGGTTTTTTACAATTTTTGTTCAAGAGGTGAGTTGTTATTAAACTAAAATTTGTATGGAGTTTAGCCATTAACATTTGCAGGTGGAAAACTTTTTAAAAGCCAAAGGCCTCCTCATGAAAGCGCTTCTCTTGCTCGATAATGCTCCAAGTCACCCACCTGCAGAAGAGTTGGTGCACGTAACTAAAGATGGAAAAATTTGGGTTGTGTATATGCCACCCAATGTGACCCCACTAATACAACCGATGGATCAGAATGCGATCAGACTTTTAAAGCTTAATTATCGTAGCAGTCTGCTATCAAAAGTTGCGGCCTCATCTGAAGACTTTACAGCATCTCTCAAAAAGATAGATTTATTTGAAGCAATATCTTTAGTTGCAATGTCATGGGAAAAACTCTCTGCTGATATGCTAAAAAAATGTTGGAAACATATTTTAGGTAACAGCGGTTTTGATGATGAAGATGATCTTCCGCTTTCATCATTAAGAGATGGAGAAGAACTGCGTACAATCAGTCATTGCTTAAATTTGCTTAATGAAAATTTTGCACATTCTAACTTTAATTATGATGATCTGCAGGATTGGAATATTGACGACCCAAATGAAGAAATTGAGCAAGATAATGATAGCGATGATGACCAAATTGTGGTTCCTTCGAACCCATTGCCGAAAGTTAAACATGAAGATGCGATTAAATGTTTTGACACATGCATTCAAAGGGCTGTTGAAAACAATATTGAAATTTCCAAGACACTTTTATTGAGATCTATTCAAGAAATTGCAGTAGAAATGAAACTACAAAATAAAACACGCCAATGCCTACAGAAGTAAATGTATTTGCTTTTTGTGGATGATAGAAGTGCTCCTGAATAATCACACCAATTCAGAATGCCTTGAAAAAGTGGATCTAAATCCAGTACTGGATCTTTGTTTTTATTTGATCTTATGATGATATTAAAATCGTCCGCAAATGCAATAAAATCAACTTCCTTGTGCTTTGAAATTACTGAACATAGCTTATTGTACCTATTAAGAGGTGAAAGAGGTGAACCTTGAGGTATACCATTAAATAGCGCGTAGGAAGATGAATGTTGATTATTAGCATTAACTACAATTTTTCTATTACTCATAAAGTTTATAATGTACCTAGTTATCTTCGGACCTACCTTAAATGCATGTAGTTAGTCGATAATTGTGTGCACTCCGTTTTTATCATACGCTTTCTCAAAGTCCAAAGATAAGAGTGTAAGGTGTTTCCTTAGGGAAAGACTATTTGCAATTTGATTGTCTATGAAAAGTAGTGCATCCGTTGTAGAGCTACCCTTTTTAAAACCAAATTGACGGCTATCTAGTAATTTATTGGGCGGCAGGCAATAACCCCCCAGGAAATAACCCCCCAATAAAAAATATGAATTAATACCCCAAAAAAATGTACTGAAGCCAACAACAACGATTTTTGGGGGTTTATTTCACACTTTGGTGTATTATTTCCTTTAATTGTTTTGGGGTATTATTTCATATGAAATAATCAATAATGAAATAAAGCCCCAAAAATATATTTGGGGGTTTAAATCATTTTAATTAAAAACGAAAACGTAAAGTATAAAGCATTTTATATATCGTTAATTTTATTATTTAACTCTAAGTAAACAGTCGATTGAAGTAGTCGTAAAAACCTATTAAAATTTTAAAAATAGATATACATATGTATGTGTTGCTACGTCAAAATAAAATTAGGTACGTATGTAATGCAATGCAGAAAATCTTTACTAAATATCGCCGTGTCGGGAATCCCTAAGCCCGGCCGTAAGCCGGCTATGCAAGGGATCTATAGTAAGCAACTCAATTTTTTGAAAATAATCCAATATTTTAAAATATTTGAATTTTATTACCAAAGTTTTCCGCGTAGCCGGCCTCCGGCCGGGCTTAGGAATTTTCTCCACCATGGTATTTCCCGACACGGCGATATTTAGTGAAGATTTTCTGCATTGCATTGGGGTGATAGGTCAAAATAAAAATAAGGTACGTATGTACCTTTGAATTACAGCTTTGTAATTACAGCTGTCCATGTTGCCGCGCTATAGTTAAAGATACTATTCAAGTATTTCATTAATCATCTCCATGCAATTTTTTCATAAACATTTACATTAAAAGTTCACCTTTAATTCAAAATGTATTTTGGGGGATTATTTCATTTTAAAAATTGGGGTGTTATTTCATATTTCATATTTCGTTTCTGTTTCGGGTATTATTTCATTTCGTTGGGGTATTGTTTCATTTTAAAAATTGGGGCTTTATAACATATGAAATAAACCCCCATTTTTTGGGGTATTAATTCATTTTTTTTTGGGGGGGGGGGTTATTTCCTGGGGGGTATTGCCTGCCGCCAATTTATTGTTCTGGAGAAACCACCATAGCCTATTTGATACAATTTTGTCCATCACTTTTCCCAAACAGGGATTAAGGGATATATGTCTGTAAGAACTGGGTAAAGTTTTATCTGATTTGGGTTTAAGAATAGGAATTACTATACTGTTTTTAAACTGTTGGGGAGTAAAATTATCAAATATGTTGTTAAAATGATTTAAAACTTTATTTTTCACTGACAATGGCAGTTCTTTTATCATCGAATATGAAATTCTGTCCAAACCCGGCGATTTGCCCTTTGGTTTAGAAAGAGTTGATTCCAGCTCTAAATAGCTTATATTTGTCTCTATTTCTTTAGCCTTATCAGAGCGTATATATTGAGGCAGGTTTTGAATAGATTCTCTCTTGCATGACCTATACCTTAATGAGAAGTTTTCATCAATAGAGTAATCAGACCAGAATTTGCATAAAGTATCAGCAATATCCTTTCTTTGTGTAACAAAGCTAGCCTGATTATTGTCTTTTGCTATACAATGAATCTGATGGGAAATTTTGTAACCCGTAAAATCTCTAATACTAGACCAAATCTTTTCCGAAGTTGAAGAAGGACTTATTGAGGACGTTAATTTCATTATTGAATTATGCTTAGCCTCTTTAATTTCCCTTTTAAGTAAAGCATTTGCCCTTTTAAAACTAATCATATTACTTTTAGTCATGTTACGATTGAAGACCCTCCATGCATTTTTTTCAACTCCTTAAGTGTTTGAAGATGTCTATTCCACTACGGAACTGACCTATGCTTATATGTACTGGAAGATTTAGGAATACATTTATTAGCCGCTTGGATAATAATTCTACATATATTAGCAGTTTCCTTATTAATGTTATGTGATACTGGTCTCATATCGCTAATATTATTACATTTCAACCGGTACTCTTCCCAATTGGCTAAATGAGTTCTAAATCTAGGTCTAAGTTTTATGTTACGTTCATGACATAGTGGAAACAATGAGATGATAATAGGAAAGTGATCACTGCTGAAAGGTGTTTTTTCAATTGACCACTCTGCCTGAGTGGCAATATTTGGTGAACAAAAGGTTAAATCAACACGAGCCTGAGAGGTTCCCTAGTACATTATCAATTTGACTATACGTCAATCTATGTTGGGGGGCAATATAAATTGTTACCACCTTAAACTTAATTTTTGCTATAATTTCTATACTTAATGCATCAAAATCATCTGCGAGAGTTATTTGTTTATACTGAAGAGATTTGTGGACTAGAATGCCTACCCCACCATACCTTGTTTGGAAAGAATTCTTAGCGAATAATATGTAATTAACAGGAATCTGAATGTTATTCGTTGAATGCAAATATGTCTCCTGTAATGTAATAATCTTTGGTAAATATTTATTTATTAGAAGATCGTTGTAATTATTCGTGTAACCGTTTATGTTACATTGCAGGTCTTTAACGAATGCCATTTTTAATAAAAGAATTTAACTCTAGATATTTTAGTAATATAGTAACAACGCAAGACATATATATATAGAATTCTGATATTAAATTGTTTTTAAAAGGTTTTGCAGAGTTGTTAAATATCTGACTTACTGAGAATAAAATTAAAGACAAGACCGAAATATTTTCGACGAGAGGACTCTTAATTTTTTTATATAAAATAGTAAAATTATAAGTATTAAAGGAAAATCTACAGAGTATAATAAGTTCCATTGACTACCAATATTTACCTTTTGCTTTTTAAATGTTTACCAGTAATCATTTTTTGTTTCATTTTTTGTCTTGCTCTAATTGATGTTCCTTTAGGCAAAATCATTACATTTTTATCTGCCGGTTGTTGAGAAAAATCTGTTTCCGCTTCTAGTAATTCAATATCAGAAGTTGATTTTGAAAGCAAATCATTTTCTCCTGGAGAAAGTTGTGATATGTCATTAATATGTTCTATTTCATGCTCCGATACGTCAAAATCTGATAGCTTTGAATAATTAACTGCTTTTTGTCGTTCTGATTAGGTATGCTGAGAGCATCTTGGTATTAGATCCGTCTGGTATATATTACTTATTTTTTTTTCGTTGGATAAAATTATTTCTGCACTATTAGCTAAGTTAGGCGACTTATTATTGACTTGTTTTGCAACCGAGGAATATGTAACATCTGAATTTGGATGACGTTGCTTGTAAATAGCATTTGCTGTTTTCTTACTTACCTTCTCAAGTGTAATAATATTTTGAATTTCCCGTTCTTTTAAAAATATTGGGCATTTTTTGTCAACTGATGAATGCTTAGAATCCAAAAAGATCAATTCTTTACAATTTGAACATTTTTTTCCTCTTTGCAAACTTCATTTTCAGTAGTATGAAATTCTTTGGCACAATTTGGACAAATTTTTTTATTTCTACAAAATCTTCCCATATGACCGTAACGAAAACATTGCTTACAACGGAACGGCAAGGGAATATAAATTCTAATTTTAACACGTTCATAACCTATGGCAACTTCTGTAGGTAATGTGGAGCATCTAAAAGTTATTATAACCAGTCCAGTTTCTTCAATTTCATTGTTGACTTTTCTAGTAATTTTTTAAATTTTTACCACATTTTGATTTTTTAAATTTCTTCATCTGCAACACCTCTGGCGAAGTTTAATGTATTATGCAATGATACTGAAATATTAATGAGGGACGATAAGTTTTTAATTTCCATTAGTTTGTTCGCTTGCTCTAGATTCTTAGTTTGGACTAAAATGGTACCATTCCTTAGTTTTTTGCATTGCAGAACTTCACCACTGCATGTGGTGTCTATCACTTTCTTTATTAGAAATGGTAAGACATTACCAAGTGTTTTCCCTTCGTCAGTTCTCGATATGACAACGTATTCTGTCTGGACCAGGTATTGTTAAAATGAATAATGATTGGATTTTTGCAACCATTACCAGATGGACTAGACTGCCTAGATTCATCTGCTGTTGTTTTCATTTTAAAATTATTTTAATGGAATGAACTTCCTTATTTATGTAAGTTTTTGCAGTAATTGAATTTTACTTTTTTTTAAATTATTTTATGTATTTTGATTTAATATTAATTACAATTATTATATTAATAAATTTTTTTCTCTTCTTTTAAAAAAAAAAAAAAAACAATTTTTAAACTAATTTGAACTTTTAATCAATTGCAATGTACCTTACTATCACTTTAATATATAAGATTTTCTTTTTATCTTGTTGTTATATATTTGTGATGAATAAATGAAAATGAAAACGCACACAATTTCCTGCGTATTAAAGCACAAAATAATTAATGCCTTAAATAAATAATTTGAGTATCAAGCTTTGACATTTAAAAGGTAAAAAGTTTCATAAATATAAAGACATAATTTACAACAACACATAAATTCACAATTTTAACCAACAACCAAAACTAAATTGTCGCCTGTCTCGCACTTAAAACTCTCGGCATGTAATTTCTAATACTATTGTTAACAAAATAAAACTCTACTTAATGAGATTTAATAAAAAGAAAAAGAAATATTAAAACTCAACGGGACATTTAATAATTTTTGTTTAGTTCTTTACAAACAGAAATGTGTTCTCACAGTTGATATTTAATGGAAGAAGTCAATAGAACATAATTTGAAATTCTTGCTTTATTTACTTTAAATACAGAAGATATCATTTTGTAGACAAGCAAGAGTTATGTGGCTAAGTCAAATTTTACACACCCTATTGCAAATATTGAAAAAATATATGAACAAATTTTTTAATTATATGCGAGATGTTTAAAGGATCTTTGTCTCCCAGAATTTATTAAAAACTTTTTAGAGCAACATTTTTGAAAATACATACATACATAATAATTTTTAAGTACTTATGTATATACGAATTGATTTGACCAACCTTTACGTATAAACGTAAGAACAAATTCGCCTTATCGACAAGACTATTCAATTTAATCGTTGTCTTGCGTATGTGTAGATTGTAAAATATCGGCTTAATACGAGGGGAAGGTAGTCATTCGTAATATGTATGCAGGGGAATTAAAAAATACTCATTTTTTGGAAACTTAAAATTTTGGTATCTAAATAAAATTTATCATTTTTAAGGGTTTTTTATTTCTCATTTAAAAACAAAAAATTTAGTAAAAGGGGGCTGCAGCTTGCCCACGATGTTTTTCGTTCGGATATTAAATTTATTAACACTGCGTATTTCAAAAATATCATATTTTTATTTTCTATTCTGTAATGCTAATTTTTAGAGACTTGTTATTTATAACCTTGTGGTCAGCTTTTATTTGTAATGCAGAAGAAGCTACACAAATGAGTATCGAAATATAAATAACAAAATTTTCGTAACATGTTTTCATAAAGTATACTACGCGCAGCAAATAAAGAAATACATATCCTTTCTTGTAGCTTTTTCGTTTTTCTTTTTATCTTGACGTTTTTTGTTTGTTTTTTTTTTTTGGTGGCTTTTTTATTACTTTTAGCTTTTCTTGGGGTCGTCGTTGCCGTCAATCCTGGTACCTGCAGCTACAAAATAAATCATGCCAGCTTTGGTATAAAAATAAAAATTTTTAAATATATTCAGGAGCCCGAAGCGAATCCAGTATTCTCAAAAGCCTTACACCACAAAGCCCAACCCTCTGGCTGCTGACCTGCCAGGACATAGCCCAACCCTTAGGAGTCACTAGACTCCTCCATGACATCATAAAAAATTATGTTTTGATGTCCCTGATTTGGCCCTCACAACCCACTTTTAATTTTCCCCCTTCTTACTTACCGCAGCTGTAAAGAAAATTATTCCATTATAAAACAGTGAATTTTCAATGAAAAAATATATAAAACTTTTTATTTAATAAAACTAAAGCTCTGTACAGACGGTTGTCAGATCTAATAATATTGTCAATAAAATGTGTTGAAAATTTCTTACAATTTTTGTCTGACAACATTGACAGAAAACCCGTTGCCAGTTAATTGTCAGACATCTGACAATCGTGTGAACACAATTCGCTTTCATTGTCAGATAATTGGCAGGTAATTGTCAGACAATTTTTCATTGTCAGATGTTCGAGTTTTGTGCATCTGGCAATTTTTCCATTGTCAGTAACTTGGGGTTCACACGATCAAGTTTTGTTTCAAATTTTGTTTCAAATTTTATTAATCTCTCATTTTTTTAGCAATACACCCATTTTTTAAAATTTGATGGTAGCTTGCATTCAAATTCTCTTTCAAATTGTGCGTTTCAATTCACTTTCAAGAAAGCAGCTGATTGCCATTTTGATTATAAACTCTCGTTTTTTTCATTAGTACATTATAGAGTTGTCAACCGATTAAGAATAATTCGATTAATCGATCAAACAGAACGAAACTCTTGTTCGAATAATTTTAAAATGCCGAGTTTCGAATAACGAATAAATCGATCAATTAATGTCAATTAATCGAACAAATTTTTTTCAGTATAAAATGCACAAAAAAACTAAAAATTTTTTAAATTTGTTATTTTGGATGTTTGCAGTTGTTGTCGGCCTGCGTATACCTAGTAGACGTGCTATGTTTTGAATGAAACGTTAAAAAATTTTCAAGAATGGGATTTTTTCACTCTCAGGTGAATAAGTTAGAAATACCCTAAAGCCAAAAAATTGAGCTCGGTTCGGTATTTTACCAAGAACAAAAATGAAGAAAAACAAAGTCACATGTAACAGGTGTCCTAAAGTATACAAAATTGTTGGATCAACAACAACAAAATTAATAATTCTTTTGCAACAGATTTACGAAAACGTATTAAAATAAGAATAAATGAGGGAGGTATAAAATTTTTAAACGTTAATAATATTGTTTAAATTCTGGAAATTTTCCGAGCAATGAAAGTTTTTAAAATATTCTTAAAAAAGTGAAACTAAAGAATATCCAATTGAATTATACTTATTTTATGTTGAAAGTAACCACAATAATTCAGATGAAAGTAATGAAATAGAAGATGTTGCTAGTAATGAAAATAACAATCTTTTTTGCGAATTAAATAATTATATTAAAAGTATTAAAAATTCAAAATTCAAAATATAAAAAAGACTTCAGCGGTATATTAGACGATATGGTATATTTGGAAAAATCTAAAAAAAAACAGAAAAATTAGATAAACTATTTTATGCTCTTCTCGAAAGGAGAAAGAGTTTTTTTTTAAATTTAATTCAATAAAAACCAAAAATCGTTTGAAAGCTAAAAAATTGAATCAACTTATTTGTAAAAGTTTATTTCTTAAGAACAATCCAAATTGTCCGATTTACCAAAAAAAAAAAATGATTTAATATTTTTTGACTGAATGAAGCATGTTTATTTGAATTAATAGTTTTAAATTTTTTTTTTTTTTGTTAATGAAAATTTCAACTATTCTATTTTAAAGTTTTTTGTATGAAATGTTTATTTTTTGGCAATAAAATTTTTAAATAATTTTTTATTCGTTGTTCTCATCGATTAATCGAATAATTTTTCAGCTTTAATCGTTTGATCGAACGAACAAAAACAATTATTTGAAATATTCGAACAAAGTTGAAAGGCGAATAATTGACAACTCTAGTACATTGGTACATATATTCTGCCGCCATAATTTTTTGTGTTCTTGAAAGCAAATTGCTTAGAAATTGAATGCCACCTACGTCACAGCTTTCAATTTTTGTGAATTTTGAGAAGCAGTATGTGTAAATTTTTTTAAAGAGAATTGAAAGAAAACTTGAACGTGTGACTGCAGTGTAAATAAACAAACAAAAGCTTTTATTACAGTCGAATTCGGATAAGATTGCTTAATTGAATTTGAATATTTTTATTTATTTTTTGTTGTCAATTTCAAAGCATTTACATTTGCTTTTAAAAAATCCGGTTAAAAATAACCCCGCTTAATTGAAACATATTTTGGTTAGAAATAAGCTAATTTATATAAAACAAACACCGCATAAAAGAAAACATAATTAATTTACAAAATATATCTTAGCGCCTACTCATTTCAATTACTGTTACTTCTAATGCTATATTTTCATTTTACAGAGCAATTTCGAAGGAGTCCGTTTAACTGAAACGTTTTTATCTTACCCGAAATTCTTTTTATCGGAAATTGCGCATCAGCGAAACAAAATGCTTGTAATTTTACATTTCCGTTTAGTATTGTATATCCCTTAAAAGTATGCTATACATTTAATTGTGTTTAAGATCTATGAGAGAATCTGACAATTATTGTTATATCTAACAACTTAGTGAACAGACAATTTATTGACCGACAACGTTGTTAGATAAATTTGAAAGTTTTTCTGACAATTTTCTTACAACCGTGGGACCTCATAATAAAGCTTGCCAGCAAATTTTAAGATTTGACAATATTGTTAGATATGACAACCGTCTGTACAAAGCTTAAAACTAAACAACTCGTTTCCAATTCGACTCAAATCTTTAAATTTAAACTTTAACAAAAATTAAATTATTTCCAAATAAATAAAAAAAATCAAACATAAGGTTACTTGATACAACTACAAATGCATCTGCGGGAACCTGCCGTCTGTTAGTGGCGTTTTATGCGTTTTGGTCTGTTAATATATATATATATATATATATATATATATATATATATTAACTCCCTTTTTACCACGATAAGACAAACACTCCTCACAGTTGCGCGCAACTACCCAAATGGACTAAACCTCGTCAGCCTAGAATAAGCTCACATTATTCCTGACGGTATTATGAACCAAGTACGCTGTGTTTACCCTGTCTGTATTTTTCTTTAGGAACCAATTTATATAATTTAAGCTGTCGGTTAAGTCGTAAGTCTTCTAAATTATGAGGAATCCATTCGTGTTTTAATTCAATTCACATTTTGTGTAAAATTAATCAATTAAACTTTTTGCAAATCATTTTGAATTAAAAACCAAATTTTAATCATTCCTTTACATCTCTGCTCAGCAGAACTTAAAAAAAAATTGTGTAGAAAGAAAATGAAAAATTTTTGACAATAGGCAATGAAAATATGTATAAAAAAACGCGACCAGCTGGGCTCTTGCATGTACTTATATTGTACTATATTTATATACTTTCGTTCAGGGTGTGTTAGTTTATTTTAAATATTTTTTTATTTTTTTTTTAAATTTCTCTTTTATTCTTATCTTTTATAAAGAAACTTAAATAAAAAAATTTATATTTAGCCTTATTAATGTTCTCGTATTCGAGCTTTAAATTTGTCGTTTTTACGATATGGTACTACGTTTCTCGAAAACCATAAAAATACAACTTTGTTAAGAGTTCTTTTACAATTTGCTGTACTAAGTCTCTCGCATTCGCGAGCGTCAAAAGTTGGGAAAATAGCCGTGTATTTTAATTAATTCGACAAAAAAGAAAAGTTAATTTAAAAGTAATGAAAGCATCAAAAGTGTAAGTAGTTTGTTAATGAACTTTATGAAAAGTGATTTTATCTGATGCAAATAATTTTAGATTTAAAATAACCACACGAAAACAGTTCGAAAAAATTGTGAAAAAATTTGGCATTGAAAATATATTTGATGAATTCTTTATTTCCCTCTGCAAAGTACTCAGCTCTGCCACTGTATACTCATCTTAATCATCAGAGATAAGGCACATCTTAACATTTTTAATTGTATTTTTTTTTTTCACAAAATGAATTATTACACAAAATTAAACAATATTTATTTTTTCGTCAGTTCCATGGTATAATAAATAAGGTAGTCTTGTCCCTAAAACAAATACAACGTCACAAAAACAACAGGCATTTTGTTAGTGTAAAATGTTTTCTGTGTGTCAAAAATAGAGAAACAGAAAAATAAAAAATACAAAATTTAATTTTTGTAAAATAAATTTCAAACAAAATAAAACTGACAAAACAACAAACCAACTGACATGCAGAAAACAAAAATACACGTCTACCGCTGCCGGAACAACTTTACCTTACTCGCCGTCTACATTAGCCATCGATTTGTTTGCACATGAACAAAGCGCCAGCAGAATAGCAGAACAAAATTTGTTCATGTTTTTCTATGTGGGGAATATTAGTAAATGTTCATGTGCTGTTTTACCACAATTTTAAGGTGGAGTGGCAGAGACAGCAAATAGCTTTTGTTTGTTGTCTCAATTTTCATATTGGAAAATGACATTTGATGGTTGAACATGGTTGTACGAACAAATGTTCTGACAACGCTGTTTGACCATAAACAAAACATGAACAACAGTGGTCTACATTAGCTAAAATAATGTGCGAACAAGCATTTGTTCATTGGCCGAACAAATCGATGGCTAATGTAGACTGCGAGTTATTTATTATACCATGTTCAGTTCATTATTATTTTTGACAGTTCACAACAGCCTGTTTCATAATATTAAATTGTTTTTAATATTTTGTGTCACTCTCATCCTTTAACTATTACAAATTTCTTGCAGTCGAAAATTTTATATAGTACCATACAGAAAAAAAATCGAGAGCCAATACAACAACACTCGAATCTCGTTTTCGAGAATCGTAATAAGGGTGATTATTTTCAATAAAACTGTATCTGACATTCATACCTGTCTTTTTCAAAAAATTCTGTTTTTGAAAAATCCACAAATATTCCTTTCATTTCTTCCACTCTCAGCTCACTCCACATCTTGCCTTTCCAGTAGTCGCAAACAAAAAGCCTCGCTTTCATCCTCATCTACTCCCTAAGTCATCTCTCTCGCGCCAGACCAAAACCCTATTTCTCCATCTTTTTTTTTTCCCCAAAAACCTAACTGATCACCTCTACATATATTTGCGTCGTGCCATTTCCGTTGCTTTTTCATAAATTCCTTTCTTAATTGGTGTAAGGAAACTCGCAAACTCACGGTGTTAACTCACATTAGAACCAATTATGAACTTTTTTTGTTTATTGTGAAAACGAAACCTCCAACAGATTGATTATAATATTGGATATCAATTGATTACTATAAGAATATCGGAAATTTTTTTTTCAATTTTATATACATACATACATACATAGATGAATAATACAGAGCCCCTCCGCTAAAGTTAAGGCTTAAAGAATGTACCAAAACCCTTAAAGCATTAATAGACCAACAAAAAACAGCTTTCCTGCAAAAAGTTCTCGAAGAACTCGACGCAACACCAAAATCAGATTATTCGCTATGGTGAGCAGCCAGAGGATCTAAAAAGCCGGTGACATGTAAACCCAAGATATCGATAAAATAAGCAAATAAATGCTTCCAGAACTACCTTATGTTGCAAAATGAATAATCCTATTCATCTTTAATCGTATTTCACGACTGCAATACTATCCAACTCAATGAGAGGTTTCGCTTTTTACTATGATACCAAAGCCCGGCAAGGATCATTCGAAGGTCGAATCGCATAGGCCTATTTCAAAACTATTTGAAAAGCTGTAAATGAGCAAGCTGATGCCTATAGTGACTAGTAATGGATGTATTCCAGATCATCAATTCGGTTTTCGCAGACAATTGGACAAACTCACAGACTTGTGAATGTTGTTAGAGACACTTTTGAAAAAAGAAACTTTGCTCTGCTCTCTTTATTGATGTTGCACTGGTTTTTGTTAAAGTATGGCACGATGGTCTTATCCACAAATTAACACAAAATCTACCCGTATTAGTATTACCGCGTAATAACATGTTTTTTTAATATTTTGAAATGGATTAGCGATTCATCTTTCGAAATATAATAATAATATTAACGATACACCCTCCTTAACTATGGCGAATGAAACGTATTAAAAAAGAAAAAGAAAGAAATAGTTTAATAAAACAATAGGAAGCTTTGACATGTTTTAAATGCATTGAATAACGTTTGTACATGTTGGGAAGCAACAAGAAAAAAACTATTTTCCACACTTCTGCCATTTTTGACGCATCTGTTGCTCCCAGCGCAACATCAGCTACACCCTTCATTCAGTTTTAAATCAATGAACGGGGAAAGTGGAAATAGAGATAAAAATAGAGAAAATCTAATAATTCTTTTTGAACTTTGGCCTTTGTTACTGTTATAATATGGTTGGCTTGGGCTATAAAAAAAAGCTGACAAAGAAACGCACGAGATGATTTACTTAATCAAGAACTAAAAGAAAAATCAGAACAAACGCGTAGATAAAATATAATTCCCTTTTATTGGGTGAGCGAAGCTTTCATATTAACATTAACCACGTGTCATAAAATTTAATTCTTTCAATAAATCTAAACACATTTTCATGTGTACACTCTCGTTCGTATGTATGCATGTACAGAGAGAGCTATTCTAACTTTAATTTAAATATGGATCTATTTGTGGCATTGTAGATCGCAAGCATCTCAACAGGTTCTCATTAATTAATTTTTGTTTTTAGTAAAAATATTTTTGACCTTTTAATTTGATTATCGCTCATGCACTTTATGGAAATTGAATAGCCAGCTTTCTTTTCGCTGTTAGGATTTATCTACTAATTCTTCGTTGAAATATTTTATTTAGTCATTTGACATTTAAACAGATATACAAATAAATTTTGTTTTAAGAGGTAAATTATTTTCTTTTAAACGTTAACAAAGTATATAATTTCTGATTTATATTTCTTTTCTTTTTGGGCTTGTTATAGCGTAAAAAGTGCACGTTAATTTTATTAAACAAAACACATATTTAGTATTGTTTCATCTTTACAAAAAAAAAAGATATTAAAGATCAGAATATGCATAGAAATGAAATATGAATATAACAATTACAAAAAGTTTTTTGCCTTTATCAAAAGTTTATTTAGTCAAGTTTTTTCACAAAAAAAGTTTTCTATGAGCCAAAAATAAATAAAATAAACTTTTTTTCACTATCTTAATATATAAAACCGAATGTGTGTTTGTTTATTTGTTTGTGTGTTTGTTTGTTCCTTATAGGAGGCCAAGCCCTTGGACCGATCTTCCTGAAATTTTCACAGTATTTAACTGGAACTCTCGGATGAACTATAGGCTATATGAAGTTTTGATTGGACAAAGAGGCGTGGCACCGCCCTTATAACCCAAAAATTTAAATCGCCATATTTTGGGCATTTTTTGACCTACGTCGATGATATTTGGTACATATGGTGTTGGCATAATTTGGAACACGTACAAGGGGAAAAGTGGGTGGGACCACGCCCCTTTTTTAGGAAAACTAAATCCTTGGGCCGATCTTCCTGAAATTTTCACAGCATGTTACTGTGACTCTGGAAGGAACAATAGGGTATATTAAGTTTTGATTGGACAAAGAGGTGTGGCACCGCCCATATACCCCAAAAATTTATATCGCCATATTTTGGGCATTTTTTGACCTACGTCGATGATATTTGGTACATATTGTATTGGCATAATTTGGAATACGTACCGGGAGAAAAGTGGGTGGGACCACGCCCCGTTTTAGGAAAATTAAAGATCATAATATAGTCTTAACTACTTGACCGATCGTCATTAAGTTTTCACAATAGGATATATAAATACTTTTCATTTTATATTATAACGAGGGGGTAGCGAAGCACACCGGCTAGAATTTTATAAAAATGTATGTTGTATTCGCAATGAAAATGTTAAATGAAACATATGTTCCCTAACTTAATATACCCTTATAATTTACTATGTTAAAATTTAAAATAAATTATCATCAACTTGTTTAGTGTGCTTATCAAAAATGTAAATCGTTGTATAACAATAACTATTAAGCTATGTACAGACGGTTGGCAGATCTTACAATATTGTCAGAAAAAGGTTCAGAAAATGTCTCACAACCGTCTAAACTTACAATTTTTGTCTTGCAACGTTGCAAGAAAAAGCATTGTCAGTTCATTGTAAAACAATAATATTGTCAGACGTCTGACAATCGTAAGAACACTCTACTTTTCCATTGTCAGATAATTGTCAGACATTGTAAGCTCTCTTTTATTGGCAGATGTGTTAAAATTAATGCATCTTACAATGGAACCATTGTTCCTCATGACACTATTCGATTTTTTTCTTAAATTATTAAGTGGCCAAAGAAAATATTATATTATACACAAAGAGAATAAGTTCAAATCGTGCAGTGAGCGGCGACAGCATTTTCGCTTTATAAATATTTAGCAATATTGTGCGGCTCCATCTACATACATATTTCGTTTGTCGCTTGAAATACAATTGCTTTTGAAAATGAAATATACATAAGCGTAGCTAGACTGTTATTCTGGGGTGGGCAAGTGCACCGCTTTCGCATAAAGAAAAAATAAATCCTATTTTTATTAAAACAAAATAATTTTTTAATAAAACAAAACTAAAAAATATATCATAAAAATTCAGTTTGCAATACATGTAACAAAAACAAAGTATTTAAAAAGTTAAAGGTAACTATTTAAGTATTTTCAAGTTTAATATATTTTTTTTTTTTATTTTGGTATTATAAAGGCCCCAACACAATTAGGTTATATAGGCCCATTACATTATTTTATATACATATGTGACTTGCTCCATGAAAAGGGACCTCTGCGCCGAAAAGAAGTTATTGAGAAAAACGCATTTAAAAAAAGCGCTTCGTTTTGAGCTACGTATCTGCACCGATGATTTTCATTAATTATGTTCATCTTTACAGGTGATTTGTAAAAAAACTAAAAGACATAGAACTTGAGGTTTGCGGCATTTGAAAGAGCGTTTTTTTCCTATAAGAATCACTCAAAAAGTAAAAAAAAAAAATTTTCGTGGAGCAGGTCACATATGTAGATTTAAATCAAATTAAAAATATTTATTTCAGTCAGGAATTTTTTAATGTTTTCAAATTCATTTTCTCTTAGAAGGATATTAATATTATTTATTTTATATTTTAAACGTTTGTCCTGCAGAATATTGCATTCATTAAATATGTGAGAGATGGTTAGTATTTGCCCGCATTCACAACCAGGGGGTGGTGTCTTTTCAATAATATAAAGTCAGTTTTTGATATATTAGGTATACTAAATTTGTGCGATATTTTTTTTTTTAATTTTAAATAATTTAGTTTCGTTATTATCTTTCCATAAATCATTCCAGATGTCAAAAATGTATTTTCCAATGTATTGCCTATAGACTAGGAACCCATAGAAGGGTAATATTATGATTATGTAGGGAAGTTATTAATATTCGTATTTGTTGTATAATCATGTTGTTGTTAAAAGGATCTTGTAGTCCTTCTAGGGCACTTTTACTGTCAGATATAATAAGTGTTTTTTTAAAAACGTTTTCAAGATTTTCTAGACATGTTTTTATTGCTAATAATTCACTAGTATATATAGAGGAACAATTATGAATACGTTTAGATATTGCGATATTCTCACCAAAAACTGCAAAATCAGCTTTCTCGTTTATAACAGAACCATCGGTAAAAAACTGACTATGATTTGAATATTTGATATTAACTAATTCCATGAATTTCTGTTTAATTTCAAAGGAGGTCATATCTCGATTATTTGTATATGCAAGGGAGAAATCTATATTAATATTTGAAAAGCACCAAGGTGTTATAAGAGAGTAACTTATGTTTTCTATAGTATTTATTTTTATTGTATATTTTAAAATAACTTTGTTAAACTCTTCATGAGCCGTTACGTAAAAAGGTATATATTTTTTGTTTTTTGATTGAAGTCCAAATTGGTTACTTTTTGTCGTATCAGAGATTTTATCGTACATCGGATGATTTTGTAATGAATATATTTTAAGTGTGTAATTGAGCAAAATCTTTAATCTTCTCAATTTAAGAGGTGGGCATGAGGCTATAACTTGTAGGTTTTTAGCTGGACTGGTTCTAAAGGCTCCAATAGAAAGCCTTATTCCTGCGTTTAGGATTGGTTCCAATTTTTTTAAGTCTGTATTGATGGCAGATGAATATATTATCGACGCGTAGTCTATAGTTGGAAGAACAATAGCGCACAATATTTTAAGAAGAGTTTTTGGATCAGATCCGTATTGAGAGCATCTTAGCATTTTAATTTTATTTAGCTTGAAGTTAGCCTTAGCCTTAATGTTGTGAATGTGGGACTTAAATGTTAGTTTTTTATCCAAAGTTAATCCTAAAAATTTATGTTCTTCCACAAATTTTATATCTTTACCATATAGTTTCAAGGCTGTAGGCTGTTGGAGACCAGATTATAACGTCTGGAAAAATATATTGCTACAGTCTTTTCATCATGAAATTGGAAACCACTTGTATCATTCCATTTTTCAAGTTTTTTAATAGTTGTTTGGAGTTTATTAATTATAGCAGAGGCTTTTTTACCAGGGCAGTAAATAACAGGGTCATCTGCATACAATAAGGCCTTTACATCTTTATGACAGTTATTTAAAATATCATCTATTGCCAGGAGGAAAAGTGTAACACTTAATACGGACCCCTGGGGTACACCGTTTTCAAGCAGATGATAACTTGATGCTGTGTTTCCAACCATGCAACAAAACTCTCGCTCATATAAAAAGTTTGAAATGAAAGCAGCCATGTTTCCCCGTATTCCTGCCAAATTTAGTTTCTTAAAAATTAATTGCTTCCAAACACAATCATACGCTTTACGTATGTCAAAAAATACAGCTATTAAGTCCTTTTTTGAGAAAAACTTTCAATAATGTCAGAGTGTAGTAACGCAAGGTTATCAATTGTATGTATTAATAAATAGTTTGACGCAAAGCATAGAAAAGATATGAAATATCGATATCTTACTTTCTCAACCTCGTATCTTAAAAGTACAACTTTTCAGGAGAGAAAAAAAAATGTTTATCTTTTTATACTTCGGTGTTTGGGTAAAAGTTAAAATGCAATTATTAAGGAATTGATTACATCTATGTATGTGTATTAGTAGTAATAATATACTAATCCTTTTTAGTTTAAGCATGAAACGCATTTATTGAGATACGAGTTTGCTGCTTTATCAGTAATTTTAATTCTTAATACTTGATGAATAAATTACTTGTTTGTTGGACTCGTAGCTATACAATTATACAAAATTGGTCTAAGAAGATACGACCATATATCCCACTTTGTGACCCGGCTTTGCGGCATTGATCTTGATGATTATCTTAAGGTACGGTCACATCTGTCAAACATTTGCCCAAAAAAGCGTAACCACTAAATACTAATGAAAAAACTTTTGATTTAGATACCTGTTTATTACGTTAAACAGTTTCCTATATAATTTATAGAAAATATAATAGAATCTTATCTTATTAGATGCTGTTTAACTTAATAAATAAATGCATAAATCAGAAAGTTTTTCATTGGTATTTAGTGGTTACGCTTTTTTGGGCAAATGTGTGCCAGATGTGACCGTACCTTTAGAATGCGTACTTTATTGTTTTTACACAAAATTATATATAAACACCTGCCAACACATCTCCATGAGCGTTTAAGATTTTCAACACTTAATAGAGGTAAAAGAATTCTTTCATTTGGTCATCGCACACTGATTTCGAAGTACCATTTTTTCATTCATGCTATCAGTCTCTGGAACGGAATCCCCTTTAGATTACAAACCATTAGTAACGCACGTCAGTTCAAGAGGTGTATTTTTTGTTATTTTACACGATGAATATATGTATGTACATACACATGTTTGTGTTATATAAATTCCAATTGTATAGCAATGTTTTGTTTTCACTTTGCTGGTTAAACATTTTTTATCATTTTAATTTAATTAACTTCTGTTAACTATTCGAAATCAGACTTAATTGAAATTCGGGTATTAATTTAATTTATATACATATTACCATTATTTGCCACACATAATATACTTAATCTAACAAAAATTTATATAATATAATTATTATTTTTTGTAATTTATTTTTTTACATATGGTTAGTTCCATGCTGCAATATAAGACATAAGTCTTGTGTATGGGACATCGAAATAAATAAATAAATAAATATTTTATTAGCAAGAAAGTATGTACAAAAAACCCCAAAAAATAAAGAATTCATATTTAATTAATAATGTCATTGGTGTGGTGTTGCCACTCTTCATCAAAACATAATTTGTATTGAACTCCGTCATTAAAGGTATATTTGAGAGCTCGTAAATTTTTAACGCATGGGTCGTCTTTGATTTTAAGTAATCGAGTGAAGAGAAATCTTGGAAAAATGTATGATTTAAATAATGTACTTGATACTTGCTGCAACAAACTGGATTGTGTTATAACCATATTGACAGCAGCTGGCACGTGTGTATAGTTGTCTTCCTTTCTTCTTTCGCTCTATGGAGGCATGCACAGTATCGCACTCCATTTGAGTGTGGCCAACTACCAGGTATTTTTGCTGAATTTCTGCTTGGTGGGTATTTGCATAATGTTGCAATGCATTCGCAAGTGCCGTGTTTTGATTTTGGTCACAGCTCCAGTCCCTTTCAATTATTATAGGCTTTGATTTGTCTTTAAAATTCTGTAAATAGTCCAGCAAGCAAGAGGTAAATACATTCGATTCCATGCCACCTTTACGTAGCAAGCAACATTTTTTCAAATTTCTTATAAATTGTGAGTTAGTGCACATACAGTTTTGTTTTAAAATAGTTTGCCCCAGTTGAAAGTAGAATTGGTAGAACTGCTTGCAAGTTCTCGATACACATTTCAGTATCACCTCTTGAACAACGTGCCTTGTATTCGGCTTTCTTTATTCCTGGCGCGCTATTTAACTAATGAGCTTTAGTTTAATTAAAAATAAACTATTTTTTATTTTCAACTTTATTCGAACATCTTGCAACTTAGACTAACTTATTTTCATTTCGTTTATTATCATCAAACTTCTTGTTGACATGAATTTCTGTTAGTTTAGCTTAAAATGTGTTTTACAGTTTTTGTTTACTTATGCTAAATTTATTTTATTTTAAAATTAATCTGAATTGAAGCGGAAATACAATGAATGCAGTCTTGGCAATATTTATTAAAAATTAAATTGGGGCCGTTGCAATTCTTGTAATTGCGACCGAAAAATAGTTATTGATTTATAATTTAGCTTTAATTTTCTAACAGGAAATGATGTTTGCTTTATGTTTTTATACTTTGTATTTTTGCTATGAAATCATCAATAGGGTCATTCTTTAAATATGTAAGTGTATTGGGATTTGTATATAGAACTCGCTCCTTACTTGTTATGTGAAGTTTTACAATAACACGGAAGAAGATACATTGTCAGACAAATCGCAATCAGTGCTGGGATGGTACTCGCATTCACTTGCTGAAAAATCGGATTTGGATGAAACTCTAGAGTGATCAGAATCCACTGAGACAAAATGTACCCTGTTTCTGCATCCAAAAATACGTCTCCAGTTTGTTGTGTTTTAGGTTCTTGGCAAAGATTCTTGAAAACAAAACACTCTGTTTTAGCATCAAGAACACCGATTGTATCACTCATTTTACAATAAAAACTAAAACTCCTCAGAATTATATTTAAATTAAGTAAAACAAAGATAGCAACTAAAATACAATTATTTATATAGGCACCAAAAATTTATACCACAAGTACTACAAAAAAAAATTAACAAAATACTACTGCACTACTCCTATAAATACATCACTTACTGACTAACTTCAATGCTATTGTGAAGATGGATAGAATAAAGAGACACATTTTGGTGAGTAAATTACGCAAAAACGAAATTTTAAAATTCTTAACTGTTTAACAACTGCACATACATATTAAGATAAAAAGAGTTTAACGCAGTTATAAAAATAGGAGTGAATGAGATACGAAAATATATTTTATTAATATTTACAGAAATGAGACAACGTATTGAGATAATAAGTTGTTGCAGTAATAGAACACAATATTAGCAATCGTTTGATATGACAAAGTCAAAACCGTATTTTTTTAAGTTTGAGAAAGTAAGGCATCGATATCTAAAATGTTTGTTACTGAATTATATTCTTTTTTAACTTTTTTGTTCAATGTAACTTTCTTTTCATACATTCTTTTACTGTTCATTAGAATATATAAAGGCCCTCTCAGATACAACTTCGTCGCTTTGCTTGAAGTTTCTAACTGTGATGAAAAAGCGTACAGTAATTATCGCGGTTTGCGCTCTCATTAATGGTTTGCGGCCTAACCTTGATTGATCCTACATGTTTCGCCATACAAAATTTGGAGAGCGAACCATCGTGGTTCAATTTGAATCTTGCAGCGAACCCGTATAATTTACTATCATCTCTAGTTATGATAGCAAATTATCGCTTGTTTATCTGAACTAGCTGTCAACAGTTATTTAAATAAAGAAAAACAATAAATATGTGCTGAATATTAATAAAAACATTGAACAAATAAAAAGCATATATGTATGTATGTATTTGTATTTATGTAAATATTTTAATAGAATGGAAAACAAATAAATAGTGAACCGTATTTTAAACTGTAAAAGGATGTCGAACTAATCTTTAATGTGTCGTTCGCCATCATGATTCACAGAGTGAACCTAGTAGTTCAGTTTGTCGTGTGAACATAGTATAATGGGTGTATGACACAATGAAAACTTTGACAACACTAACGCATTGTTAGTTTACCTTTAAAATCGGTTGGTAGTTTTTGCATTTAATTGTCAAAGCGCAAAAACAGATAAGAGTTGCCTAACTTTTCACCATGCGCGGCGTTAAAAGCACTAAATTTGACATATTATGGCCTTCATTTTCAAAGGCGTTATTCGTACAACGACGCACAGTGCCTGGTTTTATCTTTTTCCGTTGCAAAAATCATAACGTTTGATATAGTGATGATATTTTAAAAATTCAAAAAGATGTTGATAGAAGACTTTTTCTGGTATGAAACTGTGTATCATATGTGTTTCAACAGGGTGCTCAAATTTAAAAAAAAAATATTTTTTGTAAAATTTTTATGATTAATTTTTATTAAATACATACCAGCTTTTTCCCGCGGCTTCGCTCGCCTTGAAGCCATACTATAGTAAATTGGATTGGATATTGACGTGACTGTCGGTAATAGAGTGCAACGATATTACAGCACTCATTGAGCTATTTTACACTAGATTAATTATGCTGGCATAACATTACAGTTTATAGGCGAGAGGGGTGAAGAGATCGGTTTTTCGTTGGCACAATTTTTCAACCAGCCTCAAACCCGCATTAGCAGCACATAACTAACCCATACACACTTACGAATACACAAGTTGTGTGTTTTCTTTTTACAGACCGTATTTAGTCGTTGGTTAGCTATCGTCGAGTGAACATGAATTTTAAAGAAGAAGGGGATTGGTCGTGCCAACAAACTTTATGCATTTATTGTTTAATAAAACAGTATGAAACATTCTCAATTCATTTTTAATTTTTTGTATAAGTATTTTATTTTTTTTTTATTTTATTTATAAGCAGAAAATATTTTTTGTAAATAAGGCGGCTTATGTTTATTAATTGTTAATTGCTTAAATTTCTCAATAAATCTTTTAAAAAACATAAAATTTTTTAACAATTAATTATAAAAATTCTCACAATTTACTTAAAAACATTCAAAAGTTCTAAGAGAATTAATAAGTTACTTACACAATTAAATTAAAAACTTTGAAAAATGTTGGCTAAAGTTTTTTTATTAGCAGGTATAGAAGTTGTGAAGCAATTAAAAATTTTTTATATTGATACTTAAAATTTTCCCTCATTGCAAAAATATTCAGTAAATTCGCTTTTTATACTTGAAATTTCTCCAAAAATAATTGCCAATTCATCATCACTTATTATTCTCGCAATATTTCTGCCAACTATGTTCCGTAATGTGCACAACGAAAGAGAAACTTCAAATTCAAACTTCAATAAAAAAATATGTGTACAAAGTTTCATGGATACTTGGGCATACTGCAGTGTATTTTTAATGCATTATGTATAGCAGTAACCAGTAAAAGTTTACAGATTACTGAAAAAAATTTCATTAACCAGTAAAATTTTACTTGTAAATGAAAATGTTGTTTGATTTCTGAAAAAATAATTTTAGCTATGTTACGAATATCAAAAAAATTAATATATAAATGTCATTTATGTCAGTAATAAATAATAACCGATTACAACACTGCAATCAGTCAAAATTTGCGTAGCACTGGATTTTAGTAAAATATTACTGGTTACTGAAAAAATTTGCAGTTGCCATCAAAATTTTACTGGTTACTGGAAAAAATTACAGTAAGCAGTAAAGTTTTACTGGTTACTGAAAATTTTTCCAGTAAACAGTAAACTTTTACTGGTTACTGAAAAAAACTACAGTAAGCAGTAAAAATTTACTGGTTAGTGGTTAAAAATTGTGAATAGTATTAAAACTTAGTGGAAAGTCTTTACATTCTTAGTGGGCGTGACAATATTTTTGAGAATTTATTTTACAGTCTCGGAAGCTCTTTTAAAATTTTTACGAAAACTTTATTTAAATAAAAGTTATATAACTTTAGACAAAAAACTCATATATATCCCCAACACTACGTATTTTGGCTTAAATAACGAGGTTATTATTACAGTTTTTTTTTTTTTTTTTTCTTGTAAGTGAACGGGCAGGATCGGGCAACCAAATTTGTTAGCATTGTATGAAACAGACAAAGTGACTTTGTCAGTTCTAATCTATTTAATTCCCAAAAACTATGTAAAAGAAGGGATTTTGAGGAACCACGCCTATTTATGTAAAACATAAAAATTTTTTTAAGTCGAATTTAAATAAAAAATAAGCCAAACTTACTTAATAAAATTAAAAAAAAGGAGTAATCGGTTGCAAATTTAACATGAAAAAAATTTTGAAGCCTGAAGTTTTTGTCGAAAATTTATTTATTTTTTACCGTCCAAAAATACTAACTTTAAGCGGCCACAACTCACATAATTTTCACTTTTTAAGAAAGGTTTTCTATACTTGATCAGTGCAATATCCTCTTCAATATAGTTTAAATTATTTCTCAAAATTTTATAGTCGAATTTTTTGTTTTTGCCACAGATTTTAGCAAAATGATCAACTGTGCGACGTATGTTTTTTAATTCTTAATTGACAACACTCATACGCCTTCACATACCGTTTGTTTTTCTTTTTTTCTTCTATATTTAAGGATGTTCCTTTCAATTATACTATTGTATAAATTTGGAATCTTTAATACATAATAGATACATAAAATTACTGCTACTATCCGATTTCTTTTTGCATTTGGTAAACAAAGTAAAACCAGTAATTGCAATTGGGTTTTGGAGGTTATATACAAGTTTACTTTTTAATCGATATTCCAATTTGTGAAATTTAAAAAAATTCACTGTGAATATTTCTACTCAGTCAGTATGCACGGTATATTTGGTTTTATTTAGAATTGAATGGTCGAAGAAGCTTAAGTTGGAAATAAATATTTTTGATTTGCATAAGAAATTACTTTTAAGTTATAAAATTTTAGTTGGACTGTATAGTGCTTAATCCAAAGAAATTTTCATTATTCAGGTTCGTTAATTAAAAAGTTTTATACTCGTATGAATAAAACCATATTTATATGAAAAAAACTGTTTACATTTTTAAAAACATATATGTACGTACACACAGACATATCTAATTAAAAGTACAAAATCTTATTAACGAGATGGATTTTCTTACAAAAGAATATATAAAATTAATGTTTTTTCAAAGTGACAAGTCTCTAATAATTGATTCTGATGAAGGTAACCTATGGTGTTTTCTTTTCTACACACAAAATGGCACCTTATTGAAAGGTACATGTATAAAATGTCTTGCCAACCTTTTAATAATGCAGCTTGTTATTTCACTAGAACTGAACACAACTTATGAAAAAGTGGAACGCGCAGTTTTCAACAGCTGACAGCTAAGTTTTACAGGGCACTATCAACACTGTCGAATTTTACGGGGCAAAAAGTGCAATGCCTTCCACCCTTAGTGAGGGCGATTTTTTTAGAATCAAACTCACTGCCCTTTTAGAGAGCAAAACATTTTTAAGAAACGAACACCAAAGTACACTTTCTGCATGGAGATGTACCATTTTTTTGTAGAAAAGAAAACACCATTAAATTCCTTCCCAATAAATTTCCCGCTACCGACTTTGCATACTGTTATAGCTTCTAACCTCCTTTATTTTTCGATTTAATCTAATGCGGAAACGTGTCCCACTAAAATAATTGTCTGTAAATTCTACGATAAGTTTTCAAGCACGCTAAAGATTTCTCTTCAATATTTACAGCGAAATTCATTCAAAACTTTAAATTATTTTGATAAATTGCGTATATATTAAAAAAAAGACAGATTTCATGATGACGCGAGCATAGTAATAAAATTTTGTTACGAAAAAAAAGTTCATTATAATTCACCAAATGAAAGACCCAGTGGAATATTTTAGGCCGCCTTTGCATTGTTTCCACGGAAGAATGCTTCGCTCTCTATTCATGCTTGACACCCCAATCATGAGCGAAGCAACTTGCTTCGCTATACAAAAATATGAGAGCGAAGCATGTAGATTCATATTGAATCCTCTTGTGAAGCATGAAAAATTGCTGTCTTCTCTAATTTTTATCGGAAGTTTATCTGAACTAGCTCTCAAACTAAAAAAAGATATTGAATTAAAAGTAAAAAATATATTAAAACTAAAAAGCTAAAAAACCAATATATGTAGACAAAAATATATGTTTGTGAATTTTAAAAAAAGCATAATAATTAAATTACATACTTTTTTGTCCATTTTATATCTTTTTAACAAAGTTTTGTAACTGAAAAATTATGTCAAATCGAAGGAAGTAGATGAGTCGTGTGAACAGCATGATTCATAAACAGGCTTCAGAAAGCGAAGCAAGTGCTTCATTTTGTCGTGTGAACATGGTATAAAAAAGTAAGAAGCAGAATTAACTACTAGAAAGTTTTCAATTTTTATCATTTTGGTGTGTGCATTTTGTTTGTCACTTTTAAAGTCAAATATGAAAATCATCAACTAAATACTTATTGGATATGTATGCATGTGTTTGAATAAAATTTTTAAAAGCGGTCTAAAATAACATTTCGTATTGAAAATGAACATGCGACAAATTTCATTAAATTTTCCATCATGTAAAATTTGTCACAATTATCTGGCGAATAGAAATGAAAGACTCAAATTCAAATAAAATCTAAATGACGCGTATGAGAAATATTTGGCTTAAAAATTAAAATAAATTATTCATACGCCCCATTAAATAATAAAAACGTGATTAAACATTTGTTTGGACGAATTTTGTTCATTAACTCACACACAACAGTTTATTCGTACATACAAAAACAAAGCACATTAAGACACACACACAAAGACAATAAAGATAACCATGTAAACTTATAGAAAACAAACAATAATTTATTCTTAATAATTGGCATGATTTACGTAAATTGTGCACATGATAATACACGTGATAATGTTATTAAACTTGTATTATGACAACATTAACATTCTTGTATGTAAAGGTAAAATAAATTAAACATTCGTACACATATTTTCTTGTATCATGATCGATTCGTCAACGTTTCTTTATAACACTGCAGAGCGGTGCGTTTTGGATAATAAACGGTTACAAGTCAGCAGTTTTTAAAATACTCATTGGGTTTTCTTAAGAAGTGCAAAATACGGAATGTCAGAAGAAAAGTTTTAAGAAAAATTCATTCATCATTCTTATACTACCAATTCGCAATTGAAAAAATCGAAAAAAAACTTTAGTTGCCAAAAAAAGGGGTACGTTGATAAAATCGTGCTAAATCGCAAAAACTTTATAAATTTCGGTTCCCCTCAGTAATCACTAATTTTTTCAACACGATATTTTCTTATTAATAAGCTCTTATAATTTGAGATTCAGTTGCAGTAAAAGTCAAGAATTTTCGTTCAAATTTTGAATCTTGTTTAAAAACATTTATCATTTTCATAATTATAAATGAACATAGTGTTCGGTCGGCTTAATAATGACCATTTACACGATGATTAATTATGTATACAAAAATGTATCGTCGTGTATGAATTTGTTCATGTTAAGGATGTTTGTTTTTATTGAAAAAGATTGTTGTTTATTCTTAATCATTATTTTTCCTTTGCAAATGTTAATTATCAAGATTCTACTGAAGTTCATACTATTCGAAATGTACCAATACATAGATATTTCCCAATACTACAAATGAGTTAATACAATAATTTTCCACAATTTCCCAAACGGCGTTTTTCTTAAAGAAATTTTAATATAAAAATTACTTAATATGAAATTCGTTCAAACATTCGTTCAAATGTAAATCATTTTGCAGTTGTAGATTGTCTCATCTCTCTATTAATCGTATTTACAAATAAAACGCCCACAATTTCTTAAGAATTAATCTATATCAAAATGAAATTCTCATGTTCAATTTCAAGGTTACACTTCCATCACACTTTATTTATGAAGAAAAGGCAAGCCCACAAGCGACCATAAAAAATGAAATGAAAATAAATTTAAAATTACAAAAACTGAAAAAAAAAATTAACTCTGTTACTTCCAATATACGACGAAACATAATCAAGTTGTTAAATGTCTGTATATTTTATGTCTACCGGAGAGAGAGAGAGATACTAAATAAAAATTAAATGTGTAAACAAACGCCCACATTATTTGTTAACACGAATTTTATGTCTGTTCAATGACATTCAATGCAAAAAATTTTAAAATTAGTAATAAAATTCTAAGGTATAAGATTATTATATTCTTTTACTTATAAAGTTAAATATCCATGTATGTATATGTATATACGTACATACATACATATGTACATATATTGACAGGTAATCGTGTAAAATTTATTCTCCATTTTTAGTTTTCTAATAATAACAATTTAGTTATTCGGGAACTAGAAAAGGAAACTAAACCGGTCACTGTAAATTATGTATGGCAATAGATACTTTTTAGTCTGCCCTCGGATATATATTTATGTTTAGACATAAGCGCAATTACCATTACATTTCTAATAGGAAAAATTACTAGGCACCAAACAAGTAAGCCTCTTTAAGGGCCTAGTACGGCATTGCAGTAAAAAATGCTGTGATCATTTGTAACTGCCTTCTAAGGAAATATTTAAATTTTTTTTTAAATTACGTTTATTCGTAATAATAATAATATAAAAATATTAATTCCGCTTGGGCACGAGCTATAAATACCCTAATAACAGGGGTCACAGTAATATGTGAATTTCCCTAATATAGAGTAAAAACAACAAAAACGTTAAAATACAAAGTAGAATACTTTGATGATAACGGACTATGAGTTTGTGTTGATTATTAGTTCCAAACAGTAATGATTGAATTTCGTACTAACCAGCACTGTTTCATTGTAGAATAAAAATTGAATTAAAAATTAATTCTCATATTCTATTTCTGTTGAAAACTGGTTAAATAGTTGATATTCTTCTCAATTAGTATCCACTTTACGAAATTTGTAAAGATGGACAATTGAACGCTGATGAGAGGTGTAGCGGCCTTGAAATCAGTACTGATACGTTCTGCTAAAAACTGATTGGATATAAATAATAATATTTTCCAAACACAAAAAAACTCTTAGTAATTTTGAATTTTCATTAATTCAATAAAACTGAACTTGAGCCTGATAATATTACTTTCCATATGTAAATCAATATAAGTTCAAATAATAATTACGTTTATTCGTAATAATAATAATATAAAAATATTAATTCCGCTTGGGCACGAGCTATAAATACCCTAATAACAGGGGTCACAGTAATATGTGAATTTCCCTAATATAGGGTAAAAACAACAAAAACGTTAAAATACAAAGTAGAATACTTTGATGATAACGGACTATGAGTTTGTGTTGATTATTAGTTCCAAACAGTAATGATTGAATTTCGTACTAACCAGCACTGTTTCATTGTAGAATAAAAATTGAATTAAAAATTAATTCTCATATTCTATTTCTGTTGAAAACTGGTTAAATAGTTCATATTCTTCTCAATTAGTATCCACTTTACGAAATTTGTAAAGATGGACAATTGAACGCTGATGAGAGGTGTAGCGGCCTTGAAATCAGTACTGATACGTTCTGCTAAAAACTGATTGGATATAAATAATAATATTTTCCAAACACAAAAAAACTCTTAGTAATTTTGAATTTTCATTAATTCAATAAAACTGAACTTGAGCCTGATAATATTACTTTCCATATGTAAATCAATATAAGTTCAAATAATAATTACGTTTATTCGTAATAATAATAATATAAAAATATTTTGTTAAAATTTTTCAATAAAATGTATTCAAAAACTTTGTTTGTACACAGTATACAAACGAATTTGACAAATCTTATATCAAAGTAGAAATATTTATTTAATAATTATTCACGAAAGTGAACGACCAATGTATACGATATATTATAAAAATCGGTTCAGTATTTTGAAAGGTATAATCATAAAAACCTTAAAGTTTCTACCAATACACACACAGATCGTACTCATGTATGTACGCGTGTAAGTTGAAAAAATAAGTCTTTTTTCTATGCTTTGATGTGGGAGATTTGTAGAAATGTTTTAGGATCAAAACAGAAATGATCTATTTATTGTAAAATATACGAGTATGTATGCGAGTTCATGCAAATGTGCCATTTAATAATTTTATCTGTCCTATATATTGTCGGAATTTTTTTTAAGAGATATTTTATGACCATGAATATAAAATAAATATTTACATATATAATGCGAACGATCGCTTCGTCCGTTGGCTATACTAGTGAAACTTAGTTTTAAAAACGACGAGGGAACATTGAATAGACTCATATCAACGCTTAAAAATTCTTAAAATTGTACTACAGTGCAAATACAGTAATCGCGACTCCATTACCGCGACGGCTTAATTTTTAAATTGCAGGTTCTATAGAAAGGTTCTATTTTCGCAACTTGTCTATAACCAAAAATTTAAATCCCCGTCTTTTGGTATATTTCGTCAGTTCATTCGTGTCATTTGTTGTGTAAATACTAGAGTTGTCAACCGATTAAGAATAATTCGATTAATCGATCAAACAGCACGAAACTCTTGTTCGAATAATTTTAAAATGCCGATTTTCGAATAACGAATAAATCGATTAATTAATGTCAATTAATCGAACAAATCTTTGCATACGTAAAAAATGTGTTAAATTTGTTTGTATGATTTGAAACAAAGCGAGTACTTCATATCAACCAATACATGCTATTTTGGATGTTTGTAGTTGTTGTCGAACTGCGCATACCTAGTAGTCGTGTTTTAAATGAAACGTTAAACAATTTTCAAGAATGGGGTTTTTTCACTCTCAGGTGAATACGTTAGAAATACACTAAAGCCAAAAAATTGAACTCTGTTCGGTATTTTACCAAGAACAAAAATGAAAAAAAAACAAAGTCACATGTAACAAGTGTCCTAAAGTATACAAAATTGTTGGATCAACAACAACAAAATTAATAATTCTTTTGCAACAGATTTACGAAAACGTATTAAAATAAGAATAAATGAGGGAGGTATAAAATTTTTAAACGTTAATAATATTGTTTAAATTCTGGAAATTTTCCGATCAATGAAAGTTTTTTTAAAATATTCTTCAAAAAGTGAAACTAAAGAATATCCAAATGAATTATACTTATTTTATGTTGAAAGTAACCACAATAATTCAGATCAAACTAATGATATAGAAGAAGTTACTAGTAATGAAAATAACAATCTTTTATTCGAATTAAATAATTAAATTAAAAGTATTAAAAATTCAAAATTCAAAATATAAGAAAGACTTCAGCGATATATTTGACGGTATGGAAAAAATCTAAAAAAAGAACAGAAAAATTAGATAAACTATTTTGTGCTCTTCTCACAATATCACCTACCTCGACAATTAGCGAAAGAGTTTTTTCAAAATTAAATTTAATAAAAACCACAACTAAAAATCGTATCGAAGTTAAAAAATTGATTCAACTTTTATTTGTAAAAGATTATTTCTTAAGAACAACCCAAATTGCTGATTTAACAAAAAAAAAAAATCCTTTGGTATATTTTGACTGAACGAAGGTTGTTTACTTGAATTAATAGTTTCATGTTTTTTTTTTAATAAAAATATTAACAATTTTATTTATTAGTTTTATTAGTTTTTTGTATGAAATGTTTATTTTTTTTGTCCATAAATTTTTTAAATCATTTTTTATTCGTTGTTCTCATCGATTAATCGAATAATTTTTCAGCTTTAATCGTTTGGTCGAACGAACAAAAAGAATTATTTGTATATTCGAACAAAGTTGAAAGTCGAATAATTGACAACTCTAGTAAATACATCTCTTAATAAAGTTCAATATATTTTAAGGCCAAAGATTTCGCAAGAATTAGAGATTTAAAAACGTTGCACTTTGAACAAAACTGAGTACCCAAGATTGGAAACAAGCAACTCAAGATCTCCAATTTATATAAAAATTTTTAAAATGCAAATATATAAATAAAAACCATTCTAATTTTAAAAATTACATACAATTATTCAAAAAATTTTGGGTTCTGTTATTGCAAAAATTCAGTTTTCGCGACAGATCTAGTTTAGCGATCTAGCGAAAATCGAGCTTTAATTGTATTAAGATTATTTTATCATATATCTTAAGAATAAGGCCCTATGCAAGGCCAAATTTGACCTCCGAAATGTTTCTTCTACACTATAAACAGAAACATAAGTACATAAGAACATATGTACATATGTATGTACATCCACGTACAAGTAAAATGGAGAAAAGTGTTAGTCGCCACTAAAGTCTTAAGCTACGTTCACATTTATCAAATATTTGTCGAAAAAAACGTAACCAAAAAAAAATCTAATAATTTATTTTCTTTAATTCCAGTATTTTTCTAATTTTGCGTTCGCATTTTTTAAAAGTGTATTAAAATACTTTTTTGTAGAATAATTAATTTGATTTTGTAATATAAAAAACAAGTTAAATGACAGCATCCCTAAGCAAAACTAGTGGTTACGTTTATTTGGACAAATATTTGATAAATGTGAACGTAGCTTTAGGATATAAATATTTTAAAATTTAAAAAGAATAGATAAAGCCTGTGCCTGGGTTACAAAAACCTTTACTTTCGTTTTCAATGTTACGCTACATACATACATACATACATATATTTATTTTTATAAATATATATGTATGTTCGTTTGTATCTACAAATAAAGCAATAGCTTAAGTATACTAACCCATATTACCGTACAACTAACACTTCAATTTAATAGAGAAATTAAGAATCAAATAACATGTGAAGCGTAAGAGAAAGAAGTAGGAGAAATTTTCGTTACCTGGATTATTAGTTTGCAACATTTTCATGACTATTCTGTTCAAGTTGCCACAAATTTCTTAAAGTATGTTCAATTTCTTTTTTCGTCTTAAATAAAATACAATTTGCTTAAAATTTGAGTATAGTTGAAGTGTTTAAATTTTTCACTTTAATTGTTTCACACATTTACATACACTTTAATTAGAATACACACACATACACTAGCACACCCAATTCTATTAGGAAGTTTATTAGAGTTCTTGTTTTTTTTTTTTGTTCTTTTCTATTATATTCTTTATATCTTAAATATGTACGTGTTAACGGTTTTAACTCTCGCCAGCAACTGTTACAAGTTTTTGTAAAGTTACCGTATTGTTAACTCTGTCGTGAAGTTTTTCATGCTCATTTTGTTTTTATTATTTTACTTGGCTTCCAATTCCTTTCGCTTTTAACTCTCATTTTCATTTTGTGTATGACTTCAACGCAGACTCTGTTTTGTGTTTTTTTTTTTTGCTCCCATTATCTTGTTTTTGTTTTTTTCTAAGTAAATATGTAGGTTCTCAGAGGGGTTATTCCTTTTTCATTTGGGTAGGTTATGCGTCGTGAATGTATTGAACTTTCATACACGCTACCGTTGAAGAGTCAATATTATTACTATTGGTGCCGTCTTGTGTGTGGTTCCAGTTTGTTTACGTTTATCCACGTCATTCTTGAGACCTAATATCCCATCTGTTCTCTTTTACGCTTCCAAAGAACCGCATAAAAAAGTGTATGCGTGTGTGTTTTTCTGTAAGTGAAGCGTAAATTAATTTTTACAGAATGTTAAGGCAAAGCGTGGTTATCTTTTTGTTATTGTTTTCATATTTACTTGCTGGACAGTGACGAAAATGCTTCGATTTTATTAATATTTCTTATTATTGAATTTTTATAAATATGTATTTGCATATTTTTATACAATTTAAAGACCAATCATTTAATATTTAAGTTAAATTACTATGTAATTTATTATAGCAGACGTAATTGGAAGTAAGATCTAAGCGATTAAGATCCCTAATGATGAGATCCCGGTTGGTCTCAAAGCATCATACCGACAGTTTAACGTTCCGTAGACCAATTGTATAAAGCTTGTAAGAAAAATAAACAGATTCATATCGAATAAATGTTGTTTGTTGTGTTGTTCATAGAAGTTGTTTAAACTATTTTTGCTTGTGCTTTGGTCGTAGTTCTATATACATATGTAATTTAAAATTCCATTTTCTTCTCTCTTTCAAATCTTGCTATTCAATAGGAATTGTTTTTTCATAAAGAAAATTTAAGCAATAATATGTTGTGCAAAAATATTCCCTTTTATGTTTTATACATATCTACATACATATATCGCTTCTTTATTGCAACGTAGTCATGTCTCAAAAAACAAGATTTTTCAGTTACTGATCTAAACAGAAGTTATAACCTCTTACATGCTCAAGCCGTCCATATAAATGATTAAGTTTTGAAAACTTTAAATGCATTTTGCCACGTTTAAGTTTTTTGAGATATGACTACGTTGCAATAAAGGAGCGATATGTATAGAAATACATACTAAACATGGTGGCACGAAATAAGCCCCAAATCGAAAAATGAAATAAGCCCCAAAAAATTTTCAAATTTTTTGTTTGGGGTTTATTTAATTTTTTTTGGGACTTATTTAATTTTTTAAAAATTTGGGGCTTATTTCATAAAATTTTTTGGGGCTTATTTCATTTTATTTGGGGCTTATTTCATATCCGTAAAATAGATCTAAAATCCTTGCGCCCTGCCGTAGGCCGGTTATGCACAGAATACTTTGCACGCGAAGCCGGTGTTCGATATACCATAGAGGATAAATTCTTTGCGCCCGGCCGTAGGCCGGTTATGCAGAAAATAATTTGAACGCGAAGCCTGTGTTAGATATACCATAGATGATAAATTCCTTGCGCTCGGCCGTAGGCCGGTTATGCAGAAAATGCTTTGAACGCGAAGCCTGTGTTCGATATACCATAGAGGATAAATTCCTTGCGCCCGGCCGTAGGCCGGTTATGCAGAGAATACTTTGAACGCGAAGCCGGTGTTCGATATACCATAGAGGATAAATTCCTTGCGCCCGGCCGTAGGCCGGTTATGCAGAAAATACTTTGAACGCGAAGCCTGTGTTAGATATACCATAGAGGATAAATTCCTTGCGCCCGGCCGTAGGCCGGTTATGCAGAAAATAATTTGAACGCGAAGCCTGTGTTAGATATACCATAGAGGATAAATTCCTTGCGCCCGGCCGTAGGCCGGTTATGCAGAAAATACTTTGAACGCGAAGCCTGTGTTTGATATACCATAGAGGATAAATTCCTTGCGCCCGGCCGTAGGCCGGTTATGCAGAAAATACTTTGAACGCGAAGCCTGTGTTCGATATACCATAGAGGATAAATTCCTTGCGCCCGGCCGTAGGCCGGTTATGCAGAGAATACTTTGAACGCGAAGCCGGTGTTCGATATACCATAGAGGATAAATTCCTTGCGCCCGGCCGTAGGCCGGTTATGCAGAAAATACTTTGAACGCGAAGCCGGTGTTCGATATACCATAGAGGACAAATTCCTTGCGCCCGGCCGTAGGCCGGTTATGCAGAAAATGCTTGGAACGGGAAGCCGGTATTCGATATAATTTAGAGGATAAAATTCTTGCATTTTATGATTTCTTCTTAAGCTTACATCATAAAGTTAACAAATTTGGGGCTTATTTCATTTTTTTTTGGGGTTTATTTAATTTTTTAAAAATTTGGGGCTTATTTCATAAAATTTTTTGGGGCTTATTTCATTTTATTTGGGGCTTATTTCGTAAATTTTGTTTGGGGCTTATTTCATTTTTTTGGGGGTTTATTTCATAAAATTTTTTGGGGCTTATTTAATTTTTCGATTTGGGGCTTATTTCATTGGGGCTTATTTCGTGGTGCCACTAAACATATATTGTAACTGAAATGGTCAGATTACAATATTATCAATAACGGCTAACTATAAAATGAATACCACGTATGAACTTTCAAAACAGTAATACATTAACATAAGAGGAGTCGCAGAACAAAACGTGCTTTTTAAAATATTTCAAAATGCTAGAATATAAAGGGTAATTTTCAGCGTTGTCAACTTGGTGCGTTTCGCACCTTTTTTGGTGCTTTTCTAAATGTTTTGTGCGAAAAATATATGAGTTGGTGCGTGGTGCGCTTTTTTTTAAATTTTGGTGGGTTTTTTTAATTTTGGGTGGCTCCAAAGCAAATTCAACACAATTTTTTGTTTCAGTATAAGAAAAAAGAATTTTGTACAAAAAATAAAAATGTTACAAAACCATTTCATTCAATTGTGTACAATTTTTACATTCAATTTTACAGACCATAATAAGAGCAACCATTAATGTTTAACAGGTACCAAAACACATTCACAAAAACTGTTAAACCGTCTTGTTGTTATAGATAATTTGTAACATTTCATTATAAGAAATTTGTTGTCCCTTTAAGATTTTCAGAGTACATAATTGTTTGTTGTCGTAAAAGTTGATGTCAAGTCTGTTAAAGAGTTTAGCAAAAACAAAGTATTCTCGAGACTAGCGATCATTGTTCGATTTTTATAAAATGAATAAAAAATGCGTTTATATAAAGTGTTGTAACACTAAAATTAATAAAATTTCTATTTACTAAAAGAAATATTTAAAGTTAGTGTCAATAATGGCGTCTAAAAAAGATACGCGAAATACAAAAAGATTTGGGAATCTCAATGTGAGTTTAATACTATGTTCACACGGACAGAAATTATAGAGGTTCGCGCTCTCATTCTTGGTTCGCGGGCCAACCTTGATTGAACCTACATGTTTCGCCATACAAAATTTTGAGAGCGAACCTACGTGTTTCATTTTGAACCAGTATAATTTGCTATCATCTCTAATTTTGATAACAAATTATCGGTAGTTTATCTGAACTAGTAGTCCAAAATTATTTTAATAAAGCCAAACAATTGATAAGTGCTAAAATTTAATAAAAACATTGAACAAATATAAAGCATATATTTATATTTATGTAAATAACTAAATAAAATGAAAAAGCAATAAATAGTCAATCGTATTTTAAACAGTAAAAGAATGTCGAGTACGAACCAATCTAGAATATGTCGTATGGACACATGGGTTCGCTATCGAGGTTCACGGAGCAAACCTAGTGTTTCAGTTTGTCGTTTGAACATAGTATAAGCAATGGATTCGGCCTTGGCCAAATAATAACACAAAAGCAAGATGCTTTTATTGCAAATGCGACATCACTCCTAAATATCCACCCTTGTTGGGCATGCTGGAACTCGGAAACACGCTGCAGCTTTGAGCCCAGTTAGCTACAAACGACATCAACAACCCACATTGTACAAAATGTTTTATCCCATTACAAATGCCATTAGCAGTACAATTTGAATCCGATGTCGAAATATTATCTAGTATTGAAAAAAGGTGGAGAATGATTCACTTCATGCAATGGCACAATATTGTATCAACATTAGAATTTTGGACTAAATTTAAATGTTGTAAAGACGCAAAATTAATTCAATACAAATTTTCAATTAAAAAAATCTGAACTTGGTGCGTTTTTTGTTGAATGGCGCGTTTTTTTCTCCATTTTGGTGCCTTTTGAAATTTTAAAGTTGACAACGCTGGTAATTTTTTCACCCGTTTATTTTACAGCATGAAACCAGTGCCTAGCTTCCGTAACCAATGTGGGAGTTTCTCGCATCGAAAAGTTTATATCATTCTGTGAAAAACTGGATGAGTGAGAATGAATATGTAAATTGTCATATTATTATTTTCACAAACTTTGGATAAAGTATGGCACGAAGGTCTAAGGGGCTGTGCACATATTACGTAACGCTGTTTTCAGAGATTTTATACCCCCGCCCACTCCGTAACGCTTTTTAATAATTTTTCAGTGCAAAATTTCCAATCCGTAACAAATCTTTAACCCCCCCCCCCCCACCAACATGTTGCGTTACGTAATATGTGCACAGCCCCTAAAACACAAATTAACGCAAAATCAACACGCAAACATCGTCAGGCTTTTAAAAAGCTATTTAAAGGAACGAAATTTGTCGTTAGGGAAGGCAATTTTTTAAGCCCTCCGCAGTATATTGAAGCTGGAGTCCCGGCTAGTATAGTAGGTAGTATCTTCGGTCCTTTACTTTACTTAAAATATGCCCCTGACTTAGCGTTAAGCAGTAACATTCACACATCAACATTTGCTGATGATACAGCTTTTCTAAGCGTTCATGAAAATCCAGTAGAAGCTTCCCGCAATTTAAAGTGGCTCAAACAAGGGCAGATAAAAGTTAATGAGCAGATATGTACACACGCCACTTTTACGTTGCGCAGGGAAACATTCCCGCCTATATACCGCAGCACACTGAAGTCATATATCTCGGTGTTCATCTTGATCGTCCCTTAACATGGAAATCGTATGTAGACGCAAAACTGACACAAATGAAATTAACAGCAGCCCAAATGAATTGGCTTATTGGAAGAAACTCTGTACTAAGCCTAGACTGTAAACTTCTATTATACAACGCGATCCTGAATCCAGCTATTAGGCACTGCCTCAGCATCGAATGTAGGAAAAATTCAAAGGCGACAAAACAAAAGTCTACGTACAATTACTGCAGCCCAGAAGACGTGCATTTTTGTTTCAAAAATGTCAAACTGCATGTAGCAGAGCAACAACCCAATTAAAATTTTGAAGCGGCATCTAAGCAAAAAAATTTATTTCAACATATCAAATAAAAATATCTGCTGTAAAGAAATATATAATGCCACATTAAGAAACTTAAATCTAACACCACATTTTTAACAGCCAAGCTACCAGTAAAACTGCAAAAAAACCGATGTGTTTGACAGCGGCTCGAATTTACAAAAGCGGCGGTGTGGTTAGCTTTGAAGAGATCGGCTTGTTGCTCTGTTTTTGACACATAGAAAACATTTTATACTAACAAAATGCCTGTTGCTTTTGAGACTTTGTTTTTGTTTTAGGGACAATACTACCTAATTTATTATACCATGGTTTCAATTTGTAATTGAAGATTTGCATAGTTACGCATGTAAAAATCATACTAATATTATCTGAGTCATCTTACAAAATTTTAGGTGATAAGTAGGTATATTCTCACATTTTTTTTTTGTTGATGTGAGTTCCTTCCTTATTATAAAATGCTTTAGACCACAATAAGTCGCAACAATAAATGTTAACGATGTATGAAATTTAAGGACTTTTTCCAAATAGCACGTTTTGTTAAAAAAATAAAAAAAGTACGTTTTCTTTAAGAAATTTGTGCGTTCGGTCAAGCGACATTCATGCGTGATTCGAGAAAATCACATTTTCCAATCTCTACTTATAATGAAACGAACAAAAATAAATTGTTTTGAAAAACAGTTTGAAAAAAAGTTTTGTTAAAATAAAAGAAAACAAGCACGTATATTTTTAAGCACTTCTACCAGCTCGATTCCTAATAGATGTTGTTGCCCGGTATGATTTTTCAGTGGCATCTCGTTTTAGAAGTAAAAAAAATCTTGATATATTATTAATTATCAATAATTATTTTAATCATCTTGAAAAATAAAACATCATAATTTTAATTTATTTAAAAACAATAACATATATTTTCCATACATTTGTACATATGTATCAATTTTATCTCTTTGGCATACATACATGTGAATGCATACATATGTATGTATAAATTTTGTATATGTGTGTGTATTAGTGATGTTACCAATATCAATTTTTTGTATTCGCGAACACGAATACGAATATTTGAAACAATATTCACCGAATACGAATACGAATATTACGAGTACTTTTAAGGTTTATTATTTAAAATTTAATTGGAAAAAATCTCTCCCTTTGCGTCCTTTAGGTATTTAACATAATTATGGCATAGAGACGCAACATTCGAAGACCACAACTGAACATTTTTAAATTATTTTACTTACATACTTTCAGATTTCATTTTTCTTATTCCGTATGCGCTTTTAATTAGTAATTCAATGTTGTTTGGGCATATGGCGCAGACACCTGTCGGTGGACTTTCCATTTTAAATTTTAATTCTTCCATTTTTTAAGTCCAACATTCCTCTACTACGAATTGATTACTAACTTAACATGAGATGAATATACAGTGAAAGCTCTTTTAACGGACAGTTCTTATAAGCGGGCATCTCTCCAAAGCGGACAATTCTGAAATTTTTAGAACCGATATCATAAACCCGAAAAAAACATTCCTTAAAACGGACGCTCCCATGGCCAGCGGCGGACATGAGAATATCATTTTTTTTTTTTTTTTTTTTGCCAAAACATTCTAATAAGCTGACATTTAAAAAAGAACCAAAACTGTAATAAAACTGTCAAACAACTGTACCATAAATAATTTTCAGTGTTTTCCTATTTTTATTGTGCAAGCTACATATTCAAAGTCCATTATAGAATTGCAATAATAAAAAGTTTGTTATCAAGCTTGGAATTTAATGATTCTGCGAAAACTTTAAAGAAAACCATAAATGTTCTTGTGCTTGTTTTATTAAACAATCGTGGGAAAAAGTAACATCCGAAACCATTAAGAACTCTTTTGGCAAAGCAGGATTTATGAAAGATTTTTATAATGCAGAATTGGTTAGACAAAATATAGAATATAGTAAGTTTACTACTATTGATGAAAATCTTCTAACATAATCTGACACTATAGAAGATTTGGTAGATATATAGTGGAAATAAGCTCATCAGAAAATAATGATACAAGCATCTTAGAAGAAGATCATAACAAACTATCTTCGTTTAAAGATGTTTTAGAAGAAGTTAGACGCTTATTAAAGTTTGCAGAAGAAGACTATACAGCATTTGAGCCCTTGACTGCTATTATGGAGAAAAAATGAAGCAAAATTAAAACAAAAAATATTTTAGATATTTTTCCAACTTTGTAACTTTTTTGTTTAATAAAAATAATTTAAACTTTTAAAATGAAACAAAAATCAAAAAATTATTTTTTATGCCATCCAAAAAAACGGACATCTCCACTTCGCGACGGAAGGTGTCCGCTTATGAGAGCTTTCACTGTACATACATATAAAACTTTTAAATGCTATTTGCAAAATATATATTTATTTGTGTCTGTTTTTAGAGAAGGTTATTATCCTGAGTCAAAGATAAAGGGTTTTCTTAAAATAAAAATTGTTAAAAATTTGTATATTTTTATAGTGCATATTATTTACTTTTTTAAACTTTATATATTTTTTTTTGGAAATTAAGTGCAAATCATTCGAGAAATATTCGCTTGAATTTGGCGAATACGAATACGAAGGCGAATAATCGAATACGAGTATTCGTAACATCACTAGTGTGTATGTATGTTAGCCAATAGTAATAATGTGATAATTTTTACGAAAATAATTTATGTATGTATTTATGTATGTGTTCGATTTTTAGTTTGCCTTTATGCATGCATGTATATACATATGTATATGTGAATTGTATAACACTTATACTTCTTTATCTTCTATTTATTTATATGTATGTATTTATTGTATAATTCAATTTACTAATTTCTATTTTTATTTAGTTATTTTTGTATGAATGTATGTAATTATTAATATTATAAATAGATACATACTATATTGCAACAAAAGTTCAAATTGATTATATTGAAAACCATTTTCTTTAATTAATTCAATTAAAAAGTTGAAACTCTTAATTGGTTTTTTTTAAATAAATTTTGGATCTGTATTGTAAACTAAAATATTTAAAAAATTTTATTTATTTGTTATGGGTTAGCTAATCTGCATACTGCACAACAACTGGAAGCTTCTTTTTCAAAAATTAAGTAATTAGATAACAAATTTTGACAAAATATGTGAATTTTCAACACAAAAATTAATTTTATTTAATTAAAAATGTTGCTTCTTGTGCAAATTTATGAGAGAAATAAAACCAAAAGAAACGGCTAATAATTTCTAAGTTTTCTTTTGAATACCGCCGGTTTTTTAAGATTGAGTCGGAATGATCTATTGTCTCGTGACATCTCTGTATGTCTAACGCATTCATATGATCAAGTAAGTTATAGTAGTTTTATATGCATCTTTCATCAGTTAATTAAAATTAAAAACATTCCGGCATTTACATACATATATAAAAAAGTAAAGATTATAATTTAATGGAAAATCCTCTGTTCCAGTACAAATTTCATTTGCTGGTTTGTTTTTTATTTCTTTTTAGAATTCACAGAGAAGCGATTCTAATGTAAATACAATTTTAATTAAGATTCTATGAATATAAGATTCTTTTACAAGGCAAATTTATAACAGGTAGTCTCGACTCAGGAGATTATTTTCGCCTTGTTCCGCCCCTTGCATATGTGATGCAGTTGCTTTGTCAAATGCTTTGTTGACTCAGTATTCGGTACATATTTCGACACCGAAAGTAGATGTTTTTCAAAGCGAATTCATGTGAATTCTACCTGATATGAATTTGCCTAGATTGTTTTGTAAATCATTTTGTAGTTTTTTTTTTAGTGTTTTTTTATAAAAAAGGTTTTTTTTTTTGTAAGTTGTATATAAAAATCATAAACAAATATTTTTGTATATATAAATATAGTTTTTTACTTTTTCATTTCTTTTATTTAATATATTATTTAGTATGTATATAAATATGTTGTATATAGTATTTATGCATGGCTTTGTATTTATATATGTATATAATAATTTCGTTTATAATTGATTACTTTATGTATATATGTAGGCATTTATTAAATAGTTTTCATATAGTATGTATACAAGTATGTATGTAGGTATGTGTTTTTGTAAATAATTAACAGACAATTATTATTTTTTATATGTATGTATATATATTTATTTGTTATTCATATTGGTAAAAAAGCAAAAGATTTCACACTTATTTCATAATTTATGTAAATATGTATGTATGCGTGTTCAAAAACGTACAAATATTTCTATGTGTGTGTGTATGTGTGTGCTTGTGTATTTATAAAAGTGGGAAAGCACACACACACACCTACATCATCATGTAACAAACAATAACAATACATAATATATTTTTTATAAATTATTTCTATTTTTCATACATATGTATGTATATTTTTTATTCGAATTAATATTCTTTTTTTTATTTTATTAATTTCTTTCTATTTAATTTTCACAACAAGTCATCTTTGTAATAACTGTTGCATCGCTTGCGTATGCTGAAATTTCAAAATTATTGTTGAGATTGTCCATTAAAACTACCGGGTATGCTTACAGTGACTCATAACATTTTTTCAGTTTCACCTAATATTTTCAATGCATTTTTTCCACACTATTCAACAATCTGCTCACTTCTGTTTACTAACTATTTAATGTCACATGGATATATTTGTTCTCTTTCTTTAATTAAATCTGTTTTATGTAAAAAAAAATTAAACCATATAAGTTCTGAAAAGGGAAACAATTCTTTGTAAAAATATTTCGGAGCTAGTAAAAGTTGAATAGTTTTCTTAATTATAAAGTCAATTTTTTTACAAATGGAGTGCACGGGACTTAAAGATATTTTAACAAAATTAATATTTATAAATTTAAATTTTGCAATTAGAAAAATAGTCCTAAATTATAAATTCTAACGTCAGGTGCGGGACCTGCTTAAGTCTTTAAAAATTTCGCTTAGAAACTTAATACAAATGAAACGAGCTTTATTAGTCTTAGATATAGAAGTATGTATGTATTCCTTTTTCCCTCCTCTGTATACAAACACGCTAACATTTATTCTGATATACATATGTATGTACATATGTGTGTATATATTTTTTCGATTATATGTTTTTGAAATTGGGTTGAAGAATTAGAAGAATTTTTTAGGAAATTTATGGTCACGAATCAATACAAAAGTTAGTACACGTTTTTGAATACCTTTGATATTTTGATAATTTCACTAGACAACAATAATTATGTACATACATATATGTATGTTACTGATTTGAAATGGATATTATTTAACAATAACACTGCACAAACATAAAAACCTAATAATGGCTATTGATCACGGTAGATAAAAAAAATATCCGTGAACAATTGTAAACATTAAAGCTATAAACTCAACTTAAATATAGAATTTAAAAATTTGTTTAAGTTAATAAATAAATATTTTCGTAGGTAACCTTGATGTTATTTTTTTAAATCAGGTATGTGATGGAATTCGAGCGATTTCATGTTCCACTTTTCTTTCGTTTCTACATATTGTTTCCAAATAAAAATGTATCAAATAGCATAATGTAACTGTTAACGGCATAAATAAATGTAAGTATGAACATGTGATTGACATACATAAATACGAGTATGTATACATAATTGTATATTTAAAGAAACATTTAATTTTTCATCAACAGAAATTTTATAATTTAAATTTAAAAAACTTTCTTATAAATTTTTAGGTAATAAGGCGAATTGCAAAAATTTGCAACGAAGATATTTAAGACACAAATAGCATCCTTTAAGTTTGCTAGAAGAAATGTGGGTACTTATGTACATACATATGCATGTACATATCGGCATTTCCTCCGAATGGTCTACCAGGATCGAAAAATAAAATGTTGATAATCATCGTTTTTACTGTTTATAATTATAAAAAAAGGTCTATATTTTTATAAAAGAATGGTTTCATTACATATCTTAGCTTTTTTAATTGAGGAAATAGGGCTGGAACTGGAAAACTTTATATTTTCTTTTTAAGTTACTTCTAAAGACATTTTTATATTTAACTAGCTGATCCCGGTGTACTTCGCTACCCCCCTCGTTATAAAATAAAATTAAAAGTATTTATATATCCTATTGTGAAAATTTAATGACGATCGGTCCAATAGTTAAGACTATATTAAGATTTTTTATTTTCCTATAAAGGAGCGTGGTCCCACTCACTTTTCTCCTAGTACGTATTCCTAATTATGTCAATACTATATGTACCAAATATCATCGGCGTAGGTCAAAAAATGTCCAAAATATGGCGATTTCAATTTTTGGGTTATATGGGAGCTGCCACGCCCACTTGTCCGATAACGCCCATTTTTGTCCTGATTACTCACATTAGTAACATATGAACTATTGCAATGTTTCAAAACTCTTGCTATCACAATAGTCAAGATATATGATGTTATTCAATTTATGTGGGAGGGGCTACGCCCACTTGAAATATTAAAAGCCTAAAACCATCCTCTATAAATTCCCTTTTGAATGACACCAGTTTGGGTCAAATCGGTTGGATAGTTTCCGAGTCTATAGCGAACATGGGTACAAACATTTTTTGTATTTTATATATATAGATTATTTTACATATGTACATACAAAAAATATGCTGTATTTGCAGTCATTCTTCAAAATCTCTCTACTACAATCAATTAAGAAGATGAAAGTGTAAGGAGATCAAAAAAGTTCGATTAACGGTTAATTTTTACATTTTTCCTTATATATATTTTAATCGTACGTTCGCGACCGAAAATATCATTTTATTGTAATTGCTTTTCATTAAACGTGAACGTCAATGTGACATTACACATTTTAATTAAGCTCGGTGTCACTTACTTGTACATAAAAAAAATGTTTTTTTTTATTGGCAAAATTTTGTAAGTTCGCGACCGTAAGTAAATTTTTTTCATAAACAATGCATTTATTTTCTTAACACGCAAATATACTTCCATGAAAAAGCGATCCACAAAAACTAAAAATTTGACGTGAAAAAGCTGCTGAGAGGATGCGAAAACTAGGCTTAGCATTAACAAAAAATAAAAGGGTTTTAGAACAAACGCAAGAAAAAGAACGCACAAGGTTGAAAGAAGAAAAAGGAAGATCAACAAGAAGAAGAACATTATGCATCTTTTTACAACTGTGCCCATCACCACATTACTGGAATTAACAGAATATACATTGGAGCAGATACAATTGATGAGATGTCCCTAACTTTACTTGAAAAATTGAATGATATACCGAATATTCCAGGTATCAGAATTATGCATTCGATTATCTGTACGGTGACCATACTTTTCGACAAAAAAAGGACACTCATAATTAAATAAAAATTATTGGTATTAACTAAATTACATAGATAGATTTTATATCAATAAAATAAAAATATAATTCAAACAATGTAATATTAGTGACTAGTACAAGTAGTTACATATGTATGTACTTATTTTAATGTTTAAAACAGCAATTGAATATGCCTAGAAGTTCATACGTCGTTAAAAGAAAAAATTAATTAATTAATCAAAATTAACAAAGAAATTAAATTTAGCCAATAATAAAAATATAACAAAATTCAATAAATAAAAATAACTAAAAACAATAGTTTAAGGATTATATATTATTGATATTCTTCTGAAGAATGTATTTTTTTTATTATATCAACGTTATTTGATAAAAACAATTTAAAGATCTGCACAGTCCATTTGAAAGCCGACAGAAAATTTGACACATTAAACATACACTTTTCAGTGTTGCCAGGCAATTCCTGTCTTGGGTGGTTATAAATTTATACTGTATTGAGTTTAAAATTTCAGTATTTTGAGAAAATAAAACTTTTAATTTTGGAAACTAAAGAAGAACGTTAACCATCAAAAAGAAATGACAATTCAATTAAAAAAAAACAATTTATTTTGTTTAAATTTAAAAGGACGTTGTGTCAAAAAAGAGGACTATCCTTTTTAAAAACGGATGGATGGTCACCGTAATTAACTGTGATGAGGACTTTAAATTAGCTCTAACGGCCTACTCAATAAAAACAAAAATATCATAAATATAGTTACAATTTCATAATTTAATCTTAAATAAAATAGTCTATTTCACTATAAATTTAATATTAATTTTTTTTAAGATATTTATGGAAAAATTGTACATTCGCGACACGTACGTTCGCGACCGGTACATAAGCCAATTAAACAAAAACCAAAAGAGATATTTTGTTGTGTAAATACTGGATAGAGACCTACATTAATACACTTTTAAAATAATTTAATCGATTTTAAATATTCCGTTCATTTTCACAGATTTTTACATTTAACTACTGTCAGCCAAAGTTGACTTCTATTTTGCGTACGTTCGTGACCACATATTTTTACCTATCATCATGAAAACTTAAAATCGATTAAATCCATCTTTGGCACCAAACATAGAGCTACCAAAATGCTATCGAATCGCAAAAAAATTCTAGGAAAAGTTTTGTTTTCTATATTTTTTGTACATTAAAAGCATACGGACATACGTTCGTGACCCCCGGGGTCATATGTATTTATTTTAGCAGATTTATTGGATTTGATTTATTTTCATTTGACCACAGATTGAGATTATTCTTATGCTTTCTCATGAAACAAAAAATAAATTTTTTCTATATATAAAACGTTTCACGTACAATTTTAGTACACTTCTACGCTTTGCGTTAAAGTAAAATAAGACGATTTAAAAACGAATTTAAACTGGCTTTATCAAAACTCGTCACATAGCAAAAAATTTTTTTTTTTTAATGAAACAAAATGAAATTTAAAATCGACACAGAAATCGACGCATGTTTCCTTATCACATTTATTGTCGATTTCAAAAAGTTTTCTTGACGAAATCGATTTCCATCACATACCTGAATATTGTTGACTCAGCAGGATAACGAATCATCTCTTACAGCCAATAAATGGCTTCTTAGTTTTTTTTTAGGACGAGCACTCAGGGGATGACTCCTATTTCTGCAAAGCAATGGAAATTCGTAAAACTTAAATTGAATTTAAATGCCCAGGAGAGGTTATTTAAGTTTCATTCAACTGTTTGGTAGAAAACTCAATTTTAAGATTAACTTTAAAATAAGCCCCAGATTTACATAAATTATCAGAAGGCAGAAACACGTTTTTTGTTATATAGTATAATTTTATTTTTATATTTCGAAATAAAAAATGTTAAGGAATGTATGTGGCCAATCAGAAAATCGTCATTTTTATACGCATCTACAAATAGTGGAGTTTTATGCGAACAAATATCAAAATAATACCAATAATTTGAAAACTTATTTGTACGTTTTTTTGAGTCGATTAAAAACGGAAAATTAAGAAAAGAATAGTACAACTTTAGTTGTAGCTTTGTTTTGTAGCAGTGTTGTTATTTTTTTATAATTACTTATAAGCATTACACAACTGATAGGATTATCTAATATTTCATAAAAATCTATAGTAGTATGCCCACATTTTCAATCTACAAATGCGTTTTCCATACTTTAAGGCCACATTTCCCCGAATTCATAAACGCAAAAGAAAAAAGATTGTGAGGAAACACTCTTTCGAATGAAATTTGTTTAAACTGCATCTTTGACATTCTTAACGTAAAAAAAATAAAGTTTAGTTGTAGAATAAAGCACTGATATAAACAATTCTACCGAAGAATTTTCCAAGCACTCTGTGAAAAATGGGATCTCAGGTAACTTTAGATTAGAAATATATGTTTCGTTTTAGTTTCGGTTAAAACCAAATCAAGTCGCTGCCTTTTGCTTTGACTTGAAAACTCAGGTTTTATTTGTTGTAGTTATTTAATTAAATTCAACTGCTCTTTATTTATTTATGGGTACTTTCGTTTAAATATCCTTTCTAATTATGTAAATTTATTGCAAATAATATGGTATGACTTCTACTATGTGAGAAAGTGTTTTATATTGTTCACTAATTTGTTGCATTTATTTATGTTGCATCGCTTGAGTTGAGTCTACATATTTTCGTTAAATTTATCTAATTTAGTTGTTGCATCTGCAATTGTGGTTTATAATTATTGAGTATTTTTTTATATTTTGTATGTATTGTATGTATGTATGTATATATTTTTTTGTTTTTTAATTTATCTTGTTTATTTATATTATTTATTTATTTTCAATTATTGTCTGCAATTGCAACACTAAACTGCGTGACAATTGCAAAATTGATTGGGCATTATGACGTTCAGCCATTTCTGTTGATTACAAACAAACAATCAAATACGATTAATCATTTGAAGTGAAAAGTAATAATAAAACTTACCATTAAAAAACTTAATAACATCAGTAAAATCCATACTATTTGATAAAATTATATCCCGATAGGTTTCCAATAAAGCCAATGCCAAAAATAATACAAAATGACCTGATGCGACATGTTTAGCGGCCCAAATAACCTCCCAGGTTGCGAAAACATCATCGTAAACCAGCTCTCGTTTGAAATCCAAGAGAAACCAACGATAACAAAAATAAAAATGGGTATAATCGCCATTCGAATCCATAAGATCATACATTTCCGAGTCCAAAATTTGTATGAGAGACCTAGATTTTAAAATTATTAATATGTATTTTAGGGTGGGTCAATTTTTTTGCCTACTAAGCGTATAGCAAAATCGTAATCTACGGGAAATTCTAAGAACTTTTCCCAAAGAAACCATGGTTCTAGAATCAAAATCGAGCTTCCGGTTTTTTAAGAGAAAATTTGGTGCTCAGGACTATTGTTATTTTAACATAAACCTCCAAAACCATTATTTGGGTAAATAATTTTCTATAAATGAGGACAGATATAGAAAGCTGAGAAAATTTCCTTTAAAATAAGCCCTCTTCCAGCGTTACAGGTCAACTATTCACCAATGGCAATGAATTGCAATGAATATTTCCAAAAAAATAGCATTATTTTCGGATGTCCTGAGCACCAAATTTTCTCTTAAAAACCGGAAGCTCGATTTTGATTTTAGAACGATGGTTTCTTTGGGAAAAGTTCTTAGAATTTTCCGTAGATTACGACCTTGCTATACGCTTTGTCATGTTTTTCGGTCCCGAACAAATTGACCCACCCTAATGTACACATATGTATTCAGTGGAGAAATACTTTTTTCTTTTACCTCATGTTGGCGAAGTGCATATCCATGGCACCACCATTGGGAAAGTTTTCAATCATTCGTTCCATAAGTTTGCAGAAACATCCATACGTGAGGGCTTCATCATCGAATATAACCAACAAGGGTGCCACCAAATCGCACATGCCCTGCATATATCCCACCTCCAAATGTTCCCATACGTATCTGAAAAGAAAATATTTGTAGAAAACTTTGAAGTAAACATACATAAATGGATTTTAGATGGGAAAAATTTACCCTCCCAACAGCCGTTATATAAAAAATTACTGCTACCAACTTTGTTTTTGTTCCCAAAGGTAGATTCACCCATTATTTGTACTGAGAATTTTCTGCAGCACGATTCACTCATTTCGAACACTTTATCTGGAAAATCAAAGCTACCATATGACCATATGCTGTACATATCTATGTATGTAAATAAAGAATAAACATTTCTGAACAATTTCTTTGATTGAATTGAACAAATTTAAGTGCTTATGTTAATATATGTATGTACATATATTGAACTAAATAATATGACATTACTTACATGGCTCATTTATAAAAAATAAAACAAGAAATTAAAGAATTGCTATAGAAACATTGTGTGATGTGGCAACTCAAACTACATATAAAAAACTTTGTCCAGACAAACATGGGTGGTGAACCCAACTTTAGTTAAGTTTATTATGGGTTTTGCCAAACAAGAATTGGGAATTGCGTTAGAACAAGGCTCAACGTCTAAGGAAACCTTGCAAAAAAATAGACCAACAAACTTAATAATGTTTGATTGGATAGGTTGACATTAAAACATTAACCACCATATTCACAAGTGATTGATAAAGTTAAAGACCACTATAAAACCGGTTTTCAAATCCAAAATTCGTACATTAAACCAAAATTAACTTAAATAATCGTTTACGAAAATAGAGGGAAATTCCTAATTATAAATTCATTAAATTTATTTGAAATGTCTTACACCCAATTCACACGATGACTTTTGCGACGTCGTTTTAACTTAATTCCCTTTTGAAGTTGCTACCAAAAACTTTGTGCGTTCATACGATGTCTTTTAGTTGCATGTCTTTTTTCCCAATTTTGTTTTGAAATAATGAAAGTAATGAAAAGTAACAAAGATAAATAACAAAAGTAAGAAAAATAATGAAAAGTAACAAAGAGAAATAGAAAAAAAGTCTTGAAAAACACAAATCGAGTCTTTTTGTTTACCCCTCTTTCTTCCCTACACCGCTCACCAACAAGCAAAAGTCATCATGTGAATTGGGTGTTAGAAATTGTTTATTAAAAAAATGTTCATAACAAATGAAAAGTAATAATTTTGAATTAATGAATAAAAAAATTAATTAATTAATAAAATTGAATTAATGAAAATTCAAATTACTAAAACCTCGTCAGTATTCATGTGCAAATGCCTTCACACTTGTTAGGTAGCTTCGTTGAACGTGATTACATATTCTATTTATACACTATTACTTACAAATAGAATACGCGACTTCTCACTACTAATGGATGCTAGCTGGGGAATTTGTTCTATTCGGCCAGTGTAGTTGAAATCTAAAAAACGGATGTTTAGATATTAAATTTTTCCTTTGTTGCTCGAAATATGTTAACAATATCTATTTAATATTTCTCTGATTATTAACCTTTACGAATTTTATTAACAAATATTAACAATTTTTTTATTTATATTATTACGAATAAACGTAATAATTATTATTATTCGAACTTATGAGAAGTAAAATTATTTAGGCTCAAGTTCAGTTTTATTGAATTAATGAAAATTCAAAATTACTAAGAGTTTTTTTATGTTGAAAAATATTATTATTTATATCCAATCAGTTTTTAGCAAAACGCATCAGTACCGATTTCAAGGCCGCTACACCTCTCATCAGCGTTCAATTGTAAAGATGGACTCTTTACAATTTTCGTAAAGTGGATACTAATTGGGAGGAAATATCAACTATTTAACCAGTTTTCAATAGAATACGAGGATTAATTTTTAATTATTTTTTTTATTCTACATATTGAAACAATTCTGGTTATATTTAACAATGGTTAAATATTAACAATAATAAAGCAGTTCGTACTAATTTAAAAATTACAATTGATATACAAATATATATTTACGTATTAGTGATGTTACGAATACTCGTATTCGACTATTCGCCTGTTTTAAGATATTCGTATTCGTGTTCGCCAAATTCAAGCGAATATTTTTCGAATAATTTTCCCATACATTTTCCAAAAAAAAATCATACAAAAGTTTAAAAAAAGTACATAAAATGTAAAAAAATATATTAATTTTTATTAAAAAAAAACCCATTGTATTTCACGCAAAGTAATAACCTTCTTAAAAAACAAACAAAAATATATATGTATGTATTTTGCAACTAGTATTCAAAAATTAAAGTTTTATATCATGTTAAATTAGTAATCAAACCCCAGTAGAGGAATGTTGGACTTTAAAAATGGAAGAACAAAAATTTAATATGTGAAAGTCCACCGATTCATGTGGCTGTGCCATCTGCGACAATATGTTCGCTAAACAGCACTGAATTATTAATTAAAAACCCAAACAGAGTAAGAAAAACGAAATCTGAAAGTATGTAAGTAAAATAATTAAAAAATGTTCTGTAGTAGGTTTTCAAATTCGGCATCTTAATGCAATAATAATGTCAAATCACTAAATTTTTTTTTCATTTATAGTTACTAACGCAAAAGCAGGGATTTTTTCCAATTAAATTTGATATATAAACCTCAAAAGAAATATTCGTATTCGTATTCGGCGAATACTGTTTTAAATATTCGTATTCGTATTCGCGAATACTAAAAATTGATATTCGTAACATCACTAGTACGTATATATTATTTAATAATTATAATTTAAAGACTTACGTGGTTATAATATTTCTAAGTTTGTCCAAATTTTCATTGGCAAAATACCAATAGTTACGATCACAGCGCTGAACATCCTTTTCAATACGATGTAAATTTAAACCGAAGTTTTCCAAGAATTCACACTGACACGCCGAAAAGAAGAAGAAAAAAATATTTTTAAATTAAATTTAAAATACAAAATATATTAATATTGTTTTAGCTCACACTGTAGACTCCACCATTTGAACTTGCTGGTGAGACACAGGCCGATTTCGGTTCTTGTAGGGCATCCAAAGATGCCACCACTGTTATATCTTCGTTCATTGGTGAAATTAAACTGGTTTTACGTGATGTATCGTCGGTGGGTTCTTCAACACATTCTAGGTCATCATTTGATGCTGCTTCTGTGATTATCACAGCATGTGTTATCTTGCTCATGTCTCTAACATCTTCGACACTGTGATATTTACGCAAATTATTTTCATTGTCAATATTCTCGTTTAAACCGTTTTCTTGCTGGACTTCGTTAAATTCTGAATCTTCTATAGCTTCTTCTTCTTCCCGTTTCACCTCTTCTTGCAGGAAATCTTCTTTCATTTTTTGATGGTTTGTAAATGAATCAGAAATTTTATCAACATTTCTTTCAGCAGATGGCATTTCGTAATCATGGGCCATTTCCAGAATTTCCGTAAATTCATTGCCGACCGTTTCATAGGATGATGTCGAAGGAGAACTTTTAATACTTAAGAGTAGTTTTCCACCCTGTTCTGGTGTCAGTCCAGCATCCTGCTCAGGTTCAGACTCAGCAAAACAATGTTCATGCAACGAAAGTGATTCATTTTTATCCATTTCCAATGCCAGATTACCCTTCTCGCATGTAACAAGAGTATTATTGGCTTCATTATAATCGCCGTCGCGATTCTCTTCATTTTCAGCAATATGCTGCAAAATTGTTTGATTTCTTTCCTTATCTTCCGTACATTCTGCTTCGTTAGTTTCTTTCATTATCGTGTTTTTCAAGAATTCTTTTTCATTTGTTTCTAATGGATCGCCTTCGTCATCTTCACAATTACCGGAATCTTTTTCTTCTCGAATATCCATCATTACATCGTCATCAAAGTCTATGCCAGGATCAGAGATATCGGAAAAATCATGATCATCGAAGATATCATTATCGATATCACCATTTTCTAGTTCGGTTTGCTGGCAAAAATTCGTGACGACAGTGTTGTTAACACCATTTCGTCTATTTTCCGCTGATATTTTCGCTAAAGCTTTGGCATTCTTCTCTTTCTCTCTTTGACGTACTATAGCCTCCACAGCCAACCATTCACTCATGATTGTTTCATAATAATGTTTCTTACTTTCATCTAATTTTTGCCTTTCCTCAATTGTAGAACCAAAACTAATTTCAAATTAGGGAATTATTCGTAACATTTTTATGCAAATATTTTTTTTCTATTAGTTACCTGTAATGACCCAATAAGTATGGCCAGACTTCTTTCCGTAAATCGTGAACAATACCACCAAAATATACCAAACGGAATAGTTCTTCTTGGCTCATGATTATGCCATTTTCGTGTAAAGCTTCCCATTTGTCTCTCGTTAAGCCCGATTCATTTGCAGCCACTGAAAATATTTTTGATTTTAATGAAAACAAAACAAAAAAAAATAAAATATATTTCTGATCGTTCATTATCAACTTACAGTCTGGTGTTATACGTCCATTTACCAAACCAGATAAATGTGTTCGTACAGTAGATAAATGTCGACAATATGCCAACCAGCCATAAAATGCTCTCGATATTATCTGACGCCTCATTGTAGAGCAAACGAGTTCTATACTCGCTGTTTGACTTGCCTGAATCTAAAGAGAAAAAAGATCCATATAAGAATAAAAGTGGCACAATCCGGATAATTGGAATAAGTTCGTTGTACCTATTATATTCTACATTACTAACCTCATAACGAAATAAATGTTTATATCGTTGTCTGAATAGATTACTGCCCTTAATCATTTGTTTTCAAATCAAATTGCATGTGTTTATCGAATATATATCAAAAACTTCTGTGAAATAATGTTTTTTGGTAATAACTCACATTGAAAATATAAGACCGATCGCAAAAATAATGGTAAATTTTTTTAATTTTTGAAGCTCTTAAGCTTTTATAAATTTAAAATAATATAGATATTGTAACTCATAAGAAGTACAAAATATTTGTAGGAGTTGTATGTTGTATAAATATTAATTGTGAATTTCAGTACAACCGCTTTATAAAACATATTAAGAGACCAAACACTTTTATAAAACATGCAACTCTTACCGTAAGTTGTGTATGAATCAAATTTGTTTTACTCAACCCAAAGATTTTCTAATATTGATTGATTGAATACTTTACTACTTACTATATCTCATACAATATGATAATTTTAAAACTTACTAGTGGTGGTTCCGTAGTACTTTGATCCATCGAAAGACTTTTGCTAGAGCAATCGCTACTCCCCGTTGTTGAGCAGCTTCCCAAAAGCTTACGTCTTGGGCTGGTGCGACCTAATTCCAAAATGGGATGTGTAGCCACTGGGGATGAAACCACACACAAAATATTTCTATTTAAAAATTCTTAATCTAATTAAAATCTGAATTAAACTCACAAAACTCTTCATGTTGACTTTTACTAACAACTCGGAAGACATAATCGATCGGTGTTTCATCGGCGGATTCCATAACAGAAGGCAAGATACGTCTTCTTACATTCTTGGGCCAAGGAAACATTTTACCAATGCCTCTTTGCGACCACAATGGCGGATCCAATTGACCGTGTGGCAAAAGGCCAGTCTCCAAACAACTTAAAAACGATTGCAAATGGCCTCCTTCGGGAAAATGTATGGGTGGCCTTTGTACGCCATCCTGGCCCACCAATATGATTGTACCACCTGTATCTTCACCACGATTTTGATGGCAATGCACATAAACAATTTCATCTACATTGATATTAAGGGCATACGTCCAATAGGAGCTCATATCGCTGCCATCGCTGTCAGTGTACCCGTTCATCAACTGATTTGGTGTCCACTTGATAGTCAATGATTGAACAGTTTGATGTAAACTCAAATAACCTGGCATTGGCTCAATAACATCCTTCTGTAAGCCAAAGAAGAAAATTGATGTTATAATCAAATTAGTAAAATTAAAATATCTGTAAAATGATGTGAAAAGTTACCGGTAAAACGAGAACATTATTTTTGCCATACAGAAGGGTTGTACGTGAGTTCTGATGAAGTGATTCAACATAATCTTTGGCTACACTGGCCGGTGAGCTGGCCTTGAAGGAGCCACTACTTGTATCTTCGGAACTAGTATGCAAGCTCCGTTTGAAGTTAATTATAGGACGATGACATGTCGGTGGTGTACGATTACCCGAACTTATGCGGTGTCTTTGTAACTGTAATAAGGGAGCCAGCATGAACACGAATAGTGTTTCTTCTTCAAAACATATGTTTAATTACATACCAATTCATCAGCCGGAGGATCAGACCAGTAGTGATCGGCCGTTTTGGCTCTGGTGAACTCTAAAGCACACGGACCCACCAGCAACGAACTCAATATCGAACCATAATCGGGATCAGCGACCAGCGCATCGCGATCATAATAGTTGTAAGCATTACTCTCTAAATATTCTATAATTTTGGCCAAACGTTTTTCGTATAAAGCCACACGTATCCACAAGTATCTAGTGAGTAGAACGAGCTTTTTATTACATTTTTCTATCGGTGGGAAAAATCTGTCCTTAAACTTGTAATACTCACTTGACAACAGGGCCAACTGAGGCCGAACTTATGGATACTGTATTAATCGTTGTAACCGAATTACTACTGCCTTTGCTTAACAGTTTGGGTTTGATAATACTGTCGCTGCTTGAAGAAGAACGCTTGCCAGCCACCGTTGCAGTCTCATTCACAAACTCAATTTCCAGCAAACGTCGACTCACATATTCTGCTTCCGGACAGGTCTTGGCAATTTTTTGTATAAGAGCAGTTGTGGATGATGTTTTAAAAAGACCCAGGGCACGTCTGCGTAAACCATGACTAATACAAGCTTCCACAGCTCCACATAACGATGTTATCGAACTACTTTCTTCGTGTATGTACTTTTTTGTTACAGCTTCTTCCATCAACTGTTTCACCTCCTTCTTAACGCAAGCAATTAGTCTTTCTTTGAGTTCAGCATCTTTAATTAGAGTAAAAACAATAGGAGTACATTCTTTTAATTTTCTTCATTTTCTCTTTAAATCTTCAAATATTGTGGTTTAATCTATATTTAATGACAATTTTCATTTGCAATTAACTGATCCCAGATAAATATAATTGATGTGCTCGTGTGAAAATATGTGACTACTGTGTGACTACCAGTTTTTTGTTGTTCCTTTCTCGTGCTTAATTTATGATTTTAATTTTTGAATTAAAATCGCTCCTTCAATGCAAATTAGTCGTATGTCAAAAAAGCAACATTTTCAACTTTGTTAGGGAATCCCACATCATTGGCCTGCAAGCCCGCGCAATTTACTTTGGCTTTTTTCTTGCACCATGCTTTGTACCTTATGTGCTTTGACTTGTCTTGATGGTATTACAGAACTCGGCAGATACAAGCAAGTACATACATACATAAAGTAACATAATGTTACTGAAGACAAAAAATAATTCATCGCGTTATAATGCCGTTAGTTTTTGTATTCTTTTTTGATGTCACGTAGGCTAAATAAAATTTAAGTATCAAGAACCCAAAAGTTCTTTGAGGTAGACAGTTAGTAGAAGTTATTCGAAGTGTTCGGTTGAATTCACTCTGACGAGTGTGGAAATTAGCCACTTTTATCCAAATAAAATGATTTTTTTGTGATCAGTTAAATCTTTAAAATGGACAACTCTCATTAAGTTCTAATGTTGCTTTCCAATGTTCCATGAAAAAATTTAATAATAAGAATAAAAGTGGATCTCTAGGATTGCATGGCTCAATTCAAATGAAAAAGCAAGCAATTCCAATAAATTCAATAAAAAGATTACTAAAAATTATGAAAACACCTCTATCAATAAAACTACTAGAAAATTTAGCAGAAGTTAGCAAAATGATCAAAGAATTTTGCAAACGTTAGCAAACAATAGGTCTGTCTGGGTACTTTTCCAGTAGCAAATACTCAGTAACTTTTTTTGGGAGAGTAAGACCAATTTTACTCTGTCGGCTGAAAATATCTCAAAAAGTACGCAGACAGCATCCAGTGAAATCTTGCAAGAAAACAGATGATTGGTGTATAAACAATTGAAATAAGAAAGCAAAACTTTTTAGCATATGTGTACGCAAAAGTGAATTCTCGCGGTAAATTAAAATATTATTAATTAAAGTATATTTGGACGTTTCTAGCATGAAGTAAAATGTTTTGTTTATTATGAACGTTAAAAATCAACACAATTCTAACTATTTACCTCTGCCATTGTTAAATTTCAATTTTTATTTTCATTTCACAAAAATTATTTCATGCAAATAGTAAGTAAAAACAGCTGTTCAAAGTAGTTGCAAAATCTTGCAAGCAGAAATTTCTCCAGCAACATTTTGCAAGTTCTCTAACTTCCAACTGTCAAAAAATTCTCTTTTTGCCTCTCTCGCTGCAAGAGATTTGGAGTACGCAGACAACATTTTGTAAGATTTTGCAACATTTTGCACAAAATTATGCAAAATATGTGTACGCAGACAGACCTAATCATGAAAGTTTTAATGCCTACTCGTACTGCGAAATAGAAAATTTTACCTATAAACTAAATATAAATTTAAATTGCAATCAAGTGATTAGAAGTTGACAAAAAAATAAAAGAACTAAAGAAACATACAATTTATTTCATTAAAACATTGATTACTTATAAAAATTGAAAAAACAAAATAAATTGAAAAAAAATCGCTACAGGTTTGCAACCTCAGTTTAGTTCAACAAAATTTTTTCTAATTATTTTATAGTCCTCATAATTTACGGTGGTTTTAATGGGTTTGACTTAAAAAAATTCTGTATAAAGAAAATTTCCTTCAAAATCACAAGAAGCAACAATTACAACAAACTACAACATAAAAAAAAAACAACTTAACAACAAATTGCAACAATTGGTCCACACTGACAACAACAAAATAAAAATACCAACACAACCCACAACTTTGACCACCACTAAAACAACACCTAAATGGCAACAGCCTAAAACAGCACCCATCACAGCCTGGGAAGATGGAAACACTCCAGCAGGGTAGGTAGTAAGTAGCTTAAGAACTAGAGTAACTATTTAGAAATATACTAAATGTAGTAATTTTTGCTAGAGTTAACTTTTTCTAAATTTATTGTTTTCAGAATTTTTTTTTGTATTTTTATATGTATCTAACAATGAATTGTTTAATAAAATTGCTTACACGCCAGTATCTGGGCAAAATGAAATTTTAATTTTTTTTTTTTAAGTATAAGGAGAGTTGCCAGTGGAATGATTAGGTAAGAATGTATGTAAGTCAAACCCAAATGTGACGATTCCACGAGCTCACTGAATTGTGCATATTTGGTAAATTTTTTTAGGAAAAAGTCCATTTCGTATGATGAGTACTTATTTATAATTTTCCATATGTGGATTTATGTTTGGCAGAGAAATATAAACATTTAAAATTTTTCTATGTTAACGCGGGTAAAAATCAGGGTCGAGAAACGCTGCACATTGCTTCAGCTAGCTGTAGACACCAGTGTCCCAACGAATCGTATAAACCGCGCGTAACAACTTGCTCAAGAAAAATGTTGGCTAAAGTGATAGAAAGATTCATCTTCGGATTGAAGACGTCATATTATCAGATATGTGATATTAATTTTATGACCAAGGTCATCAACAAAGTCAAAAGTGACATTAATCCGGTGACAAACAGAGAAATAAATACGTATTCGCACGCTCTCAAAGTAATATTTATTTCTGGGTAAAGGAAAATGTAATAAGAGCCCTTTGATTTATGAAAATTATGTGGAAAATATTACTACTTCTTGATTGCAACATCAAAAATCGAGTCGACAATAAAACAGCTGCATTTACTGATTTAAATAATATTGGGAACTAAAGGTTTTATCCAATCTTTCGCTCTCTTTTAATTTATATTTAATTGGACTGGACTGATGATGAATGAAGATAATGATACTCTATAGATGTACATATGTACCTAAACAGTGTGATATTATCAATAAATTGTTTTGAATGCATCAACAGTTTATTTCGAGAAAACTAAGAGAAGACAACTTTGAAGAACTTAAGCTTGATAATTTTATTCACCCCTATCGTGAATAATTTTCTACATGAAATTTTTTCACTTTTCACGTATTTGCAATCGTGAACAACTCACATGAAAAAATTTTATTCAGTCCAGAATAACAACGTGAAAAATGTTCACTGAAAAAAATTCCCCTTATCGTGAATAGATATGTATGTATTTCCCTCGGAATTTTTCACTTCTCACATTAATATTTTCACTTGATTTTTGATGGGGCATATAACAGAAATTATATGTATTTCTTCTTATAATTCGAATATTAAAGCTTAAAAAGTTTATTTTAATGAAAAGATCTGATAGTAAGGCACAAACTGATTTATTCCTCAACAAAATGCAAAAAAACAGGCCGATTGCCTGCAGATTTGTGAACCTTTAATTTGTTGGCATTTTTTCGTTTTGTTGGCTTTCCAAAAAGTAGCCGAATTATTTTACCACATAAAAGTTAGAAAGCAATAAACAAACGGAGCAACCAAACTAAAGCTCCAACGCTGAATATTTAACTTTGATTTTTTAAGTTTTCTTTAAAATAAATACTTATGTTCGTGTATATTTTTGAACAAAAAGTTCTATGATTTTTTATTTTTTAATCTTCTTCCCTTTTTTACATTCACTAAGAACTGATAGCGGGAATAATTTTTCACGGGAGATTCACGATACCATTTTTCCCTTCGAGTGGAATTAAAATTTCACGTGAACAAAAATTTCACTTCTTATTCACGATAGGGTTGATTATTTAAAATCAATCTTTTTTAATGGCAGTTTTTAGTGAAAATAAAAATAATATTATTAAAATCGGATAAGGTATTTGAAGCCACGATACTGCTGATAGACAGGCAGGTGCACACTTCGAACTGATAAAACCCATGTTTTTTTTTAACTTAACATCACAATCGGTTTGTTCTCCTAACAAAATCACATTTCACACGAAAAGATAATTTTTATACTAATGTTAAATATTTAGTAAAGATTATAATAAAATTATATGTCAAAAGGAGAATCTATTCAAGAGAGCAAAACATTGCTCACAAGTTTTAATAAATATTAAATTTTACGAAAAGCAACAACTTTATTTAACATAGATTTTTAATCAAAGTTCTTCAAATTATTACATAATTTGATTGTTACACACAATAAATGGAAATTTACTTAAATTAAACGCATACGCAAAAATAAAAATAATAAAAAATCACTGTTGAAAATCTTTGGGGTGGAAATGCAAATACACAAAACCTTGACTTTCACAACAAATAAAAGAACATGTTGATAAAAAAAAGTCCCTTGAATAGAGAAATACTAAAAAAACAGTACGAATAATGACCGTTGTAACAAAGAGAGCAACGAAATGAGAATAAAGACGCCATTCTTTTTTTATCCGGGATGTTGATGGCAGTGATGCCATCTAAACATTTTCTTTCATAAAAAACAAAGGAATTAATAGTGTTTACTTTTAAATCCGTTTATAATAACAAAAAGTAAAAAAAGAATTTATATAATAGGACATACTTATATTATTATTATATTCTACACTTATGTGCATACGTACATATTGATAAGAAAAAACGGAATCTTTGTCTAAAGCAAATATGTTTTTTTTTTATATACATAATTTTATTATTTATTGAATCTTCAATTATAAATTGAAACATCAATCAGTTGTTCAAATCTTAAATCTAAGAAATAAAAATAAAGTTTAATATATGTATTTTTAGCCAATGCTAAACAAATTTTTTTAGTTTCAGCGATTAATTTTTGTAGTTTCATATCTCCCGTTTACGGCTAAAAAAATAGTATCCCTTCTTTTCAGCCGGGTGTGGCCTCTATAAAATAGAATATTGCGTGCAAGTACATTTGGGTGCAACTCAAGTTTTTTTTATATATTTTTTAGCGTGTTTTGAAAATACTGTCTTCACCAACGGAACATCAAGGTCTTTGTGAATTCGCTGGTTTCGGATATACCAGGGGGCTGCTGTTATTGTACGCAGAATTTTGTTCTGTCACCATTGAATTTTTTCCGCATTCGATGGTGAAGCGGTGCCCATAACTTGATTCCATAGGACCAAATCGGTTTTAGGATCGCGTCGTATAATAACAGTTTACAGTCAAGTCTTAGTATAGAATTTCTTCCAATAAGCCAATTCATTTGGGCTGCTTTTAATTTCATTTGTGTCAACCTTGCGTCTATGTGCGACTTCCATGTTAAACGACGATCAAGAGGAACGCCTAGATATTTTACTGCAGTGTGTTGCGGTATAGTCTCGGTGTTAATTTGTATAGGCGGACATGTTTCCCTGCGCAAAGTAAAAGTGACGTGTACACATTTCTGCTCATTAATTTTTTTACCCACCATCAACTGCGGAGCGTTTAAAAAATTTCCTTCCCTAACTACAACTTTACGTTCCATTAAATAACTTTTTAAAAGCTTGACGATGTTTGCGGGTAGATTTTGTGTTAATTTGTGTATTAGACCTTCCACACTTTATGGAAAGCTTGTGCAAATCAGCGCAAAGCAAAATTTCTTTTTTTTCAAAAGTGTCTCTAACAACATTCACAAGTGTGTGAGTGTGTCTGCTGTCTTCGAAAACCGAATTAATGATTTGGAATGCATTCATTACTAGTCATTATAGGCATCAGCTTGCTCATGTACAGCTTTTCAAATAGTTTTTATATGTTAGACAATAAATTAATAGGCCGATAGGATTCAACCTTTGTATGAACCTTGCCGGGCTTTGGTATCATAATATTTTTCGACACCTTCCATTCTTTTGGATAGTTTTGCAGCCGTAAAATACTATTAAAAATTAATATTATTATTTTTTCTGGGGCTTTTCTGGTGTTAAGACTAGTAATAGCCCTTTCAATCTCCGCCATGTTAAATCTCAGCGGTATTTCTGGTAAAGAGACGACTGGTGGCAGTTCAATAATATCAGCAGAAATATTCGGGTTTAATACTTTTTCTAAGTGCTTAACAAATAGATCACCTTTTTCAGCATCAGTTCTTGCCCAGTCACCATTCGAATCTCCTAACGGAAGTTTGCATATCATTGGCGTTTTAAGTCCTCTGGCTGCACTCCAAACCGAATAATCTGTTTGTGGTGTTGCATCGAGTACTTAAAGAAATTGTTGAAGGGAAGCAGTTTTTTTTTGTTTGCAAAAGTTTTCTAAGATGTTTTGTACATTCCTTAAGTTTTAATTTTAGCTGATGCGATGTGTAACGTTGTCAATTTCGTCGAGCTCAACGTTTGTCAGTCAATAGCCTTTCTATATCTACAGAGAAAATATTGTTGAATCGCACTTGTTGATTTGTTTTATTTGAAGTAGCATTAAAAGCAGATTGTTTAACATGTGCTTTAAACAACCTAATAGAATCGTCTATGTCAGAAGGTGTTCTTAACGGCATCCTTTCCGAGCAATGAGCACTCAAATATTAATTGTATTTCAGCCAGTTAATACGTGCGGATGTCATCGGTAATCATATGTTGCTGTTGCAGTCTTGTGAGAGTAAATAGTGACAATAGTAGACGAGTGGTCTGAAGTGAAATCCAAATATGCTTGAACTTCAATCATTTCTCTGGGCACACCTTTCGCTATTCCAAAGTCAATAACATCGGGAGTTTTTTGTCGATCTGATGTCCAATATGTTGGCTGACCACTTGAAACTACGTTCAAATCCATATTAGAAACTACGTCAAACAAAACTCGTCCCTTAGGAGTGATTAAACGTGAACCCCAGAATGTGTGTTTAGCATTGTAGTCGACAGCTGCTAGAAAATGGGGGCCCAGTGATTTATAAAAATCTGTATATTGACTCTCCGTAATTAAAAACTAAGGGGGGGTGGGGGGGGAGGGATAGACAGATGATATTACAAATTTTTGATAGTATTTTTCAATGCAGATGTTTGTTGCTTGAAGATAATCTTCACAAAAATCATTCAACAGGTAGTGTTTTATTCGGGTTTTTATTAGAATTCCCGAGCCACCACAAGCTCTACTTCGAGGATCCTTTGTGTCGTAAAAATTATAGCCACTATTTCTGAAGTAGCTTCGAGACGTTAAATGAGTTTCTGAGATAAGCAAATATGTGGACACTTGTTTCGTTGACTGAACTAACATATTTTTTTAGACATTTTCGTATTGTAAATAACATACGTAGGGGATTCGAACGGTATCCTAAGGGGTGGTGTTGGCTGAAGTGGTTACTTAGGAACCTGGTCAGAGCAAGCAGGGGTCATCACTGAAAAAACAGAAACTACTAATTTAATGTTAAGTTGAACTCATTTCAACAATTAGAAATGTCAATAAAACGGTAACGTTTATGAATTAGAAAATTTTACCGATACATATATCGGAAACGGGTTCATTTTTGGCGAAAACTTGTAGTCCTAGATATTCAGGGTTGTTATGGAATCTGATTGCTGTCAGAATCAGAATTGAAATCGACAATAAATTGGTTTTGGTGTTACGGAAATCGATATTATGTTCGAGTCAGAATTATGTCGAAATTTGGTGTTATAGAATCCAATATTATCGTTTTTTTTTTAAGAAATAATCCGATCAATAATAAATATTTCCATAAAAATTGTTTTGTTTTATATTTATTTTTGCTTAAAGCTGTTAAAGATTGGTGTACAATGAAATACATTTGTACATACATTTATGTATATATGTATACATACATACATACATGCATACATTCATTAAACAAATTTGTTTGAAAACAAAATTAAAAACTATTTAAATAAAATACTCGTAAAACTAATTTTACACCAAATAGGGGAAACATAGAAACCAAACACTAAATCGAATTTTTATGGAATTCCATGGTTAAGAATCCTGATATCGCGAAGGGATTTACAAAACGTGAGAAGGTTTTGGTGGATTCTCTTTGGTAGGAATTGGCGAAGTCTTTAAATGCAACTGGTCCTCCGAAAAAAGATGTAAATGCGTGGAAAAAAATATTTTCGTAAATAAATTGTTCAAGTTGTGCTTAAAATAAACAATTATTTGTTAAAATGTCTCACTTGTTAACAAATTCTTCAATTTGTGCAGAAAAAAAATGGTAGAAAAAATGTAAACCAAGCAGAACAGCTGATTCGAACATGGTTTTTGTTTATTATCGAATCAAGACAAAACCAAGACCTTTTCATAACACCAATTGAAATCAGAATCAATTTTCAATTCTAATAAATGGCAATTCTGACTTGGTTTTCATAACCACCCTGATTAACTTATTTCCAAAAACAGTACGGCAACTTTGAATGTAACTGGAAAAAATTTATAAGAGGAGCGGTTTAAGCAGCTGATGTTTTTAAAGCTTTCGCAATTCTGCTAGTTTTGGCTTATTTGTACATACATATTCATATGTATGTAAGAATGTATATGTAAATGTTTTTATTAACCGTTGTTTATGTTTTGTTCTTTACGCTTTGATGAAAATCGGCCATATGCTTGTCATTAAAACCGTTACGTATTGAATTCTTAATTGTTGTTATACATACACGGAACATGCAGAAAATATTCATACATAGTCACAGCCACGCAAGTAAAAGTTGTTTGTAATGCTTTTTTATAATTAAAATATATTAGTACGTATGTATGTATGTACAGATATGTAAATGGGTATGTGTATACACTATGTACATGTGTAGGTAAGTTTTTATATTTTTACAACAATTAGAACTAATAGATATTATATGATTGATAGATAAAATAAAAGTTGCATACATTATATTTCTATAATAAAGTACATATGTATGTAAATACATACAAACATACATATTTTCATAATCATTATTTCTGCTTGAATAATACTTACCACCATCGCCACCGCCGAAGGAGTTCATAATGTTCATATTGAAAATACCTATTTTGTATTTTATTTTAACAAAAGGTTTTTTAAATTTTAAATGTAAATTGTGTTCACAACTGTTTCTAGCAGATAAATATTACTTATGTACATACGTATTAAGTTAAGTTCGTTGTAAATTTTCGCTTCACTTTGCTTCCACAGTATACATACATATGTACATAGTAGTAGTATAACTAACTGCTCTTACATACATACGTACATATTATTATAAATCAGCTTCAAATTATACATACACATTTATTCACTTAAGTTTTATTTTGGTAATTTTATGAATCTAAAATATGCTTTCAATAATCGAAAATATTTTAATGTATGTTAAGATACATATGTATTTTGTTTCCACTTTCTAATTAACATTATGTGTTATTAATAACTAAACTTTATAATGTGTTTTTTTTTTTTTTTTTTGTACAAAAATTAATTTTTTTATTTTCAACTTATTTTCATTAACTCAACTGTTATTGACTCCCGATTTTTTATGTATTCTTCGATGTGCAGCTTTGTATGTTTGAATGTGTAATATCCTTTCTCAACTAAAACTGAAATTTCAGTTTAGAGAAAAAACAACAAGTAATAAAATTTTACATTTTCTCTGTTTTATTTTGGTAAAAGACGAACGTATTTTCTGTTCTTCTGCGCTGCTGCGACCCTTATCTTTCAGTTTTATTTCATTACTGATTTTCTAATGTAACATAACAGCAATACCCACAATGTTTTCCACCGATGTGTGTGTTGACATCCGTTCCAAATATGGCTACCAGCTGCTGGTTTCGCCGTTATATTTTATTGTATTCATACATACTGACATGTACTTGACATTTGTTTTCATGTGGCTTAATGTCAAATTAAAGAGTTTTGTTTTGTGTTCTTTACCGCATTCTCTTGACCTTTAAATAGTAGTTTGAAATTATGTTTAAAGCTTTTTGGTATGCGATATGGCAACGTTTAGTTCAGAGAAAACAGCAAGGGAGAAGGGTTAAGTTTTTGTGCACATGCTGAAAAGCTGAATATTATCTCAATCGCAATAATTACGCTTTAAGTTTATAAATATATGTACATACCCTGCAGTCGGAGTATCTAGCGAATGACTAGCTATTGCGCTAACTACCAGTCGTTACCACTAACTACCAGACTAGCTACTAGCAATGCACTCGACTTACGGTTTTAACATGGGGATGACATTGACACGAATAGATCGGTGAAATCACTAGTCAGCAAAACCCAACTATTTCGGTAGTCAAAATGTTTCAGTTAGATCACTAATGTTATTTCCTTAATGAAAATATAACAGAAATTTAAATTTTTTGGATTTTTGTTTATTTATCAAATTTCTTTTTCAATATTTATAACATTTTCAAATAATTGTTCTTTTTCTTTTTTTATGCAACCTTTTAGTTGACTTCTGCTGCTCATTTTACCATTCTAAAAACACTTTTTTGAATAATTGTACGCTTTTCTATTCAGATGCTGGACCGAGAAGTTTGGAACAACAAAGTGATCGCGAAACATTGAAGCCTAACTAGAGTGTTGGAGTCAAAGGAGTTGCTGAAAATACAAAGTGAGTATAAGTAAATCAATAAGTGAATTACGAAGTGGAAGTAGTGTAGCCAGGTAAATATTGTCTAATGTCCCAAAATTCCCCATTTTAAAACTAGAAATACCCAATTTTGTCCCCAATAAAGATATGTATATTAAGCATCATAAAAAATGTTCCATACTCTCAGTGAATATTTTAAGCATTTCTTTTGCTAGTACAGTTAAATAATCTAAAAGAATTTGTTTGAAATCCTTTTGGTTCTAATTCCTTTGAACATTGATAAGGAACTGGCTAGAGGTTGGTGTAAAGAAAAACGTGATAAGGCCAAACACCAGACCGAAGGCTGTAAAAACAATTCGCAGCACAGCCAATGAGAAAACGGCAATCACACCAGCCGCACCTCAAAGAAAAAAAGATCCAGAGAAGTTAACGTCAGTTTTTCATAAAATTTAACAACATCAGCCCCCTGAAGAGATAAGCTACAAGAGTCATCCAATAAAAACAGATATGTACCACACTATCGCATTACTTTGTTGTTTCACATTGCACCTAGACGTTACATTAAGCCTAGCAGAGGGGTTTTTAGGATATTTTCCCCGGGGCAAAATAAAATTTAAAGGTCTGGAGAGACCAGCGTATTGTTTTTTTTTTTTAATAAATAATAATGTCATTTTACTTCAGTTTCAACTCTCGTAACGTACAGACGCTTTTTTATAATCGTCGCAACTGAATATTAAAAATTACTGAAAGTCAAAATCACAAAAAAAACATTTATTAGCAGTTATTATACTGGTTTTATTTTATTTTTTTGCTTGCGTGTAATATACATAACTATTTGCATACACTAACTCTTATAAGTGAACAAAAAAAAGATAGCTCTAAATGAGTTCATCTTCTGCTAACAAGAACAAAAATAAACCTACAAGCAGTAGAAATGTTTATTTAACTCTTGTTGCTGATGACAACAATAAAAAAAATGAATTAAACACAAATATGAATACTACACAAAACACAACTACTCGTGCGCGATCATGCTCTCTGAACATTTTAAATAGTGATCAAGAAGCAACAATGCGGTGAGTACAATAAGTTTTTTTTTTTTTTTTTTTTTTTTTATAATTTTATTATTTATTGAATCTTTAATTATTTAAATTGAATTATCAATAAGTTTTTCAAATCTTAAATCTAAAAAATATTAAATATAAGTTTAGCCAATGCTAAACAAAATTTTTAATTTCAACGGTTGATTTTTGTTGTTTTACATCTCTCGTGAACGGCTGAGAGAAAGAGTATCCCTTCTTTTCAGCCGGGTGTGGCCTCTATAATGAAGAATATTGCGCGCAAGTGGATTTGGGTGCAACTCAAGTTTTTTTATATATTTTTCCGCGTGTTTTGAAAATACTGTCTTCACCAACGGAACGTCTAGGTCTTTATGAATTCGATGGTTTCTGACATACCAGGGGGCTGCTGTTATTGTACGTAGGATTTTATTCTGTCGCCTTTGAATTCTTTCGACATTCGATGCTGAGGCAGTGCCCCATAACTGGATTCCATAGGACCATATTGGTTTCAGGATCGCGTTGTATAAGAGAAGTTTACAGTCAAGGCTTAGTATAGAGTTTCTTCCAATAAGCCAATTCATTTGGGCTGCTTTTAGTTTCATTTGTGTTAACTTTGCGTCTATATGCCATTTCCATGTTAAACGACGATCAAGATGAACGCCTAGATATTTGACTACAGTGTGTTGTGGTATAGTCTCGGTGTTAATTTTTATAGGCGGGCATGTTTTCCTGCGCAACGTAAAAGTGACGTGTACACATTTCTGCTCGTTAACTTTTATACGCCATTGTTTAAGCCATTTTTCCAATTTGGATATATACCCTTGTAAGTTGATGGAAGCTTCTACCGGATTTTCGTGAACGCTTAGAAAGGCTGTATCATCCGCAAATATTGATTTATGAATGTTACTGCTTAACGGTAAGTCAGAGGCATATATTAAATAAAGTAAGGGTCCGAAGATACTGCCTTGAGGGACTCCGGCTTCAATCGACTGTGGAGGGCTTAAAAAATTGCCTTCCCTAACTACAAATTTACGTTCCATTAAATAGCTTTTTAAAAGCTTTACGATGTTTGCTGGTAGATTTTGTGTTAATTTGTTGAAAAGACCTTCGTGCCATACTTTATCGAAAGCTTGAGAAACATCTATAAAGAGCGCAGAGCAAAATTTCTTTTTTTCAAAGGTGTCTCGAACTACGTTCACAAGTCTGTGAGTTTGTTCAATTGTGCTATGTTGTCTGCGAAAACCGAATTGATGATCTGGAATGCATCCACTTCTAGTCACTATAGGCATCAGCTTGCTCATATACAGCTTTTCAAATAGTTTTGAAATGTTGGGCAATAAACTAATAGACCGATAGGATTCAACCTTCGTATGATCCTTGCCGGGCTTTGGTATCATAATAATCATCGAAACCTTCCATTCTGCAGGATAGTGTTCTAGGCGTAGAATACTGTTAAAAATGAATAGTATTATTCTTTTTGCAATATAAGGCAGGTGTTGAAGCATTTTGTTGCTTATTTTGTCGACACCTGGGGCTTTTCTGCTGTTAAGACTAGTGATAGTATTTTCAATCTCCGTCATGTTAAATCTCATCGGTATTTCTGGTAAAGAGACGACTGGTGGCAGTTCAACAATATCAGCAGAAATATTCGGAGTGAAAACTTTTTCTAAGTGTTTAACAAAAAGTGCACCTTTTTCAGCATCAGTTTTTGCCCAGACACCATTTGGGGCTCGTAATGGGGGTTTGCATATTACCGGCCTTTTTAGTCCTCTGGCTGCACGCCACAGTGAATAATCTGTTTGTGGTGTTGCATCTAGCTCTTGAAGGAATTTTTGAAGGGAAGCTGTTTTTTGAGTTTGCAAAACTTTCCTAAGCTGCTTGCTACACTCCTTAAGCCTTAATTTTAGCTGGGACGATCTGTACCGCTGCCATTCTCGTCGAGCTCTGCGTTTTTCAGTCAATAGCCTTTCTATATCTACAGAAAAAATATTGTTAAATCTCACTGATTGGTTTATTTCATTTGAAGTAGCATTAAAAGCGTATCTAACTCTTAAAAGGAAATATATATATTTTTTTGTTATCTTAATTATAAGTATTACTTAAATTACATATAGTTTTATATATATATAAATGTAAATGTGTATGTATATGTATATGCATGGATATGTATATATGTATATAAGTATGTACGTGCGTATGTGTTTACATATTAAGCATTTTTTTTTTATTATATCTGTCATTAAATTTGTTAATCTATATTAATCATATATGGCCCTATGGGCTCGATTAAATAAATAAATAAATAAATAAAAAAAAAGCAGCTTGTTTAACATGCGCTTCAAACAACCAGAGAGAATCGTCTATGTCTGAAGGTGTTCTCAGCGGCATTTTTTCCGAGCAATGAGCACTCAGATATTTTCTGTATTTCAGCCAGTTAATACGTGCAGACATAGCTGCCAGATTTGACGATTTATCGTCATTTTGACGATTTTGGGTCCTAAAAATGACATAGTGACGATGGGACGATTTTTACCCTAATTTTGACGATTTTAAATAATTCAAGTTTGCAACATATATTTGCACTATTAGAGCAACCTTGAACTGCTGAAATTGTAATGAAAAACTTTTTTAAAAACTAGTTTGCCTAAAACCGAAAACTTTTATTTAACTGATTATAAAAACAAAAACTATTTTTTAAATTTTGAAGACATTTATTTAGGAATATTTGCCAAAGACGTATTGGAAGAGTCACAAATAAATGCAAAAGAAAAATATGATAGTAGTAATAATTGTGTTAATTTTTATATAGAGCTTTGTGATCAGATATTATCAAGCCTTGATTTTGAAAATATATATAAAGCTCTTGGCCAAATTAATCCATTTAATATTATAAATGAAGAAAAAAAAGTTGGTTTTCGGAAATTATAAAATAATTTTCCTATTTTGTTGAAGAAAGTAAAAACCAAAAGCTAGAAACAGAGTTCAGACAATTGAAATTATTGTCCTGATAAAAACATAAAACTATTGGATTTTTGGAAAAAACTATCAGAGATGCAAACGAGGGATTCTAGTCTTTTGTTTCCGATTTTGACAAAATTTATTACAAAAATCCTAGTTTTACCACATTATTCAGCAAATATGAAAAGAATATTTAGTCAGGTAAACGTAAAGATTATTTAAATCTAAACAAATGTACCTGCTATGATCTGACAGTTGTACCTGAATTAATCAATATGGTCAATTGCAATTTGTGAAAAATTATAGTTTTATTGTATAAATTTTATTGTAGCTTTTATACATTTTTAGAAAAAGTGTTTCCAAAAATGAAATTTAAAATGCATATTTTACTAAATTGAAAAAAATAACTAAAGGATTTGAATATTTTTATTTTTTTCCATACAATGTATAAATATATTTCAAAGTATTGAAAAACATGCAATCTATTTACATGTGATTTTATTGTGAATTCTAAGTGAAGTATTTGATCTCTGTATTTTAAATAATGCTGTTTTTATTAAGATTTGTTGATTTAAGAGTTTTGTTATGTTTTGCCTCTAACAAAAATATGTTTTGTTAGTAAAAAAAGCGGTTTTTTCAATTGACGTTTTTATGACGATTTCAATGAGCTATATTGACGATAATGACGATTTTTGCCCAAAAATATGACGATATTACCTAAAAAAATCTGGCAGCTATGCGTGCAGATGTCGTCGCTAAATCACATGTTGTGTGTGAGTAAATAGTGACAATAGTAGGCGAGTGGTCTGAAGATAAGTCCAAAGATGCTTCAACTTCAACCATCTCGCTGGGCACGCCTTTCACAATTCCAAAGTCGATAACATCAGGAATTTTTTGTCGCTCTGTTGGCCAATATGTTGGCTGTCCACTTGAAACTACATTCAAACCCATTTTAGATATTGTGTCGAATAAAATTCGTCCCTTAGGTGTGATTAAACGTGAACCCCAAAATGTGTGTTTAGCATTGTAGTCGCCAGCTGCTAGAAAACGGAGGCCCAGTGATTTATAAAAAGCCGTATATTGACTCTCGGTAATTGTGAATCTGGGGGGCGAATAGACAGATGATATTACAAGTTTTTGATAGTAAGTTTCAATACAGATATTTGTTGCTTGAAGATATTCTTCACGAAGGTCATTTAGCAGGTAGTGTTTTATTCGAGTTTTTATTAGGATTCCAGAGCCACCACAAGCTCTACCTTGAGGATCCTTAGTATCGTAGAAATTATATCCACTAATTTTAAAATAGCTTCGAGACGTCAAATGAGTTTCTGAGATAAGCATAACATCGATTTGTTTATCCTGAAGAAAATATTCTATTTCGTTTTTATGTTGGCAGATGCCGTTTGCGTTCCAAAAACAGATTTTTAAGTTCATGGTTTGCTTAGTACAGCCTGCAACAAGGTAGACTGCATTTTCAACATTTCCTGCATCATACAGGACATGTTGAGAGTAAATGTATTTACAGTTTGTATTAAGCTCTCAATTGAGGCTTCAATACGACTAAAATTATACCCCGAATCTTCATTTACATTTACGGTTTTTTGCGCCGTACTCTGATTGCTTTTTAAAATACTAGCGTATGAAAATTTGTTGTTAGATTGTTGTTGAGCACTAGTCGCGTTAGACTTGAAAATGTTTGAAAATTGATTTTGGCTGGTGGACGGTTGAGGTAACTGTGGATAGTTAATAGGGGTTTTAGCATTTAGCATTGGTTTTTTTTTTGTTGATGAATTCTTAAAAAACGAATAAAGGGGGCAGCCTCTATAGTTGGCAGTGTGATTTCCGCGACAATTGCCACATTTTTTCGCCTTGGTATCACCTTTTATTTTATCACAGTTAGCAGTACTGTGTAACTCACCACATACAACGCAGACTGTAGGCAACTTGCAATAAGTCTTCGTGTGCCCAAATTCTTGGCAGTTCAGGCATTGAACAGGTCCAGCTCTTTTATGTGGAAGCTCAACAGTAACTCTTCGATGCAACAAGTACTTTAAGTCATATATTGGATGTGCTTCATTCTTTTTTATTTTTATGCCATCTGGCTGTAACTCGACTCTAAATATTGGTTGGGGGATTTTTTCTCTATTTTTAATGTTTGAGACATTTTTTACCTTGTAGCCACTATTTTCAAGGCCAGACTTGACCTCTTCTGGATCCACGCTAGAGTCTATACCTTTTATTACGACTGTTAGACCTTTAGCACTTTTTAATTGGTACCTATAAAAATTTTTGTTTTTTGACTCAAAATCACACTGCCAACTATAGAGCCTGCCCCTTTACTATTTTTTTAAGAATTCATCAAACAAAAAAACTAATGCTACTCCCGCTCAGCCTACTACCCACAGTTACCTCAATCGTTCACCAGCCAAAATCAGTATTCAAAAATTTCAAGTCTAACGCGACTAGTGCTCAACAACAAGCTAATAATAAATTTTCATACGCTAGTATTTTAAAAATCAACCAGAGTACGGCGCAAAAAACCGTAAATGTAAATGAAGATTCGGGGTCTAATTTTAGTCGTATTGAAGCCTCAATTGAGAGCTTAATACAAACAGTAAATACTTTTACTCTCAACATGTCCTGTATGATGCAGGAAATGTTGAAAATGCAATCTATCTTGTGGCAGGCTGTTTTAAACAAGCCATGAACTTAAAAATCTGTATTTGGAACGCAAACTGCATCTGCCAATATTAAACCGAAATAGAGTATTTTCTTCTGAATAAACAAATCGAAGTTATTTTTATTTATAAATTTAGCTATTGGCCTACCGTATTTTATGTAAATAAAAGTAAAATTTTTTTATTCCATATTTTCCCGACGTTTCGTGAATTGTATGTTCACTTTTTCAAGGGATTATTTTTTATTATTTCTCTTAAAAAAGAAATAACATCAACAATTTTTTGGATAATATTAAATAATAATGAACAATAGCTTACACTATGACGTCACATGAATATAATTTTTTAAATATTTTGTGTGTTGAATATAACTTTGAAAATTAATTTTTTAAAAAACATTATATTTAAGAATAAATTTAATTAATACAGATGTTTTTAAAAAGAGTAAAAAACAACTATTTATATTATTTGATTGCAATTTTATAGCTTGCGCTCAAATTGTCTGTGTCCTCTTTAATGTTCATTGTTTTGCTTATTTTTTGTTGTACTCTTAAACTTTCTGTTATATACATAAGTATCTCTTTCTTGCTCTTTCTTGTATTATTTACATTGTCCAGAATTTTCCTATCAAAATACACAAACAAATTTAAAACATTTCTTACGAATGCTTTGCAAACTGTAACATATGTGTGTGTATGCTTTAAAACAGTATCAGTTAGTATGAACATATGATATAAAACGGCACCACGAAATAAGCCCCAAATCGAAAGGCACCACGAAATAAGCCCCAATGAAATAAGCCCCAAATCGAAAAATGAAATAAGCCCCAAAAAATTTTATGAAATAAACCCCAAAAAAAATGAAATAAGCCCCAAACAAAATTTACGCAATAAGCCCCAAATAAAATGAAATAAGCCCCAAAAAATTTTATGAAATAAGCCCCAAATTTTTAAAAAATGAAATAAACCCCAAAAAAAATGAAATAAGCCCCAAATTTGTTAACTTTATGAAGTAAGCTTAAGAAGAAATCATAAAATGCAAGAATTTTATCCTCTAAATTATATCGAACACCGGCTTCGCGTTCAAAGTATGCTCTGCATAACCGGCCTACGGCCGGACGCAAGGAACTTATCCAATATGGTATATCGAACACCGGCTTCGCGTTACAAGCATTCTTTGCATAACCGGCCTACGGCGGGGCGCAAGGAATTTATCCTCTATGGTATATCGAACACCGGCTTCGCGTTAAAAGTATTCTCTGCATAACCGGCCTACGGCCGGACGCAAGGAATTTATCCTCTATGGTGTAATGTGTGGTGTAGTTTTTATATTTTAAATTCCTGCCTATTAAAGTTTGCCGGCGCTTAAGAACGCCACTGGCCTAAATATATTTAAGGCAGTTGGATGCCTGTATTTTTAATAAATGAAAAGCTGATTTGAGGCTGAGTATTGATTGATTTATTTTATAAAAATTTGTTCCTTATATACTAACTTAGCGGTACCTTAAAAGCTACAAGATTTAACAATTGTTGTTGTCCTAAGCTACAAACATTCCAATTTTAATTCCAAGGAATGTGCAAAGGAATTTGCATTAGGGTGGTACTTAAACATAAAATAATAATATAATATAAAATAACATATTGCATTAGGGTGGTACTTAAACATAAAATAATAATATAATCACCCCTATCGTGAATAAGAAGTGAAATTTTTGTTCACGTGAAATTTTAATTCCACTCGAAGGGAAAAATGGTATCGTGAATCTCCCGTGAAAAATTATTCCCGCTATCAGTTGTTAGTGAATGTAAAAAATAAAGAAGATTAAAAAAATAAGATATCATAGAAATTTTTGTTCAGTCATACATTTAAAGAAATTTAAAAAAAAAACAAAGATATTATTTAGTATTAGTGATAAATTTATTGTACACTTCAAGTTTTATGTACTTAAATAACTTTTGAAAACCCAAGTCAAGTTAAAGTGTACGAAATGTTTAGAGTTGGAACAATTATTTTATTACAAGAGGAGGAAAGCAAGCACCAGCGAATTGTTCGCCGAGGATTGCGGGACGCATCTAACCCCTTGGAGTTACCCGATACACTGTAGGTTACTTAATTCAATTAAAAATCATTTTAAATTAATTCTCTGCATTAGATTTATCCAACATTACAGGTTGAACAAACCTGCATTTTTATACATTCTGGACACACTGAATAATTGTTTGCCTTCTGCAAAAAAATCATTTGGAATTCCGCGAATATTAAAGCTAAGTGCCTGCTTACGGTTCTTTGCAGAGGGAGGTTATCAGAAAGGTGTAGCCAGAGATTATGAAATCGGAATGGCACAATCAACGTTCTGTGAGGTGCTGTCTAACGTTTTGGATGCTCTGGAGCTAAACCTTTGCCGGAAGTGGATAACTTATCCGACTGAAGAGGAAAATAAAGTTACAGCTCAAGACTTTTACCGCAAATTTGGGATACCTGGTGTTGTGGGATGTATTGATGGAACACACATCAATATTATAACCCCAAAAGTCAATAATCACTTATTTTACAACAGGAAAGGAAACCACAGCTTAAATGTTACACTCGTAAGTTTTCTTTTTGTAAATAAATACATATTTTTATTTTTAGATATGAATATAATTTTCTTAAAGATATGTGATAATAAAATGAGGATACGATATGTTGATGCCACACATCCTGGAGCATGTCATGACTCATTTGTTTGGAATAGCAGTTCCTACAGAAGTGCAATGGAACAAAACTATTTACAAAGGCGACTCCGAGTATGGCTATTAGGCAAGTAACACAAAACATACATTTATAATAAATTCAAACATACATATATTTAGGCTCGAATGAACAAAAATTCAATGACATTCATTCGAAATGCAGAAACATAATAGAACGTACAAATGGAGTTCTGAAAGGTAGATGGTGGTGCTTGCTATTGGCCAGGGAGCTACACTATGAGCCACAAAAAGCAGCAAAAATTATAAATGTTTGCGTATAATTGCACAATATCTGCATTGCATATAAGTGCGAGCAAGACTGTGATACTGCTGATGTGGAACAAATTCATCTCCCCCATTTAGATGAAAGTGAAAATACCAGTGAACGCAACAGGTTTCTGGCTGCTGCTCAACGTATTCGTGATAACATAGCTAACTCAATGTAAAAAATGTTTAATTTAAAAGTTTGTTTATTTATAATTAAATATAGAAGTAAGTAACAAATAAATAAAAATCATAATGATAAAATTCAGTTTTTTTTTTATAAATATACATACATAGCTAAAAACTAAAAAACAATCAGTTCAGGATTTATTTTCATACATACATATACATACATATGTATATAAATAGGTACTCTGTAGACATCTAAAAAAAACAAATAAAATTCACTTTAACGCTAACAAACTAAATGAGTATCTACTTGGAAGCATTCTCTTTCAGTATTTGAAGTTTAATTTCCTCAATTTCCAACAACTTTTTGTTCTTCTCTATCTTGCTTTCTACTTCTTTAAGTCGTAAGTTTTCAAACACTGCATGATGTCGCTCCAACATTTTAATTTTTTTGGATTTAATATCATTGCTCTTCTCTAAAGAACGGTACACTCTTCGCATAACTATCTCCATTTCTTTGTTGTGAGTTTGCGTGGAGGCAGCTATCTCAGCAATTTTTTGGTACATGTTCTCTTGTGTTTTCACCTCTTTGGCAATAAGATCAGCAGTTGTTAATTTTTCTTGCGGGTCAGCTCTTTTGCGCTTCAGAGAAGATTCCCTTTTTTCAATAGATTCATCTATTATGATGCAGTCTTGTCTGGGTGGTGTCATCTGATCCGGGTAGACTGTTTCTTTAGTACTCACCCTAATTTCTTCATCGTGATAAACTTTTGTTTCTGCAGGTAGCTCATTTTGCTTTTCGCTGGCACTTGTACACTCGGGTAAGCCAAAAATGAATGTGTTGTCCAGACCCTCTACGGACTCCTTCATACCTACCAAGTCGTATATGAACTGCTCGCTTACTGAGAGGCATTTACTTTGGTTTGGGCCACCTCCTGTCGCCTTTAGGTTTTTCATGTTCGCTGCAGCTTTTGATCGGACATACCGCTTTTGATCTGTCCATACCTTGAATGCAAATTACATACAAACGTAACAAATATAAAATATACAAACAAAAATATTACCTTCTTCCATTCAGTGACATTTTTAATGGGAGGGCCAGCGCTGTTCAAATCTTCTGTAAGGCTTTTCCAAAATTCTGCCACCACGTCTTTCGAAAGCTTTACAAATCCACAAGCAATCGACCTGTTGCTTTGCATTTTATTGAGCAATATATCAGTTTGTGCCTTATTAACGGATCTTGCCCTTAAAATAAATTTTGTCATGTTTAATATTCGAATTATTAAAAGTTTTACTTACATTTTCTGTTCTGCTCCCCACCAAAAATAAAGTGAACAAATTAAAGGGAGAAGTGAAAAAATTCGCGGGAGAAAAATCATTCACGATAAGGGGAATTTTATTTTAGCGTGAATGAATTCACGGGGAATTTTTTCACGATTGCAAATTTAGGGAAGAGGGAAAAATTTCGAGGGAAAAATTATTCATGATAGGGGTGAATATAAAATATAGAGTACACTACACCCTACCCCTTAAGAAAAATTTTACAGTTTTGAGAATTAAATTTTAAAATTTTATTATTGATATTTTGACTACTAATGAAAATTTTTTTTTTTTTGTATGACAGAGTTTAAATGTATGACAGATTTTTTGAATGACAGAGTTTATTCCTTTTTTATTTAAAGTTTTTCTTTCTTTTGAATTTTAAATTTTATTTGACGTGTTTAAATTTTTCTAATGACGAAAATTATTAATTAATTTAATACCTCTTTAAATGTTTCTTTAAGAACTCGTTTGTAGCATAAAATTTATCAATAGCATTTTTGAGAGTAGTTTCTCCAAATGCATCTGTGTGCTAGATGGATTATCACTACATCTGACTATCTCCAAATTGCGCGATACTACATGTGTATAGAAGTTCATTCCCAAATGAAAAGTTCATGACGCTTTCCCTTAAGAATGAAATTTTCTTTCTTAATTTTCTTTCGTTAATTTTCTCTCTTTCTTAATCTTCTTTCTTTAATTTTCTTTCTTTCTTAATCTTCTTTCTTAAATTTTCTTTCTTTCTTAATCTTCTTTCTTAAATTTTCTTTCTTTCTTAAATTTTCTTTCTTTCTTAATTTTCTTTCTTCCTTAATTTTCTTTCTTTAATTTTCTCTCTTTAATTTTCTTTCTTTCTTAATCTTCTTTCTTTACTTTTCGCGATTATTTTTGATTTTTAATAGTAAAGGAATAAATTCTGTCTTTATGATTATTTAAGTTATTACATTTTTTTTTTTTTTTTTTGAAATATAGATTACAAATTATTGCTTGTTAAAAAATTTTTTTCTGGCAACGTTGAATTTACAATCTTCTTGTCGCCCTCTATTTGTGAAAAATTTATCTATGTATAATACAGTGGTAGCACTGTTTTTTCTTTTTTATTTTTCTTGTTCGCGGTATTTCATTTCGGTATTTCTTTCATTTATTAAATCAGTGTTTTTTCTTTTTGTTTAAATTTAATGTTCTTGTAATTATTCCAGTTTTTACAAGTATAACAATATAGTGAGTGATATGTTAAAAATTTCATTGTTTTTCATTTTCTATTTTGTACATTTTTCTATAGTTTAGTGTTTTTTGTTTTTTTTCATTTTTATAGGATTAGATTTTTCTTTTCTAATTTAATTTTATGTTTTTATTAAATTTTCTTATAATTCAATGGAATATGTGGATGTGTTCATAAAAAAAGTTTTATATTTTTGATATTCAATAAATATTTATATAAAAGAAATTTTAAAGTTTTTACATATCATTTTAAAAGTGGAGGATTAATGAAGAGTGGTTTTTATTTATTTTTATTTAAAAACTGGCTTTGTAGAGCCTCCAGGGCTGCTATTTGTAGCCAAAGCTCTGACGCTACGTCCCATGCTGGTGGTGGATCTGCATTGACCGACGCCCTCAACGCAGCAAGTTTTCTGCGGATTTGTACCTGCACTCCTCCTCTTCTGTGTTTGGGCTTGTTTCTTGCCGGAATCGCGGTAAGTTTTTCCTCTTTTCTCTTCTGCTGTCGTTTGTGGTATTCTTCCATAGTAAGTCGCTTAGGGCCAGCTTCTTGCGGTGTTGCTTTGTATTCCGGTGGCTCCCTTGAACCACCGGCCGGAACATATTCTTCCATGGGTGTGTCGTCGCCAAGTTTTGGCAGGATCGCCATGTAATGTGTGGTGTAGTTTTTATATTTTAAATTCCTGCCTATTAAAGTTTGCCGGCGCTTAAGAACGCCACTGGCCTAAATATATTTAAGGCAGTTGGATGCCTGTATTGTTAATAAATGAAAAGCCGATTTGAGGCTGAGTATTGATTGATTTATGTTATAAAAATTTGTTCCTTATATACTAACTTAGCGGTACCTTAAAAGCTACAAGATTTAACAATTGTTGTTGTCCTAAGCTACAAACATTCCAATTTTAATTCCAAGGAATGTGCAAAGGAATTTGCATTAGGGTGGTACTTAAACATAAAATAATAATATAATCACCCCTATCGTGAATAAGAAGTGAAATTTTTGTTCACGTGAAATTTTAATTCCACTCGAAGGGAAAAATGGTATCGTGAATCTCCCGTGAAAAATTATTCCCGCTATCAGTTGTTAGTGAATGTAAAAAATAAAGAAGATTAAAAAAATAAGATATCATAGAAATTTTTGTTCAGTCATACATTTAAAGAAATTTAAAAAAAAAACAAAGATATTATTTAGTATTAGTGATAAATTTATTGTACACTTCAAGTTTTATGTACTTAAATAACTTTTGAAAACCCAAGTCAAGTTAAAGTGTACGAAATGTTTAGAGTTGGAACAATTATTTTATTACAAGAGGACGAAAGCAAGCACCAGCGAATTGTTCGCCGAGGATTGCGGGACGCATCTAACCCCTTGGAGTTACCCGATACACTGTAGGTTACTTAATTCAATTAAAAATCATTTTAAATTAATTCTCTGCATTAGATTTATCCAACATTACAGGTTGAACAAACCTGCATTTTTATACATTCTGGACACACTGAATAATTGTTTGCCTTCTGCAAAAAAATCATTTGGAATTCCGCGAATATTAAAGCTAAGTGCCTGCTTATGGTTCTTTGCAGAGGGAGGTTATCAGAAAGGTGTAGCCAGAGATTATGAAATCGGAATGGCACAATCAACGTTCTGTGAGGTGCTGTCTAACGTTTTGGATGCTCTGGAGCTAAACCTTTGCCGGCAGTGGATAACTTATCCGACTGAAGAGGAAAATAAAGTTACAGCTCAAGACTTTTACCGCAAATTTGGGATACCTGGTGTTGTGGGATGTATTGATGGAACACACATCAATATTATAACCCCAAAAGTCAATAATCACTTATTTTACAACAGGAAAGGAAACCACAGCTTAAATGTTACACTCGTAAGTTTTCTTTTTGTAAATAAATACATATTTTTATTTTTAGATATGAATATAATTTTCTTAAAGATATGTGATAATAAAATGAGGATACGATATGTTGATGCCACACATCCTGGAGCATGTCATGACTCATTTGTTTGGAATAGCAGTTCCTACAGAAGTGCAATGGAACAAAACTATTTACAAAGGCGACTCCGAGTATGGCTATTAGGCAAGTAACACAAAACATACATTTATAATAAATTCAAACATACATATATTTATATTTTATATTTATGTACATACCTATGTTGTTTAAAATTTTTATAGGTGATGGCGGATACCCTTAGAGCCTTGGTTGTTAACACCATATAGAACTCCTATATCAGGCTCTAATGAACAAAAATTCAATGACATTCATTCGAAATGCAGAAACATAATAGAACGTACAAATGGAGTTCTGAAAGGTAGATGGTGGTGCTTGCTATTGGCCAGGGAGCTACACTATGAGCCACAAAAAGCAGCAAAAATTATAAATGTTTGCGTATAATTGCACAATATCTGCATTGCATATAAGTGCGAGCAAGACTGTGATACTGCTGATGTGGAACAACTTCATCTCCCCCATTTAGATGAAAGTGAAAATACCAGTGAACGCAACAGGTTTCTGGCTGCTGCTCAACGTATTCGTGATAACATAGCTAACTCAATGTAAAAAATGTTTAATTTAAAAGTTTGTTTATTTATAATTAAATATAGAAGTAAGTAACAAATAAATAAAAATCATAATGATAAAATTCAGTTTTTTTTTTATAAATATACATACATAGCTAAAAACTAAAAAACAATCAGTTCAGGATTTATTTTCATACATACATATACATACATATGTATATAAATAGGTACTCTGTAGACATCTAAAAAAAACAAATAAAATTCACTTTAACGCTAACAAACTAAATGAGTATCTACTTGGAAGCATTCTCTTTCAGTATTTGAAGTTTAATTTCCTCAATTTCCAACAACTTTTTGTTCTTCTCTATCTTGCTTTCTACTTCTTTAAGTCGTAAGTTTTCAAACACTGCATGATGTCGCTCCAACATTTTAATTTTTTTGGATTTAATATCATTGCTCTTCTCTAAAGAACGGTACACTCTTCGCATAACTATCTCCATTTCTTTGTTGTGAGTTTGCGTGGAGGCAGCTATCTCAGCAATTTTTTGGTACATGTTCTCTTGTGTTTTCACCTCTTTGGCAATAAGATCAGCAGTTGTTAATTTTTCTTGCGGGTCAGCTCTTTTGCGCTTCAGAGAAGATTCCCTTTTTTCAATAGAATCATCTATTATGATGCAGTCTTGTCTGGGTGGTGTCATCTGATCCGGGTAGACTGTTTCTTTAGTACTCACCCTAATTTCTTCATCGTGATAAACTTTTGTTTCTGCAGGTAGCTCATTTTGCTTTTCGCTGGCACTTGTACACTCGGGTAAGCCAAAAATGAATGTGTTGTCCAGACCCTCTACGGACTCCTTCATACCTACCAAGTCGTATATGAACTGCTCGCTTACTGAGAGGCATTTACTTTGGTTTGGGCCACCTCCTGTCGCCTTTAGGTTTTTCATGTTCGCTGCAGCTTTTGATCGGACATACCGCTTTTGATCTGTCCATACCTTGAATGCAAATTACATACAAACGTAACAAATATAAAATATACAAACAAAAATATTACCTTCTTCCATTCAGTGACATTTTTAATGGGAGGGCCAGCGCTGTTCAAATCTTCTGTAAGGCTTTTCCAAAATTCTGCCACCACGTCTTTCGAAAGCTTTACAAATCCACAAGCAATCGACCTGTTGCTTTGCATTTTATTGAGCAATATATCAGTTTGTGCCTTATTAACGGATCTTGCCCTTAAAATAAATTTTGTCATGTTTAATATTCGAATTATTAAAAGTTTTACTTACATTTTCTGTTCTGCTCCCCACCAAAAATAAAGTGAACAAATTAAAGGGAGAAGTGAAAAAATTCGCGGGAGAAAAATCATTCACGATAAGGGGAATTTTATTTTAGCGTGAATGAATTCACGGGGAATTTTTTCACGATTGCAAATTTAGGGAAGAGGGAAAAATTTCGAGGGAAAAATTATTCATGATAGGGGTGAATATAAAATATAGAGTACACTACACCCTACCCCTTAAGAAAAATTTTACAGTTTTGAGAATTAAATTTTAAAATTTTATTATTGATATTTTGACTACTAATGAAAATTTTTTTTTTTTTGTATGACAGAGTTTAAATGTATGACAGATTTTTTGAATGATAGAGTTTTTGAATGACAGAGTTTATTCCTTTTTTATTTAAAGTTTTTCTTTCTTTTGAATTTTAAATTTTATTTGACGTGTTTAAATTTTTCTAATGACGAAAATTATTAATTAATTTAATACCTCTTTAAATGTTCCTTTAAGAACTCGTTTGTAGCATAAAATTTATCAATAGCATTTTTGAGAGTAGTTTCTCCAAATGCATCTGTGTGCTAGATGGATTATCACTACATCTGACTATCTCCAAATTGCGCGATACTACATGTGTATAGAAGTTCATTCCCAAATGAAAAGTTCATGACGCTTTCCCTTAAGAATGAAATTTTCTTTCTTAATTTTCTTTCGTTAATTTTCTCTCTTTCTTAATCTTCTTTCTTTAATTTTCTTTCTTTCTTAATCTTCTTTCTTAAATTTTCTTTCTTTCTTAATCTTCTTTCTTAAATTTTCTTTCTTTCTTAAATTTTCTTTCTTTCTTAATTTTCTTTCTTCCTTAATTTTCTTTCTTTAATTTTCTCTCTTTAATTTTCTTTCTTTCTTAATCTTCTTTCTTTACTTTTCGCGATTATTTTTGATTTTTAATAGTAAAGGAATAAATTCTGTCTTTATGATTATTTAAGTTATTACATTTTTTTTTTTTTTTTTTTGAAATATAGATTACAAATTATTGCTTGTTAAAAAATTTTTTTCTGGCAACGTTGAATTTACAATCTTCTTGTCGCCCTCTACTTGTGAAAAATTTATCTATGTATAATACAGTGGTAGCACTGTTTTTTCTTTTTTATTTTTCTTGTTCGCGGTATTTCATTTCGGTATTTCTTTCATTTATTAAATCAGTGTTTTTTCTTTTTGTTTAAATTTAATGTTCTTGTAATTATTCCAGTTTTTACAAGTATAACAATATAGTGAGTGATATGTTAAAAATTTCATTGTTTTTCATTTTCTATTTTGTACATTTTTCTATAGTTTAGTGTTTTTTGTTTTTTTTCATTTTTATAGGATTAGATTTTTCTTTTCTAATTTAATTTTATGTTTTTATTAAATTTTCTTATAATTCAATGGAATATGTGGATGTGTTCATAAAAAAAGTTTTATATTTTTGATATTCAATAAATATTTATATAAAAGAAATTTTAAAGTTTTTACATATCATTTTAAAAGTGGAGGATTAATGAAGAGTGGTTTTTATTTATTTTTATTTAAAAACTGGCTTTGTAGAGCCTCCAGGGCTGCTATTTGTAGCCAAAGCTCTGACGCTACGTCCCATGCTGGTGGTGGATCTGCATTGACCGACGCCCTCAACGCAGCAAGTTTTCTGCGGATTTGTACCTGCACTCCTCCTCTTCTGTGTTTGGGCTTGTTTCTTGCCGGAATCGCGGTAAGTTTTTCCTCTTTTCTCTTCTGCTGTCGTTTGTGGTATTCTTCCATAGTAAGTCGCTTAGGGCCAGCTTCTTGCGGTGTTGCTTTGCATTCCGGTGGCTCCCTTGAACCACCGGCCGGAACATATTCTTCCATGGGTGTGTCGTCGCCAAGTTTTGGCAGGATCGCCATGTAATGTGTGGTGTAGTTTTTATATTTTAAATTCCTGCCAATTAAAGTTTGCCGGCGCTTAAGAACGCCACTGGCCTAAATATATTTAAGGCAGTTGGATGCCTGTATTGTTAATAAATGAAAAGCCGATTTGAGGCTGAGTATTGATTGATTTATGTTATAAAAATTTGTTCCTTATATACTAACTTAGCGGTACCTTAAAAGCTACAAGATTTAACAATTGTTGTTGTCCTAAGCTACAAACATTCCAATTTTAATTCCAAGGAATGTGCAAAGGAATTTGCATTAGGGTGGTACTTAAACATAAAATAATAATATAATATAAAATAACATATTGCATTAGGGTGGTGCTTAAACATAAAATAATAATATAATATAAAATATAGAGTACACTACAATATCGAACACCGGCTTCGCGTTACAAGCATTCTCTGCATAACCGGCCTATGGCCGGGCGCAAGGAATTTATCCTCTATGGTATATCGAACACCGGCTTCGCGTTACAAGCATTCTCTGCATAACCGGCCTACGGCCGGGCGCAAGAAATTTATCCTCTATGGTATATCGAACACCGGCTTCGCGTTCAAAGTATTCTCTGCATAACCAGCCTACGGCCGGACGCAAGGAATTTATCCTCTATGGTATATCGAGCACCGGCTTCGCGTTACAAGCATTCTCCGCATAACCGGTCTACGGCCGGGCACAAGGAATTTATCCTTTATGGTATATCGAACACCGGCTTCGCGTTCCAAGCATTCTCTGCATAACCGGCCTACGGCCGGGCGCAAGGAATTTATCCTCCATGGTATATCGAACACCGGCTTCGCGTTCAAAGTATTTTCTGCATAACCGGCCTACGGCCGGGCGCAAGTACTTTATCCTCCATGATATACAAACACCGGCTTCGCGTTCAAAGTATTTTCTGCATAACCGGCCTACGGCCGGGGGCAAGGAATTTATCCTCTATAGTATATCGAACACCGGCTTCGCGTTCCAAGCATTCTCTGCATAACCGGCCTACGGCCGGGCGCAAGGACTTTATCCTCCATGGTATATCAAACACCGGCTTCGCGTTCAAAGTATTTTCTGCATAGCCGGCCTACGGCCGGGAGCAAGGAATTTATCCTCTATGGTATATCGAACACCGGCTTCGCGTTCCAAGCATTCTCTGCATAACCAGCCTACGGCAGGGCGCAAGGATTTTAGATCTATTTTACGGATATGAAATAAGCCCCAAATAAAATGAAATAAGCCCCAAAAAATTTTATGAAATAAGCCCCAAATTTTTAAAAAATTAAATAAGCCCCAAAAAAAATTAAATAAACCCCAAACAAAAAATTTGAAAATTTTTTGGGGCTTATTTCATTTTTCGATTTGGGGCTTATTTCGTGCCACCATATAAAACGATCTGAGTCAGCTGTGCTAGTAAGCTCACCTACCTTGACTTCTCCATAAAAAATATATGTATATTTAACTAACTAGCAAATCGAACCAGATGACTATATTTTTGCTGCGTGTCATTACGAAATTATAACAATTGCTGAATTCACAAAACCTCTTGTATCATTGTATCGAGTGTATTATAGTATCATATACAATAGTGTAAAATTTGTTGTTGGTAATTTTTATATAAAAAGGAAATACACCATTACACTTTTATTTCATATATTTTGCAAAAACCGTATTTCATACAATACTCAGAGAGTATAAGTATATACTCTTAGAGAGTATTTGTATGGTGCTTGTTCTTCTTTTGTCCATCAATACAAGATTCAAGCCAATACAATATACACTAGGTGTTCACAAACATATAAACAAACTTGTATTTCATACAAGATAGACGATACAAATTGTTGTGAATTCAGCAAATATTTCTGAATGCTATTTGCGTATAAACAACGAGTTAAATTTACTTAATTTCGCGTCACGCTGAACGGGCTATTAGTTTAATAATGAGCTGAAAGGGCCAAAATAGATTAGAAAGTACCACAGGGCCATCAAACATTCAAAAGTGCCACAAATGGCCCAATTGTGCTACATTTTCCATCACTGCTACACGACAAAAGTAGCATGGACAAAAACCTTTGGCGTGCTGCCTTGCTGTCTTCAATATAATCATTCACATATGCACACATGTATTCTAATTTTGACAGGTGGTAGTCGGTAGTCTGCTGTGGCGAATGTGTTTATACCTTATCTTTGGTGCGTTTTCTTTTGCAATTATTTTCAATTGCATCATATTTGTTGTTTCTTTTGCAATTATTTTCAATTGCATCAATTGCAGATTTGTTGTTAACCGTGAGCATTCTTTTTATACTAAATTCGGTCTAGAAATTAGATATGTACGTGTCCAAAAAAATAATGCATGAAAAGATCCAGTTGAGAAACATTAATGTTATGTATGCATCAGTGATGGAAAAATGAAAAATTGAAATGGTACTATCCTTCAACAAAAAGAGTACCTTTTTCAACATTGTGGTACTTTTTATGAAACATATATTTTTATTCAAAAATAAAATTAAAAAGTACACAAAATTTAACATTTTAGTTACCCATCAGAAGCAGACTCCATATTTTGGAAAGTTTTAAATCACTATTTTATATTAATTTTAAATTCTAGGACAAAAAGTGCTTTATTTCTTAGTGGTGTGCAAAATATATATGTATGTTTATTTACTAGTAATATGTAAAGTAGCATGTTATCGAAACTATGTACATAGTTAAAACACATTAGAATTGGTTGCTTGAATGGTTCAATTTACACGCGATTATTTGTGCTGGAATAAAATGGCAGCTTGTTCGTATTTTCGGTGAAGAGAGTCGTTTTTGGTTGGTATAATTTTTCAACCAGGTTCAACCCCGCATTAGCAGAACAAAACCAATACATGTACATTAAAAAAAACCAATGTGTGCAAAATACACTAATACACAAAGCTCTGTATATGTATACAATTTTATGCCAGATTAATTAGTCTCGTGTGTTTTCGAAAGAACAATTGTTGTGCGAACTAAAAATTAATCTCGTGTAAGTTGGACTAATAACATTAACAACTTTTGCAAAAAACACACACTAACAACCACAACAACATGAATAACGAATTTGTGCATTCCTTGTGTTCAAGGAAAATTTATAACAGGTAAAGTTAATACTACAACAAGTACAACATTACAACAGCATTTGACATATGAGCCCCTATGCTTGCATGTACAAATTTTGACATCCGAGCCTCCATTATGCAAGAAAAAAGTAGATCAGCTGTGTTTTCAGCTTTACCTGTTATGAATTTGCCTTGCTTGTGTTCTTCTTATGAAGCCAATGGGCCGCGTGAATAAAAAGGTAGCTAAAGCTAATACTAGGAAATTTTAAGTTTAATCTAGATTTGAGGTGAATAAAAATTTAAGTTAAAGCTAATACTTTTTGCAGTCTAGCACAAGCTAGTTTTTCCAGCGTTTGCTGAAAATATGTGTGATTAAAAACTAGTAAGTACTTAAAATTACTAGTTTTAACTTGAATTTTTGTAAGCATGTCATTGAGGTGCTGGAAATAAGTTTATTGTTGGTTTAATCGTCATAAAGTGCATTGTCGTTTGTTTTTATTTAAATATGATGACTGCATTAATGAATTATGATCATTCCTCATGTTTTAATTTGTTTTTTCAATTGACCAATTGTAATTTCCTGGCCAAATTTCTAAATACAAAAAAACAGGGCATTATTTTTTGCTACTCTCACTGACAGCACTTGAGAATTTTTAAATATAATTTTATGCTTTTGGAGCATATCAAAAAATTTCGAGCTATTTTTGTCGCCCATCGTGATAATAAATAATCAAAACATACTTCTAGTGTTGCCAAAATGTTTTACCACAAGTTTTGCTTAGAACTTATAAGAAAAATGTTTTTTTTTTTAAACAGAGGCAACTCTTCTTTTCAGCCGCATATGTTTATTTTTCCAGCTTATGCTACCGTTTTTCAGCACTAGCTATGTAGCACTAGCAAAGACTTATTCACACTTTTTCTAGCTTTCACTAGTAGCTTTAGCTAGTGCTGAAAAGACAAAGCTAGTGCTACTACTTGGAGCTTGGTAGCATACACTACATTTTTATTCACTCCGCCCAATGTTGTCAATGGTCTTTCACACACGAGACTAATTATACTGGCATAAAATGACTGTTTTTAGGCGAGAGGGGTCAAGAGAGCAGTTTTCCGTTGGCAGAATTTTTCAACCAGCCTCAACCCCGCATTTGCAGCATAAAACTAATACATACACACTTACGAATATACAGGTTCTGTATTTTCTTTTTTACAGACCGTATTTAGTAGAGTTGGGTTTTTCAGCTCAGTTGAGTGAGCGCTCTTTTCCGCTCAGCTCAGTTAACTGAACTAGTTCGCTCTTTTAGTTCAATAGCTCACTTTAGTTCAGTAGCTCAGTTTAGTTCAATAGCTCACTTTAGTTCAGTAGCTCAGTTTAGTTCAACAGCTCACTTTAGTTCAGTAAAATACATTAGCTCCATTGGTTTCAGCTCAGTCTATCTTTGTTACGAAAGTAAACAAAGCGAAAACAAAAAATGTTTCTGCTATATCAGCGTTACCATAACGTTTTTATTTTTAAACAAGTAATTTGGAAAACAACTTAATTTTAGTTATATAAAAATAAGCTCCAATATACAGCTAATTTTATATATTTTTTATTAAGACATAGCCTAACATAGGTGTCACACGATCAAGTTTTCATTTAATTTTTGTTTCAAGATTCAATCCTCTCTCATTTTTTTACCAATACACTCACACTTTTAAAATTTGCTGAGAATTTGCTTTCAAATTTTCGTTCAATTGAGTGTTTCAAATTGCTTTCAAGAAAGCAGCTGATTGCCATTTGATTATAAACTCTCGTTAATTTTCATATACATACATAAGTACATATATTCTGCCGCCATATTTGTGTTCTTGAAAGCAAATTGCGTGCAGCTTACGTCACAGCCTTCAATTTTTGTGAATTTTGACTAGCAGTTTGTGTAAATTTCCTGAAAGAGAATTGAATAAAAACTTGAACGTCTGACTGCAGTGTTACTTGAATGAAAAATTGAAACAAAACTTGAAAGCAAAATTTATATAAAATTGATAGTCAATTTTTATATGTGTGACTGTTTAGTAAATTGAAACAAATATTAATCAAGTGACACCCATGTAAAAAAACAAATATAAGAAAAATTCAAAATAATTAATTTATGTAAAAAAATTGTGAAAAAATATTCATGCATCGAAAAGTTTTATAAATGAGTGATTTTTCGGAAAATTGCTTAAATATTTTCCTTTGCCCCAAACATATTTTTAAGTTTCTATTATTTGAAAATAATGATACTAAATTTAAAGTTGTTAGTATAATTGGTATTCCAATAATTCTGTTCCCAAAACTTATCAATAAACTTTTTTTTTTAATTATTCGTTAAACCTAATGAGTATCAGTCATCATCATCTGTTTCATGATTTACGTTTGGCGTTAAATGATTTAATTCAAAAATACTTTGGTTGTTATTCTTCCCAATATTAGCAGGTATAAAGAAGTAAGTTTAAACCTTAGCACTGTGATATAAGCAAAATGGGGCAGGAATAATAGGTTCAGAAATTGGAATTAATATAACAAAATTCAGACCAATACGGTGAAATATAAATCCTGCAGTCTGTTGTATTTATATATTTAATGTTTTAAATAAATTATTTCAAAATTGATCAATGCTTAGAAAAACTATAAAGTAAAGATAAATTAGCTTATTTGGCAACGCTGGCTATCAAAATCAACCCTTATTTAATACAATACTGTAGATACTATCGCAAAAGTATTGTATTGTGCCAAATGTCATATTCCATACGAAATAAAAGCTCTTTAGGGTACGTAAAATCCAATTGTCATAATACATGAAATTGAATTGATTGATTGTAAAGAGCGCTCACTTACTGAGCTAAAAACGCTCAGTAAGGTGAGCGGCTCATTTAGCTCACTTGTGTGAATCGTTCAGTTGAACTAGTTCGTTCAGGAGCTACACACCTCTAGTATTTAGTCGTTGGTTAGCTATCGTCAAGTGATCATGAATTTCAAAGAAGAAGGGTTTGGTCGCGCCAACAAACTTTATGCATTTATTTTTTAATAAAACAGTATGAAACATTCTCAATTCATAATTAATTGTTTTTTAGGTATTTTATATTTTTTTTATTTTATTTATAAGCAGTAAATATTTCTTGTAAATAAGGCGATTTATGTTTATTAATTGTTAATTGATTAAATTTGTCAATAAATCTTTTAAAAAACATAAAATTTTTTAACGATTAATAATAAAAATGTTCACAATTTATTTAAAAAACTACAAAAGTTCTAAGAGAATCAATAAGTTACATACACAATTAAATTAAAAACTTTGAAAAATATTGGCTTAAGTATAGAAGTTTTGAAGCAATTTAAAAATTTTTTTATTGATGTTTAAAATTTTCCGTCATTGCAAAAATATTCAGTAAATTCGCTTCTTATTCTCGCCATATTTCTGCCAATTATGTTCCGTAATGTGTATAACGAAAGACAAACTTCAAATGAATAAAAAAAAACACTAAAACACACAAAGCTGAGTACACGTATACATACATTTTATGCCAGTTTAATTAGTCTCGTATGTGAACTTGTCATGTGCACCCTGTAGTAGGGTAAAGCAGTGTGCACAAGAGCGCGACAGCTGATATCAGCTGTTGGAAAAAGTCTACACTGAAATACGCAAACACCAGCTGATTTTGTCCTGCTGCAGGGTGCATAGGGAGCAAAAAGAGACAAACAGAAAAATCAAGATGTCGTTCGGCAGGACAGCCATCTTTTTTTGGTTGGCGAGAACTGACGTGGTGCTGAGAGACAGAAAGGGATATAAGGAGGTGGCCGAGAAGAAAATGAGGAGTCTGATTGGAGAAATAATAAAGAAAAGACAAAATTTTTACAAGGCCGCAAAAGAAAAATCTTTATAAAAAAGAAATACAATTAAATAAAATTTATAAAAATAAAAAAAAAAACTGCAATACAAAAAGAAAATTTAAAGTTTATTTTAACAAAAATGTTGAATTACAAACAAAAATTAAACAAGTAAAATAAAAACTATACACCTACAATGAAAAGCAAAACTACAGAACCAAAGTACAATTAAATCAAATTTATATATATATATATATGTATAAAAAGAAAAAAAAACTGCAAACATTGACACAAAAATAAGAAATTAAAGAAAAGTTAAGAAATGAAAAACAGAAATGCAATTAAATGGAACTTAGCACAATAAACCTAAAGCTGAAACAAATAAAGTAAAATTGATCCAAAAGAAAAGTTTTAAAGAGAAGTGGGTAAAAAAACCCAAAGAAGAGCGGCAGAAATCCGTTACCACGGTGCTAACGAGATACCGGCCCGTCCTCGGATGCAAATTGTCTCGATTATGGACCACTAAGGAAAACCGCCTGCCGATGGGATGTGAATGTCTGCGAGGTATTTTTCTGAAAGAAAAACAAAAATTGAATTTGTATATATTTGAAATTTTATTTAGTTTTTAATTAAAAATTTTGCTAATTAAATGATTTTACTTTCTTTAATTTAAATTGTTTACTTAACTTAATGTATATCCATCTTAACGTACAAAACCATACAATTTTCATTTGATAAATTTGGTAGTTAATATTTCGGATTAGGAGTTTCCTAACTTCGCGGCAATTGCTTTCGCCAGTCCAAGTAGAAAACCTGTAGGTTGAGCTCATCCTGGGGGATATATAAATTGGTTTCGCGAAAATTTCTGAAAATAAGCAAACAAAATTATAGTAGTACAGCAAATTAAAATTGTAGTGGGAAATAACCATATATACATACATAAATTTTTCTCATTTTTGAATTTTTTTTTTGGTACCAAAAGAAAAAAGGTTTTATGATTAGTATCCTATAACTTGTTAGTAATAGTTAATTTTTAAAAAATAAATAAAGTTTATAATGTTATATATATATATATTGAAATGAAAAATAATTGCGTCATTTGCGAGATGATTTGCTAATCCTTTGGGCGGTAAGTAAGGCGGGGTAGGGTTAATTTTCAGGTAAAGGAGCGTTTGGGACATGCCAATCAATAGGCGCATGTCACAGAGAGGTTGGATGGACCTCTGTGAAGGGAGGGCTAAATTCCCGGCATAACATCCGCCGGAAGTGACCCCAGGTGAGTGTGTGTGTGTGGCTGCGTGGACCGAATTCTCTTCTACTTCCTTCGGGTCTAGGGTTGCCAGACAGGCCTGATTTGGCCTGATTGTCAAGTTTATTAATGCGCGTCAAGTGTCAAGTGAAAAAGTGATTTGTCAATGTTTTTGTAAGTTAATTTTTTTCTCAAATTTATTCTAGCTACATATGTAATAATACTTAAAAAAAAAAAGTTTAAATTTCTAAAAAAACACATCGAAAGAGCATATTTTTACTATCAATACAACTAAGGACTAATATGATACATAATTTTTTCTGTGCAATTATAATTTAAAAAATATAGTTCTCTTTAGGTATGTACAATTATAATAAAAGTGCCAACAATGATATTTACCCCATTACTCAGATGGTAGAGAATTAATTAATTAATTCTGTATCTAAGAATACGAAATATATGTGGCAAAATAAATAGAACCTATATTTTTTTTCTTAAGATAGTAACTATATTTTTTTTTAAAATATATAAAGACTGAATTTTTATTGTTATATTGTTTTTTGTTTCTTTTACATTGTTTCTGTTATTTTTACTTTTTATGATATTTTTGTTTTTATTCTAATAATTTTTATGAAAAAAAAAATAATAAAAGGTTAAATAAAAACCAATAGTATGAGTGTATTTATTTGTCAAGTTTTTTTTTCAAAATCAAGTTTTTTTTTGGTCAATGTCAAGCTTTTTGGCAAATTGGATCTGGCAAGCCTATTCGGGTCCCATAAATTTTTATAGAAGTTTTTTTTTCAACTGGCTGGTATGATTTTTTTTTATTATCGCGGTAGCCAAAGCCCGATGGATCGGCAAGAACACCACCCCAAGATGGCGAGCTTCTAGCCGGAGCAAACCGCTAGCATACCAGCGCCGCCGATCATCTGGCAACACAAATTAAAATCGTAATGTCAACAAGCGAAAACACCAGCAGCACGATAATAAAAATGGCGCCCAACGTGGGGCCCGAAGCAAGTCCTGAAGCATTTCTCTTGGGGATTCTTGCGACTTTTTCTCCTGGATTCGTATGTCCTGCTGGGATAAATAAGAGTCCCTAGCAGTTGCGACGATTCCAGGGGAAATAATGAAGGTTTACGGAAAACCCAATGGAAATGAAAACAGAATCTTTGAGGGACCACGATTTTCGTTGTTTACATGTATGTAAGTCCCGACACTTAGTTTTGTAAGAAAATAAGTTCGCGTTGCGACATACATGTGAGCAATGGGATCGTGGGTTTTCATCGATTCTGAACATTCAATTATCTGACGGCAACCTGAGACATGAAAGTTGATTTATTATACAAGTATGATTATTTATTAGCTCAGGTTCCGTAAGATTGTTGAATGAGTAAAGATAAAGATTTGCTCTGCAGAGGCTTGACCGTCAACTACCTCGAAATTATTGAGTCCTTAGAGTGTGTAAAAACAGTCTAAGTTGCTACAGATTTCGGTGGTGGTTGACGATCAGTTGAGTTTTCTGCAGTAGTGTAAAGTTCAGCAACATCACACACGCGATACCGCGCAACTTACTTGGGTCAAAACGCCATAAACTTCGCCTGAGGATCCTACTTCCTTTTTATACATTCCTTTTTATACATTTTTCATTTTGTTTTTTTTTTATTTTTTTTTATTAGTTTTTTTTTTTTGAAAGTTGTTTTTGTTTTTTTTTTTGAGGATATTTTTCTTTATTTATTTAGATTTCGATTAGAATTTACATATTACCTTTTTTTATTTTATTTCTAATTTTGATTTTTTTATTATTTCTATTAATTTTTATTTTCTTTATTTTCTTTATTTATTATTAATTTTGATTTTATTTTAGCTAGGTAAGTTTTTTTGAATCGGATTTTTTTTTTAATTTTTCGAGAATTTTCTTTTATATATTTTTGAAATTTAGTTTGCTTTGCATCTTTCTAGTTTTAATTGTTTTGGATTTTTCTCACGTAGCTATAGGAGTTTTGTTTGTTTGTAGAAAATAAGCCTGTGGGAGAAAATCCAATAAGTAATAGTTAAATTCAAATTATTTGCATTAGTAGAAATTTACCTAGTACATAGATTTTGTTGAAATGGTCGAAACCCGTTCAACCAGAAATCAGAGATGCGTAGAGAATTCTAGTATGGAGAACGCGGCAAACCCTGTCAACGTGGGTCCTACGGCAACAGTCGGGGAAAATGCTTTAGCCATTCCCCAGGAAGCTCCTCAGTTGGAAAACGTTTTGAGTAGTAATGTTGATCAACAAATTCCACCAGGGGCACAACAATTTTTAGCTAGGGCAGAAGGTGATGCCAGTTTTTCGGGGCAACTGAACAGTCCGAACAGTTCAATACCGTCACCCGAATTTAGTAGCGTCACCGCTAGAAATGTGCAGCAGGAGGTGCGTGCAAGTAGAACTCTGTCGCAAATGGGCCAAGCTATGGCACCAGACAGGAGTGGACCACCCGAGTTTAGTATGACTAATTTCATACGAGAAGAGTTGACGCGCCAAATGCAGCAAATGCAAACAACTCTGCGGCAGGAATTAGCTCAAGCAGTAGGTCAAGCCGTTGGTCAACAACTTAATTCTAATTTAGCATCAATTAGAAGTAACTTTATAGCATCGGTAACTCCACCAGAAAGCCGAGCCTCAGGTGCGCAACCGATAAGCAATGGGGATGGGCCTGGTTCACACCATTCTGTAAATAGGCAAAGTGCATTAAATATAAATAAGCAACAAAATAATAACAGTCAAAACTTACCTAATCCGAATATTCCGTTTCTTGGCGCACAGTTTGCTGATCAGTACAGGCAGCCAAATATCAATCACAAGCGCCTTGGCAAGTACCTACAGTCCCAACTAATTATGCTCGTCCCAGTCAACGAGACTTGTCCAAATGGGGGATTAAATTTGACTGTACGGCCAAGGGTATAAGTGCTGAAGATTTTATTTTTCGCGTGAATACCATGAGGCAGGACCATAATGTGTCGTGTGAAGACCTTCGGCGAGATTTTAATCTGCTTCTGGCGTTGAACTGGTACTGGAACATAAGGAAGTAAAATAACGCCTTGACCTGGGATGAATTGGTCAGTGCATTTTTGAACCAGTACCGGCGATATGACTGCGAGTTTCAGCTCCAGAAAAAGATTATGGATAGACGACAAGGTCCTCATGAGTCGTTCGAGGAATATTTCGAGGCGGTGTTGAAGCTGAGAAATCAGCAGCGGAATCCATATTCCGAACGAGACCTGGTTGAGATAATGAAGGCCATTTTAAAACGGCCTTAACACAATTGTTATTCGCTGTGTCTATAGAAGGGCTAAATGACTTCTGTCAACAAGCCAAACGAGCCGAAAACTTAGTGGCGAACCACCGGCAACAGTTTCAAATGCGATAGCTTGCAACACCGAGGGTACACGAAATTGATTATGAAGAATATTTACCCGAACAAGTAGACGTAGAAGCGATTTCGAGTACCGATCGTTATATTTGTTGGAACCAGTGATGTTATACACTTTTTTGAAAAGTCTTTACGCAGCACTTAAAAAATCCCTATTTTTCCCTACGCGCTCAAAAAATTGTCTTTACAAAAATCCCTACAACTTTTAAATTATAATATATCAAACAATGCAAATAAAATCTTTGTGTTTAATATATAAACGTTTTATTGAAACTTGTTATACATAATGAATTATTCTATCAGTCTTTTTTTATAAATTAAAAACTAAATAAACAAAAATTGAAAAACATAAAAACAAGTGATATACATAAATTCATTTAAAATCACAATTAGTTCATTGGTAAAAAAAAGCGAAATATAAAAAATATGTATTTTGCACTTTTTAAATTTGCTAAAAAAAAATTGTTTGCCCGTGTTATTTTTGACTGGTGATTTCCTGACATGTCGTAAGGATACCAGTTTTTTTAAATGAGTTTCGGTACATTGGAATGTATAACAATTTTTACATTCGCCTTGTTAAAATTAGCGGACAATGCAAATTGAAGTTAAAATTTTATGACAGCTTATTTCTTTTCTTAGTGCGAACATCACTGATGATGGGAAAAATTCTCTCCCTGTCTGTATTGGCATGTGGCAGTGATAAAGCAAACGTAGCTAATTTCGACAAAAGGGTGAAAATGAAATTGTTCATTTTGGTAACTGTACTCCAAAACTTTTCGATGTCCATATTTAAAAAATCACCTATTTCTTGCTCTGAAAAAAATAAATTTAAAAAGGATATCCACTCTTGTAGAAGAGAATTAGCGTCCACTTTTATAATTTTCGAAATATTTTGAAAATTCATTTTTATTTCCTTTTTTTTCAATGTAATTTCAAGGTTTAAGAACCCCATTTCTCTGAATATTTCTGTTTTGAGGGGTAATATTTGATGTATTTCTTCCAAGACCAAATTGAAGAAGGTTGCCAAATTAATATATTTTTGCCATATTATTGAAAAGTCCCTACATTTTGATGATTTCAACAAATCTGTCATTTTTTCCCTACGGTCCTTTTTTTGGACGAAAATCCCTACGAGTAGGGATTTTTCCCTACATATAACATCACTGGTTGGAACTGTAAGCAGCGAGGCCATGGTTTTATGGATTGTCCATCCCCTAATTGACGTAGTTTTTGTTTTAAATGCGGACGTGATGGCGTTGTAACCCCGAAATGTCCAAAATGCCAGGGAAACCGGCCGCCGAACCAGTCGCGCACGGGAGAGACTCGTTCGACACAAACCTAAGCCCGCCGAACGTAACAACAACTACACCAGCTCAGCCCTATAAAATTTTAATTAACCCGGTTCAACATCAGCCGGAATTGCCGAAAAGTGAGGTTAGGGCTATTAAACCATTACATATACGAATTAAAGAATATAATGAGGCTAGGAAAAGAATTTTTGGAGAAGTTTCTTCTAGAATCAAAAAAGCTAGGGAACGGTACAAGATAAGAAAACGGTTGAGGAATGAAATAAATTCAGCTTACCTATATGCGGGCAACGATCCGCCAATTTTTATGAATATAGCTATAAATGGTTGCGACGTGTTAGGTCTCTTAGACAGCGGTGCCACAATCACATGTCTGGGAAAAGGCTGTCTACAATTCGTGGAAAAAGCAGGCCTAGCGGTGAGTGACTTTTCGTCCCAAATCCGAACAGCTGATGGCAGTCCTCATTGTATAGTAGGTCGAGTTAAAACCAGAATAAAGTTCAACGGCATGACTGATGATATAACATTTTATTTAGTTCCTTCGTTGAATAGAGCTTTATTTTTAGGGGTCGACTTCATGAAGAAGTTTAAATTACTTGCCAGCATCTACAGTATTACCACAAATAATGTAGAGCTGTGCCCGGAGAGCGAAATCGAGGCGGAGCCTGATAACAGTCATACTTTGACACCAGAACAGCGGAGACGCTTGGACAAGGCGATAGCGAACTTTCCTTGCTACACCAAGAAGGGGCTGGGTCGAACCAGTCTGGAGCTGCATACAATTGACACCGGCGATGCAACTCCAGTGAAGGATAAGTTTTATCCAGTATCTCCAGCCGTCCAGAAGTTGATGTATGCCGAGCTGGACAGGATGCTTGATATGGGAGTCATTGAGCCTAGCGAAAGCCCCTGGAGTCATCCAGTTACTCTAGTGAGAAAGGGCGAAAAGAATAGGCTGTGCTTAGATGCACGTAAGCTCAATGCTCGCACTATCAAGGATGCTTACCCGCTCCCGCATATCGAGGGTCTGCTCAGTCGGCTAGGAGATACTTATTTTATTTCTAGCGTCGATCTGAAAGACGCCTTCTGGCAAATCACATTAGAGAGTTCAAGTAGAGAAAAGGCTGCATTTACGGTACCAGGGCGGCCACTTTACCATTTCACGGTAATGCCGTTTGGGCTGTGTAATGCTGCTCAAAGGCTTTGCCGTTTAATGGATAAGGTGATTCCCGCGGCGCTTCGTGACAGAGTCTTTGTCTATTTGGATGACCTTTTGGTGGTGGCACCAGATTTCAGCACGCACTTGGAGTTGTTAGAGCAGGTGGCAGATTATTTAGCGGCAGCTGGTTTCACCATAAACGTGTCAAAGTCGAGGTTTTGCTTTAGGGAGCTCCGTTATTTGGGGTATATTGTAGGTGGTGGTAAGTTGAAGCCAGATCCCGAAAAAATCCAAAGCATAAGAGATTATGCATATCCCAAAACAGCCAGACAGGTCCGTAGTTTTATGGGAGCCGCAGGCTGGTATAGACGCTTCATACCAGACTACGCCACGATTGCAGCTCCAATCTTTAACACCCTCAAAAAGGCTAAAGTCTTTAATTTTTCCGAAGAAGCCAAGGTGGCATTTGATCGGCTCAAAAGTGCCCTGATTACAAGTCCACTTCTTATTCATCCGGACTTCTCTAGACATTTTTACGTTCAGTGTGACACGTCAGATGTAGGCGTCGGAGCTGTTCTTTTCCAGAAAGATGATTCTGGTGAAGAGCACCCGATCGCATATTTTTCCCATAAATTAACATCTGCGCAGAAGAATTATTCGGTTACTGAACGTGATTATCTGGCGGTCGTCTTGGCGATTAAGAGGTTTAGGCCATATATAGAACTTATGCCCTTCTCTGTGATAACGGACCACAGTAGCCTTAAGTGGCTTATGTCACATAAGGAGCTCACTGGCCGGTTAGCTCGGTGGAGTCTACATCTGCAGTCGTACGATTTCACCATTGAACATAGGCAGGGGAAACAAAACGTAGTACCTGATACTGATATGGATGAAGTCTCAGCAGAAGTAGAAGGATTGGTCGATTTCGACTCAAGTGCTTTTCAGTCCAGTGATTATTTAGAACTTGTTTCTACAATAGAGACAAATTCTGAACGCTTGCCGGACTTAAAAGTAATTGATGGCATTGCCTATAAGCGAGTACGACCTTATGATGGTGTAGTCATGAATGAGGATTTCTCATGGAAGTTATGGGTGCCTCAAGAATTGACTAAAACCATCATAGAAAAATCACACAACTCACCGATAGCATCGCACGGAGGCATTGGTAAAACACTTCGGCGAATAAAAGAGTACTTTTACTGGCCAAATCAGAATGTTCAGGTACGCGATTTCGTGAAAAATTGTCAGGTGTGTAAAGAATCGAAGCCTGCAAATATTACTTTGAGACCTCCCATGGGAGCAGAAATAGTCAGCGAAAGGCCGTTTCAACGAATTTTTATGGATTTTCTAGGACCATATCCACGTTCCAAAAATGGAAATTGTTTTATTTTCATTGTGTTAGATCATTTAACGAAATTTGTATTGCTTAAGGCTATGCCAAAGGCTAGCACTAAAAATATAGTAAAATTTTTAATTAGTGAGGTTTTTCATAAATTCGGTACTCCTGAGACCATAGTATCCGACAACGGGAAACAATTCGTAAGTAAAGAGTTCGCAGATTTAGTATCCAATTTTGGCATTAAACACATGCGAACGGCAATATATTCACCGCAGGCAAACGCGTCGGAATGGGTGAATCAATCTATTTTGTCTGCAATACGTTCATACCTGCAGAGTGACCATTCCGATTGGGACAAACATTTGTCCGAAATAGAATATTCATTAAGGTCATCGATTCAGAATTCGATTGGCGTTACTCCGTATTTTGCGTTATTCGGTATGAATATGATCGGCCACGGGAGTTTTTATAAATTAGCTCGGAAGCTGAAAAGCTTAGAAGATCACGAGCTGGATATATCGTCAGCCGATAAACTAGCGCTTGTACGGCAGAAAATACGCGAGACTTTACACAATGTGTACCTACGTAATGAAAAAACATACAACACGCGTTGCAGGGTAGTGAAGTTTGTCCCTGGGCAGGAGGTTTATCGCAGAAACTTCCAGCAGAGCGATTTTAAGAGCGGATTTAACGCAAAACTCGCACGCAAATTTATTAAATGCCGCATTATAAAACCCATAGGAAACAGCCTTTACGAGGTAGAGGACCTTCAAGGGAAATCTCTGGGGGTATTTCACGCCAAAGATTTAAAGCAGTAGCTTTAATACCTTTGGTGGTTTTAGTCCCAGAATTTCCATCTCCTAACATTTATCACTAGTGACATCCGGTCGATTTTGTCCCAAGAGGTATGATGCGTTCCTGATGTTTGTACAGTGCTTGAGCTTACGTTTCTAAGCTGATTATATTTATAATCGTCATCGATCCATTGGTGCAACCTATGATTATCCTGGGGAACTATGCCATTAAGGACTAAAGGTTCTTAGTCACCTGGATCGATAACTTTCTTCTGAGTCCGTTATTACAGCGAGTACTGACAAAGTAGCAGGAATGTCATCATCAATGACTGCACGCAGTTCATCGATGGCTCATCGAGTCAAGACCGACGGGACCACAGGTGGTGATGGTGGTAGTTGGAAACACCTATGTAAACTTTTATTTCAAGGCAAACTTTGTTCTAACCTGGCCCTATCATTATACTTATTTTTTTTATACTCATTATGCCAAACTATACCCGAAACAGTTCAACATTACCCCAATTGATCACGCAAAAGATAATAAATAAAATGGTAAAAGGTAGTAAAGTTTAAGAAAAGGTAAAAACTTTTGAGTTTTGAACACCTTTTTGTATAATCTTTTGAACTCATATGTACAAAAAAAAAAAAAAAAAACTCGGACATAAAAACTTAATTCAGTCAATGGGTGGAGTGAATAAAAATGTAGTGTATGCTACCAAGCTCCAAGTAGTAGCACTAGCTTTGTCTTTTCAGCACTAGCTAAAGCTACTACTGAAAGCTAGAAAGAGTGTGAATAAGTCTTTGCTAGTGCTACATAGCTAGTGCTGAAAAGCGGTAGCATAAGCTGGAAAATTTAACAGCTGGTAGAAATCATTGATGAGTTGCCACTTTTCTGCTTTTATATCCCGGCGTAATGTTTTAGGAATTTTAATTTGTGAAGCATACGTATACTCTACACAACCAAAATACAGAGAAATGAACTTGCTTAATCTTTGCAAATAAGCAACACCTAAAACCCATAGTTTATATTTACTCTGTAAATCTTGAAAATCACATTGTATGAAGAATAAAAAAACTATAAAGCACAAAAATTATAAAGTATAAAAGAGATAAATCCAATTAAATATGTTCGGAGGGGGATATTATAAAAATATTAATATGATGTTTAACTCGAAACTTTAGTTGGAAATAAATTTTCCCAATCAGCGAACGAGTTTTTCCTTTACAATAATTATTTCAAGTTCAACCAAACAGTCCGTTCAGAATTGATGGGAAAAAGTTGCAATTGCAAAAATTTGCAATATCAAATGCACAAGATTGTGAATACGGCTAATACATAACTAAAATGCAAAATAACGTAACATCAATTTTCATACGCTTACAGGAAAAGCAATAAACTGTACAAAATTATCTATGATATACATATACATATGAAATGGCTTTTCTTAGAACTCGTTAAAAAAAAGTATTAGAAACAATTAAAAAATGGGTGGCACGAAATAAGCCCCAATGAAATAAGCCCCAAATCGAAAAATGAAATAAGCCCCAAAAAATTTTCAAATTTTTTGTTTGGGGTTTATTTCATTTTTTTTGGTGCTTATTTCATTTTTTAAAAATTTGGGGCTTATTTCATAAAATTTTTTGGGGCTTATTTCATTTTATTTCATATCCGTAAAATGTGTATATCTAAACACATTTTGAGGAAAATTGCATGTTATTTTCAAGTTGCAACTGTGTGTGTGTGTGTGCAGAAAATACTTTGAACGCGAAGCCTGTGTTCAATATACCATAGAGGATAAAATCCTTGCGTCCGGCCATAGGCCGGTTATTCAGAGAATGTTTTGAATGCGAAATCTGTGTTCGATATACCATAGAGGATAAATTTCTTGCGCCCGGCCGTAGGCCAGTTATGCAGCGAATGCTTGGAACGCGAAGCCGGTGTTCGATATACCATAGAGGATAAATTCCTTGCGCCCGGCCGTAGGCCGGTTATGCGGAGAATACTTTGAACGCGAAGCCGGTGTTCGATATACCATAGAGGATAAAGTCCTTGCGCCCGGCCATAGGCCGGTTATGCAGAGAATGCTTGGAACGCGAAGCCTGTTTTCGATATACCATAGAGGATAAATTCCTTGCGCCCGGCCGTAGGCCGGTTATGCAGAGAATACTTGGAACGCGAAGCCGGTGTTCGATATACCATAGAGGATAAATTCCTTGCGCCCGGCCGTAGGCCGGTTATGCAGAAAATACTTTGAACGAGAAGCCTGTGTTCGATATACCATAGAGGATAAATGTCTTGCGCCCGGCCGTAGGCCGGTTATGCGGAGAATACTTTGAACGCGAAGCCGGTGTTCGATATACCATAGAGGATAAATTCCTTGCGCCCGGCCGTAGGCCGGTTATGCAGAAAATACTTTGAACGCGAAGCCGGTGTTCGATATACCATAGAGGATAAATTCCTTGCGCATGGCCGTAGGCCGGTTATGCAGAGAATGCTTGGAACGCGAAGCCGGTGTTCGATATACCATAGAGGATAAATTCCTTGCGCCCGGCCGTAGGCCGGTTATGCAGAAAATACTTTGAACGCGAAGCCGGTGTTCGATATACCATAGAGGATAAATTCCTTGCTCATGGCCGTAGGCCGGTTATGCAGAGAATGCTTGGAACGCGAAGCCGGTGTTCGATATAATTTAGAGGATAAAATTCTTGCATTGATTTCTTCTGATGATTTCTTCTTAAGCTTACTTCATAAAGTTAACAAATTTCTTTGGGGCTTATTTCATTTTTTTTGGGGTTTATTTCATAAAATTTTTTGGGACTTATTTCATTTTTCGATTTGGGGCTTATTTCATTGGTAGTGGTGCCTAAAAAATGTTGGGTTTTAATAGCGGAGTAAAGGGAAAATTGACACCTTTAATAATAGGAACTTTGCAAAAATGCATAATATGTACATGTAGGATAGAATTATCTTGGGCGTTTTAGTACTTTTTATATTATTTAGCTACCTTTTTATTCACGCGGCCCAATGCTTAGTCGACAGAATTCAAAATTGATTTTATTTTATTTTTTTTTACAATTTCCATAATGCGGATGGTTTGTTTGGGTGGAGAACTTGTATGACAACCACTCAGTATTTTGAGTGATTCTCATGCAAGGTTTCTACTCGTGGTATCTGTCTGTACCCTGGAAACAATATATAAATAAATGCAAGTTCGGATAACTGGAAAATAACTTAATTTCATTTTTATTTTGTTTATGGCCTCATTACAGTCCATTCTCGATTTTTTTATATCTACATTTTCTTTTTAGTTAAAAAAGAAGTCGGTTAATTTTAACTTGTGTTTTCTTTGTAGAAATTATAAACTTAATTAGATATTTTCCAGCTAACTAAACAAACGCAATTCGAATTCATATTGCTGACCTTTGTCATACGAGATGAATGGCATAGAATTTTGGCCACTGAGCATACGTATGAATAATGTCCCCTTTTCAAATTCCTCAAAAGCCTTAATCATTTTTACACTTAGTGAATGATGACTTCATTGCAATTTTTATGCAATAGTGAGTTCAATAATGTCGATTACCATGATAAATTATACTAGATGTGCAAGGCCGAACAGAGGGTCAAATGAAGTTTCTTTTAGCAACTGTGATCACCACAACACGTATATTTTTATACTTAGTTATTTTCGATACATGTATATATTTTATAAATCCTGTGTGAAGCCCACTCAGTTGGAATGAGTGTTTCCCCGTACAGAATATTTATTCAAGTTATTTATAAGTATTATGGAAACAGCAACATACATAAATACAATATGTCAAAAGAAAATATAGTAGCCTATATACATATATCATATTTTTTTTTTCTTCTTTGTTGCGGTGAAGCAATCACAAACCCTGCTCAATTGGCACACATGGTCTAATAGAATGAGTAGTTTCATATAAATACAAATACCGAGAAAGATAAACATTGTTTTTTTGAATTTACTGGTGGGGGAATAAACCTATAGTGACCGCTTTATTTACAATTCACGAGTTAAGATTTGTCAAAGGTCATGGCAGTAATAAATGGTATAAGTATAAGTGGTCTAAGGCTATACTTTCCGTTCCCAGAACAGTTAAAATTTAACTAAAACTTTTTCACTCACACGAGATCGTTGGTAGCGAAAATATCACAAAGCTAAATAAATTACTATTAATAATTTTATAAAAAAAAGGGGGTCGCTTATCCTAGTTCGACTGTGAATATTAATAATAATATATATAGATATAGAAACTCACGGTGATACGCGTGGCAAAGAATCCTTCGGGTCAAGGCATAAGTCATTTTGAAAACACTACCTGGAAATTATAAAATAGCTCTGAGTTTAGCAATTAAAATAAATAACTCATACACTTACCGGTAGATGTATTCCAATAAAACCTCCAGTGACACAGAAGGGGGGCCCAATTGTCCACTAATAGACCACTGCCCTATAGAAACCATAAAACACCACAATAGTTAGATAAAATAAAATTTCCGGTTTGGAATTCATTTGTTTCAATACTTACCAGCTCCCAGAGGGGGACCAATAACCGGCGTCAGGTGGTTGACGTAGGGGTGTAGCATGAAAGAAAAAAAAATTTTCAATATTATAATTTTGCAAAATAAAATAAAAGTACCTAAGCAAAATGATTTGATTCAACTCATCGAGAATTTTCACAAAATGCATCCAAACTCCTTCAAAAGTACAATTTTAGCAAATTTAAAAAATTGAAAAACCAACATCAATCTTTTCTTACTTTATATTAATGTATTTATGAAATTGAAGCAAATTTCCAAATAAACAGCTTTAGTCATTTCGGCATTTCGCCTAAAACTGCAGTTTTTCTTAACGGAATGCTCCTATAATTTCCATCAAAATCTTTATCTTAAAATTTCCTGCCATACTGAATTAACAGAATATAAAAATTTTGCCTCGTTCAATTTTTATATAAGAAAAGGAAAAATAATTTAAGTTTGTATTTGAAAATTTGAATTTGTGATGCTCTGAATAAAAAACCATCGAACAAAATGGCAATATTTTTTTTTGAGAAACATTTAGGAAATTTAACAAGCTTTCTAATGCATGTAATCAGGTGCGAAACCGTTAAGAACTGCTTAAGTTAGAGGCAAATTACTAAAGAAAGACTTTTTAATTTTTTGGAAAAACGGCATTTGAGAGACCACTTCCCGTTCATGAATATATTAGTGTTACACACCAAAATTCTTGGTTTTTAGATTAGATTAAGAAAATCGATGTTCATGAAGGAATTTCGAAAAAAATATAAAAACTGAGACGGTCTAATATATGTACATATGTACATACACATTAGGGATGAAAATCGGGACTGGATTTGTGAATCCCGGTATTCGGGATTTCAAAAATTCCAATCGCGGGATCCCGGGAGTTTTTCGGGATAAAATGCATATAAATTAGTTAACCCACAACAAATATATAAAAATTTTCAAAACATCAATTCTTGAGTACATTTATTCGAATAAAATATATACAGTCGAATTCGGCTAAGCAAAATTGTCGAATTACTAGCACTTTGTTCCGCTTATGCGAGTTTTTCTATAAAAAGGAGTTTTTATAGGTGAAAAACGTTTCAGTTAAATGAACAAACTCACTTCACAATTGCTCTGTAAAACGAAAATATAGCATTAGAAGTAAAACATTTGTGATGTGTCTTTGTAAGGCAGTTTGTTGCATTTTTCTCTTTCTACAGTAAATTGTATATGTCTATTATATTCATTCAAGTTGACGAACCATTAAGGGCATTGAATGAATATAATACATATACAATTTACTGTACTAACTAACGGATATGAGCGATGTGAATATCACTCTAAACTTTTTTAAAATACCTTTATACTGGTATACAAATTTTTTAAAACAATTTACCCATTGCGAGTGAAATTCAATTTTAAAATTTTTTTTATCTGACTTTTCACTTTTACAGAGAACTTACCATGCTTTTATTTGGTGTATACTTGAAAGCTGTCACCGATGAAATACGTAAGTTATGCTTCATTAATGATGACTTTAAGAATTAAATGAGTTATTTAGAGCATTTTGAAATGATACCTATGTCGTTTATATTCGTTCTATATTGTAGAACTTATGATCAATAATATATTAAAGTTTTGAACCCCGAAACTGCGGAATCAAGAGAGAGCGCCGAAAAAATTACACCAAAATTTGTAGGTAAAAAAGGCCTATTACCCTGTGAGTTTTTTTTAAAACTTTAACAATGTTGGTATTTTTGACTCAAGTCAATATTCCACATAACAATAAAGCTAATAAAAATTCTTTATGCATATACAATATATAATAACATTTAAATTTTGTTATTTTCTTTTTTATTTTACAATCAAAAATATTTCTAATCATTAATTTGCTTTACAAATTTTGTTATATTGTCAACACTGTTTTGGTTTTGTGGCCATCAGAAATAGAAATTAGTTTAATTCGACCACGCGACAGTGATGGATTTTGAGTTTTTTGTTTTGGGCCAAATTGACAATTTAAAAGGTCCAAAATAGCGTCCAGAGGGCCAACAAAACTTTTCTGGAATTTATTTGATAACAAACTTTTTATTTAAATAAACACAATAGTAATACTAATACAGTATATGTGTTTTATCTATATATGTATATAAAATACAAAAAATGTTTGTACCCATGTTCGCTATAGACTCGGAAACTATCCAACCGATTTGACCCAAACTGGTGTCATTCAAAAGGGAATTTATAGAGGATGGTTTTAGGCTTTTAATATTTCAAGTGGGCGTAGCCCCTCCCACATAAATTGAATAACATCATATATCTTGACTATTGTGATAGCAAGAGTTTTGAAACATTGCAATAGTTCATATGTTACTAATGTGAGTAATCAGGACAAAAATGGGCGTTATCGGACAAGTGGGCGTGGCAGCTCCCATATAACCCAAAAATTGAAATCGCCATATTTTGGGCATTTTTTGACCTACGCCGATGATATTTGGTACATATGGTATTGCCATAATTTGGAATACGTACCGGGAGAAAAGTGGATGGGACCACGCTCCTTTTTATTAAAATTAAAAATCGTAATATAGTCTTAACTACTGGACCGATCGTCACAATAGGATATATAAATACTTTTAATTTTATTTTATAACGAGGGGGGTAGCGAAGTACACCGGGATCAGCTAGTTTTAAATAAATTTAAACAAATACCATTACTCAAAAGCAACACGGAATTTTATTTTTCAATACAAATATTATTCATCAAGAATTTTTTACCGTTAGACAGTATAATTAGTTGTTTTTGTGTTTACTTGATATTGGTGATAGCCAAGGCGATCGCACTAATAAAACAAGTACAAGATGTAACAAAAACCACAAGAATTTTGTTTTTGAAAATCATTGTACAATGTCAAACTCAAGAAGCAAATAGTGTATTTTGACATGCGACAATAATGAAAATGCAATAAAAAGTTAACAGCAGTATTTACAAGTTTACCTGCAATGAAAACGCCTTGGGTACTACCGCAAGACAAGTTTGCAAATAAAAGTAAGGAGTTTTTTCTTGACAAACAAAACAATGTTGCAAACAAAAATAGGGTTCTAAACAGGGAGAAAATTACATTGAAAATGTACCGAACGCTTTCAGTACATTTCAAGCTCTTCGAACGTTTTGAAGCAGTTATAGCCCGTTCTGCGTGACGCGAAATTAAGTAATTTCCTGATTTCGGCCGAAATCAAGTTGAAATTATGTTATTTTGCATGCGTTTTGACAATTCCCAAATTAGGTAATTTTACTTAATTTCGCCGAGACCAACTTGAAATTACAATAATCAACCCTGTTTTTGTGATAAAGTCCCATTTTGTTCCAACAATGCTCTAATGTACAACTATGTTTACCGAGAAAAAAATGACGATTGGTTAAAAAATATATTGAATTAAAACTGAAATTTTTAATTAGTTGTTTGTTTTTTGAAATTTAATAGTGTATACATACATATGTATATATTACAATGGCAAAGTAAGTACATGCATAAATACCTACGCATAATATTATCAGCTGTTCTTGAAATTAACTCATGTGCCAAATGTACCAGCATGAACACCTTAGATTTCGTTCGTAATTTCAATTTGAAATTACTTAATTTCGCGTCACGCTGAACGGGCTATTAGTTGAATAATGAGCTGAAAGGGCCAAAATAGATTAGAAAGTACCACAGGGCCATCAAACATTTAAAAGTGCCACAAATGGCCCAATTGTGCCACATTTTCCATCACTGCTACACGTTTTACAGAGCAATTGTGAAGTGAGTTTGTTCATTTAACTGAAACGTTTTTCACCTATAAAAACTCCTTTTTATAGAAAAACTCGCATAAGCGGAACAAAGTGCTAGTAATTCGACAATTTTGCTTAGCCGAATTCGACTGTATATATTTTATTCGAATAAATGTACTCAAGAATTGATGTTTTGAAAATTTTTATATATTTGTTGTGGGTTAACTAATTTATATGCATTTTATCCCGAAAAACTCCCGGGATCCCGCGATTGGAATTTTTGAAATCCCGAATCCCGGGATTCACAAATCCAGTCCCGATTTTCATCCCTAATGTGTATGTACATATGTACATATATTAGACCGTCTCAGTTTTTATATTTTTTTCGAAATTCCTTCATGAACATCGATTTTCTTAATCTAATCTAAAAACCAAGAATTTTGGTGTGTAACACTAATATATTCATGAACGGGAAGTGGTCTCTCAAATGCCGTTTTTCCAAAAAATTAAAAAGTCTTTCTTTAGTAATTTGCCTCTAACTTAAGCAGTTCTTAACGGTTTTGCACCTGATTACATGCATTAGAAAGCTTGTTAAATTTCCTAAATGTTTCTCAAAAAAAACATTGCCATTTTGTTCGATGGTTTTTTATTCAGAGCATTACAAATTCCAATTTTCAAATACAAACTTAAATTATTTTTCCTTTTCTTATATAAAAATTGAACGAGGCAAAATTTTTATATTCTGTTAATTCAGTATGGCAGGAAATTTTAAGATAAAGATTTTGATGGAAATTACAGGAGCATTCCGTTAAGAAAAACTGCAGTTTTAGGCGAAATGCCGAAATGACTAAAGCTGTTTATTTGGAAATTTGCTTCAATTTCATAAATACATTAATATAAAGTAAGAAAAGATTGATGTTGGTTTTTCAATTTTTTAAATTTGCTAAAATTGTACTTTTGAAGGAGTTTGGATGCATTTTGTGAAAATTCTCGATGGGTTGAATCAAATCATTTTGCTTACTGTTTTCAATCACTAGTGTGTTGTTGTCTTTTGTTTTTTAAGTATTTAAATGCCCAATGTATGTTAACCCCTAAAGTATGCTATTGATTTTGATTTCAGTAACACACAGTATTGGGGCTGTACACATATTACGTAACGCTGTTTTCAGAGATTTTTTCACAAATTTGCCGTAAACGAACACACTTAATACAAAATTAGGAATTTTTGTGAATTCTACATCATTGTTTTGTTAAGAATAGTCTGGCAGCCTTACTGACACCCTGTAAAAGGTGTATTTACACCAGGGGTGATCAAGATATCGGCGAGAAGAAAACAACATTTTAGCAAACCGGAAATAGTGAGGTACAAGACATCGCTTCAACTATTTTCCCGGAGGTTTTCTGAGAAAAATTGTATATTTATCAACATTTTTTTTCCAAAAAAAAAAAAAAAATCAGAAAAAAACATTTTTAGTAATTTGAAAATAAATCATAAAGTAGGAGTGCGAATATGACACTACGCGCAATCGAATGAGGTTAAAAATATGCATCGATTGTGGGTTCAACTATTTTCCCGAAGGTTTTCTGAGAAAAGTTGTATATTTATCAACATTTTTTTTACAAAAAAAAAAATAAGAAAAAAAACATTTTTAGTAATTTGAAAATAAATCATAAAGTAGGAGTGCGCATATGACACTACACGCAATCGAATGAGGTTGAAAATATGCATCGATTGTGGGTTCAACTATTATCCCGGAGATTTTCTGAGAAAAGTTGTATATTTATCAACATTTAAAAAAAAAAAAAAAAATCAGAAAAAAAACATTTTTAGTAATTTGCAAATAACTCATAAAGTAGAAGGAGTGCGCATATTAGACTACACGCAATCGAATGAGGTTGAAAATATGCATCGATTGTGGGTTCAACTATTTTCCCGGAGGTTTTCTGAGAAAAGTTATAAAATCGGAAAATTATTTTTTGGTCAGTAACTTTGGGCAGCACTGTTCAATATTTTATCGAACAAAGTTTTTTCTGAGTTAAAATATTAACTTGGCAGCACTTGTAAGCAAAACTTTAGGCCTTATCACGAGTGTCTTATCATGGTCTAATAATCAGGTCTGCGCAAGAAGGAATATGGTTTTTTGTAGGGTTGTGTTTTGACCGTTAAATAATCTGCAAAAATATGGTAAGTTAATTCGGTCTTGTCAAAAGTTGTTTACATTTTTGGCCGCCATCATGAATTTTTTTTTTTACGTTATGCTTTTTGTTTTTGCATAACCAATAAATACATACAAAACAACTTTTGTTTTGTTTTGTATACAGCTTTGTTTTGACAATTTTGAATGAATTTTACACAAACAAAATGCATGTCGTTTTTTGTTGTTGCGTTGATACGCGCACCTTATTATTCCACCATGTGTCTTATACTATGTTCACACGAGAAGATGAAGCACTTGCTTCGCTCTCTGAAGCATGTTTATGAATCTAGCTGTTCACACGACTCATGTACTTGCTTCGATTTGATAGTTCTCTTTTTAATAACAAATAAAATCTAAAATAGACAAAAAAAATAAGTTAAAATTATTACGCATTTTTAAAAATGCACAAACATATTTTTAGCTTTCATTGTTGTTTTATCTTTATAGTTTTAATTAAATTTTTCACTTTTAATTAAAGTTTTTGTTGTGTTTTTGGCATCTAGTTCAGATAAACTTCCGATAAATTACGATAAAATTTAGAGAAGACAGCAATTTTTCATGCTTCGCAAGTAGATTCAATATGAATCTACATGCTTCGCTCTCAAAATTTTGTATGGCGAAGCATGTTGCTTCGCTCATGATTGGGGTGTGAAGCATGAATAGAGAGCGAAGCATGTTCCGTGTGAACGTAGTATTAGTCGTAATAGAACTTTAACGACTCCCATGTAAAACATATAGCGAACGTTGCAACATTTTACAGATTTCTTCACGACTACGACACTCGTCATAAGGCCTTTTATCTATACACGCGCTTGATATTGTTAAACAATTATTTATTCATTTTAATATTTTTTGCAAAAGTTAAAGAATATTAAATTCAGACATTGTTGAAGAAATGTCACAATTGCAATGCTCCTATTGCTATCTGGATGTAGAAGATGACCATTATCTACATTGTGGAAACTGTGGTGGGGACGTGCATATTAAATTTCTAAAACATTCCAGCACGTCAGGAGATTTGATGAGAGATGTTTTCTTTGATTTTACATGTGCTAAATGCATGCGACTCAAATTTGGTGTACCGTCCACATCTAAAGTCAACGAATGCCATGGTTTATAATAATAACTATGGCTTTGTATAATCTATCAATTAAATCAAAGGGCTTAAGTCGTCATGGATATTTTCATTGGAGAACACATATAGTGAATTTCATTGATAAAAATTGGGACTTTCACTTCGATCCCTCCATGTAAGTTGCTATTTTGCTTAATTGAAGATACATAAATACTTCTTAACTTTACATGTGTATTTTGATAGCAAACAACACAATAAATGGACAGGCTCGATTTTAGGGGCATTATCTCATAACAATCCAAAATATTTCAAATCTGGTCAGGAACTATTTGAAGAAACTGGATGGCGGAAATTAACACATGACAATAAAATGCCTAAACATACATATATTTAATTTATGTATGTATGTATGCTTATTTTCATTAAAAGCATTTGAAATTACAAAAATACAATATAATATAATAATAATAGCCCATTCAGGGTAATTTCAAGTCGAAATTAAGAACGAAATTTTAAGTGTATATACTATAACTAAATGACACTTCAGTTGTTTTCGCAGACAGCTGTTAATTTTTTTCATTAAATTAATTTACGTTTTTGTTTTAATAAAACTTTTCTAAAAAAGAAAATGGATAGAAAGAAAAAACAATTAGCTTTAATTAAGTATCAATTAATAATCAAATGGCATATAATAAATTAATGCTGCAGAAATTGAAAAAAGATAAAAATATTAGAATAAATAGAATATGCTCTGCAATGAAAAATCAGCTTCAATTGTCTTTAGTCCTACAAAGCAACAGAACATATTATTAATTTTTAAGTACTTAACTCCATTATTATCGTGCCAAAGTATTATTATATGTACATACTTCCATCAATAGCCTAGGGAGAGCTGCTTTTGGAAAAAATATGTCCCTAATTTTAATTACGAAACATTTAAAAACACGTTCAGAATGACGCGGAAATCGTTTGGGATTCTTTGTGGAATTTTGAAATTTCTAGCAAAAGAAGACAACAACTTCCAAAAATGCATACCCTTGCCAAAACGTATAGCAATAGCACTGGTTGCACTGAAATCGTCATCTGAATACTTAACCATTAGCCAACTATTCAGTGTAGGAAAGTCGACGGTATGGCTGACTTCCAAAACGTTCGTACACAAAGTTTGTATACAGTATTGCTACTGTATTTAAATCACATATGTACATATGCAAAGTGCCGAAACAATGCACCAACTATAAAACCGAAGCCTTGTTTGCTTTCTTACTGCGTTAAAAATACTCGGCGGCGGCGTTTTGAAATGGTATGCATTGTATAAGTATTGTACTGCGGCGTTATGAAATGTGATGCTTTGTTCAAACACAAAGCAATTGACGTTTTGGAAGTCAGCCTATGTGTTATTGTAATAGATTTTTGTGATGCAGTTTGGCGAGGGATGTTTTTAAAGTATATGTCGACAAATTTGTTTACAAATGAAATAATTAATGCTTCAGTGGTGAGATTCAGTAACTTTTATTACGATAATCGGTTAAAATTAATATAACAAAAATTTTTCGAATTTGGTATTCAGTAACACTTTTAACGATATTCGCTATCGGTATGTTAACGACAATAATTTTTCGGTTGTTATGAAATAAATAAAAGTCAGTAAGTAGTTCAATCGTTGCACGTTCGTTATGCCAAGACCAAAATTAAACTTTTAAAACAATAAACAAAAACACAGAATCTTGTATGCAAAAATAATATCACTATTATTTAAACCTGCAATTTAACTTTCATATCTCTAAATTTCATAAAATTTAACATTAATTTTTTTAAATTCTAAAAAATTTTTGGGAAAAATTTCAAGAAATAAATTTATTTATTTGTTTTTTATTTAGGGGCTGTACACATATTACGTAACGCTGTTTTCAGATATTTTATACCCACCCCATTTCCGCTTTTTAATAATTTTTCTGTTCCAAATTTCCAATCCGTAACAAATCTTTAACCCCCCCCCCCCCAATTTAACAATTATGAAATTGTTAAAAGTTACTGAATCGCACTACAGTTTACGGTTTTAAGAGTTGGGATTTCCACAGTGCTTTGGTGTCTTAAGCAAATATAAGTGTACATATATTTCTAATTTTAAGATTGAAATACCTATACAAATTCATTCGCAGATGGTTGTCACATAGAAGTAGAGGTGTCAAAATATCGATAGTACTATCGATAGTATCGATATTTATTTTTTTTGAGACTCGATTTTTTTTTTTTTTTGCCAAGATTTTATATTTGAAAACAATCGATATTTTTAGAAACTATCGATACTATCGGCAATTGTAACAGACGTACAAAATTAAAAGAAAAAAATGTTGATATGTTGCTTTTTATTAACAAAAATTCCTGGATCACTGATGATAATCTAGGCGCACGGTAGTGCGCCAGGCCAAGTTGGGCCACACAGTGTGTATATTTACACGAAACAGTTCGAGCTGTTTTTACCCCCCTCATAACTTTGCTCCTCTTGATCATAATATAATGAAACTTGAAACATAAGTTCTCCCCACAGAGGTGACCTCACAGGTCAGAAGCTTCCCGAGATATTAAGGTGTGAAAAGTCCATATTTTAGTACATACTCACTGACTCATCAATATTATTGGGCACTTCCAGTATAGCTAGAAAGCTGAAATTTGGTACACAGGTAGGTCTTGGCGAGAAAATAACCAGAAAAATCTGAAAACGGGCACTTTCCTTCCAGGGGGGACCTGAGTGCCCCTTCTTTATATGGGGCACTTCTAGTATATCTAGAAAGCTGAAATTCGGTACACAGGTAGGTCTTGGTGAGAAAATAAGCAGAAAAATCTGAAAACGGGCACTTTTCATCTGGGGGGACAATCATTCCCCTTCTTTGTATGGGGCACTTCTAGTAGAGATAGAAAGCTGAAATTTGGTACACAGGTATGTCCTGCAGAGAAATTAACAAAAATAAGTTTTAAACGGGCACTTTTTACCTGGGGGGACTTGGGTGCCTTTATTTGTATGGGGCCTTTCCAGTATAGCTAGAAAGCTGAAATTTGAAATATTTATACGAAAACAACTTAGAAAAAAGAAGTGAGATCCACACAAAAACATAAATGTGAAAATAAGGCCAAGTTCGTATCCAAAAAGTTTCGGCCGTAAAAAGTACTGAGATCAAAATAAGGACCAAGTTCTTGATAGGTACAATTCCATCTCATTTCTAGGCAACCTGTAAGCTTGGCAAAAATTGTTTGCCTTTCTAATATGGAAAGAATTCTTTGAAAAATTTTGCCAAGCTTACAGGTTGCCTAGAAATGAGATGGAATTGTACCTATCAATTGGTATAGCTACCAACAAAATATATACTTATCTAGATATTGCTAACCCGCAACAAATAAATAAAATTTTATATATATTTTAATTATATATACATACATATGTACATATATCATAATTTTAATTTTCTTATTTATTGAATTAAGAATTAAAGTTCCATATTGTTTTATTTTGTTTAAACTATATCTTTTATTTAGAATATGTACATACATATGTATATAAAAACATTATAGGTATGTATGTATGTATGTATTACTTAGATGAAATAAAAATATACTCTGACAAAAACCACTGCGATACTATCGCGATAGTATCGTTGATATATCGATAGTTTGTTTAAGTTTTGATATTTTAGAATCGATATATCGACATACTTTTTTAAACTATCGAAAATTATCGATGGTGCTACTATCGTTTTACATAGAAGTACACCCTCCTGCGGAGGAAGCCTCTGACTATTATAATTATAAGGGATGGTACTCTACTGTTTTATTGGCAGTAGTAGATTCCAGGTAAGAGTGCGCCCATTATTTGATGAACAATTGAGTAGTATTTAAAATTGCCCTGTTTTTTAAGATACAAATTTATTTACATCAATGTTGGTAGTCCTGGCCGATGTAATGATTCTTCAATTTTTGAAAATTCGAGTTTAAAACGAAAGTTGTCAGAAGGTGCTTTAAGGCAACAATTTCAAAATATAAATGGGCAAAACATTTCCCCTTTCTTAATTGGGGACTCTGCATTTAGACTCTCTGAATATATGATGAAGCATTACCCATTCAGCACTGCCTCATCAGAAGCCCAGAAAAACTTTAATTACAACCTATCAAAGTATCGTAGAGTTGTAGAGAATGCTTTTGGTCATTTAAAATCAAGATTTAGGAGAATTGGCCAGGGGATAGGTAACAACATTAATAACGCTAGCAAAATTATGAAAGCGTGTTGTATCATACACAATTTCTTAATAGAAGAAAATGGTTAGAAGCGCAAAAACTTTTTGAAAATAATGCGAGGCCTCAGACAGTAGACACCGAATGTTATGATAATGACTATCTTGGCAAAACTATAAGGCGCTGTGTTTAAGTTAGATTTGATACATTTAATGTTTTATTTATAATAATTGGCAATTCGTTAGGATTTGTATCACTCCGTTTTTCTTCACCCTTGTGTGGGAGTTTTTACACAGATTCTAACGAATAAATACCTAACGGTCTTAAGCATTGCACTCGCTACTTTGCTTCGTCCAATTTAATTTATATATTTATTATTACATGCTGTAATTTTGATCGCGGCTAGTGTTACACACAAATTATTTAAACCTTCCGAATAATTAATTCAACGAGTTTCACTCAAAGGAAAATAAAAATTATCTACAATTTATATATATAAAGGTAATATATAAATAAACTTGAGCTTGTCTCATTATTCAAAATTAACAAAACCAATTGTTTTATTTATTTCGTTTTCACGCAAACATTTTGGTCCTTCGAGCCGGATTTTCGCCGCAAAGCATATATATACAGATATACAAAGGATCACCTTTAATAGAATTTCTTTTTTTTATTTAAAAGGATCGCCATCTTTATCAACACCAAAATATATCCACATACGTATATCATCATCATATTGTTTGGATTTTAATTAAATAAAAGGTGCGTAATTGTATATATATTATATAAAGTGCGTGATTTTTATTGTGGAAAATAAATTAAATTAAAAACAATTTGGTTAAAAAATATTACCGATTATTGTGTATATAAGAAAAAATACACACATACATAGTTAATTTATCGGAAGTGTTTCGATCGCTTTACAATTCTTCTGACATTTGCTTTATAAAATATTCTTGCTACGCAAAAAATCTTACCGTGCGTTTGTTTACGTGGACGGACGGAATTTTAATAAAATTTAATATATATTCCATAAAAATTTGAATTAAAGTGTCGTCTTTATTAAATAAAAGTAATTGATTTATAAATAAATTTATTCAGTGTTTTAATTAGTGTTTGGTGTTTTTGTATATACATACATACTTATACAAATTATATAGTTGTGCAAAACATTAAACATTTTATTACACACATACATACGTGTTTATCGGTTTTCTTGTACTACAAGTTTAACCCTATTACCCACCGGTCAGTTTGACTGCAACTTTACTTGTTGAAGAAAATATTATTGTTTTTTCTTTAAATATACTTTATATTTAATTTAAATTTTGATTTAATTAATTATAATATATACGCATTGAAATGGCTAATAAGATTTATACCCACTTATTGACGTGTAAAACAAAAGTTGCGCCTATCAAATCTATTTCCATACCTCGGCTAGAACTTTGTGGTGCTGTTTTGGCAGCAGATCTGTTGAAAGCCGTAGTAAGTGAGGTAGATGTGCCAATTCGTAAAATTTATTGCTGGACTGATTCTACGATCGTCCTTTCCTGGCTCAAAAAAGAGGCCAATTCTTGGGCCACATTTGTTGCAAACAGAGTTTGTAAAATCCAGGAAATTGTCGGCAGTCATAATTGGCATCATGTAAAATCAGAGGATAATCCTGCTGATTTGGGAAGTCGTGGTGTTTTACCGTCTGATCTGGCGCGTTCTGATTTGTGGTGGCATGGCCCACATTGGCTTCAGAAACCTGAGTCTTTTTGGAATCTTCAAAGTCTTGCTTTACTTAGTACTGACCTTGAAGCTCGTGCTGTTAAGTCTCACGCCTCATTTTATGCAAATTATGAAGATGTTTTAGGTTCATTATTAGCTCAAAAGACAGTCTTCGGGTGGCTTATTACGGGCCCTGTAGAGCAATCTTCGTTGCATGTTTATTCTACCAGGGTTGAGTTTTCTGAAGAAGATACTTTGAATCGCAATCTACTTCGATTTTGGGAGCTAGAGGAAACACCACAACGAAAAATAATGTCTACATTTGATTTGATTTGTGAGGATAATTTTAAAAATACTACTCGTCGAGGAGCTGATGGAAGATATATAGTGACCCTTCCTTTTAAAACGGAATTTCCAGATAAAATTTCTTTAGGATTGTCTAGAAATAATGTGATGTCGCAGTTCTTGAGGAATGAATCATCGCTTTTACGAAAACCTTTGGTAAAACAGATGTATGATGACGTGGTGAAGGAATACTCGTTGTTAAATCACATGAAGCCTGTAGATAAGAATTTCGTTTCTAAGATGTCGTGTTATTTACCTCATCATCCGATAATAAAAATGGATAGAAAAACTACAAAACTAAGGGTCGTATTTAACGCGTCTAATAAAACTTCTACCGGCAATAGTCTCAACGATTGCCTGTATGTTGGACCTTCACTACAGGCCGATTTAGTTCTTCTTGTATTACGTTGGTGACTTTTCAGATATGTATTTAATTGTGATATTACGCAAATGTATCGGCAGATTAGATTGGATCAATCCCATACTCCATTTCAGCGTATATTGTTTCGCGATTCTCCTACGGAAGAAATTAGGGAGTTTGAGTTACTGACAGTAACTTTTGGGGTCAATTGTGCTCCGTATCTTGCCATTCGGACATTATTGCAGTTGGCTGACGATTGTGAACGTGAGTTTCCTGTCGCATCACATATCCTACGGAAATGTATGTACGTTGACGACGTTTTGACTGGATCTCATGATGTCACCACTGCGTTGAACGCTCGTGATCAACTTATAGCGTCGTTGTTGTCAGCGGGCTTTGAACTTCGAAAATGGACTTCGAATGAAAAGGCTATATTGGCTGATCTTCCTACCACTCATTTGATTGATGAGAAACTGTTAACCTTTGTAGAGTCAAGCAGTTCTAAAACACTGGGTCTTCAATGGAATGCTCATTTGGATGCATTTTATTTTAAAGTAGATCCTATTATTGCGCGGCCTAGCTACACTAAACGAGAAATTTTGTCTATCATAGCGAAGCTGTTTGATCCAGTTGGTTGGTTGGGTCCTGTAATAATTGTTGCAAAAATGATAATGCAAATGGTTTGGCAAGATAATATAGATTGGGATGATTCGCTTAAACCTTCTACGAAGGCTGAATGGGAAAAATTTGTTTCTTCATACCATGAAGTAAACAATATTAGTATTCCTAGATGGGTTCAATATGAACCTGAATCATCTGTTGAGCTTCATGCTTTTTCTGATGCCTCGGAAAAGGCATACGCGGGGGTGATATATATACGCATTGAAATGGCTAAAAAGATTTATACCCACTTATTGACGTGTAAAACAAAAGTTGCGCCTATCAAATCTATTTCCATACCTCGGCTAGAACTTTGTGGTGCTGTTTTGGCAGCAGATCTGTTGAAAGCCGTAGTAAGTGAGGTAGATGTGCCAATTCGTAAAATTTATTGCTGGACTGATTCTACGATCGTACTTTCCTGGCTCAAAAAAGAGGCCAATTCTTGGGCCACATTTGTTGCAAACAGAGTTTGTAAAATCCAGGAAATTATCGGCAGTCATAATTGGCATCATGTAAAATCAGAGGATAATCCTGCTGATTTGGGAAGTCGTGGTGTTTTACCGTCTGATCTGGCGCGTTCTGATTTGTGGTGGCATGGCCCACATTGGCTTCAGAAACCTGAGTCTTTTTGGAATCTTCAAAGTCTTGCTTTACTTAGTACTGACCTTGAAGCTCGTGCTGTTAAGTCTCACGCCTCATTTTATGCAAATTATGAAGATGTTTTAGACAGATTTTCATCGCTTGATCGCGCTCTACGAGTAATTGCTTACATTTTCAGATTTTATAAAAATACACATACAGTCCACAAAAGTTGTCATTCATATTCATCATATACCTTGTCGGATGTGGAGATAAAAGAAGTCAAAACACGTTTAGCCATTGTGGCTCAACAAGTTCATTTTGCTGATGAATATGAGTGTCTTATAGAGAAAAGGAATCTTTCTTCAAAGAGTTCTCTTTTATGTTTGAATCCATTTTTGGATAAAGAGGGTGTTATGCGTCTTAATGGTAGACTAGCCAAATCGCCTTCATTGATATACACAGAACGGCATCCTATTTTGTTGCCGTATTCTTGTCGTTTCACTGTACTATTGACTGAGTTTGTACACAAGATTTCCATTCACGGTGGAAATCAATTGATGCTTAGAATTTTAAGAATTGAATATTGGGTTCCTAGGCTGAAAACATTAGTTCGAATGGTGATTAATCGTTGCAAACGTTGCCTACTTGATCGCAAGCGGTTGTGTAGCCAAATAATGGGAGCTTTGCCTCCAGAAAGGACTACACTCGATCGACCGTTTACCACTACTGGAGTTGACTTTGCTGGTCCCTTTGACATGAAAAGTTCGGCTGCTAGATCAAGTCAAGTTTTAAAGGCTTATGTTTGTATTTTTGTGTGCTTTTCTACGAAAGCAATTCATTTGGAGGTAGCTTCTGATTTATCATCGGATAGGTTTTTAGCTGCTTTTAATAGGTTCATTTCACGACGTGGTTGCCCTAATACCATATTTTCAGATAATGGTACTAATTTTGTTGGAGCTTCTAGAGAATTGGAAAGGGATTTTAAAACGTTTTTAGCAGAGAGTCGTGCTAGAATGTGCTCAACCTTCGGCATAAACGGTCTTTCATGGCGGTTTATACCAGCTGGCGCTCCCCATATGGGAGGTTTGTGGGAAGCTGGGGTCCGAAGTTTTAAACTACATTTTCGTAAAGAGGTTCAATCAGTTAAATACACTTTTGAAGAACTCTCGACCGTTCTTGCACGAATTGAAGCTTGTCTTAATTCACGACCACTCTGTCCCATGAGTGATAATCCTAATGAGCTTGTGGCTCTTACCCCTGGTCATTTTCTGATAGGGTCTCCAATTTTAGCTCCTCCAGAACCATCGATACTTGAATCTCCTATAAGTTTGGTAAATAGATATAGGAAAATTAAAGCTTTTGCTCAACATTTTTGTCTACGATGGAAAGAAGAGTATTTGTCTAATTTACATAAACGGTACAAATGGAAATATCCTGAACGTGATATTGCAGTGAACGATTTAGTAGTAATTAAAAATGAACAACTTTCGCCCACTTCTTGGAAATTAGGTCGAGTCATTAAGACATACCCGGGAAGTGACAATCACGTACGTGTCGCGGACATTCGCACGGGGAATGGAATTGTGAAGCGACCGATTGCAAAACTGGTCATTCTGACTAATTAAACATTTAATTAAATAATTTACTAAACTTCATTGTTTCCTAGTATAATGGACGCTCTAAAAAATTTGTTTGAAGACGCCTTACTCGAGGAATACGACGAAGAGATGGAGGTCGTGGACAAGAGAGACGAGTCTGCATCCTTGCCTGACGCTGACGTCACTCTGGCTGTCAGCACACCAACATCCACCATGGAAACGGTCTCTGAGGTTCCGGTCCCCACAAATCCTGTAGATTTGACTACCACTGTGAATACAGTGGTTGTGGCTCCTATAGCTACTCCTTCGCCTTCAAACCCCGTTACATCGGGTACAACTGCAGCTTCGGGTTCGAAGAAAAACACCGACATTGTTTGTCGTTTGTGTAGCCATCGCCATAAGCTATCGGTATGTCGCAAGTTCCTCAAACTAAATTTCGAAAAGAGGATTCGTATGGTGCTGCTGCACAGTTATTGCTCGCGGTGTTTGTCCCATGACCATGTGGCCCGTGCGTGCAAAAGTCAAGGGCATTGCAAAAAATGTAAAGGACAACATCATTCCTTATTGCATTCTAGCAACAACAAAAAACAAAGCCAGGTTCATACGCCTGTGGCTCCCCGTCCGTCTGAGCAATCAACGCTACTAAGGTTGCCGATTCGTCACATGGTCACATTTTCTCCGACGGTAAAAATATCGTTAAAAACTGCAACAAAATCTATACCAGTTCGTGCGGTTATTGATCTTTGCTGCAGTATGAGCTATGTGTGCGAAGAGCTGGTTCACATACTGCATTTGCCTGTGTCCACTATGGGTCAGGATAGAATATCGTGTTTAGATATCGGGTCTATATATGACTCATCGCAGCGTGTTCGGCTCACGGTAAAGGTAAAACAAATGAAAGGCATTGTCACTCCGGTTGCGTCCGTCCCAGATACTATAAAGGAACAATTTGCGGGGATGCAATTGGCAGATCCGAACTTTAATGTGTCTGGAAGGGTCGCACTGGTGATAGGACCTGAAGTCGCGCCGCTTATACTGAAAGGCAGAATTTATTCGAACCCGGGGTTTCCGTTGGCGCAATACACCATTTTTGGTTAGGTCATTTCTGGCCAATCTCCTTTTTAAGGAGTTCACCCGCATGGGTGCAGTATGTGGTCTGTATAAAACCACGTCCCATAGGCTTTGTTCTATGCGAATTTTTACCAGCTAGTCTGGTGCGGTCGCATGACTGCTATTGTTTTTTGAAAAAATGAAAAAAAATTTTATATATGTACATATATTGAATTGAAAAAGTATTATTATAATTATGAATTTAAGTTTGTTCATATTACCCTTTGTTTAAGATTGATATTGCAACTATATGATGTTGCAAGGTGGCCGGCAATGTTTAAGTTAGATTTGATACATTTAATGTTTTATTTATAATAATTGGCAATTCGTTAGGATTTGTATCACTCCGTTTTTCTTCACCCTTGTGTGGGAGTTTTTACACAGATTCTAACGAATAAATACCTAACGGTCTTAAGCATTGCACTCGCTACTTTGCTTCGTCCAATTTAATTTATATATTTATTATTACATGCTGTAATTTTGATCGCGGCTAGTGTTACACACAAATTATTTAAACCTTCCGAATAATTAATTCAACGAGTTTCACTCAAAAGAAAATAAAAATTATCTACAATTTATATATATAAAGGTAATATATAAATAAACTTGAGCTTGTCTCATTATTCAAAATTAACAAAACCAATTGTTTTATTTATTTCGTTTTCACGCAAACACGCTGTTTATCAGAGCATCTTTTAAACAAAAACATTTAAATTAAAACGAAAATATTAATTTGTTTTATTAATATTAATGAAATAAAATGAAAATTTTAGAATTCATTCATACATACATATGTAAATAGTCTTCGAGAAAATATATAAAAATAACCCTTATTATCAAAATATCGAGCGTCTGCAAAAGTCTTATTTGGTAATGTTTAACAGGCCATTTTTTTTATTATGACAATTTTTTCTCTTTCTAACTCCACCAGCTCTTCTGGCAGTTTAAGCATTTTTGTGTCAATATTTTTTCTTTCTTCAAAATCCTGCTTCATAATTTCTTTCTTTTTAAAATTTCTTGTAAAAAAAAGACTTTTTTGTTTTTACGCATCTCTTGTTTTTCACTCACTGTTCCTTGAAATGTTAATAATGTGAGCTCTTCATTTTCACATAAGAAAGAAACTTCAGATTCGCAACCATCGAGTATTTCTATACAGAAATTTTCGTCAACATCTAAAACAACATGGTTATTATATTCAAAACATATTAAAATTAAAACGGGATACTAACCTAAATTATCTTCCATAAGCTTTTCAACTTGGTTGCACTTGTGGTGACCCACAATAGAGTGAATTCTATTATAAAGTGGCCACGTTGATGGAGTACCTCCTGATGGACCAATTTTTTTTCTTTTCAATTCTAAATTTAAACATACACAGTTATAATGATTTTAAACAATAAAAAAATTCTAACATGTATTTGCTGGTCAAATTGTGTATTTTAATGGCTATTTCAGATGAGGTAAAATTGTGGTGGAAGGTTTTCATATTATCACTAATTTCATGAAATATGTGAGAGTTTTTCCGATATCCGCGTAGGCTTTCTATATTGTCCTCCCACAACTGAACTAGGAGGTTTTCTGCAGCTCCATTCCAGTTTGATCGCTTTTTGTAGATTCTTCTGCAATAATCCCTACCAGAACGTGAACGGTCATTGACTAGTAAATTTGCTGTCATTGATAACCCCTCAAGTGGTCACAACCTCAAGTCACATTCTTAAGAGCAATATGAAGAATTTGACTACTTATTTTGTGTACGTGTGATTTTGCATTTCTCTCGCACTTGTGAATTTTTCTCGAGTGAGTAACATATATCTGTACTGCTCACTCTAATACTTTTTGCTAGTCAACAAGCAGTCACAGATTACCAATCATTGACTAGGGATAAAGCAGTCACATTTTACCACTCATTGACTAGGGATAAATCAGTCACATTTTACCACTCATTGACTTTGGATAAAGCAGTCACTTGTGACTGTATAAAATATACATATAAACAAACTTTAAATTAATTTATTAATTATTTTATTTCACTAAATACACATAATTTATTATATTTATATTGCACCACTTCCTTAGGACTATCCACATCCATATCTTCTTTATATTGAGGGTTCTCACCGGCATCTTCATCATCAGCCGCAACTTAACTTTCTTCGTCTAGCCACAATCTATAAAAAAGAATTATATTTTCAGTTGTAAATTAATAATAACCGTTTTGTTTCTTACCTTTTGTATTTGCTGTGCTATTATATATTTTTGTAAAATTCTTTATTTTTACATTAATTTTACTTTCAAATACATATATAAGAATATTTTTGTCTGTTTGGGATTTCCATTTATAAAAATGATTGATAAATAATCATCATTTTACCGATCAAATGACAGGTTATATTACCAGTAAAATGACCATTAGAAAGACTAACATGACAATTGTCAAGTAAACACAAGTCTGCAACGTAAAATTATTGCAAAAGTGTTGGTAAAAAGGTTTGAGTGTGTTAGTAGAGGTAATTTATTTCTGGTAGGGATGTTTCTTAAAGTAAAATTTTTTCGTTGTTTATACAAATAAATACTTACTTTGCCATTACAAAATGTATTCCCTTTATTTAATTGGATTTTAATATATATGTATGTACATACAAACTGCATAAAAAAGGCTACTGAAAACTTTTTTATTTTATAAATTTGTTGAAGAAAACGGAAAATTTTGACTTTTGTTTATTTCTCTGGGTTGTAAATGTGTTAATGGTTGAAAAAACTGGAGTTTATTTTTACAAAACAGCGTTGCCTATTATAATTTCATATTGATTTCGCCGAAATTAAGTAAAATGAGTTAATTTGGCAAATGAAAAAATGTATGGGAAATTACTTAATTTCAACTTGATTTCAGCCGAAATCAAGATTTTATTTAATTTAAAGCCTGAATGGGCTATAATAAATAATTTTCTTGCTATAGTTTCTGTCGAATTCAATGCTCGCAAGAAGAGTAATAAAAAATGTTGGTAGCTTGGTTGAAACATCATTTATGCAGCGCATTCTCAATCAAAGTGTCGACCGGTTATTCCAAGTACTATTGTTCTCCAACAACCTAGCAAAAAAACTAAAATGTAATTACGAAACTAATGTTTATCAAACTTAAATGTTAAGGCTTTTTCTATTTTAATAATTTTAGCGAACTCAAACGACGTTTGAAGGCGGAGCAAAAAGCTAAAGAAAAAGCTGAAAAGAATGCGAATAAAGTTGACTCGGCGCAGGATGTTGGAGAAAGCAAAAAGAAGTCTTCTACTCCTGATGAAGAAATCTCACCCAATGAGTATTTTAAGTTACGTACAGCTGCTGTAACCGAACTAAAAGAAATCTCCCGAATCACATCCCTATCAACATAAGTTTCATGTTAGTATTTCTTTAGAAAACTACATCAGTAAATATTCTAATCTTAAGGATGGTGATATGTTGGAGAACGATCAGTTGAGGTATGTTTTTAAAATATGTAATTTTTTTATAATGAAAAAAGATGTATCTAAATTTGTTCTATAGCATTGCTGTTCGTGTACATGCTATACGTGAATCTGGCGCCAAATTGATTTTTTACTATTTACGAGGCGAAGCCGTTAAGCTACAAGCTATGGCTAATGCAAAGTTATATAAAAGTGAACAAGATTTTGAAATTGATACTGGAAAAATTAGACGTGGTGATATTATTGGCATTAATGGATTTCCAGCCAAAACTAAAAAGGGTGAATTATCGATAGTGCCCAAATCGGTTAGTATATATGTACATACATATGTGTCACAATTACTTAATATAATAAATTTAACTGTTTACGCAGATCAAATTGCTGTCACCCTGTTTGCACTTTGGCTTAAAGAATAAGGAGACACGTTTCCGTCAACGTTATTTGGATTTAATACTTAATAATAATCGTCGGGAAATTTTCCAAGTTGGTGCTAAGGTATTATTTGTTATATAATTTCCATAAAATGATTTGCGTCAGCTTCATATATTTCCGTTCGTCAATTTTTAGATCGTATGGGTATTCTTGAAATCGAAATTCCTATGATGAATATGATTGCTGGTGGTGCTACCGCAAAACCTTTCATTACTCATCACAACGTTTTAAATATGGATCTGTATATGCGTATTGCACCCGAATTGTATCACAAATTTTGGTGGTTTAGACCGTGTCTATGAAATAGGAAGACAATTCCGTAATGAAGGTATCGATTTGACACATAATCCAGAATTTACAACGTGTGAGTTCTATATGGCATATGCTGATTATCTATTATCGAAATGACTGAACAATTGATATCGGGCATGGTTAAAGCCACACATGGAACATATAAATAAAAATCAATTGTCGTTCGTTGGAAACGGCATCAGTTGAGAACGGCTGGACCGATTTGGAGAATTTTTTTTTTTGAAATGTTCGTTATAGTCAAACTTAGGTTTTTACGTAAAGAAAAATTAACCCCGCCTACTTTTACGCCCACTTTTTCGTTTTATCTGAAATCCGAAAACTGCTGCACCGATATGGCTAAAATTTTTGCTAAATGTTCGTAGTAATCAAATTTAAGGTTTTACTGAAAAAAATCACCACGCCCACTTTTACGCCTACTTTTTCGATTTATCTAAAATCGGAAAACGGCTGCTCCGATATGGCTATTTTTTTGCTAAACGTTCGTAGTAATACAATTTAAGTTTTTAATGAAAAAAATTGACCACGCCCACATTTACGCCCACTTTTTTTGATATAGCTAAATCGGTGCAGCCGTTTAAGCTTTTACTGAAAGATATTGGAAATTTATTATAATTTAGTAAAAAATTCTCAGTTAAATCAAAATTTACAAGATAATAATTTGAAAATTTATTTATTAAGTTTTATTTTTTTTATTATTATTTTTATATCTTGCGGGATGGGACAAAGAGGCGTGGCACCGCCCATATAACCCAAAAATTTAAATCGCCATATTTTGGGCATTTTTTGAGCTACGTCGATGATATTTGGTACATATGGTATTGGCATAATTTGGAATACGTACCAGAAGAAAAGTGGGTGGGACCACGCCCCTTTTTAGGAAAATTAAAAATCGTAATATAGTCTTAACTACTGGACCGATCGTCATTAAATTTTCACAATAGAATATATAAATACTTTTAATTTTATTTTATAACGAGGGGGTAGCGAAGCAGACCGGGATAAGCTAGTATAAAATAAAATATCACCCTGACGGTCCGGAGGCACCAGAAGAATAGATTGATTTTACACCACCTTTTAAGCGAGTCATCATGATTAACACCTTGGAAGAACAACTAAATGTTAAATTTCATCGGCAAATATACTCAACACTAAAACGAATGATTTCCTGTCACAATTATGTGTTAAACATAATGTTAATGTCCTGCTCCTCGCACAACGGAACGATTGTTAGATAAGTTGGTGGGTGAATTTATTGAGGAAACTTTTATCAATCCCAATTTTATTTGTGGTCATCCACACATTATGTCTCCCTTGGCAAAATATCATCGCAGTTATCCCGGCCGAACGGAAAGTTTCAAATTATTTGTAATGAAAAAGGAATTTTGTAATGCATATACTGAATTAAATGATCCTATGGTGCAGAGAGAACGTTTTGAACAACAAACCAGTGATAAGGCAGCTGGTGATGATGAACCTTAATTGATAGATGAAAACTTTTGTACAGCTTTGGAATATGGCTTACCACCTACCGGAGGTTTTGGTATGGGTATTGAAAGATTAACTATGTTTCTTACAGATGCCAATAATATTCAGGTCAGTATTTTCAATACGTTAGAAATACATACATATATATTCAATATTTTTCTCCTTATAGGAAGTTTTATTGTTTCCTGCTATGAAACCAGATGATCCTAACCGCGCCCATCCAGCGGAACTGAATAATTTGGAAGAACAGAAACAATGAATATTGACTAAAACAATATACATATGTATATTGTATACTATTGATGATGACATAAGTTTTTAAACTTGTTCAATGATTTTTTTACATTCTAACCAATGTTTTACGTAACAGTTAAAGCTCGTTAATGTTTTTGCCAACATTTAAAAATACGATAATTTTTTAAGTTTGAAGAAAGTTAAATAAATAAAGAAAGTTCCAAATAAGGATTTTGTAATGATGTATTTATTTTTGAAAGAGGAATAACGCATGGAATTCGGAATTAATAAGTGTTTTTAGAGCTATGCTCTTTATGGTTGAATTTTATTTTTCGTAACATAATTAATCGACACTATTACAGTTATACTTTTCTTTTTGACAGGAAATATGTATGTATATGGAGTGTTACTCACATTCAACTGCAATAACAAAAACAAAATATTAAATATACTCATATGAATACATATGTATGTATGTAAGTATGTTAGTGTTTCGTTTTTGTTTTGCTCTGTGTTGCTGAGATAGAGCTACCCACCAAACAAAACGTCAAGCGTTTGAACTATTATGATTTGATGAATGTAGTACATATTAGGTCAACAAAATTAATTAAATAATTAAATAAATATTATAGCCCGTTCAGCGTGACGCGAAATTAAGTAATTTCAAGTTGAAATTACGAACGAAATCTAAGGTGTTCATGCTGGTACATTTGACACATGAGTTAATTTTACGAACAGCTGATAATATTATGCGTAGGTATTTATGCATGTACTTACTTTGCCATTGTAATATATATGTACATATGTATGTATACACTATTAAATTTCAAAAAACAAACATCTAATTAAAATTTCAGTTTTAAATATTTATTTCAATATATTTTTTAAACAAACGTCACTTTTTTCTCGGTAAACACGGTGGTACATTAGAGCACGGTTGGAACACAAAGGGATTTTATCACAAAAACAGGGTTGATTATTGTAATTTCAAGTTGATTTCGCGTCACGCTGAATGGGCTATTAAATTATTTAAAAACTTAACTAAAATTTGTAAAATATGGATTAAATTTCTTAAAACAATGTCATATTAAATCTTCACACATGTAAACTAAACTTAGTTTATTTACACATAATTGGCATGTAGAACTTTTTCCAATTTTATTTTTATTTTATTTCTATTTTATGGTACATTGATTTAAAAACTGTTGATATTAAAAGAAAATAAAGTCAATGATTATATACATATGTAAGTATGTTTATTCAATTTGCTTGCTGGTCTCAAGGTATATTAATTATCAGGTAGTCGCATTAGCTAAAATTGACATCAGCTGATTGATTTTTTGTTGTCAAAACTTCGTTGTGTTTTTATAAAAATATTGTGACATTTTTTTTATTTAAATAAAATTTAAGAAATTGAAAAAAAAACCGTGAAAAATTTTTAAAATTTAATTCAAATTAAAAATATCAATTACAATGCGTGTATGTAGGGGGAAAGGGGGAAGGAAAGTTGTTCCAAGTACCCAAAGAAAAGCGCCTGAGAAGTACATACATACATATATGGAGCGAAATTTGTTTAATAAGGAATTTCACACCAACTTCTCTTTTATGTATGTATGTACATAGCTCTCACTTTTTGCCATCAAGCATTTTACATGCTGGAAAAAAGGTAAAGTCTAATCGTGAATTGTGCATTTCCATCTTTAACATTTTCCGTTGCTGCAACAACAGCATTTACAATACGTTCAATATTGCGTTGTTGCAAAATATCCTGGAAAGGAGGATACATAGACTTTCTTTAAATTTTACTTGGAATTTTTCGATACATACATATATTTTTGTTTTCTTACCTTTCCTGTAAAAATATCCTGTAATGAAGCAATATTCTTCTCCAATGCCTCATTTTTACGTATATGTACAAGTTAAGAAATCACTTTCGTCTAAATGCATAAACAAATTCAAATAAATTCTTTTGGGATCACATTGCAACACACGCTTAAAACATTCCCACATTTTATGCTGACACTATGTCTGCAACTTTAATAATATTAAAATATTAAAATATAAAAACGTTCCCACATTTATGCTGACAAGATGAAAATAAAAAGTTATTAATGCTTCTGGAAGAATAAGTTAGTCAGTTCTAAGTTAGACCTAAGCTTAACAAGTTGAAAAATAAAAATATATTTTTTTAACTAAAAACCCACCTTGAACTTTAATTGGCGCCCAACGTGGGGCCCCGCAAATTTTACACAATATTCTGAAAAAACCAAGTAAGAAGTGCTATCGCGGGTGTCCTCGAACAAAATTTACAAATAAGTATCCTAAAAATATAGGAAAAAAAAAAAACGTGTAAAAAAGTATCCTTTAAATAACAGGAGAAACAAAAGAAGACAGTGAAAAATCGTAAAATATCCTTTAAAGAAAGAAGATTATAATAAAGGAGAATAGTATTCGTATGAATTGAACATTTGTAAAGTGAATAACTGTTTGCATTAAAAATTGACGAATTCTTCAAGTGCGGTTAAATAAAAACTAAAGGCTTGTGAACAAAAAACTTAAAAAAATATTTTTTGCAATAAAATTTTTGCTTGGAAAGCATTAATTTGCAGCCAAAAACGACAAAACAAAATTTTTTTTCCTTTGAATAAAAATTCCCTACAAACCATTGAATTTTTGTGCGCAAAACTAAAGAATAAAAGAATTTTAAAAAAAACTGAATCTTTAACTGCGTGAATTTATACAAAAACTGAAAAAGTGTCCGTTGTGGAAAACCTGAAGCTTTGAAATTCGTTCCAAAAAGGAGGCCAAACCAACCAAAGACAACTGCCAATTTCATAGCGAGGAATTTATTAAGTGACAACAACAGAAAGAAAGCCAAAGAAGGAAAATATCAGCAATCAACAATCAAGAGAAGGAAACAAGCAGCAAAGAATTTTACGTAAGATAGTATTAAGTAAAGCTAATTATTTAAATTTAGTTTTTACCAAATTGTGAAAATAATTATTTGAAATTTGCCCTTAAGAAAAAGTTGATAAAAGCTGATCAAATAGTGAAGCTAATTAAATTTTACTTCCTTTAACGTTTTTTGAACTTTTAATCGTGGATACTAAAATTGATGAGGAAGATTTAGAGCTTCTTCCGGGTGAAGAAAATTTCATTACTTGTTCATTGGAAGACATATTTAAGAAACTCAAAGTTTCTGAAGAAAAAATGACAACTTCGGAATCCGTGAGTGTAACAAGCTTAATTTTGAGCCATGTTGCTCCTTTAAAGAGAACCATCGATGAACTAACTTTAAGGATACAATCCTTGACAGCCAGTGATTCAGTTAGGGAATATACTACACAAAATATAGACGACAGCATTCGTTGTGACGAGACATTAGATGTCATAAAGTCACTACCGTCATTTGATGGTAACGAATCTTCCTACGTTAGTTGGCGCGAAGCTGCCGTCAACTCTATGCATTTATATAAAAAAGGTAGTCGGCGTTATTACGCAGCTCTTTCTATATTGAGGAATAAAATAACAAATGAAGCGAACGACATGTTAACAAACCATGGTACCGTGCTTAACATGGATGCCATATTAGCTAGGTTGGACTTCGCGTATGCAGATAGGCGCCCTCTCCACCTCATTGAGCAGGAGTTGAGCGTGATGCGTCAGGGAATGCTTAGCATCATAGATTATTACAATGATGTCAACAAAAAATTGACGTCGTTAATAAACAAAACAATTATGACACACGGGTCTAATGAGGCTTTAACAAAAGAATTAAACAATAGAAACCGTCAATATGCACTAAGAGTTTTTATTACCGGTTTAAACGCTCCTCTAGCAGACATATTGTTCTCATTGTCTCCTAGTGATCTTCCAAATGCACTTGCCAAGGCGCAGGAATTAGAATCAAATAATATGAGAGCTAACTTCGCTCGACAATTTAATAAACCAAATTATACGTTTAATACTAACAACCAAAATAATCGTACCAACAATAACTTTCGAAATTACACTAATAATAAATTTCATAATCATTTGAGAGTAGGGAATCTTAACACAAGATCGGCGAATAATAATCATAATTTTCCCAAGCCAGAGCCTATGGACATAGGAAGTTCAGCTAATATAACTCGTGGACGGCAAAATAATTATAATAATTACCGACCGCAGCAACAGAATGGACCTTTTGGTTTTAATAACACCTTGAAGCGAGGAAATAGTGATCGTACTAATTATCAGCCACAGACCAAGGCTCAGCGTATTAATAATATATACGAAACTGCTTTTTTAGAAGAAACCCCGAACTCCCATACATCATTAAACAGGGAGCAACCGGGAGAAGATATAGAATTCTAATCGATAGTGGGGCAACTTGTTGCTACTGTTCCCCAAATACCTTCCAAAATAGGAAACGATTAGCAATAAGAAAAAGAGTAAAAACTGTAAACGGATATACAATGATAGAAAATTACTTCGAGGCTACTTTGTTCGGGTTTAGGCAGATATTTTATGAGATAGGAAATTTAAGCGCAGATATCCTTATAGGATACAATTTTTTAAGGAGAGCTGGAATAATTTTGGATTTTAAGAAGGGTTTAATAATATGTGGAGCGAAATCGGAAAAGTTTCACAATTTTGAGGATTTGTTCGATCATGGTGATAAGGAAAATGAAAGAATCGAACTTAATAAATGTGTCATGAACGAAATTTCGTCACCTACAGAATGTGATCAGGATGAAAAAGAAGAGTCAATTATACTCTTAAGAAATGAAATTATTAATGAAATTAGGAAATGTCATTCCAATATTAATATGACACTTCCATTTAGAACAGATGTGAAAGCGGAAATCCGTACAACTGCTGGAACTCCAATTTGGAGTAAGCAGTATCCCTACCCCTTGTCCGCGAATGATTTTGTGAATAAAGAAATTGAAAGAATGTTAGGCGACGGAATAATCCGGCCAAGTAGAAGCGCGTACAACTCACCCATATGGGTCGTACCAAAAAAAGGCTCTAATAGTAATGGCACGCAAAAATTGCGCCTAGTAATTGATTATAAAAAACTTAATGAAAATACAGTCGAGGAAAAGTATCCCATACCCGACTGTAGCGTAATACTTTCCAACTTAGGAAAGGCGAGATATTTCTCTACAATTGATCTCGAATCGGGATTCCATCAAATATCGATAAGGCAAACCGATATAGAAAAAACCGCGTTCTCTGTCAACAATGGGAAATATGAGTTCCTTAGAATGCCATTCGGCTTAAGGAACGCTCCTGGCATTTTTCAGAGGGCCATGGACGATATTCTCAGGGAATACGTCGGAAAATTCTGTCACGTTTATATGGATGACATCATAGTGTTTTCCAACTCAATCAAGGAGCATACAATGCACTTGAGAACAGTTGTGGAGGTATTGAAGGACGCTCATATGAAGATTTCGCTTGAAAAGTCAAAGTTTTATCAACGTGAAGTTGAGTTTCTGGGATATATAGTCAGTAATAACATTATTAAAACTGACCCAAAAAAGTTGGAAACCATACAGGAATACCCCATACCCATTACCTTGAGGCAACTGAGAAGCTTCTTAGGAATGACTGGGTACTACCGCAAATTTATAAAGAATTATGCCCAAATAACCAAACCCCTAACAAACTATCTATCAGGAGAAAATGGTAGAATTTCTCAGAATATGTCAAAAAAAGTAAACATAACACTTAACAAAGAAGCAGTTGATGCATTTCAAAAAGTAAAAGAATTAATGATCGATCAATTAGAACTCGTTCAGCCCAATTATGATAAAAAGTTTATTCTGACGACAGATGCTTCTAGCGTGGCTATTGGCGGAGTATTGAGTCAGGACGGGAGACCGATAACCTTTGTATCGAAAACGCTTAACTCTACAGAAAAAAACTATGCTACCAACGAAAGGGAACTATATGCCATTGTATGGGCCTTAAAAACCCTCCGAAATTACCTGTACGGTGTAAAAAACCTAGAAATACATACTGATCATCAGCCACTGACATTTTCAGTCTCGGTCAGAAATCCGAACGCAAAGATGAAAAGATGGCATGCCCTTATTGAGGAGTTTGCCCCAAAAATTATATACAAACCAGGTACAGCGAATGTGGTTGCCGATGCTCTGTCCAGGCAGATTTTGAACCAGATTTCAGATGATAATAGCATCCACAGCACACAGCATTCAACGGAAAGTAGCGACAATTTTCATATACCTGAAACTAATAAGCCTTTAAACGAATTCAAACAACAAGTTCTCTTACTAAAAAACAGAATCACAATTCATGAGTCTATTATCACTTTCGGCAGAACTCGCCATATAATAGAGTTTGATACAAGAGAAAATCTCTTGACAATTCTCAAGGAATTTCTACAGCCAAATTTAGTGACAGCTATACACTGCACACAGGAAGACTTATATGAGTTTAAAGAAACAGTTAAGGACGTATTTACAAATAAATTCGTTTTCACAAAAATTTTCCCAAACGACATCACTAATTTAGATGACCAACACATTATAGTAGAGCAGACACATACACGTGCTCATAGAAGTTATAAAGAAAACTACAAGCAGGTATTCAAACTATATTATTGGCCAAAAATGATTAATTCATTTAGGGAATATATAAGACATTGCAATATATGCAATAAATCTAAATATGACAGGAAACCAATGAAACTTCCAATTGGCGAGGCACCAATTCCACAAACAGGGGGGGAATTCCTCCACATTGATATATTTTACGCGCAAAATTTAAAGTTTATAACATGCATCGACGCGTACTCAAAGTTTATGGTGATAAAACCTATTGAAAACAAATTGAATCTTGGCGAAAAGGTACTTGATATTTTACAAACATTTCCTGCAGCAAAAAAAATAACATTAGATAACGAACCAGGGTTCACAACTCCACAATTCAAATCCCTAATGCAGAGACTACAAATCCGGTTATATTATTGCGATCCGCGACACAGTTCGACCAATGGCCAGGTTGAAAGATCACATTCTACCATTGTAGAAATCGCACGTTGTATAAAGAATGAATATCACATAATAGATACAATTGAAACATTTTACAGGGCCGTGCAGCAGTACAACCACACGATCCATTCAGTAACAGATAAAAAACCCTTCGAGGTATTTTACAATAAAATAAGTCATGACGACTTACCGGATAGGTTACGCAAAGCCCAAGCAAAAATGCTTGAAAGAAATAAGACAACTCAAGTAAAAACCTACGAACCTAATCAAGAAATTTATGAAAAGCTAATGGGCAAGAGAGATAAGTTAGATTATAGGTATAAGAGACAGAAAGTAAAAGAGGATTTAGGTAATAAAGTCAGAGTATACAGTAGGAATAGGATAATACATAAGGAAAACATTAGGTCCTAATATACTAAAACAAACTATAAAGATATCTAACAAAACTAATATTGAGCACATAATAACTAACGCTAATACATTTTAACAACTAACCAACGCAACTCATACTAATAATATTAATCTTAAACTAATTTTAGCAAAATGCTACTAAATATGATCATGATGATACTTTTCACTCATATGGAAGTCACAGAGATACAAATCCTAGATTACTCAAACGCAAATTTTATTCAAATTCATTTGGGCCTGACGAGGCTGAAAAACGGAAATTTCAAACTGATACATGTTCTTGAAATGAATAAATACGCAGAATTGGTAGACACTCTAAATTCCGAATTAATGAAATTACCAAAAGAAAATACTGCTTTTCCCTTTATATTAGAAGAAATTACACAGCTTAAAAGCCAAATAAAGAGAATGACCCCCAGAAAGAAAAGATCACTCGATATACTGGGAACCGCGTGGAAATGGTTGGCGGGATCACCGGACCATGAAGACCACAGAATCATTGAAGACCATATTAAAGGTCTATTAACCAATAATGAAAGGCAGAGAATTATAAATAAAGAAATTATCGAAAGAATTAACGGAATCACTAAAGTGACTAATAATATAATGAAATTCGTGAGTTCTTCAAAAGAAGTTCAAAAAACATTAGAGGATAATCTCACTAACAAAATACGAATATTAAAAGAAGAAATTACTAACATAGAATATGCCTTACAATGGGCCAAGGTAGGAGTTATAAACTCATTCATTTTGTCAGAAAAAGAAATTGAAGAAGCTAAAATATTTTTAGAGTCAGAATTATTCCCTTACAATAACTTGGAAGAAGCCTTAAGCTTTGCCTCAATAAAAATTGCATCTAATGAAAATGCCATAATATATATAGCAAACTTGCCGTCTATTGACAAGGTTATTTGTGAAAAGTCAATAATTAAGCCAATAAGAAAGAATAATACAATTATAAAAATGAACTATGAAAATATAATACAATGTAAAAATTTTACCTTTGCAATTAAAGATAAATGTATTGAGTTAAATAAATTATGTATTTGCGATAAGAAAAACTTAGTAGATTTAAGTGAAACAAAATGTATCCCAAATCTTTTAACCAGCCAGAAGCATGAGTGTACAATTGTCAATAATCAACATGTTCCGTCTGTCGAAGAATTATACGAAGGTACAATATTACTAAATAATTTTAAAGGATCTGTAAATGTTGAAGGATATGAGACTTACGCTTTATCTGGAACATATCTAATCCAATTTCATAACGAAACTTTAATTATAAAAAATAAAACTTATACTTCAAAAGAGAATGTTTTTGTAAAACCTCTTCCAGCCATTTTTCAGTATTCCTCTGGGAATCAGCCAGGCGAGGAAATATTGTCTTTGGAACTTATCAAGGAACTTAACGTAAATAATATTGAAGAATTAAAATCAATTGATACAAAAAACAAGATCACAACCTCAATAAACTTTACTCTATCAATTCTAATGGTTGTGATAATATTATGTTGTTGCAAAAGATACAGGAATAGTTCCTCAGTGAATTTACCTTCTAATGTAAATACTACTTCACCAAGGGACAGTGATCCGAAAAACGAATCCTTGGAAATCCCACTTTATTAAGTAATTCAATTGGGGACAATTGATTTAAGGAAGAGGGGAGTTAAGAAATCACTTTCGTCTAAATGCATAAACAAATTCAAATAAATTCTTTTGGGATCACATTGCAACACACGCTTAAAACATTCCCACATTTTATGCTGACACTATGTCTGCAACTTTAATAATATTAAAATATTAAAATATAAAAACGTTCCCACATTTATGCTGACAAGATGAAAATAAAAAGTTATTAATGCTTCTGGAAGAATAAGTTAGTCAGTTCTAAGTTAGACCTAAGCTTAACAAGTTGAAAAATAAAAATATATTTTTTTAACTAAAAACCCAACTTGAACTTTAATTTACATACATATGTACATATATGGGCAGTATTCTCTTTTGATCTAATTCCACTTTTCGATGCAGTTTAATTATCATAACTTCAGCCTTAAGCAAATGCATTTGCAAAGGGAGGAAATTGTTTCCTAGTACCCTAATAACAGACACATCCTGATTTTATACATACATCTATCAACTTTTTGTTTTATGTATTGCAAAAAATTTTAACTTATATTTTTAATTTATGCAATTGTTTTTTTTAATTTAATTTTTGTTTTGTTTACACATCACATTTTGACAACAGCTAAGTTTTTACACTAACAAAATGCCTGTTGTTTTTGTGATGTTGTATTTGTTTTAGGGACAAGACTACCTTATTTAATATACCTTGGCTGGTCTCATCGGTAACCAAATGAAAGAAGGTACGAATCAGTGCTGCCGCTTGCAATATCATAACTAGACTTCTTGATAATAGGTCTGTCTGCGTACTTTTCCAGTAGCAAATACTCAGTAACTTTTTTTGGGAGAGTAAGACCAATTTTACTCTGTCGGCTGAAAATATCTCAAAAAGTACGCAGACAGCATCCAGTGAAATCTTGCAAGAAAACAGCTGATCGGTGTATAAACAATTGAAATAAGAAAGCAAAAGCATTTTAGCATATGTGTACGCAAAAGTGAATTCTCGAGGTAAATTAAAATATTATTAATTAAAGTATATTTGGACGTTTCTAGCATGAAGTAAAATGTTTTGTTTATTATGAACGTTAAAAATCAACACAATTCTAACTATTTACCTCTGCCATTGCTAAATTTCAATTTTTATTTCATTTCACAAAAATTATTTCATGCAAATAGTAAATAAAAACAGCTGTTCAAAGTAGTTGCAAAATCTTGCAAGAAGAAATTTCTCCAGCAACATTTTGCAAGTTCTCTAACTTCCAACTGTCAAAAAATTCTCTTTTTGCCTCTCTCGCTGCAAGAGATTTGGAGTACGCAGACAACATTTTGTAAGATTTTGCAACATTTTGCACAAAATTATGCAAAATATGTGTACGCAGACAGACCTAATATAACGAAAAAGTTAAATAATTTTTGTTTATTATTTTGCAATATTTACACATACAACTTATAAAACTAAATATGTAGGTATGTAGATTATTATTAATCTGAGTTTGTTTTTCTTTTTCAATACAATAGACAATAAAAATGTTGTATTGAAAAAGAAATCTTAAATTCTTGCAGTAGTGAGGCATTAGTCATGCTCAAACCTTCATATAAATTTTTTAATTGCGGATTACTATCATTTATTTGATCCTGTGGCACTGCTTTAGCTGCATGACCCAATATATCGGCCACTTCGAGTAAATCTTTAAAAAATGATTGTATACCAAAAACTTTAGCAATGGCACCATTGTCAGATAATTTTTCTATTGCCAATGCTGTCCATAAATACTATTGGATTTGACAGTTCTGACAAAGTTTAACAACGCATCTGACAACCGTCTATACTGACAATTTTTGTTTTTTTTTCTACTTTTATTATTTATTGAATCTTCAAATATAGATTGAAACATCAATAAGTTTTTCAAATCTTAAATCTAACAACGATAAATATATGTTTAGCCAATGCTAAACAAAATTTTTTAGTGTCAACGCTTTAATTATGTAATTTTACATCTCTCGTGTACGGCTGAGAAAAATAGTATCCCTTCTTTTCAGCCGGGTTGTTACGGATTTTGTTTTAATCAAATTTAGTACTGAAATTGATCCTACAATAAAATGCACCACTGTAAATATATAACATCCCTGGCTAAAGGAATGTTGCACATTCTTTCTTATTTGAAAAAAAAAAAAAAAAAAGATGGTATGTTAATCCCGTTAGGAATGTCAGCCAATAAGATTTCGACGCTTGTAAGAAAAACGCAAAGAAAAAAGAAGAGAATAATAAAATAATAAAAGGAGGTAGAAAATATACATACATATGTATGTACAGAGTGGGAAAAAAAAGAAGATTTTGTGACTATGCCAGAAATGAAGGGATAAAATTATTCGAATTTTAGCTAATGGTTACAATAATCATTGTAATAAATTAATAATTGTAAAACCCAAATTATGGTAAAACGAACTAAATCATTTTGAAATTAAGAGCCAAACAAAGTATGTAAATGTAAGAAAATTTAAAACATTTTAAAACACATAAAGCAAACTTAAAACCCAAATGTGAGAAAACCAAACCTAAAATGAGAAAATCAAACATAACCTAAAATGGAAAATTAAGTTAAAACTTAAAATAATTTACAAACCAAAAACATTTTAAAACACATAAATTAAAGAGAATTTAAACTCAAAACCCAAATGTGAGAAAACCAGCTATAACCTAAAATGAAATGTCATATTAAAACTTAAAATAATATAAACAACATAGTAAAAAAAAGAAAACCTGAAGTGCAGTTACTTAACCTAAAACAAGAAAAAAAGAGGAAATTAAAATGGTAAAACAATTAAAAACTAGAATATAAAAATTTAAACGGCCGAATCTTGTGTAACGATCGAAAACCGAAACCAAATCGAATTTACCCAAGATAACCTAATAGAAAAATTGGAAACACATTAAAAATAAAAGAAAACAAACAAGCAAAATTTAACAAGAGTAAATAAAGAAAATCAAAAGACAACTTTAAAACTATATGATTCAACTAAAAATACAAATTGAAAACAAAAGGAAGCCATCACGTAACCAACTACACAACACACTACGCAACAAATATAAACAACAGCTAACATCACCAGCGAAGGAACTTAATGGAGCCTGCAGCGTAAATATACATATACATAAATATTGTAGATCAAACCTGTTGTTAACTATATTTTATTACATTAATATTATATTCGTACTATTAGAACTTTTATAATTACATAAATTAAAATCTACAATAAGTATGTATATCTATTTAATTTTTTTTACCATTGCTTAATAAAAAAATTAATTGAATTGAAGATGAAGCGTTAAAGCAATTATTAATGAGGAATGTTAGGTGTTCACAGGAGCAACAATATGGATCAGGATATTAGGGCACAGAGCATAACATCAGTCTGTCCTTATGTTCATGTCGTCATTTGGGGTAAATTTGTTGTCTGCTATTGCTGTTGTTTTATCTCTTTATAAACTCTGGTTTTGATGGCATGGAGAGTTTATTATTTTTTGCTTGCACGCTAAGAATAAGGGTCACAATACTTATCCCTGTTAAAGCTACCCGGGGAAAACACTTTCTCAATACCATGCCTGGGTTGGCTTTCATTCTTATATATGTATATCCTATTTTCAACATTACCAACAGAAAATAAAAAGGCGGCGTGTAACAAAAATGGCGCCCAACGTAAAGACATTGTTCTACTAACGTCAATCGACAGTGCTTCACATAAGATTTGATTTTGCTGCTAACAAATAAAGCTAAGGTCAATCGGTATGTGTTATTATGTAGATAAGTGGAACGTTTTGCATTAAATCTGTTATGAAAACACCTTAAATATTGTTTTAGTGATTTTGATGAATTATAAGTCCGGACTGAAAATGTTTAATTGTTCAGTCGACCGTTGTTATAAGAAGTCAACCTCATTAAAGCAATATGTATTCAGTATCAATGAGCCAAGTCCATGTTCGACTATAGATAATGTAACAGACCAGGGTGTAATAGATTTACCATGGATATTGATTCCCTTTCTATAATCGATACATTTCTTATAGGGAGATGTGTGTGTGTGTGTTTAAATTCAGATGTTAAGTAGAACATTTTTAGGCGGCCTAGGAAGGACTGTGGGAGCCATTAAAGCCACTAGCAAGCAGTCGATTGGGGGGGTTCGTGTCCACCTTTCCGCACCTTGACACATACAGACCCTGTCACATAAATAATATTGTAGACTCCCGTTTTTGTATTTAAAACTTTAAATTAGCTCGTAAAGAAAATCTGAATGGTGAATACTAGCTATCGGGTTCTATTCAAAGGGCACGTTCAATATAGTTGTCATTGAGGTGATGTTCAAGACAACTGGCTCATAACCCTCCCTGCCTTTGGTTTTAGAAGCCACATATTATCTAAAACCCCACATATTCTCTCCCTAAACCTCCAACCTCAGAAAGAAAAGAATAATAAACTATTCCATATTAAGTGATTATTTATTAACTCATATCTAGTATATAATTAAGAATAAAATTGAATAACTGTGATTAATAACTTTTTAGTTAAACAATAGGGATCTATTAATAATAAATTTATGTATTTGATATAAATGGTTTAGTTAGAGCAAAAAGGACGACGATTATTTAATTTAAATTTTTCAACTTGAACATACAAAACAAATGTTTGCTGGGAGGTACCGTTTGCTATGCACACATACATATATACAAACATAATTACTAGGTTGCTTGAACCCAATTGACTATTTAAATATTACAACAAAATACCAAGGGAACCAAAAACTATGCGTGCATATAAAGGCACCTACCATCAAAATTAATTGCTTGGTTTTTCTTTTCTTTTTGGTAATTATGGATATAGGGAAAAAGTTTTATATAGATATTATTTAGATTAGAAAATTAACTTCTTTTCAAATTTTCAGACATACAAAAAAAATGTTACATACAAACTTAGACTCACCAATCAATCCTCTGTTGTAGTTCGCGAAGGCCTCCGGATCTAGATGCACAGGATCTTGATGGTTCAGCTGAAAGAAAAGCAATTTAACACTTTGTCCCTACAAAAAAAACTCCCCGACGACGTACTTGTTGCTCGCAACAGCACCGAATAGATCTTTTAATACAATATGGTAGGTATATATATATTGATTTGGGATATTGGCTTTACTGTAATTTTATGAAAATTAAAAAAAAACACAAACTCTGGAGAATTTTCTGATAACTTTAGTTATACGTGCATCTAGGTATATATATATATACAGATATAACTTATTTGCTAATGTCGTGGAGTAACTTGATGCTCCGGAGGACGGTAGTCGGACAATCAAAAGATGTTGATGTGGAAGAATTTCTGTCTGGCAGAGGCAACTTCGTGTTGTTGTTATTGTTGTGATTGTTGTTATAGATGTTTCGACGTTGATAATTGCTTTGAAGCTACAGTTGTTGTTGTGATTGTTGTTGTTGTTGTAGACTTTGCTAGGTTATGCTAAGATTTTACGGTATAGTGGTTGTTGTTATTACGGTATGGATGCTTCGAGATTGTTCGAAGATTTCTGTAACATCTGGTTTTCTAACACTTTTTTTTTTTTTTTTATAAATGTTTTTAGTTTAAGCAATTTACTTCCCTCGGGGCTGCTTCTTTTACGCAAAACAGGGAAACTTCCTTTTTTAATTGTTTGTAGAAAAATTGACATACGAATATAATATGTGTAGCCTGCATTCAAGCTTAATATCAAAAAAAATTTTGTTGTTTCTTGGAAAATTTCACTGTACTTTTCCTTGGTGTATTTTATAACTTGTATATTTTTATACAAAGGTTATAAATTTTTTGGTTTTATTTTTGTTTTATTCCAAATTTTAAGTCACTTCAGGAATTAAAACTTTTGTATCTTCACAAACTTCTCTTTTAAAAGGTTGCTTTTATGTATTTTTCACTTTCTAGTTTTTTTATTAATATTCTTTTCAGGTTTCGTCTGCAAAATTCCGTTCAGGCTACTTCAGCTTCAAGGAGAAAAATCAAAATGCTTCTCGTTTTTGCCTTTTCTTTGCTTTTTATTTCTTATGGAACCGTCTAGACGCGTTGAACGTACGATTGTCCCGTTATAAATTGTGTGTATATCGACATACCATAAATTTAAAAGAAACACGTAAAACGATAACACGATCCACAACTATCCTTGCCAACCTATCATGCCCTTTGACAATGACAGTGCTGCTAATATTTTTACAATTCTTATTAGCGCCTGAGTAAAAAAATGATGGCAATTATATGTTGAGACAAAAAAAATAATTTTAAGTAATATTTTTCAACCGTACATTACAATAAATGGTGGACATGTTGTGGGACTTGTTGTAATGAAAAAAAAAATTATTAAACGTAAATGCAAACCAATGGCATATAACAAAAGAAAAACCATATGGAAATAGAATATTACTTGAGGCATCAATTATGACAAATTGATAGACCAAGTGAAAAAATTATTTATCAGCTATTCCTTATTAACTAAGTGACTGCCTGGTCGATTAAGTGACTATTTTTTTTTTGCAAGTGTGGTCACCTAACATTCCTCAATAAGTATAAATTTTTCTGTTTACAATATAAATACAAATATTATTCTTACTAAGTATTATAATTATTATTAAGTCTTATTAACAATTATAAAAAAATTACTAACTCTCTCGCATAGGATTAGGAATAGGCAGGTAATTTCAATTGCAAGATTGTCTACGGTATCAGGATCACTAGAATCACTGGATCAAAGCGAGGAAGTTATTGAAATCAAGCAAGAATTCGATACCATTGCTCCAATGGCATCAAATAATAACGATCCTGAAGCTGGACCTTCAGGCTCAGCTACTAAGAGGGAAAACATAGAAACAAACTCGATGGAAACATTAGTCACATATATGCGTGAAACAATGACAGCTATGCGGGAAGAATTCAGACAAGACCTCAATGCTGTCAGAGATTCTTTAGGTCGGTCTAACAATAATACCGCGTCTCCGAACTCAAACAGTCAATCCGGGACTTATCAATTCATTCCGCCTTCAAACACATCTTCGACCTTTCCGGTCAGAATAAAAGACTGGAAGGTAGTTTACACTGGGGAGGGTAATGTAAATGATTTCTTGTTCAAAATAAACACCCTCACAGAGCGTTCTCAGTGCCCGGTTGACCATTTAATGGCAAATTTTCACATGTTTCTAGCGCAAAAGGCTGAAGCATGGTATTGGATGTTTATAAAGCAATATCCGAGGACAAGTTATCCACATCTGAAAACTGCCCTTATTAAAGAAATCGGTTCTCTTGAGACTGAAAATTAACTTTTGTTAAAAATATCAACACGGAAACAACTACCAAAAGAAAGTTACGACGATTTCCATTCGCATATCGTCCACTTAAATTTAAGTCTTAGAGATCCAATGTCAGACATTTGTCTAATTGAAGTTATTAAAAAGAATGTTAACCCAGAATTACGAATTATGCTTTTCATAGCAAATCCAAAGGATTTAGGAGAAATGCGTTTATTAGCACGAAAGGCTGAGAAGGTTTTGCACGAAAGTAAGGCTGCAACAAACCCTCCAAATAAACCACGCCGAGTAAATGAAATTTCTGTTGAGAAAAATATAATAATAGAATCAGATGAGGAACCGGATCCTCAAGTAGAAGCAATTAGAGTATCACGGCCATTTATAAAAGGGGATTATTCTAAAATAAAGTGCTGGAACTGTCTCCGATTGGGACACAGTTACATTTACTGTCCAGATGAAACCCGACATGTTTTTTGTTTCAAATGTGGTAAAAGAGGTGTAACTACACCGAAATGTACAGAACCACATGCGGAAAACAAACGTATGAACGAGCAGACGACCGGGGATGCTCGTTCGAAAAATTAAATCCCGAGTATGTAACTAATATAGAGTGTAAACCCTCACAGGGGGTTTTACCTCTCCCTTGTCAACAAAAACCAAATAAAAATATACCGAGTAATTTCATACAAGATCACGGATCTAATAACTTTATGTTAAAAAACAAAATGGCTCAATTCGAAGCCTCAAGTAAAATAAAAAAATGTAGACTTTGATATAAACAGAGAAAATCTTTCAGAAAATTAATCAATGCAACAAAATTATCAAATGCTGATGACGGCAGACCTTTTGCAAAAATTTCAATTTTTAATCATGAAATATTATGCCTTTTGGATTCAGGTGCAAATGTATCCGTTCTAGGGAAACAGTTTAGATTTTATTGATAAAAATAGCATTCAGTTGAAAAAACTAAATTCCAATATTTCGACGGCAAACGGTTCAAAAGCAGAAATTGTCGGCTATTGTTTACTTCCGGTGACATATATGGGTATCACAAAATCAATAACTTTTTATATAGTACCCACACTATCTCTACCGGGTTATCTCGGTGTAAACTTTTGGAGAGCATTTGAGCTTGCTCCGCATATCATAGCTAGTGTAGAATTAGATTTTGACCATAGGCCAAACTTTCACAGCCTCAGTGCCGAACAGAAATATAAGCTCAGGAAAGTAATTGCAGACTTTCCATCCTATGAGAAAAGGGGACTAGGCTGTACACAGCTTTTAGAACACCATATTGATACAGTCGATGGTACCCCAATAAAGTGTAAACTCTACCCGCTTTCTCCTCCCAGACAAGCAGAAGTGTACGAAGAGCTTGATAGATTACTAGCACTTGGCGTAATTGAAGAATCAAATTCTCCATGGTGTAGTCCCATAGTTACTGTTCGGAAGCCAGGAAAAATTAGACTTTGTCTGGATTGCAGAAAAATTAATCCTTTGAACAAAAAAGATTCATACCCTCTACCAAATATCAATGGCCTGCTAAGTAGGTTAAAAGATACACACTTTATAAGCGGCATTGATCTTAAAGATGCTTTTTTTCCAATCAAGCTGTCCGAAACATCAAAAGAAAAGACAGCCTTCGCAGTGCCAGGGAGGCCCCTCTATCAGTATAGGGTAATGCCTTTCGGACTTTGTAATGGTCCTCAGACAATGAGTCGCTTGATGGATAAGACCATCCCATCTAGATTGAGAGAGAACGTCTTCATTTATTTGGATGACCTTCTTGTTTGTAGTTCAGACTTTGAAAGTCATATAACATTACTGTCTGAAGTTGCCAAATGTCTGAAATCTGCAGGTCTTACGATTAACGTAAATAAAAGTAAGTTTTGCCAACAAGAAATAAAATATTTGGGATATGTAATAGGTAGTGGTAATTTAAAAGTAGACCCCGACAAAGTTACAGCTATATCTGGTTTTCCCTTACCCAAGACACCAAGGCAAGTTAGGCGGTTTATTGGTATGGCAAATTGGTACCGCGCTTTCATTAACAATTTTTCCGATCTGGCCGGTCCAATCACTGATTGTTTACGTAAAACAAACAAACCTTTTTGTCTTCCACAGGAATCTATAGAATCTTTTAATAAACTGAAGTTAGATCTATCAAAAGCACCTGTTTTGGCCCAGCCAGACTTAAATAAGGAATTCATAATACAGTGCGATACGTCACGCATGGGGGTAGGTGGTGTTCTATACCAGGTGGATGAACAGAATAGAGAACGACCGATTGCGTTTGTATCACAGAAATTAAATAGGGCACAGTGTAACTATACTGTCACGGAGCTGGAGTGTCTTTCAGCTGTTATTTGTGTCAAACGTTTTAGACAATAGATAGAGGGTCTTCCTTTTAAAATAATAACAGACCACTCAAGCCTTCGCTGGCTTATAAGCCAAACAGATTTGAATGGTAGATTAGCCCGATGGAGCTTAAAACTTCAAAATTTTGATTTCAAAATGGAGCACAGAAAAGGATCTCTAAATGTAGTGCCAGACACTCTTTCGAGATTTGATGTAAACGAAGTTCAGCTGAGTTTTAACTCTTCCGAGGTAGATACCAGCTCACCTGAGTTTAACAACATAGAATATAACGCGCTTAAGGAAAACATCCGTCAAAATGCAAATGCCTTACCGGACTTATGTATATCTGACAATCTTGTTTATAGGCGAGTAAAATTTAGAGGTTCAGAAGGCGATGAATCAAGTCTTTGGCGTTTATGGCTGCCAAAAGGTTTGACTCAAAGCATAATTAAAGCTGCACACGAGGAGGGATGTCATGGTGGTCTCACTAAGACAGTTTTTAGAATCAGGCAAAAGTATTATTGGCCTGGAATGGTAGGTCAAGTAAGACAGTACATCCGAACTTGTGATGATTGTAAAATCATAAAACCGACTAACAAAACTTTACGTCCTCCCATGGGGAACCAATTTATCACCGTCCGGCCCTTTCAAAGGCTGTATTGTGACTTTTTAGGACCATATCCATGCACAAATTCGAAAAATTCTCAATTGTTTGTGGTGATAGACCATTTAACTAAGTTTGTATTTTTAGAACCCTTAAGAGCAGCCACAACTGCTAGTGTTATAGACATTTTCCAAAATAAAATTTTTTGCACTTTCGGGGTGCCGCAGTACTTGCACAGCGACAACGCGAAACAGTTTACATCAAAGGAAATGAGAGAATTTTTGTTGGTATATGGAGTAAATCATATTACTACCGGGTTTTATTCACCACAGGCAAACTCTTCAGAAAGAGTAAACCGAGAAATAATTTCCAAAATTCGATTATTTTTGAAAAATGAACCGGATCATTTAAGTTTGGATAAAAATATATCAAAAATTCTATACACTTTGAGAAGCGACTTCCATTCAGCTATTCAATGCTCGCCTTATTTTGCCACATTCGGTCAGAATATGATCTCACACGGGGATTCGCATACAATTTTGGAAAAACTAAACATAATTACAGATGATACAGAAGTTAAACATTCAGATCGACTTCAAAATATACGTGACAAGATAAGCGAAAACCTAAATGTCGCTAATGAGAAAGCTACTAGAACGTATAATACAAGAATTAGACCTGTAAATTTTATTTTAGGACAGGAAGTGTTCCGAAAGAACCATGTACAAAGCGATTTCAAAAAGGGTATTAATACAAAATTCAGCCCTAAATACATTAAATGAAGAATTAGAAGGAAGATTGGGAATTCGCTTTACGACATAGAAGACCTTCAGGGAAAGTACATCGGCAAATACCACGCTTCAGATATACGGCCTTAAGTAGACCCGATAATAATAATTTTCTTAATGGGTTGCCCGGCTTTGTGGGTCGAGCCACACGTTTCCCGATTTATTTTTATTTTCCGTTGTTGAAGTTTACGACAACATGTAACATATCTTCTTGTGAACGAAATCCTTCCTGTTCGTTCTGCGCCCAGAGTTCTTGATACGAAGCAGTTTTGTTACGGTTTTTTTTTAATCAAATTTAGTACTGAAATTGATCCTACAATAAAATGCACCACTGTAAATATATAACATCCCTGGCTAAAGGAATGTTGCACATTCTTTCTTATTTGAAAAAAAAAAAAAAAAGATGGTATGTTAATCCCGTTAGGAATGTCAGCAAATAAGATTTCGACGCTTGTAAAAAAAACGCAAAGAAAAAAGAAGAGAACATCTTAACAAGCAGTAGGAGATAGAAGGAAAAAATATTTTAGCGTCAGTTGAGAAAAGTCTGTGAAATTAAAAGGAGGTAGAAAATATACATATGTACAGAGTGTGAAAAAAAAGAAGATTTTGTGACTATGCCAGAAATGAAGGGATAAAATTATTTGAATTTTAGCTAATGGTTACAATAATCATTGTAATAAATTAATAATTGTAAAACCCAAATTATGGTAAAACGAACTAAATCATTTTGAAATTAAGAGCCAAACAAAGTATGTAAATGTAAGAAAATTTAAAACATTTTAAAACACATAAAGCAAACTTAAAACCCAAATGTGAGAAACCCAAACCTAAAATGAGAAAATCAAACATAACCTAAAATGAAAAAATTAAGTTAAAACTTAAAATAATTTACAAACCAAAAACATTTTAAAACACATAAATTAAAGAGAATTTAAACTCAAAACCCAAATGTGAGAAAACCAGCTATAACCTAAAATGAAATGTCATATTAAAACTTAAAATAATATAAACAACATAGTAAAAAAAAGAAAACCTGAAGTGCAGTTACTTAACCTAAAACAAGAAAAAAAGAGGAAATTAAAATGGTAAAACAATTAAAAACTAGAATATAAAAATTTAAACGGCCGAATCTTGTGTAACGATCGAAAACCGAAACCAAATCGAATTTACCCAAGATAACCTAATAGAAAAATTGGAAACACATTAAAAATAAAAGAAAACAAACAAGCAAAATTTAACAAGAGTAAATAAAGAAAATCAAAAGACAACTTTAAAACTATATGATTCAACTAAAAATACAAATTGAAAACAAAAGGAAGCCATCACGTAACCAACTACACAACACACTACGCAACAAATATAAACAACAGCTAACATCACCAGCGAAGGAACTTAATGGAGCCTGCAGCGTAAATATACATATAAATATTGTAGATCAAACCTGTTGTTAACTATATTTTATTACATTAATATTATATTCGTACTATTAGAACTTTTATAATTACATAAATTATATTTTTTTTACCATTGCTTAATAAAAAAATTAATTGAATTGAAGATGAAGCGTTAAAGCAATTATTAATGAGGAATGTTAGGTGTTCACAGGAGGAAAAGGCGGCAGGGTGTGGCCTCTATTATGTAGAATATTCCGTGCAAGTACATTTGGGTGCAACTCAAGTTTTTTTATATATTTTTTTGCGTGTTTGGAAAATATTGTCTAGATTTTATGAACGTCTAGATCTTTATTAATTCGATTGAGGTATAGTCTCGGTGTTAATTTGTATAGGCGGGCATGTTTCCCTGCGCAACGTAAAAGTGACGTGTACACATTTCTGCTCATTCACTTTTATCCGCCATTGTTTTAGGATGTACCCTTGTAGATTCCGGGAAGCTTCTACAGAATTTTCATGAACGCTTAGAAAAGCAGTATCATCAGCAAATATTGACGTGTGAATGTTACTGCTTAATGGTAAGTCAGAGGCATATATTAAATAAAGTAAAGGACCGAAGATACCGCCTTGACGGACTCCGGCTACAATCGACTGCGGGGAGCTTGAAAAATTGCCTTCCCTAACTACAAATTTTCGTTTCTTTAGATAGCTTTTTAAAAGCTTGACGATGTTTGCTGGTACATTTTGTATTAGTTTGTTGATAAGACCTTCGTGCCATACTTTGTCGAAGGCTTGTACAACATCAAGGAAGAGTGCGGAGCATTATTTCTTTTTTGCAAAAGTGTCTCTGATAACATTCACAAGTCTGTGAGTTTGTTCAATTGTGCTATGGTGTCTGCGAAAACCGAATTGATGATCTGGAATGCATCCACTTCTAGTCACTATAGGCATCAGCTTGCTCATATACAGCTTTTCAAATAGTTTTGAAATGTTGGGCAATAAACTAATAGGCCGATAGGATTCAACCTTCGTATGATCCTTGCCGGGCTTTGGTATCATAGTAATTAGCGACACCTTCCATTCTTTTGGATAGCTTTGTAGGCGTAGAATACTGTTAAAAATGTGTAGTAATATTATATTGGTGACGTTACTGTTTGCTTACGGCTGCAAACATAAACACATATACATATTATAACTACTTATTTATCTCTTTGTAAAATCCTAGCTTGCTACAAATATTTTGTTTAGACATATACATACATATATATATCACACTAATAAATATTTTTATAAAATCTTAGCCTACTAAAATTTCTGTTTGGAAACTTCTAGAATATGAAATTATTGTACATAGAATAAGCCTGGAGTGTTTTTGAAAATATAATAAAACAGTCAGTCTAGATTTGGAAGTGAAAACTGATACGACGTCTTTTATTTAAAGTATAGACTACAAATTAATAGTATTATTCTTTTTGCAATGAAAGGTAGTTCTTGAAGCATTTTATTGCTTATTTTGTCGACACCAGGGGCTTTTCTGGTGTTAAGACTAGTAATGGCATTTTCAATCTGCTCAATATTAAATCTTAGCGGAATTTCTGATAAAGAGACGAATGGTGGCAGTTCAACAATATCAGCAGAAATATTCGGGGTAAATACTTTTTCCAAGTGCTTAACAAAAAGAGCACCTTTTCTTGCCCAGTCACCATTCGTAGCTAATAACGGATGTTTGGATATGACTGGCCTTTTAAGTCCTGCACGCCACAGCGAATATCTGTTTGTGGAGTTGCATCAGGTTCTTGAAGACATTTTTTAAGGGAAGCTGTTTTTAGTGTTTGTAAAACTTTTCTAAGCTGTTTGGTACACTCCTTAAGCCTTAATTTTAGCTGCAGCGATCTGTAGCGTTGCCATTCTCGTCGAGCTCTCCGTTTTTCAGTCAATAGTCCTTCCATATCTACAGAAATAATATTGCTAAATCTCACTTGTTGATTTGGTTGAATTGAAGTAGCATTAAAAGCAGCTTGTTTAACGTGCGCTTCAAACAACCTGAGGGAATCGTCTATGTCAGAAGGTATTCTTAGTGGCATTCTTTCCGAGCAATGAGCGCCCAGATATTTTCTGTATTTTAGCCGATATATCGGCGATACTTCTGGTTTTCCGATATATCGATATCGGCGATATTTTACTGTCGATACGCCGATACTTCTTATATTTTTCTTTAGAGTTTTTTGAACAAAATATTAAATTTTCAACTCTTCTTTTTGCATAACAACTATAACAAATAACATATTAAAAGCAGAACATAAAATCAAAACAGAATACGTAATGAAATTATTTCTTCTATTTTGCTTTGCACCATAGTAATGAAATGTTCTCTCAATGCTAAATCTTGTATGTGTTTGTATGTTTAAGATTTTTTTCAAGGCGCATTAATACAAGTGGTGGTAATTCTACAACATTTACAATTTAAAATAAGAACTGACATCTCAGCCCCTATGTCAACATGTACAAATTTTGACATATGTACGAACCTCTAATTTGCGCAAAGAAAGAATAAAAACTGTACTTATAACATCACCACTTTGAATACGTCTTGATTTTCTTTTATTAATTTATGCATGCGATGATTTAGTTCAGCGATGTAAAAGTTGGTACAACCTATTATTTATCTACAATTCTTGACCCTCGATACAAAGCTCGAATATTTCAAAGACAATCGACTTCAATCCTATTGAAAAAACGTCTTATTGAGCTGCTTGACATTACTCTACATTCCGAAAGTGTTGAAGACATAGTCCTCTCTACACCTCGCAAAAGTTCTGATAAATCTACGAGAAGTACTCGCCTTTGGAGCGTATGTGAAAAAATTATAAGAGAATCCGAGGAGGATGAGCCTCTATCCATCCTAAGCTGTGGTTCTGCTAACGAAGAAGTCGAGAGATACCTTAGATCTCCTAATATTCCTAGAGACGCAGACCCTCTTGTTTACTGGCGCAATGACATATCCTACCCAAACTTAAAGAAAATGGCGCAGAAATACTTAAGTTTTCAAATGAGTTCTGTCGCATCTGAGAGACTATTTTCCACTGCAGGTCTGCTTCAAACGGATTTGAGAAATCGTCTATCTCCGCAAAATTTGAGAACACTTTGTTTTTTAAACAAAAATCTTATTAATATCAATTTTAAATATTAATCTTTTGCAATGTTGTTTTTATAATTTTAATTTAATTTTAACATGATCTCAAATTCAATTCTTTCTTTTTTAAGTCTTATTAATATCAATTTTAAATCTTGAGCCAATCTAAACTGAATGCCAACGTTTATTTTGTAAAATCATAAATATTGCAGACGTTTTGTTGTTTGAAAATTTGAAGTTGAGAAACTTAAATGTATTGACCATGGTATAATAAATAAGGTAGTCTTGTCCCTAAAACAAATACAATGTCACAAAAACAACAGGCATTTTCTTAGTGTAAAATGTTTTCTGTGTGTCAAAAGTAGAGAAACAAGAAAATAAAAAATACAAAATTTTATTTTTGTAAAATAAGTTTCAAACAAAATAAAAACAAACTGACATACAGAAAACAAAAATACACGTCTACAGCTGCCGGGACAACTTTACCTTATTTATTATACCATGGTATTGACAATTTTGATGATTTTAGAAAATAAACAGTATGACATTCAGTTTGAATTGACTCATTAATAATATCTTACACTGTTAGTTTGTGAAAAACAATAATTTATTTTTTGTTAACATGAATTCAAATCCAATTCTTTTTTTTTAAGTCTTATTAATATAAATTTTAAATATTGAGCCAATCTAAACTGAATGCCATCGTTTATTTTGTGAAATCATAAATATTGCAGACGTTTTGTAGTTTGAAAATTTGAACTTTAGAAACTGAAATGTATTGAAAATTTTGATGATTTGAATGGCTCATTAATAAACACTGTTATTTTGTATAATAGAAGAATTGCTCTACTTGAGTTTTGCTAATTTTTACTTGAGCTCAATTTCAATATGCGTATCGGAATCGGTATCGGCGATATTTATTTTTGAGTATCGGATCGGCGAAATGGCGTATCGTTACAACCCTAGTTTCAATTTGCTTTCAAGAAAGAAGCTCATTTCTATAAACCGCAGCAAATCATCGTATATATTATTTTTATTTACAAACATTTTATATCACTTTAATTATTGATGCATCAATTTATACAATAATTACAAAAACAACTAAAGTAAACTCATGATGTTTTTGTACATATTGTAATATTGTAACCATCAGCTGTTTGTACTGCAAAACGTTTGATTTTATTAATATTATACGTGTAAACTTGAAATAAGTATACCTGCAACAGGCTTTTGTTCACTCTTCTTATAAACAAAGAAAAATTTTTAATAGTTTGAATATATAAAGTCTGATGGTAGTATTCATAAAACATAAAATAGATTTCAAATGTGTTTTAGTATAAAATTTCAATAAAGATTTTTTTAAATAGATTTAAAATTTTTACATGTTAGAGGGTTAATATTTTCTATTACCTGTAAACACCCCTAAAGCGGCTATTAGATGGTCCAACTTGGTATGTAAACATGGTGTGATGGCATTCCATCAAACTCGTGTTAAGTGCCCTGGAGACCATCAGAAAAACACATCAACGTTCTAACTGTGTGCGTGCAGTCGTGCTTTTTCGGGTACACGTATACGTTGTCGGCTCTGATCGATGAAAATCAAAAACTTGATATTTTATTTTGTTATAATTATTTTGATGGTCTCTAATTGTGATTGACGATAACATATGCCAGTTATTTTGTAATCGACGTGTATTGAGTAGAAAGATTGCAGCACAGGGATACTTGTTAATTTTTATCTCTGGTATTTTTGTGTATAAACAGTGTTAACGCATGTATTATTTTGTTTTTTTTACAAATTTGCATAAGACGCTATTAATAGTAATTCATCATCCGATGATTTGTTCACAAAAGAACGCCTCGAAGTCACAATAAAAATGATGATTGACGATTTTATTTATACGTCTCCTTTTAAACGATAAAAATAAGACACTCACACATATGCACTGATTGACGTGTTTTTTTGATCGTCTCCAGGGCACTTAATAGTGCAAAATGCGTGTTTGTCAACTTGGTTGGATGGTTTTCAAAACATTTTGATATTTTGTGTTTGTCATCACACCATCATACTCGTTTAATAGCAATTATGTCAAGCTCATTGCAAATTTAATTTGTGTGTTCGTGAGCGAACGCTAAAGATGGCTTTCTTAGAGCTCGCATTTTTAAAGGAATTTATTTAAATTTACGAAATTTTGCCAGAATTGTTGCAGATAAAAAGTAAAAAATTATTCAAATAATTTATAAATATATAAAATAAATTTTATAAAAATAAAATTTACATTTATCTGAGCAAATATTTATGTTTTAAAAATTTTAATATTAATATTTTTAAAATAAAGTTTTACATATATTTGAGCATGTACTCAAGTATTTATGTTTTAAATTTTATTTATTTGTTACGCGTTAGCAATATCTAAATATATAAGTATTTCGTTGATAGCCATACCAACTCATCAGTAGATGTTTTACACTTAATGTTTAAAAAATTTTAAAGCTCATCCATTTATGCGAAAACTCACAAATAAATTTGTGAATTACAAAGCATAAAAATAGTCTTTAAAAACTTTTCAAACATATACAACAAATAATTTTCCATTATGATGAGTTGGTATGGCTAACAACGAAATATATATTTATTAGAATGTTTATTTAAGCTATAGGTCTCTTGATTTAATATATATATATATATTGTTGTTTATATTTATATTTATTTTCGATATTTCGCTAACAATTTGTTAGCATCTTCAGGAAAATTTTATAAATTCATATTTATAAAATTTTCCTGAAGATGCTAACAAATTGTTAGCGAAATATCGAAAATAAATATAAATATAAACAACAATATATATATATATATATATATTAAATCAAGAGACCTATAGCTTAAATAAACATTCTAATAAATATAAAGAGAAGGTCAAATAAAATAGAATATAAATAAAAAAAAAAAAAAAACGAAATATATATTTAGATATTGCTAACCCGTAACAAATAAATAAAATTTAAAACATTTTTAAAATATATTATAAAAATAAAATTTATACTAAATAATAAAAATAAATAATTTAGTTTTAAATGATAAAAAAAATTGTTAAAATTATTTATAAATATATAAAATAAATTCTATAAAAGTTAATAATATAAAAAAATTTTTAAAATTTTTGAGTTTTTTTTTTTGGCCATGTAAAATTTTAAAAATAGTTAAATTTGTATTCTAAAAAATTTTTATATTCAAGAGTGCAAAATATTTCATTCAATACTATACTAGAGAGGATTAATAGATATATATTAATATATAAATATTTAAATAATTAATATATATCTATTAATTGAAGTTGTAAAAAATATACTATATAGTTTGCGATGCTGTTAAAGACGCGAGTTAAAAAAAATTAAATAAAACGAAAAGTTAGTAGCTTCACGCGAGTTAATTATTCGTAATACACGGAGTTCAAAAAAATATTTTTTCTTCACGCTTATGCGTGTTGTTTTCTTTATTATATTTTCTTGACTAACTCTAATTTTACAAATATCTTACAAAGTAATTTATAATGTTAGTTTCTTATCAACTATGTGCTTACAATATTTCTTATCATTATTTTAAACTGTTGTTTATGGTGTTTATCTTACATTATGTTTCTTTGTCTTATTATGAATAATTAAACATGTTTGTTCTTTTGTTTAATCTATGTTTCTTTGTCTTATATATTACATTATATTTCTTTGTCTTAAATATTTAAACATGTTCATTTCTGTTTAATCTATATTTATGATTCATAGTTATTTACTTAATATTATCATAATTATCATATTATCATCTTATCTTAATATTATGTACTACCATAGAGACTGACCTTAACTCCCCCCTGGGTTAAGCAAGATCGTCCCGATCTTTCCTAATGCGTTGTAATTCTATTTTGTATGCTTCTGTTAAAATTTTCTATTTCCGTCTTCCTCCTACATTCAGTTATACATGTTGTAATTTTTATTATAAAGTAGATTATTATTGTTAGTAGTATAAGAAAAAATATACTGTAAAAGAAAGATCTAATGGGATGTTCCTCAATTGGGATTGTGAATTTTTTTAATGAATCTATATTGCTAAAAGCTAGTGTGCTATCAGATTCTATTATTTCTAGAATTTCGAAATTTTCATTATGTTTCATATGGATAGCTTTGTTTATTGTGTCATGAATATTCCTAAATACCTTGTTATCTATCGTGACTTCGTCTGTATATGTTACTAAGGTTATACCAGTGGTGGTGATATTGTTGACATTGTGGTCTCCGTCCAGTAATATTGAGCCTTCGTCAATTTCTAATAATTTTTTGTTATATTCTTGAACCACTGTGCATTTACTATTTCTGTTATTGAGTAGTTGGATTATGCATGTGTCTGTTTCGTTATTTGTTTGGCATATGTTTCTGCCCAGATAGTTCTTGCAAAGCTTTACTCTAATATATTCTTTGTTGCATTCAGCGATTAGTTGATCTGTCTGAACTTTTCCATGCCTAAAGATTATAGGTGTGAATTTAAAAAGGTTACAGTGTTTATTAAGTATGGGATATTTATACATTGTTACGAATAGCTCCCCTGTACCTGCTACGTGTACATCTGCATATTCCAATATGTTTATTATTGGTACCGAGATTAATTCATGTTCCAATATTTCCTTTATATCGTCCATATTCAAAGATTCTGTAGGATATTCATTATTCTTCGCGGCATTTATTGTTCGAACAAGTAAAAGTAGCTGCTCGTGCACTTCTTTTATAATGATGTGGTTTTCTAAAGTGTGGCCTTGTAATGAATCAATTAATTTCTCAAACCTAGAGTTCATTAAGCGTTGTTTTTCATTATTGTTTATTAATACATTTATTGCTTTTTCCATTTCTATGAAGTCATTATGATCTGGGTTTCCAGTGATAAATTTTAGTGCAGACCCTAGGAAGTTAAGTGATCTTGCATATCTTTTGTGCTCATTCAGTTGTCCTGCTAGTGTCTCAATTTTCTTTATCCAAACTTTTTCCTGAGTAGTAGGCTCATATTCTTTTGTAATGATATTTCTGTATGGTGTGAGTATTCTTGTCAAGTTAGTTACGTGAAAAAGATATGAAAATTCGTTGAATAGCAAAGCATCTTCGGTTTTAGTTAGCAAGAATTTTCTATTTTCTAATTTTTTTATTTCCACGTCTGCTTTTATTGCTAATACGGCATTCACGAGTAATATTAGGAATTTGAGTGTCTTCATTTTTTAATGTATAGTTCTTTATGTTGTCCTTGTGTACAATAACTCCTACCTGTGTTAAAATTGTGTCCTCACGATCTTCTTTTACTATGTGTTTTTCATATCTTGCGTTATTTTTCTTTCTTAATCCTGATATTTTTACTAGTATTTGTTCACCTGGATCAAATGTGCGGTGTTTTCTTCCCTTGTTTAATTTTTCCAATGTTTTTCTTGATGCTGTTTTTATTTTTTCTGATATGTCTTGTTGGTTGTATTCTATTCTACCAAAATGTATGTCGCTGGGCTTATGTTCTGTTACCGTATGTATCGATTCATTGAGTGCTTTAACTGTCCTAAATATTTCTTCTATTATCGTTGTACTATTCTGTATTTTGAATATTCTAGATAATTCTGATATTGTATTGTGTGCTCTTTCGACTTGACCGTTTGCTGTTGATCTATAGACTGGTGTTTCTACTTTCTTTATGTTGTATTTTTCACACATCTGCTTTACTGAAGGTGATGTAATGCAGGGTTCATTATCAGTCATGAGTCGTTTGCAGTTTGGAAAATTATTTGTGATTAATTCTTCTAGCTTATCACTCATTCGTTCTTTTGATTCACACACACAAAAATATTTTCTTATCGTTATAATATATATCTGCGTGTATATGTGTTCCCTTTTCTATTGGTATGTCTGAATCTGTCAGAGGTTCTCGTGTAGGTTGCCTTTCATATTTTCCAAAGAGGCATGCTACGCATTTTTTATTGTATGGTTTGCATTCTCTTTTTAAATTTGGCCAAAAAAATGTTTCAAGTATCTCCTTAGTGTTGTTTTTATACCCCCTATGAGCTCTATCGTGAGTTTCTTTGATTATTTTAATTTGTTCTTCTTTATCAGAAACATCTCTTAATTTCTTTTGTGTATAAACGAATTTCATTCCATTGAATATTTCTTTTATTTTCCCACCAAATCGGTATATTGTTTCGGGATTTGTATATATTGCAGTTATTCTATTTGGGTTTAGTATCTGTTTTAATTCACAGATTAAATTTTCTTCGTTTGTAAAATGTACCTGATACCGGATTTTGTTTGTAAACACTGTATTTGTTATTGTTTTGTTGGTGTCTACGCTTGGTATCAGTTCGATTTGAGTCGCATATGTATTGAAGGGTTGGGATACTGCTTCAATAGCATTTGTTGGAGAACTTATTGCTGAGTGAACTGTACTGATAGTTGAAGAGTTTATTTGCTGTCTTGAAAGTGCATCGGCTACGACATTCAAATGACCTGGTTTATATACCAGTTTTGCTCCAAAATCTTCGATTATGTTTTTCCACCTCATAAGTTTTGTGTTTGGATTTTTTTCGGATGTTGCAAATGTTAAGATCTGGTGATCAGTGTAGATTGTCAAATCAGCTACACCATAAATATAATTCCTAAGTTTTTGTAATGACCAAATAATTGCCAATAATTCTTTTTCATTGGTGCTGTAATTTTCCTCTCTTTTACTTAAAGTGCGTGATAAGAAAAATATCGGTTTCTTGTATTGACTAAGAACTGCTCCAAGTGCTATGTTGGATGCATCAGTTGTTAGTTCAAAAGGTTTAGAATAGTCGGGTTGGAAAAGTTCTACTTGTTCCCTTAAACATGTTTTTAAGTTATTTATGGCTTCTAATGCTTGCTTATCAAGGTTTATATACGTATTCTTACTCTTATTTTTTCCTATTTGGCCATTGTCTCCTCTCAAATGTACTGTCAAGGGTTTGGCTATGCTGGCATATCCCCTAATAAATTTTCTATAATATCCCGTCATTCCTAAAAATCCTCTTAAGTCCTTCAGAGTTTTAGGAATAGGGTAATTACTAATTGCTGCTACTTTCTCAGGGTTTGTTGAAATCCTATTATGTTTTATAACATGTCCTAGGTATTCCACTTCCGTTTGAAAGAATTTAGATTTCTCGTCAGATACCTTGAGTGTTGCTTTATTTAATGCTTCAAATATTATTTCGATATGCTTCATGTGTTCTTCGATTGAAGAGGAGTATATGATTACATCGTCTATATATACGTATGCAAATTTACCTATGTAGTCTCTAAGAATGTCATCCACACATCTTTGGAATATTGCAGGTGCATTTTTTAGGCCAAAGGGCAATCGAATAAATTCATATTTACCGCCGTTTACACAAAATGCTGTTTTTTCCCTATCTTTTTCAGCGATTCTTATCTGGTGAAAGCCAGATTCTAAGTCTAGAGTGGTAAAATATTGGGCTTTACCTAAGTTTTGTATGGTCATATTCACATCTGGAATAATGTACCTATCTGTAACTGTGTTGGCGTTCAATTTTTGGAAATCGATGACCATTCGTTTTTTGGGTCTTCCTTGTTCATCCATACCCTTTTTAGGGACTGTCCATATTGGAGAGTTTTACGGGCTATTGCTTTTTTGTATAATTCCTTCATTAAGTAATTTTTTTATTTCTTTATTGACGAACTCATTATCCGCTATGGGATATGGATACTGTTTCGTCCGTATTGGCTCTTCGTTTTGTGTTCTGATGGTGGCTTCAATAGTCGTTGTGAAGGGTAATGGTCCTATGCCATTATTTTCCTTCATAATTTTATCTATCTTTTGCCTATATTTTTCTTCTCCTACGATATAATTCAGTTTGGGTTGACTCGCACTATCTATGGTGGTTAAGGTCATATCCCTAAGGTTTATACTAGCATTTAATACATTTAGTCCTTCTAATCCTAAAATCATATCAAATGATTCAATATTACTTAATTCAAAAAAAGTTATTTCCCTATTCATTAATTTTATTATTCTTTTCGTGTTTATTATGGAGTAACCGTGTATGGTTTTTATTTTAATGGGTTTAATTTTTATCCTATCTGAAGAGTCGCAATTTATATTTATATAATTATGGGTTGCACCGGTATCAATTAAAATATCATATTTTTTATTACTTAAATCACTAGTTAAGGTGAGATAGGGCAACCCGTCTCTTAGTTTAAATTATCTAATCTTAAGTTATTTACCATTTGTCCTGTTTCCACGTACATACTTGAATTGTCATCTTCTTCTTGGGATGTATGGTTTATTCGTTGTTGTTTATTGATGTAATGATTACCATTGTGTTCTCGCTTCCATGGTCGGTTGTCTACGAAAGGTTGATGTGGAGTGTTGTAATTGGTATTAGTTCTCCTTTGTGCATGTACAATCTGCCTGGAGTCCGTTTCCATAGGGACAGGTTTAGGTTGTTGATTGTTGTAGCTTCGTTGATTATAGTGTTGTTGAAAATGTCCTTTCTGTGGTGTAAAATTTGGACGTCTATAATGATGTGTATGGTGATAGGACTGCTCTTTCTGTGAGTGATGGCTCTGAGGTTGTTTGTTTTCGTTATCGTATGATAACCGTAAATTCTGATGATGGTTATCATGCTCAATAGTTCTAGCAACAGCATATGCATGTTCTAGATCATTTAAAGAGTTGGCATATAAAGTAGATCTGATAAAAGCGTTTGTTACCCCAGAAACGAATACACGTACTGCTTCATCATTAGCATTTCTTATCATAGCTGCGATTGCAGTAGGATGGTCACCAGACATTGAAATTTTGGATGTAACTAAATTCAATGCTTGATTTATTCTGTCATGATATTCTGATAGAGATGATTTATTTTGTTTTATTCTTCGCATTTCTTCCTGGAGGACATATAGTGGACGCATGTCAGCATATGTGTAATCCAATCTATTTCGAATGGCTTCAAAATTAAACGGAGTATTATTGTTGGTTAATATATCCGATGCTTGGCCTCTGATTTTTGATTTAATTATGGAAAGGGCTTCAGAGTAACGGCTTTGTCCTTCAAAATTTTTTATGTCGTTCATTAATCTTGAGGCGTCTTCTCGCCATGCCCTATACTCTGTTTGGTTACCACTGAATGTTGGCAGGGCTTTAAATACTTCCAGGGAGATGTCAGAGGGCTGTTGGTAGTTTGTTACCACATCCTTGAGTTTCACCACTGGTGCTGGTTCTACCAGCGGGTTGACACGAATACTTGCCATTTTCTCATTTAGTGCTTGGCAATATTGCTCCATTTCGAGTAGTCTTGCAGTGAGAACTGCCATGCGTTCTTCGTTGGTTGCCATTTCCAATGGACACTGTTCGTCAAAGTTCCCTTCACGTTTCTTTTTAAATGAGTGCATGAATTTCTATTATTGTTGAATATTTTGCTTTCACTGTTTTTTTATATATATCCTGTTCTATGCAGGATTTTGTTGTTTTTTCTTTTTACTAAACGATTTTTGATAAACTCTTTTTTTTAAATAAATTTTTTAGATATTAAAATTTGTTGAGATTTTTTATTTTCGTTTTCTCTATGGAAAATTTTATTTTTTATTTTTTCTTCCTATGAAGAAATTTTTTACTCGCGTCCTTGCTGCGACAAGGATTCCACGATGGTCCGCCTCTGAAGGATAAGTATAATTATCCTCCTGGCAGGATCGCCAGTTAATTATTCGTAATACACGGAGTTCAAAAAAATATTTTTTCTTCACGCTTATGCGTGTTGTTTTCTTTATTATATTTTCTTGACTAACTCTAATTTTACAAATATCTTACAAAGTAATTTATAATGTTAGTTTCTTATCAACTATGTGCTTACAATATTTCTTATCATTATTTTAAACTGTTGTTTATGGTGTTTATCTTACATTATGTTTCTTTGTCTTATTATGAATAATTAAACATGTTTGTTCTTTTGTTTAATCTATGTTTCTTTGTCTTATATTTTACATTATATTTCTTTGTCTTAAATATTTAAACATGTTCATTTCTGTTTAATCTATATTTATGACTCATAATTATTTACTTAATATTATCATGTATTTCTGAGCATGCTATTCTTATCTTAAATCTTAATATTATGTACTACCATAGAGACTGACCTTAACTCGCGCCATTATAAACATAAAGCTCACCATTCAGTGTGATAATTGTATATAAAGTCTATGGTCGAGTTAACATGAATTACAAGGAAGAAGGGGTGTAATGGTTCCGGTGTATGGAAGTATTTATAAAAAAATTATGAAGATATGCCGGCGCTAATAAACGCCACTTTTAAATTTAGGGGATTAGTTTTTAAACATTTGTCTATTCGTTTTTGTTTCGACTTTTCTAAATATTCTCTTGCTTTAGTTATAGAATATTGTAATCTGAACCTCAATTCTTGGGCATAATTTTCAGGGTTGTAAATTGGTTTATTACTTGAAATTTCTTCATTAGGAAAGTTCGGTAATTTGCCAAATATTAGCTCATATGGCGTGTAATTTGTGTCTATATGAGGTGTTGTGTTGTATGCGAAGCATAAGTAAGGAATCCATTTGTCCCACTCATCATTCTTACAATAATTTAAAAGAAACTCATTGAGTACTCTATGATTTCTCTCTACTGATCCTAGAGTCTCATGGTGATATGGTGTGCTAAAAACTTGTTTAATTTGTAAAATGTTGCATACTTCAAACAATAATTCGTTTAGAAATTCAGTACCTCTGTCAGATTTGAGAACTTTAAAGTGTCCATATACTAAAATTAAATTTTCTACTATATTCTTGGCAACTGTTTTTGCATCCTTTGCTTCTATAGGACATGCTACAATATATTTTGTCAGATCATCTTGCATTGTTAAGATATATCTGTACTGGTTTGAATACCTCAATGGGCCTACAGTATCTATTGATATTGTTTCGAAACTTGTTCGTGGTGTATCAGTAATGATTAGTTTTTCTTTTGTGTGTTTGGTGGAGTGTGTTTGACTAACCACTACTGCATGCCGTCTGCATGCAGCAAGTGAAACATAACACTTTTGTTATTGTTTGAATAATTGTCCACATTCCAATTGTATGATCAGAATGTATTATGCTGATCATGCATATTCCCACACATAATTTGTGTATGTGTTAGTTTTAAGACAGAATATTTTAGCATTATTAAGATTGAATAAGAAATTATAATTAAGTTAATATGTATGTCACAAACTGGACAGTCGCACAAGCGGCTGTTTTATTGAGTTTCATATTAATTAAATAATATTAAATACATAATAATTAAATAATATTAATTAAAATAATATAAAGTAATTTTTTCATAACATAATAATAAAATAAAAAAAGAAGACGAAAGTACATAAAATTAAATAGTACCTAAAATCCTCTCTGAAATCATGAGTCAAGTTTCTAGTAACAATTGTGAAAATAAAACCCCAACAAACACGACCATGCCACACATCCAAATATAGTCCACCAAATGAAGGCACAGACACTGCAAATGAATTGTGTTCACTTCAGTGAAAATCGTTTTTGATAGTGCAACAGCAGCAAGAGCAACATCTCAAGCAATTGTATCCTGCTCCATATTTTATAAACATATCGCAGCAACGAGCAAATCAATGAATGGAAGTTGATGGTAATAAAGATGAAAACATCAATGGAGTCATAAATGCCGAGATTGCTAACAGTGAATTACATCCTTAACTAAGTATAATTTTGTGCTCTATGTTTATTCTTTTAATTTAAATGGTGTAATAGTTTTTTTTTCCTTTCAATTTAAATTTGATTTAAATATGCATAATAATATATTTTTAAATAGTGTAATAATTTTTTTTCCTTTCAATTTAAATTTGATTTAAATATGCATACATATATTTTTGAATAGTGTAATAATTTTTTTTACTCTCAATTTAAATTTAATTTAGATATACATACATATATTTTTAAATATTAAAAAATATTAAGTTGTACTTTGTCTTTTATTTTCGCTTTAAAGAAAATATATATATATATATATGATTTATCGCTGAGATACTTACGAGTCCCTCCAGTCGATAATATCAAAAAAAAATTAAATAAAATTATAACTAATATGTATGTCACTGAGAAACTCACGAGTCCCTCCAGTTGATATATATTTTGTATCAGAAACATTTTTTTACTTTAATGATCATACTTCGAATTTTGAAAAAATAATATGGTGAAATAATTCCATAAAAATATAGAATTTTTTTGAAAACCTAATAACAGATTTTTCTTTTGAATACATTTTTGGTAATACCATGATATTTTTTTAATATAAAGTAATGCTTCAATATGCTTCGAATTTTGAAAAGTTTTTCAAACATAATTATTATCGGTTGGTTTAGAAATAAATATATGAGGCGATAAATGCCCATGAGCACTGTGAAGTACCTAGACTACTTCACTAAATTAATAATGAAAATAAATGAAAATAAAAAAGGGAAAGCGAGTACTTTCCAAATTTGAGTTGAACGACAAAATTATAAATAGAAACGTAGACTTTCACCACTTTCTAAAGCTTGAAAAAGTAGCTGATAATATTGCTCTGACAACATTGCGACTTTCACTAGATGATCGTACGCTTAATAACCTAGGAATGAATATTGAAAACCTTCAAAGAGAAAGGTATTGAAATCTTGCAAGATGCAGATAATAAATATTGTGCTCACAAAAAAAAAATAATAATAATAAATAAAATAACCACCGATCAAGAAAAAGTAAATGAATAAGAATTTTTTCGTGAACGAAGTAAATGAATAGAAGTATGTAAATTTGAATTGAATTTTTTTTTTTTGTGTTTTCAAAGAAATTTTGAATTAAGAAGTGAAATAAATAAAAATAGAATCGAGGTATGATACATTTAAAATCAAAGTATATTGTTTAAAATGAATTTTGTTTTTGCATTAGTGCAACAAATTTTTTGAAATACAGTCGAACTTCCATAACTCGAACTTCTTTAACTCGAATTTTCTCTAACTCGAACAAATTTGGTTGGCAGTAGCGTCAAAAGAACAAATCACATACAATTTTCCTTCCATAACTCGAACTTCTATAAGTCGAAGTTCTCCATAACTCAAACAAAAAACATACACATGAACTCTATAACTCGAAGAATTTTGCTTGTTTAAATGGTTTTTTGTTTTTTCTTTAGTTATGGTTTGTTTGTTTTACTCTCTTTTGTTGCTTGATCTGGTTTGTATATTTTACATGCTATTTTTGTTTATTTTTTTCGGCGAATTACAAATTTGTTTCTTTTTGTTTGCGTAAGTATCAGTTCTATGCATAATTCGGGCTAGATGATAAAAGTTGAAATCGATTTTTTTTATTATTATGACAACTAAACGTGTTTTAAAATGCTTATCAATTGAAGAAAAATATACTTATAAAAGACGTCGAAGATGGATTAAAGAAAAAGTAAGCAGCTGATAAATATGGTATCCCGGCAAGCACGGTCTCAACAATTTTCAAATATGAGGAATCAATTATCAACTCGTTTGAATCTGGATTTCGTTTATGTATTAAAAGAATAAGGACCCAGTCACTTATTTCAGTCGGTCACTTATTTCAGAATATTTTACTTAACTGTAATTTTTTAATTACATATGCTTGTTCTTTTACATTCTGAAGTAGTATGTAGTTTTCCATTAGAGGCTATTTTAAATAAAAATACATTGTACAAAAACCATTTATTCTATTTTTACAAAAAATTCTGTAACTCGAAGTCTCCGTAAGTCGAAGTTTTTTTTTGGGATAATGGTGATTCGAGTATTGGATGTTCGACTGTACGTCCATTATAAGCCAATTTTTAACGGCTTTGGACCTTTTTTTAATTGCATAATAAATAATTAATATGAACAAAGTGAATGAATACTTAAGAATTAAGAGAATTAAGAGAAAAATACAATTTTATAATAAAGTAATTTTTTATGCTAGCATACAAAAAATTGGGCCCAACAAAACATTTAAAATATACCAACAAAACATTTAGGTATATCAAAATAATACATATGTATATTATATTTACTTTAATTTTTTTATTTTTTTATATATATAATTTTTTTACTCTATTTTCATAATATTGATTTATGACTATTATGATATGGAAAGCTCCTTATATTAATTGAAACTTTATCTTTATAAATATTACATATTAATTAAAATATATAACCCTTACTTTAATTTTTATATAATTTTTGCGTTTCTTGTTTTTGAGTATATTTATGAACTGTACAACTTCTTACCAGCTATATTAAGCCCTCAAATATTAGTAATAATCCTATAATTTTTTTTTATAATAAAATTTTTATTAATATATGAATTAACATTTTCTAAAAAGGGAGGGAAGGTATATTCCCTAAAAATCCCTGCAATTTTAAATTTTATAATTTTTTTATTACTAGTAAGAATAATCAACTCAGTATTGATTATTCTTTCTGAAAAAGGGAGGTGTAGTGTGTTTGACTAACCACTACTGCATGCCGTCTGCATGCAGCAAGTGAAACATAACATTTTTGTTATTGTTTGAATAATTGTCCACATTCCAATTGTATGATCAGAATGTATTATGCTGATCATGCATATTCCCACACATACTTTGTGTATGTGTTAGTTTTAAGACATAGAATATTTTAGCATTATTAAGATTTAATAAGAAATTATAATTAAGTTAATAATTGTGTCTCAAACTGGACAGTCGCACAAGCGGCTGTCCAGAACATAAATTAATATAATAAATAACATTTAATAAAAGTTATATTTCTCTTAATTATTACAACATTGGTCTGTTTATTTATTCTGCACTCGTTGCAGTTTTGTATATGTTTTTTGACCATTTTTCCCATGCTCTTCCATATATATTTTCTCAGTCATTTTATATATGGCATTTTTAGCCTCTTGTGTCGGATTTTCTAATGTCTTTATTTGAAAATCATTTAATTGTTCACCTAGCAGGACAATTTTTTCTCTGAACGAAGCTATGTTTGAATTATTTTGTTTTTGTGTTCCAAGCTCATTTAAAACTTGTTGTAGGGTTCTTGGATTAGGATACGATATCACCAATAAGTTCTTTAGATCAGTAAAGGTTGTTGGTCTGTTTACACGTCCAATGGTGCTACGAACATTTGCAGTTAATTTGAAATTGTAGACATATTTTATAAAAAGCTCTCTCTCTTCTGCAAGAATCATATCGTGCAATAGTTCTGTTTGCAACAAAAAGTCTTCCAACGCCTCATACGGACCCTTAAACACATGTAGATTTTTGCCTACGACGTTTATGTCAAAATGAGCCATATTTGATATATTACCTACTTCTTCGTCTGATTTTAAATTAGTGTCTTTGTTTTCTTCTGTTAGAAGATTTTTTATAAGTGGTAACACTCTACTATATATTTCTTCAAATTTTTTAATTAAGTTTTCGCAATTTTCTTTAATTAATGATTGAGAACATTTTTCAAATTCTGTTTTTATTGATTGCAAACGTTTTAATTTTTCTAATTTATATTCTTCGGTGTAAATTCTATTTTTACTTTTGTTAATATTTATTTCAATTTTCTCTAATTCTGTTATAAATTTTTCTATGGTTTCCATTTAATATAGGAAGGGTTTTAGTCGCATGTAAATACTATTTTTAAATTCTATTTTAGTTTGATCCACTATGGCAACTCTTATTTATTTTCTTACTTTTCACATTTTTAACTTATATATATATGGTAGTATTCATAAAAAATAAAATAGATTTCAAATGCGTTTTAGTAAAAAATTTCAATACAAATTTTTCTTAAAATATATTTCAAATCCATTTAAAATTTTTATGAATATGGGGGATAGTGTCGCATTTATTCACCTCAGTGTGGTGATTTTTTAAAATTTTTGACATTCCTTTTTATTGTGAAATTCTATTTCATAATTGGATTTTATTTAATTTGCCGGGTGTAGTAAAGTTTTTTTTTATGTGAAAAAGCTTAGTGAAGATTAGTGTAGTATTTATTTTTATATTGAAAATAATATTATTATGTACATTTCAGCATGTGTTTTAAAAAATTCATGTTGTATATGTTTATAATATATTATTTTAATATATTTCATCAAAATTTATTTGTATGTATACATACATGTGCGAAAAAAAAATTTCATTATTTATATAAATGAAAAAAAATATTTTTATCTTAAAGAATTTTAAAAAAATATTTATTTGTTTTTGTAGTTGTCCTTTTCGGCTTCCAGTCGGCCGATCTGCAACCATATTTCGGACGCAATTTCCCAGGATGGTGGTGGTGTTTGGTTCAGGTGCTCCTTCTCCGGGTAGATTTCTGTTATTTGGCAGGATCGCCATGTAATGGTTTCGATGTATGGAAGTATTTATAAAAAAATTATGAAGATATTCCGGCGCTAACAAACGCCACTGCCAAATATATCTACTTGGCAGATGTATGCCAAAGTGAGTATGCCGATTTAAGGCAATTATAAAAAGATATGTTTTTATAAGTCTAATGCCGATTGAAGGCAAAGTATTGATTAATTTTATTTTCAAAAATTTGTTCCTTATATTCTAAACTAACTATTCTAAAACTACAAAATTTCTTATTCACTAAATATAAATGTAGTTTGAGAAAATATAAAATACATTATACATAATTGTTGTATTGCAATAACAACATGTTCAATATAGAACAATACAATTGTTGTAATATAAAAAATAACAATCGTATTATGTTTGGTGTAATAATGGTAGTATGTAACATTAAAAAAGTGCCGTGTGCAAAAAGTAATATTAAGAACATTAAGTGTAATTAGTACACTTACATATAAATATAATAATACATTGTTTATGTTAGTAATATTAATAGAGTGCCGTGTGCAAAAGTAATATTAAGAACAGTGAGTGCAATAAGTTTACTCACTTATAAAATATAATAATACATATAATATTATATTATTTAGAATGCACTACAGGGGGTTGGTCGCGCCAACAAACTTTATGCATTTATTTTTTAATAAAATTTAGTATGAAACATTCTCAATTCATTTTTAACTCTTTTTATACATATGTACATACATAGGTATTTTATATTTTTTTTTTTTTATTTTATTTATGAGCAGAAAATATTTTTTCTAAATAAGGCGGTTTATGTTTATTAATTGTTAATTGATTAAATTTCTCAATAAATCATTTAAAAAATAAAATTTTTTAACGATTAATTATTAAAATTCTCACAATTTACTTAAAAAACTACAAAAGTTCTAAGAGAATCAAAAAGTTACATACACAATTAAATTAAAAACTTTGAAAAATATTGGCTAAAGTTTTTTCATTAGTATATATTTTAAGTTTGTTGGTTTTTATAAAGAATTTATTAATAAGAAATAAAACTATAGACATGTTACACTATGAATAGTTAACAACAGAATGAAAAAATATTATTTTATATATCAAACAAACTAAAACATAAAACTATGATTGCTTTTCTATAACACCCCTTCTCAATCATGCAATCCTAAACTAGAACAAAGTTTATTAAATCTGCTATTATCTAAAGACTTGGTGAATATATCAGCTAGTTGATCCACAGTTCCGATAGGTTGCACGTCAATAACTCCTTTTTCTATGTAATCGCGTATGAAATGATGTTTAATATCTATGTGTTTAGTCTTTTTACACTCCACATTTGATGCCATACAACTACATCCACTATTATCCTCATAGATAGTGACAGCCTCATTTTCAATTTCTCTCAGATCTTGAAGTAATCCACGTAACCAAATAGCTTCGGATACAGCCGTGCTAAGAGCAACATATTCTGCTTCACTTGATGATGTTGAAACTGTTTGCTGCTTTCTACTTGCCCAGGAAACTGTGCAGCCGTAAACCTTAAAAACATAACCGCTTACAGACTTTCTATCGACTTCATCACTAGCCCAATCTGCATCAGCATAACCAACTAAAGCTTTTGAATTGTTAACGTTATATACAAGTTTTTTGTTTGAAGTGCCCTTTAGATATCTTAAAACTCTTTTCAAAGCTTGCCAATGTTCATCTGAAGGATACTGTTGGAAACGACCTAGATATCCAACTGAAAAACATATATCAGGTCGCACACACAGCATTATATACATTAAACTCCCAAGCAATTCCTTATATGGTTTTTCAATCGAGTGTTGCTTCAGGTTTATAGATAATTTCAGACCTTACATAATTTCAGAGTTACAATCCATCATAGAAAATTTGTCCAAAATTTTATTGATACTTGCTTCTTGCGATATATGTATTTATATTTCCACCTTCTTTTTCAAATTTCATACCCAAGAAATGTTTGAGTATTCCATAATCAGGCAACTGAAATTTTTTCGATAGATGATTTATAAAACTTTCAAAAACTTTCTCGCTGCTACATGCAATTAACAAATCATCCACATACATGATTACAAATAAAACATCTGAGTTTTCAAATTTTGTATACAAGCAGTAATCATGTTTCGATCTTATAAGACCAAAGGTAATAAGATATTGATTAAGAGTATCATTCCAACATTTTGGCGCTTGTTTTAATCCGTAAAGAGATTTTTGAAGTTGACAAACCATACCATTTTTTGTTTCCAAACCGTCTGGAACTTCCATATAAAGATCTTCTTGAAGATTCCCATTTAAAAATGCTGTTTTTACATCTACTTGAAATAAGCTTAATTTTTTATTTAGAGCAATAGCTAGTATCACACGAACAGTGGACAATTTAGCCACAGGAGCATACGTTTTATTATAATCAATTCCTTTTTGCTGAAGGAAACCTTTTACGACCAACCGGGCCTTATAGCGCATTGGATTTCCATTTACATCATTTTTTATTTTAAAAATCCACCTAGATTTTAGTAGCTTGACGTTTTCTGGAGGTTTGACAATTTTCCAAACATTATTTGACTGTATTGACTGTAATTCGTCTTTAATAGCTTTATACCATTCAGATGCATCACGACGAATAGAGATATCAGAGAATTGACAAGGAACATCCGCAAAATTAAGGCCTTCGCTGCATATTGAATATCCAAAACTAAATCCAGGGAATTTAGCTGTAGGTTTTCGTTCTTTTTGGCTTCTTCTAGGGAACTGTTCTTTACTACTTTCAATTACTGTAGCAATATCATTGTTGTTACTATTGGTATTGTTGGTTTCATCACCCTCATCATGACTTAAATTTTCATCGGAAGTTAATAAATCTTCTTTAGATCTATTTTCACTAGTATTGGTTGGTTTCATAGGTCGATTATCATCGTTAAGAGGCATATTACCATCTTCATCCCCTTCTTGCATCTTACTTCTTACCACTATCAGAGGCGTTTCGTTTTGTTGCTCATTAGCATAGGGAAAGCTTATTTCATCAAATTTCACATCCCTAGAAGTTACTATCTTCTTAGCACTTGCATCCCACAGCTTGTAACCATTAGGAACATAACCGATCATAACTAGTTTTTTGCTCTTAGGATCAATTTTTTGTCGTTTTTGTTTCGGTATCCAAGCAAAAGCTTTAAAACCAAATATTTTCAGAGAACTTACGTTTGGCTTATGTCCGAACCACATCTCTGCAGGAGTGACATTTTTCGGGAGCGCTTTTGTTGGACTTCGATTTATTAGATAAGCAGCAGTTAAAGCCGCTTCATTCCACATATATTTAGGCACACTTGATTGGAGTAGCATTGTTCTTATTTTCTCTACTAGCGTTCTATTGAATCGTTCCGCCACACCATTTTGTTGGGGAGAATATGCTATGGATTCTTCTACTTGAATTCCTTTCTGTTTATACCAGTGCTTTTGTTCCTTCGATCCGTATTCCCGACCTTTATCTTTGGTTAGTTTTGAAATTGACGCTCCAAATTTCGCAGTGACCATCGCTTCATATTCAATGAAACTCTTAAATACGTCAGACTTCTTTTTTAGTGTATATATCATTCAGAAGTGTGTAAAATCATCAATGAAAGACACAAAGTACCTTAAACCATCACAAGCCGTAGGATCTATTGGGCCACAAAGATCAGAGTGAATTCTCTCCAGTGGTCGGGTGGATTTAATATGTGACTTATTAAAAGGATCACGACATTGTTTGCCTTCAACGCAAATATCACAGAAGTTGATCTTTACTGGTTTGACATTGACACCACAAACCATATTCTTGTTAACCAATTCAACAAACGAAGATTGACTGATGTGGCCATAACGCTTATGCCATAAGTCGTTTCTCTGTACATTTGTGCAATTTGCTTCACTTTGCTTAATGCTCAAACTGATCTCATATAAATTACCCATTAAGTAACCAGTTGCAATTAATTTATTTTGTTTTAATATGAGCGCTTTATTTTTGCAGAATCTCACTTCTATACCAGCTGCAGTCATTTTCTTAACCGAGAGCAAATTGTCTCTTAGTTCTGGAACGAATAACACGTTTTGTAGTGTTATATTAACATCTTTGTTGCTTCTTCCGGAGATAACACCAACTTTGTTAGCAATTAACGATTGGTCATCTTTAGCAACTTTGATTTCAATAGGATTTGATAAGTTATTGATTTTATCAAAATACCATTTTTCATTTACTAAATGGTCACTTGCTCCAGAATCTAATTTAAATTTCACAGATGACTTACCACTACATAATTTATTAGTATCAGCCATAAAACAAATAGAGTCTGTTGTCTTAACACCTTTTGCACTGCGCGCCTCGCCCTGACGACAATCATTAGCTCTATGCCCAAACTTATTACATTTAAAGCAACGGCCTGAAAATTTTTTCTTGAAGTTTTTCTTTCCTGCAAAAGCTGTTTTTGTGGGGCCCTCTTCTTCAACACGATTTGAAATTTTAGTTTATTCAAGCAGTAAACGTTCCTTTACCAAACAATCATTACTCACGAATGTAACCAGTTTGTCTCTTGCTCTTCTATCGTTCTTCGTAAATTCCAACAATGATGTAGCATCCGTTGGTGGTAGGCCCGTTAAAACTTCCACCAAATTCAAATTTTCAAAATGAATTTTGACACGAAATTGCCACTCATCGTAACCGCGACCATTAAATTGCGGTATACCAACACTATCTTTAAGATCGCCCATAACCTATTGTAAGTTTGTTGGTTTTTATAAAGAATTTATTAATAAGAAATGAAACTATAGACAAGTTACACTATGGATAGTTAACAACAGAATGAAAAAATATTATTTTATATATCAAACAAACTAAAACATAAAACTATGATTGCTTTTCTATAACAGTATAGAAGTTGTGAAGCAATTTAAAAATTTTTTATATTGATGTTTAAAATTTTCCCTCATTGCAAAATATTCAGTAAATTCGCTTCTTATACTTAAAATTCCTCCTAAAATAATTGCCAAGTCATCATCAGTTATTCTCGCCATATTTCTGCCAACTATGTTCCGTAATGTGTATAACGAAAGACAAACATGAAATGAATACAAAAACCACCAACACATACAAAGCTGAGTACAAGTATACATTTTATGCCATATGTAAAAGTCTCGTGTGTGAACAGAAGAACAAAAATTGTACAGCTTAAGCGCCATGGCCACGTATCAAATTGGCTTGACAAACCAAGGTTTTTTTGATTGTGTTAAGCGCCATGGCCACGTATCAAATTGGCTTGACAAACCAAGGTTTTTTGATTGTGTTAGTGAAAAAAAACTCTCACGTATATGTCCATGTGAGTTTGACGAAAATCAAAATAATTTAGATATTCACTGCCGTCTATACAGTAATTTGAAGCAAATTTGATGTGTTGCTGCGTAATTACATCAAATCCTATTTTTATTTAGTTTGCGTAGCGCCAATATCGTACACGGAAAATTTGATAACGCAATAAATAAAAAATGGATAAAAAAATTTCATACTGGAATTAATTAAATTTTATCGCTGTTTGCCTGCTTTAAAAATTAAATTAATTAAAAATAAACCAAATGTTGAAAAAAATGTAAATGTTATGAAAATTTTTATATTTATTGAATTAAAATTAACAAAATATATAATTATTTTCATAATAATTTAATATAAAGGCCCTGTAAGTCAATCGCATATAAAAATGTAAGATAATTAATATTATAAATGTTAATAAATAAAATTAAGAAAATTTTGTAAGCAAAAAATATTTTGCGACCAAAAACGTAACGCGTTCTTATCATTCAAAAATAACTTTCAAATGAAATTTGACGGCATGAATTTGACACGTTGCTGTGTTAAGCAAAATAATATTTAACAACACATACATGTTGTTAGTCAAGCCAATTTGATACGTGGCCATGGCGCTTTATAAATTCATCTCGTGTGTGAAACCCCAATAAAAAAAAATATAGTCGATTCACTTGCTCTTACCTTGCGATAGGCGTCGGTGATGGATTTTGAGTTTTTTTGTGTTGGGCCAAATTGACAATTTAAAAGGGCCAACAAAACTTTTTTTAAATATATTCGATAACAAGCTTTTTATTTAAATAAAAACAAAAGTAATACTAATACAGTATATGTGTTTTATTTTAAATAAATTTAAACAAATGGGTACCATTACTCAAAAGCAACACGAAATTTTATTTTTCGATACAAATTTTATTCATCAGGAATTTTTTACCATTATACAGTGTACTTAGTTTTTTTTTGTGTTTACTTGATATTGGTGATTAGTGCTGGCAAAGTATTGAGTAGTGGGTACCGAGTATCGAGTATTTGCCCTTTTTTTTGGATACTCAATACTCAAAAGTAGTTACTCGATACTTTCAGAGTTGTATTTTTAAGCAAGTTGAGAGGCTAAAAGAGTGTATAAAAAGACAGAAAGACAACAATGTGTAAGCTACAAAATTAAACCAACCGCCGAAATAAAGCTGCCAATAAAATAGAACAACCACATGTGATAAATTACATTTTAAAAGTACTTAAAAATGTATATTAGTTAAATATGTATATATACATGCATGTAAATATTATATTTTAATTTTTATATAAATACACAATGTATTACACATGCAGGCACATATGTATGTTCTCGCATATGTAAATATTTTCAATTCTTTCAAATCAAAACATTAATTTTCCAATGAACTCTTATATGCATAACTAATTTTTTTTTTTTTTTTTTTTGATAAAAATTTAGTGCCTGTTCGCCGATATCGAAGAAGTTCTTTCTTTCGAGCAATTACATTTGAAACAAAAACAAATTCAAAAATTTTGTTTTTGTATCAAATTTATTTGTTCGAAAGAAAGAACTTCTTCGATATCGGCGAACAGGCGGTTAATTATTTCTTAAGTTGTTAACAAAATTTTACATTTACTAACTAACCCGCAACAAATAAATAAAATTTTAATTTGTTAACGTTGAATTAAAAGTTAGCTTTACATTTATTTTCGATTTAATAATAAAAACATACAAAACCAATAATAGTTGAAGATCTATTTTTAATTTTTGAAGAAACTACTTCAATTTGCAGATAAAAACTATGCGCTACAAACTCAAAAAATCCGTTAAAAGTATTGAGTAGTATTGAGTACCCAAATGAAAAGTATTGAATATTATTGAGTAATGAAAAGTAGTAGAATTTGCCAGCACTATTGGTGATAGCCAAACCGAATTCATAACAGGTGATCGCACTAATAAAACAAGTACAATATGTAACAAAAACCACACGCATTTTGTTTTTGTAAAATCATTGTACAATTTCAAACTCAAGAAGCAAATTGACATCCGACAATGATGAAAATGAAAAAAAAAGTTAACAGCTGTAGTTATAAGTTCACCTGTAATGAATTCGCCTTGGGTACTAAGTCTAGGGTCACACACGACGATCTTAATTGCCCAACTTTTTCAGAATTCTCTTTTAAACTTGCTTTTATGTTCACACACGGCGATTTTAGTTGGGCATTTCTTCTGTTTTGTTTAGTTTTTATTTTCTTACAATTTGACATTTGTGCTTTCATAAAATAAACAATTTCAATAAAATATACAAAATGTAGTAAGCTTTTACTAAAAAATTTTAGTCTATAATAATTATTTCATTTTTACATATGTATTTAAAACGTGTAATTTTTGCGTTTCATTGAAATTATTAATGATGTACACACAAAGAAGCGAAACACCGAATGAAAAGGAATGTCAAATATCCAAATAAAAAAAAAACCAATGAGAGAATTGCTTGAAATAGCCGGGTACCGGCGATTATTTTTCCCTTTTTATTCCCCTCCCCGCAAACTGAAAAAACATCTATAAACTCAAGAATTGCCCAACTAAAATCGTCGTGTGTGAACATAGACTAAAAGAAGACAGTTTTGCCATGGTGGAATTAAATAAGGTGCGCGCAAGAAGGAATATGGTTTGTTGTAGGGTTGTTTTTTGACCGTTAAATAATCTGCAAAAATATGGTAAATTATTCGGTCCTGTCAAAAGTTGTTTACATTTTTGGCCGCCATCATGAATATTTTTGTTTACGTTGTGCTTTTTGTTTTTGCATAACCACTATGTATGTTATGCAAAGTAAATTTATACCAAGTAGATGCACCATGTATTTTGTTTGTGTAAAAATATTGGATGAATGTCAAAAAGAGATGAGAACAACATGAAGAAAACAAAAACAATTTGTAGAATTATGTATAACAAAACAAAACAAACCAAAATGGCGTACGAAAATCGTAAACAGCTTTTGACAGTCATACATTAAAAATAAGCGAGAAAAAAATGAATCAGCTGTTTAGTTTCATCTACTTGGTATACATATACTTTGATGTTATGTATACAGCTTTTTTTGACAACATTGGCTAATTTTTACACAAACAAAATGCATGTCGTTTTTTGTTGTTGCGTTGATAAGCGCACCTTATTAATTCCACCATGAGTTCTGCAAATAAAAGTAAGGAGTTTTTTTTTCTTGACAAACAAAACAATGTCGTAAACAAAAGTAGGGTTTAAAATATTCAAAACATTGCAAATGTACTGAACGCTTTCAGTACATTTCAAACCGTTCGAACGATTAGAAACAGTTAGTTGAATTTTGAGCTGGTAGGGCCAAAATAGATTAGAAAGTACCACAGGGCCATCAAGCTTTCTAAAGCAGTGATGGATTTTGATTTTTTTTTGTTTTGGGCCAAATTGACAATTTAAAAGGTCCAAAATAGCGTCCAGAGGGCCAACAAAACTTTTTTGGAATATATTTGATAACAAACTTTTTATTTAAATAAAAACAATAGTAATACTAATACAGTATATGTGTCTTATTTTAAATAAATTTAAACAAATACCATTCCTCAAAAGCAATACGGAATTTTATTTTTCAATACAAATTTTATTCATCAAGAATTTTTTACCGTTAGACAGTCTACTTAGTTGTTTTTGTGTTTACTTGATATTGGTGATAGCCAAGGCGAATTCATAACAGGTGATCGCACTAATAAAACAAGTACAACATGTAACAAAAACCACAAGCATATTGTTTTTGTAAAATCATTGTACAATATCAAACTCAAGAAGCAAATAGTGTATTTTGACATCCGAGAATAATGAAAATGCAAAAAAATAATTGATAGCTGTACTTACAAGTTTACCTGTAATGAATTCGCCTTGGGTACTAGCGCAAACAAGTTTGCAAATAAAAGTACGGAGTTTTTCTTGACAAAGAAAACAATGTAGTAAACAAAAGTAGGGTTCTAAACAGGGAGAAAATTAGATTGAAAATGTACTGAATGCTTTGAAGCAGTTACTGCCGATTTCACGATGTCGAAAGAATTTTGAATTTTATTTTCATTCGTACAAATACATTTGATACAAAAACAAAATTTTAGAATTTGTTTTTGCTTTAAATGTAATAACACGAATGAAAACATATGGAAATTTTCTTTCGACATAGTGAAATAGGCCGTTAGTTGAATTATGAGCTGAAAGGGCCAAAATAGATTAGAAAGTACCGCAGGGCCATCAAACATTCAAAAGTGCCACAAATGGCCCAATTGTGCTACATTTTCCATCGCTGTTCTAAAGTGCCACAAATGGCCCAATTATGCCACATTTTCCATCACTGGAGTATAGCTGCCAGATGTGACGACTTATTGTCATTTTGACGATTTTGGGTCCAAAAATTATATAGTGACGAAGGGACGATTTATACCCTAATTTTGACCATTTTAAATAATTCAAGTTTGCAACATTTATTTGTAGTATTAAAGCAACCTTGAACTGCTGAAAATTGTAATGAGAAACTTTTTAGAAACTAGTTTGTTTAAAACTGAAAACTTTTATAAATTGATTATTAACAAAAAACAATTTTTTAAATTTTGAGGACATTTATTTATGGATATTTGCCAGAGACGTATTGGAACAACCACAAATAAATGCAAAAGAAAAATATGTTAGTAGTAATAATTGTGTTCAGTTTTATATAGAGCTTTGTGATCATATATTATCATGATTTGATTTTGAAAATATATATAAAGCTCTTGGCCAAATTAAGTCTATTTTCTTAAAAAATTATATTTTTAAATATTTCTTCTAATTTCTTTGATCATTTGTTAAATTTATTTTCATCTGATTTTTGTGAGTTAAAGATCTACTTTTTCAGGGAGCTTCTCTTCTTTCTCTTCTTTAGCTTCTACAGGTTTATATATAAGTACGTTAATATTTATATGAAAATATGTTTTTTTTTTTTTTTTTTTTTTTTTTTTAAACATTTTTTCATATAAATATTAACGTACTTATATATAACCCTGAAGAAGCTTCCCATTGTTTGGTTGGTTTTTAAAAATAAATTTGTTATTGTTATTTTTTATAAAAAATTAAAAAGTGGTTAAAGATCCAATCCTCGCAAAAATCAGATGAAAATTATATTTTTATTGTATAAATTTTATTGTAGTTTTGATACCTTTTTAGAAAATGTGTTTCCAAAAATTAAATGCATATATAACTAAATTGGAAAAAAATAACTTAAAAGGGCTATTAGACACACATACTTGTCTGCAGACATGTACGATGGCATACTTTGCATTTTGCAATTACACTATCGAACGCTGACGGCATACTTCAGTACACATATATGATGTGTGTATGAAAGTGTGCGACAAACATCAGAAAATCCAAAATTTTTGAAAACCAACATACATGTCTGACGTACTCGACATACATGCTATTAGACAGTGAGTTTTGGTATGCCATCGTACATGTCTGCAGACAAGTATGCGTGTCTAATAGCCCTTTAAGGATTGAATTTTTTTATTTTTTCCCTACAATGTATTTATTATATATTTCAAAGTATTGAAAAGTATGCAATCTATTTACATGTGATTTTATTGTGAATTGGAATTGAAGTATCTGATCTCTGTATATAAAATTATGATGTTTTATTACTAAGATTTGTTGATTTAAGAGTTTTGTTATGTTTTACTTCTTTTAAAATATGTTTTTTCATTTGACGTTTTTATGGCGATTTCAATAAGCTATATTGACGATAATGACGATTTTCGCCCAAATATATGACGATATTACCTCTAAAAAATCTGGCAGCTATGCATGGAATTGCTCTTAGCCGGCTTTGCGCCATGAAAAGTAATTGTCATTCTTTGATTATCATTAACGAAAGAAAGTCGTGTTCGGACAAAGTCGTGCAGTTTTTAAGTGAATTAAATTTTTAACATACTTATATTAAAGAAATTATATTTATTAGAAAGGTGAGTATTAGAAGAAACTGATGAAATAAGCACATTTTATTGACTCATTTGTGACAAACATCATGTATTTTATAATGGTGCGAAATATCTTTTTACAAGTTTTTTTTGTTATTTGATGTACACATGTAAATACATATGTATAAATATTTGTACATTTGATAAAGGGTTCAATTGGGCATTTCTGGGTAAGTTTTTAATAGTAGAAATTTTTAGAATTCTATGGAAGAAACTAGCTGTTATTTACTTTGCAATTTGATCGTATTTAATTCACAAGTATGTATATACATAGATATTAAATCGAAGATATTCTTATTTGATCGGAAAGGGTAACAGATGTGTAAACTAAGACAAATTACGATGCATTTGATATTACTTACATACATATGTATGTACTTATGTATATTATATAGTCAATTTTACTTTTTATGTAAATCAGTATGTACATGCATACATATGCTTGCACAGTGTGCGCCAATACATGCATACATATGCTTGCACAGTGTGCGCCAAAAGTCTGTAGGCCAATCAATACAATAACACACCATGATAGAATGAATATAAGATATAAGCAGAAATATAAAACCATGTATGTACATCGGTATGTATGTATTTTGTTGGTAGAAAATTTGGCTTAAATATAGTTTAGCGACGCAGCTCCAAATATACAAAAAAAATCTATTCTATGTCTAAAAATTAGAACCGTCAGTTCTAATTTCAGAGCGTTTGTATTTTTTGTTTGTTTTTAACAGTTGAAAAATTTATCTTTCGGCGCTCTGCAAGGATATTGCTATGACAAATTTAATAAAGCAAAAAAAAAACAAATAAACAACTGAGTACATGATTAACAATTTGTAGTTATACATAAACACATACATGTATTTTTAAATTTATTTAAATATTTACTAAACGTGTGATGAATTTTAATAACGAAGAGTTTTTTTCTGTATTACCTAAACGAAGATGCACTTTTGTTTTGCCTTTCATTTAAAAGAGAAACCTTTGGAAATTAGAACTTCTCGAAAATTAGATCTACCCCGGGAACAAAGTGGTTCTAATTTACGAGCGTCTACTGTATTTTGTAAATTTAACAATACGATTAGCGTAATGAAATTTACCGAATAGCCCCACAACTGCTTGAAATAAAGTGCAAGTTTTTGTGCGAGTCATTACTGAGAGTAAAATTTTCTAGTTCGCCAATTTCTAATTTCCAATTATTATTGTTTTACATGTCACACCTATTTTGCGCAAATTTAAACTCTATTAACCGGCATGCTGGTCGCATTATTTTATAATCTGTATTATCTGTTCTTCGTTTTTGTACTTTTATTAACCGTGCTTTGCCTTTATTATCAGTGCAGGAAATATAAGTTTTTTTTCATATAACCTCTAATAACCGTGTTTTTTATAATCCGTGCTTAGTTCGGTCCCCTGAGAACCGGATAATCGAGGTTCAACTGTATTTTGTATTCATTTTCAAAAATTTACAATATTCTTAAACGGAATTTTTTTAATTTAAATAGTGAGTTAGTGCATTGAAAAGTTAATAACAAAATAAGGCAGCATATAAATGTGATAGTTATTTTAAACTGAAACTTCAGTAGTTAATAATTTTTATTGCCAATCAATTGCGTGAATTTTCAGCTCAGAATTGATAGTAAAACCTAATAAATGGACAAAACATTTGTTTTAATCACGGTGCACAGATTATGACGCACACTGTATATGTTATATACTTCCGCAAACAAGTTATAGCTAAGTTATGCAGAACAGTTTATATGAATGTAGGTTGGTGTGTATGTACATATTATCAATATACATATATGTATATATATACATACATATGTGTATACTAGATATGTATGTATGTATATGAATATATGTATGTACATAACTTTACCATATTTTGTATTTACATATTTTGAATTCTATAGAAATATCCTTTTATAAGTTCGGAACTTATTTTACAAATTTATTTACATATGTACATACATATATGTAAAATCGGGAAACTGGTCCCGAACAACTGACGATAGATCTTCCAAAGGGGTTTTTACACCTCGAATCTTCAACACCTTAGCTGTGAGCGAAGTTCGTTTTAGCGGATCGTAAAGGGATTCGACAATACGAGTCCGTAACAGGAATACTTAATTTCTGAACCAGCTCCTGGCTAACATAGCTGTGGCTGCAACAGAGATCAAGTACTCAGCGGACTTGCACTTTCCGATTCGCCAAAAGAAGTTTCACCTGCAACGTAGGTGAGAACGTGACGATATGTCTTAAAGGTAACGCAGCAGTACCCAATGGTCTGGTTGGCGGTAAGCTTGTTTGAGGCGCTTTCTTAGTTTTGCCAGCAATTTTCTTTTCCTCGCTCTGAGGGGAATGTAGCAGAGTGTTGTGAGCGCCCTAACACTTGCTACACTTTCGAGTGCTCTTACAACTTTTCGCCACATACTCACTTGACAAACAGCGCGAACATTATCCGAACATTAGGATATGTCGTAATTTTTTCTCATGAGTCAAGTGGCGGAAACGATAGCGACCACGTAAGGGGTGGCACTTTTTGCAGAGCTTGCATGGCTTCGAAACAGCCTTAGATGGCGTGGCTTCGGATAAAGGCGCTGTAGACTCCGAGATATCATCGGGCAGCGACTTAATGTTGGGAGTCGTCACCAAAGCATCCGAAAGCTCAGCGATAGGAGCAACAGCAACTGCCGTGGGTTCAGTCTCAGACGTTGAGGCCTGGGGAGCCACCACCGGCACAACTGGGGTAGACGCCTCTAAAGCTGGGCCTGATACCTCCATTGCTTCCTCGTAGTCCTCTAACAAGGCGTCTTCAAATAGATTTGGTAAGGCGTCCATGATACTAGGAAACAATGTAGGTTAATATATATATATATATATGTCCGTTATTTAATTAAATACAATATAGATACAGCATTGTAACATAAAAGTACTTAAATAAATTGTTCACGAAGAACATAGGGCGTCAGGTTAATATATAATATAAACTATTATGTGGTCAAAATGACCAATTTAGTGATTGGTCGTTTTACAATACCGTTTTGGGTGCGAACGTCGTAGTTACCAGCTCCCCACCTGAGTTTTTTAAAAAAATTTCAAATCTAGTAAGAGATACTCATTCAGATCAAAAATATAAAAATATTTCTTCACTAAAGACAGCATTAATTAATTTCACATGGTTTTAATTTTCATCACAATCTAGAAATTTCTGTACTTCATTATGATTCCATTAAACTTTATTTAATATATTTTTATTATATTCTATTTCTTCTAGATGCCTTTGTTACAAAAACCAGCTCCTCAATTCAAAGGTACTGCCGTTGTAAACGGTGTTTTCAAAGATATTTCCTTAGATGATTACAAAGGCAAATACGTAGTACTGTTTTTTTATCCTTTGGACTTTACCTTTGTTTGTCCCACTGAAATTATTGCTTTCTCCGATCGTGCAGCAGAATTCCGCAACATTGGCTGTGAAGTCATTGGCTGCTCAACTGACAGTCAATATACCCATTTGGCTTGGATAAATACGCCACGCAAACAAGGTGGCTTAGGAGAAATGGATATTCCATTGTTGGCCGACAAGTCGATGAAAATCGCTCGTGATTACGGTGTATTGGATGAAGAATCCGGCATTCCCTTCCGTGGTCTGTTCATCATTGATAAAAAGCAAAACTTACGTCAAATAACTGTTAACGACTTGCCCGTTGGACGTAGCGTCGATGAAACCCTTCGCTTAGTTCAGGCCTTTCAATTCACCGACGAGCACGGCGAAGTGTGCCCAGCTAACTGGAAGCCCGGACAAAAAACCATGGTCGCTGATCCAAAAAAATCTAAGGAATATTTTGCTGCCGCTTCATAAATACTGTTGCAACAACCGTGTCTATGATGAACAACATTTACATTAATAAGCATAATTGTACACGTATACTAACCACATCCATAGTTGTAGAACATATTTTTAGTGGAATGTCAAATGTACAATTATTCTACATTTGGTATTTAGTTACACTCCGTTTTCCTACTCTATCGAATTATTATATCATAAACATCTTAATATTTATCACCACAGCAAAACAATTACAAATACATTTTATAAATATCTATACAATATTGTATTAAACCTCGTTTATGAAAAATATAAACTGTTTAGGTTTTGTAATATCAAATATTGTTTAAAAAACCTTTCAAGCTTTATTCAGTTTTATAATCACTAAACCATTGTTTTGCCAGTGCTTAAAATTTGTATTAAAAAAAAGAAGAAAATATGAAATTTTCCGTGAATTGTAATTCCGTGTTATTTTAAATTACAAATAAAAAGGTATTCACAAATATGTAAACAAACAAGTTTTTATTGGAAATAATTGATTGCATTTTTTATTTGATTAATCAGAATATACGGTGACTAGAGTTAATTGAGCATTATTATCAAATAAAAAAAAAACGTGCAAATACCAGCGCCAACTATCGGTTTGTAGTGTTCGAAATCACATTTCGTTGCACATGAAATTGGAATCTAAAATTTTAGTTTCAGGGTCGTGAGTCACCTGTCCCCATCTGGAAAACAAGGATGTGACTACTGTTTTAGCTTATCTGTAAAACTATAAAGAATATTGGAATTTTTTGAATATGATTTTTTAAATAATATTGCCTAAAGCTAAATTTCTTTTTTGTTAAATCTACAATTAAAAAGTTTTAGACAAAGTTGATAAAGGGGTCTAACTAGCTATTGGGCATTTATTGATTAATTTACAAAATTTTCTTTGACATTGTCATTATTATTTCGATTGCTGATATGGAATTCTTTATCAGTTAATTCTCTTTTACTGATAATTATCAACGTGTATAAATACACGTTTTTATTCTAGAAGAGTTGTTTAGTAGTGTTTATAGTTTTTGGTGAATTGATTACTCAATTCTTGCAGGGTGCATTTGATATGGAATTTAATTTAAAATGTAGATTCAAACTTAGCATTAAAAAGTGATGTTGACCATGTGCGCCACATTAGCTGTCAGTATTAATTTATTTATTGATATTTTTGAACATACGAATATAGTAGTTAACGTAACAATATACATAGAATGTATGTATGTACATACATATAATTGTGATATTAAATATTTTCTAAATGGATTTTTGCTCTGGCATTTGTTTCATTAATTCTATTAAATGATTCACTTGAACTTTTTTGTAATGAGAAACATACAGTACATTAGGGATATAAGTTCTTAACAATTTTTTAAAATATCAAAATTGACATAGCACAGTCCGATAGAGCATAAAAAACTATAAGGAAACGTATATTTATTTTTTCGCTAAGGTAAAAAAAGCTCACACACCAACCGCGATGAAGTTTTGAAAATTTTTACTTTTCTTTTTGGTTAAGAAAAATTAATATGTTTATTTAAAACAAAAAATAGCTCAAGTATGAAATATCATTAATATTTGGGTGATTCCACGAAAGTTGACCCCTTGCAAGCAAAAAATAAAATTATCAACTTTGACCCATTTTAGCTCTTTTGTTATAGAAAATATACGTATCCATTACATCCTGGGGTGTATGATTATTTTTTTTTTTTTTTTGTAAAAAAATCTACTTTAACTTGGTGCATCATACACTTTTTCCCCCTTTATACTGAGTCTTTTTTTAAATCACTTGACAACAATTTTATAACGGTAGTTAGCAATCAAAACAATTACCAGCTGACAGTTGTTACTTTTGTCTACGTTCAGCAGAAAATTTGCACGTGTAGCTTTCAAATTATAATTTTGAGAAATTTTTCAAAATCACTAATTTGTGTCACGACCGTGACCACGCAAATAAAAAAAGTTTAAATTTTGTGAAAACTGTTAAAGCTATAAAAAAACACAGTTGCTAAGGGTGACAAGGTAAGTAAGTTAAAGAGTTTCATGTAGCAAAATAAGCGCTCGGAAGTCATTTCAATTTTTTTTTAATTTATTGAGAATGTCACGACCGTTACCTTATTGAAAATGGTGTTCAACTTTTTCTTACTAACTATAGCTTAACAAACCATGGACTCCCAAAGCAAGATGCAAAGATATCGGAAGAGATTGAAGGAAGATCCAGTAAAATATAAAGCTCATTTGAAAAAAGAAAGAGAAAGAAATAAAAAACGGCGGCTGGCTGCAAAAGAGTCATTGAGTGAAGAAATGCTTGCTCACAATCGGAATACTGATCGCGAACGTCAAAGGAAGTGTCGTGAAAAAAAGAACATAGGGAAGGAGAAAGTTGTTGAAGCTGCAGCCTCATCATCAAATATAGGAAGCTTTAAGTCCGATCGTTCACTTAAAAAGGCAGTAACAAAAGTTAAGGTCAAACTACCGAGCAAATGCAATTGAAGTATATGGTGATGACGGTTGGAGAATGTTATCAGCTTTTTAAGGAAGAAAATGCACAAATAAAAATTGGGAAGTCTTTGTTTTACGCAAGTCGGCCAAAACATGTACGCCTCAATTCACAAACTCCATCAAACATGTGCGTCTGTATTTACCACGCCAACTTTGAATTTTTGCTTAAATCAGTTTCTGAAGTGGTCTCTACAGTGCCTAAATCTGCTAAGGATTTGATGAATGAACTTTGCTGTGACACAACAAATGAGGCTTGCATGACTAGCAGTTGCAAGAACTGCGACACAATTTTTGATATATTGCCATTGAATTATAGTTCAGATGCAACTGTGCGTTGGAAACAATGGACCAAAAATGAACATCATACTCAAATAAGCGAGGAGGAAGGCACTTTTCAAGTTTTACTTCAAACATTCGAAAGCAAACTCCAAAGATTTAAGCAACATTTTTATGTGCACCGAACACAGAGCGATCAATTTCGCGAGGCTAAGGAGCGGATTGAATCAAATGAAGCGGTCGTTCAGATAGATTTCGCTGAAAATTTCACGTTGATTTCGCAGGACGAAGTGCAAAGCGCACACTGGAACCAAGCTCAAGCAACTGTGTTTACAGCCTGTGCTTGGGTGAAAACTGAATTGGCCCTGAAATCATATTCTTATGCAATCATAAGTGATGACTTGACGCACAATAAAGAAAGTGTGTGGTACTTTTTGAAAATGATTGTTGAACACCTCAAAACGAAAACTGAAATTAATACTGCACACGTGTTTTCGGATGGATGTGCTGCTCAATTCAAAAATAGGTTCAATCTATTTAACTTATGTTTTGCAAAGGAAGACTTCGGTGTAAATATGAAATGGTCGTTTTTTGCATCTGGACATGGCAAAGGCGCTGTGGATGGAATTGGAGCCACTATCAAAAGGTCTTTATGGACAGCAATCATGTCTCGCCAAGCTAAAATTAATACTCCAGCAGAAGCTTTCAATTTTTTTGTTCAAAATAAAAAGTTGGATGGAGTGACTGTTTTGTATTGCGATAAGAACCAAATAAAGCAAAATACAGGCTGTTTAAAAAAAAGATGGGAACATCTTAAAGCAATCAAAAACATCCAGAAGATGCACTTTTTTCAAAATGCTGGCTTTAACTGTTTGCTTTGTGGAATAACTGGAGTTTCGGCGCTAAAAATGAGCAGCCTTAAACGTCTGGAGTATAATGATGTATATTCTTCAACTGAAAATTAATAAAAACGAAATCGAGCTTTAAAACATTGCTGCCTTCTCTAAGATAACCATAAACTTCCATGTAATCATTTTGATACTGTTAAATATACGACTACAAAAACAAATCCGTTTTATTTTTTATGCTGTCACGACCGTTACTTTTTTTTGTCACAACCGTTACCTTTTCAAAGTTATTTTTTTTTTATTTGGCTACATCATTTTCACACAAAAGTAGAGTTTTCTTACACAAAACACTGCAAAGAATTTAATAAGAATTTTTATTTAACGCATTCCTTGGAAAATTTTACAATCTGAGTTGCTAAGACCGAACATTCAAAAACAGCTCATTTGTAATGTCACGACCGTTACCTTTCTCAAAAAAACCTTAAAATGCAGTTTCTATGCAATGATTCTTATTGCTTTTAGGGGTTGAAATTTTATATTTTTAAAATCAACAAATCATTTTGACATTGTATTTCAGGTTAAAGTTTTATTACGAAATTTCGTGTAAACCTGTCACGACCGTTACTATGGAAACACCCATTTAGAGATGGTAAGAGATTTTCCGGCAAACCAAAACGTATCTTTAACCTTTTTTAACGAAAAATGAATAAAAAGCACCGTATATAATTATGAATATTCAATATAATAACTGTGAAAAACCAATGGTGCGTGAACTTTTTTGAGAAAAATTACAAAAGATTATGATTTTCTTGGTTACTAGGACTTGGTTGACCTCATGGTACTATGCCAAAAAATTGGTTATACCCGTAATGTACATACTAGCAACACACTTCTTGTTGTGATTTTAATTTTCTTATTTCATAAATAGTTTACTATTACATATATACTTATGTACATAGACGTGCGCCCGAAATTGCAAAAACATCCTATATCGAAAATATTTTATAAATGAAAAAATTATTATTATTAGGCTTAGGTTCAGTTTGATTGAATTAATGAAAATTCAAATTACTAGTTTTTATTTTGAAAAACATTAGTATATATGTACATGTGTACAATCAGACTAGCAGAACGTATCATTTATACAGATTTCAAGGCCGCTACACCTCTCATCAGCGTTCGTTCGTCTATTTTTACAGTTTATGTAAAGTGGATACTAATTGGGAAATAATGTCAACTATTTAACCAAGTTTTCAACACAAATAGAATACGAGAATTGTTATAATTTCTTTTTATTAAATTTTTACATGTTGAAACAATTTTGGTTAGTACGAAATTCCCCATTCCTAATTGAAAATTACTAATAATCAACTCAAACTCATAGTCAGTTATCTTTAAAATATCCCAGTCAGCATTCAAATCATAATGAATTCAGAATGAAGTCTTTTAAAAATCTTCTTATAGAAGTACTAACATAACGTCTTAAGTAGCTCATTTTTATGAGCTCAGGTAGAAGTCATAGAAATAGCGTCGATTTTGGGAATTAAAAACGGTGAAGTATATACTTGATCCTTAGGATCAAGGGCTTTCGCACGCATACAGACCCAATACATTTTAAAATATAGACCTTAAAGAATATTTTGAGCGAACCGTGCTAAAAATCGTACGAGCCATTCCCGAGTAATCCCACCTTCTCCAAATTGGCCAAAAAAAAGCGTTGCGGATTTTTCCTGGCCATACAGGCTTTCGCACGCATACAGACCCTATACATTTTAAAATATAGATTTTAAAATATGTATTGGGTCTTATTTTACATGATATTAACATAAAAAAGTAATTTATAAAATGTAAAAACTAAAATATATCATTTATGTACATATGTACATACATATTTAATTAAACTATTTACGATGAGCTAAAAATATATAAAATAATTTATATCAGCTTAAGGGACACCATCTGGCATAGCTTTATTTCGTGGTAAACCTGTGTGGTAATTTTTAGAAATCGTAAAAAATTTTATTTACCTTTCAAATCAATAAATAATATTTATTTAATACAGGAAAAAATTAAATTTATTTATTTATTTTATTTATTTATCAAATTCACATAGTAATACAAAGCCTATTGGCCAAATAATCGTATTACAGAGTAAAAAACAAAATAGTCTGATTATTTCTTAAATTCAAGTGTAGGAATATAAACAGCATATTCATATATGTACATATGTAAGTATGTTGTAAGTAAGTAAGTATAATCTACAAGCTATAGGCCCCCCAGCCATAATTAGATAACATTAACTTTAATAAGAGGACAAAAATAAAAGTATTGTTACAGTCCGGTGTGAATGTTAGGACAACCTTCCTAGTCTAAATCAGTTACATTCTATTATATAAATTCTATAACGAGAATAGTCTTACCAATTTGATTCGAAAGACGTTATTACTGTGGGAAAATACTCGCAGCTCATTGGGAAGACTATTCCAATATCTCGCCACCCTAATAACGAAAGATCTTTCAAAAAATGCACATCTTATATTGGGTATAACTATCTGTTTATTGCGGCTAGAACGGGAGAAGGTGAATTTATTGTACAGTTTGGCGGGTATGCCACTTCTAACAATACCATAAAACAAATTTAGGCAACGAAGTTTAACAAACTGGTAAAAGCTGCAACCCAGAAAGTCTTTCACAAATGCCGAAATATGTTCACGTCTACGAACGTTATATACAAATCTTACAATACTGTTGACGATACGTTCCAGCTTTTTTACATTCGTAGCAGTAGTACCCGAAATAACTTCTAAACCATAAAAAATATGAGACATCAAAAGTGCATATGATATTCTTCGCTTAACTTCAAGCGGGAAAAATAAGTTCAAAGAGTATATTTTTCGAAGTGAAAAGGTTATTTTCCTATGAATACAATCAAAATGGGATTTGAAGTTCAGCTGATTATCAATAATTATCCCTAAACATTTATGCTGAATCATAAACTCAATACTGGAATTACAAATAGATATGTTAAGATCTGGAAATGTGGACCCTGTCGTTCCAAACAACATTGCTTTTGTTTTACGGGGATTCACTGATAAGGAATGTTTACTCAACCATTCAGTAATGTTATGGAGGCTATAATTTGATGAACTACCTGGATTCCCATCGCTGGACAAAGGTGGTGATGATAATGAAAGTAACTTGCTAAAATCAAAGCCCTCAGCCAATGCAAAGAATAGTGGCGGTTTTCAATCGATGGGTTTATGTTTTGAACTAGTTAAAGGCATAACGAAACGTGGCTATAGAGTGCCCACACCCATTCAAAGAAAAACTATACCTTTAATATTGGAAGGACGTGATGTTGTAGCCATGGCTAAAACCGGTTCAGGTAAAACAGCTTGTTTCCCCATACCCCTATTTGAACGTCTTATGCGTCCCATACACGTTTCAATTCAATTGTCAATTGAGTCTTTCAATTGAATTGATTCTTGGCCACACACTTCATAAACTGAATTGAAAGATTTTCATTCAACTTTTGATTTTTCTTCAACCAACTCGACAACTGCCAACACGCTTTGATTTGAACAACAACCGACTCAGTTGACAATTGGATTGAAACGTGTATGGGGTGCTTTAAACGTGGAGATCCCACAAAGGGAGCAAGAGCTTTGATACTGTCACCCACACGAGAGTTTGCTGTGCAAACTTATAAATTTATCAAATAATTGGGTAGATTATGGACTTAAAGACTATTTGGATGTTGGGTGGTGATTCAATGGATTCAAAGTTTTCTGCAATACATACATATGTATTTACATGTCCAGATGTCATTGTGGCTACGCCCGGCAGATTTTTGCATTTACATACATATGTACATATGTGTTGAAATGGATTTAAAATTAAATTCAATAGGTGAGTTGAAATAGAAGTTTAATTATTAATTATACATTAGAAACAATATTTTACTTTTTATATAGAATACGTCGTGTTTGATGAAGCCGATCGCTTGTTCGAAATGGTTTTTTTTTTTTTTTTAATTAGGACCACCACTCAGGGGATGACCCCTACGAATGCAATGCATTGTGCCGGAACTCAGGGAGAGGGATAGGTTAGAGAAGATAGAGGTTGAAAATTTAGAAGGCTTAACTCCTTTACAACTCTGTTTTGCGCGTTATGTTGATTTTTTTAGCAGTGTTGAGGCGCCTCTGGTGTTAAGTAGACGCATTAACTTTGTTAAACTGTGTTAAGCTTAGATCCCACTATCGGCACAATGTACCGATTTTCATTGGCTAACTGCAATAAAGTCAATGGTACTAAACTAAAATTGCATTATTTCTAAATTAAATCTGGAATAAGTCTATATGGCTTTATTACCTACGCAGTGTGGTGTAATTATGTACTTATATTTAAATTAGTTGACAAATAACGCAAATTTAGCTTATTTTTATAACTTTATTTCAGTGAGCCGACGAAAATCGGTACATTGTGCCGATAGTGGGATCTAAGCTTTAGCAGGCATTTTGTAGCATGTGGCCAACAGTGTGTAGTATGCATTGCGATTCAATAGTGTGTCGGTAATTTGACACTTGTACGGTTAATCAAGTGCAGCAGCACAATGCACTTAAATGAATCACATTTATTAACTGCATTTGTTTGATTGTAAATATAAGCAACACAAGGTATCTGTTGCTTTTAGGTATGCACTCGTTGGACTTTAAAACTGTTTAACACATGCCATACATAAATAGTTGGAAACTAAATATGCTTACCCAACAATAATATATATTTCTATTCTTTTACTCTTATGTTAAGGTACCCCTAAGAATTATTCTCATAATTAGTATATAAGCTAATGTCATTTAGTTTATGAATTCAATTAATAAATCAACCGTCTTAGGAGCTCCAAATATACAAGCTCTAAGACAAAAATAAAATAAATAAAAACTATTTTATTACAATTTTATTAAGTGGTTTACTTCGCCGATCTTTCTGCTAACCGACGAAGGAGGGCGATGTTGTGTACATTAGTTTGAAACAGCATCAATCGCTGTGGGAACAGTTTTTTATTGACCAGTGCTATGCCTTCATCACTTAAATAGTCCGACAACAATTAATACAATGCCACACCAATATACATTAGAAAAATTCAGTGTTTAAAAAAACTAATATATTTAGTAAAAATTCCCCTCATATTCCATAATTTTATGTGAAAACTAGAAAAATATTTACCTGATAACAAATAAATTTCCAGTTTTCTAAAAAATATTTTGTACTTGACAACTAGTAAAATTTTTTACTAGCACACAAAATGAAGTATTTTTTATCAGATGTGTTAACTTGCTTTTGAAAACTTGAAAAAAAAATAAATTCTCTAAAGTAATATTTATATCACTAATTATGATATTTAATTAGATCTAGGTTGTTGTATATTCGATGATTATGATTACTCATTGACAGCTGTCAATGTGTATGCGCTACAACGTGTATTTACCGTGTGTATGAAGTCAGCACACAAGTATAGTACATACCGCACACGCTCATAGGCGCCTACGTATTTGTATTTTTTATATGGACAAAATCGGTGTGACCGTTCGTGAGTTAGGGGCTGTGCACATATTACGTAACGCTGTTTTCACAGATTTCATACATCCCACCCCAATTCATAACGCTTTTTACTATTGTTTCAGTGCAAAATTTCCAATCCGTAACAAGTCTTTAACCCCCCCCCCCCCCCCCCCCCCCCCCTCGAGCGTTACTTAATATGTACACAGCTCCTTATACAGTGACAACACATTTGCAACAATTTTTTATATATGTATGTATATAGATATAAGTAGATAATTACGTAATTTCGTAATAACGTAAAAACTAGGAAATATTTCATTTTATTTAAAAACTGTACCGTAGAAAGTTTTAACTGGCTACACTTAGGGCCAATAATTCAGTGCTGATTTATATGTCATTTAAGTTTAAATGTTATTTATATACAAAATTGAGTTTTTCACTGCAAAATTAAGTCAACATTAAATAGCCAACATTGTGCATTTAAATACTACATAAGTTTTACGAATTTCCATATGTTTTTGACTGCTTGTTCTTCTTATTTAAAACAAAGCTAATAAAAAAATTTGTGGCTGCTGACAAGTTGCATCCAACTTTCGCTTGTTTTGTCGTTATTATCCTTTTAATCGTTCTGGAGTTTGCTTTTATTCTCTTAAAATAATTTATCAGTTCTTAATTATTCTTAATTTTAGCTAAAATAAAAATATATATGTTTTGCATTTTACTTTATTTGTTCTAGTCAGCTGTTCTGAAGGGAAATTTGTGGGAAATTGTTTATATTACGTTGTGCTACCAAGTTCTCAATACAATTAAATAAGAACAAATAAATACGACTGAAAATCAGAAGTAGCACTTAAATGCAACATAAATTTAAATGAAAATTAGCTGAATGAGTATTTAAATACGAAGTCAATTATTGGCCCTTAATATTTGTATTCGAGTTTTTTCAAACGGTTTTTATTTTTTTTTAATTTTTATTTATTTGTTGCCGGTTAGCAATATCTAAATGCATTTCGTTGGTTGCTATTCCAACTCATCAGTAGATGTTTACCATTTATGGTTAAAAAGTTCCAAACCTCATCTACTCATATGTACCTAAACTCAAAAATACAATTTTATCAAACGGTTTTTACTTACATATTTTTTAACTTTTTGTGTTTTTTTTCTTTTACGTCAGAAAAATAGTCAGTATGTACTAGTGATGTTATGAATACTCGTATTCGTATTCGACTATTCGCCTGTTTTAAAATATTCGTATTCGTATTCGCCAAATTCAAGCGAATATTTTTCGGATAATTTTCCCATACATTTTCCAAAAAAAAATTCATACAAAAGTTTAAAAAAAGTACATAAAATGTAAAAAAATATATTAATTTTTATTTAAAAAACCCATTGTATTTCACGCAGAGTAAGAAAAACGAAATCTGAGAGTATGTAAGTAAAATAATTAAAAAATTTTCTGTAGAGGTTTTCAAATTCGGCGTCTTAATGCAATAATAATGTTAAATCATTAAATTTTTTTTTTCATTTATAGTTGCTAACGCAAAGGCAGGGATTTTTTCCAATTAAATTTGAAATATAAACCTCAAAAGAAATATTCGTAGTCGTATTCGGCGAATACTGTTTTAAATATTCGTATTCGTATTCGCGAATACTAAAAATTGATATTCGTAACATCACTAGTATGTACATACATACATAAATAAAATATTTTAAATGCATTAGCCTGGAACCCATATATATTTGTTTCGAGCGTCATTCGATCTTTAACTGTGGGAAAGGAATGAATGAACGAATTTTCACTTGGAGTAATGACACACATTCGACGAAGAAATTCTTGGGTCGATTATGGATGGCAACCGAACCACAGTTGCTTGCCAGTTGCTGAGATTTGTATTACGGATGGCAACTGGCAACTGAGAGCTGCCAGTTTCAGTTGCTATTTAGTGCTTTTCTGGCAACCACAAATTTTCAGTTGCCAGCTGGCAACGCAACTGAAGTTCGGTTGCTATCCATAATCGAGCCATCTGTTCGATAGAAAATTCGACCTTCAACGATAATGAGACCATACAATAAAACACAGAATGATACCTGCTATTAGTGTGGATAACATTATATATGGATCTTCTTTAGTACATGTAAAAGCGGGATAAGATTACTATAAATATATTAGATTACATACATATGTACATGTGCGTATGAATATACATACATATGTACATACTTATCTGTTTGGGTGTGCAACTACAAGATTAGTAAGTTTAATGATATTTTAATTGTAATGTAGCAGTAAAAGTACAATTATTAATAATTACATGTGCATGCTTGTATGTACATCACATTAATTGTAATTGTACAAAAAAATAATATGTATTGAAATTACGACTTTATTAACAATCATCAAGATTATTATGAGGATAATTTTCTTATAATTTTAATCAAAAAGAATTGAACATAAGAATGTATTCCTAGATGTAAGGGATTAATTTTGTGCCAATAAATAATAATGGTTTAAGTTGACATACTTAAGTGCTTTTTCATTTTACATATTACATACATATTCTTAATCTTTTCTGCAAGATCTATCACTCAGTAAATTTCAAGTATAAAATGTCAATGTAGAGTAAAGAAACAGACCTAATAACAAAACCAGCTGTTAATATAATGCTGCACTTATGCCCCTTTAATTAAAATGAGTGTTGAACATGTAACATTTTTTTTCTTCTTAAGGGTAACATCATGAGAAAAGAACTCGATACACCTTTAAAATAGCACATATTTTGCAGAAAAGAACAGAAAGATATGTAGAAGGCAGAATAAATGCAATATATTACTCAGAAAAGAAAACGCCATAAAATTCAAATTTCTTATTTGTTATTGTTTAGTTCATAAACAGCTGATTGATTAACTACTTGCACAAACTAGCCCGAAGAAAAAGTACGGGCAGTTTCGTGCATGAAGAAGAAGCACATTGCTCTATCAAAATCACTTTCATTTGCCCAATTTTAGAGTACGGGAACGCTTTTCGTGCAAAATTGTTATCCCGCGGGATCCCAATGTTGAGTAAAGAAACAGAGCTATTATGTAACGCTCCAGGGTTGGGGGGTTAAAGATTTGTTAGGTTAGGTTAGGAAGGGTAGTGTGAAATACACTTTGTAATATATTATAAATAAGTGGAACGACTGTTTTGGTTGAATGCTATGTAAAGAGTCCATTTATTATCTTCAGTTTCTTTACTCGCTAGTTTATTCTTATACATAGTTGCTTATACATAGTTGCTTACAATTAGTAAATATTGCCAGTGCTGCGCAGTGTCATCAGAGATGGCACTACACCTCCTTTCTTTTATAGAAACAAAGATAATTTAATTATAATTTATAATATAATAAAAGTTTTATAAATTTTAATATCTTTGTTTCTAAATGAAAATATTTTACTATTATTTTTATCCTGAAATGTTTAAATATTAAAATGTTTGAAAGTTTTATGAATTTTAATGTCTTTGTATATAATTAAAAATGTTTATATTTTATTTGTATTTTAAAGTGTTTGTATTTTAAAATGTTTGAAAATTTGGAAACATTTATATATGTTTTTAAAGCTTGGAAACATAGGCATTGTCCACCTACCTATGCACCTCCCTTTTTATAAAAAAATGTTGAAACTGTTGGAAATTCATGATGTACTTTGTTTAAAACAACTGTATAACTAAATGATTAATTTAACTTAATATGCTTTGTTTTAAGTTTTAATAATTTTATAAAAATTTTGTAAATAAAATTCATTCGATTTTTTCACTGCAAACAAAAAGTATTGTTTTCAATTCCAAAAGGTTATGGGCCCAGCACTTATAAATTAATAATTGATAAATTAAAAACGGCCTAACATCCTTGTTAACGAAGAACGAATACCACAGAAAATTTTGGAAAATGCCGGGAAATAATTGCAAGATTGATCCGCTTGGGCGTAATAATTTCGACACGTGGAAAATACAGATGAAGGCGTTGCTCATTAAGAACAGCAACTGGAAATATGTGAGTGGACAACATACGAAGCCAACATCTCCTCCAGCTAAAGTATCTGAATGGGAAGCTGGGGATGATAATGCAAAAGCCGACTTAGTATTAGCTATTTCCCCATCCGAATTGAAGCAGATAAAAAATTGTGCAACAGCATACGCTGTTTGGAATAAATTACATAGCATCTACGATTCGCGAGGTCCTGCAAGGACAGCTATGTTGTTAAAGTCATTAATTTTATCAAAAATGAAACATGGCGAGTGTATGAAAGAATACTTAGACAATTTTTTTGAAACTGTCGATAAATTGTCCGAGATGGAAATTAATATTCCAAATGAGCTGATAAGTATCCTAATGCTGTATAGTATCCCCGAAGAATATGAATCTTTTCGCATAGCAATAGAAAGCCAAAAAACCTTAATGGCTTCTGAGATTTTAAAGATAAAACTACTTGAAGAATATGATGCTCGTAGATGCGTAAATCAAAATAATAATGATGCATTAATGATCAAGAAGCAATATAAAAATAGCAGTCAGGCATTTGGTAAGAAGTCTTTTAAATATAAATGCTTCAGTTGTGGTAAGTTTGGCCATAAAGCTAATGACTGTAAGCTAAAATCAAATCAAAATGATCAAAAATTTTCTAAAATCTCAGAATATGTGAAATCAGTTGCTCTTCACGTGAGTATTAATAATGAAGAATGGTGTTTAGACTCCGGCGCGTCATCGCACATGACGTCAAATAGAGAAAAGTTCATCAAGTTTGAACAGATTGGAAATAAAACTCTTAATTTGGCAAATAATGATTCTACAATTATTTCAGGCAAAGGTACATTCGAGATTCAAGTAAATAAAAATTATTCATTACAATTGAAGAATACGCTGTTTGTTCCCGATCTTCGCTCAAATCTATTGTCAGTATCAAAAATGACACAAAATGGATATGAAGTAATTTTCAAGAAAAATGTCGCAGTTGTTGTAAATTCAAAAAATGGTGAAGAAATTATGAGAGCTTATAGAAAAAACGATCTTTATTTCGTTTCTGAGAAATTCGAAGAGAGCAAAATAGCAAGTTCTATAAGCACAATTCAAGATTGGCACGAACGTTTTGGCCATTTAAATGAAAAAGATTTAACGAATTTGGTTCGACAAAAAAAGGTAAAAGGCTTGAATATTAATTTTCATGAAAAACTGCCAATGTGTGAGGTATGTATTCAAGGGAAACATTGCCAACAGAAATTTAAAGAATCTGAAACAAGATCTTTTCAAGTACTAGATTTGATACATAGTGATGTTTGCGGTCCTATGCGTAATAATTCGCTAGGAGGTGCAAAATATTTTGTCACATTTATAGATGACAAAAGTCGTTGGTGTGAGGTGTATTTTATTAAAAGCAAGTCCGAAGTTTTAGAGAAATTTCTCGAGTTCAAGAATATGATAGAAAAACAGAAGGAGAAAAAGATTAAGGTACTCAGAACAGATAACGGTGGAGAATATACAAATAAGAAGTTTGATGAATATTTGAAAAAAGAAGGTATTACTATTGAGTATACGCCTCAGCAAAATGGAGTTGCTGAACGTAAAAATCGCACACTAGTAGAAATGGCTAGGTGTTTGATGATTCAATCCAAGTTATCCCCGGGATTTTGGGCTGAAGCTATACAGATAGCCAATTATGTTCGAAACCGATGCATTTCACGTAGTATTGACCGAGAAACTCCTTTCAAAATTTGGACTGGTAGAATACCAATAGTTAATTATTTTAGAAAGTTTGGATCAATAGCTTATATATTGGACAAGAAACCTGGAAGAGGTAAATTTAACCCTAAATCAAAGAAATGTATATTTTTAGGATACTCTGTAAAATCTAAAGGGTATAGATTGTGGGATCCTGAATTTAGAAAATTGGTTAAAAGCAGAGATGTGAAATTCACTCAAAGTTATGCAAACGAAAAAGATTATTCCGATTTCATTGATGACGAGCTGTGGAAATTTAGTGATGAAAAGGAAGATGAACAGGTAGTTAATTCTGAAGTGCGACAAAATGAAAACGTTTACCAAAACGATAAAAGAAATGAAATCGTTCAAATTGCTCAGATTATTGATCCAGCAAATGTAAAGAAAGCATTAGAATCAAGTGAATGCAACGAATGGAAGAAAGCTATGAAAAGTGAGTACGATGTTTTGATAAAGAATAAAACTTGGACAGTAGTAGATAGACCTAAAGCTAAGAAAATTGTTAAATCAAAATGGATTTTAAGAACTAAATACAAATCTGATGGGACTGTAGAAAAAAGAAAGGCAAGGCTAGTTGCTCAAGGTTTCACTCAAGTCCCAGGCATAGATTATTCGGAAATTTTTGCTCCAGTTGCAAGAATTTCATCAATAAGATTGGTTATGGCTTTAGCAGCTCAGTTAAAGTTGAATGTTCACCAGTTAGACTTTGTCAGTGCATATCTCAACGGTGAGTTGGAAGAAGAAATTTTTATGGATGATATTTTGGAAAAATGCTGATAAATATAAAAATGAAAAGGTATGTTTACTAAAAAAGTCAATCTATGGACTTAAGCAATCCGGAAGACAGTGGTATAAAAAACTGCATGAACAATTAATTAAAGTAGGTCTAGAACCATCTAAATTTGATCCATGTGTTTATACATTTCGCAAAAATCAATGTTTGATAATCGTGATTATATATGTAGATGATTTGATTATTGCAACAAATGATGAATATGAGATGAAAAATCTTAAAAACAAATTATCAATTAAATTCGAAATGAAAGATTTGGGTGAACTGAAATATTGTCTTGGTATAGAATTCATCAAAAACGAAAATGGCGACATTTCAATGTTACAATCCAAATATATAAATGATATTCTATTGCGTTTCAATATGGGGGAGTGTAAAGATATCTCAACGCCAATGAATCCAAATATAAAACTTACAAAAGCATTTTGTCCGAAATCCAAAGATGAAAGAGAAGAAGTAAAAGATTTGCCGTTTCAAAATCTTATAGGATCATTAATGTATTTAGCTGTATCTACAAGACCAGATATTGCTCATGCAGTAAGTGTATTAAGCCAATTCAATACAAATTTTGGGAAACAGCATTGGATCGCAGCAAAACGAGTTCTAAGATATTTAAAAGGCACGAAAAATTGGGGACTTATGTTTTCCAAGTCAGAAAGAGATCTAGAAGGTTTCGCAGATGCTGATTGGGGTGCATCAATAGATGATCGACGCTCATACACAGGATATGTTTTTAAATTTTCAAATGCTGCCATAAGTTGGGAATCGCGAAAGCAAAGAACAGTTGCATTATCAACAACGGAGGCAGAATACATGGCTCTGTCTGAATCATCCAAAGAAGCTATTAATTTAAAAAGTTTCCTTCATAATGTTTTGTTTTTTCAGGAGCCTATAAATATTTATAATGATAATCAAGGTGCAGGTAAATTATGCAAAAATCCTGTTTTTCATAACAGAACCAAACACGTTGACATCCGTCATCATTTTATACGAGAAACAATTGAAAGAGGTGATATTAATATTGAATATTTGCCGACTGATAGCATGCCGGCAGACATACTAACCAAAGCATTAAACAAACCTAAACACGTGCAGTGTTGCAAAATGATTGGCCTGAATTCTATTTGTTAATCAAAATACATCTTGAGGGGAGCTGTTGGAAATTCATGATGTACTTTGTTTAAAACAACTGTATAACTAAATGATTAATTTAACTTAATATGCTTTGTTTTAAGTTTTAATAATTTTATAAAAATTTTGTAAATAAAATTCATTCGATTTTTTCACTGCAAACAAAAAGTATTGTTTTCAATTCCAAAAGAAACAAACAAGGTGATCAATCTTGTTTGCTCTAATATTTTCTATAGTATGTTTTTAGATATTTCAAAATATTACATTTTCCAAAAATATGTAAACAAAATTTAGTTTCTTTTAAATTTTAAAAGTAGAAAAATTTTAAAGCAATTTGATTTAAGGTTATTTGGTTAAATTAATTTGATTAAAAGTAATATGCTTAGAGTAATTTGATTGAAAGTAATGTAATTAAAAGTAATATGATTAAAGTGATTTGAGTAAATTAATTTGGTTAAAAGTAAGTATCTATATATATTTATCAAGTTTTATTTTAAATTAACAAATTTAAAGATTTTTTATAGTTTTTTTTTAAACAATTTTAAGTAATTGCAAAAAAAAAGTACTTTCCAATTGCATACATGTAGAGAAATTTTTTGTTTTGTTTTTAATTGTATATCCAATTAGGATTCCTTCTTAAATAAAGATATATTTAATAATAGGTATATGAGGAAAAAGAAATTTTGTTTTAATTTTAGTTTGTGTTTTTTTTTTTTTGCTTTTATAAAAATTATGTTTAATTTTTAATGGTAAATTTGTTTTAGGAATATGAAATAGAAAGTTTGTTTTGTTGTAGTTATACTAATTCATATTAATTTTAGTTTTTTTTTGCTTTTGTTTTTTTTTTTTATTTATATGCTAATATGTTTAATAATATATGTATATAAATATAGTTAATAATATTTGTATGGAGAATTTTTTTTGTACTAATGGTTTTCATTTTTTTTTTTCTAGAAGCGCAAAAATTTTGTTTTAGTTTTTCTCTTTTTCTTTTTTTTATATGAAAATTTGTTTATTTTATAATAATAAAAATCTGTACAATGTTTTTATTTATATATTTTTGTTTTGATGTAATTCAATTAATAAAAATTAATTACATTTTTACTACATTTGTATAGTTTGTTTTTTTTTCTTTTTTTTTTTTGATTTATTTTAATTAAAAAGTTTTGTAAACTTATTACAAATTTTGTTTTGTTTTTTTTTTTAAATAGGTCATGTTTTATATATATCAGACACCGTGTAACAATTGTGATCAGGGGATAGTGCCCACCAGACACCACCCCTTCGACTAGTGAGCCAATTGCCCACCAGGAAGCGCCTTCACCCAAATGTTTACACAGTGATGTAAAAATGGTAAAATGATTTCAAATCTTAATGCCATGTTCTTTTTCTTTAAATTGTTTATATATTGTAAGAAATAAATTATATTTTGGCCATTCTGCATCGTAAATGTTGTGATTATTGGCCGTAGCCTCGAAAGCGATTAGACTAATCTATTTGTTTCGTTAATAAACTCAAATTTAACAGGTAGCAGTTGTTTAAAAAATTTTTTTTTTTATTTTTATAAAATTTGTATGCGCTTTTTCTTTCATTAATGTTTATAATTTTGTTCTAATTTTGGCAGATTTTTGCTGAAATCAAGTGGAAATCTATAATAAATTTTCAGTGTTGGCTTGTTTTGCTCTTCACTGTATTTCATTTCATCTTTGTGTATAGTATATAAAAAAAAAAATTTTCCATACATAAGTATGTATGTATGTATGTATTTAATTAAGTATATTTTCATTTATGTGTTTATTTATATCTATTTTTATTCTTACACACATAAATATAAATATATCTTTATCATTTTGTACCTTCTGTTTTTAAATAATAGGTTCTGTAAAATTAATGCAAATTTTGTTTTATTTTCTTTCTGTTACAATGGTTATGTTATATTAAACATGTATTGTTGTTTTGATTTTATTATATGTTCCGTCAATATAATTTTCCAATGTTTTATATAAAAATTTCCGTTAACTTTCGAATCTCGTATTGAGTAATGTTTAAAAATTTATTATCTTTTGGCCATTCTGCCCTGTAAATCTGACATTTGTTGGCTGTAGCCTCGAAAGCAAATAGTCTTAACTATAAGTTTCGTTAACAAATTGAAATTCACTGATAGCAGTTTCTTAAATTTTATATAAGAGTCTATGCGCAATATCTTTTTTTTTTTTTGTGTTCTGATTTTTTGAATATTTTTGTTAAAATTGTTGGAAAATTTATTATATACCTACATACTTTAAACTTTGGAATATTAAAGTTCGGCGGATTTTTTTTTGTTAAAGCCACTGTTTCATTATAAGATTAAAAATTGTGTCATAGTTACCTCAAAAAAATATTTTGTCAAATATAAGTATGTATTTATGTATTTTGTATTATTTTGCGCTTCACTGTTTTATTTATTCGTATATATGTACCTACATACATGCATATGTATTTAACAATCCAAAATTCAATGTATGTATGTATATATTAAACTACTGCAATGAATGTCTTAAATGGCATATCAAGACATTCACTTAAATAGTAAATGCGTAAAATATTACATTTTCTACCAACAAAACAAACAAATACTTCTACCAAAATTCATTTCAAAACAAAACACCAAGCCATCCAAAACATTTTATAAGCAAAACAAAAGTACTACCTTTCAGAGTACACTGAAATGAGTATTCATTGCTATTTCAGATGAAAAAAACTCTATGTATGTACATGTGTATATATACTAAACGTGAGCACAAAACATATGCTTGCTTAAGACACAAGATGTACAGTATTGAATTGTTCTCTTTGTTTTATTGCTCTTGATTTTATGAGAACACTAAAATTGTTATTCCCTTTAATCAAAAGTATACAACAACATTTATGTATCTGCCAAGCAACGGCATTATTTATTGTAGTGTGGAAAGCAAATTTCACTATTGCAATGCCATTGACAATATTGTCAACAGAAATATTATAGTGTGACAATATGTGCATGTGTGAAGAAAACCAAAGAACGACACGTACTTTGAGCGTGCCTTTTGTATTTTATTTCGTGTGTGATGCTGTTCTAAGCTTTATCATTTATAATTAATTTAACAATTTACTAAACATAGAATTCAAATAATATCATGGATATAGATGTAAGGAGTTTAATTATAATTATAAATTGTTATTTTTTGAAATTAAAAAACTGAACTGAACTGAAAACTGCAGTTAATTTTTACAAGCAGAAATGGTAGATAAAACAATGGAAATAAAATTTCGTTACAAAAAATTAAATTGTTTTTCTCTTTCTATAAAATGCTTGTGAAATAATGTGTACTTTGAAGTGTACAGTAGTTTTATTGTACACGTCCAACAACTGTCTATTCAAATGTTGTACAACAGTTTTGTGTGTTGTTGTTTCATTGTTCTCTATATTTGCTTTACACTCAATTATAATAACAACTACAATCAATATTCGCAGTTGAAAAAAATGCAATACTGTACACTTTTACGCGACTTGTGCTCACCTTTAACATATACATATGTATATGTGTATGTATGTTCATGTGTGAATTTTTAATGTTATTATGGTTGCCGTTTAAACAATCAGCCCAATCACGAATATTCCCTCGGAATTTATTTCTCACGGAAAACAATTTTCTCGAGTAAAAATTCCTCCTATCATAAACTTAAAGGGAGTAAAAAAATCAATAAGTGGCAACATCGAATTTCGGAGGCATCTGTTATTCTTATTTACATTGTAGTTTTCTTTGCGAGACAAGTTTAAAGTTTTGTGTTAAGTGAATTGTTTAAGTGAATTAAATTTAATAAAAAAGAAAAAATGCATTCTATAGCTTTCCGAATAGGAGGACCCATAGCATTGAGTTCAACCTCAGCTTTGCTCCAAAATCTAGCAAGTATTTCCTTGCCTCCTTTAAAAAACCCACAAGCAATGTCTGGGTTGGCTTCCATTAAAGACAGCAAATGTTGAGTTTGTTGCTTATTTGTGCTTTTCGACCTTAAAATATAATTTTTATTTATTTTATTTCTTTAAATTCAATAAAAATACTTACATGTTTCACAAGCTCCCTTTGATATTGCAGGTGAATTTTTATTTGCGGAAAAACGAAAAACATATGTGTTTAGAATAAGTATATTTTTCCCGCGGAATATTTTTTCCCTTTTGAGGTTGATAAAACAGGTATGGTAAAAAAAATTTCTCATGGAATATATGATTAAAATAGGAGTAAAGGGAAAAGGGAAAAATTTCATGAGGAAAATTCGTTTATGATTGGGCTGAATAACAATGCGGTGACGATGCAATGACAAAAACAAAATGTTTTGAAGTACTTGGTGTTTTTCAAAACATTTGCAGAAATCAAACAGAGTTGACAATTCATTGCGAAATAGCAGGTAGAGTATTGTGTTGGTTTGCTTTATATCAAGTGGAGTATTGTGCTTGGTTTTGTTGTTAGAATACTCATTCTTTTATTAGTCATTGCAAAAAGTACTACGTAATAGAGTTCAATGAAATAAAACATATGCGGAGACGCATAAATGAATGTTTTGATGCAGCAGTTTAGTATACTTATATGTAATTATTAACATGTATTTATTTTAAATTGTTTGACACGCTTATGTACATGAATCGGATGTTTTTGTAGGTATGTATGTATATAAAAATTAAATATTCTTATACGTACATATGTATTTGTTATGAAGTTCGTTAGTTTCAGTAGAATTAGTTTTAATAAATTGTATTACTCGTTAGTATTTGTAAATATGTATAATAAGCAGTGATGCCAACTCTTGCAACATCAAAAGCACTGTGAGCCCATGGAAATAGGGTAAAAAAGGGTAAAAATAATATTAATTCCGGGTACAAAAGAACTAATCGAATTTTGTTTTAGGTCTGGTGGATCCAAAGACAGATCTATTGCTTTTTCATGGCTTTTTGTACGACTTTGTCGGAGTAAATCGCTTTATCGTGCATTTATTTCACAATTACAAAAAATAAAATATGCTTTTAGTTCATCTTTTGTTTATCTAAGCCAGCTTTTAAAAGCTGGATCATTTTCCCAAGCTTTTCTATATACATACTTGTTTTTCGATCTAAAGCAGTGTCGGGCGATTTTTGAAATGCTAAGCACGCGTGCTTAGCAAGAAAATTCTGTTTGCGCGACGTCGACACACGTATACTATAAGCATCTTCGTGTAGCTTATGAGAATTAACGTTCGGTTGTTGGTTTGTTATCATTTCGTCAAAGTAAATCAAACCAGTCGCTGATCAGCACTTGTTTGAGGAAGACATCGCTTATAATTTTTTGTTTACACTCAAAGCAAAATGTTCAATGAAGAATGGGAAAATGATTTTTTTTTTATAATTTTGTTTTTATTCGAACTTTTTATTTTAATTATCGAATTTAATAAATTATCAACCTTCGTTTTTAATAAATTTTATTTTTATTTATTATGTTTTCTAGATATTTCTTAACTTATTAAATATTATATTTTATTTCATTCGTTGTGTAACTAGTTTATTATTAAATTAATATTGTTTTCGTTATTATTATATTAAAATAAAAAGTATTATTGAAAAAAAATTCAAATCAAATAAAAATACTAAAAGGCAAGAAATGTATTTTACTTTTGGCAACAGAAAAATTTTTCGAGTGTATAATTATTGACAGTCGTTCGTTTTTTTGCTGCTTCCCATACCAAAACATATGAGAGAGTATGTGTGTGCCCGACACTGATCTAAAGATAAGCCATTGTTAGATGATGAACTTTAGCACATATCAACTTTAACATCAATGAAGAACTTACTTTTAATAACTGTGCAGCTTGATAGTAACCAAGGCACTTTCTTGCTTAAATTTGCACAACAAACAAATCAAAGGATATGTACTAATATTGAAAGTAAGATCACTGCTAAACAAATAAATCATAAAAATTTCTGAACGAATTTAAAAAAAATTCTAGAATTCAAACTCTTAACAGTTTGCGAGTACTAATCAAAATATAGATGGAAATTATACGCAGTTGGTTAAAAAAGTATTAGGTGTGTTTAAAGAATAGTAGGAAAATGGTTCAGTGTCAAAAATGTTGATTATTTAAAACGCACCTAAAAGCACTGTGAGAAATTCTTAAAAGCACTATAAATACCCGCTTTTCAAAAACGGGTATTTAACAAAATTTCGGGTATTGATTAAGTTAAAAAGCACCAAAAAATACCCGAAAAGCACCAAAATGGCAACGCTGATAATAAGAAATATTTTGTATTTATGGTACAAATCTTTATATACATATGTATATAATTCTACTGTACGTGCGTTGTAACTGAACTCCTCCTAAACGGCTGGACCGATTTCCATAAATTTTTTTGTATGCGTTTGGGTGGCGCCCCGGGTGGTTTAGATTTACAATTCGGTCCAATTGGACAAAGGGGCGTGGTACCTCCCATACAAACCACATATTAAAAATCTATTATTTGGTAAGTCGGTTTGGTATGCATTTTTTAGTGCTGCTGCAAATATGGGCGGGATTGGACAAAGGGGCGTGGTACCGCCCATATAACCCAAAAATTTAAATCGCCATATTTTGGGCATTTTTTGACCTACGTCGCTGATATTTGGTACATATGGTATTGGCATAATTTGGAATACGTACCAGGAGAAAAGTGGGTGGGACCACGCCCTTTTTTAAGAAAACCAAACCCTTGGACCGATCTTCCTGAAATTTTCACAGCATGTTACTGTGACTGTGGAAGGAATATATGAAGTTTTGAATGGACAAAGAGGAGTGGCACCGCCCATATAACCGAACAATTTAAATCGCCATATTTTGGGCATTTTTTGACCTACGTCGATGATATTTGGTACATATGGTATTGGCATATTTTGGAATACGTACCAGGAGAAAAGTGGGTGGGACCACGCCACTTTTTAGGAAAATTAAAAATCGTAATATAGTCTTAACTACTGGACCGATCGTCATTAAATTTTCACAATAGGATATATAAATACTTTTAATTTTATTTTATAACAAGGGGGGTAGCGAAGCACACCGGGATACGCTAGTATATTATATATATATATATATATATATATATATATATATATATATATATATATATATATATATATATGTATATAATAAACAATGAAAAAAGATATACTTATGTATGTGTGTTTTTGCATGCTTCAGTTACCCACGTTGCTATACGTTTTTGCTGTCTTCTTTGTTTCTTCGTTTTGAATTGGTTGTTATTGTTGAGTCTGTGTTGTATATATTGATGTTTTTATTCTGTTGGTTTTTGGGCTGGTTTTTTTGTTGTTGTCGTTGTGTCTGACACTTGTTGATACTTTTTTTTCTCCAGTTTTTGTTCTTGTCGTCGTTTTCAGTTGGTTTGGTTTCTTTGTTTTTAATTGTTGGTTGTTGTTGTTATTGTTGATGATATTTGTTGATTTTTTTTCTTTTATTTTATTTCATACTTTTTTTTTTACTTATTTAGTATAAGTATGTATGAGCATTGTTTTTCGTTACTTTTCCATTTTTTTCTTGTGATGTTTTTAAATTTTCATTTTTTCCAAGTCTCTATTTTTATTGTTTGTTCTGAGTTCTTTTTTTATTATTTTATTTGTTTTCATTTAGTTTTATTTTTAATGTATATAATTTTTCAATTTCATTTTTTCATTTTTATTTTGTTTCAGTCAGTGTTTTATTTTCATTGCGTTCTTTTTTCATTTTTCTTTTCAGTTAATTTTTTCCGATTTTATTCTTGTTGCTAGGTGTTGTTTTCTGTACCTGTTTTTTCCACTTGTCATTTTCGGTTTTGTTCTCTTTTTTCAGATTTTTTCCCGATTATATTATATATACGTACGTACATACATACATACATATGTATGTATGCTTTTGTATTTTTTTTATCTCTCGTCGACTGTAATTTTTTATATTAATTTTTTCCTCTGCATGACTTTTTTTTAACTGTTTATTTAATTTTTTTTTTTTTTGATAATTTTATTATTTATTGAATCTTTAATTATTTAAATTGAATTATCAATAAGTTTTTCAAATCTTAAATCTAAAAAATATTAAATATAAGTTTAGCCAATGCTAAACAAAATTTTTAATTTCAACGGTTGATTTTTGTTGTTTTACATCTCTCGTGAACGGCTGAGAGAAAGAGTATCCCTTCTTTTCAGCCGGGTGTGGCCTCTATAATGAAGAATATTGCGCGCAAGTGGATTTGGGTGCAACTCAAGTTTTTTTATATATTTTTTCGCGTGTTTTGAAAATACTGTCTTCACCAACGGAACGTCTAGGTCTTTATGAATTCGATGGTTTCTGACATACCAGGGGGCTGCTGTTATTGTACGTAGGATTTTATTCTGTCGCCTTTGAATTCTTTCGACATTCGATGCTGAGGCAGTGCCCCATAACTGGATTCCATAGGACCATATTGGTTTCAGGATCGCGTTGTATAAGAGAAGTTTACAGTCAAGGCTTAGTATAGAGTTTCTTCCAATAAGCCAATTCATTTGGGCTGCTTTTAGTTTCATTTGTGTTAACTTTGCGTCTATATGCCATTTCCATGTTAAACGACGATCAAGATGAACGCCTAGATATTTGACTACAGTGTGTTGTGGTATAGTCTCGGTGTTAATTTTTATAGGCGGGCATGTTTCCCTGCGCAACGTAAATGTGACGTGTGCACATTTCTGCTCGTTAACTTTTATACGCCATTGTTTGAGCCATTTTTCCAGTTTGGATATATATTCTTGTAAGTTGCGGGAAGCTTCTACAGGATTTTCGTGAACGCTTAGAAAGGCTGTATCATCCGCAAATGTTGATGTATGAATGTTACTGCTTAACGGTAAGTCAGAGGCATATATTAAATAAAGTAAGGGTCCGAAGATACTGCCTTGAGGGACTCCGGCTTCAATCGACTGCGGAGGGCTTAAAAAATTGCCTTCCCTAACTACAAATTTACGTTCCATTATATAGCTTTTTAAAAGCTTTACGATGTTTGCTGGTAGATTTTGTGTTAATTTTTTGAAAAGACCTTCGTGCCATACATTATCGAAAGCTTGTGAGACATCAATAAAGAGCGCAGAGCAGTATTTCTTTTTTCAAAAGTGTCTCTAACAACATTCACAAGTCTGTGAGTTTGTCCAAATGTGCTATGTTGTCTGCGAAAACCGAATTGATGATCTGGAATACATCCATTACTAGTCACTATAGGCATCAGCTTGCTCATATACAGCTTTTCAAATAGTTTTGAAATGTTAGACAGTAAACTAATAGGCCGATAGGATTCAACTTTTGTATGATCCTTGCCGGGCTTTGGTATCATAGTAATTAGCGAAACCTTCCATTCTTTAGGATAGTGTTCTAGGCGTAGAATACTGTTAAAAATGAATAGTATTATTCTTTTTGCAGTGTAAGGCAATTCTTGAAGCATTTTGTTGCTTATTTTGTCGACACCTGGGGCTTTTCTGGTGTTAAGACTAGTAATATTATTTTCAATCTCCGTCATGTTAAATCTCATCGGTATTTCTGGTAAAGAGACGATTGGTGGCAGTTCAACAATATCAGCAGAAATATTCGGAGTGAAAACTTTTTCTAAGTGTTTAACAAAAAGTGCACCTTTTTCAGCATCAGTTTTTGCCCAGTCACCATTTGGTGCTCGTAATGGGGGTTTGCATATCACTGGCCTTTTTAGTCCTCTGGCTGCACGCCACAGTGAATAATCTGTTTGTGGTGTTGCATCTAGCTCTTGAAGGAATTTTTGAAGGGAAGCTGTTTTTTGAGTTTGCAAAACTTTCCTAAGCTGCTTGGTACACTCCTTAAGCCTTAATTTTAGCTGGGGCGATCTGTAGCGCTGCCATTCTCGTCGAGCTCTCCGTTTTTCAGTCAATAGCCTTTCTATATCTACAGAAAAAGTATTGTTAAATCTCACTGGTTGGTTTATTTCATTTGAAGTAGCATTAAAAGCAGCTTGTTTAACATGCGCTTCAAACAACCTGAGAGAATCGTCTATGTCTGAAGGTGTTCTCAGCGGCATTTTTTCCGAGCAATGAGCACTCAGATATTTTCTGTATTTCAGCCAGTTAATACGTGCAGATGTCGTCGCTAAATCACATGTTGTGTGTGAGTAAATAGTGACAATTGTAGGCGAGTGGTCTGAAGATAAGTCCAAAGATGCTTCAACTTCAACCATCTCGCTGGGCACGCCTTTCACAATTCCAAAGTCGATAGCATCAGGAATTTTTTGTCGATCTGTTGGCCAATATGTTGGCTGTCCACTTGAAACTACATTCAAACCCATTTTAGATATTGTGTCGAATAAAATTCGTCCCTTAGGTGTGATTAAACGTGAACCCCAAAATGTGTGTTTAGCATTGTAGTCGCCAGCTGCTAGAAAACGGAGGCCCAGTGATTTATAAAAAGCCGTATATTGACTCTCGGTAATTGAGAATCTGGGGGGCGAATAGACAGATGATATTACAAGTTTTTGATAGTAAGTTTCGATGCAGATGTTCGTTGCTTGAAGATAATCTTCACAAAAATCATTCAACAGGTGGTGTTTTATTCGCGTTTTTATTAGGATTCCCGAACCACCACAAGCTCTGCCACGGGGATCCTTGGTGTCGTAAAAATTATATCCACTAATTCTGAAACAGCTTCGAGACGTCAAATGAGTTTCTGAGATAAGCATAACATCGATTTGTTTATCCTGAAGAAAATATTCTATTTCGTTTTTATGTTGGCAGATGCCGTTTGCGTTCATGGTTTGCTTAGTACAGCCTGCAACAAGGTAGACTGCATTTTCAACATTTCCTGCATCATACAGGACATGTTGAGAGTAAATGTATTTACAGTTTGTATTAAGCTCTCAATTGAGGCTTCAATACGACTAAAATTATACCCCGAATCTTCATTTACATTTACGGTTTTTTGTGCCGTACTCTGATTGCTTTTTAAAATACTAGCGTATGAAAATTTGTTGTTAGATTGTTGTTGAGCACTAGGCGCGTTAGACTTGAAAATGTTTGAAAATTGATTTTGGCTAGTGGACGGTTGAGGTAACTGTGGATAGTTAATAGGGGTTTTAGGCTGAGCGGGAGTAGCATTGGTTTTTTTGGTTGATGAATTCTTAAAAAACGAATAAAGGGGGCAGCCTCTATAGTTGGCAGTGTGATTTCCGCCACAATTGCCACATTTTTTCGCCTTGGTATCACCTTTTATTTTATCACAGTTAGCAGTACTGTGTAACTCACCACATACAACGCAGACTGTAGGCAACTTGCAATAAGTCTTCGTGTGCCCAAATTCTTGGCAGTTCAGGCATTGAACAGGTCCAGCTCTTTTATGTGGAAGCTCAACAGTAACTCTTCGATGCAACAAGTACTTTAAGTCATATATTGGATGTGCTTCATTCTTTTTTATTTTTATGCCATCTGGCTGTAACTCGACTCTAAATATTGGTTGGGGGATTTTTTCTCTATTTTTAATGTTTGAGACATTTTTTACCTTGTAGCCACTATTTTCAAGGCCAGACTTGACCTCTTCTGGATCCACGCTAGAGTCTATACCTTTTATTACGACTGTTAGACCTTTAGCACTCTTTAATTGGTACGTGTAGAAGTTTTTATTTTTAGATTCTAAATCTGAAACAATTTTTCGGTAATTATTTTCATGAGCTACCTGAATTTTTGTTTCATTGATGTTTCCGCGCTTAATTGGAGTTACATAAAACTCATTTTCTCCAATTAATGAGATAAGACTTTTAACCAGCAAACTGGAATTCTGCTCTCTTAAATATATGGGTGGGGGCTTACTCGAACTTATTGTTGGTTTGTCTTCATCGCCTTGTTCAGATAAAATCGCGAAACGATTTTCGGAATTTATTATATTGTAGTGTAGTATATTTTGGTGCTCTTAAAAACCAATGTCCGTTCGTTTTTGATTAACAATACTGTTTGTTGTAATAGGTCAGTAATTAAGTTTGCATGACTCAAAAACAAATAAATGATCAAAATTAAACGCAGTTAAATTTGTTTAACAATTCAATGAACTTTGAATTATTTGAATATGAATATCGGACACTTGAGAAACCAATACACACACAAACCAATGTATTTTTAATAAATATGTTGTTCTTCTCTGGTTACAAAATACTTTGATTCTTCTTGTCTTCTATTGAATCACAATAAATAACAAAATTAAAATAACAAATAAAATATGAAACCGAGTAGTGACCCAAATAGAAATTGTGATGAAAATGCAATATTTGGGTATTCAACTCTTTAAAAAAATGTTGTAATTAATAAAGAAACTTTGATTGTAAATAGTATTTAAGCGAAAGAAATTTTTAATAAAGAAATAGACTATCTTGAACACTCAAACTAAAATCTTGTGTTTCAATTTTCAACAACATTTCAATATTGTTTTTTCCATCTCTGGGAACTTTCGATGTTGAAGCAATTTGAGCTGATTTTGGACTTCTTCCTCTTTTTAACACGGTTATGTATCTGTCCATTCCTGTTTGAATTTTATTATCATTTATTGTACTCACCGCATCTACCATTTTGTGCACGTTGGTCACCTTGTTACTTATTGTTTGTTTGTTTGTTTGTACAGCTAAGCTGACAAGTTTGCTGATGGGTGCAATTGTTGTTGCTTCTTGATCACTATTTAACATGTTCAGAGATAATGATCGCGCACGAGTATTTGTGTTTACTGTTAAATTCAGGTTTTTGTTTAATTCATTTTTTTTATTGTCGTCATCAGCAACTAAAGTTATATATTGTACATTCCTACTGCTTGTAGGATTATTGTTGTTTTTGTCAGAAGATGAACTCATCAGAGTTCTCTTTTTTTATTTTCACTTATATTAGTTTGTGTATGCAAATATTTATGTATATTGCACACAAGCAAAATATAAAATAAAACCAGTAAAATAACTGTTCAATAAATGTTTTGTTTTTTTTATATTTTTTGTGACTTGAAAATATTTTTTTTATTTTATTTTTTTTTATATTCAGTTGCGACGATTATAAAAACGCGTCTGTTCACTGCGAGAGTTGAAACTGTCTTCTTTTTTTTTTTAATTATACTTCTTTTTTTTCTCCTCTTCCATTTTTCTTTTTTTGGTGTTCATTTTTAATTTGTTTTTAATTTTAATTCATTTTTTATTTTTATATTAATTTTTTTAATTAAATTAATTTATTGAAACAAATTCTGCCTTCACGGTCGCCATATACATAATATATTATAAATAAGTGGAACGACTGTTTTGGTTGAATGCTATGTAAAGAGTCCATTTATTATCTTCAGTTTCTTTACTCGCTAGTTTATTCTTATACATAGTTGCTTAAAATTAGTAAGTATTGCCAGTGCTGCGCAGTGTCATCAGAGATGGCACTACAACGTCCACTCGGAGACCCAATTGCATCCATTGTGATTCCCTTCATTTTTAATTTATTGACTAACTAGTCTCATTATTGTCCAAGGAGAAACAAAGAGCTGTTATCATCCATCATTCAGGCATTTAATTCCCATGATGAAGCACCTGATATCCTCAAGTTTGCACTTCGCGATATCACTTATGCCTCATGGGAACGTCTGCTGAGTCATCTTTGCCTATGGCGTTGCAGTCTTGGGCGATGACAGATGATATGCTCTATAGTTTCTGGCTCCTCTTCATCCCCACACATCCTACATAAATCCGGAGCAATGGCCAGTCAAGGCGCCTACTAAGACTCTCAAAATCTTTCTATTCATATCCAGCAGTAGATAAGATTTACCTGAGTCTAGTTGTGTCCATATGGATCTCGAGACTACAATTAGAGATGTGCAAATGTCGTGAACTGTTCGTGTCACGCGTGAATCACGTTATTCGTGATTACAAATTGATAGAATCACGCGTGCGTGCGTGATCGTGATTCAAAATATAATACCGTGCGTGATCGTGCGTGATTTTTTAATACAATTTTCACGCAATCAAAACAATTCTCTGATGATTTGTTTGACAATCTATTTCCGTACGAAGGGTGAACGTCTTCACCCAATGTTCATTATCAAAGATGCTCAAGGTTCTGTCTATGGTGCTTACAATACACCTGTTCCACATATTATTTCTTCCGAGAATACCATCTCCAGGGATTTGTATTTCCCGCGACACAATATGGAACACCCACGGCAACTGCCTTTTATCTCCTATCCTGATCTCGGTAGTTCCTAGTGTCGTAGTCTTTCCTCCGAAGGCTCCAGAAAGAATTTTAGTTTGCCTTCTGTTCTTATTGAGAAAAACCTTTGTTGAGTCCTCTTTTACTATGCTGAAATCTGCTCCGGTATCCACTAGTAAGACCAATCTTCCCCCCTTGCTTCTTGGCAGGGGAGCGTAATGAAAACTGTGTCCACATTGCCCGGTGATTCAGCACCATCTTCTATATTTCGCACCATCTCTTCACTTTTTTCCTCCTTTTTTTTGTTTAATTTATTATCTTTCGCAGTATTTTCTTCTATGGTGTGCCCGTTCTCCTTATTTACCGAGTGTACAACTGCCTCGGTTACTATCCTGGTTGGATGCTCTGTTTCTGAGTCAGTCTCCGTATAATCTTTATTTAACCGACTCTCTCTTTTTGTTTCTTTATTATAATTGTAGTTTTTCTCTTTTTTATGCCAATCTGATTTTCTGTTAATTTGCGGGACCCCAGTTATTGGCGATAACTGGGCCGAATTTCGTTTCCCTGAGCATTTGTCCGATTTGTGTTGCTATGGGCCTCTACCGTTGAAATTAAAAATTTTGTTTAGCATTGGCTAAACTTATATGTAATATTTTTTAGATTTAAGATTTGAAAAACTTATTGATAATTTAATTTATAATTGAAGATTCAATAAATAATAAAATTTATCAAAAAAAAAAAAAAAAATGGGCCTCTACGGCGTTGTTAGCTAGGTCCCTGCCGTTGTTGCTATTTCGTGCCTGTTGGTAGATCCCTGCACCCATTGCTTCAGTCTGTCTAACATTACTTCTGCAGTCCCGTGCAAAATGTCCTTGTTGCTGACATTTAAAACAGGTTGGGCGTGTACCATTGTTTCTGTTTGCCCCTCTGTTTATGTTATGTCCCGTCGCTATTTGTGGGCTTCCACGGAATTCTGTATTTGTTGTCCTCCTATTTCTTTCTGTCGTCCGTCTATCCGATTGATTTTGGTTGTGTAGGTTTCTTCTTGGCTCACAGAAAGGGGTTTCCTTGTGACCGTTTATCCTACACAATCGGCAATATAAGGAGCCTAATCTCTTTCTGCAGTTTTCCACATCGTGCCCGCTGTTTCCACAGAACGTACAGCTCACGATATTCCCGCACAGTCGCCCCATTTCGTGGCCGTATTTTCCACAGCTCATACAGTATGGGGTGTTTAGCCGCTTTTTGCAGCTATTCCATTCATGCCCCATCCTGTTGCAAAAACTACAGGGGACTTCTGAATCTATTACGTTGATACTGTGCGTTGGTTCGCCAAACAATTCCTCTGCATTTTCGACTACCTCTATTAAGTTTGTGAGCTCTTCCTCTTCCTGTCCCACAAATCGAGCCTTGAGTGCATGGTCCTTCAAACCCTTGATAAAGCTCCTTACCGCTATCCGTTTGAAGTCTTTCAGCATGGTTTCCCGGCGAGGTCCCACCGGCCATTCGTTCTCTAAAGTTGTTTTTGCCTCATTCAATAGGTTATCCAGGCGTTCTCCGAATTTGCATGCTGACTCTCTGATGCTCTGTTTGCAACCCAATATTAGTTCCCTTATTTTATCTAAGCTCTTGCTTTTTAGATAATATTTCTTGAGCGCATTACATAACGCGTCCACGGAACTGAAATTCATCTGGGAAATTCTTGAGTATGCACCCCCCAGTAGTCGCAATTTTAGACACTGTATCACATCCTGGATTGAGCCATCGTTTGCTCCCGTGAGTAGCTCTCTTTTCACCATTTTGCATCCTTGTATGTACCTGAATACTTCTGATGACAAGTCTGGCCCATCGGTCCCGAAAAATGATGGGACCGTGTTGTTGACTAATTTAACGATCTCAGATAGCGAAATCATTCTGATCGTTCCGTTTTCTACTCTCTCAATAGTATGGTTTTGCCGGGGTGATGGTGATCGTCTTTCCAAAATTTCTTGAGCCACTGGTATCAATCTATTAAATTCCTCCGCTACTATACTGTCAATGTCTTCTGTTTCTTGCAACTCGTTGAATTTCGCCTTATATTCTCCCAACTCGTTCAGTTTCCTTGCTATTGTCACAGCGGAGTACCCTCTGCTACCTGCTTTCCTTGCGTTGTTTGTCAGGGTTTTTAATTTTTCCAACTGCGTTAAAGCAGATGAATCTTTCTCGCGTGATATGATAATCGTCGGTAGTCCTACTGCGTTAAGTTCTTCGTGCAGTGAAGGATTTGGTGATCTCGTTCTATAAATTGTGTCCAACTCTCTTCTTGCGTTTCCAATGCTGTTTGTAGCCTTTGGATGGTGTCGTCCTTTTTCTCTTTTAACTGCTTCTGTTTTAATTGCTTCCTAAAATTCTCTTCACTCAGTCCTTTTCCTTTCAACTGTTCCACTAATTCTGAATTTTTCTTTACTACGTCCTCCAATAAACTGTCTGTGTATTCTATTTGTCCTCTTAGTTTTTCACAATGTCCTTTTAAAAATGTCTTTGTTTCTTCTAGTTCTATGATCCTTTTCACAAACTCCTGTGATCTATCTTTACTCAAGTCACTTATTAATTGAAGGACATAACTCACCTCTTCTAATTTTGTCAGTCTTTGTATCCTTATTGTTTCTCTATGATTGTCAAGGAATACTTTGTCCGATTCTAAACCTTTAAGTTCTGTCCACGCAAGAACTTGTAGACTGTCCACTTGTTACACTTGTCGATCCGTTGTATCAATTTGTCTGTCTTTGTCTGTGGATTGTCCATTAAAGCTGTCTTCTACTTACCCATGTTCCGCTGGTTATTATCTTCATAGTGGTCTGTGGTTTAGGCTTATTTTCACTTTGTTTTTTTATTTTATTTTTTGTTCGCAACCGCGCAGAATTTTTACGATCAAAGTAATTCTCCTTTTTGTCCTGATCCGCTTTAGCGATTAGTCCTGCAATGACAATACAAGGTAGCTAGAGGTTAGACTTTTATGCAATTTGTCCTGTGCAGTTCTACACCGTCGAATGTAGGATGCAACAATACAAGGTAGCTAGAGGTTAGACTTTTATGTATTGTTGGTTTTGCTACACCGGACAGTTTTTTCTTGAGCAAGATCAACACAAGGATTATTATATTTCTTTAAAGTTATTATTAACATCGCATTAGTGTTGTTAATATCAGCATTTACCTTTTCAAAACAATCGTAAATGGCAGATTTCTGTGTTTTACGCATTCCGACCTCATCAAACAACGTTAAAGGATAGGGAGTTAAATCATATTCAAAATATTTTTCTATTTTATCTTGAAATGCCGCAGTAATACTCATGCATTGGAATAATAATGCAGAGTCAACAGTTACTTTTTCTTCATGAACTTTTATGGTACTAGTCATAGCTAAAAGAGGAACAACTTTGTCGGCGCGTTTTAATTTAATATTATTGAATGTCAGTCCTGTCATTTTTGCTATAGAAGCAAGTCCAACTTCACGAGCTTTACAACAATTAATTTTATCATCACCGACGACACCGCTCACAGAACCACTCTAAAAGTTTTCGTATGTCTTTGGCATCTTTTTTTACTCGTGAGTCACTTGCATCAACATGCTGCTCGGTCATATCCATCCTAACATTAGCAAGATCTTCTAACTTTTCACAAACTGTATTCATAGCATGCATACTATAAACCCATTTACTTATGACGCTCTCTTTTGTACTTCTCCCTCGAGCAATACATCCATCTGTCTTCATTGCTTTCATCATAGACTGTTCGATTACCATGTCCGTTAAAGTTCCACAATTTAATTTGTCTGAACGTCTAACTGTGAAAAAACCTTTCGAAAATCTTTCGTAAACTTCAGGATCTATCAAATTCTGTAATTCCTGCATATCCTGCAAGTAAAGCTGTGCAGACTTGGCATAAGGAAAATGTCCAGACGCGTGAAAATAAAGAAGCATTTCTTTGACGCAGTTTAAATGAGCTTTCCAATCCCTCATACACTCAGCTCTAAGAAACTCTAGCAATGGAAACCATATGAAAATATTGAATCCCAAGTTTAGCAGTTGGTCCTCGTTCCTCATATTCTTTTAGTTTTTCATTAAATTTATTAAGTAAAGCTCCATTTTTAATGTCATTGTATGAAAGAGATTTATCTAATATATGATCGATATTTATGATTAAATCTGCATCCATGATGTCTTTAATTTCAACTTCCTTTAATATTATAATAGCTAAAACAAGCTGAAGTAGTGTATGAGCGCGAACAGCTCTTGCGTAAGCATAACCATTTAGTATTTTGTCTAATGATTTTACCGCATAGATCTCTGCGAGTACTTCTCATTCATATTATGACGTTTACAACATTTACAAGTTTTTGGATCGTAATATCTTAGAAATGGTGGATCGTATGAACAAAAATTATCGATACATTTTTTTGTAGATAATTTTATGATCTACAATTTTTGGCTAGGGTATTTTTATAATAAAACTTACCGTTTTGCTGAAAATCGCAAAAAAATTTTTTTTTTGGCCTTTGACCTTGAATAAAATTTTTGCCATACATCGGAATGGAAGGGAGTTTCAAAATTTTATTTATAATTATGTTTTGAACAATTTTACTGATTTTCAGCTTGTTGTAAATATATGTATCTTTACTCTTATTTTTTGGTCTAATTTGACCGGACTATAATAAAATAAAAATATGTGACCTTCTCCGAGAAAAGGGACCTAGTGCATTATCACTATAATGCACTAAACGCGATTTGAAAACAAATTGGGTGGTGGTTGCTGAAATGGTTAGCGCGTTGACTACTAAGCCAACAATGACTTGTGGCCTGGGTTTAAACCAGTGAAGGGCACACACATACTCTCTCATATGAGTTGGTGTGTCAAGCAGCAAAAAACGAACGACGGTCAATAATAATACACTCGAAAAATTTGTCTGTTGCCAAAAGTAAAATCCATTTCTTGCCTTTTAGTATTTTTATTTGATTTGAATATTTTTTCAATAATACTTTTTATGTTAATATAATAATAACGAAAACAATATTAATTTAATAATAAACTAGTTACACAACGAATGAAATAAAATATAATATTTAATAAGTAAAGAAATATCGAGAAAACATAATAAATAAAAATAAAATTTATTAAAAACGAAGCCGTCAAGCTTGATAACTTATTAAATTCGATAATTAAAATAAAAAGTCCAAATAAAAACAAAATTATAAAAAAATCATTTTCCCATTCTTCATTGAACATTTTGCTTTGAGTGTAAACAAAAAATTGTAAAGCGAGGTCTTACTTGGGGTTCACACGATCAAGTTTTGTTTCAAATTTTGTTTAAAACTTTATTACTCTCTTACGTTTACAATTTGATGGTAGCTTGCTTTCAAATTCTCTTTCAAATTCTGCGTTTCAATTTGCTTTCAAGAAAGCAGCTGATTGCCATTTTGATTATAAACTCGCGTTTGTTTTCATATATATACATTAGACATATATTCTGCCGCCATAATATTTTGTGTTCTTGAGAGCAAATTGCTTTGAAATTTAATGCCACCTACGTCACAGCTTTCAAGTTTTGTGAATTTTGAGAAACAGTATGTGTAATATATATTGAAAGAGAATTGAAAGAAAACTTGAACGTGTGACTGCAGTGTTACTCAAACAAGTACTGATTAGCGACTGGTTTGATTTACATTGACGAAATGATAACAAAGAAACAACCGAACGTTAATTCTCATAAGCTTCACGAAGATGCTTATAGTATACGTGTGTCGACGTCGCACAATCAGAATTTTCTTGCTATACACGCGTGTATAGCATTTCAAAAAATGCCTTTCACTGGTTTAAACCCTGGCCAGAGCAAGTCAATCAACATCAATAATTTCTCTAATGTACATTAGTGAGACACATAGCTGCCAGATTTGACGATTTATCGTCATTTTGACGATTTTGGGTCCTAAAAATGATATAGTGATGATGGGACGAGTTATACCCTAATTTTGATGATTTTCAATAATTCAAGTTTGCAACATTTATTTGTACTATTAAAGCAACCTTGAACTGCTGAAAATTGTAATGAGAAACTTTTTAAAAACTAGTTTGTTTAAAACTGAAAACTTTTATTTAATCGATTATAAACACAAAAACGATTTTTTAAATTTTGAAGACATTTATTTATGAATGTTTGCCACAGAAATATTAGGTAGACATTGTTAACATATTTCGAGCAACAAAGGAAAAATTTAATATTTATACATCCCTTTTGTAAATTTTTCAACAGCACTGGCTGAATAGAAACAAACGTTGTTTTTTGGTAAAACCCACTAAACCTCGTCAGTATTCATGTGCAAATGCTTTTTCACAACTTGTTAGGTAGCTTCGTTGAACGTCATTACATACTCTATTTATACACAATTACAAATAGAATACGCGACTTATCTCTACTTAGTGGATGGTCGCTGGGGAATTTTTTGCTTTTTATTTTCAAATATTAAACTGCTACATGAAAAATGGCCCCAATGTAAAATGGCCCTAAACTAAAAAATGAAAAATGGCCCCAAAATAAAAAATGGCCCCAAACCAAAAATGAAAAATGGCCCCAAAATAGGAAAAATGGCCTCAAAAATAATTATTGTTGCTTTCAATGTAAAAAGTTTGAGGCCATTTTCCATTGGGGCCATTTTTCTATTTGAGAAATAATGGCCCCAAACTGAATAATGAAAAATGGCCCCAAACTGAAAGATTGCCCCAAACTTTTTACATTGAAAACAACAATAATTATTTTTGGGGCCATTCTTCATTTTTATTTTTCGAATTTGGGGTGATTTCTCCTAATTTTGGGCCATTTTTCATTTAACAAAAAATGAAAAATGACCCCAAAATAGTGTAAATGATATATGTAAATACCACAAAAAACTCTTTACATCAAATAGTGCGTTTTCAAAATATGTATTATTATTAAACGGCGATGTTGCTCGAAATTCTATGAAGAAGAGTTACCTTGAGCCCCGCCGAGGGGCCTGGAATGCAAAAACCCGTTAGTAAACTACTGCTGCTGTAAGACCCAACATGGAGAAAAAAGTGCCTGCGCCCAACAATTTTTTTTTTGATAATTTTATTATTTATTGAATCTTCAATTATAGATTGAAACATCAATAAGTTGTTTAAATCTTAAAATAATAAATATGTGTTTAGCCAATGCTAAACAAAATTTTTAGTTACAACGGTTGATTTTTGTTGTTTTACATCTCTCGTGTACGGCTGATAGAAAGAGTATCCCTCCACCTAAGCCGGGTGTGGCCTCTATACTCTAGAATATTGCGCGCAAGTTGGTTTGGGTTCAACTTAAGTTTGTTAATGTATTTTTTCGCGTGTTTAGAAAATACTGTCTTCACCAACGGAACATCAAGGTCTTTGTAAATTCGCTGATTTCGGATATACCAGGGGTCTGCTGTTATTGTACGTGCTGTTATTGTCGCCTTTGAATTTTTTCTACATTCGATGCTGAGGCAGTGCCCCATAGCTGGATTCCATAGGACCATATTGGTTTCAGGATCGCGTTGTATAGTAGAAGTTTAAAGTCTAGGCTTAGTATAGAATTTCTTCCAAAAAGCCAATTCATTTGGGCTGCTTTTAATTTCATTTGGATCAACTTTGCGTCTATATGAGATTTCCATGTTAAATGGCGATCAAGGTGAACGCCTAGATATTTTACTACAGTGTGTTGCGGAATAGTCTCGGTGTTGATTTGCATAGGCGGGCATGTTTCCCTTCGCAACGTAAAAGTACGTGTACATATTTCTGCTCATTAACTTTTATACGCCATTGTTTGAGCCATTTTTCCAATTTGGATATATACCCTTGTAAGTTGATGGAAGCTTCTACTATATTTTCATGGACGCTTAAAAAATCTGTATCATGTTGATGTATGTTATTGCTTAACGGTAGTCAGAGGCATATATTAAATGAAATAAGGGACCGAAGATGCTGCCTTGGGGAACTCCGGCTTCAATCGACTGCTGTGGGCTAAAAAATTGCCTTCCCTAACTACAAATTTTTGTTTCTTTAGATAGCTTTTAAAAAGCCTGATGATGTTTGCGGGTAGATTTTGCGTTATTTTGTGTTTAAGACCTTCGTGCCATACTTTATCGAAAGCTTGAGAAACATCTATAAAGAGCGCAGAGCAATATTTCTTTTTTTTTAAAGGGGTCTCTAGCAACGTTCACAAATCTGTGATTTTGTTCAATAGTGTTATGTTGTCTGCGAAAACCGCATTGATGATCTGGAATGCATCCACTTCTAGTCACTATAAGCATCAGCTTGCTCATATAAAGCTTTTCAAATAGTTTTGAAATATTGGGCAATAAACTAATAGGCCGATAGGATTTAACATTTGTATTGCAGCCGTAAAATACCATTAAAAATGAATAGTATTATTCTTTTTGCAATATATGGTAATTCTTGAAGCATTTTGTTGCTTATTTTGTCGACACCTGGGGCTTTTTGCAATAAATAGCCTTTTCAATCTCCACAATATTAAATTTTAGCGGTGTTTCTGATAAAGAGACGACTGGTGGGCAGGTCAGCAATATTAACAGAAATACTTGGAGTAAACACTTTTTCTAAGTGTTTAACGAAAAGAGCACCTTTTTCAGCTTCAGTTCTTGCCCAGTGACCATTAGAGGCTCGTAATGGAGGTTTGCATATCACTGGCCTTTTAAGTCCTCTGGCTGCACGCCACAGCGAATAATCTGTTGATGGTGTTGCATCGAGTTTTACAGAAATTTTTGCATCGAAGCTGTTTTTTGTGTTTGCAAAACTTTTCTAAGCTGTTTGGTACACTCCTTAAGCCTTAATTTAAGCTGAGGTGATCTGTAACCTTGCCATTCTCGTCGAGCTCTCGGTTTTTTAGTCAATAGCCTTTCTATATCTGCACCAAAAATATTGTTAAATCTCACTTGTTGATTTGTTTGATTTGAAGAAGCATTAAGAGCAGCTTGTTTAACATGTGCTTCAAACAACCTAATAGAATTTTCTATGTCAGCAGGTGTTCTCAATGGCATATTTTCCGTGCAATGAGCACTCAAATATTTTTTTTATTTCAACCAGTTAATACTTGCAGATGTCATCGGTAAATCACATGTTGGTGTTGCAGTTGTGTCTGAGTAAATAGTGATAATAGTAGGCGAGTGATCTGCAGACAAATCCAAAGATGCTTCTACTTCAATCATTTCGCTAGGCACACCTTTCATAATTCCAAAGTCGATAGCATCAGGAATTTTATGACGATCCGTTGGCCAATATGTTGGCTGACCACTTGAAACTACATTCAAACCCATTTTTGAAATTGTGTCAAACAAAACACGACCCTTAGGACTGATTAAAAGTGAACCCCAAAGTGTGTGTTTAGCATTGTAGTCGGAAGCTGTTAGAAAACGGGACCCCAGTGTTGCATAAAATGAGGTATATTGAGTCTCTGAAATTGAAAACCTGTGAGGAGAATAAACAGATGATATCACAAGCTTGCTTGAAGTTTTTCTTCACGAAGGTCATTTAGTAGGTAGTGTTTTATTCGAGTTTATATTAGGATTCCAGAGCCACCACAAGCTCTACCTTGGGGATCCTTGGTGTCGTAGACATTATATCCACTAATTCGAAAATAGCTTCGGGACGTCAAGTGAGTTTCTGAGATAAGCATAACATCGATTTGTTTATCCAGAAGAAAATATTCTATTTCATTTTTATGTTGGCAGATGCCGTTTGCGTTCCAGAAACAGTTCATGGTTTGTTCAATACAGCCTGCAACAAGATAGACTGCATTTTTTGAGTATTGATTATGGCTAGACGACGGTTGAGGTAACTGTGGGTAGTTTTAAGGAGTAAAGGTCTGAGCGGGAGTAGCATTTGTTTTTCTGTTCGACGAATTTTTAAAAAAAGAGTAAAGAGGGCAGCCCCTATAGTTGGCAGTGTGGTTTCCGCCGCAATTACTACATTTTTTTGCTTTGGTATCACCTTTTATTTTGTCACAGTTAGCGGTACTGTGTAACTCGCCACATACAACGCAAACGGTAGGCAACTTGCAATAAGTTTTGGTATGGCCAAATTCTTGACAGTTCATGCATTGGATAGGTCCAGTTTTTTTAAGTGGCATCTCAACGGTAACTCTTCGATGCAAAAAGTATTTTAAGCTATAGATTGGGTGCGATTCATTTTTTTTAATTTTCAAGTCGCCTGGCTGTAGCTCGACTCTAAAAATAGGTTGGGGGATTTTTTCCCTGTTTTTAATGTTTAAAACATTTTTCACTTTGAAGCCACTATTTTCAAGGCCAGACTTTACCTCTTCCGCACCCACGCTTGAATCTATTCCTTTTATAACTACTGTTAGGCCTTTAGCACTCTTCAGTTGATATGTATAAAAGTTTTTGTTTTTAGTCTCAAAATCTGAGGCAATTTTTCTGTAATTACTTTCTTGTGTTACCTGAATTTTAGTTTCGTTGATTTTGCCGCTCTTAATTGGAGTTACATAGAACTCATTTTCTCCAATTAATGAGATAAGGCTTGTTACCAAAAAGTTGGAGTTTTGGTCTTTTAAATATATCGGCGGTTGTTTACTGGACCTTGTTGTGTCTTCATCGACTTTTATCATTCAAAATCGCGCAACGATTTTTAGAATGTTTAATATTATTTTTTTCATCTTTGGGCATTTTCGCAGTTGACGCTATTTGAGATGATTTGGGACTTCTTCCCCTTTTTAGCACGGTTATGTATCTGTCCATACCAGTTTGGATTATATTATCATTATTTTCACTCACTGCATTTAGAATTTTGTGTACGTTGGTCACCTGGGTATTTATTGTTTGTTTGTTTGATTGTACAGCTAAGCTGACAAGTTTGCTAATAGTTGCAATTGCTGTTGCTTCTTGATCGCTATTTAACATGTGCAGAGACAATGATCGCGTACGAGTAATTGTGTTTTGTGTAGTATTCAGGTTTGTAATTACTTCATTTTTTTTTATTGTCGTCATTAGAAACCAAAGTTAAATAAGCATTCCCAGTGGCGAACTTTGCATACCACATCACGTCTCTTCAATGAAGTATGTAACACTTTGTAATCAATGAATTCTAGCTTACAAAGTGTATAGCGCTAGTATGGAGTTCATAAAAATGAATTTCGTTCATTTTTTATATGTACTTATGTGCTATTTTGTTGTTTGTTGTTACATACTTATATGAACGTGCATTGTACAATTCTTGGACATGTACATTCCCTAACATATAAATATACATACATACATATATATGTATGTATTTTTGTTTTTCCCGTTATTTTTCATTTGCTACTTTGTAACATAGATTATTTTTTAGTTTTCTTTAGTTGTAAATCAAAAGTGTGTCGTCGGCTGTTATTCAAAACGGATAGATTTAAAATCAGTTTGGAAAAGGTAAAAATGGATAAATATCCATATACATACTTATGTATATAGATTCCGAAATATAAGACATGCAAAACGAAATCAAATAAACTAAAAAATGAACTTAAGCTACGTTCACATTTATCAAATATTTGTCGAAAAAAACATAACCAAGAAAAAAACTAATAATTTATTTCCTTTAATTCCAAAATTTTTTTAATTTTGGGTTCGAATTTTTTAAAAACTGTATAAAAATACTCTTTTGGATAAGAATTAATTTTATTTTGTAATATAAAAATCGTGATAAATGACACTATCCCTAAGCAAAACTATTGGTTACGTTTTTTGGGCAAATATTTGATAAATGTGAACGTATCTTTAGTTGTATTGAAAAAATCGCGAATAACACATTAGAAATATCTGATCGCAATTATGAAACGGTTGAAAATTTTAATAATAAAAGTGCAGGAAATGTTAACATAAGTGCAGAGTTAAAGTGCTGGTATTTAAATTTTTAAATAGAGCAATATTTGGTCAAATTTTCGTAATGCTTTTCGGTTGTCGAAGAATAGAATTTCAAAACGGAATTATGATAATCGACAAAAGCAAAATAAAGAAATTAAAAATCAACATGAAATGTCAATTTAACAATTATTTTATTATTTTTTTTTTTGTTTTTTTACATGCATACATACATATAAATTAAAAATGAATAAATCTTTTAGTTAGTTTGAAATAAAAAAACAACTACGGGTAGCACTCCGGGAGTGCCGACAGAAGTGAAAACGTATATTATGAATTGTATTGTATTTATAATTATAATTTTTATTTTGTACAATTATTAACGTGGTCGCTGCAAGGTCCAGAGCAAATAAAATGATTTCAAGCACAGAATAATTTATATATGCACTTTATGATTACACTTTAGGTAATATATTTTGTATGCACTTACGCGTGTGAAGAAAAAACATGGAGTTATCAAACCGGAAGTTAATGTTTTTATGTTTTTCTTATGAAAAATGTAAACAAAGAGTGAAAAAAATTACGACTTTGAATGCAAGAATTTTAAAGTAATATTTTAATAAATTAAAAATATAAAAATGAGAATATATAGCAAAAGTCCTCTAGTATCAGATTTTATGACTGTCATTATGGACATTTTAATTATAACGAATATATCCGGAGGTTTCTTCGAACAATTTTCAAAACACTATTTCATTGATATCTCAGAAACTAGAGAGGGTGCGCATATGACACTACACGCAATCGAATGAGGTTGAAAATACGCATCGATTGTGGTTTCAACTATTTTCCCGGAGGTTTTCTGAGAAAAGTTATATTCCCATCAACATTTTTTTTACAAAAAAAAAAAAACACTTAGTAATTTGCAAATAACTCATAAAGTAGAAGGGGTGCGCATATTATACTACACGCAATCGAATGAGGCTTAAAATACGCATCGATTGTGGGTTCAACTATTTATCCGGAGGTTTTTTGAGAAAAGTTGTATACTTATCAACATATTTTTAAAAAAAAAAAAAATTTTAGTAATTTGCAAATAACTCATAAAGTAGAGTTTTCTGAAAAAAGTTATATTCTCATCAACTTTTAACAGCATAGGATATGAATTCGCCTTTTACACAAGAAAATGCCTGTTGTTTGTTTTGTTGGCGAATTGTTGTATTTTTTTCTAGTTTTGTTTGTTTATTGTGTTTGAATAGTTTTTTTTTTATGATGTCTAGTTCTATTTTTTTATTCTTTAGTTTGTTTTTCTATTTTTTTGGTGTGTTATTTTCTTTTGTTTTGGTATTCCCATAATTCATACATACATATATGTATATGTATGGACGTAGGTTGTTGGTTATGTTTCTTTGTTTTATTTGCGTTTGCAAATTTTCTTTTATTTTATTTAGTCTTTATATTGACCGATGCAATTATGTTCGATTTTTATCTGTCTTTGTTATCATCAAAAAGTTGTTATTGGAAAATTGTCTTAGTAAAAATTAAGGCTGTCTATATGAAGGCAAATTCATTACCAGGCATATGCACGGCCACAACAATTCACCAACAAAACAACAGGCATTTTCTTTCATATCCTACGCTATCAAAATTCTCCATGCATAAAAATGGCGCCGGAAAATATGTACAAAATTTGAGTGTGGGCAATTGATACATTCGCCCGAATTCGCCAATGCATCCACCTGATAATGAATTCGCCTTTTTCTGTAGTCTATGTAACGTGCGTTCGTCTGCTATCAAGGCGTATCCAATATGTGAGCTTACTAGCACAGCTGAATGAGCCCGCTTCATAGCAAATTATCATACGAACTGAAACAGTTTTAAAAGTAGACATAAATAATGGTTTTAAATTTGTTTGTATATTTTGATATGAAGCGAGTGCTCTATACCAACAAAATATATGCTGTTTTTTGATTGTTGTACTTGTTTTCGAACTTCGCATACCTGTTAGTTTTACCATGTCTGGTATGTAGTTGCTGTTAATACTAAGTTCACACTTGTGTTTTTAAACGTGTTTAAGGCAAATGTTTTAGAATCTAAACACAACCGTTCACATTACATTTGAGATGTTTAAGGTTAACGTTTCGTCAGCTGATTATTGTGTTTTTGTAATATTGCGCCTTTGAGAAACTAATATTATATTACAACTGGAAAGAAATATCAGTAAAAAACTATTATTTATATTATTATTTTCATTCTCATGAAATTAGTAAAATTGCTAGCCTATTAAAAGGTGAAATATATGTTATATGCAAATGGAATTTTTATTTTTTTGATGTGACGTCATATAATAGCATGGCAAAATGACAGAGTTGGTGAAAAATTTTTGACGTGGCGCCATTTAATAGCAATACAAACATTACAGAGTTGTCAAAAAACGCACTGAACATACTCCTAATATATTTGTAACCCTGCCTTTTGCGTGTTTAGCGAGATGTTCAATTCTAAAACTTGTCGTTTGAGATGTTTAACAAAACAAGTCAATGTATGGTAAAACATATCAAAATCGAAGTGTTTAAGCTCTTAAACACGAATGAGACGTTAAACACATAAGTGTGAACATAGTATAAGTGTCAAATATCCGGGCGTTACTACACCTGTAATTTGTTTGGTACGCATTAGTGATGTTACGAATACTCGTATTCGTATTCGACTATTCGCCAGTTTTAATATATTCGTATTCGCCAAATTCAAGCGAATATTTTTCGAATAATTTTCCCATACATTTTCCAAAAAAAAATCATACAAAAGTTTAAAAAAAGTACATAAAATATAAAAAAAAAAAAATATTAATTTTTATTAAAAAACCCATTGTATATCACGCAGAGTAAGAAAAACGAAATCTGAAAGTATGTAAGTAAAATAATTAAAAAATGTTCTGTAGAGGTTTTCAAATTCGGCATCTTAATGCAATAATAATGTTAAATCACTAAATTTTTTTTTTCATTTATGTATTTTTTCATTAACGCAAAGGCAGGGATTTTTTCCAATTAAATTTGATATATAAACTTCAAAAGAAATATTCGTATTCGGCGAATACTGTTTTAAATATTCGTATTCGTATTCGCGAATACTAAAAATTGATACTCGTAACATCACTAGTAGGCATTCGCAGAAACAGAGATGCTACAAGTGTCAAAAAGTGAGACGGTGTCGCGAATTCTGAGATTTTAGCCCTTATAAAACCTCCATACCGCGCCAATAGAAGTTTTCACTTCAAAAATTTTATATCAGAATAATTATTTGGAGTTTCCATTCTTTATAAGATTTGCTGTTATATAAAAAAAGATTATACTCCTTCTACTTGCCCACGAAGTAAGCGAGATTGTGTATAGACTGTCTACTGCTTACTTACAATGTGTGTGAAACAGTAATGCGTTTATATTTATTGAATGAACACTTCACTATCCTGCTTACTTTGTGTACAAGTGGTAGGCGTTCACTCTCGGAATGCGGCAATGTATTCGAAAAAGTATACTAGGTTGTAGTTGAGCTCGTGTGCGTTACTGTCTTACATGTGTGCATTACATCATTGCTTCTGTAATCGATAAATTCGCCCCTGAGTAGAGTTCCCTTTTTTGTGTTCACTTATGAGTTGGTGTATGCAAATATGTATGTATGTATATATGTATATTACACACAAGCAAAAAAAAAATAAAATCAGTATAATAACTGTTTAATAAACGATTATAAAAACGCGTCTGTACACTGCAAGAATTGAAACTGAATGATCTGCGCCCAACAATTGCCACAAATAATTTAAGTCCCCAGATTTTCTGCAGTGCATTGGGGTGCTAGGTCAAAATAAAATTAGGTACGTACATATGTAATGCAATGCAGAAAATCCTTAGTAAGCATCGCCTGTCGGGAAATACCATGGTGGAGACAATTCCTTAGCCCGTCCGGAGGCCGGCTACGCGGAAAACCTTTAGTAATAAAATTCAAATATTTTAAAATTTGGGATTATTTTCCAAACTTGGAGTTGCTTACTAAAGATCCCTTGCATAGACGGCCTACGGCCGGGCTTAGGGACTTTCCCCACCATGGTATTTGCCGACACGGCGATGTTTACTAAAGATTTTCAGCATTGCATTACATACGAAACTAATTTCGTTTTGTACTAACACCCCAATGCAATTCAGAAAGTCTTTAGTAAACATCGCCGTGTCGGGAAATACCATGGTGGAGAAAATCCCTAAGCCCGGCCGTAGGCCGGCTATGCAAGAGATCTTTAGTAAGCAACTCCAATTTTGGAAAATAATCCCAAATTTTAAAATATTTGATTTGTAATACAAACGAATTTTCGCGTAGCAGGCCCTTGGTCGGGCTTAGGGATTTTGCCCACCATGGTATTTCCCGACACGGCGATATTTCCTAAAGATTTTCTGCATTGCATTACATACATACGTACCTAATTTTATTGTGACATACTATATATAAAGTTTTTTGGGAGATATATTTCATTTACTCTGTTTTGGGGCGATTTTTCACTTTAATTTTGGGGCCATTTTTCATATTTAGTTTGGGGCCATTTTTCATATAACGAAAAATGAAAAATTACCCCAAATTAAAAATGGCCCCAAGCTTTTGTACTGAAAACAACAACACGAACTTTGGGGCCATTTTTTATTTTTAAGTTTGGGGCCATTTTTCTTTTTCATAAAATGATGATTGGCCCCAAACTAATATATGAAAAATGGCCTAAACCTTAGGAAAAATTACCCTAAACTTTTATTTAAAAAATGAAAAATGGCCCCAAAAAATAGGTAAAATTGCCCTAAAGTTTGTGTTGTTGTTTTCAATACAAAAGTTTGCGTCCATTTTTCATGGAGCCATATTAAACATAACAGTGTTGCCAGCGAATTATATCCTATAATGCCAAATATCCTAATTTTTTGTTCTACTTAAGACAAACTTTTTTGGTTTGATTTTTAAGCTTAAGTCTATTTTTTGATTAATGAGTGAAAACATGTCAAACCATCATGCCGTTCGGATACAACACCTCTGATTTCAATGAAATTTATCACAACTGTTGTATGTTATTGGACTTTAACAAAACATAAATTTTCAGACCCCAGATACTTTCGGGTTCCGAAATATGACGTCATAAAAGTAGTAAAAAATGTTAAAAAATCACAAAAGTCTCCTTACAAAAAGCGATAGAACTTTTGAACTATGCAAGATAATTTAGTTTTTTTGGTATCGTTTTAGAGGCCAAAGTGCACCCTCTAAAATTATATGCATATTGTGTTTTTTAAGAAAAGGTTAAAGGTCATTTTTTGGGGTCTTGAGTTCAAAGATCTATATCTAAAAAAGTATATTTTTTAAAATTCTTAAAAAAATATATGTGAAGTATTAGACCCTCTTCTACATTTGCAGAAAATTTAAAGGTGTACACTCGATTGGTGTCAGAGTTATAGATCAAAACTTGATCCTAAGTATATTTTGTTTTCATTCAAGACAAACCTTTTATGTTGAATTTTTAATTTGGAAATTATCTGATGTTGAAATATTTTTACATATGACAGTCATCCACTCATGAGCTCTACTTATGGTGTTTTCTTTTCTGAACAAAAATGTTGACCTTTCAATGTGTAACACTTTTTACAGTTTGCACCTACCTTTAAAAAGTGGTACATTTTTTATTGCCACAATGGTACAAAATATTTGAGGCTTAACATTACTTAACATTAATTATTTAATTATCGTTTTAATTATAAGTTTTTTCGCTTAAGTAAGTATAATGACAAAAATACAAGTTCTTACTTGTATAAAAATATACTAAACAAAGTTGTAAAAATGGGCAGTATATCACCCCGACTTGATAGTAGAGGGCAAAATATGTTGCATATTTTGCCATTTATTGGTGCAACATAATTAGAAAGGAACGAAATCGCTTTTAAATATGTTACATATTTTTTAGAATGGATCACGAAAATTAAAGAATGTAGCATAAATGCAACACTTTTTTCAGAAAAGAAAACGCCATTAGTCCTAATGATTTATATTTATGTCCCACTTTTTCGAAAGGGTTGCAAATATACATTTTTTTATGTGACATTTTAAACACAGATCACAATTATTTAAATTTTTGAAACTAATTTTTTGCGAGTATTTTATGTAAAAATTTTTAATTTTGTCTGATTTGGCTATTCTTTCTAGGTCACGTGCTGAAATCGAACTATCGAAATAATGCAACAATATATTCTTTAAGCTTAAAATTCATGTATGTATCTACCTATGAAAATAAAAAATTTTCAAATTAAAAATTTAACATAAAAGGTTTGTCTTGAATGAAAACAAAATATACTTAGGATCAAGTTCTGGTCTATAACTCTGACACCAATCGAGTGTACACCTTTAAATTTTCTGCAAATGTAGAAGAGGGTCTAATACTTGACATATATTTTTTAAGAATTTTAAAAAATATACTTTTTTAGATATAGACCTTTTAACTCAAGGCCCCAAAAAATGACCTTTGACCTTTTCTTAAAAAAAAACACAATATGCATATCTAGGCGCACAATAGTGCGCCAGGCCATTCGAGCTGTTTTTACCCCCTTCTAAACTTTGCTTCTCTTGATCATAATAGAATGAAACTTGAAACATAAGGTCTTCCCACAGAGGTGACCTCACAGGTTAAATTTTAAAGTTCTACCATAAAAGCTTCCCGAGATATTAAGGTGTGAAAAGTCCATATTTTAGTACAAATTCACTGACTCACTGACTCATCAATATTATTGGGCACTTCCGGTAAAGCTAGAGAGCTGAAACTTGGTACACAGGTAGGTCTTGGTGAGAAAATAACCAGAAAAATGTGAAAACGGGCACTTTCCACCCTGGGGGAGTAGAGTTCCCCTTCTTTGTATGGGGCACTTCCAGTATAGCTAGAAAGCTGAAATTTGGTTCACAGGTAGGTAGTGATGAGAAATTACTGAAAATGATTTTTCAACGGACACTTTTCATCTGGGGGGACATTCATGCCCCTTCTTTGTATGCGGCACTTCTAGTATAGCTAGAAAGCTGAAATTTCGTACACAAGTGGGCCCTGATAAGCAATACACATAAATATTTATACAAAAACAACTTAGAAAAAAGCAGTGAGATCCGCACAAAACATAAATGTGAAAATAAGGCCAAGTTCCTATCCAAAAAATTTCGGATCAAAATAAGCACCAAGTTCTTTATACAAGGGTACAATTCCATCTCATTTCTAGGCAACTTGTAAGCTTGGCAAAATTTGTTTGCCTTTCTAATAGAAAAGAATTCTTTAAAAAATATTGCCAAGCTTATAGGTGGCCTATAAATGAGATGGAATTGTACCTATCATGAACTTGGTCCATATTTTGATCTCAGTACTTTTTACGGCCGAAATTTTTTGGATAGGAACTTGGCCTTATTTTCACATTTATGTGTTTGTGCGGATAATTTTAAAGGGTGCACTTCGGCCTTTAAAACGATACCAAACAAACTAAATTATCTTGCATAGTTCAAAAGTTCTATCGCTTTTTGTAAGGAGACTTTTGTGATTTTTTAATTTTTTTTACAACTTTTATGACGTCATATTTCGGAACCCGAAAGAATCTGGAGTCAATTTTTATTTTTAAATATACTCTTATAGTGTATGACATTAGTGTTGAATTTTATTGAAATCGGAGGTGATGGTACCGAAAATGCCATTTTTTCGTGATGGTTTGACGTGTTTTAACTCTAATGTTCGATTTAAACATATAATTAGCACAGGCCCTTGCTTTTTTGTATATGTATATTAATTTTAATTTTTTAAATTCCTACGAACTGTTTATCATTAATAAATGTTTGTAATACAAATACATTTTTTGTTAAATGAAAAATAGTCCCAAACAAAAATGAAAAATGGCCCCAAATTAGGAAAATCACCCCAAATTCCAAAAATAAATAATGGCCCCAAAAATAATTATTGTTGTTTTCAATGTAAAAAGTTTGGGGCCATTTTTCCTATTTGAGGAATAATGACCCCAAACTTTTTACATTGAAAACAACAATAATTATTTTTGGGGCCATTTTTCATGGAGCCGTTTAATATTTGAAAATAAAAAACAAAAAAATTCCCCATCTAGCATCCACTAACATACATGTTTTTTAATAATATTAGTTTACTTCTATGTATGTACATACATATGTATGCATATATAATTTGGTTTTGCCCATACAAATACATACATACGTATCTATGTAAGTATATAATCAAAAGAGAAATTGCATCATCCGCTTCACAATTCATATTTTCTTCTTGACGTATAAGGTTATTGTGATTTGTTCGTCGTTTGTGGAGAATTGGTACGCGAACAAATCACACGTGTGTGGGCGCTTAAAAGGGCTATTAGACACGCATACTTGTCTGCAGACATGTACGATGGCATACCAAAACTCACTGTCTAATAGCATGTATGTCGAGTTCGGCGTGTAGTGTCATATGCGCACCCCTTCTACTTTATGAGTTATTTGCAAATTACTAAAAGTGTTTTTTTTTTAAATTTTGATCAGTATATAACTTTTCTCAGAAAACCTCCGGGAAAATAGTTGAAACCACAATCGATGCGTATTTTCAACCTCTTTCGATTGCGTTTAGTGTCTTATGCACACCCTCTCTAGTTTCTGAGATATCAATGAAATAGTGTTTTGAAAATTGTTCGAAGAAACCTCCGGATATATTCGTTATAATTAAAATGTCCATAATGACAGTCATAAAATCTGATACTAGAGGACTTTTGCTATATATTCTCATTTATTATATTTTTAATTTATTAAAATATGGGCATTTCCAGAAAAAGGTCAACCGCGACAGAAATATTAAAAACCGGAAAAAAAATTTTCTTTATCAAATTTAATTAGAGAACTGTCTAAATTTTTATAATTTATTGACTTAAATAATAATTCTTTTATTTTTGTTATCATTGGAATATATCCTGTTTTATTTATTTTTTATACTTATAAATAAAAAGTTTTAAACCTAAAAAATGCCTTTGGAATCATTGTCCCGTTCACGATTCTAAAAAAAATATTTAAAAAAAATAATAATAAGGATAATTAAAAAAAAAAAAATGCTAAATAAAAGCTTTATATCTCTGCTTTAGTTAAAAAATAATCTCCATTTAATAAACTGACAAAATTCGCAGAGTTTTAAACAAAGCCACACACCGAAAAAAATTACTTACATTTTTTGTCCCGTTCGCGATCGCAAGTTTATCCAAAATATTTGGAGAACGTTCATATTTTATAATTTTCTTTTTGTTCTCAAAAATTGTTCTACTAAAATGCTATTAAATATTTATAAAAAGTTAAAAAAAAAATTTGAGTTTTCATATTTTTTTTTCAAGTTGAGTGCGTACGAATGTCCCGTTCGCGATCATGGAAATGCCCATATTACTTTAAAATTATTGCATTCAAAGTCGTAATATTTTTTCACACTTTGTTTACATTTTGCACGTTGAAAAGTTAGCAAACCGGATGTGTGGTTTTGTACATCACTATTTCCGGTTTGTTTTCTTCTCGCCGATAGTTTTTTTCATTTGGAACAGCAATGAGTACTCATTTCAGTGTACTCTGAAAGGTAGGGCGACTTCCTAAACGCAAGTTGCAATGCATATTTACAATGCAGACACTTCCTAAACTAAGGTGACCAGATTTTAGAAATGAAAATAGAGGACATTAAAAAAAAAATAACAAAAAATTTATTTGAATTCATAAATACATTTTTATACATACATATGTATGTATTTTATAGATAAATTTACATTCTACATATGTAAATATGTAGTTAAAAAAATAACAAATAAAAATATATAAAATTAGTTTAAACTAATAAAGAAACTTAAAAATTCATTGCACTAAATTATTCAAAAGTTCTTATTGTAATATCTTGTAGTGTATTTTATATGATTAGTATTTGTTAATATATTTTTTACCTATAATTAGATCTACCCTCGTAGATTACTGTATTTAAATTCTTGTATAAATTCATTATAAATAATTACACTAACTATTATTATTATTGGAAATATTATTGGAATCTTTTGGAAATTTTTGTAGTTTTAAGATACTGTTATGTTAGTATTTAAGATCATGAATTTTTGAAAATAAATCAATCTTTATTCAGCCTTAAAATCGGCATTTTTACTTAAGCATTAAACTGCTTTCTAACAGGCATATAACTGCCTTAAATATAATTAGGCCAGTGGCGTTTATTAGCGCCGGCACCCTCGATAGGTAGGTCTTGAAACCCACTGAATATATACACACATTACAATCTAATATAATCAGTTTATGGTTTATTGTACTTTTCAGATTCGTGAACTTTCTTTAAAATATCGTCTCTTGATCCATAGTGTTTTGAAAATTCTATACAGCTTTTATTGGTGTTGCACTTGATAGTAATTATAGCCTCCACACAATTAATCGATATATTGCTTTTCTCTTGGGTCCAAATATCATTAATCAAAAACAAAGCATTAAAACAGGAAAAAAGCTCAACAACAAAATGTTTACAATATCACAACCCTGTAGACATAAAACTAACGGGAAGAAAGTAAGTGTTACCACTTATTTTCAAAATCGAAAACTCAGTAAAAACAATTATTGATCATATTTTTAAAATAAAAGATGACAAAAGTTGACGGATTATAAAAAAGAGGACAGATATAGTACACAAATTTAATAGAGGACAGCGAGTTGAAATAGAGTATTGTCCTCTTAAAAAGAGTACGATGGTCGCCTTACCTAAACGCATACCTAAAATTATTGGAAATGCCTAATGTTCCTAATCTGTTGGAAACTCAGTTTGATGAGTATCAGCTGTCAAATTCTTGCATCTATTTTTTTTGGTATGCAAGCTTTTGATACTTTTGACAATGTTTATTTTATATTTTTATAAAAAACTTTTATTTATTAGAATGTTTACTTTAAGCAATAGGTCTTTTGATTTAATATCTATATATATAAAAGAAAGTCGTGTTAGTTACTTCGCTTATAACTCAAGAACGGCTGAACCGATTTAGCTGAAAATTGGCAGGGAGGTAGTTTAGAGCCAGGAATAGGCTATAGGATACTTATGGGCGGGATTGGACAAAGGGGCGTGGTACCTCTCATACAAACCACAAATTAAAAATCTATTATTTCTGCTCCTGATAACGGTATTTGAACAAAATTTGGTATGTCGGTTTGGTGTAAATTTCTTAAGTGCTGCTGCAAATATGGGTGGGATTGGACAAAGGGGCGTGGTACCTCTCATACAAACCACAAATTAAAAATATATTATTTCTGCTCCTGATAACGGTATTTGAACAAAATTTGGTATGTCGGTTTGGTATATTTCTTAAATGCTGCTGCAAATATGGGCGGGATTGGACAAAGGGGCGTGGTACCTCTCATACAAACCACAAATTAAAAATCTATTATTTCTGCTCCTGATAACAGTATTTGAACAAAATTTGGTACGTCGGTTTAGTGTAAATTTCTTAAGTGCTGCTGCAAATATGGGTGGGATTGGACAAAGGGGCGTGGTACCTCTCATACAAACCACAAATTAAAAATATATTATTTCTGCTCCTGATAACGGTATTTGAACAAAATTTGGTAAGTCGGTTTGGTATGCATTTTTTTAGTGCTGCTGCAAATATGGGAGGGATTTGACAAAGGGGCGTAGTACCTCTCATACAAACCACAAATTAAAAATCTATTATTTCTGCTCCTGATAACGGTATTTGAACAAAATTTGGTACGTCGGTTTGGTGTGCATTTTTTAAGTGCTGCTGCAAATATGGGAGGAATTTGACAAATGGGCGTGGTACATCTCATACAAACCACAAATTAAAAATCTATTATTTCTGCTCCTGATAACGGTATTTGAACAAAATTTGGTATGTCGGTTTGGTGTAAATTTCTTAAGTGCTGCTGCAAATATGGGCGGGATTGGACAAAGGGGCGTGGTACCTCTCATACAAACCACAAATTAAAAATCTATTATTTCTGCTCCTGATAACGGTATTTAAACAAAATTTGGTATGTCGGTTTGGTGTGCATTTTTTAAGTGCTGCTGCAAATATGGGTGGGATTGGACAAAGGGGCGTGGTACCTCTCATACAAACCACAAATTAAAAATCTATTATTTCTGCTCCTGATAACGGTATTTAAACAAAATTTGGTATGTCGGTTTGGTGTAAATTTCTTAAGTGCTGCTGCAAATATGGGCGGGATTGGACAAATGGGCGTGGTACCTCTCATACAAACCACAAATTAAAAATCTATTATTTCTGCTCCTGATAACGGTATTTGAACAAAATTTGGTACGTCGGTTTGGTGTGCATTTTTTTAGTGCTGCTGCAAATATGGGCGGGATTAAACAAAGGGTCGTGGTACCTCTCATACAAACCACAAATTAAAAATCTATTATTTCTGCTCCTGATAACGGTATTTGAACAAAATTTGGTACGTCGGTTTGGTGTGCATTTTTTAAGTGCTGCTGCAAATATGGGTGGGATTGGACAAAGGGGCGTGGTACCTCTCATACAAACCACAAATTAAAAATCTATTATTTCTGCTCCTGATAACGGTATTTGAACAAAATTTGGTATGTCGGTTTGGTGTAAATTTTTTAAGTGCTGCTGCAAATATGGGTGGGATTGGACAAAGGGGCATGGTACCTCTCATACAAACCACAAATTAAAAATCTATTATTTCTGCTCCTGATAACGGTATTTAAACAAAATTTGGTATGTCGGTTTGGTGTAAATTTTTTAAGTGCTGCTGCAAATATGGGTGGGATTGGACAAAGGGGCATGGTACCTCTCATACAAACCACAAATTAAAAATCTATTATTTCTGCTCCTGATAACGGTATTTGAACAAAATTTGGTATGTCGGTTTGGTGTAAATTTCTTAAGTGCTGCTGCAAATATGGGCGGGATTGGACAAAGGGGCGTGGTACCTCTCATACAAACCACAAATTAAAAATCTATTATTTCTGCTCCTGATAACGGTATTTAAACAAAATTTGGTATGTCGGTTTGGTGTAAATTTCTTAAGTGCTGCTGCAAATATGGGCGGGATTGGACAAAGGGGCGTGGTACCTCGCATACAAACCACAAATTAAAATTCTATTATTTCTGCTCCTGATAACGGTATTTGAACAAAATTTGGTAAGTCGGTTTGGTATGCATATTTTTAGTGCTGCTGCAAATATGGGAGGGATTTGACAAAGGGGCGTGGTACCTCTCATACAAACCACAAATTAAAAATCTATTATTTCTGCTCCTGATAACGGTATTTGAACAAAATTTGGTACGTCGGTTTGGTGTGCATTTTTTAAGTGCTGCTGCAAATATGAACGGGATTGGACAAAGGGGTGTGGTACCTCTCATACAAACCACAAATTAAAAATCTATTATTTCTGCTCCTGATAACGGTATTTGAACAAAATTTGGTATGTCGGTTTGGTGTAAATTTCTTAAGTGCTGCTGCAAATATGGGCGGGATTGGACAAAGGGGCGTGGTACCTCTCATACAAACCACAAATTAAAATTCTATTATTTCTGCTCCTGATAACGGTATTTGAACAAAATTTGGTAAGTCGGTTTGGTATGCATATTTTTAGTGCTGCTGCAAATATGGGAGGGATTTGACAAAGGGGCGTGGTACCTCTCATACAAACCACAAATTAAAAATCTATTATTTCTGCTCCTGATAACGGTATTTGAACAAAATTTGGTACGTCGGTTTGGTGTGCATTTTTTAAGTGCTGCTGCAAATATGAACGGGATTGGACAAAGGGGTGTGGTACCTCTCATACAAACCACAAATTAAAAATCTATTATTTCTGCTCCTGATAACGGTATTTGAACAAAATTTGGTATGTCGGTTTGGTGTAAATTTCTTAAGTGCTGCTGCAAATATGGGCGGGATTGGACAAAGGGGCGTGGTACCTCTCATACAAACCACAAATTAAAATTCTATTATTTCTGCTCCTGATAACGGTATTTGAACAAAATTTGGTAAGTCGGTTTGGTATGCATATTTTTAGTGCTGCTGCAAATATGGGAGGGATTTGACAAAGGGGCGTGGTACCTCTCATACAAACCACAAATTAAAAATCTATTATTTCTGCTCCTGATAACGGTATTTGAACAAAATTTGGTAAGTCGGTTTGGTATGCATTTTTTAGTGCTGCTGCAAATATGGGAGGGATTTGACAAAGGGGCGTGGTACCACCCATATAACCCAAAAATTTAAATCGCCATATTTTGGGCATTTTTTGACCTACGTCGATGATATTTGGTACATATGGTATTGCCATAATTTGGAATACGTACCGGGAGAAAAGTGGATGGGACCACGCTCCTTTTTATTAAAATTAAAAATCGTAATATAGTCTTAACTACTGGACCGATCGACACAATAGGATATATAAATACTTTTAATTTTATTTTATAACGAGGGGGTAGCGAAGTACACCGGGATCAGCTAGTTAGTAATAATTGTTTTAATTTTTATATAGAGCTTTGTGATCAGAAATTATCAAGATTTGATTTTGAAAATAAATATAAAGTTCTTGCCCAAATTAATTCATTTCATATTATTAATGAAAAAAACAGTTAGTTTTCTGAAATTTTAAAAGAACTTCCCTATTTGATTGAAGATAGTGAAAGCCAAGAGCTAGAAACTGAGTTCAGACAATTAAAATTATTTTTCTGATAAAAAATATAACTATTGGATTTTTGAAAAAAAATATCAGAGATGCAATCTAGATTGGGATTCTAGTCTTTTGTTTCCGGTTTTGACTAAATTTATTACAAAAGTCCTAGTTTTTCCACATTCTTCAGAAAATGTGGAAATAATATTTAGTCAGGTAAACATAAATTAGAATAAAGTAAGAAATTCATTGAAAAAGTCGTCTTTGGAAGCAAAAACAAGAGATTATTTAAACATAAGAAAATGTAGCTGCTATGATCTAGCAGTTTTACCTGAATTAATCAATATGGCTAATTGCAATATATATTTATAAAATATATTATACATATCGCACTTGGTCAACAAGAGGGTATTAACTCAAAATTTTTAAGATTGCATTTTTTGCAAGGTTTTGATGTACATATCTACCCACTGTAAAAATATTACTCCATTTTCTCCACTCTTTCCAAAAAAAAAAATACAGTTGCATCTCTCTTTGTGACAGAAGAGTAGTATTAAAAAAAAAAGTTTCTTGCCTCTACTGAAAACTTTTAAGATTTGGAGTTAATACCCTCTTGTTGATCAAGTGTGATATACATACATATGTATGTATATGTATACAAGTCTGTTTTCTTTAACAATTATAAATTTATTGTAGTTTTTATACATTTTTAGAAAAAGTGTTTCCAAAAATGAAATTTAAAATGCATATTTTACTATATTGGAAAAAATAAATTAGGGATTGAATTTTTTTCCATACAATGTATATATGTACATATATATATTTCAAAGTGTTGAAAAACATGCAACATATTTACATGTGATATTATTGTGAATTCTAATTGAAGTATCTGAGCTCTGTATTTGAAAGAATGCTGTTTTATTGATAAGATTTGTTGATTTAACAGTTTTGTTATTTTTTGCCTCTGATAAAATATGTTTTGTTGGTAAAAAAAGCGGATTTTTTTCATTTGACGTATTTATGACGATTTCAATAAGCTATATTGACGATAATGACGATTTTTGCCAAAAAATATGACGATATTACCTCAAAAAATCTGGCAGCTATGGCCATACTTTATCGAAAGCATGGTGGAATAATAAGGTGCGCGTATCAACGCAACAACAAAATCGACATGCATTTTGTTTGTGTAAAATTAATTCAACATTGTCAAAACAAAGCTGTATACAAAACAAAACAAAAGTTGTTTTGTATGTATTTATTGGTTATGCAAAAACAAAAAGCATAACGTAAACAAAAATATTCATGATGGCGGCCAAAAATGTAAACAACTTTTGACAAGACCGAATTAACTTACCATATTTTTGCAGATTATTTAACGGTCAAAACACAACCCTACAAAAAATCATATTCCTTCTTGCGCAGACCTGATTATTAGACCATGATCGAAAGCTTGAGAAACATCTATAAAGAGCGCAGAGCAATATTTCTTTTTTTCAAAGGTGTCTCTAACTACGTTCACAAGTCTGTGAGTTTGTTCAATAGTGCTATGTTGTCTGCGAAAACCGAATTGATGATCTGGAATGCATCCACTTCTAGTCACTATAAGCATCAGCTTGGTCATATACAGCTTTTCAAATAGTTTTGAAATGTTGGGCAATAAGCTAATAGGCCGATAGGATTCAACCTTCGTATGATCCTTGCCGGGCTTTGGTATCATAATAATCATCGAAACCTTCCATTCTGCAGGATAGTATTGCAGCCGTAGAATGCTATTAAAAATGAAGAGTATAACTCTTTTTGCAATATAAGGCAGTTGTAGAAGCATTTTGTTGCTTATTTTGTCGACACCTGGGGCTTTTCTGGTGTTAAGACTAGTAATAGTATTTTCAAACTCCGTCATGTTAAATCTCATCGGTATTTCTGGTAAAGAGACGACTGGTGGCAGTTCAACAATATCAGCAGAAATGTTCGGGGTAAATACTTCTTCTAGATGCTTAACAAATAGATCACCTTTTTCAGCATCAGTTCTTGCCCAGTCACCATTAGAGGCTCGTAATGGTGGTTTGCAAATCACTGGCCTTTTAATTCCTCTGGCTGCACGCCACAGCGAATAATCTGTTGATGGTGTTGCATCGAGTTCTTGCAGAAATTTTTGCAGCGAAGCTGTTTTTTGTGATTGTAAAACTTTTCTTAGCTGTTTGGTACACTCCTTAAGCCTTAATTTTAGCTGAGGCGATCTGTAACGTTGCCATTCTCGTCGAGCTCTCCGTTTTTTAGTCAATAGCCTTTCTATATCTGCACAAAAAATATTGTTAAATCTCGCTTGTTGATTTGGTTGAATTGAAGAAGCATTAAGAGTATTATGCTATGCAACATGCATTTAGGAAGTCGGCCGTAGTATGTACTTTTGTTTTGCTTATAAAATGTTTTGATGAATTGATGTTTTGTTTCGAAATGAATGATCGTAGAAGTACTAGTTTGTTTTATTGGTAGCGAATGTAATATTTTACGCATTCACTATTATAGTGAATGGGTTGGTATGCCATTTAAGGCATTCATTGCAGATATTTAGTAAACATTGACGACAGCGATCATCAATGTGCATTTTGTTTTTGTTTTAACGTATGATATGAAATAAATATATAAAATATATTTTTTGTGTTTTCTTTGCATGTATTTGTTTTTACAACAAAAAATTTTGAATAAAAATTTGTTTTTCTTTAAATGTATTGGTGTTTGCTCTTCCATAAGGAACTTGCGGGCAGCGCGGGTGTATAAACTAACTAGTGATGTTACGAATATCAAGTTTTAATATTCGCGAATACGAATATTACTTTTAAGGATTAGAGCCACATAATAGGTATTTCAAATTTAATTAGAAAAAATCCCTCACTTTGCGTCAGTAATAATAAATTAAAAAAAACTGCCACACTACTTTAGGTATATATCAATAATATGCCATTGTGATGGCGAATGGAAGACCACTACTGAACATTTTGAAATTATTTTACCTATTTAGGTATTTCTTTGTAACCAAACCATAAAAAGGAAATTGACAAACAAATTTCTAATAAATTAATTTGCATGAAACAGTTAAGACTTCATACTCTTAAGAGCGTCACAAGAATACTTAACGATAACTTTGTTAATAACAATTTTACCAAACACATTTAGGTTTAAACATCGTTATCAATATACATACATATGTATGTACATACATAAATCGAATTACATATAAAGTAAGCGGAATCTGAGGACCAAACACGAGCCGAATATATGTAAGTACGGAAATGCAACCATTTTTATTTTAAAGATATTTAAATTAACTGCATAACGTTGTTTTCCGCACTTCTCATGCTTAATTCACTTTTTATGTGGTTCTGGTTGCATATAATTTATACGAATTATAAAAAATTACGACAATTAATTATTAATTTTATCGTATGGTATGTATGCACATTTATCTACATATGTATAAACAAATAACTAATAAGTGATAACCATTTCGAACCAGTTTGGGTTTAGTATGTATGTATATATTATGTTCTGTGGTTCCTATTAGGAACAAATGGCCAGTGATGTATAGTGATTTTTAATCACATTATATTCAGAAAGCATTCGATAATATTGAATCATCTGCAAAATATAATTTTTTATTGCAATACCAGCTCTGCTATTTATGCAATGCATTCTGCCAGAACTTGGGGATTTGTATTTAATTATAAATCAAAATGGTGGTACAATATTCATAATCACTAAACAGATTTAGTTTGTCTTGTGGATTAAAGTTAAATAGCAATAGTTCTATTTGTCGTTGGAATATTGTCCCATACAAAATCTCTTGTGAATTTATTTGTGACCAATCAAAAGCCATCACTGCAGTCAGTTTTTTTAATATTTAGCATAGGTCAAAATATTAGTATTGCATATGTACATACATACATATATTTTATTTCAATCCTGAGTACATTCCAAAAAAAATTCACATTGGTTCAAAATAACACCCAAACCTTTTAAATCATTATTAAATATGTACGATATCCGCGTAACTAACAAAATAACACTAAGAAAACACATAATTAAAAAATGTTAAAGTTCTTTTTAAAATGTTTATTTTTGCTTTAAATCAAGCAAAATCACTTTCTTTTATAATTAGCATAGAATAGTTTTCTTTTAACAAAAACACAAGAATCAAATGGGAATAGTTTAAGATGAACTAATTACTTAAAAAATCATTTTAGAAGAAGAAACCCAAAATCTTTCCTCCCAAATGTTTTCTTCTGGCTTCTTCGTGATCCATAATGCCGCCGGATGTGGTCAGTACAACATAGCCAAACTGACGGGACGGCAACAAATTATTAGTCCATTTTTCAATATCATTGATAGGGACGTCGAAACGGGGAGAGATAACTCCACATTTGTTCAAGCGACCAGTAAGATTGACAACAATCTTGCCTGAACGATGATCATCGACAATTTCGAATTCACCAATGTAACCATGTTTCATCATTACAGTCAAGAACTTGATAATGACTTTAGAGCAGGGTCGGAGGAGGACTTGACGCTTGCCACGCTTTTCAGCGTTGTTAATGCATTTTAAGGCATCGGCCAATACGTTCATGCGCACCATGGCTGTAAAAAACAAGTTGTTTTGAAAAACATTAGCATTAAGTTAATATATTATTTCCAATAAAAACAAACATGAAAGTGCCGTCTGAACTGGTACCAATTTAAGAATGAAAAACACATACTATGTATTTATTAAATGATAATTTTAGTCGAGATGTACATAAAAATAGTTAGAAATTTAAAAATTTTGCTATATTCATACTAAAATTATTTATCAACAAAATTGTGACAGTTGCAATCCACTGATGTAAACAAATTTTACACCGGCTTTTACTACTTTCAATTCCGCTAATTTTAAATTATTTCATTGATTAAAAATCTTTCGCTAAACACATGAAAATATTATTCATATGCACTTTCAACTTTAGAAAGGAATTTATTCACAAAATGCCTAGTTTTATTTCAAAATAATAAACTACACACATGTCACTTCAATTATTAAAAAAATTTACGTTTCTAGTCAAAGAATACAATCTTATGAATATATATCATATAATTTTACGTAATTTCACTGGAGTTTCTCATTGATTACCTAAGATTTATTTTGTGAAAATTTTAAACAATTTTACACGAACGCGAACGTATCGAAAAAGAGGAAGTACATTTAGCTGCGGTTGTCACTACTGCTTTTTGACATTTTATGACATATGACCAAGGCGAATTAAAGAATTCGCCTTGCATATGACAACTGTGACTCCACCTTGTTGTGAAAAATATAAATTAGCGTAGACACTAACCGTTATTTACTAGAGTTGCTATTTTGCTTCAAGGCTGATTAATTAGTTTGTGTGAGCATTCACACACGGGGTGAATTAAATTAGCTAAATTTTTTTTCAATTCTTCTCACACGGTTTTTTCAATTGCATTATAATATTTTGCCAGATATACATATTTACTGAATTCACATGACCTCTTGTATCATTGTATCGAGTGTATTACAGTATCATATACAATAGTGTAAAATTTGTTGTTGGTAATTTTCATATAAAATGGAAATACACCATTACACTTTTATTTTTTATGTTTTGCAAAAATCGTATTTCATACAATACTCAGAGCATGGTTGAATAATATAAGGTGTGCGCAAGAAGGAATATGGTTTTTTATAGGGTTGTGTTTTGACCATTATATAATCTGCAAAAAAATGGTAAGTCTCTTCGGTCTTGTCAAAAGTTGTTTACATTTTTGGCCGCCATCATGAATATTTTTGTTTACGTTATGCTTTTTGTTTTTGCATAACCACTATGTATGTTATGTATACAGCTTGTTTTTGACAACATTGGCTAATTTTTACACAAACAAAATGCATGTCGTTTTTTGTTGTTGCGTTGATAAGCGCACCTTATTAATTCCACCATGATATACACTAGGTGTTCACAAACATATAAACAAATTGTATTTAATACAAGATAGACGATACAAATTGTTGGGAATTCAGCAATTATGTATACGTGCACATTGCTGTGTGTGCATTAAGGGTTTTTTGTGTTCATTTGTTTTTGTAAAATGTGCATGAATTGGTTTTGTGCTGCTAATGCAGGGTTGAAGCTGGATGAAATATTATGCCAACGAAAAACCTCTCTCTTCACCTCTCGCAACGAAAATTTTCCGTCATAATTGTTATCGTCTGAGAAAGGCCTGTATGTATATCAGATAAATTAATAGGCGCGTTCAGCAGAAAAACCTGCTACTAAACAGTTTCGATGTAGCAGCTTTTGATTTGATTAATTTTTCTGAACGATCTGCTCACTTTTTTGTCAAAAATATCAAAAAATTTGACGTTTCCATTAAAATTATTGAATTTTATTTTGTATAAAGATTTCATAATACATATATATTTGTGAATTTAAATTTAAGATTATATTATGAATTTTTATTCAAAAGTAAAACTGAACATAATTTGATGAAATGTAACGTCTTTGATACCAAGGCATATCCAACAGCTGAGCTTACTAGCACAGCTGACTGAGCTCGGTTAAAGCCAAATTTTCATACAAACTGTTACAGTTTTAAAATAAGGCATAAATAATGGTTACAGTTTGGTATGCATACGTAAGAAAATATTTTAAATTTGTTTGTGTATATTGATATGAAGCGAGTGCTTTATACCAACAAAATATATGTTGTTTTTAGATTGTTGTTCTTGTTGTCGCACTGCGCATACCTGTTAGTTTTGCCACGGTTGTGTCTGCTGAACGCACTCATTGATAGAAGATACATTCCACCCTTAGGGCCAAATTTACAGTAATTAGTTAGCTATTAGTAAACTAAAATGATAACTATTGTTTAACTAATACTTCATATTCAGAGTGTCTTATTTAACCAACACTCTTAATATGAACAAAAAATGGTAACCCTATCACACTATTAACTTTCAGTACTGGCAGTTCTGTTATAGCATATGGCTTTTGTTTACATTTGATATATTATTTCTTAAAAAATAGCGTATACATTCATGAACTTGCCACGCAAAATCTTTTTACATTACGTTGGCGACGCTCAGCAACAATATTCCGCGTATTATCAGTATTAGTGTCTCTTTCAATATCGGACTCCGTGTTTTCAATTTCACATGCTATATCTAAAATTTTTCACAAAACAAAAATACTAATAACAAATTCCAACGAATCAGCTGTTGTCTAACTGTTAGTTAACCAATGACGTTTGATGGTTTAACTAATGTTAAACTAGAAGCTGTGAATCAAATATTATTAATTAAACTATTGCTATTAGCTAACTAATGACTGTGAATTTGGGCTTTATTAATATCACGTTTCTACATGGACTCAGTGTAGCCAGGTGTAGGGATTTCTCCCCAAATTGGGGATTTTAGCTGGTTTTTGTGGACAGATTATCATGGGGAGGGATTTGGGGATTTTTCAGTATACCTACCTATTATCAATTTTGCTTTATTTTCTTTTTTAGTTGACAAACACAATGCTTTCTGTAGTTATGTACTTGTTATATATGTATGTATGTCCGAGCCCACCCACCCCTTAATATGTGTGAATACTTACATATAATTAACCCTATTAGGGCAGCTAATTGTTAGCCGACTTTACCAAGCTTTCAAACTCAGTACTAAAAAATAATATACATACAAACATACATATGTACAAGTCATACTTCGAGCGTCAAACTCTAACAAAAATAATCCTACAAGTAATTCACCTTCAGCGTTGTCAACTTTGAAATTTCAAAAGCCACCAAAATGGAGAAAAAACGCGCCATTTAACAAAAAGGCACCAAGTTCAGAATTTTTTTTATTGAATTAATTATGCGTCTTTACAACATTTAACTTTAGTCCAAAATTCTAATGCTGATACAATATTGTGCCATTGCATGAGGTGAATCATTCTCCACCATTTTTCAATACTAGATAATGTTTCGACATCGGATTCCAATTGTACTTCTAATAGTATGACATCATATTTGTAATGGGATAAAACATTTTGTACAATGTTGATTCTTGATGTCGTTTGTAGCTAAATGGGCTTAAAGCTGCAATTTGTTTCCGTGTTCCAGCATGCCGAACAAGGTTGGATATTTAGGCGTGATATCGCATTTGCAATAAAAACATCTTGCTTTTGTGTTATTATTTGGTCAAGGCCAAATCCATTGCATAAACTCACATTGTGATTTGCAAATAGTTTTGTATTTCGCTTATGATCTCCTTTTTTAGACTCCATTATTAACACTAACTTTAAATATTTCTTTTAGTAAATAGAAATTTTATTAATTTTAGTGTTACAATACTTTATATAAACGCATTTTTTATGCATTTTATAAAAATCAAACATTGATCGCTAGTCTCGAGAATACTTTGTTTTTGCTAAGCTCTTTAACAGAATGGACAGCAACTTTTACGACAACAAACAATTACATATGTATGTACATATGTACTCTGAAAATCTAAAAGGGAAAACAAATTTCTTATAATGAAATGTTACAAATTATCTATAACAACAAGATGGTTTAACGGTTTTCGTGAATGTGTTTTGGTACCTCTTAAACATCATTAATGGTTGCTCTTATTATGGTCTGTAAAATAGAATGTAAAAATTGTACACAATTGAATGAAACAGTTGTATTTTTTGTACAAAATTCTTTTATCTCATACTGAAACAAAAAACTGTGTTTAATATGATTTGGAGCCACCCAAAATTAAAAAAACGCACCAAAATTAAAAAAGCGCACCACGCACCAACTCAGATATTTTTCGCACAAAAAATTTAGAAAAGCACCAAAAAAGGTGCGAAACGCACCAAGTTGACAACGCTGTTCACCTTACCTTGTTTTAATTTTGCAAGTCCCGACTCACATACATAGTTTAAGTTTTCTTCAGCAACAGTCTTTGCTTTAATAATTTTGAAAAGAGAAGTAAAACTAAACGGTTTCTAAATAATTTAAAATAAAAGGTTTTGATTGCAAGTGTGGAATTAAAAATATTCCGATTAGTATTGGTATCTATTTTTCCGATCTATCCAAAAATAAAATACGTTTATTAATTAATATTTATTTTATCTTTGTTTTCAAAACGTCTGTAATAAAACTACATTCCGTTACCTTAATATAGAAATTCCCTAACTCATTTTTTTCAAATCACGTTTTTTTGGCTCATATCGATAACTTAGAGGATAACCTATCGAGATATGATAAATACGCGATTTGAAAAATATATATTAAGGTAACGATATGTACATACATACATACTTATGTATTATTTTAAATAATTTGTTTTATCGTTACAAAAAGTAAAAAATATATAAATTACAATTTTAAATCAATAATTGAAGCAATATAAATAAATAATAACAAAAAATATTTAGTTTGAAGAAAAAAGTAAAAACAAGCATTATTTTAGTTAATAAACATAATGGAAATTTGTTAAAATATAAGTTTTTCACGGCTGTTCTGTATGACATTCTGAATAAAATTTGTTGACGGAATTGTTAAAGCATTTTTGCTATACAGCAATATTTCGTTGGTATCATGTAGAAAGACCGGTTTTTTAGTGATTTCACACAAGTACACCTCGTCACAGAAATTTAATTCAATATCATCAATTTACAAGAAATTCTATAATAATAATTACGTTTTGTTGACTACAAATTAGTTGCAATTATGTGATTTAAGGCCTCTCTACGAGAAAGCAACGATTGTTCAGATAAATTTTTATTTCGAATGGAATACAGATAGAACAGGCCTGTGTATTTCTTTTAAAACAAAACCAAGTAATACATACATACATATGTACATACATGCACATGTTTGTAATTAATTTAAAATATTAATTTGTTTTAAGTTAAATGGTGGTTTAAATTGTTTCAGCTTAATTTTATTGTATCAATGACTTTTTCTTTTGTTATATTAACTTTAAGTTTGTAATAAGTGAATTAAATAAACGTTAAATTTTTCAACCATAATTCTAAATAGAATTGAATTTTACAGTTATCTATATATACACATGTATGTTAATATTTTTATTTTTCTGGGTTCCAAAATTTCCGACGGTTGAGAATTATGTTTGTTTTAATCTAATAATGATCTCGTCTCATCGGTGAATTTTTATTGATATTAAATGTTGGTGCACATTCACAAAATATGTGACTGAATGCCCGGCAGCATTTTAGAGATGTGCTTTCCAACACTTCCCTGCGAATGTTGTATTGATTGGTTATATTGGTTTGTGTTTTTTTGAACTTTTCTTTTATTTCGTATTTTCTATTTTTACGCTGTCATTAGACTGTTGCACCACTTTTATGTTCCAAATACAGGAAATATGTGCCAGCTGCGTAGGCTAAAAAGTTGAACAATCCAAAAACACCAGCTGCAATATTTGAGCCATAACCACGGCTTGAGGAATATGATGACCATTTGGCCAATTGTACGACAAAGGCAAGCAAGTATAAAACTGATGCAATGCAAGTGTTGAGGAGTTCCTAAAACGAATATTAAACATGTTAAAATTTATTATTACACAATCAGAGGGTTGCAATTACACATATGTTCATACATACATACATATAAAAATTAAAAAAATTAGACGAAAAAAAAATTTTTTTTTTGCCATAAAAAAATTATTTTAGTTGCCGCATGCATAGTGGGTTCAAATGCCCTTTTTTAAGGATTTTTTCGTATCTCAATAACAACAGTAGCGAGGCTCGAAAAATTTGTCGTGGGTAACTCTCAGACCAATCCGCATGTTTTAACAAAATTTTAGGGATATAGAAGAGGAAATCAGATATATGTACATATCTTTGTATTCTTTGTATTTGTTTATTTCAGTCTATAGACAAAAAAGTCCTTACAGACTAAGATAATATAATATGTATGTACACATGTAATAAAAATAAATAAAATTATGGTTTTCTAGCAAGAAAAATGAAATCAATGTCAAATAAAATAAATAAGAAAGAAAAAATAAAATCGCACCAGACATAATCACAGTACATATAAGTATGTACCCTGTCGGCAACAAAACTAACTTTAAACTAACTTTAATGTATGGAAAAAACTAACTTTTTTAACATGGCGATGTCCTAGGAAGTAATCAGAGTCCTTTGCACTACTTGTAGCTAACTTTAAAGTTAGTTTTAAAAAGTCAAAATTAGTTAGTATACATAAAAAAAATATATTTCATTTTTGAAAAGTAATATTATCAGGCTCAAGTTCAGTTTTATTGAATTAATGAAAATTCAAAATTACTAAGAGTTTTTGTATGTTGGAAAATATTATTATTTATATCCAATCAGTTTTTAGCAGAACGTATCAGTACTGATTTCAAGGCCGCTACACCTCTCATCAGCGTTCAATTGTCCATCTTTACAAATTTCGTAAAGTGGATACTAATTGAGAAGAATATCAACTATTTAACCAGTTTTCAACAGAAATAGAATATGAGAATTAATTTTTTTAATTCAATTTTTATTCTACAATGAAACAGTGCTGGTTAGTACGAAATTCCCTCATTACTGTTTTGGAACTAATAATCAACACAAACTCATAGTCCGTTATCATCAAAGTATTCTACTTTGTATTCTAACGTTTTTGTTGTTTTTACTCTATATTAGGGAAATTCACATATTACTGTGACCCCTCTTATTAGGGTATGTATAGCTCGTGCCCAAGCGGAATTAATATTTTTTTATTATTATTATTACGAATAAACGTAATTATTATTTGAACTTATATTGATTTACATATGAAAAGTAATATTATCAGGCTCAAGTTCAGTTTTATTGAATTAATGAAAATTCAAAATTACTAAGAGTTTTTGTATGTTGGAAAATATTATTATTTATATCCAATCAGTTTTTAGCAGAACGTATCAGTACTGATTTCAAGGCCGCTACACCTCTCATCAGCGTTCAATTGTCCATCTTTACAAATTTCGTAAAGTGGATACTAATTGAGAAGAATATCAACTATTTAACCAGTTTTCAACAGAAATAGAATATGAGAATTAATTTTTTTAATTCAATTTTTATTCTACAATGAAACAGTGCTGGTTAGTACGAAATTCCCTCATTACTGTTTTGGAACTAATAATCAACACAAACTCATAGTCCGTTATCATCAAAGTATTCTACTTTGTATTCTAACGTTTTTGTTGTTTTTACTCTATATTAGGGAAATTCACATAATAAGAGGGGTCACAGTAATATGTGAATTTCCCTAATATAGAGTAAAAACAACAAAAACGTTAGAATACAAAGTAGAATACTTTGATGATAACGGACTATGAGTTTGTGTTGATTATTAGTTCCAAAACAGTAATGAGGGAATTTCGTACTAACCAGCACTGTTTCATTGTAGAATAAAAATTGAATTAAAAAAATTAATTCTCATATTCTATTTCTGTTGAAAACTGGTTAAATAGTTGATATTCTTCTCAATTAGTATCCACTTTACGAAATTTGTAAAGATGGACAATTGAACGCTGATGAGAGGTGTAGCGGCCTTGAAATCAGTACTGATACGTTCTGCTAAAAACTGATTGGATATAAATAATAATATTTTCCAACATACAAAAACTCTTAGTAATTTTGAATTTTCATTAATTCAATAAAACTGAACTTGAGCCTGATAATATTACTTTTCATATGTAAATCAATATAAGTTCAAATAATAATTACGTTTATTCGTAATAATAATAATAAAAAAATATTAATTCCGCTTGGGCACGAGCTATACATACCCTAATAAGAGGGGTCACAGTAATATGTGAATTTCCCTAATATAGAGTAAAAACAACAAAAACGTTAGAATACAAAGTAGAATACTTTGATGATAACGGACTATGAGTTTGTGTTGATTATTAGTTCCAAAACAGTAATGAGGGAATTTCGTACTAACCAGCACTGTTTCATTGTAGAATAAAAATTGAATTAAAAAAATTAATTCTCATATTCTATTTCTGTTGAAAACTGGTTAAATAGTTGATATTCTTCTCAATTAGTATCCACTTTACGAAATTTGTAAAGATGGACAATTGAACGCTGATGAGAGGTGTAGCGGCCTTGAAATCAGTACTGATACGTTCTGCTAAAAACTGATTGGATATAAATAATAATATTTTCCAACATACAAAAACTCTTAGTAATTTTGAATTTTCATTAATTCAATAAAACTGAACTTGAGCCTGATAATATTACTTTTCATATGTAAATCAATATAAGTTCAAATAATAATTACGTTTATTCGTAATAATAATAATAAAAAAATATTTCATTTTTATTTTCTCAATTCTATATTCAGTAGTTTTATAGTAATACTAGCTGATCCCGGTGTACTTCGCTACCCCCTCGTTATAAAATAAAATTAAAAGTATTTATATATCCTATTGTGTCGATCGGTCCAGTAGTTAAGACTATATTACGATTTTTAATTTTAATAAAAAGGAGCGTGGTGCCATCCACTTTTCTCCCGGTACGTATTCCAAATTATGGCAATACCATATGTACCAAATATCATCGACGTAGGTCAAAAAATGCCCAAAATATGGCGATTTAAATTTTTGGGTTATATGGGTGGTGCCACGCCTCTTTGTCCAATCCCGCCCATATTTGCAGCAGCACTAAAAAAAATGCACACCAAACCGACGTACCAAATTTTGTTCAAATACCGTTATCAGGAGCAGAAATAATAGATTTTTAATTTGTGGTTTGTATGAGAGGTACCAGGCCCCTTTGTCAAATCCCTCCCATATTTGCAGCAGCACTAAAAAAATGCATACCAAACCGACTTACCAAATTTTGTTCCAATACCGTTATCAAGAGCAGAAATAATAGATTTTTAATTTGTGGTTTGTATGAGAGGTACCATGCCCCTTTTTCCAATCCCACCCATATTTGCAGCAGCACTTAAAAAATGCACACCAAACCGACGTACCAAATTTTGTTTAAATACCGTTAGCAGGAGCAGAAATAATAGATTTTTAATTTGTGGTTTGTATGAGAGGTACCACGCCCCTTTGTCAAATCCCTCCCATATTTGCAGCAGCACTAAAAAAATGCATACCAAACCGACTTACCAAATTTTGTTCAAAAACCGTTATCAGGAGCAGAAATAATAGATTTTTAATTTGTGGTTTGTATGAGAGGTACCACGCCCCTTTGTCAAATCCCTCCCATATTTGCAGCAGCACTAAAAAAATGCATACCAAACCGACTTACCAAATTTTGTTCAAATACCGTTATCAGGAGCAGAAATAATAGATTTTTAATTTGTGGTTTGTATGAGAGGTACCACGCCCCTTTGTCAAATCCCTCCCATATTTGCAGCAGCACTAAAAAAATGCATACCAAACCGACTTACCAAATTTTGTTCAAATACCGTTATCAGGAGCAGAAATAATAGATTTTTAATTTGTGGTTTGTATGAGAGGTACCACGCCCCTTTGTCAAATCCCTCCCATATTTGCAGCAGCACTAAAAAAATGCATACCAAAACGACTTACCAAATTTTGTTCAAATACCGTTATCAGGAGCAGAAATAATAGATTTTTAATTTGTGGTTTGTATGAGAGGTACCACGCCCCTTTGTCCAATCCCGCCCATATTTGCAGCAGCACTTAAGAAATTTACACCAAACCGACATACCAAATTTTGTTCAAATACCGTTATCAGGAGCAGAAATAATAGATTTTTAATTTGTGGTTTGTATGAGAGGTACCACGCCCCTTTGTCAAATCCCTCCCATATTTGCAGCAGCACTAAAAAAATGCATACCAAACCGACTTACCAAATTTTGTTCAAATACCGTTATCAGGAGCAGAAATAATAGATTTTTAATTTGTGGTTTGTATGAGAGGTACCACGCCCCTTTGTCAAATCCCTCCCATATTTGCAGCAGCACTAAAAAAATGCATACCAAAACGACTTACCAAATTTTGTTCAAATACCGTTATCAGGAGCAGAAATAATAGATTTTTAATTTGTGGTTTGTATGAGAGGTACCACGCCCCTTTGTCCAATCCCACCCATATTTGCAGCAGCACTAAAAAAATGCATACCAAACCGACTTACCAAATTTTGTTCAAATACCGTTATCAGGAGCAGAAATAATAGATTTTTAATTTGTGGTTTGTATGAGAGGTACCACGCCCCTTTGTCAAATCCCTCCCATATTTGCAGCAGCACTAAAAAAATGCATACCAAACCGACTTACCAAATTTTGTTCAAATACCGTTATCAGGAGCAGAAATAATAGATTTTTAATTTGTGGTTTGTATGAGAGGTACCACGCCCCTTTGTCAAATCCCTCCCATATTTGCAGCAGCACTAAAAAAATGCATACCAAACCGACTTACCAAATTTTGTTCAAATACCGTTATCAGGAGCAGAAATAATAGATTTTTAATTTGTGGTTTGTATGAGAGGTACCACGCCCCTTTGTCAAATCCCTCCCATATTTGCAGCAGCACTAAAAAAATGCATACCAAAACGACTTACCAAATTTTGTTCAAATACCGTTATCAGGAGCAGAAATAATAGATTTTTAATTTGTGGTTTGTATGAGAGGTACCACGCCCCTTTGTCCAATCCCGCCCATATTTGCAGCAGCACTTAAGAAATTTACACCAAACCGACATACCAAATTTTGTTCAAATACCGTTATCAGGAGCAGAAATAATAGATTTTTAATTTGTGGTTTGTATGAGAGGTACCACGCCCCTTTGTCAAATCCCTCCCATATTTGCAGCAGCACTAAAAAAATGCATACCAAACCGACTTACCAAATTTTGTTCAAATACCGTTATCAGGAGCAGAAATAATAGATTTTTAATTTGTGGTTTGTATGAGAGGTACCACGCCCCTTTGTCAAATCCCTCCCATATTTGCAGCAGCACTAAAAAAATGCATACCAAAACGACTTACCAAATTTTGTTCAAATACCGTTATCAGGAGCAGAAATAATAGATTTTTAATTTGTGGTTTGTATGAGAGGTACCACGCCCCTTTGTCCAATCCCACCCATATTTGCAGCAGCACTTAAAAAATGCACACCAAACCGACGTACCAAATTTTGTTCAAATACCGTTATCAGGAGCAGAAATAATAGATTTTTAATTTGTGGTTTGTATGAGAGGTACCACGCCCCTTTGTCCAATCCCGCCCATATTTGCAGCAGCACTTAAGAAATTTACACCAAACCGACACACCAAATTTTGTTCAAATACCGTTATCAGGAGCAGAAATAATAGATTTTTAATTTGTGGTTTGTATGAGAGGTACCACACCCCTTTGTCCAATCCCGTTCATATTTGCAGCAGCTTTTAAAAAATGCACACCAAACCGACGTACCAAATTTTGTTCAAATACCGTTATCAGGAGCAGAAATAATAGATTTTTAATTTGTGGTTTGTATGAGAGGTACCACGCCCCTTTGTCAAATCCCTCCCATATTTGCAGCAGCACTAAAAAAATGCATACCAAACCGACTTACCAAATTTTGTTCAAATACCGTTATCAGGAGCAGAAATAATAGATTTTTAATTTGTGGTTTGTATGAGAGGTACCACGCCCCTTTGTCAAATCCCTCCCATATTTGCAGCAGCACTAAAAAAATGCATACCAAACCGACTTACCAAATTTTGTTCAAATACCGTTATCAGGAGCAGAAATAATAGATTTTTAATTTGTGGTTTGTATGAGAGGTACCACGCCCCTTTGTCAAATCCCTCCCATATTTGCAGCAGCACTAAAAAAATGCATACCAAACCGACTTACCAAATTTTGTTCAAATACCGTTATCAGGAGCAGAAATAATAGATTTTTAATTTGTGGTTTGTATGAGAGGTACCACGCCCCTTTGTCAAATCCCTCCCATATTTGCAGCAGCACTAAAAAAATGCATACCAAACCGACTTACCAAATTTTGTTCAAATACCGTTATCAGGAGCAGAAATAATAGATTTTTAATTTGTGGTTTGTATGAGAGGTACCACGCCCCTTTGTCAAATCCCTCCCATATTTGCAGCAGCACTAAAAAAATGCATACCAAAACGACTTACCAAATTTTGTTCAAATACCGTTATCAGGAGCAGAAATAATAGATTTTTAATTTGTGGTTTGTATGAGAGGTACCACGCCCCTTTGTCCAATCCCGCCCATATTTGCAGCAGCACTTAAGAAATTTACACCAAACCGACATACCAAATTTTGTTCAAATACCGTTATCAGGAGCAGAAATAATAGATTTTTAATTTGTGGTTTGTATGAGAGGTACCACGCCCCTTTGTCCAATCCCGCCCATATTTGCAGCAGCACTTAAGAAATTTACACCAAACCGACATACCAAATTTTGTTCAAATACCGTTATCAGGAGCAGAAATAATAGATTTTTAATTTGTGGTTTGTATGAGAGGTACCACGCCCCTTTGTCCAATCCCACCCATATTTGCAGCAGCACTTAAAAAATGCACACCAAACCGACGTACCAAATTTTGTTCAAATACCGTTATCAGGAGCAGAAATAATAGATTTTTAATTTGTGGTTTGTATGAGAGGTACCACGCCCCTTTGTCCAATCCCGCCCATATTTGCAGCAGCACTTAAGAAATTTACACCAAACCGACATACCAAATTTTGTTCAAATACCGTTATCAGGAGCAGAAATAATAGATTTTTAATTTGTGGTTTGTATGAGAGGTACCACACCCCTTTGTCCAATCCCGTTCATATTTGCAGCAGCTTTTAAAAAATGCACACCAAACCGACGTACCAAATTTTGTTCAAATACCGTTATCAGGAGCAGAAATAATAGATTTTTAATTTGTGGTTTGTATGAGAGGTACCACGCCCCTTTGTCAAATCCCTCCCATATTTGCAGCAGCACTAAAAAAATGCATACCAAACCGACTTACCAAATTTTGTTCAAATACCGTTATCAGGAGCAGAAATAATAGATTTTTAATTTGTGGTTTGTATGAGAGGTACCACGCCCCTTTGTCAAATCCCTCCCATATTTGCAGCAGCACTAAAAAAATGCATACCAAACCGACTTACCAAATTTTGTTCAAATACCGTTATCAGGAGCAGAAATAATAGATTTTTAATTTGTGGTTTGTATGAGAGGTACCACGCCCCTTTGTCAAATCCCTCCCATATTTGCAGCAGCACTAAAAAAATGCATACCAAACCGACTTACCAAATTTTGTTCAAATACCGTTATCAGGAGCAGAAATAATAGATTTTTAATTTGTGGTTTGTATGAGAGGTACCACGCCCCTTTGTCAAATCCCTCCCATATTTGCAGCAGCACTAAAAAATGCATACCAAACCGACTTACCAAATTTTGTTCAAATACCGTTATCAGGAGCAGAAATAATAGATTTTTAATTTGTGGTTTGTATGAGAGGTACCACGCCCCTTTGTCAAATCCCTCCCATATTTGCAGCAGCACTAAAAAAATGCATACCAAACCGACTTACCAAATTTTGTTCAAATGCCGTTATCAGGAGCAGAAATAATAGATTTTTAATTTGTGGTTTGTATGAGAGGTACCACGCCCCTTTGTCAAATCCCTCCCATATTTGCAGCAGCACTAAAAAAATGCATACCAAAACGACTTACCAAATTTTGTTCAAATACCGTTATCAGGAGCAGAAATAATAGATTTTTAATTTGTGGTTTGTATGAGAGGTACCACGCCCCTTTGTCCAATCCCACCCATATTTGCAGCAGCACTTAAAAAATGCACACCAAACCGACGTACCAAATTTTGTTCAAATACCGTTATCAGGAGCAGAAATAATAGATTTTTAATTTGTGGTTTGTATGAGAGGTACCACGCCCCTTTGTCCAATCCCGCCCATATTTGCAGCAGCACTTAAGAAATTTACACCAAACCGACATACCAAATTTTGTTCAAATACCGTTATCAGGAGCAGAAATAATAGATTTTTAATTTGTGGTTTGTATGAGAGGTACCACGCCCCTTTGTCCAATCCCACCCATATTTGCAGCAGCACTTAAAAAATGCACACCAAACCGACGTACCAAATTTTGTTCAAATACCGTTATCAGGAGCAGAAATAATAGATTTTTAATTTGTGGTTTGTATGAGAGGTACCACGCCCCTTTGTCCAATCCCACCCATATTTGCAGAAGCACTTAAAAAATGCACACCAAACCGACGTACCAAATTTTGTTCAAATACCGTTATCAGGAGCAGAAATAATAGATTTTTAATTTGTGGTTTGTATGAGAGGTACCACGCCCCTTTGTCCAATCCCACCCATATTTGCAGCAGCACTTAAGAAATTTACACCAAACCGACATACCAAAGTTTGTTCAAATACCGTTATCAGGAGCAGAAATAATAGATTTTTAATTTGTGGTTTGTATGAGAGGTACCACACCCCTTTGTCCAATCCCGTTCATATTTGCAGCAGCACTTAAAAAATGCACACCAAACCGACGTACCAAATTTTGTTCAAATACCGTTATCAGGAGCAGAAATAATAGATTTTTAATTTGTGGTTTGTATGAGAGGTACCACTCCCCTTTGTCCAATCCCACCCATATTTGCAGCAGCACTTAAAAAATGCACACCAAACCGACGTACCAAATTTTGTTCAAATACCGTTATCAGGAGCAGAAATAATAGATTTTTAATTTGTGGTTTGTATGAGAGGTACCACGCCCCTTTGTCCAATCCCGCCCATATTTGCAGCAGCACTTAAGAAATTTGCACCAAACCGACATACCAAATTTTGTTCAAATACCGTTATCAGGAGCAGAAATAATAGATTTTTAATTTGTGGTTTGTATGAGAGGTACCACTCCCCTTTGTCCAATCCCGTTCATATTTGCAGCAGCACTTAAAAAATGCACACCAAACCGACGTACCAAATTTTGTTCAAATACCGTTATCAGGAGCAGAAATAATAGATTTTTAATTTGTGGTTTGTATGAGAGGTACCACGCCCCTTTGTCAAATCCCTCCCAATTTACAGCAGCACTAAAAAAATGCATACCAAATCGACTTACCAAATTTTGTTCAAATACCGTTATCAGGAGCAGAAATAATAGATTTTTAATTTGTGGTTTGTATGAGAGGTACCACGCCCCTTTGTCCAATCCCGCCCATAAGTATCCTATAGCCTATTCCTGGCTCTAAACTACCTCCCTGCCAATTTTCAGCTAAATCGGTTCAGCCGTTCTTGAGGTTTAAGCGAAGTAACTAACACGACTTTCTTTTATATATATATAGATTGTAATAATAAATTTTTCTTCAAATTTTTTTTCACCGGTGCTGTGCTGAGACTTGAACCACAGGTCATTGGATTAACAGTCAACGCGCATACCACTCAGCTAAGGTACCACTTAAATATTGACAGCAAAAAGTTATGAAATACTTGAAATAATTTTAAGAGTTCCGAAATGAGTAAATTTGTTGGCGTTCACCATATTCAATTATAAATGAGAGTATATGTATGTATATATACTCAACCTACTAATTGATTTTGGTTACGTTCTGCATTGTATTGTAGTTAGCTTTATAGTTAGTCTAGAAAAATCAATTTAAAAGTTAGCTTTTCTTGTAGCTAGCTACACATTTGACGACAGGGCAATTGTTTTGCTTTTCAGTGTTGTCAGATTAGGGGCTTTATCCCCAAGTCGGGGATTTTTTTTCAAAATGGGGATGAAAAAGTTGGTTTGGGGATTGGGGAATTCATTAAGGATAATTTATATGCTTTGGGGAATTTATGAGATTTTTGGGGATTTTTATTTTTTTTATATAATTTGGTTTATTTTTTGGACTATTATTTTAATATCAACATATTCTTATTGTTCTTTTTTGAATACATAAGTGTTTTTAGTGTGGTTAAAAAAACTTTGTTATTAAAAGTAAAGAGGACTTGTTTTTTATACGTTAAAACTTTATTGAAACAAATGCTAAAACATTTGCCATTAAATCTCAACATTTTCAAAACATATAAGCAATTTTCTCCAAACATGTGTTGCAACCCATTAGGACAACCCCAATTTAGTTCAATCATAAAAATACTACAACCAGCGTCAAATGAAAATGTTCCAAGAGATATATATGAGTCACAGTGGAAAAAAATGCCATTTATAAGGTGGAATGATTTATTTGATATACAAATAACAAACAACTTAAATATATTTTGGACAGAAGTTTTTTCATATCAAGATGCCGCTGGATCACGGCCGTTTAAAGACCTGGCAGAGTTGGTATTACATACGCTTGTGTTGAAGGAGTTGTTCGGCAATGAACACGGTAAAAACAAAAATTAGAAACAAAATGCAGTATGAGTTGCCGAATCTCTGTTGAGAATTAATATACATTTTAAAAATAATGGAATTTGTTTTGAAACTTTTGATCCATCTCCAGAAATGGTCATATTGATTAATTTAAAACCATGTATCAAAAAATTTCTTCAGACAGCGATAAAGAAGATTTGGACTCCGAACTTTTTGATTTTATCAGTCAACTTAACTAATTTGTTAGAACACATATACAAATATATACTTAGAAATGAACTACAGTGCAAATAAAGTATTCATAAGTTAATACTTAAGTGAATTGAAATTGAAGTAGTACTATTTTTGTGGGGATTTTTGGGGATAGTATAAATTGCTTTTTGAGGATGAAAATTTTCAAATTGGGGATGCGACTCAAAAGAAATCTGGGAACCCTGTCTACCATGAAAACATTTAAACATGGTTTGATTGTTCTATTTCAGGAGAAAAATTTTTAAATACTAGTCATTGTAAGATCGTCATGTTTGTCAACTAGTCGAACTTGTGTTTGGTTGGACTGGCATATATGTATTTTATTGTTTGGTATGTTTGATAGCGGCATATTGTATGAAAAGAATATTTTGTATACATATGTATGTGTGTTTTTGCATTTTTGTATGGATGCTAGTTTTCATTGACAAGAAAAATTTTTGCTGAACAATATATTACAGAGAATTTATTTTCATTTTGTGTGCTACTAAAAAATTTTACTAGTTGTCAAGTACAAAATTTTTTTTAGAAAACTGGAAATTTATTTGTTATCAGGTAAATATTTTTCTAGTTTTCACATAAAATTATGGAATATGAGGGGAATTTTTACTAAATATATTAGTTTTTTAAACACTGTACCAAAGTACGCAAACCAATAAATAAACATTTGGACTCATATGGAACAGCGGACAAATAAGATAGCGAGAGCGTAGCAAACTTAACAAAAAATACCTTGAATTCTCTCCAAACGAGTGATAAGATTAACTACATGTGGACTCTAAATAACAGAAGCATATTCTAACTTCTAGCTAACAAACGACGTATAAACATGCTTAAGAGTGTATGGGTCAGCAAACTCAGAACAAGTTATTTTCAGAAAACCCACCATCTTATAGGCTTTCGGAACTACATATGTATTCAACATGAGCAACAAACGACAAAGAATTATCAAACAATACGCCTAGGTCAAGTTTAGAATTAGATTTATTCAACATTACTCCATCAATATAAAATTCCACCACAGTGGGGGCAAGAGACCTATGAAAAGAGACATTCACACATTTATTAATGTTCAAACACAAACCATTAATACGACACCATTAAATTAAATTATTGAGCTCCATTTGCATCATCTGCGCATCATGTATAGAAACTAGTTTCCCAAAAAACTATAAATCATCAGCATATAAAAGATGGTTAGATTTAACGAAACAACTACTAATATCATTTATGAAAAGGTTAAACAACAACGGGCCTAGTATACTACCCTGATGTACACCTGACGTTTGCAAATAAGTGACAGAACTAAACCCTTCAATTGTAACTGAGCATAATCTATTGGACAAATAGGAATTAATCCAAACTAGGAAAATAGCGGGAAATCCCATTAACTTTAATTTAGATAGCAACACCGAGTGTGATACCTTATCAAACGCTTTTGAAAAATCAGTGTAATTCACCTCAACTTGACATCCATTCACCAAGGCATCTAAACAAAATTCGTTAAAGAGAGCCAAATTCGTTACAGTAGACCTAGCAGGATAGAAGCCATGTTGATAAGGGGTTATCCAGCTATTAGTAACGAGAAACATGATAATTTAGATATAGGCCTGTAACATCTAACATCGTCTCTCTTCCCATCCTTAAAAACGGGAGTGACCGTCGCACATTTCCATCTATCAATAAATTTACCCTCAGCAAGTAACAACTTGAAAATATAAGTCAGTGCGCCATAAAAGCCAAGGCAGCCTTCTTCAATAAGTACGTACATAGGCCATCAACATTTAATCGAGATCTTAGCCTGAGCGGTTGCTTCAGCTACATCATCCTCCAACAAAACAAAGGATCCTAAATTTAAGTTAGCAAGAACCCCCGAAGTAGGAAAATTATTGCCTCCAGCTGGCTCAAAGTTAGATTTAAAAAAGGAAGCGAACATATTAACAGCCTCATCACAAGAGCTAGAAACTCTACCATCAAGACGAACTATCGATGGAATATCAGATGATCTTTTTTTTTTTTGACTTTATGAAAGAACAAAAGGCCTTGGGATTACTTTTTATCTTCTGTTCCTTGGACAAAAGAAACTGCTTATAAAGAAATTTATTCAGAAAGGGTGGAATATAAGAAGCAAATACTAGAAAAGAACAGCTTACATTCGATATCGTTACAATTACTTGGTCAATTTCTTATTGATTTCATTAGGCCAACTTATTGTTTTTTCCAAAAGGTTTTCTTCTTGATTTTATTAGGTTCCTGTATGATCATGTGTAAATCATCTTCTTAATTTTTTTAATAAGAATATCTTCTTGATTATATTAGCTTGCTTGTTATTTCATACATATAAATCAACATAGGTACAAATTTTTTCATAATTTTTTTGTGCTACAATAAATCATCTTCTTAAACTGGCTGCTAACATTTATACATAAGTAAGGTGTAGTATTGGTGTGGTTAGAGTGCCAATCTACTAAACCGAAGTTCCTTGGTTCAACTCCCTGAATACGTAAGTTTTATAAAAATGTTTTCATCACCCCTCCATCCAGATAATGCAAATACATGTTGTAAATAAGCATTCGGGACGTACCATGACGTTCTGATGACATCCAATTTGTATTTCCTAACATCACAACAGAGAAAACAGTGCCTAATAAATACCTAATAAAATAGAACAAAATTAATAAGATATCTCTACGAATTTTTTTTAAGAAGGAAGTCTTATTATTTTAATAGGGAAAACATTTTTGAAAAAATCAATAAGATAGCCTAATAAAATCAAGAAGAAAACCTTATTGAAAAAATCATTAAGAATACCGAATAAAAAACCATAAGTTTCCTTCTTGATTTTTTCAATAAGGTTTTCCTTATTAAAACAATAAGACTTCCTTCTTGAAAAAAAAAACCGTAGAGATATCTTATTAATTTTCTTCTATTTTATTAGGTATTTATTAGGCACTGTTTTCTCTGTGTGAATGTGTTGGAGGTAATCATCACATAGGAACCTGATGAAACCAGTCGAATCAAGTATACCCCTAGAATATTGATCCAAGCCAGAGCACTCTTTGGCAGAATAGAAAACCTTCTTGCAGACACCCTCGCACATAATTCCACTTTCACCGCGAATTGCGCTTTTACAGTGATGACAATCCGCCATATTCACAACTTAGCACTTAATGAATTAGTATTTTTAAAAATTGTTTGTTGGGTTATCATTGCAGTAATTAACTGCAGTTAAATATGCGTTATTATAATTGTGTTGTTATAAACTTGTAGATTATGTTGGATTTATTGTTTGTTTGTTAGTGAGTTTTGTTTCCGTAATTATTGCTTTATTTTAAACCTTAGGGAAAGGAACGAACCAGATTTGGTCTGCTTGATCATATAATATTTTTGTGTTTGAGGTTTAGGAATTTAATAAGAGAGTACAGGAATTATATATTACAGTTTTTGTTTTGTTTAGTTTTAATTTGTATGCAAAATATAAAAATATATATGCAGTTTAAAAAGTGTTGTTGTTTGTTATTAAAATTTATGTTACTGTTTAGTAGAACAGGTTTTGTGTCTTTTACGAGTATTATTAAAGATTTTGTTCATATATTAGATTTGTTTGTTAATTCAATATTGTTTGTTGTTTTTTTTTTTTTTTTGTTGAATTCAAAAGTAAGCACGAAAAATGTTGTATATTGCAGTTTATGTTTATTAATTACAATAGTATTGCATTTGTATGATATTTGACACTTTTTAGAACAGATTCTGTGCTTATAGATTTACAGTCTAATTTATAATTATTTCAAATTTTAACTTATAAGCTGCTAACAGTTGTAAAGCTCTTTTTGTTTTATAACACAGATATACAGATTAGTGATGTTACGAATATCAATTTTTAGTATTCGCGAATACGAATACGAATATTTAAAACAGTATTCGCCGAATACGAATATTTCTTTTGAGGTTTATATTTCAAATTTAATTGGAAAAAAACCCTGCCTTTGCGTTAGTAACTATAAATGAAAAAAAAAATTTAGTGATTTAACATTATTATTGCATTAAGATGCCGAAAACCTCTACAAACATTTTTTAATTATTTTACTTACATACTTTCAGATTTCGTTTTTCTTACTCTGCGTGAAATACAATGGGTTTTTTTAATAAAAATTAATATATTTTTTTACATTTTATGTACTTTTTTTAATCTTTTGTATGATTTTTTTTTGGAAAATGTATGGGAAAATTATTCGAAAAATATTCGCTTGAATTTAGTGAATACGAATACGAATATCTTAAAACAGGCAATTAGTCGAATACGAATACGAGTATTCGTAACATCACTAATACAGATGCGACTCGAGACGGAAGATTTTGCATACTTGTTTGTATACACTCACTTTTCTTTGTGCTGTCTTTATATCCAAATTAAAATTATGAGCTCCGCCCAACGAGCCTCTTCGTACATATATTTTAAGCGTCTCGTAGCTGATTGGGAGACGAAGATTAGAGAACGAAAAGGTGGCGGAAATGGTACAATGATCCGAGTTACCGAGAGGTGCATTAACACTCACTTCGTAGTTTTCAGGGTGCGAAGTGAGAAAAAGGTCGAGAGTGTTCTTATTGTGCCCTTCAACACATGAAATATGTGTTGGCTCATTCACTAGTTGTGCAAGGTCATTATGCGCGGCGAAAAGCTCAACATATTGGCCTTCTGGGGTTGTGTGGCTCGAATAGTGAAGCCAAGATGAGTTGTGAACATTGAAATCACCAGCAACGACAATTTCACTGTTCGGACAGCTCTCAAGTATCTTCCAAATTGAATCGGAAAGGGAATCGAAGTTGGATAAGGTTTTATCCCTTGCCGCGTTTGGACTTCTGTAATGAACCCGAAATGTAAATGGGGTGACCTGATTTTGAATTTAACCCAAAGACAGCTAAATTCGCGATCAGACGTGCCTAATGGTTGCTTGCACTGGTACACAACTTCATTACGTATGTACATTGCAAGACCCCTGTGTAGATTAAAAAGCGATAGGAGGTGATAACCAAGTATATGAAAATCCTGTGGATCAGAGTTTTCAGACACCTGGGTCTCACATAAGGCGAAAATATCCGGCCGATGGAGACAAATGTGAGCATACACAGAGAAAAAATTCGACCTTAGCCCCGTAATGTTACAGAAATCAATTCTAAATTGACCTACCATAAAAATATGCAAAATTCAAATCGGACGCCCACTTTGTGATGCCGATACCAATGATATTAATTGCTGTCGTTAGTGTTCAGTGACCAGTGCTATGCCTTCGTCAATGAACAGTCAAACAGCAACTAACACAGCATCAGCATAACAAATGGTTTTTTTTTTTTTTTTTTGGAACGGCTGACACTAATTTAGAGCCATAAAAGCCATGGGCTGGTCATTTATTATAATTATAATTAATTTTTATTTTGTGTCACGGGGTCAGCACTATTCACTGTGCCAACACTGTTGCCCGTTATATATTGTTTTGAGTTTGGTTTTTATTGCTTTTATGTTATGTATATGTAATTTTGGAATGCAGCTTTTTTTTTTGTTTTTGTAGAGATATATGCACTTTGTAATTTTTATATTTTTTTCTTTGACGTATGTATGTATATATGTTTATGGCGTTTTTATATGTAAGTATGGATATTTTATAATTTGTATTATTTTTTGTGTATTTAGTTATTAGTTTAAAATTTTTCGTTTGTTTAATAAAAAATGTTTGACGACAATGACAGAACAAACAATTGTTTAATTGGACGACACGCGGACAACATGTTTACACAACGAAGGACAAAACACTACTGCTGCCGGTTCTGTGGCGTAGTTATTTGAAAGTATTTACTATTTGTACAAAAATGCTTTTGATCATAATAAATTTAAAATTTGTGTACAAAGTTTTCATTAATTTTGTAATATTGTAAAAATCTTTTTTTTTTTATTAAATACATTTTTTATATAAAATTTAGTTTTTGAGTTTTATTTAAATTAAACTATTCATAACAGCTAAAACACTTCAACCTGTCATGGGCAAACTCTTTATGCTATTCCAAATACTAAATTAGCATGTATTTTTGCCCTTTTTTATCCTTTTTGTAGTTTCCTACATTATTTTTCTAAAAAAAAGGCTAAACAACAATGATACAAAAAATATTTTGCTTAAATTACTTTTTAGCGCCTTCAAAATATCGTTGCTTATATTTTAGCGTTTCTCTCTAGAAAAGTTGCTTATATGTATGTATGTGCTTAGAGAATACAAATGTATAGCATTTTAGCGATGAGAGCAAACGCCAAAATGGCGGCGAATTTAATTTATATGACACTGCCTAATTTAGCAATACGAATTACAGAATTCAATATGTAGCTAAAATTCTCTAAAACTATTTTAGACATTTTTAGTGATGGAAATTTAGCTTAAGCGAGTTAGAGAATATAGCTGCAGATGTAGATATGTAGCGACGCCGATCGGAATCAAAACGACGCATTGCGGGTTGAAGAAACTATATATGTACATATGTGCATGTGTGTATAAATCCATATTTAAATGTAAATAATACTTACGGTAAATATCCAATTAACGGCAACATTTAAAGCCTCCCTAATACCAACAAGATAAGCAAAGATCCATAACGTTGTAGCTATGAAGGAAAGTATCGCTGCAAAAAGGAAGAAATCTGTAGCTGCGATAAGAGCAGGCGATGCGAGCCAAATACAAATTATGCCAAGGACCTGAAATTATAAAAATATATTACTGATAAAAAAATGTTAAATGTTAAGCATGTAATTATCATAGCATGCATTTTGTATTATATTCAGATTTTTCAGGAATTAGCTTGAGGCGGAAAATAACCCCATATGAGCTTATTTCCCAATCATAAATGATACCCTCGGGTACCCTACAGGTGAATTATCAGTAAGAATCATTTATGATATGATTTTCCCAATCGTAAACGATACAGTTTTTGATTATTATTCAAATTATTTTTTAATCTCTTACAATCCTTTTTTTGATTACTTTGCAATTCTATTCTATATGCTTGCGAGTCTTACAAAATTCATATTTACTTCCATTCGTACATATGTATGTATGTATGTATGTATGTATGTATGTATGTATGTATGTATATAAAATATTTTTTTTAAATAGTTTTAATAATTACATCACTATAGTTTAAAAATTCGCGATAAAAGCACTTCTTCCTTCGATGGTTTCATGCAACAAGGACATCTTATTTTGACCGATCTAAAATTAATATATTATTATATATTACATTGATTGAAATATTTAGATTGAAGTTATCTTATTATCTATATGGGTACTTTTAATTCATCCGGTAGATGACAACAGTTTTGCACAGTTTGGGACTTCTTGTTCCATTCAATGCTTAGGTTCTTTATATAAAATTTCTTTCTCTGTTAGGCTTTTTTACCAATATTTTATAAAAATAATTTCAGAAAATCAAATCTTCGAAAATGATTTTAAAATTTTATTTGTCATCGTTAAGCTTTCTAAATTAAAAATGTATTCTTTGAGAATTAATTTAATACTAGTGTGTACCAACGGTCGACCCAATCGACCGTGTTCTAGTCACAGAAAGAAAAATCATAGAAAATCTCTTATTGATACATTTGTACGAATTCACAAAAATTAAAATAAAAAAAATATGTTAAATGCAAAAACATAATTACCCCTATCGTGAATAAGAAGTGAAATTTTAATTCCACTCGAAGGGAAAAATGGTATCGTGAATTTCCCGTGAAAAATTATACCCGCTATCAGTTCTTAGCAAAAAAGGGAAGAAGATTAAAAAAATAAAAAATCTAGAACTTTTTGTTCAAAAATATACACGGACATATGTACGTATTTATTTTAAAGAAAACTTCAAAAATCAAAGATAAATATTCAGTGTTGGAGCTTTAGTTTGGTTGCTCCGTTTGATTATTGCATTCTAACTTTTGTGTGTTAAGACGATAAATTTCTACTTTTTGGAAAGCCAACAAAAAATGCCAACAAATCAAACCTTCAAAAATCTGCAGGCAATCGGCCTGTTTTTTGCATTTTGTTGAGGAATACATCAGTTTGTGCCTTATTATCAGATCTTTTCATTAAAATAAACTTTTTAAAGTTTAATATTCGAATTATAAGAAGAAATACATGTAATTTATGCTCTATTCCCCATCAAAAATAAACTGAAAATATCAATGTGAGAAGTGAAAAAATTCCGGCCGAAATATTTATTCACGGATAAGGGGAATTTTTTCAGTGAACATTTTTCACGTTGTTATTCTGGACTGAATAAAATTTTTCATGCGAGTTGTTCACGATTGCAAATACGTGAAAAGTGAAAAAATTTCATGTGGAAAATTATTCACGTAGGGGTGAATACCTTTCATTGAGCTAAACCAATTTACTCAACTCTCCCATCTTTTTTCTAATTGTCCCACATCTTAGTATGTATGGACTTGTTGTTATTTTTCTCTTTCCACCCAAATGTGTAAAACACATGCATGTGTTGTTTGGCTTTAACTTACATGCATGAGTAATACGTGTGAATGTAGTAGTATCAACTTTAAACGGTTACAGCTCCCACAATACTGAACCCACCCCTACAAGAAATTGCTGATGGAAACTAACACACACAAAACTTATTTACTAACACTCTTGCATCTATGAATATGTTTACATCAGATCTGATTAGTAAAATACTGTGGAGTGAGCAGAGTTCAGAATGTACACGAATGTTTACATCAGTTTTTTCATATTGCCCTTAATAAAATGATAGAGAATGCTGATGGGTATACCCATCAGCAATGCCCATCATATGATGCATCAAATGACTGTCATTGTTCTTGTAGGGCACAATACCTCGTTCACTGCTGTCAAAAAATGTATGTATGTAATTTGGTAGAGGTATTGTAAAAAATGGTTGTCTAACATAGTGTCTACACCTGGAATAAAATGTGAGATAATATGTGAGAGAACGCCGCAGAATAACTAAATTGATTTTTTGAAATCCCAAGTAAGGAGAATCGTACTCATAATAATCCCTTGAAATTTCATAATATTCTGACCTTTGAGTTGTAAACTTGTATGCATCTGTATGTATGTTCTACATATTTCAATTGTGAATTTTTTTTATATTGTTAACAAATAACTTTATGTTGTGAAATAACAAATTAACTAATATATATTAATGGAAATAATCAAAAGCTTTGGTAATTTATGTGCTTCAAAAATTCTTAAGCCAGCTTTTTGTAATTGTGTGTGTGTTTTTGACAGCTCATCTCATGAAATTGTTTGCATGGAAGATCTCAGGCAACTCTTTCATGAAAAACCACATGGTACTAATATGAAGTCTACACGTGAGAAAACTCTATCTGCGATTGAAATTACAATTACTGAAAGAAATATCTCAAAGATTATCCCAGGTGTAGACCCCATGTAATAGGTGCATGCAGTGATGTTAACTGTACGATAATTACCGTATTGTACGGTAATTTAGACTTTATAAAGCTTTAATTTTTAATCAAATCATAAAACCCACATAAAACATTGTAACAATGCCAATTGTGGCTAAATGCTAAAAATTTCTCCTATGGAATATTTATACAAGTACTCGCATTAGCTAAAATGTTGTTTTTTGCTTGGGTGACAAACTAGAAACAAATGGGCTGGCCTGCGATGTCGAACGATATCGATCGGTGGTTTTTTAGATGTAAAAAATTAACTTGCATTTCTCTAATAACTGATTTTATTTAACTTATTATTTATTTACTGCCACAAAAGCTAAATATGTATATAATAATAAACCCTTCGTCAGGCACATATTTTGAGCCCTTAGTTCTGGCACATGGTGTCTGGCTAGACCCCTATATATTTACATGCATTTGTATGGAAATAAGGGCTGTTTGCCGTTAAATTTTTTACTAAGATAGGAAAATATTTGTTATATTTTGTGTTTCTATTTGTTTTTACTATGTTATTAGCTACCTGAGGAAGAAAAAATAGACCTGAAAAAATCTTTGGAATGAAAAGGGCAACAATCTTTTTGTTCTATATATATTTCTCTTTATTATGGGTAAAGTAATAAATGTTTATGACAAAATAGACAATTATTATGAAGAATACATTGATTTTTTTATTCAGAATTTTGCGGAAGGCAACAAAAACATAAATAATCTACTTTTGAATGTTGCTGACAAACAGGATTGTTGCATTTGCAGCAAAAAAAGCGTGTCTTACGGCGTATTTTGTCACCTTGCTGCAGGCAAATTCTGCAAACTTTTTTGACAGCTAATGTGTCTGGACCACTGCGTGAAGCCACATTAAGGTTTGCTATATTGAGAGGTCTCCCAAAGAACACTTCAAATGCTATACGAGTTGTTGGTTGTGCCACAATGTGCGGATTATTGATGCGATTTTCAACGTTGGCCAGTACCAATTGCTTTGCAAGTTTATATAAAAATATGCGTCTTCTTTCTTTTCTTGTATTTTCATCATTTAGCTTACATATAATGTAACTTGCCAATGCCATCACATCAATCATGTTGCAGAAAAACGCGTATGTCCAGCGTCTGGTTGACCGTTTTGTTGTGTAATGAGTTAGCATTTGATCCATCGTATCGACTCCGGCTTTAGTTGAATTATAAAATAAAATTGCTTCCGGTTTCATGGCTACGCCTTCAACATGTTTCGTGTAATGCACGGTTGAAATTAAATTGACTGCCTTATTTTTTTTTGGAAACGTAGCTGCAAAGTGCAACAAGATTTTCATGAAAACCAAATACACTTGAAAGAATTGGTCGTCTGGTGCTCTTCATAACTTCCTTAGGAAGACATCTTTTGTTTGCTCGAATGGTGCCAACAAATGCCAGTCCCATAGCAGCCAGTCGTTTAGCGCCGTTCAATGAGGTGAAAAAATTATCAGAAATAATTGTTCTGCCGCTGTTTGCGTAACAATTTGCGAAATACATTAGAACGTTTTCACCTTGATTTATCTCCAGATTGTCTCCTTCCTTTCCAGTGTATAGTTTTCCTTTCAATGGAAATTTAGTCTTAGCATCGCATGCCCACCAAATTTGTTCTTCAACATTTATCTTGCCAACATCCCAAACTCCCCACAGGAAGTCTCACTGGTGTCATATGCTGATGACTGCACCCTTCTTGGCGTCAGGTGTCAGCATAAACGACATAAGTCCAAAATTACCAACTACTTGGCCGCCATTACAGACTTCCTTGAAGCTATCACCTTCTAAGTCGTCAGTGTCACTTTTCACTTCCTGGACTAAAGAAGTAACGATGGAATTAGACATCTCTGTCGAGGGGAGACGCATATCTACGGTGCGTAACCCTAAAATACTGGGCGTAGTATTTGACAGCCTCCTTCACTTTGCGTCGCACGCCACATACATCAGCCAAAAAGTGAAAGCCCGGAACAAAGTCCTGAAAGCCCTTTCGGGCACCTCCTGGGGCATGACTAAAGAGGTACTCGTAACGACGTATAAAGCCATCGGTCGTTCCCTCTTAAACTATGCTGCACCAGTATGGACCCCGTTCCTTAGTGACACACAGTGGAGATCACTGCAAACAACACAGAACAATGCTCTTAGAATCGCTACAGGATGCGTAAAAATTACCAATATTGACAATCTATGTGATGCTTTCAAAGCAATTCCTGATGGCATGTCAGCTGCCAACACACCCAAATCACCAACTGGTGTTGCAGGACCCTCTCCCGAGACGCATCCGTAAGGACTTCCGGCGCTATAGTGAGGACATCAGAAACGCTATTCCACCAGATGTTACACAGGTGTCCATCACAAGTGCCCTCAAGAAGTTGCATCAACAAGCGGTCATAGAAACAACAAACGGATACATATGCAACAAGGTCCTTAACTCAAGACCACCCGCGATCGCTGATAGCGAACGGCAGCTTCCCAGACAATCTCGCTCAATCTTCGCGAAACTTAGAGCCGGCTGGAGCAGTATCCTTAACTGCTACCAAGAGCGCATAGTCCCCGGCACTATAGACAGATGCTCAGATTATCTTCAGAGCCCGCACCACACTGAGCACTTGTTCAACTGCCCCAATAGGTCAACCTCCCTTAGCCCAATAGACCTATGGCTAAGACCAACTGAGGTGGCAGAGTTCCTCCAACTCCCAACTCCAAACCCATCAAATGACACAAATTAATATAATTAACATATTTTTTCCAATTTTCCTACTCAAATATACTTTCAGGAAAGAACTCCCGTTACCAACAGCATCGGAGCTGTTACAACAACAACTATCGGTGGTATAGCTGACGTACAGGTTTCTTTAATTGATCTTTTATGTCATCCAGCAGATAGCAAAAGGCTTCTTTACTCAGTCGGCATTAGCTAATAAATCTTTAAAAATAATTTTCTTACTGTAATTATAACTTATATTGTGACAACCAAAAGTCGGCCCTCGTTTTTGGTTCATCGCACGTTATTAAAATTGAACTAATATTTTTATTTCTTATCTTATTATACACAAATATTGTCTGAATCAATATATTATTTCTGATTTATTCATACATAATTATTGCCTGTATATATCTAGAGAAAATGAATTAATATTATTATTTCTTATATATTAGTTCTGCATTTATTTATATACAATGAATTTATACTGTTTCGTTTGTTATTATTGTCTGTATATAATTATATATAAAGAATTCTTTTACACATACCTACTGACATTTATTTTAGTAGTTATGTACAACTCATTGAGAATTTGAGAGAGAACACATGTCCGCTGCCTGTGCACACAGACACACACGGTGAGTAATATCCCTGTCGGAAACTAAGTTAACTTTAAACTAACTTTAAGCTAACTATTTCGCAACTAGTGGCGACTGACACTTGGATTACTTTATATGTAATTAACTAACTATTTTAACATTGCGATGTCCTAGGAAGTAGTCAATTGCCCGACTCTGCACTACTTGTAGCTAACTTTAAGTTAGTTGGAATAAGTCAACCGGTAGTTAGTTAGTATACATATATAAAAAAAAAATATTTTTCATATATATTTTATTTTCTCAATTCTATATTCAGTTGTTTTATATTAACATTGCAATAATAAATTTGTTTTCGAATTTAATTTTCCAACCGATGCTGTGCTGGGACTCGAACCACAGGTCATTGGATTAACAGTCAACGCGCATACCACTCAGCTAAGTTACCACTTAAATATTGACGGCAAGAAGTTATGAGATACTTGAAATAATTTTAAGAGTTCCTAAATGAGTAAATTTGTTGGCGCTCACCATATTCAATTATAAATGAGAGTATAATATATATATACTCAACCTACTAATTGATTTTGGTTACATTCTGCATTGTAATGTAGTTAGCTTTAAGTTAGTCTAGAAAAATCAATTTAAAAGTTAGCTTTTCTTGTAGCTAGCTACACATTTGACGACAGGGATGTTTGACAACACAGCATTTGATGGTACATGCGTGTGTGTATTGTTCGTACAGGCAGTTTTGCTATAAAAGGCTGAAAACAGAACATGAAGAGTTAATGATGAAACAGAACATGTCCGCAACTTGAAGCAAAAACGACTCTCAGAGAAAAAATGCCCAGAATTGAAGCGTCGGCTTCAACTTCATTCACATTTCCAATTTTTATCCACAAGTCTTGTTTTTGTACATTGATTACTGCAAATTATATATGAAATCATGTTTATGCACTTCTGCAATTAATTTTTCGACAATATTACTCATATTATTTACAAATTTAGAAAATTATAATTATATTGCTCTTTCAAATGTTTTTTTGATTTTCTTTTGTTCTTATTTTTCTTTGGTTTTGTTTACAAATTGTATGAAATATAATAAAAGTGTGGTAGCATTGTTGAGAGAATTTTACTCTGAGAGTGAGAGCATAAGCAAAGTCGCTGGCAAAATAAAATAGATTCTATCTCACGACTGCTTTCAGCCGCGTCTTTTATATGCCAAATTGTATGAAGAAAAACGTCAAGCCCCAGTTCTGTTTCATCATTTAGTTAGTCTGCGGATCGCAAGGTAGAACAACCACTGGTAACTGCGCTTCATTACCATTTCTTCGTGCGACTCGCAAACGGACTCATATAAAATATTGGTGGCGACGTGCAAGCAATATTGTCTTTGTAGTAAGGCTCGAATAAGTATTAGTAGCTGGATACACTGCTATTACTTATTCTCTTTAATTTGGAGAGCCGACATTTTCTCGAGGACGGTTTGAAGGCTCGAATAAGTATTAGTAGCTGGATACACTGCTATTACTTATTCTCTTTAATTTGGAGAGCCAACATTTTCTCGCGGACGGTTTGAAGGCTCGAATAAGTATTAGTAGCTGGATACACTGCTATTACTTATTCTCTTTAATTTGGAGAGCCAACATTTTCTCGCGGACGGTTTGAAGGCTCGAATAAGTATTAGTAGCTGGATACACTGCTATTACTTATTCTCTTTAATTTGGAGAGCCAACATTTTCTCGCGGACGGTTTGATGGTCAAAAAGATATTAGTAGCTGGATACACTGCAAATACTTGTTCCCTCTAGTTGGTAAAGCCAACCTTTTTCTCGTGGTCGGTTTGAGTTCGAACAAATATTAGTAGCTGGAACCACTACTAAAATTTGTTCTCCCTCTCTCTCTCAAATTTGGGGTTAAACAGTCGATTGGTTTGGACAGTCGCTACCTCGCACGTAGTTTATATTGTATATATTTCTTTTGTCCTTCTATATACTAATATTTAAAAGAAGAATTACATTACAACGGTACCAGAAGAGTACCGTACAATTTACCGTAGAAAACTTAAAGAAAAATTGTTAAATAAATTTATTATTAATGAAAAGAAAAAGATTTATAAGAAAATATTTGTGTTTTCATTATTTTTGCAACGACTCTGAGCCCCGCTGAGTTCTACCCCAGCACCCAGCGAAATCGTGTCGTTACAATATTTTGAATATTTTTTTTTTTATTGGTAGTTCAAGAAGGTTGGATTCATCACGAATTTTCCTCCTTATGCGCAACACATCTATATTACCATCTTCATAAAATTAATCTACGCATACATATATCCATTTGAAATTATTTGCTTTCGAATAAAACACTTTTTTCTTCTAATATATTTTTTAAAATTTTTAGATGAATTTGTATGCTTTTCTGTCAAACTGGATATTCTAAGTTGGTAACGCTTTAACAATTTCAACTAAAAACAGTTGTGTTTCACAATACAAAAAAAAAAAAAAACAATTTGGTGGTGTGAAAGTTGGGTCGATTCGTACACAACCAAACTGAGTTGAGTTGAGAACGACAATAGGAGCATCAATTGTTGCATTTGCTGTGTGGCACGTAGCCCCGTCTTGTTGGAACCAAATGTTGTCAAGATCAACTTCTTCCAATTTCGGCCATAAAAAGTTGGTTATCATCGATCAATACCGCTCTCCATTGACAGGTAACGCTGTTACCAGATTCATTTCGAAAGAAGTACGGACCGATGATTCCCCTTGCCTGAACGGCAGCAATATTTGCATTACTTCGAGCCGTTCTTTGTATTATTGGCTCTTGAACATTATGTAAAGAAAATATAAGCTCAAAATTTGCAACAACTCGACGAATAGCGAGCACACTTGGACGATTATTATGACCATAAAATGGCAAAAGCTCACGAAAATTTGCAATTGGAGAACGATTATTTTGATAGTAAAACTGAATAATTTGTAAACGTTGTTCTTGCGTATATCTCTTCATGATGAAATTGAAAACACTACTGAATACAATGAAAAACAAATGACAGGTCATGGCCAAACGTCACTTCAAAATCATATCATCCCTATTGGAAAACCTAATACATCCGATGCTCCATTGTATCGGATGTTGGGCAGCGCCAATATGGGGATATCACCAAGAACAATAGAGAAATTTATGATGTTTATTAATTGAGTCAAAAAGTAAAGGTTTCCAAAAAAGTAAGCAGATTCATATCGAATGAAGAAAATTATTTGTTATGACGTGCTTGTGCTTTATTAATTCGCAAATATTAATTGCGAGTTCATGTATGAGTAAATGAGTTTTGGAACTTTTCAAACATAAGTGGTAAAGATCTAAATTTTATGTTTTTATAATATGGGAAAGAATTCTTGGAAAAATATTGCCAAGCTTATAGGTTGCCTAGAAATGACATGGAATTGTACCTATCAAGAACTTGGTCCTTATTTTGATCTCAGTACTTTTTACGGCTGAAATATTTTGGATAGAAACTTGGCCGTATTTTCACATTTCTTTTTCTATTATAATCAAGCCATTATATTAATGGAATTTGGCACAGTGAAGAATTTCTATATCATATTTAATTAAATAACCAAAATATTAGTTTTTGAATGATCACATTTCAAATCTAATTTTCCTATTTTGAAACTGATGTCCACATACTTGAACAAATATTTTTTGCATTTACATAATTCTTAAACATAATTTTTTTCACAAGAACATACATACACATACATACATATGTATGTATTATATTTGTATGTAACTCTTTACAATAAATATCTGAGCAGCTTATTGTAGCAATGTAGACATTTAGCATCAATTTTGAATGACGTCATATTGTTGTTATTAAATAATCGTAAATAAAAAATCAAATTCCATATGGATGACATTATTTGATTTCTTAATTCTTAAACAAAAATCTATTGTTTTTTATCTTAAAGATTTTAAAAAACAATGAAATGAACACATGCACAAATCTAATAATTTGTATAAATATTAGAGATGTGAGCGTGAGTAAAATTACGCTCACGATCACGAAGCATAAATATTTTTCACGCACGCTCACGCACGGCATGATTTAAAACTTTCATGATCACGCACGCTCACCAGCGCAATATTTTTAATCACGTACTTGCACGCACGACCGGAATAATTTTGCACGCATGCTCACGGTGAAATACAAATTTTGCAATAAAAGATTTAGCATAGCTAAAAAATTAATTTGTAATTAATTTCTTTATTTACTTCAAGATCATCAATTAAATAATAAAAAAAATTCAGGAAAAGCTCGAAAAATTAGCATACAAAGGATAAACTTAATATAAAAAATGTATTATTACTTACATATATGGTGGTTTATTAATATGTACATTGTACATACATTCATTTTATAACACCAATGAGATAAAATATCACATTACATATTTGCATTATCTTTTTACATACAGAAAACAAAATGCATTTTCATTATGTATGTACATATGTACGTACATGCATATGTATGTATGTAGATCAGTGTAGGGCGCACACATACTCTCTCATATGTTTTGGCTTGAAAAGCAGCAAAAAACGAACGATCGTCAATAAAAATACACACGAAAAAATTTTCTGTTGCCAAAAGTAAAATACATTTCTTGCCTTTTAGTATTTTTATTTGATTTGAAGTTTTTTTCAATAATACCTTTTATGTTAATATAATAATAACGAAAACAACATTCATTTAATAATAAACTAGTTACACAACGAATGAAATAAAATATAATATTTAATAAGTAAGGAAATATCGAGAAAACATAATAAATAAAATTTATTAAAAACGAAGCCCTCAAGCTTGATAATTTATTAAATTCGATAATTAAAATAAAAAGTTCGAATAAAAACAAAATTATAAAAAAAAAATCATTTTCCCATTCTTCATTGAACATTTTGCTTTGAGTGTAAACAAAAAATTGTAAAGCTAGGTCTTACTCAAACAAGTGCTGATCAGCGACTGGTTTGACTTACTTTGACGAAATGATCAGCGTTGTCAACTTGGTGCGTTTCGCACCTTTTTTGGTGCTTTTCTAAAGTTTTTGTGGGAAAAATATCTGAGTTGGTGCGTGGTGCGCTTTTTTTTTAATTTTGGTGCGTTTTTTTAATTTTGGGTGGCTCCAAATCATATTAAACACAGTTTTTTGTTTCAGTATGAGAAAAAAGAATTTTGTACAAAAAATACAACTGTTTCAATACCATTTCATTCAATTGTGTACAATTTTTACATTCAATTTTACAGACCATAATAAGAGCAACCATTAATGATGTTTAAGAGGTACCAAAACACATTCACGAAAACCGTTAAACCGTCTTGCTGTTATAGATAATTTGTAACATTTAATTACAAGAAATTTGTTGTCCCTTTTAGATTTTCAGAGTACCTAATTGTTTGTTGTCGTAAAAGTTGCTGTCAAGTCTGTTAAAGAGCTTAGCAAAAACAAAGTATTCTCGAGACTAGCGATCAATGTTTGATTTTTATAAAATGCATAAAAAATGCGTTTATAGAAAGTGTTGTAACACTAAAATTAATAAAATTTCTATTTACTAAAAGAAATATTTAAAGTTAGTGTCAATAATGGAGTCTAAAAAAGGAGATCATAAGCGAAATACAAAACGATTTGCAAATCACAATGTGAGTTTATGCAACGGATTCGGCCTTGACCAAATAATAACACAAAATCAAGATGTTTTTATTGCAGATGCGATATCACGCCTAAATATCCAACCTTGTTCGGCATGCTGGAACACGGAAACAAATTGCAGCTTTAAGCCCATTTAGCTACAAACGACATCAAGAATCAACATTGTACAAAATGTTTTATCCCATTACAAATATGATGTCATACTATTAGAAGTACAATTGGAATCCGATGTCGAAACATTATCTAGTATTGAAAAAGGGTGGAGAATGATATACTTCATGCAATGGCACAATATTGTATCAACATTAGAATTTTGGACTAAAGTTAAATGTTGTAAAGACGCATAATTAATTCAATAAGAATTTTCAATAAAGAAAAAATTCTGAACTTGGTGCGTTTTTAGTGAAATGGCGCGTTTTTTCTCCATTTTGGTGCCTTTTGAAATTTCAAAGTTGACAACGCTGGAAATGATAGCAAAACAACAACTGAACGTTAATTCTCATAAGCTACACGAAGATGCTTATAGTATACGTGTGTCGACGTCGCGCAAACAGAATTTTCTTGCTAAGCACGTGTGCTTAGCATTTCAAAAATTGCCCTTCACTGATGTAGATGAATGTCTGCATTTGTAACGGAGATTTTAACATAGAGAACTGTTTTGAGTGCGTGAAAATTGTATTAAAAAATCACGCACGGTATTATATTTTTGAATCACGATCACGCACGCATGCGTGATTTTATCAATTTATAATCACGAATCACGTGATTCACGCGTGAGTCATGCGTGACACGAAAAATTCACGACATTTGCACATCTCTAATAAATATCATACTTGTGGATGTTTATAAACATGGATACATTTATGTTCACTATACCAGTATTTACATTCATGCTGCGAGTATGCATTAATTAACAACAACTTATTTAATAAAGTTCAAAAAAAAAAACGATCGTTAACTTTTGTATGTGGTTCTTATTTAAATTTTCATAATTATACCTATATAAAATAAAATACAACTGTGGGTGTTTAAATAGAAACGAAAATTCAAACTAGTAAGATATTTCATTCATCAGCTTCAAACAAACAGAAAACAATACTTAAACTCCAAGCTTTTTTACTCGTAGTGGTCTACACAACAACTACAATAAAACTTGTAAAAAGCTGAGCTCATTTTCTGACAAAAACAAAAAATTAGATATTTCACAATTAATTTTTTTTATTAATTTTTGTTTTAAATTATTCTTGAGTATTTTTTTCTACAAGAAATCTGCTGTTTTCTTTATTGTCTTATAATACATATACATATACATATATTTTTTTATAATTTCATCGTAGAAATCAAATTAGTAATTGCTTGCATTTTTAATACGAAAGTATTTTTGATTATGTCTACAGGATCGAACATTCTCAGTAAATACAAATTGAGAATGATTGGAAATCTTAATTTTTGTCTGTAATGTGGCATTTATTCGTTTGGAAATATTGTAAAACTGAAATAAACAGCGTTGCCATTTTGGTGCTTTTCGGGTATTTTTTGGTGCTTTTTTACTTAAGCAATACCCGAAATTTTGTTAAATACCCGTTTTTGAAAATCGGTTATTTATAGTGCTTTTAACAATTTCTTACAGTGCATTTCGGTGCGTTTTAAAGAATCAACATTTTTGGCACTGAACCATTTTTCTACTATTCTTTAAACACACCTAATACTTTATTAACCAACTGCGTATTATTTGCATCTATATTCTGATTAGTACTCGCAAACTGTTAAGAGTTTTACTTACTTACTTTTAATATTAGTACATATCCCTTGATTTGTTTGTTGTAAAAATTTAAGCAAGAAGGTGCCTTGGTTATTATCAAGCTGAACAGTTTTTAAAGTTTTTCATTGATGCTAAAGTTCATATGTGTTAAGGTTCATCATCTAACAATGGCTTATCTTTAGACCGAAAAACAAATACATAGAAAAGCTTGGGAAAATGATCCAGCTTTTAAAATGTGGCTTAGATAAACAAAAGATGAACTAAAAGCATATTTAATTTTTTTTAATTGTGAAATAAATGCACAATAAAGCGATTTACTCCGACAAAGTCACACAAAAAGCCATGAAAAAGCAATAGATCTGCCTTTTGATCCACCAGACCCAAAACAAAATTAGGTTAGTGCTTTTGTACCCGAAATTTGTTTCATTTTTACCCTTTTTTACCCTATTTCCATGGGCTCACAGTGCTTTTGATGTTGCAAGAGTTGGCATCACTGGAAATAAATATACCACAAGTTAGGACGTTCTCTTGGCAACCTCTAGTTATTTAATTTTTATCTTATTGAATAATTGTTTCCATATGAAGCCATTGAAAATGATGCAGATACATAATGACTACTCCTGCAAGTACGCTCACACTGACCTCTTCTCAGTAATTACAATCGAGTAGAGAAGATAGATGGTAAAAATGTAAAGGAAGGCTTAACTTAATGCTGCAGCGCCTCTGGTGTTAAGAATACACATTAAGTTTCTTAAGTTATGAATTAAAATACATATCGTTACCTTAATGTAGAAAGGCCTTAACTAATTTTTTTGAATTTTTATTTTGCTCATCTCGACATCTTAGAGGGTTACCTGCCGAAATATGATAAATACGGGATTGGAAAAAAAAAATAATTGGGGAATTTCTATATGTATTTGCATCTCTCTACATCGGAGAGGCGGGACTAAAAATTTTCCGAAATTAACACAACCCGGAAAACCTTTCAATGCCGGCTAGGTGGGAATCTTTGGAAATTGTGGTATCAAGTCAAGTATTTGCTTTGGGAGACCAATTCCTATAACGGTATTTATGATTTGTTGGTTACCTAAAAATTGCATGGTATTTTACCTATCAAACTTTTTGTCCTCATTTTGATTCCGGTACTTTTTAAGGTCCGTGCTTTTTGGATAAGCACTCGACCTTATTTGCGCTATTTTAATAAAAAAATTCAAGACGGGTTTAAGATATAAACAAATCAATAGCTTTGATTTATGCGTGTGTATATTGGACGTTAAGCTTGTAGATTTCTATTAAAAATATTAACAGACAATTCCAAAAAATTTTAATAACAATAAAGCTTTCGGTGAACTGATCAATTAACTACATTTTTAGTTTTCAACATATGAAGTTATAAGCACATAGACCACAGCAGACTTCACAACAGCAGTCTTCAAATGCAGTAGGCTTCAATTGCTGCCATGTAGTTAGCTACTGAATTATTTTGAGAACGACAGCAGCTGACAAATGAACTTGAAGTTTCGACATTATTTTTCAATATTTGTTTTACTATATATTTCAGAGCTGCCACATAAATATTTCACAAGAATAAAAATGAAATTACCAGCTCAAAACGGTATAATATTGAGTAAAAATATAAAAGCACATCAATATATTTATTTATTTTAATTTTGTTATGTTATTTTCGGTTAAATAACACAAAATATTTTTAGCTCTCATTGCTGTAACATTTATATTATATTGGCAGCTTTGTATCAGCTTATTGCTGCTTATGGAAATAGAAATTAGTCTAATTTGGCAGCAACAGCAAAACTAGCATAGACAACAACCTGCTTCGCTGTCGTCAAAATAATCAATTTCATATAAACTCTTGTGTTTTATTTTTGACACATTGCTGCTTGCTGCTCGCTGTGGTCTATGTGTTTATAGTTTATATAATTTCATTTTTATTCTTGTGAAATATTTATGTGGCAGCTCTGAAATATATAGTAAAACAAATATTGAAAAATAATGTCGAAACTTCAAGTTCATTTGTCAGCTGCTGTCGTTCTCAAAATAATTCAGTAGCTAACTACATGGCAGCAATTGAAGCCTACTGCATTTGAAGACTGCTGTTGTGAAGTCTGCTGTGGTCTATGTGTTTATAACTTCAGACATTAATCATTTTCAATAAAATTCCAAAATGTATTCGAAAGGTGACTAACTTTGGCCCTGAACTAACTGAGTTAGTGTAAATATTTTTCAATTAGTACCATAGAGAAAAAAATAAATAAAACTAAGAAAATAATATAAATCTACATGCATATGTACATTAGGGAGATAACTTTTTAACAATTTTTTAAAATATCAAAATTGGCATAGCACTGTTAGATAGAACATAGAAACTATAAGGGAACGTATATTTATTTTTTCACTTAGGTGATAAAAGTTCACACACCAACCCCGACGAAGTTTTGAAAATTTTTAGTTTTCTTTTTGGTTAAGAAAAATTAATAATATGTTTATTTAAAACAAAAAATAGCTCAAGTATGAAATTTCACTAATATTTAGAGATGGTAAGAGATTTTTTTGCAAGCCAAAACGTATCTTTAACCTTTTTTAACGAAAAAAAATTCAAAATTAATAAAAAACACCCTATAAAATTATGAATATTCAATATAATAACTGTTTAGAAAAACCAATTGGTGCGTGAACTTTTTTGAGAAAAAGATTATGATTTTCGTGGTTACTAGGACATGGTTGACCTCATGGTACTATGCCAAAAAATTGGTTATCCCCTAATGTACATACATACTAGAGTTGTCAACCGATTAAGAATAATTCGATTAATCGATCAAACAAAACTAAATTCTTGTTCGAATAATTTTAAAATGCCGAATTTCGAATAACGAATAAATCGATTAATTTATGTCAATTAATCGACCATATTTTTGCATACGTAAAATATGTGTTAAATTTGGTTGTATGATTTGAAACCAAGTGAGTACTTTATATCAACCAATACATGTTATTTTGGATGTTTGTAGATGTTGTCGATAAAAATATTAACTATTTAATTTTTAATTTATTTTGATTATATACTTATGCATTTTTGTGTTAATGACAAACATTTATTTTTTTTCAATAAATTATTTTTAAGCATTTTTTTATTCGTTGTTCTCATCGATTAATCGAATAAATTTTTAGGTTTAATCGTTTGATCGAACGAACAAAAACTATTATTTGAATTATTCGAAAAAAGTTGAAAGGCGAATAATTGACAACTCTAATACATACATACATATGTATGTATGTACATATTTCCATACATATCATACATGGGAGTAATTAAATAAATTGTAGATTTCATTGGCATTGACTTATAAACAATGCCAATTAAATTTTTAGCATTATCAATTTTTTGAACAATGCTAATGCTTAATTATTTAGTTAAAAAGTAAAAGCATTACAAATAATCAATGCTAAACTTTTTCAAAAGCATTATCAGTATTAAACGTCAATATTATTTCACATATTTATTGACATATATATGTATATATGTGTATGTATAAAAAAATGTACATAGCTTGGTTTGTATTTTAATTTATAATTTTATTTTTCCAAAAGCTGATGTGACCATATTTTTTTTATACAGATAGTATTAATTATTTTTTTATCAATTGTAATTAGTATTTCAAAGCTTTCATTGTTTTTTCATTATAAATAGTAGAAAAATTATATTTAAAAAAATAACAATGGTATTTATTGGTACTGATTTTTTTTCATTGTAAATGTTTAAAATAATGCCAATGAAAATTCAATGCCAATGAAAAAGTCCCATGTATGATACATACATACATATGTATATAAAAAAACAAGAGGGCTTGGTAATAACATAAGTATGTTGTGTTCTCTCAATCAAGCAAATGTTGTTTAACGAAATATATGTATTTATTTATTTATTTTTTTCTGCAGTAATTTGACACTTTTCTGAGGCCACACTTTTCATTCCAAAGTAATCAAACAAAATAGATGTGCAACGAGCGTACATACTAGGGATGCTAAACCCGAAATCCCGATTTAAAATCCTGGGATTTTCGGGATCAGTCAATCCCGAAATTGTTTACTAGTTTTTTTTTCTTTTATGTATTTTTATTCGTATCTACTTCCATATATATTATTAAAACAAAGTCATCATAACTTTCCCCTATAAGCACATAAGCAAGTTCATTGTCGTTGCCATTGCTCTTGCGAGAGTCAAGTGAAAATATAATAACCTTTTCCTAATCCAGCAACAAAATACACAGTTTTGCTGTTTATTGATTTCTGAATTGCGTTTATAGCACGGACACATGAACAGATAACACCCTTAACAGACATTGGATTTGTATGCATACATAACATTAAATGTTTCTCAACTGGATGTTTTCATTCATATTTTTTGACACGGACATATCTAATTTCTAGACCGAATTTAGTACAAAAAGAATGCTCACGGTTAATAACAAATCTTATGCAATTGAAAATAATTGCAAAAGAAAACGCTCCACTATTGTCACCGTGTGGCCACAATATTGATATTTTATATACATATGTATCCCAGCCCTACCAGAAATAAATTACCTCTACTAACACACTCAAACCTTTTTACCAACACTTTTTTAATAATTTTACGTTGCAGAGTTGTGTTTACTTGACAATTGTCATGTTAGTCTTTCTAATGGTAATTTTACTGGTAATATAACTTCTCATTTGATCGGTAAAATGATGATTATTTATCAATCATTTTTATAAATGGAAATCCCAAACAGACAAAAATATTTTTATATATTTGAAAGTAAAATTAATGTAAAAATAAAAAATTTTACAAGAATATATAAATAAATCCGTTGAAATATGTGTATGGAAACTATTAATAGCACAGCAAATACAAAAGGTAAGAAACAAAACGGTTATTATTAATTTACAACTGAAAATATAATTCTTTTTTATAGATTGTGGCTAGACGAAGAAAGTTATGTTGCAGCTGATGATGAAGATGCCGGTGAGAACCCTCAATATAAAGAAGATATGGATGTGGATAGTCCTAAGGAAGTGGTGCAATATAAATATAATAAATTATGTGTATTTAGTTAAATAAAATAATTACTAAATTAATTTAAAGTTTGTTTATATGTATATTTTATACAGTCACAAGTGACTGCTTTATCCAAAGTCAATGAGTGGTAAAATGTGACTGCTTTATCCCTAGTCAATGAGTGGTAAAATGTGACTGCTTCATTCCTAGTCAATGATTGGTAATCTGTGACTGCTTGTAGACTAGCAAAAAGTATTAGAGTGAGCAGTGCAGATATATGTTACTCACTCGAGAAAAATTCACAAGTGCGAGAGAAATGCAAAATCACACGTACACAAAATAAGTAGTCAAATTCTTCATATTGCTCTTAAGAATGTGACTTGAGGTTGTGACCACTTGAGGGGTTATCAATGACAGCAAATTTACTAGTCAATGACCGTTCACGTTCTGGTAGGGAGGATACCGAAAAAATACCGGGAGCCCGGGATTGAAGCTTTTGAAATCCCGACTTCCGGGATTCACAAATCTAGTCCCGATTGGCATCACTAGTACATATGTATGTACATACATATATATGGACTTGTAAGTAGGACTACAGTACAATACGCATATAAGAAAGTCTGAAAATGTACTGATTTTGTTTCTTATATGCGAGCTTTCTTATAAAGAGAACACGCATATAAGAAAGATATTTTCTTATATATGTAACACGCATATAGGAAAGATATTTTCTTATATGCGTCAGAAACAAAATTTAAAAAATTTCCTATGGAGTATGCAGATATATATTTGAAATAAAATTAATACACATTATCTTGTACAAAAAAAAAATTTAACGAAGCCGGCTGATTTCACAAAAACCAACGACTTCATTGGACATTTGGACCAGTGTTCACAGATGTAAATTGTAAAATATAATCAAAAAATTTATATTTTTCCCCAAATTGAAAAAAATTTCATTGTGAGAATACTTTCTTATACACGTACAATTTTCTATGGAAGGAATATAATTTTTCATAAAAATTTGTTTCTTATAGCAGAGTTTTTCTTATAAGCGAGTTTCTTATATAAGGATTATTTAGCACGTAGTTATATGGATTTGTACATGGTGTCTGGAAAAGTGTTTCTTATAGCCGAGTTTTTCTTATAAACGAGTTTCTTATATGCGTATTGTACTGTATATAAATAATTTTTTTAAATTTGAAGACATCATCGGTCGATCGTGTTACTCGCAGACGCTCTGAGATACAGTTACAACTTAAATTATTGAAGCATTAACTTTTACTAATGTTTTAGGCTCCATAAAAAAGGCACCAATGAAAAATGGCCCCAAACTAACAAATGAAAAAAGCCCGAAACTGAAAAATGGCCCCAAAATAGAAAAACAAATTGGCCCCAAAACAAGAACAATTTTGTTGTTGTTTTGAATGTAAAAAGTTAGGGGCCATTTTTTCTCAAATAAGAAAAATGGCTCCAATGAAAAATGTCCCCAAACTGAAAAATGACCCCAAACTTTTTACATTGAAAATAACAACAATTATTTTTGGGGCCAAAAAATAGAAAAAATGCCTCCATGAAAAATGGCCTAAATTGCCCCTCTTATATCAAAAACAACATTTTCAATTCATTTTCATTTCGTTTCCATTTAGTAATAAATCTCAAAAGGCAGTTTTTGATATAGAGGTTTTTGGGATATACATACATATATGTATGTACATATTTCATTTACACTGTTTTGGGGCGATTTTTGATTTTAATTTTGGTGCCATATTTCATGGAGCCATGTTTTTCTATTTTTCTCTCTTTCAGAAATTAAAATAAAATGTTTTGAATGTGTATAAATAAATTGGATATCTGACGTAATTTTAAAATATAAATATCCGCTTTTAACCATGAATGCGTTAAAAACAATGTGACAATTTTTAAAAAGCTTCTTTGATACAAACTTTATATTATTATTAATTTTTTGTACATATATTTTAAAAATTTATTTGAAAGAAAACATCTCACAAAATCGTTATAAAATATAAAAACGAAAAATTAAAAATATGTATGTACGTATGTACATATGTATGTATGTATGTAAATTGTATGTCAATTGCTGGCATTGGGCCAGAGGAGATTGTCCAAATAACACAAAATTAAAAATATCTTGAGGTAATACTAACTCAAAAATAAAACAAACTAAATCATATAAAATTAAATGTATGATATTAAGTTGCAAAACAACAAAAAAAAACAACAAATAAAATTTATCAATAAATTTAAATGGGTTGATTAATTGTTTGTGCAGCACAATAAACTTGAAAAATAATAATTATTTAAAGTAGAAGCTAAGTCGGAAATCTCAACACAACGTCCCTGAAATATAAAACTTTATAGTTAGTGACTTATAGTAATAAAAAATAACAATTTAAAAGTCGTAATTAAATTTTTAAACGGCTCTTAACATACTCTTATGGTGTTATTAAGTGTCTATTAAAAGACATTTAAATTTGCCCACAACAGAAATATGAATGATAAGGGACAAAACTTGTATAGTCGAAACGTGTGAAAGTTGGACAATAACTACGGTGATCATATTTTCCAACAAAAAAAAAGGACACTCAAAATTAAATTAAAATTGTTTGTATTAAGTTCATTATATGTGTCAGTTTCAGTTGAAAGGGACCTATAGATGAAAAAATCGATTTTTACTTTTTTGGTGATTCTTTCTAATGCAGCAAACCGCAGTTTTCTAACTGCATTACTTTTGTCATAAGTAAGCTTTAAAATACACCTTCGATAAGAAAAGAAAAGAATTCAACCAATGTAATATTAGTGACTAGTACAAGTAGTAACATATGTACATAAGTATGTATACATATATTTTAATATTTATGACAGAAATAAAATAGGCCTAGAAGTTCACACGGTGTTAAAACAAAAAAATTTGATTGTTTTCTTTTTAATAAAATAGATCAAAAAATCCCCTGAAATTCACGAAATGTCGGGAAAATATGAAATAATATTTTATTTTATTTACATAAGAATCGGTAGGCCAATAGCTAAATTTATTAACTAAAATTAACAAAGAAATTATATCTGGCCAATAATAGAACAACAATAAAACTCAATAATTTAAAATAACTAAAAACAATTGAATAATAGTTAAACTATTATTGATATGTTATCTTGGGTAGTTATAAATTTATATTGTATTGATTAAATTTTACTCACGCGCACATCTCTAGTTGTCACAATTATAAATAACACCTTTAAGCCAATCTAGTTTGCAATGTCAAGAGATAAAGAATAGCTTTTGCTTTTTATTTGCAACAGAAAGATTCAAAAATTATTTTCAAGGGCTGCCAAAGTGCATTATAAGCAAATTCAAGCAGAGTATATCAAATAAAGCAATTTTGCAAAAAAAGGTACAAAATAAGCGAAATCAAGCTTTTCTAGCAAAAAGCTTAAAAAACTTGCCCTGTATATAATTAAGAAAATTTCGTGGGGATAAAATTTAAGCAGTAAAAACACACATAATAAAACAAAAATGCACCTGAAACTATATATATATATGTATTTATTACAAATATAGTAATTATACTCGTATATGCATAAGCGTAGCTAGAGTGTTATTCTGGGGTGGGCAAATGCACCGCTTTCGCAAAAAGAATAAAAATAAATGCTATTTTTATTAAAACAAAATAATTTTTTAATAAAACAAAACTAAAAAATATATCACAAAAATTCAGTTTGCAATAAATGTAACAAAAACAAAGTATTTAAAAAGTTAAGGTAAATATGTAGTATTTTCAAGTTTAATGTATATTAATAATAATTATAAAATTTTTACATTTATTTGAGCATGTACTCAAGTATTTATGTTTTATATTTTATTTATTTGTTGCGGGTTAGCAATATCTAGATATATATTTCGTTGGTAGCTATACCAATTCATCAGTAGATGTTTTACCCTTTATGTTTAAAAAAATTTTAAAGCTCATCTATTTATACAAAAACTCACAAATATATTTTTGTGAATTACAAAGCATAAAAATAGCCTTTAAAAAATTTTTTCTAAAACACACACAACAATAATTTTCCATTATGAATGTGTTTACTTTTCTACACCTATATAATTAGACAACCGCTGGTTGCCATTAAAAGTATTTTATAAGGCAAAAATGAAAAGCAAATCTCCCCGTTACAAAATTTTTACATTTATTTGAGCATGTACTCAAGTATTTATGTTTCATATTTTATTTATTTGTTGCGGGTTAGCAATATCTAGATATATATTTCGTTGGTAGCTATACCAATTCATCAGTAGATGTTTTACCCTTTATGTTTAAAAAAATTTTAAAGCTCATCTATTTATACAAAAACTCACAAATATATTTTTGTGAATTACAAAGCATAAAAATAGCCTTTAAAAAATTTTTTCTAAAACACACACAACAATAATTTTCCATTATGAATGTGTTTACTTTTCTACACCTATACAATTAGACAACCGCTGGTTGCCATTAAAAGTATTTTATAAGGCAAAAATGAAAAGCAAATCTCCCCGTTACAAAATTTTTACATTTATTTGAGCATGTACTCAAGTATTTATGTTTTATATTTTTTAAACATAAAGGGTAAAACATCTACTGATGAATTGGTATAGCTACCAACGAAATATATATCTAGATATTGCTAACCCGCAACAAATAAATAATATATAAAACATAAATACTTGAGTACATGCTCAAATAAATGTAAAAATTTTGTAACGGGGCGATTTGCTTTTCATTTTTGCCTTATAAAATACTTTTAATGGCAACCAGCGGTTGTCTAATTGTATAGGTGTAGAAAAGTAAACACATTCATAATGGAAAATTATTGTTGTGTGTGTTTTAGAAATTTTTTAAAGGCTATTTTTATGCTTTGTAATTCACAAAAATATATTTGTGAGTTTTTGTATAAATAGATGAGCTTTAAAATTTTTTTAAACATAAAGGGTAAAACATCTACTGATGAATTGGTATAGCTACCAACGAAATATATATCTAGATATTGCTAACCCGCAACAAATAAATAAAATATAAAAAATAATAATTATATTAAAATCAATTTGTTATGCTAACGTTAGTTTTCTATTTTTTTTTTTTTTTTTACAAAATATGTTTTATACCACTTCTGAAGCTATTTTGTATTTGACTATTTCATTTTCAATATTTAAAACTGCTAAATTTGAAAAACGTTCCTGAAGCATTGCACTACGTAACCATGTTTTTATTCTACGCATAGCTGAGAAACTTCTTTCACAAATAGCAGAACTAATAGGAACGCTTATTGCCACTTGTAAAAGTTTGTAAATGTTTGGATAAATATTCTTGTCAATTTTGGATTTTAGCATATCAAAGTTTAATTTTTTTTTTTCGCTGAATATATTTTTAAACATCTTCTTACTACAGTACAAGTGCTTCAGCTTTCATTGAATCACAAGCAATTTGCAAAACATTTTTTAATTAATAATGAATTCGCTAGCGCCTTCCAAATCTAATTTAAAGAAATCGTTAACAGCTTTAGCTAATGGAACGTTTTGGAATCGGTATTCCATATTAGAAATTATGGTATCGACTACTGGATAATATATATTTAACTTCCAATAATCAACTGAAGGAATATCTTCAGGCAGATCCAAAAACTTTGTTAAATGCAAAGTAAACACTTATGTTATGCTATTGAAAATATCAATACACTTACAAAAAATTTTAAACGAAAATAGCAATTTAAAAAAAAGGAGAAAGTCTGGGGTGGGCAGAAGCGGGTCTGGGTGGGTTTCGCCCACCCCAGCCCTCTCCTATCTACGCCAATGCGTATATGCCTATAATTCCAGTGAAATTTTATCCTGTTCATACACGCATATGTTTTCAATACGCACATAAACAAGTGGTGTTTTTATAAAACTTACGTAAATATAATTTAAATATACACTATTGGCGTTATGTTTTAAAGTCCATTATTGACCCTTAGAATATAAAATTAAGTTAAAATTGTCCCTAAATTGAAACAAAGATTACGCTATAATCTTTTCTATTATGAGTGAATAACTTCCAATAAAAACACAGCAGAGAAATGTTTTGATGTAACATTCAACAGCTCATTGCAGTTCAAAATACAAAATACATGCAACATTTTTCTTTTTTTTACTACATACATATGTATGTTTATTTAAATTGTAAATATAAAATATTGCTTCATATTTATATGAAAAACACAATTTTGTGGGTAAGAATTTATTATGTTATAGTTATACTAGATGACCTTGCAAACGTTGTTTTGCCATACAAAATATTTCTAGTGCATATTTTGGATGTTATATAAAAAATAGCGAATATATTGCGTGTGACGATGCCCGCCGATGAAAAAAATACCAAACAATAATTTCGTTCTGTTTTAAATACGAACGACGACGATTCTACTGCATGTGGTGGACGTAGCACCATCTGTCATTCAACAACAAAAATAATTATGAGGCGGACATAGCGCCATCTGTTGGGTTAATAGTTTCGAAAATACAGAAATTGCCCCCTCCCTCCCCTCCTCGTGCCACTAGCGGTTTGAAAAATAGATAGTAGCCGATTCTCAGACTTACTGAATATGCATAAAAAATTTCTTTAGAATCGGTCAATCCGTTTCGGAAACACAGAAGTTGCCCCCTCCACCCCTCCTCCCGATTTAAAATATACCTTAGGACCTATTCGCATACCTACCAAATATGCATACAAAATTTCATTAAAATCGGTCGAGCCGTTTCGGAGGAGTTCGATAACAAACATCGTGACACGAGAATTTTATATATTAGATATGTACATACATACATATACATATATAGAATATATTGTGTTATAAATTTGCTCAAATTACATAAATAAACCAATTAACTTCGTTTTAAACCATATAAAATTTCTTAAAACAAATATTAAAGCGAATAAAACGTGTGTGAAGTGCTTAGGAAGTTGCAAAACAAAGAAATATATTGAAAAAAATAACGTAAACATAAAGTGTGCAGCGGGCAAATGCAAGTAAAAAATCAAGTGAGAGTAATAGTGCGTTTCCATCTACGTGATTTGCGCCAAATCATTTCATTTGACCAAATGAAGTAATTTGCGAGATGTTTTCCCATACATTTTCATATGAGCAAATTATTTCAAATGACTTAATTTGCTCCAAATTATTTCTAATTTTGTCTATGCAACATTTCGCGGCTGCTATTATTACAAATTAAACATTGGGGCATCCATTATTAGTGACTTACAAATCCGAAAAAGTGTCATTTAAGTACAAATAAAAATTGCGTTGACCTTGACATAATGTTGTAGCACTGGAAAATTAGTTACGTACTTTTGCTATAAACCGTTGTTGTGTAGAATATACATAATTTAATAAAAACTCCATGTTATCTTCCATATTTATAGATTTTTTTTATTTTGCTACTAAAAATTTTTTTATGCTAAAAAATAAATAAACAACATGTTATGTTCGAATGAACTGATTACCCATAATTGTATCGGCACTCGTTGGGTACCCACTTAAAATATATATCTCTAGCCTACTCAAGGCAATACTTATTTCATTTTTACTTGTTGAATTAATAAAGACACGTGTCACAGCTTAAAATTAAATTAGTAGTTTTTATTCCAAAATAAGAAACTTAGGATTTAACACAACACAAACGTCAATTTGATTTCGAAATTTCGAACAACAAATTAGTTCAACATAAGAGTGTGAACACAATGCTGCGATAATTTATTGCGGTGCGGTTTTTCATACGATTTTGAAGTAAAAAACCGCAGTGCGGAACGGCATAAAATTAAAATCTATTTTATTTTCATTGCGGACTTTCTTATTCTCTCAATTTTTGATACTCTTTCTCATTCTGATGTTGCCATGGTTTTTGAATAATTGGCGGTGTTCACAACATTATTGTAAATAAAAAACATGATTTTGAAGTATCTTTGAATGAATGCAGACATAAATTAATAAAAATGTAAATGTTTTGCCGTCGCCGTCTTCCTTTGTATTATGTTTATATTTCTCTCCCGCAACGAGAAATCGCAACGTACCGCAAACATTGTGTTTAGACTCTAATGGAAACACTTCGACATGATTTCCTCAAATCAACATAATTTGCTCATAAATGAAATTGAAGTTTGTCTGTGGTTAATAAAATTTTTATGTGTTATCGCTTTAGGTAGTGGAAAGTCTGTATCTTTTTATAGTTTCCCGAAAAATACTGCACAAAGGGAACTATGGGTAAAATTTTGCAATCGGAGCAATGCGGTAAATGCTCAACATGAGAGAGTTTGTGCTTTACATTTAAAATTTAAAATGGGTAAGTCGAAAAATTTGGAAAACTTGCAGTATGACGGTTTGGAGAATTTGGCCGGCTATATTTGCCATAAATTAAAATATAGCAACTCTACCTTTGCGGTTAATCCTTCAGAAGTCTCGGACTACTCATGGGTTAACCATCTACATAAGTGAAGGTGGGCTAAGTAAGCCATCAAATGCACTGATGGAAACGCTCATTTCGTGTGATGCAATTTTTAAGAATTTAAATAAGGAGAAGTTGTTGCTCACAAGTGGTTATTTAAAAAAACATTTAACTGAAGCCGAGAATATTTAAGGAAATGAGGAAGTAAAAAACTATTTTTTAGATGCAGAATGTATTTCAGAATAAGATCGCTTAATACAGAAATTGCACAAATTATGAATATGTACACGAAAGCGAAAATTCAATAAAATAATAAAGTAAATTTTGTGCGCAATCTTTATTTTTTATGTTTTATGTTTTAACATATGCTGTCAAATTTAATTGTGATTTTTATGAAAATTGTTCTTTGGGCAAATAGAATAAAAAAATAAAAAACAAACGTATATACATACATACTAGGGATGCCAATCGGGACTGGTGTGAATCCCGGGAACCAGGATTTCAAAAATTCCAATCCCGAAATTCCGGCATTATTCCGGGATCCCGAAATACAATGCATATAGATTAGTTAACCCACAACAAATATATACATAAACATTTTACTTACTTACTGAATATGCATAAAAAATTTCATAAGAATCGGTCAAGCCGTTTACGAAATACAGAAATTGCCCCCTCTCTCCCCTCCTCGTGCCACTAGCGATTTAAAATATACCTTAGGACCTATTCGCATACCTGCCAAATATGCATACAAATTTCATTAAAATCGGTCGAGCCGTTTCGGAGGAATTCGATAACAAACATCGTGACACGACAATTTTATATATTAGCAGTGTTATTCACAAACGATTTATTAGAGGCTAATAAGCAAAATGCGCTAAAGTAGTATTCACAAACGTTTAATAGCACTATGACGCGGTTATTACACGCTAATAAACTCGAAAATTTTATTGTAGGCATCACGCTACTTTAGCCGTTTAATAAGTTGACATTTGCATTTTTTAAAGTAAAAAAATCACTATTTACTTCAAAAAGTATGAAAAATAAAAAAAAAGATTCGAATAAAGTAATGATTGTAATAAATATAATTTCGACATTCGTTAGTATTATACAAAATATATACATATACATAAAACTATAATTTTTTTATTAAATTAAATATTTTGCAGATAATGTATTTCAACACTCCCGATTCTTCCAGTCCTTCTGCAATGTTTACATACATATGTATGTATGTACGTAAAATAAGAAAATTCAAGAAGAAATACATAAATGTGAATATATGTATGTAAATATGTACATACATATGTACATACATATGCATGATTGCTTACGTATGCAAGTATGTACACAAATGTGTCTGTATGTACTTATATGCATGTACATGCATATTTGTTCACATGCGTACATAACTTAAATTCTACCTGCTCTTTGAAATATTTATATTATTTCATCTTTTTTTCATGATTTTGTGCATAATTTGTCACATTTCAACCACAACAAGATTAAAAACATTTCCAAATAAATAAAGCAAACATATTAGTGGTGTGTAATCAATTGCAACGAACTCGGTATTTGAATACTTTTGTAATAACTTATGAAAACACATTGCTAGCAATATCAATACAACACATATTAAAAAATTTTAATATTTTTTGAAATATTATAAGCAATACTCTATTACTCTAACTTGTTTAAATAAAATTTATATGACATTATTTTCACATTTTCAAACCATTAGAGACTACTTGCTTATCGAGTATGTTATTGTACACAACACTAATTATAACTTGACAAATAAAATGAAACAATGTTGCTAACACAGAATCACAAAACTGAAAAAATCACACAATAGTTAATTTGGCTTTATTAAACGTTTGTGAATAATGTTTATTATTACCGGGTAATAACACAAAAACTGATTATTAACTAATGTGTACTTTATCTCTACAATAAGATTTTTTTATGAATAACACTGTATATATATATAATTATTTTATTTTTAAGCTATTGCATAGGTTTTATCGCGGGACTTTTGTAATTATTTTTAGGTATTTACTTTTTAAAAAATAAAAGACAAATTTGCTATTTTAATTTATTTTTAATTTACACAACTTAATCATCAAGCTGGAGAAACAAGACTGTCTTATGCTAGTTTACATTTTCTTCTTGTCTCTAGAATTATTATCTTAGTTGTTGGTAATTTCTATGACATATTAATATTGCATTTTCCTTTAGGAGCGGAAATGCTGATTTGATGAAAAGTATTGCAAGTATTCTGTTAGTTCGAGTTGAATAAACTTAATCAATTTGGCACGGTTGCAATTCATGGAATTGCGACCGAAAATTAGTTTAGGTTTGTTAATGAAAAGTCCATAAAATTGCAATTCTTGGAATTGCGACCGAAAAGTAATTTTGGTTTATTAATTTAGTCATAATTTCTTTAAACTAACCGGAAATAGGTTTAATATTACATTTAGCTTTGTTTACCACTAATTATACTTGCAATAAATTTATCTGTTGTGTCGTTCTTAATATAAGTGTTTGGTTGTGTATATGTAACTACCCTCTCCTTTATTTTAGAATTCTCCTGAATTCTATTATTTAGTTTTATTTTTATGCTTTTATGTTTTATCAAAATAATAATAATTAATATAAGTATTATGATTACAATTATAATGTTACCACCGTATACTAATTTGGTGTGGTACCTTAATGTTTCAATGTTCTTTACATTTTTTATGTGTTCACTTTCAATTTGTTGAAATGATAGTTTATATGAAAAATTCTGTATTATATTTGTGTTTTTTATAATTTGTTTTTCTTTTATATTTTCCACAATATTTGAAAAATAATAATCTTTAATTCTGATTGAGCAATTATTAAAATTTATTAAATGGTTTCTGTTCAAATTAATTTTTTCAAAATTACAATTTTGTATTATGCTCATATTTATTGCATTTTTTACTATTATTGCGTCTATATCTAGTTGTATAATTTCCATATCTTTATTATATACTAATTGACAATCATTTTTTATTATACAATGTTTACTTAATTGTAATTCTTTTAAGTATTTGTTTTCTTCGAACTTATAAGTTTTATTTACATATTCAAAGATTTGTTCTATGTTATAATCTATTTCTTGGTTGTGATCATTTGGTAGTGGAACAATATTTCTTACCTTAACTGCAATAAATGTTTTGGGTATTTTTACACCAAAAACTAGACATGAATTATTATAGAATGCTACTCCCATCTGAATAGATTTTAATTTATTATAATCAATTTCGTATTTCTTTATTTCGTTGTTAGTTAAAATGCTTGGATGTACCATCCCATATTGTGTAGAAATAACATTGTCTTGCAAATGTTCTATTTTATTTTTAATAAGTTGAATATTTGATAATTGCTCTAAATACATATTTTTATCATTTTCAGTTTCTAGAAATTTATTAATGGAGTTTAATTCTTTCTCTATTTTATATCTATCATTTCTTACAATATTTTTTAGGTGACTTATAGTCTCATTAAAATAGTTATTAATTAAAACTTGCTGATCATTATTGGTTTCTATTTTGTCAATTTTAAAAAGATGTTTTTCAATATTCTGTCTGTCTTCATCGTCCATGGTTCCAAACAACCATTTTGACATGCTTCCTATTCCGTTAATAAGTCCGCGTCTTTGTCTGTTCTGTTTTGGTATCAAAGTACCTAGTTTATTTCTAACATCTAACAATTCCAATTGAAGTATTTCTTTGTTTTTTAATTTCATTAAAATTATGTTGTCTGTCATTTGGTCCAGTATGTTTTCTATTTCTTTTAAATTTATTACATGTAGTATTATGTCCGATTCCTTTACTATCTCCTGATTTTTCATAAAAATATCGACATATCCTGCTTGTTCTGTAAGTGATTTTGTTATTATTAGTCCTTCAGTTGATAGTACTAACAGGAGTGTTATCAATGTTGTCATCATCTGAAAATTTTAAGGGTCTTTTAATGTTACATGAATGAATATTTTTTAGCTTTAATTTTCTATATTTTGGCTGTTCTTTATGTCTAACAGCTTTATAATTCTTCACAAAACCTTCCTGCCTTATTTCCCTGTAATCTTCTCTTGTTAAGTTAAGTTTTTCAATTTTCTTCCTTTTTCCTTCTTCTAAATTATTTCTAACTTTTTCCAAGTCTACCCGTCCATCTTGAACATCGATTGGTGAATTTTTTATACTTGAATGATACCTCTCATTATAATTTCTAATGGTTCGCTGAATTAATTGTGGTATGGATAACCCTTTGTTATTTAAATATAGGACTCTGAATATTTCTGCGACAGTGCTGTGCAGTCTTTCTACATCTGCATTGCCTGTATGGCTATTGGGTTTGGTTAGACGTAATTCGATGTCTTGCTCTGTTAAAAATTCTTTAATCCTTAGTGTGTTAAACTCATTATCTGCTATTATTTTAGCCGGTTTTCCATATTTAGAGATATGCTCTTCTAGTTTTTCTATTAAAGTTAGTTGATTTCTGTCAGGCAATGAATATGCTGTTGCAAATTTAGACAACTTATCTATTATTGTTAGGAAATGAAATCCCTTCATTACGTATGTATCAATGTGTATGATTTCGTTTTTATTTGAGGGTGTTTCTGTGTTATGGAATTTACTTTTAATCGGATTTCTGTCATACTTTACCTGTTGACAGACTTCGCACTGATTGATTATTATTTGAATAAGTTCCATGAGTTTTGGAAAATAGATTTTATATTTAATTTTGTTATAGGTTTCAAGTATACCTGAGTGCAAACTTTCCCTTACGTGGTAGAGTGAAATTTGTTTAACTGCCTCAACTTCAGTCTCTATATCTTGTGCTCTCAATGTGCATTTAATAAAATTGATTTGGTTATCATTTGAGAATAATTCTATTAATTTTTCTTGAACTATGTTATAACTGTGATCGGATAATTCTGAATATATTCCTACTTTTCCTTTGGTTATGTACCTCCTAAATATCTCTCCCATTTCATTGAAATCACTTTCTGCAATAAAAATTATTCTTTTTCCATGTAGTTCTTTAAATTCTTCAATTTTATTGTTCGTTAGTATTATTTGTGTTTTATATTTGTTTACGATTTCTTCCTTTATGAAGAAATGGTCGCCTAAGTCTTCGTCTGCTGAATGTATTGTTGCCATTGTTACGTTTTCCTCTAGGTTGTTCAAATATTCCAAAATATCGGTATCCTTATCCTTTGTTTCTTCTGTTTCCTGATTGCTTTCTATTCTACTCAAGAAATCTGCTACTCTATTTTCTTTTCCTTTTATGTATTCCATGTCAAAATCATATTCCCCTAATTTCAATAGCCATCGTTGATGTCTTGGCGACATATCTTTTCCTCTATATTTTGTGTGTAGAAATTTGATGGGTTGATGGTCAGTAAAAATTTTAAATCTTCGTCCGTAAAGATATGGTCGTAAGTAATTTACGCTCCATAGAATTGCCAAAAATTCTTTGTCTGTTGCTGAGTAGTTTCTCTCGTGGTTATTAAGTGTCCTAGATGCAAAACAAACTGGATGTCCTTCCTGTGAAAGGACAGCTCCGATTGCGTAATTTGACGCATCAGTGGTTAGTGTAAACTGCTTATCGAAATTGGGATATTTCAGTATTGGATGGGAACTTATTAGTAATTTTAATTTTTCAAAGGATTCTATGTAGGTAGGGTCCTTTGTATTAATTTTAGCGCCTTTCCTTAAATATTTTGTCATTGGTTGTGCCACTTTGGCGTAATCCTTCACAAATTTCCTGTAATAGCCTGTAAGGCCCAAAAAACTTTTTATTTGTTTTTCTGTCCTTGGCATTTCTAATTCTTGAATGACCTTTATTTTATTCGGGTTTGGCTTCAACCCTTCTTTAGTTAAAATGTGACCTAAAAATTCTGTTTCTTTCTTCATGAAGTTACATTTATCCACTTGTATTTTTAAATTCGCTGCCTCTAGTACTCTGAATATGTCCGTTATTGCTTTCACGTGTTCTTTCAGGGACGTGCTAAATATTAGTATATCGTCTAGATATACTACACAGGTCTTGTTTATGAAGTCTCGTAATGTCTCGTTCATCAGCCTTTGGAATGTCGCTGGGGCATTTTTCAACCCGAATGGCATTCTTATAAATTCGTAGAGGCCGTGTGGTGTAACAAATGCTGTCTTTTCCCTATCCTTTTCTCTTATCAAGATTTGGTGATATCCCTTGGCTAAGTCTAATGTTGTAAAATATTGGGCCCGTCCGAGTTTGTCCAGGATTGAGTCTATATTAGGCAATGGGAATTTGTCGTCTATTGTAATTTCATTTAATTTCCTATAATCTACTACAAGTCTGTATTTCTTCTCACCAGAATTATCGATCTTTTTTGGTACTACTATTAGTGGACTTGCGTAACGTGAGCAACTTTTTCTAATTATTCCCTGCTCTTCCATTTCTGTAATTTGTCGTCTAACTTCAACCTCGTGTTGTGGGGGGTATCTGTATAATTTGGAGTTTATCTGTCCGTCAGTTGTTGTCCTGATTTCGTGGTGTATGTTCATTGTACTCGTCAATTTGTCACCTTCTTTAAAGAATAATTTATTAAATCTATTTAAAATTTTCCTAACTTCCGTGTATTCTTCTTCGTTCAGATGGTCTATCTTCAATCTATCTAAATTAAAATTGGTAGTTTCCAGAGCATAAATTTGGCCAAAATTGTGGGGGTTATTAATAAATTTACTTTCTTTTTGATTTAAAATTATTTTTCTGTCTTCTACGTTTATATGTGCGTTAAGAAATGTTAAAATGTCAATACCGATTATGAACTCATATTTCCTTCCAGTGAGTGGTGCTGCTTTCCACCTCACTCTAGCGTTATTGGGTAAGTTAAATTCTTCTGCTGCCATGGTGCATACTTCATATTTTATTGTATCATTTTTAGTGATAGTACTAAATAATATTGGCTTTTTTAATTTTTCTTTTGGGAAGTCTTTTATTTCACTATTGATTAGACTAAAACTAGCGCCTGTATCAATAAGTGCATTGTAACTTTTATTGTTAATTTTTAATTTTATCTTGGGTAACCATTCCGAGGTTCCTTCATAAAAAAAACGCAATTGTTTATTTCTTCTCTCATATTATTAGTCGCGAGAATTTCCTCTTGGCTTTGCCTATCCGAGATTAGGCGATTTTGGCCAATCTGCGGATTAGGGTGTCCTGCCCTTTGAGGTCTATTCGCATTTAAATTAATATTATCGATTTCCATTGGTTCGACCGGACCTTGCCTATACTGATTCTGGCGATATTGGCCTGAATCCCGTTTATGATTTTGTGGTTGTGGTCTGTGGAAATTTCCTGAATTTGAAAACCGATTGAAATTATTTTGATTTTTAAAGCGTCCCGAATCAAAAAATTGATAATTGTTATTATATCCACTTCTATATTTATTATTATTGTTATTATAATTATTATAGCTAGGCATAAAATTTCCTTGCATTCTATTCAAATTTCTATTGTAATTCATGTTTGTATTTATATTGTTAAATTTATTAGTTTTAAATTTTCTGTATTCATGTCTTATACACGAATCCTCAAATCTTCTTTTAGTTAATATTCTTAATATATCATTTATATTTCTTTCTTCATATATTTTATCAAATAACGTGCCCTGCGTCATCTCTTTGATTGTGTTTACTAAAAGACTATCTATATTTGACAAATTAATATAGTGGTCATCCTTATAATAAATAATTAGCTCGTCTGCTTTGTATTTGATATTTTGGATTTCTACAATTAGTTCACTTACGTTATTTACTTTTAAATTGGCGATCATCTTATACAGCTGGTGTGGCTCCACGCTGGGACGATACCTTAGCTTTAGGGTTTCCTTAATCAGCTCCCAATTATCTGGTGTCGGAATGTTTATGATTACCTCTTTAGCTTGTCCTTGTATTGTTTTGTAGAATATTGTTCTCACTGCTTCCTTTCGTATGTTTTCGTCTGCTATAGTGGATAGAAGGTATTCTATACTACTAAAGAAGCTGTTGATGGTCACTTCTCCCGTTCCGGTGAAGGTAGGTAAGTGGTTCACTGTCTTTAAAGTATTTTCCCTGTAGCTGTCGTTCTGTATTGGTGCTGCATATTGCGCTTGTTGTTGGTGTTGTGCATTTATTTGTTGTAATTCGGTATATGCTTGCCGTAGAAGTTCCAATTGCCGGTCCTTTCTGGCTAGCTCGTCTGCAAGGCTGATCTGGTGTTGAGCCTGTTCCTCCATTTGTCTGCTTTGATCAAAAAGTTTTCGTCTTCTAGATTTCAAATTGTTCAGTAAAAAATTGTGGTGTCCTTTTGGCATAAATGTTCACTGCACAATTGACTTTATAGCGGCGTTCAATATTTTAATTGTTCACTGCACTATTTAGTTATTTATAGTGGCGTTCAATATTTTAATTGTTCACTGCACTATTTAGTTATTTATAGTGGCGTTCAATATTTTAATTGTTCACTGCACTATTTAGTTATTTATAGTGGCGTTCAATATTTTAATTGTTCACTGCACTATTTAGTTATTAGGAGAAATCTAAGGTTTGTTTCACTGGATCCTTATTTTTTTTTTTTTTTTTTAAAGAAAAGGATCCTACCGACTGCGCCACTTTTGTAATTATTTTTAGGTATTTACTTTTTAAAAAATAAAAGACAAATTTGCTATTTTAATTTATTTTTAATTTACACAACTTAATCATCAAGCTGGAGAAACAAGACTGTCTTATGCTAGTTTACATTTTCTTCTTGTCTCTAGAATTATTATCTTAGTTGTTGGTAATTTCTATGACATATTAATATTGCATTTTCCTTTAGGAGCGGAAATGCTGATTTGATGAAAAGTATTGCAAGTATTCTGTTAGTTCGAGTTGAATAAACTTAATCAATTTGGCACGGTTGCAATTCATGGAATTGCGACCGAAAATTAGTTTAGGTTTGTTAATGAAAAGTCCATAAAATTGCAATTCTTGGAATTGCGACCGAAAAGTAATTTTGGTTTATTAATTTAGTCATAATTTCTTTAAACTAACCGGAAATAGGTTTAATATTACATTTAGCTTTGTTTACCACTAATTATACTTGCAATAAATTTATCTGTTGTGTCGTTCTTAATATAAGTGTTTGGTTGTGTATATGTAACTCGGGCTTTGAGCGCGGCGACCGAATCAAGAAATTCCGTAACGGAAATAAAACCTGAGACTGTTTGTTTCTTAAGTCTTTTGTTTTTCTTACAAGCTAATTTCTGTTTTACTACAAAAACTAAATCATACTCTAACAGTGTTATTCATAAAAAATTCTTATTGAAGAGATAATGTACACATTAGTTAATAATCAGTTTTTGTGTTATTACGCGGTAATAATAAACATTATTCACAAACGTTTAATAAAGCCAAATTAACTATTGTGTGATTTTTTCAGTTTTGTGATTCTGTGTTAGCAACATTGTTTCATTTTAATTGTCAAGTTGTAATTAGTGTTGTGTACAATAACACACTCGATAAGCAAGTAGTCTCTAATGGTTTGAAAATGTGAAAATAATGTCATATAAATTATATTTAAACAAGTTAGAGTAATAGAGTATTGCTTATAATATATCAAAAAATATTAAAATTTTTTAATATGTGTTGTATTGATACTTGTACGTACATACATATTCGTACAAAAAAAAACAACAAATTAAAAAATGGTTTTGTTTCAATGGTACAACAGCAGGAGAAAACAAGAACTTGGCAGCACGAGAAAAAGTAATGCCTAAACCAGCGTTGCCAATGATGATTTTATCATATTTTTGATGATTTTTGAACCAAAATATGATTTGATGATTTTTTTCTTAAATTATGATTTCTAATTTATAAAAATTATGATTTTTTAGAGCTATGCTCTTTATGGCGTGATTGGGGTTGAATTTTATTTTTCGTAACATACACATGTATGTACGTTCATAAAAATTAAATATTGTTTTGAAAATAAAGACTTTAAAGAACATCGATGCATATACTTATATTTGTTCAATTCACAAGCTCAGTCGTCTGTCTTATGGTTTAAAAAAAGACGATATTTGTTTATGTGCTTGTGAACAGAAAAATTTGTTGTATCGTTATTTTTTCGTATTTTAAATGTCAGTTTAATATAAAAAAATTTAAATGTCAGATTTATATCAAGGTGTGAAACCAGGTGTGGGAATTATAATTTGACGCTAAATATAATAACTTTTTTAGCGACAAGCAATTTTGATTAAATTAGTTTGAAAATTAAGTTGAAATGAATCATGTATATATTTATCATTAAGAAGAATGTATTTTCTGGTGTTACTTATCACATATATAAAATATTTTTACAAATTAATTTAACAAATAGAATATTCCCAGACCCGGCCTCAATATAACAATTGAAAAACATATAAAATTCAATCGTATAATTATAACACACTTTTGTATGAAAATTGCCAACAACAAAAATACAATATTGTATAATTATACGATTAGACAACACATACATATGACGTTAATACAAGCTTGTGAATTGAACAATTGTTTTCGTGGGAAGTACAAATTATATTCTTGCTCAAGAAAAAGGAAAAATAAAAAAGCAATGTACAAGTATTTAATACAAAATGGTAAAATTAATATTTCTATTACAAATTTTTTGCATCTATAATCCATTTATTTACTTTCACTTTTAGATGGTAATTACATTTCTTCTGAAGCAGAAAACGAAGAAATTACAGTTGAAGATGATAAAGTAAGATACAGCCGAAGCCCGGTATAGCGAATGATATAATGTCAAACCCATTCGTTATAGTGAAAAATTCGTTATATACCAAAGTTTTTTATTTTATTTTTATATTTTATATACATATATTTATTTAAATTGAATGTTAAAAATAACTTTAATGTTAAAACTAAACAAATTTGAAAAAATTATTCAAAGTTGTTTGTTTCTGCTCTATTTGCAAACTTTTTTGAACAACTTCTTCTTGTGAGTCTCTTAAAACTAATGATTTCGAAAAAGAAATATTATTTTGCTGACTCCATTGTAAGCACTTGCACAAACATTTAATGACTTCAGCATGTTTTATTTTTGTTTCATTATCGGCCACTGAAACTACAATTTCTACACTATTTTCTTCATTCTCGTCGTTTTCTTCGGCTGACATAAAATTACAATTTTGGTTCCAAACATTTAAATCTTCTTCATTAAAAGGGATCTAGTAAAACAAGACATTCGTTGTATGTAAATAGAAAGTAACTAAAACTATGTACTACATTTTCTTACATTTGGAAAAACTATGCTCAAAAGTCTAACACCACGTCAAATAGCAACGAATTCATCACGTTATAAAATTCTTGCCAAAGGTATTTCATCCTCCTCATTAAATTCTGAATCTTTGTAAATTAAAACTTTGCTCCAGCATTTAGCTAACGAATGTTGATCAATGTTTGCTTTTCTATTAAAACACATAAACAATGTTTTCTGGGTTTGTTTTTTCAATCATTCGTTCTACTGGGCGGAAAAATTTCAAAATATTCGTTATATAAGGTACTTAGTACTTAGAGAAAACTCATTCGTTATATCGCAAATTCGTTATAATGAGTATTTGTTATACCGAGCGTTGACTGTATAGTTATTTAAATTAATTTGCCTTATATATGTACATAGGTACTTTAAAAATAAATTTCTAAATTTTTAAAAATATACCAAGATATTATTAAAAATGTTTTTTTTTGGATAATTTTATTATTTATTGAATATTCAATTATAGATTGAAACATCAATAAGTTTTTCAAATCTTAAATCTAAAATATTAAATATAAGTTTAGCTAATGCTAAACAAAATTTTTAGTTACAACGGTTGATTTTTGTTGTTGTACGCCTGATAGAAAGAGTATCCCTCCTCCTAAGCCGGGTGTAGCCTCTATACTCTAGAATATTGCGCGCAAGTGGGTGTGGGTGCAACTTAAGTTTTTAATGTATTTTTTCGCGTGTTTAGAAAATACTGTCTTAACCAACGGACCATCGAGATCTTTATGAATTAGATGATTTCTGACATACCAGGGGGCTGCTGTAATTGCACGTAGGATTTTATTTTATCAGGATCGCGTTGTATAATAGAAGTTTGCAGTCTAGGCTTAGTATAGAATTTCTTCCAATAAGCCAATTCATTTGGGCTGCTTTTAATTTTATTTGGATCAACTTTGCGTCTACGTGCGATTTCCATGTTAAACGACAATCAAGATGAACGCCTAGATGTTTGACTACAGTGTGTTGCGGAATAGTCTCGGTGTTGATTTGTATAGGCGGGCATGTTTCCCTGCGTAACGTATAAACATTTCTGCTCATTAACTCTTATCCGCCATTGTTTAAGCCATGTTGCCAGTTTTGAAATGTAAATGTGCAAATTCCGGGAAGCTTCGACAGGGTTTTCATGACGTGTGAATGTTACTGCTTAACGGTAAGTCAGAGGAATATATTAAATAAAGTAAGGGACCGGAGTTCCCCGGCTTCGATCGACTGCGGAGGGCTTAAAAAATTGCCTTCCCTAACTACAAATTTTCGTGCCATTAAGTAGCTTATTAAAAGCCTGATGATGTTCGCGGGTAGATTTTGTGTTAACTTGTGTATTAGACCTTCGTGCCATACTTTATCGAAAGCTTGAGAAAAATCTATAAAGAGCGCAGAGCAATATTTCTTTTTTTCAAAGGTGTCTCTAACAACATTCACAAGTCTGTGAGTTTGTTCAATAGTGCTATGTTGTCTACGAAAACCGAATTGATGATCTGGAATGCATCCACTTCACTATAGGCATCAGCTTGCTCATGTACAGCTTTTCAAATAGTTTTGAACTCTTGGGCAATAAACTAATAGGCCGATAGGATTCAACCTTCGTATGACCCTTGCCGGGCTTTGGTATCATAATAATCATCGAAACCTTCCATTTTGTTGGATAGTATTCATATATGGTAATTCTTGAAGCATTTTGTTGCTTATTTTGTTGACACCTGGGGCGGTGTTTCTCGTAAAGAGACGACTGGTGGCAGTTCAGCAATATTAACAGAAATATTTGGAGTAAACACTTTTTCTAAGTGTTTAACGAAAAGAGCACATTTTTCAGCATCAGTTCTTGCCCGTAATGGAGGTTTGCATATCACTGGCCTTTTAAGTCCTCTGGCTGCACGCTACAGCGAATAATCTGTTGATGGTGTTGCATCGAGTTCTTGCAGAAATTTTTGCAGCGAAGCTGTTTTTTGTGTTTGCAAAACTTTTCTAAGCTGCTTGGTACACTCCTTAAGCCTTAATTTTAGCTGAGGCGATCTGTAACGTTGCCATTCTCGTCGAGGTCTCCGTTAAATCTCGCTTGTAGATTTGGTTGAATTGAAGAAGCATTAAGAGCATTTTGTTTAGCATGTGCTTTAAACAACCTAATAGAATTTTCTATGTCAGCAGGTGTTCTCAATGGCATATTTTCCGTGCAATGAGCACTCAAATATTTTTTGTATTTCAGCCACTTAATACGTGCAGATGTCAGCAGTAAATCACATGTTGCTGTTGCAGTTGTGTGTGAGTAAATAGTGACAATAGTAGGCGAGTGATCTGAAGACAAATCCAAAGTTTGCGTTCCAAAAACAGATTCTTAAGTTCATGGTTTGTTCAATACATCATGCAACAAGGTAGACGGCATTTTCAACATTTCCTGCATCATACAGGACAAGTGGAGAGTAAATGTATTTACTGTTTGTATTAGGATCTCTATCGAGGCTTCAATACGACTAAAATTATGCCCTGATTCTTCATTTATTGGTACAGTTTTTTGCGCCGTAGTCTGGTTACTTTTTTAAATATTAGCGTATGAAAATTGACTATTAGGCTTTTGTTGAGTAAGAGTCGTGTTAGACTTTAAAACATTTGAGTATTGATTATGGCTAGACGACGGTTGAGGTAACTGTGGGTATTTTAAAGGGGTGTTGGGCTGAGCGGGAGTAGCATTTGTTTTTCTGTTCGACGAATTTTTAAAAAAAGAGTAAAAAGGCCAGCCTCTATATTTAGCAGTGTGGTTTCCGCCGCAATTGCCACATTTTTTTGCCTTGGTATCACCTTTTATTTTGTTACAGTTAGCGGTACTGTGTAACTCACCACATACAACGCAAACGGTAGGCAACTTGCAATAAGTTTTGGTATGGCCAAATTCTTGACAGTTCATGCATTATAATCATTATATATGTGGCATCTCAACTGTAACTCTTCTGTGCCACAAGTAATTTAAATTATAGATTGGGTGCGATTCATTTTTTTTTAATTTTCAAGTCACCTGGCTGCAGCTCGATTCTAAAAATAGGTTGGGGGATTTTTTCCCTGTTTTTAATGTTTGAAACATTTTTCATTTTGAAGCCACTATTTTATTTTATAGTGTTTTATAGTTTATTAAAAATATGAAACCTTGTATTTATCATAGTAATAGTTTTTCATAGTACACTCAACCAAAAATCAATTAAATTCAAGGAAAAAATTCGTTGATTCAACGAATCATTGGCTTGTTGAATTCAACGTACCAGTTTGTTGAAGTGAAGAAACCATACGTTGAAACCGTACATAAATTCATTGAAACTATATGTTGAATGCAACGAACGTATTCCTTGACCCAACGTATCTATACTTTGAATTCAAGGAAATAGTTCTTTGAATTTAAGAAACCTATTTCTTGATCCAATGAACCCATTAATTGATTTTTAAGAATTTATTCTTCGATATATTTTATTTAATTAAAAAAAAAAATATACATAAATATACATACATTAATAAACAATAAAAAATGTTAAAATTTAAAAAAAAAAAACATTGAGAAATTGCGTAAGTCCCACTCAATAAGTTTGCAAGATCTTTGTGCTGAACCACCGAAAACTTTGTCGCAATGTTCATCGCACTCTTCGTCTGCAGGAAGTCCAATGGAAACCAACCACCAAGAAGTAACATTGTCTGAAATTTTTAAAGAAACGGTAAAAACTAATAAACAATTATTTTCATAGCATCGATATATATATACCAAACTCGTGCCTTTTTCTTATATTTCGAATTAATATATTTACGCATGTAAATTTCTTTTTGCAATTTACTTACTTTTTATCACTTTTTTATTTTGAAATTTATTAATTTTTTATTTACAGCCTTGTTTGTTTAATGATGTATAACAACTGATTGCTTTATGTATATATTTTCTTTGTAGAACAAAAATCAAAAAACAGATTCTTTGATTCAAAGTACTTATTCATTGAAAAAAATATATTCTTCTTCTCTTGACGACAAAATCAACGAATATTACTTAAAATCAAGAAACAGGTTCTTTGATTCAACGTATGGCAATTCATTGGCTTGTTGAATTCAACGTACCAGTTCGTTGAAGGTAAGACACCATACGTAAGAAGAGAATAAGAGAGAGTAAGAATAAGAATTTAATTTTTGATCCAACGTATATTACTTAAAATCAAGAAACAGGTTCATTGAATCAAACTATTTGTTCATTTTGTGTTTAAATAAATGAACGAGTTTCTTAAAATCAACGTATTATACGTTAAATCAAAAAACTAGTTTATTGTTTAATCCAACGAATAAAATCAAATAATGGTTTCAACGTTGAGTTCATAAATACATAAAATTTTACCTTTGAATTTCAAGGAATATTTACTGAAACAACGTAATACGTTAAATTTCAAAGAATTTAGTTCAAGGAACGGGAGTTCGTTGAATTTATGTAAAACTGTTTTTTCAGTGTACATGTACTTTATAATCTGAATTTATTTTTTGTTAAGCTTTCTTAAATAAGTAAATATTTATTTATCTAAACACATACTGTTATTGTTCTAATGAAATCAGTTGTGTGTTTTTCTAAGTTTTCTGTTTGTTGGTTGGTTGGTGAATGTTTGATTAAAAATTTAATTTGGCTTATTTTCACTGATTTTGTCGCAGCAATGACGACAAAGCCAGCGAAAATATGGTTTGTCTTCATACATAAATACACGTTTCGCTATAAATGCTTTAAACAATAATAATTTAAATACATACATACATATCTGAATATATTTTAATTATAATTTTTAAATAAAATTTTGTATTAAAAAAAATATTGATGATTTCTTTCATAAATTATGATATTTTTTTTTCAGCATATGATGATTTTCTTCTCAAAGCTTCTGACAACGCTGGCCTAAACAATTGAAGTTGTCAAAAATATAACCAGGAAACAGCTCTTTGACATTTTCAACTAAAAAATGCTATGCAATAGCTTTACCGCGGCAGTCCCCGAGTGCCTCGCCGATTTTTTTTTCTTTTTTATTTTTATAAGTCTTATAATTATTTAATTAATTATTCTATGTATTTTGTTGCCAGTCTCGCCTCAATAAAGCCATTTCTCTTGGCGCTGAAGAATAAATAACTTGTGAAAAGTGTAATAAAATGGTTTTTATTTTTATTTAATTTTGTCTTAGAGCAGCTTTAATTGTTGCAGCTCATAAGACTGTTGATTTATTAATTGTTTTATTAATTAAATGACATGGGCTTATATACTAATTATGAGAATAATTCTTAGGGGTACCTTAACATAAGAGTAAAAGAATAGAAATATATATTATTGTTGGGTAAGCATATTTAGCTTCCAACTATTTATATATAGCATGTGTTCAACAGTTTTAAAGTTCAACGAGTGCATAATTAAAAGCAAAAGATACTTTGTGTAGCTTATATTTACAATCAAACAAATGCAGTTAATAAATGTGATTCATTTAAGTGCATTGTGCTGCCGCACTTGATTAACCGTACAAGTGTCAAATTACCGACACACACAAAATATTTTGCTTGCAGTTTGTCAATGCTTGCATGTTGCGGTACTCTTGAATCGCAATGCATACTACACACTGTTGGCCACATGCTACACCTCCACCTTTTACAAGAATGTTCACATAACGTTAGTTTTATGGACATTCTTTTACAATTAGTTTTTAATTAGTCTAAGTGTAAGTGTAAGATAATATTTATTTTGTTTTTAAAGAAAAGAAGAAAAAAAAATTATTATAATATTTAGATGTACTTATATTCTAATTTTATAGTAGTTCGGCCGAAAAATAACATATAATGTTTATTATATATCTTAAGTCTATTTTTATGAACTACTTGTTGTTTATTTGTTTTCTTATCAACTATGGTAACATTATTTCTTAAATCTATTTTCTTAATTTTATACGGACCAATAAAACTAAAGCCAGTATAAAGGGTTTTCTGATTAATTTTCTTCTATTATATTTTTAGCTTAAAATTTTGTTTGACTTTTTCTTTATTTTGGGTTTATTTTTTTTTTAATAATAAAATTTTTATTAGAAAAATATATGTATGCATATATTCATAAATTTTATGTTATTAAACTAGTTTGAAAATCAAATAACTTTTCACTCTGTATTATTATTTTTGATTTTTGGCATTTTTGACATAATTTAACATATTTCGTTAGACTTTTATCATATTTTTCCAAAATAATACCTCTTTATATTTTTTATTGTTCGATATATTCCACAATGTCCTCCCTCTATCGGATCATCGTGGTATTTCAGCATTAGATCAAGAATTGCTTGAGCATTCTTATCATTTATATTGGTCACCTAATTAAGTAGTAGCGCTACTTTTATGCCCTTTTATTTATAAATTATTTAATTGAGATAAATTTTAAAATTTTTTCGTAGGTGCCTATTTGTTCACCGGCCACTTTCTCAAGCCTTGGGAAAAATTGTCCTAAGTCAATATTCCCTTTAGTAAACAGTTTTCTTCTGACGTCATATTCGGCTTTTTATCATTATTTTTAATCTGATGCTGAATATTTTCGATATTACTTTGTTCTTTCTTTTCATACGCCATAGATCTGGTTGTGATTTTTAATATTGTATTAATTTTTGTATCTTTTACTGCCACAAAAATGGGTTGTATGTTTATTTATGGTGACATTATATTTTAAACATTATTATTTGATGAATAACAGATTTTAGCATTAGGAGATTAAAGCCTTGGCTGTATATTTGTGCCTTATATCTTAATTTTGGCATGTTAAAAAAAATTTTTTTTTATAAGTAAAGTAAGAAGTAAATATGTTCGGTTTTCAAATAAACCGGAGGTATTATCCTCTACAACTACTTCGTTTACAACGTTAGCATTTAGTTTTTCAATTTTCGACTGTTCTTTCTCCATTTTAATAATATTTGTATGTATATTATTTGTCTTAAAATTATTAATAAGTAAAATGTAATTATTAATTTACTTTCATTATTTTATTCTAATTATTAAAATTTAATAGAATAGAATAGAAATTGTAAATAAAAAAAAAAGTCTAAGAGTAGAAAATATTTTAACAATCATTTTTTTTATCGTAATTAATTACAAAAAATTATGTACTTGTATTGATTTTGTTTTTAATTTACCAATACATATGTACGTCTGTAATTGAGTTTAGTTCTTACTATTAATTAGCAAATATGTACTTCTAATTGGCATTGAATTTGATTTGAGGTTTTCCATGTCTGATTGAATCGAAAATTGCTATTAATGCATCATAATGCGTAAGAGGAGTTACGTATGTATGACGATTTGGTTTTTTATTACATTTGTATCTCAATAAAGAACAACGAGGGAATTATTTATTCAAATACATATGTATGTATGTATGTATATACTTATTTAAAAAGCTATTACGACTTTTATTATCAAAGCAGTATGGAGTCAAACCTCATTAATGTTTTTTTCTTTATGCACATTACACTGTGATAGTCGAAAAAATGAACTTCGATGAATCCTTTTCGAACTATTAGGGGGGAGTCCCCTGAGTGCAAAAGTGCATTTGGAAGTGTCAGATTGGCTCCAGTTTTTGAGAAATCGGTATATATCCAATTTTCATAGTTCGAAAAGGATTCATCGAAGTTCATTTTTATCGGGTCAAAAACTATCACAGTGTTATTTTGGTTCAATGCACTGTATGGTTGTACGCATGCGCAAACATTGTTAACTTTTGACGATAATGATGTTGATTACGATGATGGAGCCTTAATTACGTTTGTGAGCATTTTATTTTTCTTGCCTCATTGTTGTAGCCGCTGTTGTCATACCAACGGTTTGTTGTTTAAATTTTTATTTCTTTTCTATTCTTCCATTGTTAACGAATGCTATTTTTTTTTTGTTTTATAGTACATACTTTTCGTTTGTAGTTTTTACAACTTCAACTAGTCGAAATAATTATTCACAATGAAAGTTATTAACAAATTAGTTCACAACAAGCGATATTAGTTGCAATGGGGTCAAATGAAATACACATATTCATAAAAAAGAAAATACTTATGTACATTAGGGATATAACATAATTTTCAACATAGTACCACGAGGTGTGCAATCATGTTTTATTGATGGAAAACATTATCGGGGATTATTTAACAAAAACAACATTACGCATCAAATTCATTTCCTAAATCAATAGAAAAAAAAGACGTGTGGCACTAGGGGACTGCCACGGTAGCTATTGCATAGCTTTTTTTATTGTTATTGGAGATAATTTGGGCAAATTACTACATTTTTCGATTTTTTGAATGCTGCAACTTTCAGCTAAAATCCACAATTTGGGGAGAAATGCCCACACCTGGCTACACTGCTGCTAATCAGCTGTTTATGCTTATGCTTCTTTTTGCGCATTTTATTGTTTGCATTTATGAACCAAAAAATTTAACTAAAATGGAAAAGTTAATGATAAATTTAATTTTTGAGCTGGACGATAAAACTAATGATGTAAAATTATCTAATCTATAAGAAAGAAAAAGGTGAAGAAATAATAAACAAAACAAATAATAAAATAAAAAAATTAACACATACTCATCCGTTGCATCAGCCATTTTTATGATTAGTGTTTTGTGTTATTTGCGCATAATATACTTCAGCGGTGCATTTTTGAACGCATACCTTTTGCAGAGTTGCCACTGTTTGCATATATGAATGTACTGCGCATAATATGCAGCGCAGTTTTGCATTTACGAACAGGCCCGATATGGCGAATACTTGAGCAAAAGCAATGGAGAGCGATCACACCGCAACCGCATTTAAGACGATTATACCTAAATCACGAAAACCACTGATCGTGCAGCTCTCTATTCGGCAACCCTAGTGCCCAAATGGCCTTCGCTGATCCAAATTGATGAAAATAATCATCTCAGCCAACTCAAACACTTCATGAAGGTGTGATTTTGCAATTAAAACTGAATCCTACTTATATAAGGTTTTCTAATAAGTGATATGATTTCTTAAAAAAAAATACACTTATTGTTAAGGAAATTCAAGTTTTTTATTTAATGTGAAGTACAATCGATACAATTAAGTTCTAAATAAAACATCATTCAAATGGCCTCCTTCTGCAGGATCGAATTCGATGAACCCAATTTTCGAGCACTTTTTCGACTAAATCAAGTCGTATGTCATGAATGGCACGTTCAATATTGACTTGTAAAGCTCGAAGAGGGTCTGGTTTATTTCGAAAGACAACTAACTGCAAATAACCCCACAAGAAATAGTCTAATGGTGTTAAATCACAACTTCTTAGAGGCCATTCAATATCACAATTTCTTGAAATAATCGAATCTCCAAACTTATCTCGCAATAATTCAATTTTTTCATTTGCTGTGTGGCAAAATCAGAAAATTCACGACGTTTACGGTGGTCCAATGGCTTCAGTTTTTGAGTGAGAACAATTTTATAAGGATGCAAACTCAAATCCTTTCTCAAAATCCGCCAGGTTGTGGTTTGAGACAGTGCCAATTGTTTAAAACGTCTTGGAATCAGCAAAATGCGGTCTTAAGCAACACTTGCCTGAACGGCAGCAATATTTGCATTACTTCGAGCGGTTCTTTGTCTTATTGGCACTTGAACATTATGTAAAGAAAATGTAAACTCAAAATTTTCAACAATTCGACGAACCGTTCAACCGTTGTAACTAAAAATTTTGTTTAGCATTGGCTAAAGTTATATCTAATATTTTTAGATTTAAGATTTGAAAAACTTATTGATGTTTCAATTAATATTGAAGATTCAATAAATAATATATTTATCAAAAAAAAAAAAAAAATTCGACGAATAGCGAGCACACTTGGACGATTATTACGACCATAAAATGGCAAAAGCGCACGAAAGCAAGAATTTTTTCCTATATTAGAAATGCAAAAAAATTTTGCCAAGCTTACAGGTTGCCTAGAAATGAGATGGAATTGTACCTATCAAGAACTTGGTCCTTATTTTGATCTAAGTATTTTTTACGACCGAAATATTTTGGATAGAAACTTAGCCTTATTTTCACATTTGTGTTTTTGTGTGGATCTCACTTCTTTTTTCTAAGTTGTTTTTGTATAAATATTTATAAGTATTGCTGATCTGGGCCTACCTGTGTACCGAGTTGCAGCTCTCTAGCTATACTGGAAGTGCCCAAAAATATTGATGAGTGAGTGAGTCAGTGAGTGAATATGTACTAAAATATGGACTTTTCACACCTTAATATCTCGGGAAGCTTTTACGGTAGAACTTTCAAATTTAACCCGTGAGATCACCTCTGTGGGGAGACCTTATGTTTCAAGTTTCATTATATTGTCAACTTAAAAGGTACCAACTACTTAAAAATACAACCCTGATGACAACGCAACCGTGTGCAACCTAACACCATTGAGGTTTTTAAAAAACAAACCGTCACTTCTAGTTACAACGCTGTCACGCATTTCAAGAACGAGAAAAGTCTTTTTATTTTTTTCATAATACATAATTAATTAATGCAAGTGACGCGTGCCACTTACAACACCGATTATAACATCACACCCCGTTCCATCATATAATAACGATCCACCTGTTGTACCTGTCACTTACGTTCCTTTGGTAACGTCGATAAACACACCCTTTAACAGTCACAACGCTCAACAGATACCACGAATGATATACAGTCAACAAATAGCAACGTCAAGCTACGCCCGACAACCAGTAATAGCACCGAACTACCCAAACGCAATACGCTTTTACCTGACTTCAATCCAACATCCAGTGAATCGCTGAACACGTCACAATTCATAAAACGTGTAGAAATTTTGAAATCCGCTTATAGTTGGGACGATCAAACCATAATTTTTGCTGTACAACAGAAAATGAAAGGGGCTGCAAAACATTGGGACGATTCTATGCAGGAGGTATTTTTGTCTTAGTCGCAAATTACTAATCAATTCCTTTCAGATTTTCCCTGTACAGAAAATTTAGCAGATGTGCATATTAAATTGTCCACCATGATACGTCGATCGAACAAGACTCCTCAGGAGTATTATTATAAAATTGGCTGTTGGCAGAAAGGGTGGTCATCACTAGTCACATTGTAAATGGTATAAATGACTCCGGTCTAAAAATGAAAACCTCCAACGAAAATATCACATGCAATCAACTTCTCTGCGACATCAATTGTTACTGTAATTATAACGAAGTAATAACACCAAGTGTTGGCCACAATAGGCTAAAGAAATGCACTAACGACACCACTAATGCGGACGCCACCAAACGGGAAGTCAATACAAATATAACATTGAAACGAATTAAATGCTACAATTGTTCCAACTACGGTCATGTGTCGGCAAAATGCCCAGAACCACAAAAAAGGGACCGGTGCGCAAAATGTAATCGGACATCGCACAAAACAATTGATTGTAGAGTAAAACAAAACGAAAACTCAAACGTAAACAAAGTTGTCAACAATATTTCTAAGCCTGTGGAAAAACTATGCAAAGTCGTCGACATAAACGGCGTTCATATAAATGGTTTCATTGACTCATTCATTGGTAGTGACTACAGTTTAATTAGAAAATCGTTTACATTAAATATGGGAAATATAGTTGAATGCCACGAGCTTTTGGGAGGATTTGCTGGCGGTGAGTACTATAGCACCGAAAAGTTTTTGGAGAATATCAAAATAGATGACACAAGTTCCGAAGTCGAATTATTGGTGGTAGACGATAATCTGCTATCACATAATGTATATTTAGGCCGCGATGTACTTTGCCAAACGGGTAAACGTACTATTATAGAAGGAAACGACTGTTGGATACAAAATATAAATATAATCAATTCAGAAGAGACCTCGGGTGTCGGTAAACACCTACAGTCTTGCTTAAAAATAACAAAGCTAGTTTTTCTGAGAATATAAACGAATTGGGGAAATGCAATTTGGTAAAAATGGACATTCAAGTAACTACTCCAGAGCCAGTACGTACTCAGGAGTATAGAATTGCTTTTGCCAAACGTTCAAACAAACAACATTATTAAGGAATTACATTATACAAAGATCGAACTCACCCTATGCTTCAGGCGTTGTACTTGTAGAGAAGAAAAATGGATAAAGCCGACTATGCGTAGATTACCGACAGCTAAATAAGATCACTGTTAAGATTCCGTACCCTATGCCCATAATGGAGGAACAGCTCGCCAAATTATCAAGGAATCGATATTTTACCACACTTGACTTGCGCATAGGTACCACCAAATTGAAATTGAGGAGAATTCGAACAATTTCACTGCATTCGTAACATCCGATGGACATTTCGAGTATAACAGAATGCCTTCTGGACTCGTAAATGCTCCGGCAGTTTTTCAAGCATTAATGAACCGCATTACGGGAAGAATGGAACCAGGCGAGATTTTAGCTTATATGGATGATGTAATAATTCCCAGTAAAACATTGGATGAGGGACTTGAACGTTTATAGAAGTTCTTAAAAATCTTAAATGACAGCGGCCTTACTTTACCTCCAGATAAATGTAAATTTCTGGCAGAAGAAATTACATATTTGGGACACCACATTTCTATGCATGGTATTACCCCGGGCAATGACAAGGTAAGTGCTATTCGAAACTATAAAGTACCGAAAAACATCACCGAAGTACGCCGGTTTCTTGGCCTGACGGGTTTCTTCAGGAAGTTTGTAGAAAACTATTCTATCATATCACGACCACTCACAACGTTGCTGAAGAAAACTGAAGAGAAAAATTTCAATTGGGATGGACCGCAAAATGAATCGTTTTGTAAATTGATCGACATTCTTTGCAATAAACCTGTGCTAGCATTATACAATATGGCAGCATAACACGAAGTCCATACGGATGCGATCAGTTTGAGACTGGCGGGTGTGCTACTACAGTGTGATGGTGATGATAGATGGCGACCGGTGTTTTTTTTTCAGTCGGCATTGTTCTGGGACTGAGGCCAAGTACTACAGCTACGAGCTTGAAGTACTAGCTATGGTAGATACATTAGAGCGTTTCCGGATTTTCTTATTAGGTAAACAATTAATCGTTGAAATTAAAAATTTAGTTTAGCATTGGCTAAACTTATATTTAATATTTTTAGATTTAAGATTTGAAAAACTTATTGATGTTTCAATCTATAATTGAAGATTCAATAAATAATAAAATTTATAAAAAAAAAAGGTAAACCATTTTGTGTGATAACTGACTGCGCCGCTATTACCAGAGCCAAAACAACAAAGGGGTCTAATTACCGCTTTCGATATCGAATGGACTATCGAGCAAAAATAAAACTCGATCTATATCGAGTTTCCTCATGATGGCATTCGATCACTATCGAATCGTGTTTTCATACTAATTGTAAAATAATTTATTAAATTTGTAATAGAGTGGCAACACATGTTTACATGCAATATAAATAATACAAAATACAAGTAATGTAACTAAAAACTAGAATTTTTGTTATTTTAATTAAAAGTTTGTTTTTTATAGAAAATGGATCAACAAATATTGATGGTATCATATTTTTCTTCGTCGCAGTCAGAAGAAGAACATCATTTGGTGCGTATTAGGAGACAAATGCGGGATAAGAGCGACGTTCTATCCTTGCCAACAAAAGTGTAAGTAACAAACTTATGTATTATTTGGAATGAAATAATCAGGCTGAAATTCCTGTATTCAGACTGTATATTTTTTAGATTTAAACAGCAGTTCAGATTGTCCAAAGACAATAGTTTGCAACAACTATTCCCTGTCCACAATTTGGCAATAAGTTCTTTGCTAAATTCGCGTGTTCGGACATAAAGTCTGCCAGTATTACTTTTTGTTTTAAGTTTATATTTTTCACACTTGTCCTAAAATATACACCATAATTACAATTGTTTTAACTCAAAAAATAAATAAAACTTACATTTTTCACAATTTATTGTTTGCATTTAAAATTAAGAAAACCATTTGTTTTGTTTACGATTGACATTTTGGTATCGAGCAAATTACTGGAATTCGACTGTGAATTCGTACACCGTGAGGGGTCACGTATGGCCCACGTTGACGCTCTGAGCCGATCTCCCGATTTGCCGGCAAGCGATCTAGAACCAGCCGGATTTAATATGGCTATATTGTTTGTAACGACGATTGGATTTATTCTATGCAAATAAAAGACGAAAAGTTGGTAAATATAATTAAGGGATTACGTGGGGTTGAAAAATTTGACCAGCATAGCCAAATAAAGGTAGAGCTACCATACGTCCTGGTTTTCCAGGATTTGTCCTGGATTTAGACAAATTGTCCTGGTGTCCTGGTCCACTCTTAAATTGTCCTGGTTTTTTTGGTACATTCAAATACAATAAAGTTAAACGAGAGCTACTCTGATTCAATTTTACTTTCAACTAAAGGGCCAAATAAACTACACAAGCGGTTTGAGAAACTACTATACTCAATTTAGATACACATTTATAATATCTAAGGAAGTTTTTAAATAAATTTTTTATTTTTGTTTATTGTTTTGTATGAATTTAAATGATTTTTTTTATTTTTGTTTATTGTTTATTGTTTTGTATCTATAGTAATTGTTGGACTTAAATCTGAAATATATGGTTGATACATGTATCAAAATAAAAATTTGTTTGAGGTAATTTTTAAGTAATTATTTCTTGGAGTATATGCATGTATAAGGTTCTCATGTACGTTCGTTTGTGGTTTGTAAAGGCTGATTATTATATGAAAAACGCGCGAAGGTCTGAGTTTGGTGATTCCCAAGGCAATACGATGGCGTATTGCGAAAAATTGTCATGACGACGTGGGGCATTATGGTTTAAAAAAGACAATTCAAAAATCATTCTGGTTCCCTCGCATAAGAAAGTATATCATGGAATATATTTCTGCTTGTACGGAATGGTGCTATAATAAAACAAAGAGTGGAAAACGAGAAGGAGAACTTCATTATGGTACCATGGAACCCCTGCCACTACGCTTAATACACATCGATCACCTGGGCCCATTCGTTAAAAGTAAGAGTGGATACACTCATTTACTAGTAATTTCCGACGCATTCACAAAATTACTGGTGGTGAAAGCGGTCCGCAACTCCAAGTCAGCACCAGTAATAAACGCTCTGAATGAGCTCTAGAGCTATTTTGGTTTACCAAAGCGCATTGTCTCGGACCGCGGAACCGCTTTTACATCGAAAATAATTGAGGAATATTGCGATGGCAATCACATTCAACACATAAAAACCGCAGTGATAACACCAAGACAGCCAACCAAAGTATTTTAAATCATCTACGTACCACCAACGAGGAGGCGAAGGACTGGGACAAATACCTTCGTATTCGCCAGTGGTCAATAAATTCCCAAAAGAACTCAACCACAGGTTTTTGTCCAAACGAACTCATCTTTGATTTCAACCAATCGACCTGGTACAAAATCATCTGTTGGGTGCTATCCAAAGTGAAACAAGCGATGCAGATACAAGAGCAATTGACGTAAAGCGTGAATTAGCGTCCAATAACATACAAAAGGCAATGGAAATATGGAAGCATTGGTTCGATAATAAGCATGCTAAGCCAACGATTTATAATACGGGTGATTTTTTTCTTCTTGAAAATGAACCTCAATCTTCCGGCGAATCCCGAAAACTAGAGCCTAGATATCATGGCCCATATGTGGTAACCAAAGTACTAGGAAATCACAGATATTTGATTGAAGACATACCTGGTCTTCAGATAACCAACCGCAAATACTGTTTTGTCTACAGCTCGGATAAGATGAAACCCTGGTGTAATGGTGCCCCCGAAATCGTTGCTGATGATAGTAACTACGATGAAGTCGAGGACGATTAGCCGAGCTGTCAACTTAAAAGGTACCAACTACTTATAAAATCCAACCCTGATTGAGGTTTTTAAAAAACAAACCGTCACTTCTAGTTACAACGCTGTCCTGACAACACGCATATTCAAGAACGAGAAAAGTCTTTTTATTTTTTTCATACTACATAATTAATATATAAAATATAATATATAAACTTAATAAAGAAAATATATAAAAACCGTGTTTCGAGTTTACTAATCAAGAAATTAATCACGTAACAATATTATGATCAAGAGGAGCAAAGTTATGAGGGGGGTAAAAACAACTCGAATGGTTTCGTGTAAATGTACACACTGTGTGGCCGAACTTGGCCTGGCGCACTACCGTGATGTGTTTGTGTTGGCGTACAATTAGAAGTTCGTGGTCAGTGAATGTTAAATTTTTAGTAAAAGTTTTTTTTAGAAAGGTAAAATGAGCAGCAGAAGTCAACTAAAACGTTGCATAAAAAAAGAAAAAACAATTAATTGAAAATTTTATAAATATTGTAAAAGAAATTTGATAAATAAAACAAAAATTCAAAAAATTTAAATTTCTGTAGTATTTTCATTAAGGCAATATACATTTTGACTAGCGAAATAGTTGGGTTTTGCTGACCAGTGATCTCATCGGTCTGATTGTGTCAATTGAGATGACGAGTGCATTGCTAGTAGTCAGTCTGGTAGTTAGTGGTAACGACTGGTAGTTAGAAATAGCTAGTCATTCGGTAGCTACGCCGACTGCAGGGTATAAGTCAACAAAACATACTCATGCAAACAATATTATAAAATATAACAACATACATACATATGTACGGCTGACTTCCAAAACGTCAATTGCTTTGTGTTTAAACAAGGCATCACATTTCATAACGCCGCAGTACAATAATTATACAATTGTATACCATTTGAAAACGCCATAGCCAAGTATTTTTAACGCAGTAAGAAAGCAAACAAGGTATCGGTTTTATAGTTGATGCATTGTTTCGGAACTTTGTATATGTAATTGATTTAAATACAGTAGCAATACTGTATACAAACTTTGTATACGAACGTTTTGGAAGTCAGCCTACATATTAGGCTTTTGCACTAAGTACATTTAAACTCAAAAACATTTGCTTTTTTAAAAATTCTCAGAGTAAATCCAAGTACAAAAGGGGATCAAAGCAAGTAAATACAAAACGAAAAAAAAAAAACAAACACAACATTTATTCTCTTTATACCCTCAGAGTATTTGTATTTACTCATTCTTATTCACTATAAGTAGAGTAAAGTAAACATTTTTTTTGCTAATATTCTGTAAAGCTGCCCACACACGATTGATTTGTGCGTGTGATTTGTTCGTGTTCGACGTCTTGTTACAAGTTAATGGGGCTGTGCGCGCACAAATCATAAGAAATTGAAAATTTTCAATTTCTTGTGATTTGTTGGATTGTTAGTGGACTTGTGCGCGAACATTTTAAAATTTTTCATTTTAGTGCACAACGAAACGTAAAAGAGATAACATGTATGCATGTATGTATGTACTGCGGAGATGAGTAGCAAGAAAAAATTGGTGTTTTCTCTGCATATTTTATTTACTATGAAATATTCAAATATTGTTTGTGGTCGAGTTGAATATGTTTAAAGATGGTTATTAAGGAATTTTTAATTTAATATATATGTACATACATAGGTATATGTATTAAGATTTCAAAAGAAGAAAATGTCATTTGGCAAAAAAAAAAAATTTAAAAATATAAAGGGAGAAATGAAGAACAAAATAATTCCATAAAATGCTTTCTTCTTATATTACATATTTATCTAATCGTATGTATGTGTGTATGTATATACATTCATGCATACATGTTTTTTAATAATATTAGTTTGCTTCTATGTACATACATATGTACATATGTATGGATTTATAATTTGGTTTTGCCTGTACAAATACATACATTCTTACATGTGTATGTATGTAAGTATATAATCAAAAGAGAAATTGCATCATCCGCTTCACAATTCATGTTTTCTTCTTGACGTATAAGGTTATTGTGATTTGTTCGTCGTTTGTGGAGAAATAGTAGGCAAACAAATCACACGCACAAATCACTCGTGTGTGGGCAGCTTAAGTATTTTGCAAGGTACTTATTTTACCATGTGGGTATTTTAAGCATTTTCTTGGTTTTTATTTTTAGCATTAATTTAGCAGTTAATTTTATGGAATATCTAAGTATATTGATATGTTGATAATTTGATCTTAACATCAAATTTGATCTTAACATCAATTCAGTTTCAACTCTTGCAGTGTACAGACGCGTTTTTATAAAGCTGGATTGACCCATTGTTTCGGAACAAAATTTTTGTCCGGACAAATTTTTTTTTATATGAAGTTTGAGGTTTCTCTTTTTGAGAGTGAGAGAAAAAGAGAACAAAATTTGTTCGGAACATTTTTTGGTTGAATTGGTTTAATTTTAAATTTTGTCCGGACAAAGTTGAAATAAGCTGCCACCTATTTTATTTTCTCAGCCAAAGTTGAAGCGAGCTGCCACATAATGTTATAAGTTTGTATAATAAAAGCACATAGTAGTGTTTTGTTCTTTGCTGTGTAAACATGTTGTCCGCGTGTCGTCCAGTTGCTCTTCTGTCGTCAAACATATTTCTTTTTTTTCTACTCCTTTTTATGTGGAAATACTTTAATAAATAAATACACAAAAAAACGCCATAACACACATACATACATACATACTTACATATATACTTAAAAAAAAATAAATAAATAAAAAATAAAAATTTTACACTGCATATTTCTGTACAAAAACAAAAAAAAAAAAAGCTACATACATTCCAATATACATATACATAAACTTAATATAATAATAAAACTTCAAAACAAAGAAATAACAACAAAACTCAAAAACAATAATTAACGGGCACCAGTGTTGGCACAGTGAATAGTGCGGACCCCGTGACACAAAATAAAAAAATAAAAATTAATTATAATCAAAAAAATTATTTATAATAAATGACCAGCCCAGGGCTTTTATGGCTCCAAGTTAGTGTCAGCCGCTCCATATTTTCCAAAAAAAAAACATAAATAAATAAAAACCATTTGTTGTGCTGATGCCGTTGTGTTGGTTGCTGTTTGACTGTTCATTGGCGAAGGCATAGCACTGGTCACTGAACACTCTAACGACAGCAATTAATACCATTGGTATCAGCATAGCAAAATGAGCGTCCGATTTGGGTTTTGCATACTGTTATGGTAGGTCAATTCAGAATTGACTTCTGTAACATTAGGGGGCTAAGGTCCAATTTTTTCTCTGTGTATGCTCACATTTGTCTCCATCGGCCGGATGTTTTCGCCTTATGTGAGACCCAGGTGTCTGAAGACTCTGATCCACAGGATTTTCATATACCTGGTTATCACCTCCTATCACTTTTTAATTTACACAGGGGTCTTGCAATATACATACGTAATGAAGTTGTGTACCAGTGCCAGCAACCATTAGGCACGTCTGATCCTGAATTTAGCTGTCTTTGGGTTAAATTCAAAATCAGGACACACTATTTACATTTCGGGTTTCTTTACAGAAGTCCAAACGCGGCAAGGGATAAAACCTGATCCCACTTCGATTCCCTTTCCGATTCAATTTCGAAGATCCTTGAGAGCTGTCCGAACAGTGAAATTGTCGTTGCTGGTGATTTCAATGTTCACAACTCATCTTGGCTTCACCATTCGAGCCACACAACCCCAGAAGGCCAATATGTTGAACTTTTCGCCGCGCATAATGACCTTGCGCAACTAGTGAATGAGCCAACACATATTTCATGTGTTGAAGGGCACAATAACAACACTCTCGACCTTTTTCTCACTTCGCACCCTGAAAAGTATGAAGTGAGTGTTAATGCACCTCTTGGTAACTCGGATCATTGTACCATTTCCGCCACCTTTTCGTTCTCTAATCTTCGCAACGTCTCCCAATCAGCTACGAGGCGTTTAAAATATATGTACGAAAAGGCGCGTTGGGCTGAGCTCAACGAGTTTTTCCGGCATTTTAATTGGAAGCTATGCTTTCTAGACAATAACGTCGATGCCATGGCGAAAATGGTAGAAAATATCATTTTGCTGGGAATTAAAACTTTCATTCCATCTAAGCAAATTTTGATTAAACCGAAAGTTAAGTCTTGGTTCAATCAGACGTGCAGAAATGCAATCAGATCCAGAGAGGAAGCATTTAGTATCTGGCGTAATAATAAAAACGCCGATACAAATTCGCTGCGCAAAAAGGCGAGATCTTCATGTGCCAGAGTACTAAGGCGCGAAAAAGCTTTGTACGAGCAGCGCCTTCGTACTAAAGTTCTTGATGCTCCACGGGGTAGCAAGAGCTTTTGGTCATTCGTTAAAAGGGTCAAGGATAATGCTAGTTCTTCAATTCCACCTCTTTTAAAGGACGACCATGTATTCACTGACCCGGTTGATAAAGCTAACCTTCTGGCTGAAATGTTTGCAAGAAATTCTCACTTGCCGGAAAGCAGTCAACCACTACCCGTTCTCGAGGGAGTATCTGTAACTATGCCAAAAATATTCTTTCGAGCGCGTGCAGTTAAAAAGGTTTTAGCGAAGCTTAACGTAAACAAGTCTCCTGGGCCGGATGGTATCTCAGCACTGGTCTTGAAACAGTGCTTTTCGACGTTAGCACGTCCATTGGCACGCCTGTTTAGCACTTTGTACCATGCTGGTGAATTTCCAAAGTGTTGGAAGGTTGCCAATGTAACGCCGATCCCTAAAAAGGGGGAGGCCAACAACCCAGAAAATTACCGCCCAATTGCAATTTGTTCTGCGCTTTCCAAAGTTATGGAAAGTATGTTGAATTTCCATCTTGTGAAGTATTTGGAGCTCAACAGTTTACTTAGCGACCGGCAGTACGGCTTTCGTAGGGGCCGCTCTACGGGGGACCTACTTGCTTTCCTTTCGGAGAAGTGGTGTAATAGCATACATCACTTTGGCGAAAGTAAAGTGGTGGCTCTAGATATTTCCAAGGCATTTGATAGAGTGTGGCATGGAGCACTTTTGTCAAAACTGATTGCTTTTGGTGTCGGTGATGGCTTCACTCGATTTGTATCGAGCTTTCTCAGAGATCGCACTATACGAGTTGTTGTAGATGGGGTCTCATCAAACGAGTTCAAGTTAAATTCAGGGGTACCGCAAGGCTCCGTTCTTTCTCCTACCCTTTTTCTTATTTTTCTTAATGACCTTCTACGTCAAACTTCCAACCCTATCTACTCTTTTGCAGATGACAGCAGCTTAGTTCATTCGTATTCATTCAGCAACAGGCCACAACCGTCGGAGATCCGGGCAATGCGGCAAAATATGAATGATACGCTAAATCGCGATCTCCTGTTAATTTCAAATTGGGGTCATGCTAATAGGGTAAATTTTAACGCACGAAAGACCCAATGTGCTATGCTCACACATAGACATGGATGGTATAGATATTGAGGAATCAGAAGCTCTTGATGTTCTTGGCATGAAAATTCACTGTGATGTTCGATGGAATGATCACATTTTTCATGTCTCAAAAGAAGCATTCAAGTGCCTCGGCTTTCTAAGACGGTGTAGGACATACTTCACTCCATCTGATCTCCTTAATATTTATACCACCTTTATCCGACCGAAAATGGAATACAACTCTCATGTATGGGCCGGTGCTTCAAAATCTATTTTGAAGTTACTCGACCGCGTACAGGATAGGGCGAAGAAGCTTATCGGTGACAGTAGGGTAGCCAACTCTATTGACTCATTGGAGCATCGACGCAATGTTGGGTGTGTTTCGCTGTTCTATCGCTACTACAACGGGGTGTGCTCTGATGAAATCAGGGAACTTGTTCCTGAAACCCGCCACTTTTCACGTATAACACGCTCTTCATCAGGAGCGCATCCCTTTGTGGTCGATATGTCAGTGAACCGCACCACGCATTACAGAGAGAATTCGTACTTTGGCCGTACTGTTCGTATGTGGAATAAACTCCCCGCAGAGGTCTTTTCTGCCACTTTCAGTGTGTCAGAGTTCAAATCGAATGTCCACAAACACTACTCACTTTATCCTCCTTCCCAAAACCTATTTTCCTAGTTCCGGCTCAATGCTTTGCATACGTAGGGGTCATCCCCTGAGTGCTGGTCCTAATTAAAAAAAAAAAAAATATCCAGTAAAATAAAAATAAAGTAAAGCTCAATTGCTAGTAAAAAAAACTAACTGACTTTTATTAATTTTTTTAACATGTAATTTTCTTATTAAACAATAAAACATAAGTGCGTTTGACAAATAAAACACCAAATTAAATTTATCTGTCACTGTACTGCCACCTTGCAAAATTAATAAAACACATGTATTTCATACGGTAGCTTTGATTTTCCAGACAAATTGTTCAAAATGAGTGAATCGTGTTGCAAAATTGTTTCAGAACAAAAAATTTTGTCCGGGCAAAAATTTTGTTCGGAAACAATGGGTGAATTCAGCTTAATCGTCGCAACTGAATATTAAAAATTTATTAAAAGAAAATTCACAAAAAAAAGAAATATACAAAAACAAAACATTTATTAAACAGTTATCTTCCTGGTTTTATTTTATTTTTTGCTTGTGTGTAAATACATAAATATTTGTATACACCAACTCATAAGTGAACACAAAAAAGAGAACTCTGAATGAGTTCACCTTCTAACAACAACAATAAACCTACAAGCAGTAGGAATGTACAATATATAACTTTGGTTGCTAACGACGACAAAAAAAATTAAGTAAACACAAACCTGAATACTACACAAAACACAAATACTCGTGCGCGATCATTATCTTTGAACATGTTAAATATCAATCAAGAAGCAACAACAATTGCACCTATTAGCAAACTTGTCAGCTTAGCTGTACAATCAAACAAACAAACAATAAATACCCAGGTGACCAACGTGCACAAAATTGTAAATGCAGTGAGTGAAAATAGTGATAATAAAATCCAAACTGGTATGGACAGATACATAACCGTGCTAAAAAGGGGAAGAAGTCCCAAATCAGCTGAAATAGCGTCAACGGCAAAAATGCCCAAAGAAGGGAAAAATAATATTAAACATTCTGAAAATCGTTTTGCGATTTTGAATGAACAAGTCGATGAGGACACAAGTACAACAAGGTCCACTAAACCACCGCCGATATATTTAAGAGAACAGAACTCTAACCTTTTGGTAAAAAGCCTTATCTCATTAATTGGAGAAAATGAGTTCTATGTAACTCCAATTAAGCGCGGCAAAATCAACGAAACTAAAATTCAGGTAACACAAGAAAATAATTATAGAAAAATTGTCTCAGATTTTGAGACTAAAAACAAAAACTTTTATACATATCAACTGAAGAGTGCTAAAGGCCTAACAGTAGTTATAAAAGGAATAGATTCAAGCGTGGATCCGGAAGAGGTAAAGTCTGGCCTTGAAAATAGTGGCTTCAAAGTCAAAAATGTTTCAAACATTAAGAACAGGGAAAAAATCCCCCAACCTATTTTTAGAGTCGAGCTACAGCCAGGCGACTTGAAAATTAAAATAATAAGGAATCGCACCCAATCTATAGCTTAAAATACTTGTTGCATCGAAGAGTTACCGTTGAGATGCCACATAAAAAAACTGGAACTATCCAATGCATGAACTGTCAAGAATTTGGCCATACCAAAACTTATTGCAAGTTGCCTACCGTTTGCGTTGTATGTGGCGAGTTACACAGTACCGCTAACTGTGACAAAATAAAAGGTGATACTAAAGCAAAAAAATGTAGTAATTGCGGCGGAAACCACACTGCCAACTATAGGGGCTGCCCTCTTTATTCTCTTTTTAAAAATTCGTCGAACAGAAAAACAAATGCTACTCCCGCTCAGCCCAACACTCATTTAAACTACCCACAGTTACCTCAACCGTCGTCTAGCCATAATCAATACTCAAATGTTTTAAAGTCTAACACGACTCTTACTCAACAAAAACCTAATAGTCAATCTTCATACGCTAATATTTTAAAGAGTAACCAGATTCCGGCGCAAAAAACTGTACCAGTAAATGAAGAATCAGGGCATAATTTTAGTCGTATTGAAGCCTCGATAGAGATCCTTATACAAACAGTAAATACATTTACTCTCAACATGTCCTGTATGATGCAGGAAATGTTGAAAATGCAGTCTACCTTGTTGCAGGCTGTATTGAAAAAACCATGAACTTAAGAATCTGTTTTTGGAACGAAAACGGCATCTGCCAACATAAAAATGAAATTGAATATTTTCTTCTGGATAAACAAATCGATGTTATGCTTATCTCAGAAACTCACTTGACGTCCCGAAGCTATTTTCGAATTAGTGGATATAATTTCTACGACACCAAGGATCCTCAAGGTAGAGCTTGTGGTGGCTCTGGAATCCTAATAAAAACTCGAATAAAACACTACCTACTAAATGACCTTCGTGAAGAATATCTTCAAGCAACGAACATCTGCATTGAAAATTTTTATCAAAAGCTTGTGATATCATCTGTTTACTCTCCTCCCAGGTTTTCAATTTCAGAGAGTCAATATACCGCATTTTATACAACACTGGGGTCCCGTTTTCTAGCAGCTGGTGACTACAATGCTAAACACACATTTTGGGGCTCACGTTTAATCAGTCCTAAGGGTCGTGTTTTGTTTGACACAATTTCAAAAATGGGTTTGAATGTAGTTTCAAGTGGTCAGCCAACATATTGGCTAACGGATCGTCAAAAAATTCCTGATGTTATCGACTTTGGGATTATGAAAGGCGTGCCCAGCGAAATGATTGAAGTAAAAGCGTCTTTGGATTTGTCTTCAGATCACTCGCCTACTATTATCACTATTTACTCACACACAACTGCAAGACATACATGTGATTTACCGCTGACACCTGCACGTATTAACTGGCTGAAATACAAAAAATATTTGAGTGCTCATTGCACGGAAAATATGCCATTGAGAACACCTACTGACATAGAAAATTCTATTAAGTTTGTATGCTAAACAAGCTGCTCTTAATGCTTCTTAAATTCAACCAAATCAACAAGCGAGATTTAACAATATTTTTTGTGCAGACATAGAAAGGCTATTGACTGAAAAACGGAGAGCTCGACGAGAATGGCAACGTTACAGATTGCCTCAGCTAAAATTACGGCTTAAGGAGTGTACCAAACAGCTAAGAAAAGTTTTACAATCACAAAAACCAGCTTCGCTGCAAATATTTCTGCAAGAACTCGATGCAACACCATCAACAGATTATTCGCTGTGGCGTGCAGCCAGAGGACTTAAAAGGCCAGTGATTTGCAAACCTCCATTACGAGCCTCCAATGGTGACTGGGCAAGAACTGATGCTGAAAAAGGTGATCTATTTGTTAAGCACCTAGAAAAAGTATTTACCCCGAATATTTCTGCTGATATTGTTGAACTGCCACCAGACGTCTCTTTACCAGAAATACCGATGAGATTTAACATGACTGAGATTGAAAATACTATTACTAGTCTTAACACCAGAAAAGCCCCAGGTGTCGACAAAATAAGCAACAAAATGCTTCAACAACTGCCTTATATTGCAAAAAGAGTTCATTTTTAATAGTATTCTACGGCTGCAATACTATCCTGCAGAATGGAAGGTTTCGATGATTATTATGATACCAAAGCCCGGCAAGGATCATACGAAGGTTGAATCCTATCGGCCTATTAGTTTATTGCCCAACATTTCAAAACTATTTGAAAAGCTGTATATGAGCAAGCTGATGCCTATACTGACTAGAAGTGGATGCATTCCAGATCATCAATTCGGTTTTCGCAGACAACATAGCACAATTGAACAAACTCACAGACTTGTGAATGTTATCAGAGACACTTTCGAAAAGAAGAAATATTGCTCTGCGCTCTTTATAGATGTTTCTCAAGCTTTCGATAAAGTATGGCACGAAGGTCTTATCCACAAATTAACACGAAATCTCCCCGCAAACATCGTCAAGCTTTTAAAAAGCTATCTAGAGGAACGAAAATTTGTTGTTAGGGAAGGCAATTTTTTAAGCCCTTCGCAGTCGATCGAAGCCGGAGTTCCCCAAGGCAGCATCTTCGGTCCCTTACTTTATTTAATTTATGCCTCTGACTTACCGTTAAGCAGTAATATTCATACATCAACATTTGCGGATGATACAGCTTTTTTAAGCGTCCATGAAAATCCAGTAGAAGCCTCCATCAACTTACAAGGGTATATATCCAAATTGGAAAAATGGCTCAAACAATGGCGTATAAAAGTTAACGAGCAGAAATGTGTACACGTCACTTTTACGTTGCGAAGGGAAACATGCCCGCCTATACAAGTCAACACCGAGACTATTCCGCAACATACTGTAGTCAAATATCTAGGCGTTCACCTTGACCGCCGTTTAACATGGAAATCGCATATAGACGCAAAGTTGATGCAAATGAAATTAAAAGCAGCCCAAATGAATTGGCTTATGGGTAGAAATTCAATACTGAGCCTAGACTGTAAACTTCTACTATACAACGCGATCCTGAAACCAATATGGTGCTATGGAATCCAGCTATGCCCCTCAGCATCGAATGTAGAAAAAATTCAGAGGCGACAAAATAAAATTCTACGTACAATAACTGCAGCCCCCTGGTATGTCAGAAACCATAGAATTCATAAAGATCTAGACGTTCCGTTGGTAAAGACAGTATTTTCGAAACACGCGAAAAAATACATTAAAAAACTTGAGTTGCACCCAAACCCACTTGCGCGCAATATTCTAGAGTATAGAGGCCACACCCGGCTTAGGAGGAGGGACACTCTTTCTATCAGCCGTACACGAGAGATGTAAAACAACAAAAATCAACCGTTGTAACTAAAAATTATGTTTAGCATTGGCTAAACTTATATTTATTATTTTTTTTTTTAGATTTAAGATTTGAAAAACTTATTGATGTTTCAATCTATTATTGAAGATTCAATAAATAATATACATATAAAAAAAAAATATTAAACAAAAGCGTAATTTCATACAAACCAAATAAAACTTACAAAAATACTCGAGTATTTTAGTAAATAGTTTAAGTAGTGGTTGTCTTTACTTAATGTGCTTGGTTCTTATTATGCTTAGTTCTTACATGCTTTAATACTTGCTGTATTTATTTCGTATAAGAACAGTATTTATTGTGTTTGTTTCTTATAATAGAGAACAGAAGTAGGTATAGTAAAGAGAGGGTATAATAAAACAAATAAACGAAAAAAAAGAGAATACATTTAAGTATTTGTTTTTTGTACTTTTGCAAAAGCCTAGTACATATGCATGGTAGTTAATTCCAAAAAAACATTCATATTATAGAGCAGGATTTAATGGCATCATTGAAATGTTTTGCGTATTGTTGTCAATATCCCTAGACAAGATGTATTTTTTTTAACTTTTTTACAACATACATACATACATATTTATGTATGTATGTATGCATGTCGCTATTTATTTGAATAAAAATTAATAAAAAAAAAAGAAAAAAGAAATGAAAAAAAAACTGCTAAGACAAAATTCAAATGAATAAAACCCTCAAAGTAAATCTATAAAAGTTTAAATTAAAAGGAAAACATTTGGCAGTAAGCTCATTGTAAATAAACACATATGTATGTATGTACATAGAAACATATTTATATACAAAAGTGCTTATGTATGTATGTATATCATGTTGAATATAGAATGCGCTAAAATTGATTAAAAAGATTTTTTTAATTTAAACTTATAACTTTGTAGATCATAAGTTAAATAAAAATACTTCCTTCAACTTAATACGGTTCAATAAAAATTTCGGTTAAATTTCGAACTGTTGTGTGATTCAATACATGAGTTCTAGTATAGGCGAAGGTCATTTTATAATTAACATATTCATACATACATACTTACATATGTATTTATATATTTATGTGACAGTGGGTGGGAAACAAATGTTTCGCTTATATTTTCATTACACATTAATGGAAATTCAATTATTATATTTTGTAGAACACGTCAACTGCAAAACGACATTCCAAACAATCGATATAGAAAACTTTGCAATAAGTATTTAAATGTTCGTATACTAAGGATATAATTATTGAGAATTACTGCAAAGATACAAAAGCTACAAAAAGAAAATTAAACATCATTATTATGAATACAAAAATATTTAATGCACAAATCTATATTTAATCAATTTATATTATTTAGTGCATTTGACAGACTAAGCAAATAAGTGTAACCCTAACTACGTCTTCACGAGCAAATTATTTGTTATAATAGTGAACAAAACGTCGGCAGAGATCCCTACAAAAATTATTGGAGTACATGGTCCATTTTAATTAAAAAGAGTAGTTTTTGGACTACTCCTATGTAATGCAGCCGTGGACTATTTCATTTATACACACATTTATACTATGTTCACACGGACAGAAATTATAGAGGTTCGCGCTCTCATTCTTGGTTCGCGGGCCAACCTTGATTGAACCTACATGTTTCGCCATACAAAATTTTGAGAGCGAACCTACGTGTTTCATTTTGAACCTTGTTGCGAACCCGTATAATTTACTATCATCTCTAATTTTGATAAAAAATTATCGCTAGTTTATCTGAACTAGTTGTGCAAAATTATTTTAACAAAGAAAAACAATTGATAAGTGCTAAAATTTAATAAAAACATTGAACAAATATAAAGCATATATTTATATTTATGTAAATAATTAAATAAAATGAAAAAGCAATAAATAGTCAATTATATTTTAAACAATAAAAGAATGTCAAAGTACGAACCAACATAGAATATGTCGTGAGAACACATGGGTTCGCCATCGAGGTTTACGGAGCGAACCTAGTGTTTCAGTTTGTCGTGTGAACATAGTATTACAGTTAAATATCATTTGGCAACACTAAAAATGTTTGGAGTTAAATTGAAACTCTGGCAGCTCCCCTGTTAAAATTACAACAAATTCATGGAAGCTTAAAAAAACACAAGCTATGTAGGTCGTGTTTTTTCAGTTTCTGAATTTTAATTTGTATTTTTTATATAATATAATGTAAGGGCTGAATTCGCACATTTGTACTTAAAATATCATTGAATTATACTAGTGACAGAGATACATACATACATACATGTATTTATAAATTTTTACCGGAGTACCCGTGTGGGTACTCCACGGAGTAGCAAAATAGAGTAGTTCGAAACTAATCCCTGTGGGTACCCCTTTGATTAGTAACATACAGTAGTTTTTGGGTTACGTGGTCCAGCCCTAGGACATCGCAATGTAAATTGGACCATGGTTTTCCCATACATTTGGAGTAGTCCATAAACGCATGTATGGACTAGTCTCATTTTTTGTAGGGATGTTACTGCAAATCTGTTAGATCTTTGTTGTGGAGAGAACGGGCAATGATTTTGTTAGACTATCTTCTATTATTTTAAGGTGGAGTGGCAGAGACAGCGAATAGCTTTTGTTTGTTGTCTCGTTTTTGCATATTGGAATATGACATTTGATGTCAGACATCGTTGTTCTGATAATTGTTTTAACAACGATGTTATAAGATCCCGCGGGATTCCAATATTGAGTAAAGAAACAGACCTAATATCTGCGGTCCGGACGAGTAAAATTTTTTTGCTGATAAATGTTATAAGAAATAATTTGCTCATCAAGACGGGTGGTTACGGAATAATGAAAAATAGATATTTAAAATTAAATCAAGTTACGACTTCAAAGTTTAACGGCATCAAAGTTTAACCTTTGCAGAAACAGAAATTCTATTTGTTAAATTTAAAAGTTAATTTCAACTAAAGCGCAGTTTTCAACAATGCAGACAATCGACTTAAGTATAAAATTTATATTAAGAGGATCCAGTTTTTTTTAATTGACTTCCATACAAATTTTCTGCTCAAATCAATTATGCAGTTGTCTGTACTGTTGAAAGTTCACATAAATTTTTTTCTGTGTTCTAGCCAAACATTAAGACTCTTTTGAAAGCCCGGGGTAATGAGAATGTGGTGCCATATAAATAATTGCAGTAATCATTTGAAATTATTTTAAAAATTTAACGGCCTCAACAATGGGACATTTTTTGTTGTTAAATTTGTCTACAGTGAGATGGAAATAAATATGGTTCATACACACATAATTGAAAATGGTTTGTTGCACTATTGTGTTATTTTATCTCACATTAAAATATTAAAATGTTTAATAAATTTCCAATTTTTTATCTTCTTTAGACTTGTGACTGTGACTCTAGATTTCGCATGTTTTTAGACACTTATTTATTGGATTCTAATTTTCTAAATTTGTTTCAGAATTATCGGACTACAAGCGAGTTTTACAACATTTTAACAAATTTATAATTTTACTTAAGATTTTTTTATTTTTATGAATAAACGTAATTATTATTTGAACTTATATTGATGTACATATGAAAGGTAATATTATCAGGCTCATGTTAAGTTTTATTGAATTAATGAAAATTCAAATTACTAAGAGCTTTTTTTTTATGTTGAAAAACATTAGTATATCCAATCAGTTTAACAGAACGTATTAGTATACCGATTTCAAGGCCGCTACACCCCTCATCAGCGTTCAATTGTCCATCTTTACAATTTTCGTAAAGTGGATACTAATTGGGAAGAATATCAACTATTTAACCAAGTTTCCAGTCTAGAAGATATGCTAAAAATATTTTGCCCCTGACAAATAAATGGACAAAATTAACAAAGACATCTGATCAGATATTGTAGCGGTCTCGAAATCAGTACTTCTCAATAAAAATTAAAATTTATACTAATTGAGATATTGCGGCAATAATACTAAATTTACGCAAAATTTTCAGCATTCCCTATGCTACTCCAAATATGCAGCAATGTTGGTAAATTGCACCTGCTATATGAAAAATTATAGCTCATGGAACAGAAATTAGTACAAATATGTAAATTTAATTTACCGTAATATATGTATGTATGTATATAATATTCATATGTATTTGTTAACACTTATATACATATTTCTATCCCGCTATCACGATGATATAGTTAAATAGGTTAAAATTGTTGTATGTATGTCTTCCAATTTTTTTCGCGATTGGTGTTGTGTTGTTTTTATCAGTAACCTGATAAGACTGCAAATTTATTTGTCATTAATAAATCGGTTGAATATTTTATCCGTAAACAGTGATGAATTTTTTTTTAAATTTAAATACACAATTATTTACTATAGACTTTGTTTTTTAACTATGTATGTATGTAGGTAAACAATATGAAGAAAAAATTATTTCTATTTAATTTTTATATATCAGAATTCTTTTTATATATTTTAACTGGCTTTTAACCGAGACTCCGTTTACATCACATGTTAATATATATAAAAATGAGTTGGCGTGTGTTTGTGACAGCATAACTAAAGAACGGAGTGACGGATTTGGCTGATTCGTTTTTAATTTTGTTCACTGTTGACCCCGAATGGTTTGTAGACAAAAAAATTTGGACAAAGAGGCGTGGCACCGCCCATATAACCGAAACATTTAAATCGCCATATTTTGGGCATTTTTTGACCTACGTCGATGATATTTGGTACATATGGTATTGGCATAATTTGGAATACGTACCAGGAGAAAAGTGGGTGGGACCACGCCCCATTTTAGGAAAATTAAAAATCGTAATATAGTCTTAACTACTGGACCGATCGTCATTAAATTTTCACAATAGGATATATAAATACATTTAATTTTATTTGATAACGAGGTGGGGTAGCGAAGCACAACGGGATAGGCTAGTTAGCAATAAAATATATACAAGCATAAAACAAGTACCAAAATAAATAAAAAAAAACAAAAAATTCCCCAGCTAGCATCCATTAGTAGAAATAAGCAGAGTTCAGAAAAATTCATATATGAATACTCAATTTTAACCATTCATGATAAATAGTCATGAATGAATCTAACAAAAATTTTTTTTTTATGATCACATTCGAAAATGAATAGCGAAGATTTTTTTTATTTTATTGACACATGTATGAATAGATATATTTTTATTTTATGAGTCATGTACATGAATAAGAATTTTAAATTTTTGTTGTGTTTCATTCTATTCGTGTTTGAAGAGACAAAAAATATTTTGTTTTATTCGTTCATGTGAAGAATATAAGGATTTTGTATTTATTCACACATGAATACGAACATCAAACTTTATTTTGCTCTAGCATTCAAAAATGAACAGCAAAATATTTCTTTATTGGATATAAATGAATCATGATCTGTATTGCCAGCAAGTTTTGTGCAAATATCTTCATTCGTCAAGAAAATAATCTTAATTTTAGAAAAAAAATCTTCAATCATATTTATAAATTTTTATCATGTCGGTGTTTTGTCAAGTCGCTATAATGGCTATAATGTACTTATGCGACTTAAAATTTAAGTAGTCATAGTTGCACACACACATATGTACATATGTAGCATAAATAATTTTTCGAAAAATTTGTATCTTCTTATTTATCCTAAACAAATTGAGTCTTGTACTCAAATGTATATAAAACGATTGTAATTAAAAAAAAATATGCTAAAATATACGTATATTTTTACTAATAATAAGAAAAGATACAACCGAAATTATGTACTTTGTAGTATTTATTTTATTTAAGGGCAAAAGTACTAAAATATACATTAGTGGAAATAAAATATGTTAAATAAAATATATGAAATGTCACTTTCGTGTACAGACACTTCTTTTCTTCCACATTTTCTATTAAATTTTATATGTAAACTATTTCGTCTTCTTTTTCCATTTTCAAAATTAATTTATTTTTACGTACAAACATACATATGTATGTATGTATTAGTAGAAAAGCTGATTCCGTACGGAATGTGCGTTCAGTTTCGCACTTTGCTTAAGCAAATGACGTTTCATAAAACTTAACGAAAATTTTGCTTAAGTTCATTATAGTTGCCACATACGATTTACATGTATTCGCACAGTTGCTTAAGCTGACTTAAGATAGCTTATGCATATTATAGTTGGGCCTTAACTCACTATTTATACGCAAATAGCATTCAGAAATATTGTTATATTTTTTGTAATGACACGCAGTAAATATATAGTCATCTGGTAGCATCACACATCTTATTTGCAAATAGCTTGTTATTTGCAAATAGTTTTCGAAACATTTTAAGTTACAATAAAAAAGTAATACGGCAACGCTTTCCACTCTTATTTGCAAATAAGAAGTGCGTATAAACGGGGTATATATCACCCATGATATTCGCTTAATGAAAATACTGCAGAAATTTAATATTTTTGGTTTTTGTTTATTTATAAAAAAAAATAAAATTTAAATAATTCATTTTTACTGCTCACGATGTCGCCCGATGTCAATTCCTTGATTTTAGACGCTAAAAATCTTTTATATTTTTTTGTTGATTTTCTTTGGAATAACGGCACAGTAAAAACTCGTAAAAAAATTTGAGGTTGAAGGCATTAACATACATATATAAGTATGTATGTATATGCATGTACTCAGTGCGTGTACATGTACATACATGAGCGAGAGAGTCAAAAGGCGAACACTTGCATTACAGCCATACCTAAACAAGAGCGGAAAGCGGAACGTTTTCTACCGCCTAGCGTTAACGCTGAAATACCATACCTAAACAAGATCGTCAACGCTTTGTCATAAAAACAGGGTTATTACAAAATATATAACAACCCTGATTATAATAGTATACTCATAACCTAATAATACATGCATCTCTACAACAAACACAACAAAAAAATTCCTCTGAAGTCAAAAGTATAAATGTGTACATATGTGTGTATGTTTCAACTTGTGACAAAAATATATATAAAAATTATTCATTCAAATACGAAAAAATAACCACAAATCAAAATTTAACACTTGAAATAAAAAACAAGTAATTTACAAGAATTGTCAGCTGGGCTTGTAAGACTACCTTATAGTCATTGTATCATGAGTGCTTGTCTTTTGCAGCTAACTTCACTATTAAACGCGCTGTCAAAATCGGATTTTCCAATTGCAAAATTTTGCCGCCGCGTTACCGCCGCGTTATTTCGGGATGCTCCATACAAATTGTATGGGCATGAGAACTTTTGACAGCTAAAAAACGCTTGCCGCTCTTGTTTAGGTATGGCTGTTACTTGAGACATGTGTGGTATTATAACAAAAATGAATAATGAAATCGATCCAAATGCCATTACAGCGAAAAATATTTGATTCGATTTAAGTCTTCGATTTCATTTCAAATCGATTTCTATCACATATGTATGTACCTGCAAATTTTTATTTTTAATTTAAGCAAAGGCAAATGACTGCTATTCTCTGGGTATCCTTTTTCTTGAAAAAAAAATTATTTGGTTCATGTTATACTTATATTTCGCTTTGATGAAAATCCGGCCGACTTTCTAAGCGCAAGCTTATTTGCAATGCATAGTTTTCATAAACACATACTTCAAATTTTTGTCAATGCCTATAGTTCCTTATTGTTTGTTTGATGAGTATGTTTTCATAAAATTTCTGGAGTCTAATCACCACATTCGGCATCGAGTAAAATCTATAGTAATTTCTCATTTCCTTCGTGTTTCAACTCTCGTAGTGAACAGACGCGTTTTTATAATCGTCGCAACTGAATATAAAAAAAAAAATTTTCAAGTCACAAAAAATATAAAAAAAACAAAACATTTATTGAACAGTTATTTTACTGGTTTTATATTATTTTTTGCTTGTGTGAAATATACATAAATATTTGCATACACAAACTAATATAAGTGAAAATAAAAAAAGAGAACTCTGATGAGTTCATCTTCTGAAAAAAACAACAATAATCCTACAAGCAGTAGGAATGTGCAATATATAACTTTAGTTGCTGATGACGACAGTAAAAAAAATGAATTAAACAAAAACCTGAATTTAACAGAAAACACAAATACTCGTGCGCGATCATTATCTCTGAACATGTTAAATAGTGATCAAGAAGCAACAACAATTGCACCCATCAGCAAACTTGTCAGCTTAGCTGTACAAACAAACAAACAAACAATAAGTAACAAGGTGACCAACGTGCACAAAATGGTAGATGCGGTGAGTACAATAAATGATAATAAAATTCAAACAGGAATGGACAGATACATAACCGTGTTAAAAAGGGGAAGAAGTCCAAAATCAGCTCAAATTGCTTCAACATCGAAAGTTCCCAGAGATGGAAAAAACAATATAATAAATTCCGAAAATCGTTTCGCGATGTTATCTGAACAAGGCGATGAAGGCACAACTACAACAAGTTCGAGTAAGCCCCCACCCATATATTTAAGAGAGCAGAATTCCAGTTTGCTGGTTAAAAGTCTTATCTCATTAATTGGAGAAAATGAGTTTTATGTAACTCCAATTAAGCGCGGAAACATCAATGAAACAAAAATTCAGGTAGCTCATGAAAATAATTACCGAAAAATTGTTTCAGATTTAGAATCTAAAAATAAAAAATTCTACACGTACCAATTAAAGAGTGCTAAAGGTCTAACAGTCGTAATAAAAGGTATAGACTCTAGCGTGGATCCGGAAGAGGTCAAGTCTGGCCTTGAAAATAGTGGCTACAAGGTGAAAAATGTCTCAAACATTAAAAATAGAGAAAAAATCCCCTAACCAATATTTAGAGTCGAGTTACAGCCAGATGGCATAAAAATAAAAAAGAATGAAGCGCATCCAATATATGACTTAAAGTACTTGTTGCATCGAAGAGTTACTGTTGAGCTTCCACATAAAAGAGCTGGACCTGTTCAATGCCTGAACTGCCAAGAATTTGGGCACACGAAGACTTATTGCAAGTTGCCTACAGTCTGCGTTGTATGTGGTGAGTTACACAGTACTGCTAACTGTGATAAAATAAAAGGTGATACCAAGGCGAAAAAATGTGGAAATTGCGGCGGAAATCACACTGCCAACTATAGAGGCTGCCCCCTTTACTCGTTTTTTAAGAATTCATCAACCAAAAAAACCAATGCTACTCCCGCTCAACCTAAAACCCCTATTAACTATCCACAGTTACCTCAACCGTCCACCAGCCAAAATCAATTTTCAAACATTTTCAAGTCTAACGCGACTAGTGCTCAACAACAATCTAACAACAAATTTTCATACGCTAGTATTTTAAAAAGCAATCAGAGTACGGCGCAAAAAACCGTAAATGTAAATGAAGATTCGGGGTATAATTTTAGTCGTATTGAAGCCTCAATTGAGAGCTTAATACAAACTGTAAATACATTTACTCTCAACATGTCCTGTATGATGCAGGAAATGTTGAAAATGCAGTCTACCTTGTTGCAGGCTGTACTAAGGAAACCATGAACTTAAAAATCTGTTTTTGGAACGCAAACGGCATCTGCCAACATAAAAACGAAATAGAATATTTCCTTCAGGATAAACAAATCGATGTTATGCTTATCTCAGAAACTCATTTGACATCTCGAAGCTGTTTCAGAATTAGTGGATATAATTTTTACGACACCAAGGATCCCCGTGGCAGAGCTTGTGGTGGTTCGGGAATCCTAAATAAAACGCGAATAAAACACCACCTGTTGAATGAGTTTTGTGAAGATTATCTTCAAGCAACGAACATCTGCATCGAAACTTACTATCAAAAACTTGTAATATCATCTGTCTATTCGCCCCCCAGATTCACAATTACCGAGAGTCAATATACGGCTTTTTATAAATCACTGGGCCTCCGTTTTCTAGCAGCTACACTACAATGCTAAACACACATTTTGGGGTTCACGTTTAATCACACCTAAGGGACGAATTTTATTCGACACAATATCTAAAATGGGTTTGAATGTAGTTTCAAGTGGACAGCCAACATATTGGCCAACAGATCGACAAAAAATTCCTGATGTTATCGACTTTGGAATTGTGAAAGGCGTGCCCAGCGAGATGGTTGAAGTTGAAGCATCTTTGGACTTATCCTCAGACCACTCGCCTACTATTGTCACTATTTACTCACACACAACATGTGATTTAGCGACGACATCTGCACGTATTAACTGGCTGAAATACAGAAAATATCTGAGTGTTCATTGCTCGGAAAAAATGCCGCTGAGAACACCTTCAGACATAGACGATTCTCTCAGGTTGTTTGAAGCGCATGTTAAACAAGCTGCTTTTAATGCTACTTCAAATGAAATAAACCAACCAGTGAGATTTAACAATATTTTTTCTGTAGATATAGAAAGGCTATTGAATGAAAAACGGCGAGCTCGACGAGAATGGCAGCGCTACAGATCGCCCCAGCTAAAATTAAGGCTTAAGGAGTGTACCAAGCAGCTTAGGAAAGTTTTGCAAGCTCAAAAAACAGCTTCCCTTCAAAAATTCCTTCAAGAGCTAGATGCAACACCACAAACAGATTATTCACTGTGGCGTGCATCCAGAGGACTAAAAAGGCCTGTGATATGCAAACCCCCATTACGAGCCCCAAATGGTGACTGGGCAAAAACTGATGCTGAAAAAGGTGCACTCTTTGTTAAACAGTTAGAAAAAGTTTTCACTCCGAATATTTCTGCTGATATTGTTGAACTGCCACCAGTCGTCCCTTTACCAGAAATACCGATGAGATTTAACATGACGGAGATTGAAAATACTATTACTAGTCTTAACACCAGAAAAGCCCCAGGTGTCGACAAAATAAGCAACAAAATGCTTCAAGAATTGCCTTACACTGCAAAAAGAATAATACTATTCATTTTTAACAGTATTCTACGCCTAGATCACTATCCTAAAGAATGGAAGGTTTCGCTAATTACTATGATACCAAAGCCTGGCAAGGATCATACAAAAGTTGAATCCTATCGGCCTATTAGTTTACTGTCTAACATTTCAAAACTGAGCAAGCTGATGCCTATAGTGACTAGTAATGGATGTATTCCAGATCATCAATTCGGTTTTCGCAGACAACATAACACAATTGAAAAAACTCACAGACTTGTGAATGTCGTTAGAGACACTTTTGAAAAAAAGAAATACTGCTCTGCGCTCTTTATTGATGTCTCACAAGCTTTCGATAAAGTATGGCACGAAGGTCTTTTCAACAAATTAACACAAAATCTACCAGCAAACATCGTAAAGCTTTTAAAAAGCTATATAATGGAACGTAAATTTGTAGTTAGGGAAGGCAATTTTTTAAGCCCTCCGCAGTCGATTGAAGCCGGAGTCCCTCAAGGCAGTATCTTCGGACCCTTACTTTATTTAATATATGCCTCTGACTTACCGTTAAGCAGAAACATTCATACATCAACATTTGCGGATGATATAGCCTTTCTAAGCGTTCACGAAAATCCTGTAGAAGCTTCCCGCAACTTACAAGAATATATATCCAAACTGGAAAAATGGCTCAAACAATGGCGTTTAAAAGTTAACGAGCAGAAATGTGCACACGTCACTTTTACGTTGCGCAGGGAAACATGCCCGCCTATAAAAATTAACACCGAGACTATACCACAACACACTGTAGTCAAATATCTAGGCGTTCATCTTGATCGTCGTTTAACATGGAAATGGCATATAGACGCAAAGTTAACACAAATGAAACTAAAAGCAGCCCAAATGAATTGGCTTATTGGAAGAAACTCTATACTAAGCCTAGACTGTAAACTACTATTATACAACGCGATCCTGAAACCAATATGGTTCTATGGAATCCAGTTATGGGACACTGCCTCAGCATCAAATGTCGAAAAAATTCAAAGGCGACAAAATAAAATTCTACGTACAATTACAGCAGCCCCCTGGTATGTCAGAAACCATCGAATTCATAAAGACCTAGACGTTCCGTTGGTGAAGACAGTATTTTCAAAACACGAGAAAAAATATATAAAAAAACTTGAGTTGCACCCAAATCCACTTGCGCGCAATATTCTTCATTATAGAGGCCACACCCGGCTGAAAAGAAGGGATACTCTTTTTCTCAGCCGTTCACGAGAAATGTAAAACAACAAAAATTAACCGTTGAAATTAAAAATTTTGTTTAGCATTGGCTAAACTTATAATTAATATTTTTTTAGATTTAAGATTTGAAAAACTTATTGATAATTCAATTTAAATAATTAAAGATTCAATAAATAATAAAATTATCACAAAAAAAAAAAAAATTTCTCATTTAACACAATAAAAATTACGATATATTTTACTCGACATTAGTTCACAGTCGCATTCATTAACACCGTTTTTTTTCTCAACATGAACGAATAAAGCAAAATATTTTTTGTGTCTTCAAACACGAATAGAATTGAAAATTCTTATTCATGAACATGCGTGATAAGTTAGTGAATATTTGATACTCTGTTCATGAATGTCCAATAAAGAAATATTTTGCTGTTCATTTTTGAATGCTACAGCAAAATAAAGTTTGATGTTCGTATTCATGTGTGAATAAATACAAAATCCTTATATTCTTACATGAACGAATAAAGCAAAATATTTTTTGTCTCTTCAAACACGAATAGAATGAAACACAACAAAAATTTTAAATTCTTATTCATGTATATGAGTGCTAAGTGAGTGAATATTTGGTACTCTGGAAATAAGTCGCGTATTCTATTTGTATTTGTAATTGAGTATAAATAGAGTATGTAATGAGGTTCAACGAAGCTACCTAAAAAGTAGTGAAAGCATTTGCACATGAATACTGACGAGGTTTAGTGGCTTTTACCGAAAACAACGTTTGTTCTATTGAAAAATCTACAAAAGGGATGTATAAATATTAAATTTTTCCTTTGTTGCTCGAAATATGTTAACACTGTATACCTAATATTTCTCTGATTAAAAACATTTACGAACTTTAGACTGTTTAAATATTAACAAGTACCAGCTTTTCGTTATTTGACCACCAGAAAGTATACTGTATACTAATGTATTTTAATGTAGGACATATGTATGTATGCTATTCGTCTAACAAATTGCATCCAAATCCATTAAGCGTAAATCAAGTTATAGTGGAACCCACATCCAAAAAATTTTGAAACAGTACGTTTTGACAAAAATTTACTCCTCGCTGGAGCAGTTCTAAAAAAAGTCGATTAACTTTGATATATGATGTAAGTTAAGGCTTTCTATATGGTATCATTAACAATACAAGAGATTTAATAACTGATTGGACATAAAATAGAAAAAAAAAAAAATATTTGAAAGAAAAACTTGTTCAAAGCCCTTTGGCTGCTTTTAGATGTTAATTGCTAATTCAGTACATACATACATACATACATACATACATACATATGTACATACATACATATATATTTTTGAGAATGTTATGGAAAAGCTTTTTAAAATAGTTTTATATTTTGTAAATAGAATTGTTCGAAATAACTTTAAAATTTTTAAAAAGGAAGTGCTTCAATACTCATATTTAAATACCTTCATATATTTATTTTGAAAATGCATTATTTCAAAAAGGTATTTTTGAAAATGTTTCTTCTTTAAGAAGTTTGCGTCGTGAAAATGTCTTAAGGAAATATTATCAATGCTGAATTCAATAAAAGATTTATACTGTATCTGCAAATTAACCTGAATTTTTTTTTATTTAATTGATAATCTTGAAGTAAATAAAAAAATTAATTACAAAATAAAATTTTTTAGCATACGCTAAATCGTCTTTGGTTAAACTCTTTTCAAGAATGGGGTGTTTTTCCTGTCAGGTGAATAAGTTAGAAATACACTAAAGCCAAAAAGTTGAACTCGGTTTGGAAGTACATACATATTAATTAATTTTACAATGAACAAATATGAAAAAAAAAAAACAAAGTCACATGTAACAAGTGTCCTAAAGTACGCAAAGTTGTTGGATCAACAACAAAAAAAATTAATAATTATTTTGCAACAGATTTACTAAAACGCATTAAAATAAGAATATATAAGAGACGTATAAAACTTTAAAATACGTTAATATTTTTTAAATTCTGGAAATTTTCCGTGCAATGAAAGTTTTTCAAATATTCTTTAAAAATTTAAACTAAAGAATATGCTAATTAATTATACTCTAGATTATTTTATGTTGAAAGTAACCACAATAATATAATAATAAAGTAATGATATAGAAGAAGTTATTATTAATGAAAATAACAATCTTTTATGTGAATTAAATAATTCCATTCAAAGTATTAAAATTCAGATAATAAAAAAGAATTCAGCGATATATGTATTAGACAATATAGTATATTCGGAAAAATCTAAAAAAGAGCAGAAAAATTAGATATTTAAACTATTTCAAGCTTTTCTCACTACATCACCTACCTCGACAATTAGCGAGAGTTTTTTCAAAATCTACTTTAATAAAAACAAAAACCAAAAATCGTTTGAAAGCAAAAAATTGTTTTTAAAAGATTATTTCTTAAGAACATCATCCTAAATTGTCTAATTTAAGAAAAAAGAAAATCATTTGAGATATTTTGACTGAATAAAACATGTGTGTTTGAAGTATTATAATCGAAGTAATCTCAGTTATTACATTTTTAAGTTTTTTTATGTATTGTTAATTTTATGTATATTTTTTTGTTGATAAAAATAAAATTTTACATTTATTTGAGCATGTACTCAAGTATTTATGTTTTAAATTTTATTTATTTGTTGCGGGTTAGCAATATCTAAATATATATTTCGTTGGTAGCCATACCAACTCATCAGTAGATGTTGTACCCTTTATTTAAAAAAAAATTTTAAAGCTTTGTAATTCACAAATTTATTTGTGAGTTTTCGTATAAATGCATGAGCCTTAAAATTTTTTAAACATAAAGGGTAAAACATCTACTGATGAGTATTTTGATAAAAGTTGATAAAAATATTAACTATTTAATTTTTAATTTATTTTGATTATATACTTATGCATTTTTGTGTTAATGACAAGCATTTATTTTTTTGTCAATAAATTATTTTTAAGCATTTTTTATTCGTTGGTCTCATCGGTTAATCGAATATTATTTTTAACTTTAATCGTTTGATCGAACGAACAAAAACTATTAATTGAATTATTCGAAAAAAGTTGAAAGGCGAATAATTGACAACTCTAGTATGTATAGAGTTCGATCCGGTACGAATCTGCATTCATCTACATACATACATATTAGAGTTGTCAACCGATTAAGAATAATTCGATTAATCGATCAAACAAAACGAAACTCTTGTTCGAATAATTTTATACTATGTTCACACGACAAGATGAAGCACTTGCTTCGCTTTCTGAAGCATGTTTATGAATCTAGCTGTTCACACGACTCATGTACTTGCTTCGATTTGACAGTTCTCTTTTTAATAACAAATAAAATCTAAAATGGACAAAAATATATAAGTTAAAATTATTACACATTTTTCACAACCATATTTTTTGTTTCCATTGTTGTTTTATCTTTATAGTTTTTTTTTCAATTTTTCACTTTTAATAAAAGTTTTTGTTGTGTTTTTTGCATCTGGTTCAGATAAACTTCCGATAAATTACGATAAAATTTAGAGAAGACAGCAATTTTTCATGCTTCGCAAGCAGATTCAATATGAATCTACATGCTTCGCCTTCAAAATTTTGTATGGCGAAGCTTGTTGCTTCGCTCATGTTTGGGGTGTGAAGCATGAATAGAGAGCGAAGCATGATCCGTGTGAACGTAGTATTAAAATGCCGATTTTCGAATAACGAATAAATCGATTAATTAATGTCAATTAATCGAACAACTTTTTTTAGTTTAAAATGCATACGTCAAAAATGTTTAAATTTGTTTGTATGATATGAACCAAAGCGAGTACTTTATATCAACCAAATACATATTAACCCTATTCACAATCTTGTGCAAATGGTCTTGCATCATTGCATTTGCAAAATGGTGTAGGATATTTTTACTCTACACTAACAAAATACAGAGAAATGCACACGCTTTATCTTTGCAAATACGCAACACTAAAAACCAATAGCATATATTTACTCTACTTTGCAACACTTATGATGTTTTCTTTTCTGAACAAAAATGTTGCCCTTTCAATGTGTACCTTTAAAAAGTGGTACATTTTTTAATGCCACAATGGTATAAAATATTTGAGGCTTAACATTACTTAACATTAATTAATTAATTATCGTTTTAATTATAAGTTTTTTCGCTTAAGTAGATTTTTTTTTTTTTATAATTTTATTATTTATTGAATCTTTAATTATTTAAATTGAATTATCAATAAGTTTTTCAAATCTTAAATCTAAAAAATATTAAATATAAGTTTAGCCAATGCTAAACAAAATTTTTGATTTCAACGGTTGATTTTTGTTGTTTTACATCTCTCGTGAACGGCTGAGAGAAAGAGTATCCCTTCTTTTCAGCCGGGTGTGGCCTCTATAATGAAGAATTTTGCGCGCAAGTGGATTTGGGTGCAACTCAAGTTTTTTTATATATTTTTTCGCGTGTTTTGAAAATACTGTCTTCACCAACGGAACGTCTAGGTCTTTATGAATTCGATGGTTTCTGACATACCAGGGGGCTGCTGTTATTGTACGTAGGATTTTATTCTGTCGCCTTTGAATTCTTTCGACATTCGATGCTGAGGCAGTGCCCCATAACTGGATTCCATAGGACCATATTGGTTTCAGGATCGCGTTGTATAAGAGAAGTTTACAGTCAAGGCTTAGTATAGAGTTTCTTCCAATAAGCCAATTCATTTGGGCTGCTTTTAGTTTCATTTGTGTTAACTTTGCGTCTATATGCCATTTCCATGTTAAACGACGATCAAGATGAACGCCTAGATATTTGACTACAGTGTGTTGTGGTATAGTCTCGGTGTTAATTTTTATAGGCACACATGTTTCCCTGCGCAACGTAAAAGTGACGTGTACACATTTCTGCTCGTTAACTTTTATACGCCATTGTTTAAGCTATTTTTCCAATTTGGATATATACCCTTGTAAGTTGATGGAAGCTTCTACAGGATTTTCGTGAACGCTTAGAAAGGCTGTATCATCCGCAAATGTTGATGTATGAATGTTACTGCTTAACGGTAAGTCAGAGGCATATATTAAATAAAGTAAGGGTCCGAAGATACTGCCTTGAGGGACTCCGGCTTCAATCGACTGTGGAGGGCTTAAAAAATTGCCTTCCCTAACTACAAATTTACGTTCCATTAAATAGCTTTTTAAAAGCTTTACGATGTTTGCTGGTAGATTTTGTGTTAACTTGTTGAAAAGACCTTCGTGCCATACTTTATCGAAAGCTTGTGAGACATCAATAAAGAGCGCAGAGCAGTATTTCTTTTTTTCAAAAGTGTCTCTAACGACATTCACAAGTCTGTGAGTTTGTTCAATTGTGTTATGTTGTCTGCGAAAACCGAATTGATGATCTGGAATACACTATAGGCATCAGCTTGCTCATATACAGCTTTTCAAATAGTTTTGAAATGTTAGACAGTAAACTAATAGGCCGATAGGATTCAACTTTTGTATGATCCTTGCCGGGCTTTGGTATCATAGTAATTAGCGAAACCTTCCATTCTTTAGGATAGTAGAATGACAAAAATACAAGTTCTTACTTGTATAAAAATATACTAAACAAAGTTGTAAAAATGGGCAGTATCTCACCCCGACCTGATAGTTGAGGGCAAAATATGTTGCATATTTTGCCATTTATTGGTGCAACATAATTAGAAAGGAACGAAATCGCTTTTAAATATGTTATATATTTTTTTGAATGGATCACGAAAATTAAAGAATGTAGCATAAATGCAACACTTTTTTCAGAAAAGAAAACGCCATTAATTGCAAAACGGCAGCTGATACGCAGTGAGCTTATCCGATTTTGCTTATTCAAATATTAATAATTTTATTCAAAATTATAAAACAAAAATATTTCAAGCATAAGGAAATTAACCAGACAAACAAAAATTAATGAAATAAAAAAATGCATAACTTAATTATTGAAATAAAAAATTTTAATAACAAAAAGCTAAAATTAGCAAAACGCAAAACATCTCAAATCAAATTATTCAATTATTTAAATTTACATATTATTTAAAATCCTAACTAACAAATTACCCCTTATTTTTATAATAAAAATTAGAATTATTTGAATGTTTTGATACTTGAGTAATTTCTGATATGTATTTTTAGGCCAAAACTTCAGTGGAAAAAATTTTTTTTATTTATCAATCAGCTGTGAATTTTGTGTTTTGCATCAAGCATTGCAACCTCACCCAAAGATATCATTCACAATCGATAGAATAAATGTGCAATTGCATAAATTTGCAATATCAAATGCACAAGATTGTGAATACGGCTAATGTATCAACTTGATATTAATACTGCATTGATACATTGTAAATATACATTTAGGAAGTCAGCTATATTCTTAAAAAACGAGAAAAGGGGGCAGCCTCCATAGTTGGCAGTGTGATTTCCGCCGCAATTGCCACATTTTTTCGCCTTGGTATCACCTTTAATTTTGTTACAGTTAGCGGTACAGTTAACAGTAACTCATCACATACAGCGCAGACTGTAGGCAACTTGCAATAAGTCTTCGTATGGCCAAATTCTTGGCAGTTCAGGCATTGAACAGGTCCAGCTCTTTTATGTGGAAGCTCAACAGTAACTCTTCGATGCAACAAGTACTTTAAGTCATATATTGGATGCGCTTCATTCTTTTTTATTTTTATGCCATCTGGCTGTAACTCGACTCTAAATATTAGTTGGGGGATTTTTTCTCTATTTTTAATGTTTGAGACATTTTTCACCTTGAAACCACTATTTTCAAGGCCAGACTTGACCGCTTCTGGATATACGCTTGAATCTATGGCTTTTATAACCACTGTTAGGCCTTTAGCACTTTTTAGTTTGTATGTGTAGAAGTTTTTATTTTTAGATTCAAAATTTGAAATTATTTTTCGGTAATTATTTTCATGAGTTACCTGAATTTGTGTTTCGTTAATTTTGCCGCGCTTAATTGGAGTTACATAGAACTCATTTTCTCCAATTAATTAGATAAAGCTTTTTACCAGAAAGTTGGAGTTCTGTTCTCGTAAGTATGTCGGTGGTGGTTTACTCGAACTTGTAGTAGTAGTGTCTTCATCACCTTGTTCAGTTAAAATGTCTAAACGATTTTCGGTATTAATAATTTGAGCAGATTTGGGACTTCTTCCCCTTTTAAGCACGGTTATGTATCTTTCCATACCTGTTTGAATTTTATAAACACTTATTTCACTCACTGGATTAACAATTTTGTTCACCTTGTTATTTATTGTTTGTTTGCTTATTTGTACAGCTAAGCTGACGAATTTGCTAATGGGTGCAGAAAATCTTTAGGAAATAACGCCGTGTCGGGAAATACCATGGTGGAGAAAAGCGCTAAGCCCGGCCAAGGGCTTAATAATTATAATTGTTTTCAATGTAAAAAGTTTGGGGCCATTTTTCATTGGGGCCATTTTTCCTATTTGGGGAATAATGGCCCCAAACTGCGATATTTCCTAAAGATTTTCTGCACCAAACTTTTTACATTGAAAACAACAATAATTATTTTTGGGGCCATTTTTCAGTTCGGGGCCATTTTTCCTTTTTTTTTAGTTTGGGGCCATTTTTCATGGAGGTATGTATCTATGTACATATATGATAACAAATATCCATTGACATGCACACAGTTACATATTATATCAGTACCCTGTAGTTCAAGTGGCTGTCTCCGAGCTGGTTATAATACTAGCCCCTTTATGACACAACCAGTCCGAATGCTAGCCATATAACTGGCCACTTTAACAAGGGGATGTCCTACGATGGGGTTAATTGTCACCAAGATGCCACAAAGACAGTTCATAACCCGGTTCTTCTTGGCTTACCCTTAACTGTCTCCTTATATCTGCCAAACCACTCCCTTAATAACCCCAAATCATTCCCTATTTTTTATGAAATAAAAGTCATTTCATAATTTATTTAACTTAAAAAAACATTATTTCGTCAAAAAAAAAAAAACATAACAAATTCATTTATTAATTAAAAAGATAATAATAATTAATTAATATAATAATTAAATTTTGCTTTCAGCTATTTTTTTATTATTATTCTTATTATTTTATTTATCTTCATCCTGGTTATTCCCACTGCAGTACAATAATGTTCCTACAGCCCACTTGTAACTTAGTAAGGATGCGTAACATTGCACTATTTTTGTAAATGTATTTTGACTGTATTGAGAATTGAACTAGCAACCTTCCGACTGCTAATCAACATCTCAACCCACTTAGCTACACTCACTGGTACTTGTACATTGTACTACTTAAGCTATGTGTGCTTAATGACATACATTTTTTACAATCCACCATCTGCGACACAAAAAGACAGCTAAGTGCCTGCACAAAGTGACAGTAAAATTTTCCACAGTTTTAGAACCAGTCTTCCGAGTATAGGATCAATATGGATAGTTTTATAACCAGTCTTCAGAGTATAGGATCAATGTGGATAGTTTTATAACCAGTCCACATTGTATAGTACTGCCACTTTTGGGGTAAATTGTCACGAAAAAACTACAGGGTAGGCATACATATGTACCTATGTATAAGTAAATGTAAATGCACATACGCATGGATTTATATATATGTAGATATGTATGTTTGCATGCATTTACATATACATACATACGTAAATTTTCTTTACAACTAGATTCCGTCAACATGTTCTTGTAGATTACTATACCTACATCCATACATACATACATATGTATATCAAATTATTGTTAGAACATACTACATATGTACTACATAATTTCACTAAAACTTACAAATTGAACAAGTTTTATAATGCCAGGAACAGTCTGGAAATATCCAATATTAATCCTAAGAGCACTTAAGCCACCACCTGTTGTGGGTGTTGTGGTTTGAGAGGTTGTGGTACGTTCAACTGTTACTACGGTTTCCACCATTTTGTATTAAATAAATGATATTTATAAGTTGCAATTTAGTTACATAAAATTGTATTGTAATTCCTTTTTATGCTGACAATTTCAAAAAGTTGCACGCACATATACTACATACATATATTTATATGTATGAATGTGTGTATTTTTGAACGTTTATAAGCAATTCTTTATCTTATTATTTTTCCGGCGATTTTTAAACCAACAACTAATTTGAGCGACGCACGTTAAGTTACTACTGTTGCGTATAGAAACTTTAGACTTTTTGATTACTGCGCAGGCAATAAGCCAAATTGCTTATCTAAATTAAAGCTCATTCAGTGTTACCAAAATGTATATTCAAAATTACACCTTGTAGGTGCCAAAATTACCCGATTTCGATGGAACTACACCCAATATTAAAATATATATTTAACACATATCAAAAATCTTGTTTAAGGTCTACTTATGATTTGGTATCAGCCCCAATGAAATGCAACAAATATACCAGCTGAACACACAACAAACAATACGTTTTGGATAACTATTTTATTTCATAAAAGTATGTTACAAACAGCAAATAAACAATATTTGTTGTACTATACAGTAATTAAAGAGAAATATACAAAAAATGTACATAATAAAAAGCAGCATAAAAATCTTAAATTAATAAAGTCATTGAAACTTCCAATTTTTGTTACTATTGTTTAGGATATGTTCAAAATTATTATTGTCGTTTTTCTGTATACTTTCTTTAGCAAATAAAATTGCAACAACGGAATCAGACGATAATTTGTGGCTTAGATCAGTTTTGCAATTATTAAGACTACTAAATATCCTTTCCGCAGAAGCATTTGAAAATGGCAACATAAAAATAAAGTTTATTACTTTTTCTAATATGGGAAATATATTTTCATCAAGCAAATTGAGTTTAAACACTTTTTTCCAATAAATTACAGACTCTAAATTATTATGCTGCTCCAGTTTAGCGAAATCTAAAAACGCATGTTGACGCCCCTCATTTTCAAGTGTTTGCAAGTTTATTTTAAAAGATGGGAACCGTTTTTGGAAGAAACATTGAGATTTGGGTTGAAAGGACTGTACATTTTTTGGATCCACAATGTCGGTAATACTATAAACTTCATCACTAAAATCAAATCTTGATTTTATTTGAGTAATCATTTCTGCATAAAATTTTCTACAGTTTTCAAGTATGATAACGCTTTCGAAATTGGAACACAATGTTAAAGATTCATGTGCTGCAATACCAACATAAATTTCAATAACATTTAAAAAAGTTTTTTTGTCTGCATTGTTAACTTCCCATAAGCTGTTATACTTTAAAACGTCCATCTTTATATAATATGAATATAATGCTTGTAAAATTCGTGTAATTTCAGCTTAAATTTGAACAATGTTATATAAAAAATAATGTTATTAAATAAAAGAATTTCAAATTAGGGGCTGTGGACATATTACGTAACGCTGTTTTCAGAGATTTTATACCCCCCCCACCCCCCCCCCCCCCCCCGGCACTACACAAGCACATAAAAATTACACCTGAGTCAGGTTATTACCCGCGATTCGGCAACACTGGCTCATTCTCTAACTTTCTCTCAGCACCACGGTTGCCAGATTTGACGATCTATCATCATTTTGACGATTTCAGATGCCAAAAAAGGCTGTTTGACGACGTGACGATTTTGGTTATAAATTTGACGATTTTTAAACAATTATAAGTTGGAAGCTTTCTACAGAACATTGACACTACCATGATGTAATAAACAAGGTGGCAGCGCTACGAAAGCTGAATATTTTTGCTCTACTTATTAGGTCGCTTCAAATGTCAAAGAGCTTTTTTTCTGGTAATATTTTTGAGCATTCTATAACTATAAAAAACAATGGCTCTTACATAACAACAACATATAGCTTACATCTACAATTTCAACGGTAGGCTAAAAAGGCCTTAAACCTTTTGATGTTCATAATTTATCAACTGTTATTAACATATATACATTTGTTAATATTTTAAAGCACGCCAAACACTTGAACTTGAATAAGTAAGATTGTTCCTATGTACATACGTATGTATATTAAAATTGTTACACAAAATTTGGAAAGTGTGAGATCATTAAAAATTGTAGAAAGTTTTACGTAGAACTGTGTGATCAGGTTTCATTGAGATTTGACTTTAAAGACAAATTCAGAGCATTAAGCTAAATTAATCCCTACAATCTTATAAAAGAAAATAACAATTAATTTAATGATATTCTTAAAGTATTTTCACAATTTGTTAAAGAACGTGAAAGACAGGAAATTGAATCTGAGTTCAGACAAATTAAATTACTAAATTTAATTTAATTAATTCTTCCCGGATACGGACATAAAACTTTTAGATTTTTGGAAAAAGATTTCAGAGATGAAAAAAAAACTCTAGTCTTTTATTTCCCACGTTAAATAATTTTATTAAAAAAAATTTGGTTTTACCACATTCTTCGGCAAATGCAGAAATATTTCTTAGAAAAGTTAATTCAATAAGACAAAAGTTAGAATTCGGTTAGAGAAAGCTTGTTTGGAGTCAATTTTATATACTAAAGATCATTTAAAATTAAACAAGTGTAATTGTTTTGACATGAAAGTAGTACCTGATTTAATAAAACGGTTCAACTCCAATATATATGTTTAATTTTTTTTTAATTTTTACTAATGTGTTGTAACATGAATAATGCTATGTATCATCATTTTTAATTTAAACGCAAATTTTATCACTAATTTCTCTAAAAATTTAAACTTGCTAATATTTTGTGGATATGGTATGTAGCTATTGTATTAAAAAATGCACAAAACACCTGTTTATACTCTGTTTCAACAGCTGATCTCTTTATTGATAAGAATTTACTTTATTTTATATAAAAACCCTTGAATTTTATTTGTTACGTTATGTTTTGTTAAATAAAATGAATCTTTTGTTTGAAAAAATTGTGATTTTATATTCGACGATTTATTGACGAATTCGGAAAACTGTTTTGACGATTTTACGCTAAAAATTTGACGAATTCGGACCCATTTCATCTGGCAACTATGCTCAGCACCACTATAGAGAGCAATGTAGCCAGGTAAATATTGTCTAATGTCCCCTAATTAAAGAGTGTTGTCCCCAAAAATCCCCAATTTTGTCCCCAATATATATATATATATATTAAGCATCATAAAAAACAATTTTTTTATTAATTTTATTACATACATTTATTTAAGTTAATACATTCGTATGTGCTCAATGAAACTTTTAAAACCATAAAATATTTTAGAATTCCATACACGGAATCAAATTAATTTTTTTCTATGCTTTCGAGTTGTAAATTTATAAATAACTCAAAATTTTCAATACTCTCAGAGAATATTTTAAGCATTTCTCTTGCTAGTACAGTTAAATAATGTAAAAAAATTTGTTTGAACTCCTTTTGCTTTTAATTCCTTTGAACATTCTATGCCAACATCCACTTTTAGCAACAACAAAATTACTTTACTTATCGTCAATTAGTACATCCATTTTGGCAATATTGAATTCAATAAATTCTGGTTTTAAAAATTTTAAACAAATTGTTATAAAAACCAACATCCTCAATACGATCGTATTGAAATAATCGAAATATGGAGAAGAAAAACGCCAAGATACATAAACATATATGTATGTAAATATATGTATGAAAGAAAATGGTAAAATAAAGCAAAATTGATAATAGGTAGGTATACTGAAAATGAAAAATCCCCAAAACCCTCCCCACGATGATCTGTCCACAAAAACCAGCTAAAATCCCCAATTTGGGGAGAAATCCCCACACCTGGCTACACTGATAGAGAGTTGATATTTTTTTAATTATACAGGTAATAACACATTCGCCACAGCAGACTACACGAACACACGAACACAAATGCTGCTAGCTACCGTTGTAGCCGTTTAGCAGCTACTTAATTATTTTGGAAACGACAGATACACAGTAAACAGCTGATCCTGAATTGTTGCAACCATGGTGGAATAATAAGGTGCGCGTAAGAATACAACAATAAAAAACGACATGCATTTTGTTTGTGTAAAATTCATTCAAAATTGTCAAAACAAAGCTGTATACAAAACAAAACAAAAGTTGTTTTGTATGTATTTATTGGTTATGCAAAAACAAAAAGCATAACGTAAACAAAAATATTCATGATGGCGGCCAAAAATGTAAACAACTTTTGACAAGACCGAATTAACTTACCATATTTTTGCAGATTATTTAACGGTCAAAACACAACCCTACAAAAAACCATATTCGTTCTTGCGCAGACCTGATTATTAGACCATGGTTGCAACGATTCATTTATGTATATTACAGTGGTGCATATTCAGCGCCTTTACTGTTTTAAAGTTCGCTGGGGCGAATTGAATACGGCGAATTAAATTCGCCACTCACATCACTTTGTATGGATTCGCTTTGACCGAAAAAAATTCATCTCATGGATCTCTTTTGGCCCCGGAGTTAAGGGGTTCAAAACTTATTTTTTATTGGCCATAACTCCTAGAATATGGAACGGATATAAGCGATGTGGATATCACTCTAAACTTCTCTAAAATATCTTTATACTGGTATAAAATTTTTTTAAAACAATTTACCCATTGCGAGTGAAATTCAATTTTGAAATTTTTTTATCTGACTTTTCACTTTTACATAGAACTTACCATGCTTTTATTTGGTGTATAATTGAAATCTGTCACCGATGAAATACGTAAGTTATGCTTCTTTAATGATGAATTTAAGAATTAAATGAGTTATTTAGAGCATTTTGAAGTGATACCTATATCGTTTATATTCGTTCTATATTGTAGGACTTATGATCAATAATATATTGAAGTTTTGAAACCCGTAACTGCGGAATCAAGAGAGAGCGCCGAAAAAATTATAAACAAATTTTTGTACATATGAAAAGTTATATTATCAGGCTCAAGTTCAGTTTTATTGAATTAATGAAAATTCAAAATTCCTAAGAGTTTTTTTATGTTGAAAAATATTATTATTTATATCCAATCAGTTTTTAGCAGAACGTATCAGTACTGATTTCAAGGCCGCTACACATCTCATCAGCGTTCAATTGTCAATCTTTACAATTTTCGTAAAGTGGATACTAATTTAGAAAAATATCAACTATTTAACCAGTTTTCAACAGAAATAGAATACGAGAAAAAAAAATACGAGAGCTAAAAACTGACTGGATATAAATAATAATATTTTTTAACATAAAAAACTCTTAGGAATTTTGAATTATCATTAATTCAATAAACCTGAACTTGAGCCTGATAATATTACTTTTCCTATGTACGTCAATATAAGTTCGAATAATAATTACGTTTATTCGTAATAATAATAATATAAAAAAAAAAAAAAAATTTTTTTTTTAGGTACAAAATTATAGCCCTGTGAGTTTTTTTAATTTTTAACAATGTTGGTATTTTTGACGCAAGTCAATATTTTATATAACAATAAAGCTAATAAAAATTCTTAATGCATATATCTTATAACATTTCAATTTTGAAATTTTCTTTTTTATTTTACAATAAAAAATATTTCTAATCACTAATTTGCTTCACATATTTTGTTATATTGTCAACATTGTTTTGTTTTTGTGTCCATCAGAAATAGAAATTAAGCATTAAACACATTCGCCACAGCAGACTACCGACTACCACCTGTCAAAATTAGAATACATGTGTGCATATGAGAATGATTATATTGAAGACAGCAAGGCAACACGGCAAAAGGTTTTTGTCCATGCTACTTTTGTCGTGTAGTCAAATTAAACTAATTTCTGATGGCCACAAAACCAAAACAGTGTTGACAATATAACAAAGTTTGTAAAGCAAATTAGTGATTAGAAATATTTTTTATTGTACAATAAAAAAGAAAATAACAAAATTGAAATGTTATAAGATATAAGCATCAAGAATTTTTATTAGCTTTATTGACTTGAGTCAAAAATACCAACATTGTTAAAAATTAAAAAAACTCACAGGGCTATAATTTTTTACCTAAAATTTTTTTTTTATTTTTATATTATTACTTGCTTATCCCGGTGTGCTTCGCTACCCCCCTCGTTATAAAATAAAATTAAAAGTATTTATATATCCTATTGTGAAAATTTAATGACAATCGGTCCAGTAGTTAAGACTATATTACGATTTTTAATTTTCCTAAAAAGGGGCGTGGTACCACCCACTTTTCTCCTGGTACGTATTCCAAATTATGCCAATACAATATGTACCAAATATCATCGACGTAGGTCAAAAAATGCCCAAAATATGGCGATTTAAATTTTTGGGATATATGGGAGGTATCACGCCCCTTTGTCCAATCCCGCCCATATTTGCAGCAGCACTAAAAATATGCACACTGAACCGACATACAAAATTTTGTTCAAATACCATTATCAGGTGCAGAAATAATAGATTTTTAATTTGTGGTTTGTATGAGAGGTACCACGCCCCTTTGTCCAATCCCGCCCATATTTGCAGCAGCACTTAAGAAATGCACACCAAACCGACATACCAAATTTTGTTCAAATACCGTTATCAGGAGCAGAAATAATAGATTTTTAATTTGTGGTTTGTATGAGAGGTACCACGCCCCTTTGTCCAATCCCGCCCATATTTGCAGCAGCACTTAAAAAATGCACACCAAACCGACGTACCAAATTTTGTTCAAATACCATTATCAGGAGCAGAAATAATAGATTTTTAATATGTGGTTTGTATGGGAGGTACCACGCCCCTTTTTCCAATTGGACCGAATTGTAAATCTTAACCACCCGGGGCGCCACCCAAACACATACAAAAAAATTTATGCAAATCGGTCCAGCCGTTTAGGAGGAGTTCAGTTACAACGCACGTACAGTAGAATTATATATGTATATAAAGAGCCACGCTCCTCCGCCCCCAGGCCATTAATTTAAATAATAACTATCTTATCATCTAAGTTGGACCAAATTACATATATATGCCAATTTTCATGAATATCAGTTGACTCGTTTTTGAGTTTATTCCAAACATACACAGTGACACGGATTTTTTATATATTAAAATTATTACGAATAAACGTAATCATTATTCGAACTTATATTGACGTACATAGGAAAAGTAATATTATCAGGCTCAAGTTCAGGTTTATTGAATTAGTGAAAATTCAAAATTCCTAAGAGTTTTTTATGTTAAAAAATATTATTATTTATATCCAGTCAGTTTTTAGCTCTCGTATTTTTTTTTCTCGTATTCTATTTCTGTTGAAAACTGGTTAAATAGTTGATATTCTTCTCAATTAGTATCCACTTTACGAAAATTGTAAAGATGGATAATTGAACGCTGATGAGAGGTGTAGCGGCCTTGAAATCAGTACTGATACGTTCTGCTAAAAACTGATTGGATATAAATAATAATATTTTTCAACATAAAAAAACTCTTAGGAATTTTGAATTTTCATTAATTCAATAAAACTGAACTTGAGCCTGATAATATTACTTTTCATATGTACAAAAATTTTTTTTTAATTTTTTCGGCGCTCTCTCTTGATTCCGCAGTTACGGGTTTCAAAACTTCAATATATTATTGATCTTAAGTCCTACAATATAGAACGAATATAAACGACATAGGTATCAAATCAAATGCTCTAAATAACTCATTTAATTCTTAAAATCATCATTAAAGAAGCATAACTTACGTATTTCATCGGTGACAGATTTCAATTATACACCAAATAAAAGCATGGTAAGTTCTCTGTAAAAGTGAAAAGTCAGATAAAAAAATTTTAAAATTGAATTTCACTCGCAATAGGTAAATTGTTTTACAAAATTTGAATATCAGTATAAAGGTATTTTAGAGAAGTTTAGAGTGATATCCACATCGCTTATATCCGTTCCCTATTCTAGGAGTTATGGCCAATAAAAAATAAGTTTTGAACACGTAACTCCGGAGCCAAAAGAGATCCATGAGATGAATTCTTTCTGTTTATGTCAAAGCGAATCCATACAAAGTGATGTGAGTGGCGAATTCAATTCGCCCCAGCGAACTTCAAAAAATTAAAAGCGCTGAATATGCACCACTGCAATATACATAAATGAATCGTTGCAACAATTCAGGATCAGCTGTTTACTGTGTATCTGTCGTTTCCAAAATAATTAAGTAGCTGGCTAAACGGCTACAACGGTAGCTAGCAGCATTTGTGTTCGTGTGTTCGTGTAGTCTGCTGTGGCGAATGTGTTTATACCTTTAGTTTAATTCGACTACACGACAAAATTAGCATGGACAGAAACCTGTTGCCGTGTTGCCTTGCTGTCTTCAATATAATCATTCTCATATGCACACATGTATTCTAATTTTGACAGGTGGTAGACGGTAGTCTGCTGTGGCGAATGTGTTTAATGCTTACCGCTCAATCTTTCATTGTTGGGGAATTCACTTCTCTCACCAATATTGTCTGCATCTACTAATGTGTGTGCAGTATGTATTAAGGTGGAGTTAGAATGTATGGAAGAAATTAGTCCTGATATTTTCTCAGAAGACCAGGCGTCGGAACACTTTGTCCAAAAATTATATGGTAAAAGTGTTAGCTGAGTTTATATTAATATGTAGTACTCTTAGATAATTTGCGTTTAAATTTTAATTTTACTTGATGTTAAATTGACATGGTTGGTACCTATTTAATTTGCTTTTAAATCTTTAGCAAAACATTAATTTTCACTTATATATTAATCAGATTTAAATACAAAGTCTAAAATTGAATATAGCAACTGTCTCTCTGAAGTTAAAGCTAAAATTTTCTAAAAATTCGCCGCTTTACCTACAATTGAGCAGATATCATAACTTCTATGTACATAATACATATTACTCTTTTATTAATTATTAAAAAAGAAATGAACTATAGGATTTATTCGACGTACACATTAGACGAATTCATTACTTTCCTAGGACATGTTCTGTGTTAACAATAATGAATTCTGGAATGAAATGAAATTAATTTTTGGATTAAATACATACATATGTATAATAATAATTTCTTAAATTGGGTAAATAGGTATCTACATATGTGTCTTTTAAAGAAACAAATTTCAGGTCCACTCTAATATCCAAACACACATGCATACAGTGATGCCAGCTATTTATAATCGAAATGCGCACAGGAGTGTAACAAAAAGCGCCAAAATGCACTATATATTAATAAAACAAAAGGCGCTAAAAAGGGCTAAAAATATTAATTTATATATAAGCTTTTTTATTAATTAAAAAAAAGTTAGAGCTAATTTGTACCTTTGAGATCGGTTATTATTATTATACTATTTTTGAAAACGTAAAGTAAAATAAAAAAAATCGATTTAAAATTGTTCGTTTTCGAATAAAATATTATCATTTTCATTTTCATCATCAGGCCATAAAACCGATTTCATATAAAAATTTCGACTTTCTGTATGTTTAATTTGAATTAATTTTTGCGCTAACATTTGCAGGTATTTTGTAATCCGAACAACATGATTTTAAATTTTTAGATCATATTTTATATGGATTAGTGAGTTAAGTGTATTTAGACACATTCTGTTTCTTATTTTGGTTTTAAAAAAATACATTACGCTAAAAGATCTTTCCACCTCTGCATTTGAATATGGAAATGATAATACATATATTAATAACAAAAGTTAATAACTTTAAAAATGGATTTTTATTCACTGAATTTTTGAAGTTATGTACTTCAATTCAAAATAATTCAGTTCTGTCTCTTTTTTTCCATTCAAAAAACTTCAAATTTTGAAGTCAGTTTACTATTCCTTCTATCTCCTTTTTATAATTTATAAATTCTTATATAATTGTAATGCCATCTTCGGTGTTGTTTTTTTTTTGCCACTGAAAAACTGCAAAAGAGCAGCTGCAAAAAATGTTATTATAAAAGTAAATACGATTTTCTTTAAAATGAACAGTTGTATTAAAAAGGCGCTAAAAGTACCAAACTAAAAATCAAAAAGCGCTAATTTAGCGCTTTTTTAAAAAACGCGCTGATGGTGAAAAATGCGACTTTTGGGTAGTTTAAAAGCGCTAAATATAGCGTGAAATACGCTAAATTGGCATCGCTGCATGCATATGTAGGTAACTTTTGCTCACAGCTTTATATTTTTGTTAGAGCCCATGGTGGAATAATAAGGTGCGCGCAAGAAGGAATATAGTTTTTTGTAGGGTTGTGTTTTGACCGTTAAATAATCTGCAAAAATATGGTAAGTTAATTCGGTCTTGTCAAAAGTTGTTTACATTTTTGGCCGCCATCATGAATATTTTTGTTTACGTTATGCTTTTTGTTTTTGCATAACCACTATGTATGTTATGTATACAGCTTTTTTTTGACAACATTGGCTAATTTTTACACAAACAAAATGCATGTCGTTTTTTGTTGTTGCGTTGATAAGCGCACCTTATTAATTTCACCATGGTTAGAGCCCTTTTACATATTGCAAGTGATAGGCCGACAGACGAAGTTTGTTGAAGAAGGGGTGAAGATGCAGAGTGTATAGTACACGACCCTCTGTACCGGACATTTTTCGTTTTTCTCTTTCACTCTTCGCATTTTTTATGTTGTTGCTTCATATCATTTTTCTCACACCATTGGCATTTTAATATTACTGCATGTGGTGCGAAAAATTTTGTTCATACACAACAACAGCGAAAAAGAACGAAAAGGGGATACGAACAATTTCTGTCTGTCTATTAATTTCCAATATGTAAAAGCTACGTACAAGTTCAAAAGAGAATAACAAAAATGTCTGCCTTTCACTTGCCAATATGTAAAAGGCAAGAATGATAAACTAAAGATTACGCCTTGCGCATGATTTCCCGTTAGATGACGTAGTTGGGCTATTTGAAAGGTTTCCAAGTATTTTTCATATGTGAAAATTAACATTTCTTCTGAAAAATGTGTGCATTACGTGAAAGTTGGCAGCCCTGCAATATAAATTACATTGACAGTTTTCAAAAAAAATATTTATTTATTCTTGAAATATACATCGAATTTTGTGAAAAATTTAGTGAAAAAGAACGTTAAAAAAATTAACATTATAAAATAAATTAGTGAAGTATCTTAAAAAACCTACAAAACAAAGAAAAACTCAAAAGAAATATTGCCGGAAAATAACAACATGAAGTGTGCAGTGGGCAAGTGCAAGCAAAATAGTGGTAAAAAAACAAGTGAGGAATTAAAAAAAAATAATTTATCCCGTACTTTTAATGAAATTTTAATAATTTTTAAAATGATGTAGATGTATCATTTTATAAATTTCCAAAAAATGCAGTTCAAAGGAAGTCTTGGGTAAACTTTTGCAACAGGTGGAAAGCCATAAATGTTGAAAAGGAGAAAATTTGTTCCTTACATTTCACCCAAGAAGATTTTGAAAGAAATTTGAAATGGGTAAGTTCCACAATATAAATTTAGCAGTCCTTTACTTAATAGTTAAGAACAGGATTTAGCAACCGGCGTACACCAAAATTGAAACCGGGAGCAGTTCCGACCATAGATACGGTCGATACAGCTGAAATTCCAAACAAAGTTGAAACTGCAAACGAAGTTGAAATTGAACACAACGTTGAAATTCTAAAGTGCGACGAGAAAAGCTCTCCAATGACGACTGAAATTCAAGAAGACAGTTTACAACAGTACATAAAAAGTTTAGAAATGAAAATGTATGTAAGTTTTTGAAAAAAATTACAAATGCATTGCGCCAGGAGAATGGTATTCTGAAAATGTCACAAAGTCAATCAGCCATCACCATAAAAAATTTGACTCGGCAAGTTCAGAGCTTACGTTCTTCAAACGTAAATTTGGAGAAATCATTGAAATGTTTTTTTTACAAAAGGCCAAATAAAAAAACTTAAAAATGGGAATAAAAGGCAAAATTTTACAGAGGAAGATATTGCCCAATCCATTACTTTGTATTCCACAAGTGCCAAGACTTACAGGTTGTTAAGGAAAAAGCATTTTCCTCTTCCCTCCGTGAGAACGTTGCAAAGATGGTCGCAAAAATTGGATATGACAACGGGTATTTTGGAGCCTGTTGTTAAAATATTGTCTGCGGCTAACCAAATGTCAGAAAAAGAAAAGCTATGTGTATTAAGTTTTGACGAAATGAAAGCGAAAAAAAAGTACTGCTACGACAAGCCAAGAGACTCTATGCTAGCTCCAGCTAATTACATCCAAGTAGCTTTGCTGAGAGGTCAGGTACTTATGTCAACTTAAAGTTTTTTAATATAACGTTTTTCTATTCGATTAAAAAGGTTTAATTGCAAATTGGAAGCAACCAATATATTATGATTACGACTGCCAAATGTCAAAAACTATTTTATTTAATATATTGAAAACAATGAAGCAGTGTGGTTTCACAATTGTGGCAATTGTTTGCGATTTAGGTGGTGGAAATAGAAAATTGTTCAATGAACTAGAAGTAGATTTTAATAATCCTTGGTACGTTTTATACAAATACTCATCTATCAGATAATTATTGTATTTTTTAAATTTTTAGGTTTCTATACGACGACACAAAAATATTTGTGTTCAATGATGTTCCACATCTAATCAAGCTATTGAGAAACCATTTTATTGATAGTGGATTCATCATTGATAACAAGGATGTTAAAAAAGATATAATTTTAAATCTTCTGTCTTTACACTCCAATGATTTAAAGATCACACATAAAATATCAGCACACAATTTAGATGTGGTTGGAGTTGAAAGGCAGAAGGTTAAACTAGCTACCAAACTTTTCTCACATACAATTGCACAATCTATTACGCGAGCTGCCAGTTTAGGATATTTGGAAAATCAAAATTGGAGCGAGTGTCATAAATTGTTTAAACTGGTAATAACATTCTTTTTAAATAACTCCATAAATCCAATAAATCCATTTTGTGATTTTTCTTCCCTAGACAAATGACTGGTTTGATGTCATGAATTCAAGAGTGCCAAGACATGATTCAAGAGAACGATCCCACGCATACGGTTTGGCACCAGAAATACAAAATGATATTTTAAATAATATGTCGCAAATGATCTCAGAGATACGTGTGAATGGGAAAAATACACTGTTACCATTTCAAAAAGGTATAATTTTATACTTTTAAAATTATTTGACTAACATATTATTTCACAGGCATAATTCAATCAAACAACGCTTTAAAAATGCTCTACATTGAAATGAAAAAAAAATATAATATTGAATTTATTTTAACATATCGCCTAAATCAGGATGTCCTGGAAAATTTTTTTGGTATAATTAGATCGAAAGGCGGCCTCCACGATCATCCTGATCGTCAAGAATTCAAATATAGACTTCGGTCATATATTCTGGGCTATAACGAAGGCATTTTAAAACCTGTTTGGCGTCCTAATTTTCGATTTGGCGACATGGCGATTTATAAAATAGTTGGCGATTTTGTTGTCTATTTTTGATGAGCCATGAATTTGTTTTAAAAATCATTCAAATCATAATAAAACAAGTAAGAGTGCTATGTTCGGCTGTGCCGAATCTTATATACCCTTTACCAATGCGTATATATATGGTTCATTGAATATAATACAGGCTTTCTTTCATTTCTCTTATAAATATAACATTTCAAACAATATAAAAAGAAAGTTTAAACTGCATACACACTTTCATATTTTCTTCAGTGCTATGTATATACATACATACAACAAATATAAAGATTCCATATTCAACACTAGGGCACCTCATGTATTTACAAATTTATTTCTGAAAGGGTTATATACACATATGTATATATGTATATATCTTCATTTATTTGTATATATAATCAAATTTCAGAACCGATATTTTATTTTTTGCTGATTTTCAAAAACTTCTTACATTTCAGTCCAAGACCAAAGTTTAGCTCTTCTAGTGTCTTCGAAAAATCGATTTCATGTACAGGCAGACGGACATGGCTCATTCCGACATACATTACCACATAAAAGTGAAGCATTATACAGAAATGTATGTATATGCAGTACAAACTCCCTAATACGGACAGATATAGTTTCAGCTATTGTCCGGATTAGTGGATCGTCCGTCTACAGTTAAAATAAATTTTAAAACGCAATACATATAGTTTGTTTTTATTGCCGAACAGAAATATAAGTACAGATAAGAAATGATTTATATATAATTAACTTACAAAAAACACAAAGAAAAATACTAAAAGTAACAAAAATTTGAAAATATTTAAAAAATAAGAATTTATTCGTTTCCAAAAATATGTCTGTGAATTTCAAAATTGCTCAATAGTTGTTTTGATTAATTGATAAATATTATTTGTACATTTTTTAAATACTTTCTAAAACATAACTTAAGACCATTTTATAGATTCCATAAACTGTCCGAAAAGTTTAAATGTCTGGATTAAGGAAGTTGTACTGTACATGCAATACATATGTACATATTGTTTTGACTGTTTAAAAAAACTAACGGTAAACAGAAAATATTTTAATAAGTATTATTCGTAAAGTTTCCTAAAAAATATTAAAAGTTTATTATGCTCTTTAAGTAGACAACTATAAAGTATTTAATAGAAAACATTGTTATCATTTTTACTTTATTTTAAATTAAATTAAACAAAATTTTTACATTTATTTGAGCATGTACTCAAGTATTTATGTTTTATATTTTATTTATTTGTTGCAAATAATAAAATAAATAATAAAAGCAACAAATAAATAAAATATAAAACATAAATACTTGAGTACATGCTCAAATAAAAGTAAAAATTTTGTAACGGGGAGATTTGCTTTTCATTTTTGCCTTATAAAATACTTTTAATGGCAACCAGCGGTTGTCTAATTGTATATGTAGGTGTAGAAAAGTAAACACATTCATAATGGAAAATTATTGTTGTGTGTGCTTGAGAAATTTTTTAAAGGCTATTTTTATGCTTTGTAATTCACAAAAATATATTTGTGAGTTTTTGTATAAATAGATGAGCTTTAAAATTTTTTTAAACATAAAGGGTAAAACATCTACTGATGAATTGGTATAGCTACCAACGAAATATATATCTAGATATTGCTAACCCGCAACAAATAAATAAAATATTAAATTAAACAAAATATACATCATGGCGAATTTTAGCGATTCGGAACAAATATTCTGCTTGATTTGCCCCTTGTATTTGTACGCCAGTTACTTTGTCAAATGCTTTGTTAACACATTTTTCGGTACAAATTTTTGACAAAGTAATTGGATATACTCCAAAGCGAATTGAGTAGAGTCTACCTGTTATGAATTTAAAATATTCTATGGATTCAAAAGTTCCATTGAGCACATACGAATGCATTAACTTAAAAAAATTTATATAATAAAATTAATAAAAAAAATTGTTTTTTATGATGCTTAATATACATATATATATTGGGGACAAAATTGGGAATTTCCAGTTTTAAAATGGGGATTTTTGGGGACAACACTCTTTAATTTGGGGACATTAGACAATATTTACCTGGCTACACTGAAAGAGAACACTATTTTCCACTCTCACAACACCGTTTACAGATATAATCAGTGATGCCAACTCTTGCAACATCAAAAGCACTGAAAAAAAATTCGGGTTAAAAGCACTAACCTAATTTTGTTTTGAGTCTAGTGGATAAAAAAGACAGCCTTGGTTGTACTGAAAAATTTGCATTTGAATCTATTGTTTTTTGTGCGACTTTGTCGGAGTAAATCGCTTTATCGTGAATTTATTTCACAATTACAACAAATGCAATATGCTTTTAGTTCATCTTTTGCTGGTCTAAGCCACCTCTTAAAAGCTGGATCTTTCTCCCAAGCTTTTCTATATATTCGCTTTTCCATCTAAAGGATAGCCATTGTTAGATGATGAACTGTAAAACATATAAAATCAATAAAGCACTTATTTTTAATAACTCTTCAGATATATAATGACCAAGGCACTTTCTTGCTTAAATTTGCTCAACAAACAAATCAACCGATAGTACTCGTACATACATACATATATTAAAAGTAAAATCATTGCTAAACAAATAAACCATAAAAATTTCTGCACGAATTTAAAAAAAACATGCTTGAGAAATGCTAGAATTCAAACTCTTAACTCGCAGTCTACATTAGCTTATTATTTGTTATAACATTTATCAGGAGAAAAAATTTTGCTAGTATAGACCGCAGTTTGTTACTCTTATAACATCGTTATCAGAACAATTATCACAACAACGATGTCAGACATCAAATGTCATTTTCCAATATAAAAAACGAGACAACAAACAAAAGCTATTTGCTGTCTCTGCCACTCCACCTTAAAATTGTAGTAAAACAGCACATGATCATTTACTAATATTCCCCACATAGAAAAAAATTAGCAAATTTAGTACTGTTATTCTGCTGGCGCTATGTCAATGTTATAACAAATAACACTGTGTTACAAAAAAACGAACACGAAATACCTGGGAAGTGATATTATTTTTCTTGTTGGTGCTGTCGAGTACATCAAGAATCTGTATTTGAAATTTCCGGGACACCTCCAAAATCTGGAGTTACGGGTAAAAAACCGGTTTTTCGTACCTCTATGCACTTATAGGTCTGTAACTTAGTTGAATATTAACCGATTTAAAATTCTAGAACGGATTTAGAAAGAAGAGACTGAGGCCTTTAAAATAATGTATATGATGTTCATGTTTCTTTAAAAACATGTTAGTAATTTAACCGTAAAGGCATTTTCCGTTGAATTTTTTCGCTATTTTTCATATTCGGACATGTTTTTTTGCAGTATTTTGTAAGAGAACCCTATTTTTTTATATACATAATATGAAAGTATATTTTGTAAGGAAAACAATGCTACTTTGGTTTTTAAAATCCGTTAAAAACTTTTTGATTTATTAAACTTTTTATAAAAACAAAATATTTGCAAAAATCCCTACATTCAATTTTTTGTGTTCTTTTAATACGATATTTGTTTTGTTTTTTTTTTTGGTTTTTTATTTTAAACAAAAACAATGTAATTATCATAAACCATAAATATAATCATGGGTACATCAGTGTTCGCCAAACTTTTTATATTCCTGAACCCCATTTGTTATTTATACAAAACTTTATATTCCTTTAAATTAGTATTAAAATGGATTTTGCTAAAGATATCATAGTTAATAGTTAACATTGTAAGAGAAAAGAGCGGGAATTTCTATATAGTTAATACTAACTATAATCAATTCAATTGTTACAGCCTGAGGCTGCAAGTTGCAAATCACTGTAAAGTACTCAAGTTAGAATTACATCAAAAAATGTCAACAAGAGCTTAGCTCATGTAAATATTTTGTTTTTCTTTTTAATATGATGTTTCGATCATTACTTTGAAACTGTAAAAATAAAAACGAGTTTGTGAATTTTTGAACGGTGATAATAATAAAGTTTAATTATAATAAAAATGTGCGACAAACTAAATAAATTTTGCTACATTTGTGTTTTATTTACTGATATTTGGAGTGGTGGAAGTATACCACAATATGTTCAATCGTTCATATAAATTCAGTCACTGCTGTTCAACATTAAAAAAATGCAAAAATCAACCGTCAGTTTCTTTGCCCTTTTCTACGCCTATGACTTGGCATCGTCAGTTATTTCACAAACCAAATGATTGCTAGTTTTGCCAAACTAATGTTTCAGGCCTCTCTTAAAACCCGCAAAAACATAAATTACGTAAATGTTTTAACTGTAACATACCCAATATGTGGTGATGATGAATTTCCATCAACGAGCATTTCTGATATTAAAAAAAAAGATTTGGAAGAAGAAGAGTACTTTCCATCAAAATGTACCAAAACAGATCGACATTTTGTTTCAAACGCAGATTTCGATGACCTCGTTCGCTTAATGGTAAATCTAGGTCTAAACGTTGTTTTATTGCATAACGAAAATATGTTACCATCAGTTCCAATTGCATATGCGACTGGCACAAAAGAAACTTATCAAGTTATGAAAAAAATACTCTGGTTAGTCAACTACGATACCCATAAATGGAAAGTGATAACAGATTTAAAGGTTTTGACAATTTTATGTAGTATGCAAGGTGGTTAGACAAAACATCCATGCTATTTTTGTGAATGGGATAGTCGATCACCAAATCGCTATGACCGTAAAGTATGGCCACCTCGTAAACCAAATAAAATAGGCACTAAAAACATATTAAACGTCCCATTAGTTAATGCTGAGGATGTTATTCTGGCACCACTGCTTCTGAAGTTAAGATACATATGTATGTATATGAAGCAATTTGTCAAAAAACTTGATGTAAACGGCGTGGCTTTTTGCTACTTGAAGTCAGTGTTTCCGAAGTAAAGCCAAAATAAAATGAGGTATTTATGCATTTATTTTATTTATATGTAGTAATTTTTTATCATTTATTTATGTTTTGATGAACTTAATGTATCTTCATCGGACCTCAAATTCGTAAAATTAAGTACGGTTGAAAAACGCGCCTGGAATGGTTTTGTTGCACTATGTGATAACTTTCTTGGAAATCACAGAAGCGACGACTACGTCTCTGTGGTTGATGAATTTCTGAGCGCATATGCTGAAATGGGATGCAACATGTCCATTAAAATTCATTTTCTGCATTCGCATTTGGACTTTTTTCCAGACAACAAGGCGAAAATTTTCACCACGAGATGGTTTCAATGGAAAAACGTTTTGAAGGGAAAAATAAATTAAAATGATTTCAGAGTACTACTGGACACTCCAACGGGATACTGAAAATGATGAATTAAAAAAAAAAGATCAAGCAAACATTTTTAAGTGGAATGACCGGAATTATATTTTGCTTTTATGCAAATTTTAATATTTAATTTCAAGGAATATAAAAAGTTTGGCGATGATTATATTTATGGTTTATGATAATAACATTGTTTTTGTTTAAAATAAAAAACAAAAAAAAAAAAAAAAAACAAATATCGTATTAAAAGAACACAAAAAATTGAATGTAGGGATTTTTGCAAATATTCTGTTTTTATAAAAAGTTTAATAAGTCAAAAAGTTTTAAACGGATTTTAAAAACCAAAGTAGCATTTTTTTCCTTACAAAATACACTTTCATATTATATATATAAAAAAATAGGGTTCTCTTACAAAATACTGCAAAAAAACATGTCCGAATATGAAAAATAGCGAAAAAATTCAACGGAAAATGCCTTTACGGTTAAATTACTAACATGTTTTTAAAGAAACATGAACATCATATACATAAAGGCCTCAGTCTCTTCTTTCTAAATCCGTTCTAGAATTTTAAATCGGTTAATATTTAACTAAGTTACAGACCGTTTTTTACCCGTAACTCCAGATTTTGGGGGTGTCCCGGAAATTTCAAACTCTTGATCTACTCGACAGCACCTACAAGAAAAATAATATCACTTCCCAGGTATTTTTTTTTGTCGCACTGTGTAATAAGCTAATGTAGACTGCAAGTTAAGAGTTAAAATTCTAGCATTTCTCAAGCATGTTTTTTTTAAATTCGTGCAGAAATTTTTATGCGAGTACTAATCAAAATATAGATGCAAATAATACGCAGTTGGTTAAATAAGTATTAGGTGCGTTTAAAGTACAATAGAAAAATGGTTCAGTGCCAAAAATGTTGATTATTTAAAACGCACTGTGAGAAATAGTTAAAAGAACTATAAATACCCGCTTTTCAAAAACGGGTACTTAACAAAATTTCGGGTATTGCTCAAGTAAAAAAGCACCAAAAAATACCCGAAAAGCACCAAAATGGCAACGCTGGATAAAATTAATAGGTAGGTAGGTGCATGGTGGAATAATAAGGTGCGCGCAAGAAGGAATATGGTTTTTTGTAGGGTTGTGTTTTGACCGTTAAATAATCTGCAAAAATATGGTAAGTTAATTCGGTCTTGTCAAAAGTTTTTTACATTTTTGGCCGCCATCATGAATATTTTTGTTTACGTTATGCTTTTTGTTTTTGCATAACCACTATGTATGTTATGTATACAGCTAAAAACTGTATACATAAACATATATAGTAAAACAGTACTTGCATTTCGTTACCAAAAGAAATTTCGTTTAGTACTTTTTTGATGCACATAGTACCAAAAATTATTTTTTTTAATTTTACTAAAAGAATTACAGTAGTTTTGACTTAACTGCCACACCGTGTTTTGCACGCATTTTGTGGCAGGTAAGTCAAAATGGCACTTAAGTTAAATTTTTTAACTGCCAAAAATTGGCAGTTATCTGATTCGTTTACCTGCCACAAAAGTGGCCCATAAAAGCGATACATACAATTCCCTATTTTTAAACCAGGAGAGAGTTATAAAGAGAATGAGAGAATAATAGAAAGGCTGCGAGCATTCTAACAAAAACAAACTACATACATACATAGTTTTCGTTAAGGCCGTGCCGCACTATCCTACACAGTCGCGCGATTTGCAAAATATGACATGTGTGCTAAAAATGTATGGTAGTGTGGACTAAAAATGCAATTGTGTGACAGATTTTTTTGGCAAGTCGTGCGATTTGTAAAATTTTATGAAAATGTTCATAAAATGATAGTTTTCATGCGATCAGAGGAGTATTTATTGTCAACCAGATGTTTCAGATGCATCAGATTTGTATGAAAGTGTGGCACCTACAACACCATTTTGAAAAGATTTTTTAAAGTCGGTCAGATTTTTGCAAGATATTCCTGTGAATGAATCGTACGATTGTGTAGGATAGTGACGCACGGTCTTTAGCAATAGTTGCAAAAAAAAATTGTGGCTGTTAAATGAAAAATTATCAATGAATTTGGGATAATAATTCCAAATATTTGTGGCTGCTAACTTAAATTGGCACGTATGAAATTGGCACTTAAACAAGTACATTTCATACGGAATTGAAGAAATGAGTGAAATTTTGTGGTTTTGTGGTTTGGCACGTATCTCAAATTGGCAGCTAAAAGAGTGGCAGTTAAGTCAAAACTACTGTATATATAATGTATTTAAAACATTTATGTATATACAGAATACAAAGCGCACACAAACATATCTAGGAACATATATGTATATCGCACATTTACTAATAAAACGTCATACCTCAAAATTTAAAATTTATATTGTCTATAAGTTTTATCCTTATGTCTTTTGTACTTTCAACGTTTTCAGAGAATATGTCAGAAATTTTTTAAATGGTGAGCACAAATCAAAACCTTCAACTGCAATTATCTCGAAATGGATTTTTTTGAGTTATGACGTTGCATTAGTAAATGATCGATATGTTGGAACACACATATATATGTGTATAACAGTTTTTGAGTAGACATGGATTTTTTAGGTCTAATTTAAATTGTTTCCGACATGCCAGTGTCCCGTTTTGTTCAAGATGTGGTGATAATTTTGTGGAAGATGTCGAACAAAAATTTTTAATCTGTCCACGATTTGACAATTCAAGTTCAAGTACAGTTTTTTAAATTAGTTGTATTGCAACTTCGTAACTTGTTTAGTTATTATAAAATTTTTGGGAAATATAAAACTTTTTACATTTGCTGAGGGGTGAATGGGGGTAATTTTTATATATAAAAATGAAAATATGTGTATTAGAGTATCAAAAGTATTGGGGGAGTACCACGGTATATTTCATTATCAAGTAGTGTAAAAAAAGTACGATCGTACCAACTTTCCCATCACTGCATCAAAATGGCCATGAGAAACAGCTGATCGCTTTGAGTGACGCGTAGGATGCTTAAAAAAGTAGAAAGTAGATCTACTTTAACGCGTTCTACGGGTTCTGCTGTGTAACTTGCCACATTGACAGCCGCGTAAAACGCGTTGACGCGTAGGACGCGTGTTATGTACCTCCAGCTTAATGCTGGGAACATAATTGGGACGAACGACGAATTTTTCGTTGCGAATATTCGTCGTCAAAAATAGAACACATGCATTCATATGAAAGTGAACACAGCACCGACGTCGACGAAATTCGTCGTACGTGACGAATTCTCTGATAGATTTATTTCTATTTCATACGCCGACGAACGACGAAGAAATCAGTACAGCGTTACCATGTTTTTTTTTTAGTTTTAAAATATATTAGTAAATAATGTTAATTTTTACTTTAATAAGTTCTTCTTTTTATGATATAGAGCATTTTAGTTATATATACATAATTATTAATGATGAAATTTGTTTTTAATAGTTTTTTTTAATGTTTAATTTTATAAGGGAATTATTTTCTTTATACGGTAACACTATCGTTGTTATATTTGTATGTATATAAAAACAAACTTGTAATAAAAAATACACACAATTTTTTGGATTATTATGACAGCAGTTGTTTGTTCGTCCCAGTTGTGCGCCACACGACGAATTTACGCAACGAACTTTTGCCAACGAATTCGTCGTGCTAGACGAAATTCGGCGTTCGTCCCAGTTGTGTTCCCAGCATAAAGATAACTCAATGTCTGCGTTAACCGCTAGTCAGTTTTTCATCGTAATTTCATTACAATGAGTAGTACTCACTCATACTTAGGCTTGCCACCCGTACTTTATAATAAAGTATTGTACGTTTTTTTGATTATTTGTTCTCTATACTTTATAGAAAAAATAAAGTACACCAAAATACTTTATTTCGAATGATTTGATTTATCTACAATTGAAAATAGATTCGGGTTATATTTGTCATTTGTTGACGTTTTTTTACAGTGGCGATTCTTTCTTAAGACTATGCCATGGCAATTTGGATATTTGGATATGAAACAAGCAAAAAAATTAACCTTTTGTCTGCACCGGAACTGACCAGGGAAATTCACATATATTTTTTATTATTTATCGATAAAGCCTTAGAGTACCTGAATAAATGGTTTGATTTTAAAAATACAAACAGGTTATTTACAACTAGCAATAAAAATTTAAAGAGCAAAGTTGAATTTGATAATATTGTTAGCAAAAACGAAAATTTAAATCTGCAAAAACTTAATAAAAATATGGATGATCTTTATGGAGAAATTGCGTCATTAAACAAAATTTATGATCAGATATACAGTTCTGAAGGTTTTGCGGATTTATCTACAGCAAGTAAATGGCAGCTATTATTTAATAATACTGATCCTAATTTATCAAATTTGTATAAAGCAATTTCATTTTTAATTTCTCTTCCTTCCACGTCAGCATTCACAGAGAGAGTTTTTTCTGTAATGAAGAGCAAATGGCGAGACGAAAGAAACAAAGCGTCTCTGAATCTGATAAAAAATTAATTAATTATTTACTTTAATTTAAATGTGATAATTATTTGATAAAACTTGCGAAAAGCAATAAAAAATACGTTTTCAAATATAACAATAAAGAAAAATAAATTGTCCTTTATTTTTATACTGTATACTTTTTTTTTCCTAACCTTAACAACCAATGTACTTTAATTGCAAAAAAAAAGGTGGGGACCCTACTCATACTGCATAAAGGGCTAACTATAATGTGCTTAAGCTAGCTTAAGCAAATGTGCGAATACACACAACCAAATGTTGACAACTATAATGTACTTAAGAACTTTTCGTCAAGTTTCGTCAAGTTTCATTTGCTTAAGCAAACATCGAAACCAATCGTACCTTGCTTAAGCAAACAGCTGCTTATACGTTTATTTATTGAAAATAGTTAAAACTGTTGCATTTGTTGGTACTTTTTTATTTGTGAATGTTTTCATTTCATTTCTAACAACAAAAATTTAAATAAATTGTTTGTTTATGGTTTTAGATTAATAAGACGTAGACTTCAAATCATTTTTTGGAAAAATAAGAAGAAAATAGTTTTTGAATAGTACATATATTTGCAACTCAGCGAAGAAGATCTTTAAGTCAAATAAATACAATATAGCCACACAAAAGTCGTCAATAATTTGCTTAAGCATTTGAAATGCTTTTCGTTGATTTCTGACAGTAGCTTAAGCTAGCTTAAGCACATTATAGTTAGCCCTTAAGTTTGCAATAACCAGAAGCTAGCTCATTTTGAGTTAGCATACGGATGATTAAATGAGGATGAAGCAGACTCAAGCTAGTTGAACAGTTATCGAGAAGAAGTTAATTGTACATCTTTGCATCAGATTTGAGTTCAGCTAAAGCTAGTTCAACACTTATTGAGAACAACCCAGTTGTACGCAAAACTTCTGTCTCATGTGTGCAGCGTTACCATATATATTTTTTTAAAAAACTTCTTATATCTGAAAAAAAACTTTTAAAAAAAAAAAAAACTTTTTTTCTTCAAAAGTACCAAAATTTTAAAAGAAAACACAAAAATGTATTTGGAATTCGTTTTATTTAAAAATATAAAAATTTGATTTATTTTATAAATCATCATATAATATAAAAACGATTAAAATCAAAAATATAACATATAATAATTTCTTTTGCACTACAAAAACTAACTGCCAAAAGTTAGCTACAAATTGTCAATGTATAAAAACGGCATAGTTGTACTTAAGAGGGAGTAAACAGAATTAGACACTGTTGCACTAACAAGGGAGTGAGAAAATATATAATCGTTTCATTGCATACAAACATCACTTAATATTTTCATCCAATATACTGCAAAAGTTAAATTATGTATTTATAAAAAAACTTTACAAAACTTTATATATTTTCAAAAAACTTGTTTTTTTTACCCAATAAATTTAAAACTTTTTGGCATCTGAAAAAACTTGCCAAAAAAGGGAAAACTTGACAAATGGTAATGCTGCATGTGTGTATCATTTACAAGTTAGTTCAGAAGTCAGATGTAAATTAGTTATGCCACACCAAAAGAGCACTGCCAAGCGCGTCGGATGTGAAATTTTTGTGATTTCGTTGCAAATTATATTTAATTAATAATTTAGCTCGGAAGACTTTAAATTTTCGTTTTAATTGACGGTGGATACTGATATCTATTGATTTTCGTTAAGGACTTTTGATAAACATACGCTGCGACAGGTTTTGTAACTTTTCGTATTAGCATCGCAGTGGGTGCTTTCTTTCCTCAATATGGGGTTGGATACGGATGGAATTGATAATAACTTGACGACTGATTTGACTGATGATACTATTACACAACAAAATGCTACAAATGTATTCCCCCCTAGTGCTGCTGGTCAGGCTGATGCGGAGGATACGGATCTAATCTTTACTAACGGTGATATGCCTAGAAAATGTGATGCAGTGCATCGCGGACCATATGTCGTATATATTGACACGCAAAATAAGACTGTTATCTCTGAGGACAAGGATGGAAAAAAAACCGAGACGCAGCAAGTCAGAGTACCCATTAATCAATTCAGATTAACCCGTGCCTTAATGGAATTAAAAACCCCAGGAGTTATTGATGTTATAAAAATTGGTTATTCTCGCTGCAAAGTTGTGGTAAACTCAACTATTAATGCCAATAGCCTAATCGATGATGTTAAATTGGTTAATTTTGGATACGATGTGAAAGTTTTTGACCACCCTTTTACCAAAACTGGTTTGATTTTTAACATACCGGAGGAAATATCAATGGGCGATTTATATGTATTACTGGCTTCACCCATTCCTATTTTAAGATTGATAAGAATGACCATGAAGAAAAATTTGACACAAAGGGAGAAAACTATGAGAGTCAAGGTAATTTTTAAGGTGTAATGTGTGTGTGTATATTTATTAGGTTTTTCAGGGATTTAAAAATGGACCTGCCTATTAAGGTGCCGGCGCTTAAGAACGCCACTGGCCTAAATATATTTAAGGCAGTTGGATGCCTGTTTAGGTTTAAAAAGAAGCAGTTTAATGCTCCAAGAGATAATGCCGATTTTAAGGCTAAGTAATGATTGATTTATTTTATAAAAATTTGTTCCTTATATACTAAAATAACAGTACCTTAAAACTACAAAAATTCCTTATTCAATAACATAATTTGTGGTATACACTAACAATGTAATGTATAATAAAAGTAGCAAAAGTTGTTGTGTAAAATAACAATTAAAATAAGGTATACTAAGTGTTGTATTTTTACATTACAGGAATTTGCTTAATTTTAGCATAGCATTGTTGTTGTGTATTGTTATTAAAGGAATTTACTTAAAACTAAGGTTACGAGGGCAGTTCTAAAATTACAAATGTAATAATCAAAGTAAGATTCACTACACCCTACCCCTTAAGAAAAATTTTACAATTTTGAGGATTAAAATTTTAAAATTTCTTACTAATATTTTAACAATTAATATTTTTTTAAATTATTATTATGTAGTTCTTTTGCTTTGCCTCTTATATCTATAACAGAGTTTACCCCTTTCGTTTCAACAATTTTATACGGGCCATGGTAAGGTGGCTGATTCTTTTTTCTATTAAAGTTTTTTACTAAGACCATGTCTCCTATATTTAAATTTAATTTATTGAACTTTACACACTGGTCGACGCGTTTGATTTTAGATATTTCTAATAACTCTTTTGCTTTTTGCAATGAAAATTTTAACCTTGCTTTTAACTCTTTCGAATAATTATCAATATTATATACCGGTTCGAAAGTTAATATCTTGTCATTAGGCAAATTTGGTAATCTACCAAATATTAATTCATATGGAGTGTAATTAGTATCCATATGTGGTGTTGTGTTGTACGCGAAACAAAAATAAGGTATCCAATGGTACCATTCATTATCTTTACAGAAGCCTAAAAGAAATTCATTCAGCACTCTATGACTCCTTTCAACTGAACCAAGAGTTTCATGGTGGTATGGTGTACTAAAAACTTGTTTTATTTCTAATAATTGGCATACTTCCGACATCAAATCGTTTACGAACTCAGTACCTTTGTCTGATTTGAGAACTTTGAAGTGTCCGTACCTTAAAATCAAATTTTCTACTAGAGCCTTTGCAATAGTCTTAGCTTCTTTCGTTTCAATGGGGCATGCTATAATATATTTTGTTAAATCGCACTGTATAGTTAGCACGTATCTATAGTTATTCGAAAATCTAAGCGGGCCCACCGTGTCTATTGACACTGTTTCAAAACTTGTCCCTGGCGTATCTGTTATGGTTAATTTCTCTTTAATGTGCTTTGTTTGTTTATTGATTTTGCACTCTTTACAATTTAATATATATTGTTTAATCATCCTATTCATATTCTTCCATACATATTTTTGTTTAAGTTTTAATGTTGTTTTTCTGACACCTAAATGTCCTCCTTTCGTTGAACTATGGTACTCACTAATGAGACTATTCTGTACTTCTCTATTTGTTATTCTTTCTGGTTCTTTATATATAAGAATTTTTAAAATTGATTTACTTTTACTTCTTACTTCTTTAAATATTTCTTTAAACTGTTCTTTTGACATTACTTTAAAAATTTCATCATTAGCATTTAATGCTAGTTCTTTCACGTTCTTTAATAGTATTTTTGATAATAGCTTCTCCAAATACATCTGTGTGTTAGTTGGATTATCACCACATCTCACTACTATTTCTAAATCGTGCATTACAACTTGTATTAATTTACATTTTTTTATTATTTCAAATCTAAGTTCCTTCATCCCTTTAATATCAGAGATTGAAGTGCATTCCCAAATATAATCTTCATCAGTCTCTTTACTGGAAGTATTAACTATATGTTTTTTATCTTTTCGCGCATTTAATTTATTCTTCATGTTTCTGGTTACGACTAATATGTCTTTACGTGTATGTTCACTTTCACTTTCGGTAGGAATTAACGTTTTCAACGATTCGCTATTTATAACTATTCTAGATAATACATCGGCATTGGTATTCATTTTACCTTTTTTATACGATATTTCGAAATCGTAGTCACATAAATCCAATCTTATTCTAGTCATCTTCGATGATGGATTTCTGTGAGAAAATAATGATACTAAGGGTCTATGATCAGTAATTACGTAGAACTTTCTACCATAGAGGTATGGCCGGAAAAAATTTATTGCCCAATGTATGGCTAGCAATTCTTTTTCTATAACAGGTTTATTTATATCGTGTTTATTTAACGATTTGCTCGCATATGATATTGGTAAATCTGTCCCAATTTCACCTTGCGACAATACTGCTCCTAGTGCAAAATTGGATGCATCTGTTGTTAATATAAAAGGTTTCCTAAAATCAGGATATTGGAGTATTGGTGGTTTAATTAATTTTGATTTTAATGTCTCAAAAGACTTCTGACAATTTTCATCCCACTTAAAAATTTTATCTTTTTTTAACAAAGTATTCAAATCTTTAGCTATTTCTGCAAAATTTTTAACAAAACGTCTTTAGTAATTACAGAACGCAACAAAACGTCTGACTTCATCAACATTCTTAGGAACTGGATAGTTTTTTATTACATCATGCTTTGCAGGGTCTGTACATATTCCCTTATCAGTTATCAGGTGACCTAGATAGACTACTTCTGTCTTTAAAAAACAACATTTATTTGTATTTAATTTTAAATTATATTTTCTCAACTTTTCAAAAACTTTTACTAAATTATCATGATGGTGTTGTATACTACAACCAAACACAATAATGTCATCGACATATAAAAATGCTTCGGCATCTAATCCACTCAATGCAATTGTGAGCATTCTCTGAAAACTATTGGATGATATTTTTAATCCAAAGGGTAAACGAGTAAATTGAAAATGACCATTTCTAGTAGAAAATGATGTTACTGGTCTAGAATCTTTATCTAAACTGATTTGATGGAAAGAACTAGTCATGTCTAGCGTAGAAAAATATTTAGCTCTACCTAGCTTGTCTAATACGTCTTCAACTCTAGTTAATGGAAACTTATCACTTATGATTTTTTCATTTATCTTTCGGAAATCAACTACTAATCTCCATTTCTTCGTGTCATCTGCTGATTTTTTTGGTACTACTAACAATGGAGAGTTGTACGGACTCACGGACGGTTCAATTATGCCATCTTCTAGCAATGTATTTACTTGTTTGTTTATCTCGCTCATTTGTGACTCAGCGAGCCTATATGGTTTTATATAAGCCGGTGCCGAATCGGCCATCTCAATTTTTTGACTATAAAAATTATTAACAGTTAACTTGTCACCATCAAGGTGGAAGACATCGCTATATTTTGCAATTATATCTTTCAAAGATTGTCTTGCTGACGGATCTATTGATTCTATTTTTAAATCTTGCAAAACTTTATGTACTCGCTCTTTGTTTTTATCAGCTATTTTGTTGAAACTATATATCTTGTACTTCGACAACGGTTTAGTTTCTAATTTTAGCTGATTCAAAACTACATCTTTGTCAGTAGTATTTAATAATTTCACGTGTTTTATTCCCACGGCTGGTATTACACTATTTCCTATGAAAATTCCAGGACTTATTTCCTGATTTAAAACGATGCTTTCCTCATCGGTACATATATTAACTGGTGCTATTAGTTCTGATCGCGCTGGTATACAGATTTCAGTTTTATAAACGCGTTTAGGGGTTATCGGTAGAATAACTTCTTCATTATCTATATTGAAAGACGTTGTGTAAGTTTCGAAATCAATTTTACATCCATATTTTTCTAAAATATCCCTACCAATAATTCCATTAGTATTAATTGGAAAATTATCTTCAACTATGTGAAATTTGTGTATAATACGTTTGTTATCTAATTTTAGAGTTAATCTTGCAGTACCAAGACTTTCTATAGTACCTGCAGTAATACCACCCAGTGATGATATATCACGTACATCTATATTATCTATATTATCTTTTTTACAAATTGAAATATCGGCTCCAGTATCTATTAAAAATTTGAGCTCTTTATTAATTGTGTTACAATTAATTGCTATATAATTAGCTGTATTGTTTGAAATTTTGAAACATTTTTGCCCTTCTGGATAACAAACTTTGTTATCCGGGTTTGTTAGTTTCCCTGATTATTTCTATTGTTGCCAGATCTATTCGAGAAGCTGTTTCTATTGTTATTATTAAAAGAATTATTACTTCTTGCTGCACTACTTCTATTTGCACCATTGTTATTATTTCTATATCTATCAGGGTTATTGTTATTATTATTATTTCCATATCCATTACGATTGTAATAGTTTGTTTCAGCACGACTAAAACTGTTATTATGATTATTATAATATCTATTATTATTTTGATTATAATACCCTTGATTTCTGTACCCTGTGTAATTTCTATTATTCCTCTGTGAATTGTAGTTATTAATGCGTTCATTTCCACGCCTGTTTATTCTGAAAATGCTATTATTATTATTATCTGTTTGTAACGATCTCTCTATAGTTACACATTTTTCTACTGCTTCGCTAAGCGTTTTGGGACTACTTGCCACTAATACGTTTTGGTATTCTATATTAACACCTTTTGTAAATACATTTAACGCCATATTTTCGGTCATATTATAAATTGCGTTTTTAGTCTCTATTGACGGATTTTCTATCGCTTTTATTTCAAAACTACTCAATTGCTCTGACAGTAATACAACTTTTTCCCTGTAAGCTAAAATACTCATGTTTCCTTGTGCCTAACTCATTTAAGACTTGTTGCAAAGTTCTAGGGTTTGGTTACGCATCAATTAACAACTTCTTCAACTCCGCAAACGTAGTTGGTCTGTTGGAACGCCCTAAGACACCTCGGACATGCGCAGCTAGTTTGAAGTTATAGACGTACTTAATGAATATCTCTCGGTCTTCTGTTCTCAAAATATCATGTAACAATTCTGTTTGCACTATAAAATCTTCCAACACCTCATATGAACCCTTAAAAACATGTAGGTTTTTACCTACGACATATATGTCAAAATGTGCCATATTGACAATTTTTTCTTCAAGTGTATCTCTTGGTAATTCTTTAGTTTCTTTTATGACCATACAATTGATCAATTTCTCAACCTTTGTGTATAATTCTCTAAATTTTAATATAACTGACTTAGTCTCTTTTTCTTCAAAATGTTCACTAATACTCTCTACTTCTTCTTTAATATGCGACAAACGCGATAATTTTTCTAATTTATACGCAGAGGTGTAAATTCTGTCTTTACTCTTTTTTAAATTTTTCTCTAGTTTATCTAATTCAATACAATATTCGTGTACTATTTCCATTTAAAATTTAATATATATAATTTAAATTTTATTTTTATATTTTAAAAATGCTGGTAACTCTTAATTTATTTTTTTTTTAACATTTTATATTTCCCAGCTTCTATATATATTTTGTTAAAATGAGTTAATGTGGCAACTCTTAAAATTCTTTGACATTTTCTTTTCTTTGTGAAATTCTTATTTCATTTCTATTTCTTTTAGTGTTTTTTTTTTTATTTTAAGTTCTCATGTTTATAAATTTTTGTTCTTTTTTCATCATAAAAATGATAATAAATTTGTTTAATTTGTGCTAAAAAAATTTTGTGCTTCTTGCATTTAAAAGAAAATTTAAAAATAATGTAAAAAATGCTGTTTATTTGTGTTTGGGGCCTTCATTTATTGGAGTGGCCATGTATTTCGGTGCTTCTTTTTGGCTGCCAGTTGGGATGTATTCTTCCATATGCCTGGTTTATTGGTGCCATGTAAGGTTCGTGCGCAATATCTGACCTGCCTCTTCTTTGTTTGCTGGCACGTACTCCTCGACAGGTATGATATTTTTCTTTAGTTCGTTGGGCAGGATCGCCATGTAATGTGAGTGTGTATATTTATTAGGTTTTTCAGGGATTTAAAAATGGACCTGCCTATTAAGTTGCCGGCGCTTAAGAACGCCACTGGCCTAAATATATTTAAGGCAGTTGGATGCCTGTTTAGGTTTAAAAAGAAGCAGTTTAATGCTCCAAGAGATAATGCCGATTTTAAGGCTAAGTAATGATTGATTTATTTTATAAAAATTTGTTCCTTATATACTAAAATAACAGTACCTTAAAACTACAAAAATTCCTTATTCAATAACATAATTTGTGGTTTACACTAACAATGTAATGTATAATAAAAGTAGCAAAAGTTGTTGTGTAAAATAACAATTAAAATAAGGTATACTAGTTGTTGTATTTTTACATTACAGGAATTTGCTTAATTTTAGCATAGCATTGTTGTTGTGTATTGTAATTAAAGGAATTTACTTAAAACTAAGGTTACGAGGGCAGTTCTAAAATTACAAATGTAATAATCAAAGTAAGATTCACTACAAAGGGCCTGCAGATTCCTCGTGAGATGAATTTTGCTTTCACGAAAGTGACAACCAAACCTTTCATCCCATTTGGACAATGTTATAGTTGTTATAGATTCAACCACAAGACTGATCAATGTAAACAGAAGGAGAAAACATGTGATAAATGCTTTGAAAGACACGATAACGCGAAGACTGCTTGTGATAATAAAATTAGTTGTACAAACTGCCACGAACCTCACTCGCCAAAGGACAGAAACTGCCCGGCCAGGGAGAAGGCGCTAAACTTGAAAAGACTGATGGTGTTGGAAAACTTAAGTTTAAGAGAGGCCAGGGGAAGATACGCGACTACGGTTGCTTCTAATAGATTTGAAATACTTGGCGATGAAGAAAGTATTGACAGAGCATTCCCACCGATGAAGCGAAAACAACAACAACAACCAATTGTTATAAATAATACTGCTGAAGCTGTAAAATATATACACAAAAACAACTCTTATGCCAAAGTAACGAAGGTAAATCTGAACAGAAAAGGAGAGGATGAAAAGGCAAAGGAGTCAATGGAGGAGTGGAAGAGGGCTACAGCTATCCCTGGGGAGAGATCTTCTTTTACGAGAGAGCTCGAAAACCCACACAAATCCACTGACTTTGACAGGCTCATTAAGAATTTAAATACTATCATAACATCATGGTTGAATAATGAGTACAATGAGGGAAATTCAAAAGGTAACATAAACTTATTGAAAAATATTAAGGAAACAATAGATGAAGCAGCAACGGAAAGGGACAGGCTGGATATAGTCCGAGCCTACAAAATATAAAGTAGACACAATGAAGATTTTACAATACAACATTCACAGCTTAAACAAAAAATGTACCAAAGAAACTCTTGAATTTTATCTCAACAACAACAATTTCGATATAGTAATTCTCTCCGAGACTTGGCTAAAGGATAACAGAAACACAAGCATGTTAAATTATAATTTTATGGGAAGATATAGAGACGACGGTTACGGTGGTGTCGGCATTTATATCAGAAATAGCATCAAATTTTCGATTAATAGGTTAGTAACAGTCTGTTAGGCAGTATCAATTTCAACCCTTAACTTGGATAAGAATTTCAATATAGTGAGTGTGTATATCCCACCTGATAAGGATGGAATCTTTGTAGAAAACTAAATGAACAAAATAATTACATTTTTTACCAACTCAAATAAGACGACAATAATTGCAGGAGATTTTAATGCTAAATCGCTGACCTGGTACATAATTTTGGCTATGATATTTTAAATGATGGTTCAACTACTTTTTGTGGCCCGAATACGGAGTCCACCCTGGATTTGACGATGGTGAAAGGGGTCTCCTCGACTTTTTCGTGGAGAACCTTAAACATAAAAATATCTGGCAGCAACCATAAACCCATAGTCATTGAAAACAATTTAGCTGATAAGGTAATTGGAAAAGTGCGTAAGGTGGTGTACAACAAATTATATAAGGAAATACAAAATATGGAAATCGCAGACAGCATTGAGAAAATTAGCACAGACTTTGGCGATATCGTTAAACGCAATACTATAAACATCAAATCTGGTAGGCAGTATGTTCCAAAATCATGGTGGGATGCAGCCTCAACAAGACTATTCAGGCTAAGAAATGCAGCAAGATTACGTTACTACAAGACAAAGTCTTTCGAGGACGCCGCATCAGCAGTTAATGCAGACAAAGAATTTCAGAATCACATTAAGACGCGTAAGCGGCTAAACTTTAGCGGGCTGCAGGAGGAGCTCTCCAAACCGGAGTCCCCCAATAGTATGTGGAAAAAATTGAATAATCTGAAGAAGTACAACTGCTTGAAAAGAGTTCATAACTCATGGAGTGATGATGAAAAAAGATCTTACCTCGAGAGGATTACGAATCTAGACTCGACCAATGTAGTAGTGGAGAGGCAGGACTTTGAGAATAGGGACATCAACAATAATTTTGAATATGAAGCTTTTGTGGATTTTCTGAGGAGCAGGAATCCTGATTCGGCAAGGGGGGCTGATGGTATTTCGTACCGTACGCTCCTAAATCTTTCTGATGATGGTAGAAGGAAGCTATTCAATGTGCTGTGTGACACTTGGAGAACGGTATTAATCCCTGAATCTTGGAGAACTATCAAAATACATCCTATACCCAAGAAAGGTGACTCCACGGAAATTTGTAATTTCAGTCCTATATGCCTATTATCTGTTCTCTTTAAGTGCATTGAGGGACTAGTTAAAACAATTATGGAGGAGCATATCGATAAAAACAAATTGTTACCGACGAAATCTTTCGCCTTCAGGAAGAGTATGAGCACAGTCATGTGTATAAATGATCTTTTGAACACCATCAAGATCTTGCAGGCAAATGGTCTGAAAGTCACGGCCGCGTGCATCGACCTGGAAAAGGCATACGATTATGTTAACACCGATTTACTGGAGAATAAACTGATCAATTTTAAATTCAATAAAGATCTGATAGTCTGGATCTCTTCCTTTTTAAAGGAAAGGACCCTAGTACTGGAGAATGTCCAAAAGTCCACTCATAGAGGTCTGGCCTAGGGCAGTGGGTTAAGCCCATTATTATTTAATTTGTATACGGAGTCCCTACATGAGGTCGAGGATGATGTGAGCTTCATTTTTCAATTTGCAGACGATTTTTTCATTTTAACTTTCGGCGATAATTTCGACGAGGCGAAAGAACATCTAATTTGCAAGATAAGAGAATTTACATCTGAGTGTAAGAGCTTGGACCTCAAGATAAATCTACAGAAGTCAATGGTGATGGCTTTTGGCACAAAAGCCCCAACTTTGAATATAAGTATAGACAACACCCCAATCAAGCAGGAAACGGAAATCAAATATCTGGGAAGAATTGTGGCGGCAAATGGGTCAACTATGCCTCATGTCGCTAGCGCGGTGAACAAGGTCACACAGACGTGTAGTTTTTTTGCTGACATTAAGTGGTTGCCGTTTCGGTATCGACCCGAAGAGATCCTTGCAGTTTTACAAAGTTTACGCGCGGGCGAAGATTGAATATGCTGCATCTTCATTTGCTAACCTGACAAAAACAGCTTTGAACAAATTCAGAGTATGCATTAATGCTCAAATAAGAAAGGCGCTGGGGCTCATTAAGTCCACACCGGTCTACGTTTTTTATCATATGGCGGGTGAGCTGCCTCCTGAAAGTCGTCTTGAACTGAGGACCGCCAAGGACCTTGTCAACATGTTTCATCGGGGCACTCATTTATCGGAGATTCTACCTAATATAGAAAAACCAATTGACACAAGCATTACACGTGTGTTTAATAAGTACAATCAGATACTAATAAACGTTGAGAAGCAGCGATTAAAAAATGCCCTAAGATTGTAGTAATGAATGAATTTTATGACAACAGCATCAGAGGCAGTAATAAGAACAATACAAATCCACAGATAATTGAGCAGTTATATCTACGAAAAAGTGAAAGGCTTATGTCTGAAAAATGGGGGATAATTTTTACCGATGCATCAATCAAGGATGGTAAAGTTGGTGGGGCATTGTACCATGGGGACTCGACCACGACTCGGCGTTTCAAGCTTCCCTTTCTGATCTCATCGATGACGGCGGAACTCATTATGATGATTAAAGCTGTGGAATTTGCTATAGAAAAAGGCTTTAGACGAATTGCGATATTAACGGACAGCAAAAGTGGTTGTTTTAACCTGGAGAGGCCAAAGGACAATGATATCTGCATACAAATTCACAACATGATCGAGAAGGCACGTAATATCGAACTCGTTGAATTTCATTACATCCCGTCCCATAGTGGGATTCTGGGAAATTTTATTGTGGATGAGGCGGCCAAAGAAGCTTTTCAAAACGGTGTGAACCATGAGATGAAATGGCCAAAATTAGATGCAATCAAAGAGATAGAAAAAAGATTATCCAAAGATTGGGAAAGAAATTATGAAAGGTTGATTCGGAGAAAAGGTAATTATGGCAAAATTTTTCCATCTCTTACGAGGGAACCATGGTTTTCGAAACACAAATCGGAACTTAGTGGTCCCCAATTAAGACAGGTTAATAGATTGATGGTTGGCCACTCCTTTAGTCGTCACTCGTTATCGAGGATGAAGGTGTCTTCTGCAGGAGATGGCTTGTGCCAGCATTGCAATGTGGCGGAAGACGACTCTCACATTATTTTCAACTGTAGCAATTACGACCAACAGAGGGCCAAATATGTGGTCCTTAAAGAATACAAGGACATAACTCAATTTTTCATCAAAGAGAAGGTAACCAGTTACAAATCCGTAGTCGAATTCCTAGAAGAGATTGAAATGAACCTATAGCCCACTGGGACGAAATTGTTGGTGGCGCTGTCCTCCTCTGGACCAGCCAAATAATCCTCCTATCCTTTAATTTAAGAGGGGTATGGAGTAATTCCAAATCATCAAAAAAAAAAAAAAAATTAGTTATCCAAGAGTCAACAATATACATATGAAGCCAGCTAACAAAGTCGGACAGGGTATTTACAGAAAGCTTTTCTATGTACATATCTATATAACCATGAATGTAATACAAAGTTCTCAACTGACAAAGTACAAACATACATGTATGGATGTATGTAGAAAACAACTTTCCACGAGAGAAATGCAATCGAGAGTAAATTTCCACAAGGGGCTGTGCACACATTATGTAACGCTCCATTGCACAGTGGGGTGAATGGTATAGAAATTGGCTATTAATTCATAGAAGTCGTAATATTAAAATGTTATTTTTTTATTGATAGATATTAATAAATACATAAAAACCCAGATTTAAAAAAGCATTGTTTAAAAAAAATTTTTTCACCTTTTATGGGCTTTTTTGTACTTTGGAATAAATGGTCATATTTGACTATTACCGCTGTAACTTTTGAATAAATAACAATAAATTAGTAAATTAAATTGTAAATTAGAGCATCTGCTTTTAAAAAAATTATTTTTTTTTGTTTAAATAGGTATCAAAAATACCACACTTTTAGAGCAATTTGATTTGTTTTTTCTAATATTTCTAAAACATCTAAAGCAAAAATATTTTTTTATATGCTCGTTTGTAGGTATATGTACCTGAATTTGAAGATTTCATTATAAAACCTTTACTTATAGACAGACGTCTTAATAAAAAATATAATCACTTGAAATATCAAAATTTTCTCTTTTAATCAATGCGCGCAAAAACAACAAAAATTATTGAACTTTAAATACACATTGCAAATAAAGTACACAACTTAGAACTTTTATTTTTGCAGCTAGTGATGTAGAATTTTATCTACTTTCAAATTGTACCAAATACGGTTGTGAAAGTTAAAGTTCATATTTTCTATTAATCGGCACTTTTGAAGGCTTTTACCACACAGTGCATTGTGTAGAGCGTTACGAAGCAGGCTATAGTTTCCGAAAACAGAGTTACGTAATATGTAAATGGCCCCCTAACAATCAGCGTGACTGTTGAGAAATTTAGAAGTGACTAAAATAAGGAAACTATAAAAATGGCACAAAAAAGGCGATTTGGGGAAAAAGCGGCAACTATATAACAAACAACAATTCAAGCTAAATTCACGATTTGATGCTTATTTCCTTCATTTTATTATAGATTAAATTTTATTTATAGTTAAAAAATAGTTTAAAACGAAAACAATTATAAAATGTTAGTTGTTCTTACATTTTTTGTTGGGTTTTATTTAAAGTTTATAGATAATAAAGGACTGCGTGAAACTTAATAATGATGATCATGAAACTTTCATCATTATCTTTTATTCATCCGTTTTTATTCAATACCGATGAATAACTATGAACAGAGAAGAATCAACACAGAGACGGGCGTAATGAAATTTGTGTGTTCACTTATCGATCGAACATTTACAAATGTGAAACCGAACATGTCATGGTGGAATTAATAAGGTGCGCGCAAGAAGGAATATGGTTTTTTGTAGGGTTGTGTTTTGACCGTTAAATAATCTGCAAAAATATGGTAAGTTACTTCGGTCTTGTCAAAAGTTGTTTACATTTTTGGCCGCCATCATGAATATTTTTGTTTACGTTATGCTTTTTGTTTTTGCATAACCACTATGTATGTTATGTATACAGCTTTTTTTTGACAACATTGGCTAATTTTTACACAAACAAAATGCATGTCGTTTTTTGTTGTTGCGTTGATAAGCGCACCTTATTAATTCCACCATGGAACATGTCTTGAATAAATATCAATAATATTCATGCAAAAACAATATGCTCTCAAAGATCAGTGCTGCCAGTTGTAGGAAAAAGGAAAATCATTTAAGAAATACGTTAAACATACACAGTGAACTAAATCCTAAAACAAGAAGGCAAAAAACTCTAAAAAATTTACAGTTTAATCATTAACTATTAAAGTTCTGTCTTAATGAAAACAATTATTTCATGTTTGGAGACAAAATATTTAACCAAACTTATGGTATGCCCATGGGCAATCCGTTGTCACCAACTATCGCGGATATTGTACTAGATAATCTACTTGACGAAAGCATCAAAGATCTTAAAAGGGAAAACGTGCAAATAAAACTAATAACAAAATACGTAGACGATCTATTTGCTATTATAAAGAAAGAAGATGAAACCAAAATCCTAAAAACATTTAACAATTACCATACAAAGCTGAAATTTACAATTGAAAAAGAAGAAAATAAATGTATCCCATTTCTAGATATAAAAATATATCGTGAGAATGCTAAACTAATCACAGACTGGTACTCAAAGTCAATTGCTTCTGGTCGCATAATTAATTATGAATCCACACAACCTATTGAACAAAATATTAATACAGCAAATAATTTAATAAATAGGGTTATAAGACTAAGTCATGAAAAGTTCAAAGCAAAGAACATATCAATTATAAGACACATTTTAAAGAAAAATAACTTCCCGAAATGCATTATAAACAATTTAATAAATAAACACGGGATAATACTGAAGAAAAAACATCAGGCAGCACCACATATTACGGAATATCATTTATACCAAAACTTACAGAGAAAAATAAACATACTTGGGGTTCACACGATCAAGTTTTGTTTCAAATTTTATTACTCTCTCATTTTTTTACCAATACACTTATACTTTTAAAATTTGATGGTAGCTTGATTTCAAATTATGCGTTTCAATTTGCTTTCAAGAAAGCAGCTGATTGCCATTTTGATTATAAACTCTCGTTTGTTTTCATATACATACATTAGTACATATATTCTGCCGCCTTAATTTTTTGTGTTCTTGAAAGCAATTTGCTTTGAAATTGAATGCCACCTACGTCACAGCTTTCAATTTTTGTGAATTTTGAGAAGCAGTATGTGTAAATTTCTTGAAAGAGAATTGAAAGAAAACTTGAACGTGTGACTGCAGTGTTATTATTAGGAAATAATCAAAGATGAGAACGTAACAATTGCACACAAACCAAACAAAACAATTAAAAATTTATTTACACAAACAAAAATAGAATTAAGAGAACAGAGTAATGTGGTATATGAAATTAAATGCATTGGAAAGAAGGACGAACAGTCAAGGTCAACAATCTGGCGCAACACCTTATAGAAAGTGGACATGAAGCTAACTTCAACGAAGGGAAAATATTAAATAAAGAGAAAAAAGTAAATAAAAGATATACGTTGGAGAGCTTAAGAATACAACAAAAAGCTGAGAGTGCAATAAATACCAAAGATGACATTGACAACATTAATGCTAACTATAACTTACAGCCATACCTAAACAAGAGCGGCAAGCGTTTTTTAGCTGTCAAAAGTTCTCATGCCCATACAATTTGTATGGAGCATCCCGAAATAACGCGGCGGCAAAATTTTGCAATTGGAAAATCCGATTTTGACAGCGCGTTTAATTGTGAAGTTAGCTGCAAAAGACAAGCACTCATGATACAATGACTATAAGGTAGTCTTACAAGCCCAGCTGACAATTCTTGTAAATTACTTGTTTTTCATTTCAAGTGTTAAATTTTGATTTGTATTTATTTTTTCGTATTTGAATGCATAATTTTTATTTATATTTTTGTCACAGGTTGAAACATACACACATACACATTTATACTTTTAACTTCTGAGGAATTTTTTTGTTGTGTTTGTTGTAGAGATGCATGTATTATTAGGTTATGAGTATACTATTATAATCAGGGTTGTTATATATTTTGTAATAAGCCTGTTTTTATGACAAAGCGTTGACGCTCTTGTTTAGGTATGGTATTTCAGCGTTAACGCTAGGCGGTAGAAAACGTTCCGCTTTCCGCTCTTGTTTAGGTATGGCCACAGGTAACCAGATATGAAGAAAACAAAAAAAATTGGACTTGGATCATATTTTATTTGTCATAACGAGACACCGTGAAAAAGAGACAACATTAGTGTGTTTGTTATGAAGATAAACAAAACGAAAAGCAAAAAAAAAGTTCAGTTTTTAGTGGAAAACATACGTACATATATGCTGGAAATTTGCCAAATGGTGGTGGTTTTTAACTTACATACACACATGCATACATACATACTTGATAAATTCTGATATTTTGCAGATATTATAGTGATAAAATACAAACGATCAGTGAAAACCAACTTAAATTAATTAATTAATAATATTTTTAATGTGAATTAGAGAAATATATGGATATTTAATTAGTTTTGCGATTTATAATATTAATTTGGATAGAAATAAAGCACAAAGATGGTATGGTATGGTATGGCTGTTAAAGAGGACAGGTGGAATAAAGCAAAAACAAAAGTATTTGATAGAGCAAAATCTATTGTGAGATAGTGTTGCCACAGTTTTATAGTGTGAACACAATGTTGCGATAATTTAATGCGGTGCGATTTTTCATACGATTTTGAAGTAAAAAACCGCAGTGCGGAGCGGTATAAAATTAAAATCTATTTTATTTTCATTGCGGACTTTCTTATTCTCTCAATTTTTGATACTCTTTCTCTTTCTGATGTTGCCATAGTTTTTGAATAAAGTAAACAAAAAAAAATGTTTTTGAAGTATGTTTGAATTAGAGTTGTGCGCGTGAGTAAAATTACGCTCACGGAACATAAGTATTTTTCACGCACGCTCACGAACGCAATATGTTTAATCACGTACTTTCACGGACGACGGGAATAATTTTGCACGCACGCTCACGGTGAAATACAAATTTTGCAATAAAAGATTTAGCAGGTGCTAAAAACTTTTATTTTGTAAAAAAGCTCGCAAAATTAGCAATACAAAGGATAAACTTAATATAAAAAATCTAGCACTGTCTGCCAAGGCAGGTTATTTAAATTTATTAATTATATGTAAAGGAATTTAAAAGGAGTACTAGTCTTGTTAGGTTTAGGTTAAAGTAAGATTTCCAAAGGAGTATGTATCTATGTAGATACTACATACTACGGTTCAAAATAGTGTTTTATTGATATGTACATACATACATTTTATAACACCAATGAGATAAAATATCACATTAGATATTTTCATTACCTGGTTAAACATACAAAAAACAAAATGGACTTTTATATCTACATATGTATGTACGTACATGGATATGTATGTATGTAGAGAATGTCTGCATTTGTAACGGAAATTTTAACATATAGAACTGTTTTGAGTGCGTGAAAATTGTAATAAAAAATCACGCATGGTATTATATTTTTGAATCACCATCACGCACACACGCGTGATTTTATCAATTTGTAATCACGAATGACGTGATTCACGCGTGAGTCACGAGTCACACGAAAAATTCACGACACTTGCACATCTCTAGTTTGAATGTATACACCATGGTCTAATAATCAGGTCTGCGCAAGAAGGAATATGGTTTTTTGTAGGGTTGTGTTTTGACCGTTAAATAACCTGCAAAAATATGGTAAGTTAATTCGGTCTTGTCAAAAGTTGTTTACATTTTTGGCCGCCATCATGAATATTATTGTTTACGTTATGCTTTTTGTTTTTGCATAACCAATAAATACATACAAAACAACTTTTGTTTTGTTTTGTATACAGCTTTGTTTTGACAATGTTGAATTAATTTTACACAAACAAAATGCATGTCGATTTTGTTGTTGCGTTGATACGCGCACCTTATTATTCCACCATGGTATACACTAAACGTGAGCATAAAACGTCTTGTTGGCATAGCTGCCAGATTTGACGATTTATCGTCATTATGACGATTTTGGGTCCTAAAAACGACATAGTGACGATGGGACGATTTATACCCTAATTTTGACGATTTTAAATAATTCAAGTTTGCAACATATATTTGTACTATTAGAGCAACCTTGAACTGCTGAAAATTGTAATGAGAAACTTTTTAAAAACTAGTTTGCTTAAAACTGAAAACTTTTATTTAACTGATTATAAAAACAAAAACAATTTTTTAAATTTTGAGGACACTTATTTAGGAATATTTGCCAGAGACGTGTTGGAAGAATCACAAGTAAATGCAAAAGAAGAATATGATATTAGTAATAATTGTGTTAATTTTTATATAGAGTTATCTGATCAGCTATTATCAAGATTTAATTTTGAAAATAAATATAAAGCTCTTGGCCAAATTAATCCATTTAATATTATTAATGAAGAAAAAAAGTTGGTTTTCTGAAATTATAAGATAATTTTCCTATTTTGTTGAAGAAAGTGAAAACCAAGAGCTAGAAACAGAGTTCAGACAATTGAAATTATTGTTCTGATAAAAACATATAAATATTGGATTTTTGGAAAAAACCATCTGAGATGCAAACGAGGGGTTCTAGTGTTTTGTTTCCGATTTTGACTAAATTTATTACAAAAATCCTAGTTTTAACACATTATTCAGCAAATATAGAAAGAATATTTAGTCAGGTAAACGTAAATAAGACTAAAATAAGAAATTGAAAAAGTCGTCTTTGGAGGAAATATTATATTCAAAAGATTATTTAAAGCTAAACAAATGTACCTGCTATGATCTGACAGTTGTACCAATTAATCAATATCTTTAATTGCAATATATATTTGTAAAATATATTATACATATACATATGTATATGACTATTTTCTTAGAAAATGATATTTTATTGTATAAATTTTATTGTAGTTTTGATGCATTTTTAGAAAAAGTGTTTCCAAAAATGAAATTTAAAATGCATAATTTACTAAATTGAAAAAAATAACTAAAGGATTTAGTTTTTTTTGTTTTTTTCCATACAATGTATAAATATATTTCAAAGTATTGAAAAATATGCAATCTATTTACATACATACATGTGATTTTATTGTGAATTCTAAGTGAGGCATTTCATCTCTGTATTTTAAATAATGCTGTTTTTTAATAATATTTGTTGATTTAAGAGTTTTGTTATGTTTTGCCTTTAATAAAAATAGGTTTTGTTGGTAAAAAAGCGCTTTTTTCATTTGACGTTTTTATGACGATTTCAATAAGCTATATTGACGATAATGACGATTTTTGCCCAAAAATATGACGATATTACAAAAAAAAATCTGGCAGCTATGCTTGTTGGACTAACTTCATAACAGTGATGGAATTTGAGTTTTTTTGTTTTGGGCCAAATTGACAATTTGAAAGGGCCAAAATAGCTTCGAGAGGGCCAATATATTTGATAACACGCATTATATTTAAATAAAAACAATAGTACAGTTTGTGTTTTATTTTATTTAGAACAAAAATTAACGACGAAAATTCACATTGTTTAAAAGTGTTTTTTTAATGTTATATTTAAAGCAATTACATATTTTAATATGTAGTTTAAAAAAATATTGTAGTTAAAAAACATATTTTCTATGTAATTCTAATTTTATTGTATATAATCCCCAAGATTTTAGTTCAAAGTTCCTCAATGGTGATATTACTGTTTGTAACATTTTTCTTTGTTATAAGTTTTAAAATATCTTTATCATAACAATTACCAGAATTATATTTAATTAAATCTTTCGATTGCATTAAAGATGACACGGTATTTACATGAAGACGATTCCTTATATTGGTTTTAATCATATTTTGGGTAGAAAAAATTCTTTTTACACATGCTGAGGAGTGTAGAATGTCAAGCATGGTCTAATAATCAGGTCTGTGCAAGAAGGAATATGGTTTTTTGTAGGGTTGTGTTTTGACCGTTAAATAATCTGCAAAAATATGGTAAGTTAATTCGGTCTTGTCAAAAGTTGTTTACATTTTTGGCCGCCATCATGAATATTTTTGTTTACGTTATGCTTTTTGTTTTTGCATAACCAATAAATACATACAAAACAACTTTTGTTTTGTTTTGTATACAGCTTTGTTTTGACAATTTTGAATGAATTTTACACAAACAAAATGCATGTCGTTTTTTGTTGTTGCGTTGATACGCGCACCTTATTATTCCACCATGAATGTCAAAAAAGAAATAGTGTATTTTAACATCCGACAATGATGAAAAAGCTAAAAACAAGTTAACAGCTGTGCTTACAAGTTCACCTGAATGGATTCGCCTTGGGTACTAGCACAAGACAGGTTTGCAAATAAAAGTAAGGAGTTTTTTTCTTGACAAACTAAACAATGTTGTATATAAAAGTATGGTTCGAAACAGGGAGAAAATTACATTGAAAATGTACTGAACGCTTTCAGTACATTTCAAACCGTTCGAACGATTTAAATCAGTTAGTTGAATTTTGAGCTGAAAGGGCCAAAATAGATTAGAAAGTACCACAGGGCATTCAAACACTCAAAAGTGCCACAAATGGCACAATTGTGCCACATTTTCCATCACTGCTTCATAATGTTCAATGATGAATTGTTCTCTTTTTTTTGCACTTGATTTCATGAGTACACAAATATTGCTGTTCTCTTAAATTATAAACATACAATAGCATTATTTCTTCTTCCAACCAATGCAATATTTATTGTTGCTTAAAATCAAATTTCAGTACTGAATTTTATGTTTCAATAGTGTCTCTTGATATGAAATACTGTTATAGGAGACAACATGTTTGTAAATGAATGATGTTAAAAGCAACGGTTTGTACTTTGCATTTTAGTTATTTTATATTAATTCGCGCGTTGAGTGGTTGAAATTAGAAAAAATTAATTTAGAAAGTACATGTATTTTTATTTCATTATGGATATAGATGTAAGTATTAATTATTATAATAAGTAAATGCATATGTACATACATACATATGTATGTATGTATATCGCACCTTAGATAAAATTATTTACCAATTTAACATTTTTTGGTAGAATTAGGAGAAAATTCATATGATAAATTTAAAAAATTAATTTTAAACTAACAAAAATTGAGTTAATATATTTTTGTTGCGAAAATCATATTTATTTTATTTTTATATTTTCATTTTTAACTTTAAAAGGAACCAGCAGCTGTTAGTATAGAGTTACAATCTGTAGATCAGCATAATAATTCTATCAAAGACAGAATTAATACTGGAGAGTTTACTGTAGTTGATTTTACGGGAAAAAGTAAGATTTGGGAAATATTTTACAAAATACAAGACGATCACGCAAACATTATTCCTAGTGTGGTGTCATGCAAAATCTGCAAAAATATTTACAAGTACAACAAAAATAGAACCTCAAACTTAGTTAAACATAAGTGCTATGCTATAAATAAACTTCGGACTGATCTCAAATATGTACCGGTAGAGGCACGTGCCGATGACCAAACTGAGTGCGCTCGGTTATTTACAAAATGGACCTTGCAAAATTGTCGTCCTTTTAAAATAGTTGAAGATATTGGACTTCAAAATATTTTATAGCTATTGGTGCCAAATATGGCGAGGGTGTTAATTTAAAAAGTTTAGTTCCTCATCGTACAACTTTGTCACGAAATGTCAATAAATTATACGATGCTTTCCTGAATGAAGTTAAGCTAGAAATAAGTTCAATAAAATGCAATGGATTCGCTTTGACTTCAGATTTATGGACTGACAACTATATAAGAAAAACATATATTGCTTTAACAATTCATTATATAAAGAATGGAAGCATCATTTGTCGTCTTTTAGGGTTTAAATCAATGGAAAATGAGAGGAGCACAGGTAATTTACGAATAAAATAAAGGTTTATACGGACGTATGTATGTAAGTCTATAACATTATTAATTATTTTGTAGGTGCAAATATTGAATCGAAGATTTTAACAATTTTGGACGAATTTAATTGCTGTCCCAGTGCCGAACTGGATATTGTTACAGATAGGGGTTCAAATATGATTTCTGGCTTAAAATATCACAACCGAATAAATTGTGTTGCCCATTTATTACACAATTCCATAAAAAAAGCAATGGGTAGCGTTGACAAAATTGATCAACTGTGTAATGAATGTACCAAGCTTTTAAAATTTTTTAAAACGAACGGAGTTAATTCTTCACTAAAATCTACTTTGAAAAGCTTTTCACCGACTCGTTGGAATTCTATTTATTATTTATTTGTATCAATAGAAAGAAATTGGGCAGACATTTTTAAAATTTTGCAAGAAAAAGGAGAATTAAGGCGGGTCGCCAACATCAACGTAGCTCACATTACGGCTGTTGTCAAAATACTGCATCCATTTGAAGATACATTTAAAAACCTCGAAGGAGAAAAATATGCTACAATTCATTTGGTGCATTTATACATTAATCGCCTAAAAAAAAAACTTGCCGCCGATGTAAACGATTTAGAAATAATAAATAGCAAGGTTTAAAGTAGTCTTTCCGAACAGCTAGAAATTACAGTTCTGAAAAATCTGAGCATATATCATCGTATAGCACTTTATCTTTTCCCCCCAGCAAATAAATTAGTTCATTTTACCGAAGATGAAAAATATGAAACAAAAGAAAAAACTAGAAGCCTAATGAATAGTTTTGGTGAAAATGTTTTAAATAACGTCCAAACGCCAACAACATCAACCATATCTGCTTTTAATTCGGAATTACTTGGTGATTACATAACTTCGGTCGAAGAAAGAACTACTCAAGATAGTGTTACAAAAGAAATGATTGAATATGAACAAGAAAATGTAATATTTTATGACGATTTTGATGTGCTGCAGTGGTGGAATAATAACAATAAAAAATATCCACTAATGTATAAGCTAAGCTGCAGAGTATTGGCTATTCCTTCAAGCAGTGCAGCTTCAGAGCGAGCTTTTTCGGTGGGACGTCAGTTAATATCAGAAAAGAGATCGACTTTGGGCGGTAATGAACTCTTAGTTGGAAAAATTATGTTTCTACACTAAAATATTGATGAAAATTGTATTAATCACGTTTTAGAAAAAGAATCATAAATGGAAATCTTTTTTTATTATTAATATTTTTAGTTTTGATCAAAGATTTTACTCTCAAAAAAGTTTAATTATAATGAACTATTGAACAATATGAAGTGCACAACATATTTCTTGCACACTTGATAAAACTGTCCACTCAAATGAGGTGCAATGATTTTTGCGTTGTTTGCTCTCTTGTTCTCTGTATTTACTGTTTAGTCATATTCCCATACAATGCAATAAATACACATACAAATGCAATAAATATTTGCGCTTCAAAAATATGCAATAATGTACACTTTTTAACATCTTGCGCTCACCTTTAGTATACACATATAAATTAATAATAATGTAAATTTATTGCCATCGCCGTCTTCCGTTGTATTATGTTTACTTCACTCTCCCGCAACGAGAAATCGCACCGCACCACAAACATTGTGTTTATACTCTTACCCAGAATTTTGACTTAATTTTTTTATTTTTGGCCAATGGGGACGAGCACAGTGCCATGGTACAATAATATATGTAGTATATTATTGTACCATGATACATATCTGTAGCATTAAATAATAATGGCTTAAGTTGACATAAGTGCTTTTTCATTTTATTACATATTCTAAATCTTCTCTTCAAGATCTATCACTCAGCTAAATTTCAAGTAAAAAATGTAATTTTTAATAAAACTATACGCGATTATATTTTAAGTTAATTCTTTTTGGAAAATAATACATAAGCCATAATATCTTATCTCAACTTAATTTTTTTTAAGGTAGCTATGTACATAAATATTAAAATGTTTGAGCTTTAAAACTTGTATACATTTAAATTGAATAACTAACAGTCCATTCAAATTATTCTTCAAATAAAAAAAGACCTTACATTTAACTAAGCTTTTATAAAACGAGAGATTTTCAGTTTTTTCACATTTTTCAATTTAAACTAAAGCACTTGTCTCGACTTACTGCCAATAAAAATTATTTCGCCTTTCAATATAATATGTTAAGATCACTTTAATGTTTTTTTTTCTGCCAATGGATTTTTTCATAACTTCTTAATCAAAAAACAACGAATAATAACTTATATAACTCATTTTTTTTTATAAAATTAACAGTTTTGTTCTAAATGAATGTGCATCTTTTTCTTTGGCTAAAAATTTTATATAAAAACCAAACACAATTTATTTTAGTCAAAACCCTTAATATCTCAAAACATGAAATTTCGACTTAAGCCATTATTATTTATTGCCACAGATATATATGTACATACTTATTTTAATAAAATTATATACATATGTATTTTGGTAATTTAATATGTAATTTTTGATAACTTTTGTAAAGAAAAATATCTTTGTTTTACAAATGTCAAATTGTACGCAGCAGAGCATCAAGCTGATTAAAAATTTGTAGCGGCGTCTAAGCAAAATAAATTATTTCAACCCGCCGGTGAAGTATATAATTTTATATCTATATATAAAACCGAATGTGTGTTTGTTTGTTTGTTCCTTATAGGAGGCTAAACCTCTGAACCGATCTTCCTGAAATTTTCACAGCATGTTACTGTGACTCTGAAAGGAATAATAGGCTATATGAAGTTTTGATTGGAAAAAGGGGTGTGTCACCGCCCATATAACCCAAAAATTTAAATCGCCATATTTTGGGCATTTTTTGACCTAAGTCGATGATATTTGGTACATATGGTATTGGCACCACGCCCCTGTTTAGGAAAATTAAAAATGTTGGGTGTTTGTATAGTTGACCTGTGATTTTCTATGATGAAAATCCGTTTTGTTTGGCTTAAGGTCTTTTCTCAAATAAAAACAATTAAAATTTTTGTTTCATAAAAAACTTTCTTAATTTATTTTTATTTTTAATTTTGTTTTCCGATATTTCGGTTAACTTCGTTAACCATTCTCAAGGAATATTTTGTATTTTTAACCACAATGACACACTGTCCTACATACATATATGCTGTTTATACAATTTATGTTTATTTATTAAAGAAAATAATAAAACGAAGTTAACCGAAATATCGGAAAACAAAATTAAAAATAAAAATAAATTAAGAAAGTTTTTTATGAAACAAAAATTTTAATTGTTTTTATTTGAGAAAAGACCTTAAGCCAAACAAAACGGATTTTCATCATAGAAAATTAAAAATTGTAAAACAGTCTTAACTACTGGACCGATCGTCATTAAATTTTCACAATAGGATATATAAATACTTTTAATTTTATTTTATAACGAGGGGGTAGTGAAGCACACCGGGATAAGCTACTATTAAATTAAAAAAAAACTGCTGTAAAGAAAAATTTAATGTTACATTAATGGTGTTTTCTTTTCTACACGCAAAATAGCACCTTATTGAAAGGTTCATATATAAAATGTCTTGGCAACCTTGTAATAATGCAGCTTATTATTTCACTAGAACTGAACACAACTTATGAAAAAGTGGAACGCCCTGTTTTCAACAGCTGACAGCTAAGTTTTACAGGGCACTATCTGTTGATAGACACTGTCGATTTTTACGGGGCAAAAAGTGCAATACCTTCCACCCTTAGTGAGGACAATTTTTTTAGAATCAAACACACTGCCCTTTTAGAGAGCAAAACATTTTTAAGAAACGAACACCAAAATACATTTTCTGCATGGAGATGTAGCATTTTTTTGCAGAAAAGAAAACACCATAAGAAACTTAAACCTAAAAATGCATTTTTAACAGCCGAAATACCTGTAAAAGCAGTAAAAAACCGATGTGTTTGGCGAATTCCCAAAAGTGGCGATGATATTCGGCTTCGCAGCGATCGGCTTGTTTCTCTGATTTTGACACACAAAAAACATGTTACACTAACAAAATGCATGTTGTTTTTGTGACGTTGGATTTGTTTTAGGGAAAAAGACTGCCTTAGTTATTATGCCATGAGCAGTACTATTTGGGAACTATAAAAATACGATCATAATCACTAGGGCTGCGATTTCCATGCAAATGCATGTTTTTTGTCGATAGTCTATGAACGATATCGACCAATTATCATTCCGAATCAATAAATTTCCGTTAAAATGGCATCGATTTGTTTTTGCATATTTTTGCATATTTTGGTGAAAATGCATATTTTTGCATATATCTGTTTAAAATGCATATTTTTTTGCATATTTTAAATTTATTATTACATATTTTTGCATATTTTGAAATTTTTGAGTGATTTTTCAAAAAATTTCCAAATAAACAAATAAAATCAATAAATACTTTTGGTGCTCTGCATAAAATACAACTTTACATTAAAAGAAGACGAATATACTACATAACTTGATGTCGCATGCTAACACATGAATTGACATTCAATTTTCAAATAAAAATATGTGTATGTATATGTAATTTTTTCATTGTGTCGCAACGTATTTTTGAGAAAAACTAGATTCTTCTTAATTTTAAAGTGAATTAATAAAATTTTAACATTGAAAACAATAATTTAAATAAAATTTGTCCATTAATTGTTCGATATTTAATTGTGAGTATATTTTACAGTTCATAACATGTCTTTTGTTTTACGAGATTTTTTTTCCAGGAAATATGCCGAAGATTAAGCCGTCGAAGTCTTCCATCATAATGAAATACGTTAACGAATTTAACAATGTATTTAAATCTGATGGTCGAATACTTTATTGCAAAGTTTGCAATAAATCCGTGAGTCACGAAAGGAAGTTCTTGCTTGAGCAACACTTAAAAAGTCAAAAACACAAGGAGCTGCTCGAGCGTGTTACAGAAAAGTCTTCCCAATCGCTACTTAAACATACAGAGACAACAAATAAGTTTTGTATGGACTTATGTGAAGCATTTATTTCCGCCGACATACCCTTAAGCAAATTAAATAACGAAAATTTAAGAAATTTCTTTAAAACATACATAAATGAGAGTATCCCTTGCCAGTCTACTCTTAGAAAAAATTATGTGGACAAAATATATGACTCCGAGCTGGAAAAAATCTGTTCCTTTTTGAAAAGCAAATATTTATGGGTGTCGATGGACGAAACAACTGATATAGAAGGGCGTTACGTTGCAAATGTTATTGTCGGAGTTTTGGATAAAGATGAAGAAGTTTCTAAAAATAAATTCTTGCTTAACGTTGTGGAATTGGAAAAGGCCAACCATGCTACGATAGCTCGTGCTTTCCATGACTCAATAAATTTATTGGGCCAAGATTTTGACAAAAAGCAGATCCTTCTGTTTTTAACCGATGCAGCACCTTACATGGTAAAGGCTGCCAATAGCCTTAAAATATTTTATCCAAAACTGTTACATGTTACCTGCTTGGCACATGGGTTACACCGCGTTGCAGAGGAAATTAGAAGCAAATTCGATAATATTGATTTATTGGTTTCATATGGGAAAAAAATATTTTTAAAGGCCCCTTCACGAGTTGCAATTTTTAAAGAAATGTATCCATTGGTTCCCCTTCCACCGCAGCCAGTATTAACAAGATGGGGAACCTGGCTAGATGCAGTAGAATACTATTTAAAAAACTTTGAGCAGTTTAAGAATGTTATTGAAGAGCTTGTTGATACCGATTCGTATGCAATTAAAAAAGTAAAAGAAATATTAAATTTAAATAACATCAAAAGTCAATTAGCATTTGTATTTTCCAATTACGGATATATTGGTGAGACAATAACTAAATTAGAGGGATTTAGTTCACTTAATACTCAAGTTAAATTGATTGATATTGCAGAAAGTAAAATTAACAATGTGGAAGGAAGAACAGCCCAACAAATTAAAACAAAAATACAAAGCGTTTTGCAAAAAAATGAAGGATTTAAAAAAATAAAACAAATTTCAAATATTTTTGATCTGAAATCAAATGTGGGATCTGAATTAGAAAATGAATATTCTCCAAACGAATTGGCTTCCTTTAAGTATGCTCTTATAACTTCGGTTGACGTTGAGAGATCATTTTCTATGTACAAAAGTTTTTTACGTCCGAACAGACAAAGTTTTACTTTTGCTAATATAAAAAAGTATTTATTTGTTTATACAAACAAAAATTTAAATTAGTAATTTCAGTTTTTAAAATATGTTGTACCTTTGAATAATTGAATTTTTTTATTTTTTGTTTTGTTTTCAATAAAATTAAAAAAAAAACAATTTTTTTATTGATATTTTTTAAGTTTTACTGCATATTATTTTATTTTTTGAGTGCATATTAATATAAAATACGTCAACTGTCAATTCAAATAGAGGAACTATAAATTAACGAAATTATTTATTTTATTTATTTATTGATTTCAACTCATATGAAGCCCACACGGCCAATGGTACATGTATTGGTAGACTACTATCCCTGCAGGAAATGTCTATAGTGAAACTGTACTGATTCACTACTGACATTGTAATAGTGACTTATCATACCCCAGATAATGCTATTTACTATAGACATTTAACATTTGCGTGTCATTGAAAATCCACTACTGACATTGGTACTATTGACTAGGTAGTTCTTTTGGACACCATATGTAGACATTGGAACCATTGATTCACTAGTTCAATTAAGAAAATATAGTCTACGCTTTTGGTGCTTTTCTAAAGCAGATGTCGATAATGAAAATGCATATTTTTTCACCTTAACCGACACATTATCTGCCATCTTTCGCCACCACAAATTTTTTTGTCATCAAAGCCAAATTTAAATTTTTTTTTTTTTTTGATAATTTTATTATTTATTGAATCTTTAATTATTAATTAAATTATCAATAAGTTTTTCAAATCTTAAATCTAAAAAATATTAAATATAGGTTTAGCCAATGCTAAACAAAATTTTTAATTTCAACGGTTAATTTTTGTTGATTTACATCTCTCGTGGACGGCTGATAGAAAGAGTGTCCCTCCTCCTAAGCCGGGTGTGGCCGCTATACTCTAGAATATTGCGCGCAAGTGGGTTTGGGTGCAACTCAAGTTTTTTAATGTATTTTTTCGCGTGTTTCGAAAATACTGTCTTTACCAACGGAACGTCTAGATCTTTATGAATTCTATGGTTTCTGACATACCAGGGGGCTGCAGTTATTGTACGTAGAATTTTATTTTGTCGCCTCTGAATTTTTTCTACATTCGATGCTGAGGCAGTGCCCCATAGCTGGATTCCATAGCACCATATTGGTTTCAGGATCGCGTTGTATAGTAGAAGTTTACAGTCTAGGCTCAGTATTGAATTTCTACCCATAAGCCAATTCATTTGGGCTGCTTTTAATTTCATTTGCATCAACTTTGCGTCTATATGCGATTTCCATGTTAAACGGCGGTCAAGGTGAACGCCTAGATATTTGACTACAGTATGTTGCGGAATAGTCTCGGTGTTGATTTGTATAGGCGGGCATGTTTCCCTTCGCAACGTAAAAGTGACGTGTACACATTTCTGCTCGTTAGCTTTAATACGCCATTGTTTGAGCCATTTTTCCAGTTTGGATATATATTCTTGTAAATTGCGGGAAGCTTCTACAGGATTTTCGTGAACGCTTAGAAAAGCTGTATCGTCAGCAAATGTTGACGTGTGAATGTTACTGCTTAACGGTAAGTCAGAGGCATATATTAAATAAAGTAATGGACCGAAGATACTCCCTTGGGGAACTCCGGCTTCGATCGACTGCGGTGGGCTTAAAAAATTGCCTTCCCTAACTACAAATTTACGTTCCATTATATAGCTTTTTAAAAGCTTGACGATGTTTGCGGGGAGATTTCGTGTTAATTTGTGGATAAGACCTTCGTGCCATACTTTATCGAAAGCTTGAGAAACATCTATAAAGAGCGCAGAGCAATATTTCTTCTTTTCGAAAGTGTCTCTGATAACATTCACAAGTCTGTGAGTTTGTTCAGTTGTGCTATGTTGTCTGCGAAAACCGAATTGATGATCTGGAATGCATCCACTTCTAGTCACTATAGGCATCAGCTTGCTCATATACAGCTTTTCAAATAGTTTTGAAATGTTGGGCAATAAACTAATAGGCCGATAGGATTCAACCTTCGTATGATCCTTGCCGGGCTTTGGTATCATAATAATCATCGAAACCTTCCATTCTGCAGGATAGTATTGCAGCCGTAGAATACTATTAAAAATGAACTCTTTTTGCAATATAAGGCAGTTGTTGAAGCATTTTGTTGCTTATTTTGTCGACACCTGGGGCTTTTCTGGTGTTAAGACTAGTAATAGTATTTTCAATCTCAGTCATGTTAAATCTCATCGGTATTTCTGGTAAAGAGACGTCTGGTGGCAGTTCAACAATATCAGCAGAAATATTCGGGGTAAATACTTTTTCTAGGTGCTTAACAAATAGATCACCTTTTTCAGCATCAGTTCTTGCCCAGTCACCATTGGAGGCTCGTAATGGAGGTTTGCAAATCACTGGCCTTTTAAGTCCTCTGGCTGCACGCCACAGCGAATAATCTGTTGATGGTGTTGCATCGAGTTCTTGCAGAAATATTTGCAGCGAAGCTGGTTTTTGTGATTGTAAAACTTTTCTTAGCTGTTTGGTACACTCCTTAAGCCGTAATTTTAGCTGAGGCAATCTGTAACGTTGCCATTCTCGTCGAGCTCTCCGTTTTTCAGTCAATAGCCTTTCTATGTCTGCACAAAAAATATTGTTAAATCTCGCTTGTTGATTTGGTTGAATTTAAGAAGCATTAAGAGCAGCTTGTTTAGCATACAAACTTAATAGAATTTTCTATGTCAGTAGGTGTTCTCAATGGCATATTTTCCGTGCAATGAGCACTCAAATATTTTTTGTATTTCAGCCAGTTAATACGTGCAGGTGTCAGCGGTAAATCACATGTATGTCTTGCAGTTGTGTGTGAGTAAATAGTGATAATAGTAGGCGAGTGATCTGAAGACAAATCCAAAGACGCTTTTACTTCAATCATTTCGCTGGGCACGCCTTTCATAATCCCAAAGTCGATAACATCAGGAATTTTTTGACGATCCGTTAGCCAATATGTTGGCTGACCACTTGAAACTACATTCAAACCCATTTTTGAAATTGTGTCAAACAAAACACGACCCTTAGGACTGATTAAACGTGAGCCCCAAAATGTGTGTTTAGCATTGTAGTCACCAGCTGCTAGAAAACGGGACCCCAGTGTTGTATAAAATGCGGTATATTGACTCTCTGAAATTGAAAATCTGGGAGGAGAGTAAACAGATGATATCACAAGCTTTTGATAAAAATTTTCAATGCAGATGTTCGTTGCTTGAAGATATTCTTCACGAAGGTCATTTAGTAGGTAGTGTTTTATTCGAGTTTTTATTAGGATTCCAGAGCCACCACAAGCTCTACCTTGAGGATCCTTGGTGTCGTAGAAATTATATCCACTAATTCGAAAATAGCTTCGGGACGTCAAGTGAGTTTCTGAGATAAGCATAACATCGATTTGTTTATCCAGAAGAAAATATTCAATTTCATTTTTATGTTGGCAGATGCCGTTTGCGTTCCAAAAACAGATTCTTAAGTTCATGGTTTGTTCAATACAGCCTGCAACAAGGTAGACTGCATTTTCAACATTTCCTGCATCATACAGGACATGTTGAGAGTGAATGTATTTACTGTTTGTATAAGGATCTCTATTGAGGCTTCAATACGACTAAAATTATGCCCTGATTCTTCATTTACTGGTACAGTTTTTTGCGCCGGAATCTGGTTACTCTTTAAAATATTAGCGTATGAAAATTGACTATTAGGTTTTTGTTGAGTAAGAGTCGTGTTAGACTTTAAAACATTTGAGTATTGATTATGGCTAGACGACGGTTGAGGTAACTGTGGGTAGTTTAAAGGAGTGTTGGGCTGAGCGGGAGTAGCATTTGTTTTTCTGTTCGACGAATTTTTAAAAAGAGAATAAAGAGGGCAGCCCCTATAGTTGGCAGTGTGGTTTCCGCCGCAATTACTACATTTTTTTGCTTTGGTATCACCTTTTATTTTGTCACAGTTAGCGGTACTGTGTAACTCGCCACAAACAACGCAAACGGTAGGCAACTTGCAATAAGTTTTGGTATGGCCAAATTCTTGACAGTTCATGCATTGGATAGGTCCAGTTTTTTTATGTGGCATCTCAACGGTAACTCTTCGATGCAACAAGTATTTTAAGCTATAGATTGGGTGCGATTCATTTTTTTTAATTTTCATGTCGCCTGGCTGTAGCTCGACTCTAAAAATAGGTTGGGGGATTTTTTCCCTGTTTTTAATGTTTGAAACATTTTTCACTTTGAAGCCATTATCTTCAAGGCCAGACTTTACCTCTTCTGGATCCACACTAGAGTCTATACCTTTTATTACGACGGTTAGACCTTTAGCACTCTTTAATTGGTACGTATAAAAATTTTTGTTTTTTGACTCAAGGTCAGAAACTATTTTTCGGTAATGACTTTCTTGCACTACCTGGATTTTTGTTTCGTTAATATTTCCGCGCTTAATTGGAGTTACATAGAACGCATTTTCTCCAATTAAGGAGATAAGGCTTTTTACCAAAAAACTAGAGTTCTGCTCTCTTAAATATATCGGTGGAGGTTTACTCGACCTTGTTGTAGTTGTGTCTTCATTGTCTTGTTCTGATAAGATCGCGAAACGATTTTCGGAATTTTTTATTTTGTTTTTTTCATCTCTGGGAACTTTCGCTGTTGAAGCTATTTGAGCTGATTTTGGACTTCTTCCCCTTTTTAACACGGTTATGTATCTGTCCATTCCTGTTTGAATTTTATTATCATTTAATGTACTCACCGCATCTACCATTTTGTGCACGTTGGTCACCTTGTTACTTATTGTTTGTTTGTTTGTTTGTACAGCTAAGCTGACAAGTTTGCTGATGGGTGCAATTGTTGTTGCTTCTTGATCACTATTTAACATGTTGAGAGATAATGATCGCGCACGAGTATTTGTGTTTTCTGTTAAATTCAGGTTTTTGTTTAATTCATTTTTTTATTGTCGTCATCAGCAACTAAAGTTATGTATTGTACATTCCTACTGCTTGTAGGATTATTGTTGTTTTTATCAGAAGATGAACTCATCAGAGTTCTCTTTTTTTTATTTTCACTTCTATTAGTCTGTGTATGCAAATATTTATGTGTATTGTACACAAGCAAAAAATAAAATAAAACCAGTAAAATAACTGTTCAATAAATGTTTTGTTTTTTTTATATTTTTTTTGTGACTTGAAAATTTTTTTTCTTTTATATTTTTTTTATATTCAGTTGCGACGATTATAAAAACGTGTCTGTTCACTACGAGAGTTGAAACTGAATCGAAATTTAAATTTGTAGACGCTTTATTGACAATGTCACCTAATAGTCACCAATATTGTAGACAAAAGTGGTGACTTGGAGACAGTTGCCCCCAGGATTCCTTCAGGGATGCAAGTCTGATTAATACACAGATGCATATACATATGTATATACATACATAGAAATTCATAAGGTTAATAATAAAAAAAATATATATACATATATGTATACAGTGTTCCCAAACCAATAACGTCATCACATTTACAAAATTTAAATTAGTAAAAAAATAAATATTAAATGGTTTTTTCTCTTTGTTTTATTATCTGCTTCTAAATTCTAAATTATGTAATATTTCCCTTTCATTTCTTATCAGTAATTTTGCAAACGTGCACGGTTGTCGTATAATTTAATGTACAAACTAGTGATGTTACGAATACTCGTATTCGTATTCGACTATTCGCCTGTTTTAAGATATTCGTATTCGTATTCGCCAAATTCAAGCGAATATTTTTCGAATAATTTTCCCATACATTTTCCAAAAAAAAATCATACAAAAGTTTAAAAAAGTACATAAAATGTAAAAAAATATATTAATTTTTATTAAAAAAACCCATTGTATTTCACGCAGAGTAAGAAAAACGAAATCTGAAAGTATGTAAGTAAAATAATTAAAAAATGTTCTGTAGAGGGTTTCAAATTCGGCATCTTAATGCAATAATAATGTTAAATCACTAAATTTTTTTTTTCATTTATAGTTACTAACGCAAAGGCAGGGATTTTTTCCAATTAAATTTGAAATATAAACCTCAAAAGAAATATTTGTATTCGGCGAATACTGTTTTAAATATTCGTATTCGTATTCGCGAATACTAAAAATTGATATTCGTAACATCACTAGTACAAACGTATAACATGACTCTTAGTTCGATCAGCCATAACTATAACTTAAGAACAATTTTGGGGATTGTTGGGAAGACCTATAAAGGTTTTAAAATTTTTCACTTTAATGCTAGAAGCCTTAATTCTGCGAAAATTGATTACATTAATTATATTCTGTCAAACTGTTTTGTAGATCTTCTTTGTGTTTCAGAAACATGGTTCGATCCTGAATCTGAGGATGATTTCCATAATATTTTAAACTTTAATTTAATTCGTAATGATAGAAGATCTCGTGAAAAGGGAGGAGGTATTGCGATTTATTATAAAAAGGGTTTGAAACATAAAATTGTTTTAAAATCTGATCCAGCTAATGTGGTTGAGTTTATTGGTGTTGAGTTTCAGGGATCCAACTCTACTAAATGCTGTGTAGTGTGTGTTTATAATCGAAGTAAACTGAATGATCTTGATGAGTTTTTTGATAAGTTGAATGTGATAGCGATGAATTATGAAAACTTAATTGTTTGCGGCGATTTTAATATAGATTTATCAATTAATAACACACGATCATATCAACTTTTGGATGAATTGAATGCTAGTGGTTTGCATGTCATTAACTCTTGCTATACTAAATTTGCTCCTAATGTTAAACCTGCTCTGCTAGACCTTATGTGTACCTCTAACAGCTCATCAGTCATTCACTTTGATCAGTTTTCTCTTGCCGGCGTTTCTGACCATGATATGTTGCTTCTTGTAACTGATTTTGATTTGCACCGCAATGAGAGTAACTGTCATTTCTACTCACGGAATTATAAGCAAATCAATATTTAACTGTTAAGTTTTGATGCAGCAAATGTTAATTAGAATGAATGCTGGCTCTATGATAATATTAATGATAAGTTGGCCTGTTTCCCGGAAAGCGTACTATTCTTGTTTCAGAAACATGTACCTTTAAGAAAAATAAAAATTAGCAACATTAATGAGCCTTGGTTTAATTATAGAGTTAACTGCGCTATCAAGATACGAAATAAACTATACTCTATTTGGAAGAACAGACAGTGTGAATACAATTGGGAGCGGTATCGATTAGCTAGAAATCAGGTGCATGTTATCACGGAAAACCAGAAGAGTGAGTACTTTAGAAGCAAATTAAATACAAATATTTCATCTAGAGAACTATGGAAAAACCTTCCTAAACTTCCTAAAATCATCTATTGTAAATAATACTGACACCTTCGCCGTAAATCAGAATATTTTATCTAATAGATCCGTGTTTTCTATTAGCCCATTTACAACTGAGGAGGTTGGTAGATCAATTTCGGCAATCAAGTCCACTGCGGTTGGCTATGATGGAATTAACATTAAATTTTTAAAGCTTATTTTACCTTTTATAATTCCTTCAATTACTCATATCTTTAACCACATCATCACAACATCGACTTTTCCTAATGACTGTAAAATTGCTAACATAATACCAGTTGCTAATAGAAATCAGCCCTGAAGACTATCGACCCATAAGTATCCTCCCATCTCTTTCAAAGGCTTTTGAAAGATTGGCCTCAAACCAAATTATAAACTACATGCATAGTTGCCAGATTTTTTAGAGGTAATATCGTCATATTTTTGGGAAAAAATCGTCGCTATCGTCAATATAGGTTATTGAAATCGTCAAATGCAAAAACCGCTTTTTTACCAACAAAACATATTTTATTATAGGCAAAACATTAAAGTCTTAAATCAACACATCTTAATAATAAAACAGCATTCTTTTGAATACAGAGATCAGATATTTCAACTAGAATTCACAAAAAAATCACATGTAAATAGATTGCATGCTTTTCAATACCTTGAAATATTGTATATACATATATTATGTATATATACATTGTATGGAAAAAATAAAAAAAAAATTCAATCCTTTACTTATTTTTTTCTTCCAATTTAGTAAAATATGCATTTTAGATTTCGTTTTTGGAAACACTTTTTCTAAATATGTATAAGAACTACAGTAAAATTTATGCAATAAAAATATAGATGTTGAAGAAAATAGACTTATATAGAGTAAGTGCGGGTAATGTGGCATACCTATTTGTATTTCGATTGTCAAATTTTTAGTTTTTGTCCGATTAAAAAATGATTAAGCCATCTACATGCTACATGTGTTTACTTTCAAAGATGCCATTTGCGAAAAATATTAATCCCACATTTTCAGAGATATTTGAGAAAATTTTGCAAATCCCATTAAACGTTACTTTACAAATTGTGCAGATAATGTGGTACACCATATGCTGGTAATATGGTATAGTGTACCACATTACCAGCTCATAAAATTTTATTGTAATTTAGAAAAAAAGACTGACTCAAACTATACCACAATAGCTGCACTTCTGTTTAATGTAAATATTTATATATTTAAGAAAAAATACTACTTATATAGAGCAATTACATATTTTCTTCGCTTATTTAGTACTTACCAATTATTTTAGTCTTTAACCTAAGAACTTTAAAATACACATATAAAACGAAAACTTATGTTTTAACACCAACCAAAAAAAAAGTCAACCACACACCAAAGCGAATTTTTTGCAACTGACCTCCAGAATCACTTGCAAAAACAAAACAGATCGTTGCTCTCTTAATTCTCTGAGAGCAGCAAACAGTTAAGCTTGTTTCCGTTATTCTTATATTGTTACTTTAAAAAAAAATCGACTATACCACATTACCAGCCTTTACCACATTACCCGCACTTACTCTACATATACATATGTATAATATATTTTACAAATATATATTGCAATTAAACATATTGATTAATTGAGGTACAACTGTTAGATGATAGCAGTTACATTTGTTTAGCTTTAAATAATCTTTTGTATATAATATTGCTTCCAAAGACAAATTTTTCAATGCATTTCTTACTTTAGTATTATTTACGTTTATCTGACTAAATATTATTTACGCATTTGGTGAAGAATGTGGTAAAACTAGGATTTTTCTAATAAATTTAGTCAAAACCGGAAAAAAATGACTAGAATCCCTCGCTTGCATCTCTGATATATTTTTCCAAAAATCCAATAGTTTTTTTTATCAGGACAATAATTTTAATTGTCTGAACTCAGTTTCTACCTCTTGACTTTCACTTTCTTCAACAAAATAGGAAAATTCTTTTATAATTTTAATTTTAAATTTAAAATATTAAAAATATTAATTTTAAAATATTAAAAATTTGGCCAAGAGCTTTATATTTCTTTACAAAATCAAATCTTGATAATATCTGACCACAAAGCTCTATATAAAAATTAACAAAATTATTAATAATATCATATTTTTCTTTTTCATTTATTTGTGCTTCTTCCAATACGTCTCTAGCAAATATTCGTAAATAAATGTCTTTAAAATTTAAAAAATTGGCTTTGTTTTAATAATCAATTAAATAAAAGTTTTCTGTTTTAAGCAAACTAGTTTTTAAAAAGTTGCTTAATACAATTTTCAGCAGTTCAAAATTGCTTTAATAATACAAATAAATGTTGCAAAATTGAATTATTTAAAATCGTCTAAATTAGAGTATAAATCGTCCCATCGTCACCTTGTCATTTTTAGGACCCTAAATCGTCAAAATGACGATAAATCGTCAAATCTGGCAACTATGACTACTTGCAATGTCATACGCATTTATCAGACTATCAATCTGGTTATCGGGCTGCTAAAAGCTGTGGTACTGCCATAGTGACAGTTTTGGAAGATATTCGTCCATCCTTTGATAATGGTGAATTAACTATTGCAGTTCTTATTGATTTCTCAAAAGCTTTTGATACGGTCAACCATGATGTGTTGTTACTTCAGCTGAAAAATTACTTTAGTTTTAGTAATCATGCTGTTGGGCTTATAAGATCATATCTTTCGAATCGCTTTCAACGCGTTAGTTCAAAGGCGTCATTTTCTACACTAAAACCCGTGTTTTTTGGAGTTCCGCAGGGATCTATACTAGGCCCATTACTTTTTAGCATGTTTATAAACGATATTGTTCACTGCTGTACAAATTCCCATATTCATTTATATGCAGATGATGCTCAAATTTATTTATCCCGGCCTTTGGGGCTAGTTGAAGACTTAGTTTGTCGTCTTAATGAAGACCTTAATGATATCTGTGAGTGGTCTTTTAACAACAATCTAAAAATAAACACTGCAAAAACTCAAGCTCTATTGATTCATGCTAGATGCTACGACTACAGTATCTTGCCTGAAATATCTATGAAGAACGAAGTTTTGAAATATGTACAAGTAGTAAAAAATCTAGGTATTGTTATTAATTCTGACCTTAGTTGTAAGGATCATGTTAGTTACACTGTTACGAGAATCTATAATGTTCTTCGAAAACTGTGGTATTCGTCGTCATTTATTTCGAGTGATATTAAACTGAAAATTGTCAAATCTCTAATTGTACCCATTATAACATATGGAGCTATAGTTTTTGGTGAACTTGATGCTGCATCAAAATTTAAATTACAGAAAGTGCTCAATAACTGTGCAAGATATGTGTACAATAAAAGGAAATATGATAGGATATCTCAATTCTCCTTTCAGATTCTGGGATGCGGTTTGACTTCCTAGTTAAGCATTCGAAATTTAATATTTCTTCATAAAGTTATACATATATTCGTATGAACCATTATGAAAAATTATGCTTCTGCAGATCTAGTCGCACATTAAACATTATAATACCGAATTACTATTATTTATCGTCCTCAAGATTGTTCTTTATTAGTGCTGTGAAATTGTGGAATAATTTACCAAATCACATTAAAACCGATCCCCGCGCATCGTCTTTCAAAATGACTGTTAAACAACTTTTTAGTAACTAATTTAAATATTCTTTTTTTCTCATTTCCTTGTATTTTAGTATGTTTATAGCTGTGTTCATTTACTAAAAATTGTTACAAATTTGTAACAATTGTTACTAGAAAGCGTTCATTAACCCAAAAAATTTGCAACGAGAGAGTGTCGAAAGAGCGTAAAAAATTGAGAGACAGAAAAATTCTTGCAAGTTTTTACAAGTAAAATTTTTACTTGTAATAATTATTCAAACAGCTGTTTTGCGTTTGTGTTTACAAAACAATATTTCTAAATTAAGTTGCAAATAAAAATATTTTGGAAAATTTATGAAATTGTAAGTAAATGTGAACTTTTAAAACGATAAAAAGTATTAAAAAGATGTATCTTAGGAACAACAGAAGCAAAATAAGATGTCTAATGGAATTGAACTAAGCAACACAGTATCTGGTACATCAGTGGCATAGGATGTTTTTGTTTCCTTTTTTCCTTAATTTTCACAGACCAGCTGTTACTTTTAGTATTGTAAATTTTATGAGTACCTAGGTACTCGGTACTTTACACTAAGCAGGCAAATAATTCAATTAGTTCAGATATATATGTATTTATTTGCAAATAAACTAAATTATTTTTAAAATTTACTTTGAAATAGTTCGGTTTTTAACTGTCAAATTTTATTTCTAATACCATATTTCCACATGTGGACCGCAGAGAGTTTTATTTGCACTAATATTGCGAAATGATATTTTATTTTGGATAAAGCTTTTTATTACAGTACCTACAAGGTAGAAATTTAGAAATTAAAAGCTACAATAATCTTACGAATAGCGTTTTTTTTTTTCTAACAAATAAAGAAATCGGACAAAAAATTTATAAAAATTTTTAAAAGTAAATCACGAAAATCATCCATTACAAAAATATATTTTGAAAGAACTACTATTATCTGGCATAATTTGTTAAATATGCCAGATAATATGTTATAGCGTATAAACTAATTGAAAATAAATATTTTATTCATTCATTTTATTCAAAAGTAGCTAATCACCCTTATCGTGTTTAGTGTATTTCGACTACGCCTAGTACTAGATTAAATAAAATTGCAAAACTTTTCATCATTCTATTACAAGCAGTACTCGAAAAACGCCACTCACGACAATGCTGAATATAAATGACCATAATCACATTATTTTTATAATAATATAAATATATGTATAATTTGTCCAAAAAATATAGAGGTAGTTATTAAGTACTCATATATACCTATACATTACAACACTACTTTGACTTGCAAATTTTTACTAGTAAAGTGTTCATTTACTTTTTCACATTTTTGAGAGTAATTTTGGAAAAATTTTTGTTACTCTCTCGTTACTAATTTTTACTAGTAAAGTAAATGAACACACTTTATAAGTATTTTAATGTATTGTATTTAAGAAGGTAGTTTTAAGTAAACTAAAATTTGTTATCATTGACCATATACACTTGTTTGAGGTGCTTTAAGAGACTTTAAGTCTTACTTGTATAAAAATAATAATAAAAAAAAAATAAAAAATTTGTGTCCCAGCTAGAGATTTAAATATATATAAAAGTTTCTTCTTAAAAACAGAAATGAAACTGAACAATTTCTTAGCTCTAAAGGTAGAGTATTCCATAGTCGTGCAACTCTGATCACAAATGAAAGTGAATAAATTTCATAACGAATAAGAGGTATGACAATTTGTGGGTTACGCGAAGAATGAAGAAAATTAAATCTTCTACATAAGTCGAAAGGAACACCAAGCTTCAGAGCTTTGAAAAAACACAATAAAGTGCGCAAAAGAACGTAATTATTAAAGGTACAACCTATGAAGTCAACCGCAAAATTTGTTACATGGTCTCGTATTCTAAGACTGTATACGAATCTCAAAATTCTATTGAATATTGTTCTAAGTCTATGTAAATTGCCACTAGATGAACCAGCAAAGATTTCTAAACAGTAGTTTATATGTGACATTAGAAGTGCGTTTGCAACGCGTTTTTTTATATGTCGAGGCATGTAAGAGCTAACGGAGTAAAGTCTTCTCAAAGATAAAAACACATTTCTGGAAACATGACTAACATGCCGTTCAAAGCAGAGATACTGATCCAAATAAATACCGAGACATTTTAGATGATCAACGAATTCGAGAGCCTCACCCAAGATATAAATAATGGGGCTTGAAATTCTCTGGCGACGCAGAACAAATTGGATGGCTTTAGTTTTAGTAGGATTTATAACTAGGTTATTAGAATTCATCCAATTCGATACTGTTTGCAAGTGACTATTTATTGATTCTTCAAATTATTTAGGTAGACTGGCATTGTTATCAAATAGCAGTTGTACGTCATCTGCAAAGAAAAATGATTGGCAAAAGTTATTACTCACTATATCGATACAATCATTGAGAAAAATTATAAATAGTAAGGGTCCCAAAACAGAGCTTGCGGTACACCAGAAGTTGCAGCTCCAACACAAGAATTAGCACCGTTAATCGACGTAAATTGCGATCTATCGCAAAGATAAGAAAATATAAGCTTACAAGCGGACGAAGAAAAGTTATATTTTTATATTATTATTATTACGAATAAACGTAATTATTATTTGAACTTATATTGATGTATATCTTCAACGATACCAATCGAAAACTCTTAGAATAATAGTAGATGCTCCTTGGTTTGTAACAAACGATACGATTCACAGAGATCTACATATGTATACCAAAGATAAAAAATGTAATAAATAATTATAGCTCGAGATACCTTGAACGACTTAGTAACCATTCTAACTCCCTTGCTATTATTTTACTAGATGATAGCGAGGAAGTATATAGGTTAAAAAGGCCTCATTTACTTGACCTTCCATTCAGATAATAAATATATAAAATTGAATAATTGTAAATATGTATGTACATATATACATACATATGTTAATAATAAAATCAAATTTTTATGTACATATATTATTAATAGTTATATATACTTATGTATGTATGTAATTGTACTCAGATAAAAGATTACTATTATCAATTTGTTTTTTTAACCTTAATGAAGGTTGAACATTTATGTAAATAATTATGTGTATTTTTAGTTAATTTGCTTATTATTGTAAAATAGATTGCAAATAAAAAAATAATATTAAAAAAAAAAAAAAAATATTGATGTATATATGAAAAGTAATATTATCAGGCTCAAGTTCAGTTTTATTGAATTAATGAAAATTCAAAATTACTAAGAGTTTTTTTATGTTGGAAAATATTATTATTTATATCTAATCAGTTTTTAAATACCCTAATAACAAGGGTCACAGTAATATGTGAATTTCCCTAATATAGAGTAAAAATAACAAAAACGTTAGAATACAAAGTAGAATACTTTGATGATAACGGATTATGAGTTTGTGTTGATTATGAGTACTTTCCAAACAGTAATGAGGGAATTTCGTACTAACCAGCACTGTTTCAAGGTAGAATAAAAAAATTAATTAAAAATCATTCTCAATTTCTCTTGAAAACTGGTTAAATAGTCGATATTCTTCTCAATTAGTATCCACTTTACGAAAATTGTAAAGATGGACAATTGAACGCTGATGAGAGGTGTAGCAGCCTTGAAATCAGTACTGATACGTTCTGCTAAAAACTGATTGGATATAAATAATAATATTTTCCAACATAAAAAAAACTCTTAGTAATTATGAATTTTCATTAATTCAATAAAAGTTATATTTATTTTTTAATTTACACAGCAAAAGGAAATGATCAATACAATCGAATGCTTTACTTAAATCCAAGGAAACCATCACACAAGAGTTACGTTCATTAATTTTCTTTCTAATAGAATCAGTCAAAGCAATTAATAATAATGAGGTAGTATTATAATTTTTACGGAAAGCAAATTGGTTAGGATGCAGTAAGTTAGATAGATTGGCATAAAAAAGAATTTGAAATTTAATTAAGTTCTCAACAATTTTGGATACAGACGGCAGTATGCTAATTGGCCTTAAATTATCAATATCAAAGCCACCACTTTTTGAAATATGCACAACTTTCGCCAACTTCCATAATTTAGGAAAAGAAGATGTAGTTAAGATAGTATTAACTAAATGTTATAATAAGTTTGAAATAAGGGGATAAGCGATCTTAATAAAGGAATCATATCATGACCAACAGCATTTGATTTAATCTGCTTTATAGCCAGAACCAATTCATCTTCAGTAACAATGCGAAACGAAAAAGAGCCAGATTCAAAACCAAAATCATTGAAAACAAAGTCGTTTATTGTTGACGGCTGGAAGTTATTCAAAAATTTAATATTTGGCGATTCAATATCAATATCACTCAATGGACTGTCATCCTTACCCACACAGCCGATGCTATTTAGTCTATTCCAAATAAGTCTGCTATCGCCAGTTCCAAAATAACGAGTTCCAAATTTGTTCCGTTCTTTTCTTATAGTCGCTTTTGCTCTATTTCTGTATTTTCAATAAATTTTCCAGTCAACACTAGAAGGGTTTTCGCTATAAGCCTTAAAAGTCAAATCTCTCAAGGACCTAGCGTGCACTATATTTCTACATTTCATAAGTCGCTATCTTTACGACTGCGATTAACTCTGGTAATAGGAACCATACCATGGAGATCGTATATTAATTGGTTAAAAAGCCATTTAATTGTGCATCTACATCACTCGTATTTAAAATAACGGAACTATCAAACTGACAAACATGAGAAGAGAATTGGTCATAGTCGATTCTATTATAAGTTTTGAATTTTAAAACTTCATCGAAAAACTTGGTTTTTACATTACAAGAAATATATATGTATAAAACTGTGATACGAATTAGTAAAAGGACAAACAAATTGTCCGGACGTTTCAAGCAAGGAACTATTGCTAATCAAGAAATAGTCAATTAGGGAGGTAGTACCATGAGCAATGTTAAGATGAGTAGGGGCACAGTTATGAACAGGATATAAACCAATTCTAAGACACATTAACCTCAAATTATTAGTTGAAGTGTGATTACAGAGATTATGGTTAAAATCGCCCATAACAATAATCTTAGAATATTTAACGAATAAATCGCAATGCAAACTTTCAAACGTGAAACAACGACTCACTAATTCCGAAATCAACACTTTTAAAAACAGTTTTAAATTTGAGAAAACTAGAAATATATAAGCAAACACCACCACCTCTAACTAACCTACGGGAGTTACTGGCGCCATTTACAGGGTCAAAATTACGATCATTTCTAACAATTTTGTAGCCAGAAATACCAACAGTATGAGATAAGGTTTCCTTTACCAACCAGGTTTCCGAAACACCAACAACACTCATACCAGAACCAGATATCAATTGCCTTAGTTCATCAAATTTAGTGGATCTATTAGAAGGATTTATACTTTGGGCATTTATGTATCCAAAATTCAATTTATCAAGATATTTGTTAGACAGAGATCTAAGGATAGCATTGTCTCTAGCAACAGGACACAAATTTTCGTTATGGAACATCAAAGATGTAAAAAGAATCAGTTATTGGTGGGAACAGTATGTTTAACAAATTTAAAAGTATGTACATCTAAATATAAATATACTAATAAAGTATAAAAATAAGTATACTAAAATATGTATGTATAAAAAACAAATTGATTTAATTTAATTAAATATTAAGTTTCAAAAATATGTTGTGGAGAAAGAAAAAATATATATTTCATTAAATGGGATACTGCATTTTAGGAAATAAAACATGAAATATAGCTTATACAATTTTAATAAAGTTGTTATATTAAAATATATATGTACATATGTATGTACACATATGCTCAATACACAAGCCCAGCCGCACAGCCCACCGCTGCATATGAAAAGACAACCCCAAATAATATTTCCCAAAACAAAATCAACTTTAAAATAGTTTCTTTAAGTTTTGAACAAATTCCACCCGAAAATCGTCCCTCCACACACAACAACAAGCAGCACAACTAGGCCTGTAAATTGAGCAATAGTAAAAAAAAGAAAAAAAATAAATGAAGAAGAAATGAAGCAAAACTTAAATGTGTGCCAACATAAGAAATGAATTAGATCTTAAGTTACCCTTTTGGAAAAGGTTAAAACATTGCTCAAAACTGAGTGTTTTCAAGTTATCATTTTTTTTTTGGACTTTAATTTTACATTTAGGATTTGCCACATTAATCATTTTGAAGCTGCAAATCTTCTTTTCTTTAACTAGAGAACGACAAAATTTAAATAATTTCATAGCCAGACATAGATGTAAGGTTATCATTTAAGTAGACACGGTTACTAATCTCTTGACCGTTATCAAATTCATAAAAATCAGACAGGAACAAATTCCTGTTTTTAAAATAAAGGTTCATTAATTGATCACGTAGTGAAATATTACTAAATTTCACCAAAACAGAAGTATTACTACGGATGTACACGGTTTGCAAAAAATCTTTAACATCAACGTTTAATTTGTAAAAGGCACAGAGATCTAAGATAATCTTATTTAAATCTTCAACTTTATTAGGAATACCAGAAATAATTATGTCGGCACGGTTAAATCTATGATGAAGCATATTGTTGGACAGTTCAAGTTCTTGAAATTTATTCTTATTACAACTTTCGTTGTCTAGCACCATATTTTTACAGGACGAAATTTCATCTTTAAAGTTCTCTTAGTGCGGCAGACAACTCGGAGCGAATCTCTGCTTTAACAGCTTCAAGTTTAACGTTGACACTGACTTGTATCTGCTTAATGTTCTCAGCAAGACTGCTCAAAGATTTCTTAAATTCAGCAATCTCATTTCTGATTTCTTTCCTAAAAGATCCAGTAATTTCGGTAGTACCACCAGGATTTGACGTGCATTTTTTGCAAGTGAATTTCAGGTTACGATTTTTATCGAGTACTTGGAAAACTTCCTTTGAGACACCTTCACAGTCAGAATGGAACCATACATCACATTCGATACATAATAAAGATCGTTTACCAGAGACACTAGCTTCACAGGATCCACACAAAAATATAGGAGCCATTCACCCCTATTCTGCGTTTCGATTAAGGCTCCGCATTCAGTTCCGTTGCGATCGAAAATTGGTATTCTGAAGAAAAACGGAATCGAAAGAAAAAGAAGAAGACAACAATGTTTACAAAATTAATAGCATTACTGTGGAATGTGGAAATGAAATAGTAAAATAAGCAAGTTCGTTATTATTTTCATAAACAAATGTCAAATTTAATACAAAAAGTTGTATGTATACATAATTAAGAATAAGTTTTTGATAAAGTTTAATAAAAAAATTGTTAAATAAAATAAAAAAAATATAAAAACAAACTAAAATTAGTTGTTCATAAACAATTGTTCATACTGCTCTGGTGTTGTTGTTTTTGACCTGTAATACATAAAAAACACATCAGCTTCGGGTAAAAAAATTAACAATTTAAAAGAAAAAAAATTAATTTAATTAATTAATTAATTAAAAATAATTTGTTTTTGTGTTTTTTTAATCGTTTCTGAACATTTTATCTCATTTTCTACTTACATTTTTTTCAAATTTAAACTTTTTAACTAAAAACACAGATAAAGAAAACCCCTCCGTTAACAAAAAAACAACTGAGAAAAACGGAGCTCCGATCGTAATGCAGAATACATACAATCGAAAGAAACTGAGCGGAATCGAAACGCAGAATACCAAAGCTGCCAGACGGAAAAAATTTCGATTCGAATCGAAACGCAGAATAGCCCCCATTATATTCCGTTTAGTAAGTAGCAGATGATTTAAACAACACCAGATGATAAATTTGTTAAAAAATTAATTTAGTGTCGCAGAGATAAAATTAGTTACCATTAAAATTATTGTTAAATCCCGTACATTTCAAGCGGATAACAAGAAGATCCAGGATACCACGAATTAAAGTAAAAGTTTCCTTATTTCGGAATTCATTTTATTTTTTGTTAGCCTGAAATTCCCCTTTTTCTGATTGTTAATTGCTAATAATCAACAATCATAGTCCGTTATCTTCAAAATAGTCTACTTTGTAATTTAACGTACTGTTGTTTTCTCTCAATATTAGGGTGGTTCACATCACTGTCAATAAAACTGAACTTAAGCCTAAAGCTACGTTCACATTTCTTAAATATTTGTCCAAAAAACCGTAACCATTAGGTTTGCTTAGAGATAGTGTAATTTAACTTGGTTTTTATATTGCAAAACATACAGGTATGTGATGAAAATCGTTTTCGAATTTAAATCGACACAAAAATATATAAAGTTGTGATGCTCATTTCAATATCGTTTTCATATCGATTTTACTTTAAATCGTATTCGATTTAATTTTTCATTTTGTTCTATGAAAACTTCAACAAAAAAGGGTGTGATGGAAAACGAAATTTAAATTTTTTAACTATTTCAAATCGAGCGTAGTATGGCTGCCGATTTAAAAACTTTTTAAGTATTTGTTTTTTGTTTGCAATAGATTGTGATAAAATTTTAAGAATAGTAATGCAGTCAAATCCCGATAATTCGTACCCCGATAAATTGTAATTCCTGATAATTCGTAATAAACTGTCGGTCCCTTGAAAAAATCTCGTTAATTCGTAAAATTGCCATACATTTTGGTCCCCTCGCTAATTCGTATTTTTTTTTTTCAAATAAAATCTTATTTACCTCTTATAAATCGTAATTGTTTGCTAACTACCACTTATAATTCGTAATAAAAACAACAGAAACATGGAAAGAATGATTTTTTGTTTACCGCTATTTTTTTTTTTGCGTGGGTTTTTGCATAAAACTCTGTCGGTGTTACAAAAACAATAAATTTTTGCAGCTATTGAGAATGGAGAGAAAAAATAGACGTTGCTAAGCGATTTGAAATTGTTCCATCAACTCCTACTTCAATCCTTCAAAAATAATAGTTTTTTTTTATGTTTTTTTCATCGTTTTAGCAAATAAATTGAAAAACCCCGTTTATTCGTATTTATTTTATTTTAACCCCGTTAAATCAAAATCCCGCTAAATCGAAAACCCCTATAATTAGTAAGAAATGGCCGGCCCCTTGCGATTACGAATTATCGGGATTTGACTGTATTCCCATAGATATATTCTATATGATTTGCAACAAAAAAAAAAAAATCAGCAACCTTGCCTTGAAATTTTTTTGCATCGGACAAAATTAATCCTATCGCGAAAATTTAAAAAATTCGCAAGAACTCTTATTATTATTATTCTACAAAAATGTATTTTAGTTCGAATCCATAATTAAAAAAATTGTAATTAAAGGAAATAAATTATTAGTTTCATTCTTGGTCACGTTTTTTTTTTTTTTTTTGCAAATATTTGATAAAAGTAAACGTAGCTTAATAATAATAATTTCTCATTTACACAATGACTTTTTCGGCGTCGTTCTTACTTAACTCCCTTTTGAACTTGCTACCAAAAACCATTTGCGTTCATACGATGACTTTTAGTTGCGTGTCTTTTTGCAAAATTTTGTTTTGTTCATTGCAAAAGTTATGCTACCTTGTTTTACTTCCTTGGTTGTATCCGTATGGAACAACCAAAACCAAAATGTTATATGTGATTATAGAAATCAATGCTCAAAAACTTTTATTCTATATTACGGCAGTAATGAAAAGATTTGGTAGCTTGCAAAAGTTTTTATTGTTTACATAAATTTTCAATTTTTATTCATATTTTTTAGTTTTTACATTAACTTTTGTTTCTATATTCTTAAAGAAACGAGCATTCCCTTTTTTTCGTTTTCTAACAATTTTGTAAGAATTAAAGAATATGTAATTTTTCAATTAATTTTCATAAAATTATTAAAAAGTAAAGATTAAGTTAAAATTTCATTTACTAAACTATGTAATTTATATAAATAATTATTTATTTTAGTTAGTTTTGCAAATATGTATTCATAAATATTATAAAGAGAACACGCAAAAATTATACTTAAAGCACAAAGCAAACATTTATTTATTGTTTAGGAAATTAAAAGTAGAAAAATAAATAAAAATAAGTGTGTTTAAACTAAACGTTAAAGAGGATTTTGCTTCCTGTACTTTACCAAACATCTTAACGTAATTTAAGGCCTTGAACTGTTTTAAATTGAATTACACGATGGTATTGCTGTTACATACATACATACATATGTGTTTAATTTTTAGAAAATAAAATTGAAAACAAAAATAATTTTTATGATTTTATATAAAATGTTGCGTTTTAATTAGAGACTTTGCAGTAAATACACATTTAATTTTCGATTTTTTTTTAAATAAAAATTAAAAAAAATATGCGAGTAACTGAAGTTAGATAAAATTGACGTCACAAATGTTAGTTATTGTATGCTTGCAAAATATAATAAAACAGTTAAAATATATATGAATGTACACACATATATATTATTTAGTACGGATTTTTCCAGATTATTATCGTTTTAATTGTTATATTATTTTACAAATTATGGAGTGTTTTATTTGAATGACAAACTTACGATGGTTACGTAACACTTCGTATTTTTATTTAAACAAACAAATCTTTGATCAACAAAGAAGAAAAAATGAAATGAATATTAAATAAAGAATAATTTTAATTATTAAACCATATTAAAACAAATGTTTATGTTTAAAGAGTTGATCTTCTATTTATTTCATTCATTATTATTCCTGTCGTTGTTATAAAGTTGTGTACAATACTTGATATTTTCTTTGTTTCTTAAAAAATGAACAAAAGAAATAAAATATTTAATATGCTGGAAAAGCACAACTTTAAAAGTGCATTACATAGTACTAAATTAAAATGTGAAGAATGGTACTACAGATAGATACATGGAGGGCAGAGACTGAAAATAATTTGTATGTATAAAAAACATTTCGTATGTATTTGTTCATATGTAGTATGTAATCATAATTTCTTTAGTGTTTTCAGAGCCAGAATACAAAGAGGATGAAATATATTAAGGCCTTAATAATTTTAGTATTATTTTTTGCTTTTCTTTTTATCTCAAAAGCTTTAGATTCAATTTCAATAGTTTACATATTTGAATTGTTACAGTTTATAGAGTTATTATAAGTGGATCTGGTATGGGATAGAGTTATTGTTAGTTGTTTAACAATCGCTTTGCGAAAAATCTACATCCTTCTTTACACTCCTCGCTAGACGATCCAGTTCTGCGGCAGCGTCCGTGCGGACGGATAACTTATCAGGTGTTAGCATGCTATCAGAGCCATTAGTTCTTGGGCTACTTAAGGCGCCAGTTGGTGTTGCTGGTGAGCCTGATTTTTTGTGCAACAATGAATTGAAGAAATTCGCGAGGACACCTTCACCTCCTGGTGTAGCTGGATTCATTTTCGCATCAAGCTGTTCAACAGAATATTTAAAGAAAATGTATTATATTGAAATGTTGCTAATAAATTCCATTTTTCTACATTAAGTCTTAAACTTTTATTATATGTACATATATAAATCATCAGGAAGATTTTATTATTCTTTTGAAAAATTGTCCAAATAAAGTAAGATTGGTAATTAAACATCTAAGGCTAAAAAAGTATAATTAATTCTGTGACCACAAGAAATAATAAGCGCGAGTCCATGCATTTTAAGAGCTTGTATACGTGTTACTAAAAGGTTACTTTATCTAAAGTAAAGTTTAAAGTTTTCAATTTTCATTATCACATTAATATAAATCATTTTGTAAAAACCGGCTGTATCACAAATTTAACAGATTAATTGTTACAAATTAAATTACTTTTTTATGGTAGTTTACTTACAACAAACTAACACTAAAATTAAAAATTTTAGGGACCTATTCAAATTTTTACTATTTTAAATGTGAACCATAAAATGTATACGTGATCCCGTTTTTGGGATGTCATTTTTTTTCCAAAGAAATTTTTTTAGATTCTTCAGACAAAATTACATAAAACTATAAGTTTAGCTATGAATTTTTAATCGAACTGAGTGATGTTTAATCAAAGAAATTTTAATTTGTCAGGCTTAAGTTCGTTTTCCCTAAATTTAATTTTATAAATTAAATTATTATTTTTATACATATGAAAAGTAATATTATCAGGCTCAAGTTCAGTTTTATTGAATTAATGAAAAAAATTAATTTTTTTTTATAATTTTATTATTTATTGAATCCTCAATTATAAATTGAAACATTAATAAATCTAAAAATATTAAATATAAGTTTTGCCAATGCTAAACAAAATGTTTAATTTCAACGGTTGATTTTTGTTGATTTACATCTCCCGTTATATGGCAGTGAGAAAGCGTATCCCTCCTCCTCAGCGGAGTGTGGCCACTATAATGTAGAATATTGCGTGCAAGTACATTTGGGTGCAACTCAAGTTTTTTTTTATATATGGTTTCTGACATACCAGGGGGCTGCTGTAATTGCACGTAGGATTTTATTTTGTCTACACTCGATGCTGAGGCAGTGCCCCATAACCGGATTCCATAGGACCATATCGGTTTCAGGATCGCGTTGTATAATAGAAGTTTGCAGTCTAGGCTTAGTATAGAATTTCTTCCAATAAGCCAATTCATTTGGGCTGCTTTTAATTTCATTTGGATCAACTTTGCGTCTATGTGCGATTTCCATGTTAAACGGCGATCAAGGTGAACGCCTAGATATTTTACTTCAGTGTGTTGCGGTATAGTCTCGGTGTTGAATTTTATTGGCAGGCATGTTTCCCTCCGCAACGTAAAAGTTACGTGTACACATTTCTGCTCATTAACTTTTATCCGCCATTCTTTAGCCATGTTTCCAGTTTTGGTATGTACCCTTGCAAATTCCGGGAAGCTTCGACAGGATTTTCATGAACGCTTAGAAAAGCTGTATCATCAGCAAATGTTGACGTGTGAATGTTACTGCTTAACGGTAAGTCAGAGGCATATATTAAAAAAAAGTAAATGACCGAAGATGCTGCCTTGAGGGACTTCGGTTTCGATCGACTGCGAAGGGCTTAAAAAGTTGTCTTCTCGAATTATAAATTTTCGTTCCATTAAATAGCCTTTTAAAAGCTTGACGATGTTTGCGGGTAGATTTTGTGTTAATTTGTGTATTAGACCTTAGTGCCATACTTTACCGAAAGCTTGAGAAACATCTATGTATAAAAGGGCAGAGCAATATTTCTTTTTTTCAAAAGTGTCTCTAACAACATTCACAAGTCTGTGAGTTTGTTCTATAGTGCTATGTTACCTGCGAAAACGGAATCGACGATCTGGAGTGCATCCATTATAGGCATCAGCTTGCTCATGTACAGCTTTTCAAATAGTTTTGATGTTAGACAATAAATTAATAGGCCGATAGGATTCAACTTTCGTATGATCCTTGCCGGGCTTTGGTATCATAATAATCATCGAAACCTTCCGTTCTGCCGGATAGTATTGCAGCCGTAAAATACCATTAAAAATGATTAGTATTATTCTTTTTGCAATTAAAGGCAATTCTTGAAGCATTTTGTTGCTTATTTTATCGATACCTGGGGCTTTTTTGGTGTTAAGACTAGTAATGGTATTTTCAATCTCCATAATGTTAAATCTTAGCGGTATTTCTGGTAAAGAGACAACTGGTAACAGTTCAACAATATCAGCAGAAATATTTGGAGTAAATACTTTTTCTAAGTGTTTAACAAAAAGATCACCCTTTTCAGCATCAGTTCTTTCCCAGTCACCATTTGAGGCTCGTAATGGAGGTTTGCGTATCACCGGCCTTTTAATACCTTTGGCTGCAAGCCATAGCGAATAATCTGTTTATGGTGTTGCATCTAGTTCTTGAAGAAATTTTTGAAGGGAAGCTGTTTTTTGTGTTTGTAAAACTTTTCTAAGCTGCTTGGTACACTCCGTAATCCTTAATTTTAGCTGAGGCGATCTGTAACGTTGCTATTCTCGTTGAGCTCTACGTTTTTCGGTCAATAGCCTTTCTATATCGACACAAAAAATATTATTAAATCTCACTTGTTGATTTGTTTGATTTGAAGAAGCATTAAGAGCAGCTTGTTTAACATGTGCTTCAAACAACCTAATAGAATTATCTATGTCAGAAGGTGTTGTCAACGGCATATTTTTCGAGCAATTTGCGCTCAAATATTTTTTGTATTGAAACCAGATAATACGTGCAGATGTCATCGGTAAATCACTTGTAGGTGTTGAAGTTTTGTGTTAGAATATATGTAGTGACAATAGTAGGCGAGTGATCTGAAGATAAATCCAGAGATGCTTCAGCTTTAATCATTTCGCTGGCCACACCTTTCAGTATTCCAAAGTCGATAATATTAGGAATTTTTTGTCGATCCGTTGACCAATAGGTTGGCTGACCACTTGAAACTACATTCAAACCCAGTTTTGAAATTGTGTCAAACAAAACACGACACTTAGGACTGATTAAACGTGAACCCCAAAATGTGTGTTTAGCATTGTAGTCGCCAGCTGCTAGAAAACGGGGGCCCAATGATTTATAAAATTTCAATACAGGGGGTTTATTATGTATTTCGATTCGAATCGAAAATGCTTTCGAAAGGAATTTCCGAATCGAAAAAAAAATCGTATTATGTAGTACGTTCGAAAGGCCTGCAGAGTTGTTTTAATAATTTTAAGGGAAATTTGTGATGACATATTTTATATGTAAAAACTTGGTAGCACTTTGCATTGTTTTATGCAAATGTCAAAATTATGTTAAAACATTTTAAGTGCAAATTTAAAAATACACAAGTAACTTAAATGGATAGTGTTTAGTTGTGGGAAAGTGGAAGATTTGGATTCAGAGAGATTCCAAAGGAAATTTATAAACGATACATGGATCATTATGAATCTTCGTGTGTATTATATTTTTTAAAAGTACTAAGTATATACATACATAAAGCTACGTTTACATTTATCGAAGAAAACTAAGCAAGAAATGAACTAATAATTTATTTCTTTTAATTCCAATATATTTTTATTTAAGGCCTCGCACTTTTTATACGTTGTTGTAGAATAATTAATTTTATTTTGCATTATAGAAACCAAGTTAAATTACACTATCCCTAAGCAAAACTAGTAGGGCCCGATTATGGTTTACAACATCAAACATTTTAGTGTTGTTAAATTAAAATTGCGATTACGGTTTACAACACCTAGCTTTAGTGTTGTAAGTTCAGTTGTCTATGTTCATTTACAGCGATTATGGTTCACAACATGTGTTCTTAAGTGTTGTTATAACTGAGAAAATCTTACAACTGCTCATTAGCTGTTGTCTAATTGTCGTTGCAAGTTGAAAAATTAAAATGGAGAAAAATTTGTAAGTATACATATAGAACTTCAGTTTTCCGCAAACAAATTAAAGCTGCTTTAGTATTTATTAGAAAAATATCAAATAAAAAACAAATAGAAAAACTGGTGGAGGTGATGAAAGCAAATCCGTTTACTCTTAAAATGCAGAAAACTGTTGGTTGTGAAACTCCAATATAAAAATCATTAACGCTGCTTCTTTGATAGCTACCATCAGCAAAAAATCAAAGAGCAATTCAATTTTAAAATAGGAGGAATGGCAGAACACCGATTTGAAGGTTTTAAAAAAATGCTTAGTTCCCGCAGCAAGAATAAGAACCCATCCTTGTTTATGCGGAAAAATTTTTTAAAACTGAAAAATTTTTATTTCTGTACATTCATGTTCTGCACTAAAATATATAACATGCTCAGTACTTGTGAGATCCAATGTGTTCGAACTATCCCGAATTCTTTTCCGTAGAAGTGCCATGTGCGTTTTAGCTGTGCCTTCATCACAATTATCAAAAAATAAATCGACATTAATTATTTATATGTACTTTATTTTACTTATTTGTAACACAACAAAAATGTATATGCATATTTTAACAGTTTTTATGTACATATTTATTTTTCAACTTGACCGCTTTTTGCAAACATCGTTGGAATTTTGCGGATATGTGTGCTACTATTTAAATCCAACTCTGTGACATACACAACAGCTAGCTGTTGTAAACCATAATCGCAAAACAGATTAATGTTGTGTTGTAGCTGAGACAACACAACATTTAAGTGTTGTAAACCATAATCGGACCCGTAGTTACGTTCCTTTGGACAAATATTTAATAAATGTGAACGTAGCGTAAATATTCGGCTGTTAAAACCACCATGTGTATTTTTAATTTTTTTTTCAAGTACTTAAAAACAAAAACTATAAGATTTCCGCAATCAAAATGGCATTCGAAAAATATATGTACATTAATAACACTTTTGACATTTGCTTTCCTACTACATAGTTGCACTTTCGAAAGGGATTTTCTTGCTTTCCGAAAGGGATTAAAAAAATTCCCATAATTTACGAACGTTCGAAAATAACTTTTCGCAAATCGTTCTATGTAATTCCTGCATCATACAGGACATGTTCAGATTGTTAGATTGATTAGAAATCAACTTGCAGAGAAAATACTTTTATGGCATGAGAAAAATCCCGTCTCAGTATGCTTTTTAAATAAGTATAATCTACTACGATTTGTAGCTTGTCGATATGGTTAACATTGATTGTACTGTCAAAAGCCTTTTCAGTAGTTAACAACGGGCGTATCGAGAAGTTATTTAAAATATCAGAAGTGGGATAAGAAAATTAAAAAAAAAAAAAAACTATATTGTCTCTGGGTTAAATGACAAAACGCTAATTAATGCAGTAACTGGCTATATACCACAATCTAAAACATTGCAGGATTTATTGTGTCAAATAAAGGCACATTTGTGTATAATAGAGCAGCAACGTAATCATGAAATGTTTTTGAATAAAAGAAATAGCAATGTATTAAATAATGTAAATTTGGCTCGTCATGTATTGCCAAATAGAAAGGTAAATATTACTTGCTATAATTGTCAAGAAAGTGGCCATTTTGCAAGGGATTGTCAAAAGCAACGCAAAAGGCATGACAAACCGACATATAATAATTCTTCAGCAAAGGTATTTCGAGTGTCGTTTAATAGAAGCTGTGGCTTAATGCAAAATGCTGTGGTCGATGGTAAACTTGTGAATGCGTTTTGTGATCTTGGTAGTGAATGTTCCACTATAAAACTTAAAACGGTTGAAAAGTTTGGATGGAGCTATGAAAAATGTAATACTAAACTTATTGGCTTTGGAGGAAAGGAAGTGTATGCAATTGGAAAAGTTATCAAATCCGTCAAGATTCAGAGCGTAGGCTTTTCAATTGAATTGCTGGTTGTTTACGATGGTGATCAAGAGTACGACATGATTGTTGGTCAAAACTTTTTGGATCACGAAGGTGTGAGAATTATAAGGGAAAATGGCGTGTTGACTGTTTTATCATCACGTGGTGAGTCAGATTGACTAGAAAATAAAATTCAAAATAAGCCTTTTAATAAAAATAACAAAAAGGAGCATTTTATAAACTTTTTGTCTTTGAAGATAGGCGATGATATGAATGAAGAAAATAAATTAAAACTGTTCTATGTACTTGAGAAATATAGAAACTGTTTTGCCGAAAATTTATCTCAGTTAGGCAAAACAAATGTAATTGAAATGAATATATTATTAAAGGATCCGAATAAAATTATTAGTCACAAACCTTATAGAGTGCCGTATCATTTAAGGGAGAAGTTGGAAGATATTGTATCTGAGCTCCTGGAACATAATATTATAGAGAACTCAAGTTCTTCATTTGCAAGTAGGGCTCATTTAGTACCAAAGAAGAATGGCGAATTTCGAATGGTTATCGACTATCGTGAATTAAATAAAATGACAGTGCGGGAAGTTTTCCCGATGGCAAATGTTGAAGAAAATATAAACCAAATTCGAAACAATAAACTCTTCATTACGAGTATACTTGATATGATGAATGGTTACCACCAAGTGTCAATTAAAAGATCTTGCAGATATCTTACTGGATTTGTAACACCAAGTGGGCATTATCAATACAAAAGGATGCCATTTGGCTTAACTAATGCTCCTGCGGTATTTATGAGATTGGTCGATCATATTATAAGAAGAACTAAAAACAATATGGACTTTATTTAGGGTCAAGAAGAAGAAAATGCTTTTCAAAATTTAAAACAAAGAATATCTGAAAATCCAATTCTAGTTATTTACGATCCAGAGCTAGAGCATGAATTGCACACTGACGCCTGTCAAATTGGATTAGCTGGAGTGTTAATACAGGTATGTCCTTCAGGAGAAAACCGTTCGGTAGCATATTTTAGTAGAAAAACCAGTAGTCTAGAACAAAATTATCACAGTTAAGAGTTAGAAACACTTGTTGTCGTTGAAAGTATGGAACGCTTTCGTTTTTATTTAATGGGCAAACATTTTAAGGTAGTTACGGATTGTAACTCTTTTAAAGAGACCGCGAACAAGAAAAATATCATTCCACGAATTGCGCGATGGTGGTTAAGGATACAAGAATTTGATTTTGAATGTATTCGTAGACCTGGTATTCGAATGGCTCATGTTGACGCATTAAGCCGAAATCCAAACGAGTCTGCTTGTGAAACGGATGTAGCTGGATGTGATATGCTAATGATAGGTATGCAAGAATCAGATTGGATAGCTACTTTACAACGCCAGGATAGTTATTTAAAGAAAATAATTGAAACACTCGCACAAGAACCAAATAATAACGAGCGAAGGAGCTTTGAAAAAGAATATGTCCTGAAAAATAGCAGATTATTTAAAAACACTGAGGATGGCATACGTTTTGTTGTACCTTCTGGCGAAAGGTAGAGAGTTATAAAGTCTTCCCATGATGATGTTGGCCACAATTGCCTTGAAAGGACTTTAGCCAGGGTAAAAAAATGTATTGGTTTCCAAAGATGAGAAGGGTAGTAACCAAATATTTGAACTCTTGTATACAGTGTTTATACAACCAAAGATCGAAAGACGAGACGAATTACAATGTATATCCTATTGAAAAATGTGCTGTTCCTTTTTTTACTGTCCATATTGATCATGTCGGTCCATTTAAAAAATCTAAGAAGGGAAATCAGTATATACTAGGAATCATTGATGCATTCACGAAATTTTTAATCCTTCGTCCTGTACGAAATACTACTTCCAAAGTAGTTGTTCAAACTCTTTTGGATATATCTCAATTTGTGGGTATTCCAAACCAAATTATAAGTGATCGAGGTACGTCGTTTACATCAAACACCTTTAAATCGTTTTGCTCAGAAAATGGTATAAAACACATTCAAACTGCACTCAGAACTCCAAGAGCAAACGGTCAGATTGAACGTTATTTTCGAACGGTTAATGTTGCTTTGAGCAGCATGACCGAAAATGCAGACGGTCGAGATTGGGATCAACATGTATTGGCTATTCAATAGGGAATTAATAGCATAAAACACAAAGTCACATTTCAATCTCCTCAACGATTGCTGTTTACTTTTACACCTCGAAACTATTTAGGAAATCAGTTGAGTATAGATCTTCATGAGGATATCGAAGATGAAGAAGATGATATTCCGCTGGAGGAATTAAGAAAAACTGTAAAAGAGCGCATTGATAAAGAAGGAAAAAGGTCAGCAGAATATTTTAATAAAAATCACCCTAGAAGATATTCAGAAGGTGATATGGTATTAATCAAAGCTGAACACGCATCAACGGGCCAATCACGAAAACTGCTGGTTAGATATAAGGGACATATTTAATTAAAAGAAATTTAGGCAATGATCGCTATTTAATAACAGACACAATTTCTTCAAAAGTCAATCAAAGAAAATATGAATCAGTTCAAGCTGCGGATAAAATAAAACCATGGTGCGATCTTAATGATTTTACTGAAGTCCAAGAGGTGGATGATGTATGTTTATCTGAGAGTGTGAGTGAAGACGAATCATGTCAATAAAAAAAAAGGAAGATATATAAATGTTATAAACGATTTTGTAGTTGTTTTGCTATTTATCCGAAATTACTAGATGTGAGTATGTAAAATAAGTTGTGATTTGTTCTCAAGTTAAGCCATTGATAGTAATGTTCCGTGTTAAAGGTAATTTTACACGTTCAGCGGTTTTGATTTGTTCCGTGGGTAAATGGTTTTTCCTACGTTGAGCGGTTGTAGTATGTATCTCTGCTAAAACTAGTTTAACACATTGTGGTTTGATTCGTTTGTAAATCTGTGTTGCATTAAGAGATGTTTGTTAATTGAGTTTGTTATGAGAACTGCCTGTTTGAAAATCACTGAGGACAGTGATATAACAGGATGGCCGAGTTGTTAGATTGATTAGAAATCAACTTGCAGAGAAAATATTTTTATGGCATGAGAAAAATCCCGTCTCAGTATGCTTTGTAAATAAGTATAATCTACTACGATTTGTTGCTTGTCGATATGGTTAACATTGATTGTAGTGTCAAAAGCTTTTTCAGTAGTTAACAACGGACGTATCGAGAAGTTATTTAAAAAGAGTAAAAGTATTTATTGTTTGACTTAAGCTCTCTATTGAGGCTTCAATTCGACTAAAATTAGAACCTGTATCTTCATTTGCTGGTACCGATTCTTGCGCCATAGTCTGGTTACTTTTTAAAATATTGGCGTATGAAAATTTACCATAAGGTTGTTGTTGGGCAATAGTCGTGTTAGACTTCAAAACATTTGAATATTGATTCTGGCTGGTAGACGGTTGTGGTAAATGTGGGTAGTTAAAAGGGGTTTTAGGCTGAGCGGGAGTAGCATTAGTTTTTTTGTTTGACGAACTCTTAAAAATCGAATATAGAGGGCAGCCCCAGTAGTTAGCAGTGTGGTTTCCGCCGCAATTGCCACATTTTTTTGCCTTGGGATCACCTTTCAATTTGTTGCAATTAGCGGTACTGTGTAACTCATCACATACAACGCAAACGGTAGGCAACTTGCAGTAAGCTTTGGTGTGGCCAAATTCTTGGCAGTTCAGGCATTGAACAGGTCCAGCTCTTTTATGTGGAAGCTCAACGGTAACTCTTCGATGCAAAAAGTACTTTAAATTATAGATAGGGTGCGATTCATTTTGTTTTATATTTTTAAATCACCTGGCTGTAGCTCGACTCTAAAAATATGTTGGGGGATTTGTTCTCTATTCTTAATGTTTGAGACATTTTTTTACCTTGAAACCACTATTTTCAAGGCCACACTTGACCTCTTCTGGATCCACGCTTGAATCTATGCCCTTTATAACTATTGTTAGGCCTTTAGCACTCTTTAGTTGCTATGTGTAAAATTGTTTATTTTTTGACTCGAAACCAGAAACTATTTTTCGGTAATGATTTTCTTGAGTTACCTGAATTTTTGTTTCGTTGATTTTTCTGCGCTTAATTTTAACCAACAAATTGGAATTCTGTTCTCTTAAATATATGGGTGGTGGTTTACTTGTCGTTGTTGTTGTTGTGTCTTTATCGCCTTGTTCAGTTGAAATCGCGAAACGATTTTCGGAATTTTTAATATTTTTTCCATCTCTAGAAACTTTTGCCGTTGACGATATTTGAGCAGATTTGGGACTTCTTCTGTCTTCTGTCCATACCTGTTTGAATTTTATTATCACTATTTTCACTTACTGCATCTATAATTTTGTTAATTTTGTACACGTTGGTCACCTGGTTATTTATTGTTTGTTTGTTTGATTGTACAGCTAAGCTGACAAGTTTGCTAATGGGTGCAATTGTTGTTGCTTCTTGATCACTATTTAACATGTACGGAGAGCATGATCTCGCACGAGTAGTTGTGTTTTGTGTAGAATTCAGGTTTGTGTTTAATTAATTTTTTTTTGTCGTCATCAGCAACCAAGGTTAAATAAACATTCCTACTGCTTGTAGGTTTATTGTTGTTGTTGTTGTTGTCAGAAGATGAACTCATTTAGAGTTCTCTTTTTTTTTGGGATCACTTATATGAGTTTGTGAATGCAAATATTTATTTATTTAATTTTCATTAATTCAATAAAACTGAACTTGAGCCTGTAAACGAAAATTTAAATTACAAACGAAGATAACGGACTATGAGTTTGTGTTGATTATTAGTAATTTCCAACCAATTCGTACTAACCAAAATTGTTTCAATATGTAAAAATAGAATAAAATGAATTAAATTAATTCTCGTATTCTATTTCTGTTGAAAACTTGGTTAAAAAGTTGATATTATTCCCAATTAGTATCTACTTTACGAAAATTGTAAAGATGGACAATTAATATCAACATATTCTAATTGTTCTTTTTTGAGTACATAAGTGTTTTTACTGTGGTAACTAAAACTTCCCTACCAGAAATAAATTACCTCTACTAACCCACTCAAACCTTTTTACCAACACTTTTGCAATAATTTTACGTTGCAGAGTTGTGTTTACTTGACAATTGTCATGTTAGTCTTTCTAATGGTCATTTTACTGGTAATATAACTTCTCATTTGATCGGTAAAATGATGATTATTTATCAATCATTATTCGTGGAAATCCCCAAACAGACAAAAATATTCTTATATATTTGAAAGTAAAATTAATGTAAAAATAAAGAATTTTACAAAAATATATAAATAAATCCGTTGAAATATGTGTATGGAAACTATTAATAGCACAGCAAATACAAAAGGTAAGAAACAAAACGGTTATTATTAATTTACAACTGAAAATATAATTCTTTTTTATAGATTGTGGCTAGACGAAGAAAGTTTTGTTGCGGCTGATGATGAAGATGCCGGTGAGAACCCTCAATATAAAGAAGATATGGATGTGGATATTCCTAAGGAAGTGGTGCAATATAAATATAATAAATTATGTGTATTTAGTTAAATAAAATAATTACTAAATTAATTTAAAGTTTGTTTACATGTATATTTTATACAGTCACAAGTGACTACTTTATCCAAAGTCAATGAGTGGTAAAATGAGACTGCTTTATCCCTAGTCAATGAGTGGTAAAATGTGACTGCTTTATCCCTAGTCAATGATTGGTAATCTGTGACTGCTTGTTGACTAGCAAAAAGTATTAGAGTGAGCAGTACAGATATATGATACTCACTCGAGAAAAATTGACAAGTGCGAGAGAAATGCAAAATCACACGTACACAAAATAAGTAGTCAAATTCTTCATATTGCTCTTAAGAATGTGACTTGAGGTTGTGACCACTTGAGGGGTTATCAATGACAGCAAATTTACTAGTCAATGACCGTTCACGTTCTGGTAGGGTTTGTTATTAAAGGTAAAGAGGATTTGTTTTTTTTATACCTAAAAACTTTATTGAAACATTTGCGTCAAATCTCAACATTTTCAAAACATATAAGCAATTTTCTCCAAACATGTGTTGCAACCCATTAGGACAACCCAAATTTAGTTCAATCATAAAAATACTACAACCAGCGTCAAATGAAAATGTTCCAAGAGATATATATGAGTCACAGTGGAAAAAAATGCCATTTATAAGGTGGAATGATTTATTTGACATACAAATATAAACAACTTAAATATGTTTTGGGCAGAAGTTTATTCATATCAAGATGCCGCTGGATCACGGCCGTTTAAAGACCTGGCAGAGTTGGTATTAAATTTACTTTGCGTATCAACGAGCAACGGTTGCGTTGAAGCAGTTTTTCGGCAATGAACACGGTAAAAACAAAAATTAGAAACAAAATGCAGTGCGAGTTGCTCGAATCTCTGTTGAGAATTAATATATATTTTAAAAATAATGGAATTTGTTGTGAAACTTTTGATCCATCTCCAGAAATGGTCAAATTGTTTAATTCTAAAAGCATGTACCCAAAAATTTCTTCAGACAGCGGTAAAGAAGATTTGGACTCCGAACTTTTTGATTTTATCAGTCAAATTAACGAATTTGTTAGAACGCATATACAAATGAAAAGAACTACAGTGCAAATAAAGTATTCATAAGTTAATACTTAAATTGAAGTAGTATTATTTTTAGTGGGGATTTTCGGGAATTTTCGGGGATAGTAAAAATTGCTTTTTGAAGAATTTCGGGAATGAAAATTTTCAAATTGGGGATGCGACTCAAAAGAAATCTGGGAACCCTGAATAAAACTGAACTTGAGCCTGATAATATTACTTATGTACATAAATATAAGTTCGAATAATTATTACGTTTATTCGTAATAATATAAAAAAATAATATTATTATTTTTATTAAAATGAATATAAATAATAATAAATTTAGAGAAACCGAACTTAAGCCTGACAAATTAAAATTTCTTTGATTAAAACTCCAAATTATTAGTCCTTAGCCCATCACAATATTTTTTAATTGTTTCGACACAACCACTGTCCGTACCTAATAGTTTGTCCAGACAGATGGGCCAGCTCAACCCACAACAACTTCAGACAACTTGTTCAGTTTAAAAATTATTATATTAGGGTTTTCGGGTTTTTTACCTTTCTAGTTGGTGAGTTCTGATTAGCTGAGCCTGGGGTGCGAGGCAAAGATTTATTTGCCTGAGAACGCAAAGGCGATTCACTGCGTTCTTGTCCACCGGACTTGAGCACTTCTTGTTGTCGCGCCAAAAATGTTTGTTCATCTTCTGTTTGCATTTCAATTTCACGGTTTGAAACAGCCTGAAATAACAAATACAAATTCCGTATTCTATTTGCAAATACAAAAATAAAGTGAAATTACTTTTCTAGTAGGTGGTGCTGTTATAATATCTGTGTAATAATCTTCAGCCTTGCAAGACTGCATATTTTCATATAAAATACTTATTTTCTTTAAGCTATCCCAACCGGCAGGACTAGAAGAAAACGTAAGTAAATTGTAAGTATAATCAAAATATATATATGTATATTTACATTAAAACCGCATCTTTTTCGACGACTAGGGCAGGAGTTCGGAATGGTAGATCGTAGATTCGATGTGTTAAGTATTTGTATAGCAGATCACAGTTCTTATCTTCTTTAACACTTGTGTAAAAAAGAGACGCGCCATGTTGCAGACAGAAACGCCTTATCCATTGTTGAATAAAATCGAAATGTTCATCCCGATAATCGTATTCTTTTTCCAAAGTTGTCATGTAGTCAGTCTAAAGAAAAATACATCGAAATGTTACATTATGACCGGAACTTATAATTCACAATTATAAGCATTGCGCACTGGAATATTTTTTTGTATTAAATGGTCTCTAACATTTTTAATATCGTTTGAAGCTCAACACATTTATCAAGTTGTATTGAAAGAATTCGATTAATTTAAAATATATCTTTTTTTATTTTGCACAATTATTTTTATTGAAAGCATAATGTTGCGAAAATATTTTTAAGTATCACAATCAATGCAGACAGACATTCTGAACGCCACATTTTTACATTACCTTTGTAACAACGACTACTATATCTAAACCGAGATTTGTTAACAAGGCTCCCTCAGTAAGCGGTAGCAAATCGTCATCGTCTATGGAATTATTTCTCATCGTGCGTTTAACCGGTGAACCAGGATCTAAGTCGTCTCCCACTTCACAATAACTTTGCCAAGAAGTTATAAGGCGCTGGCGAGCTTCTTGTTTCTCTTCACTTTCTAATTTCAAGGTTTGAATATGGTCGGATAAAATCTTTATCCAGTGATTAAGTTGCTCTAACCAATACCACGGCTCTGTCATAGATACTGTAAGTATAACCAAGGTGTGTGCATAATTTGTTTCATTTAAAGCAAAATGCAAAAGATTTTTGTGGCCTGGATCACCATCTAAAACCCAAACGCTTAATCGAGTCATATCTAAAATGAAAATTAATTATACATATATTATATGTACTTAATAACTACTTTTTAAACATTACCATCTCTGTATTCATCTTTAACATCTATATATGCATATTCTAGACCTGATCCCTTTTTTGGGTTCTCAACACCCTGCAATTTAGCCACTAGTGTAGTTTTTCCAGCAGCATTATCACCCAATACTAATACAGATTTATTTGAAGGAAGTTTTGTGCTACCTTGTTTTTGAACTTCACTTAATATTGAAGACCTGAAAAGTGAAAAATAATTTAAGTTAACATATGTACATACAGCTCGATGAGTTCTATGTACATGATAATATGAAACAGAATGGAAAAAAGGTGTTTTGTTATACACCGAAATCATCTGTTATTATGGTTTGATAAAACTCCATCTACAATAACAAACGAAGTGTTTTCCACTCAAAATCAGTATTTAAAAAATAAATTTAAGATTTACCAAATCAAAATGATTTTTAATATGCCGTTTTTTGGTTTAAAGAAAGTTAACTTGATTTGTAAAATTCTGAAATTATTTTTAATGAATATGAACTTGATACCGAAAAGAACGAGATTTAATACATATATGTACGTATGTATGTACTAAATGTGATACCAGAATTTTGCGTTAAGGAAATCAAGCTAATCATGTGTGCAATCATTTTGAACATTTCTGAAAAACCCCAACACATTTTTAGAGAAACGCAAGGTGTAATAAATTAGGTAGTATTGTCACAAAACAATACAACATCACAAAAACAACCGACATTTTTTAGTGTAAAATGTTTTCTGTGTATCAAAAACAGAGAAAAATACCTATCGATTCGAAGCCGGCCATCACTGCCATCTGTTTTTTACTGCTTTTACTGGTACTTCGGCTCTTAAACATGCATTCTTAGGTTTAAGTTTCTTAATGTGATATACAAGCAAGTATTTTTAGTTTTTATTTAAAACTAGCCTATCCCGGTGTTCTTCGCTACCCCCCCCCCCCCCCTCGTTATAAAATAAAATTAAGAGTATTTATATATCCTATTGTGAAAATTTAATGACGATCGGTCCAGTAGTTAAGACTATATTACAATTTTTAATTTTCCTAAAAAGGGGCGTGTTCCCACCCACTTTTTTCCTGGTACGTATTCCAAATTATGCCAATACCAAATGCACCAAATATCATCGACGTAGGTCAAAAAATGCCCAAAATATGGCGATTTAAATTTTTGGGTTATATGGCCGGTGACACGCCTCTTTGTCCATATTGTTTTGTCTACAAACCATTCGGGGTCAACAGTGAACAAAATTAAAAACGAATCAGCCAAATCCGTCACTCCGTTCTTTAGTTATGCTGTCACAGACACACGCCAACTCATTTTTATATATATTAGATTTCCAAATAATCTATACAGTGAAACTTCGATATAACGAACTTCGTTATAACGAAAAACTTAATACAACGTATGTTTTATTGAGTCCCTTTAGAAAACCTCTTTATTGCAAAGTTTTTCATACAAAATTACACTATAGCTATAACGAATAAATTCTGATCATAAAAGCCTCTATATAGCGAAATATTATTCAAATGCCTCAATATAACGAAATCAGAATAAATCATAAATGGTAAAGTCCCGTTATACAAACAGCGAAGTCTAAATGCATTTATTAGCGCATTTGTAAGGGCTCTATACAACGAAGTACTCGTACAAAAGCCTCTATGCAACGAATTAAGAATAAAATTTAAAGCAAAATGGTAAAGTGCCGTTATCAAAAGAACGAATTCTAAATGTGTGTGCAAATTTAATGCATTACAAACGTATGTAATCAGTATTGACTTGATTCTTGTCAAAATGAGTAAAGTAAAGCGAAAATCAATATCTATTCGAGAAAAAAATTCTATAATTGAAGCCGTTATTAGCAATCTCATGTTAAATAGATTTGAATAAAGAAAACTATAGTTATAACGAATTTATTTCGTATTTCTTCAAAATTCGTTATATCAAGGCATTGCTGGTTATATTTATAGCGAAGTAATAGCTATCCACACAAAAACATAAATGTGAAAATAAGGCCAAGTTCGTATCCAAAAAGTTTCGGCCGTAAAAAGTACTGAGATCAAAATAAGGACCAAGTTCTTGATAGGTACAATTCCATCTCATTTCTAGGCAACCATAAGCTTGGCAAAATTTTTCAAAGAATTCTTTCCATATTAGAAAGGCAAAAAATTTTTGCCATGCTTACAGGTTGCCTAGAAATGAGATGGAATTGAACCTATCAAGAACTTGGTCCTTATTTTGATCTCAGTACTTTTTACGGCCGAAACTTTTTGGATACGAACTTGGCCTTATTTTCACATTTATGTTTTTGTGTGGATCTCACTTCTTTTTTCTAAGTTGTTTTCGTATAAATATTTCAAATTTCAGCTTTCTAGCTATACTGGAAAGGCCCCATACAAATAAAGGCACCCAAGTCCCCCCAGGTAAAAAGTGCCCGTTTAAAACTTATTTTTGTTAATTTCTCTGCAGGACATACCTGTGTATGAAATTTAAGCTTTCTAGGTCAACTAGAAGTGCCCAATACAAAAAGGGGCATGATTGTCCCCCCAGATGAAAAGTGCCCGTTAAAAAATCATTTTCGGTAATTTCTCATCACTACCTGCCTGTGTACGAAATTTCAGCTTTCTATCTCTACTAGAAGTGCCCCATACAAAGAAGGGGAATGATTGTCCCCCCAGATGAAAAGTGCCCGTTTTCAGATTTTTCTGCTTATTTTCTCACCAAGACCTACCTGTGTACCGAATTTCAGCTTTCTAGCTATACTAGAAGTGCCCCATATAAAGAAGGGGCACTCAGGTCCCCCTGGAAGGAAAGTGCCCGTTTTCAGATTTTTCTGGTTATTTTCTCGCCAAGACCTACCTGTGTACCAAATTTCAGCTTTCTAGCTATACTGGAAATGCCCCATACAAAGAAGGGGCACTCAGGTCCCCCCTGGGAGGAAAGTGCCCGTTTTCAGATTTTTCTGGTTATTTTCTCACCAAGACCTACCTGTGTACCAAATTTCAGCTTTCTAGCTATACTGGAAGTGCCCAATAATATTGATGAGTTAGTGAGTCAGTGAGTATGTACTAAAATATGGACTTTTCACACCTTAATATCTCGGGAAGCTTCTACGGTAGAACTTTCAAATTTAACCTGTGAGGTCACCTCTGTGGGGAGAACTTATGTTTCAAGTTTCATTATATTATGATCAAGAGGAGCAAAGTTATGAGGGGGGTAAAAACAGCTCGAACTGTTTCGTGTAAATATACACACTGTGTGGCCGAACTTGGCCTGGCGCACTACCGTGCGCTTAGATAACAAAGTATTTTCGGATCCTCTTTGAATTCGTTATATCGAAGTTTCACTGTATACATAAAAATCAAACGCTGTGTCTTAGTCTCGCTAAAACTCGAGAACTACTTGACCAATTTGTATGATTTCTTTTTTGTTTTCTTCGTCTAATCACGAGGAAGGTTTAGAAAAAAGGAAAGTTCAGAAAAGCCCAAAAAAAAGGTTAAAAAATCGTAAAAAACCAAAATTGTATTTTGTATGCAAATTTTACATTGCACCATTATTTGCTGTTCGTTAGTCTCGCTAAAACTCGAGAACGGCTGGACCGAGTTGGCTAATTTTGATCTTGAATTATTAGTGGAAGGTTTAAAAGTACTTTTGATACTTTTTTATATTTGGTACTTTTTTAATGGATTTTGATGAAATTTGATAGGGTACTTTTTTAAGTATTAAAAAGCCGTAAAATTTGTACTTTTGGTAGGTTTTGTTTTTATTCGGTTTCATACATTGACTTACAGAGTACTTTCTTGGGGGCAAAATAATGAAAATCTGTCACTTTTGGTACTATTATAACTTAATATTAAAAAAAAAGTAAAATTGATTTTACAATAACATACGATAATATAGTATACTTTCTTGGGTGTAATATAAGGAAAAGCAGGTACTTTTAGTGCGTTTTGCTTTTAGTACTTTTTGTTTAATCATTAACATTTAGCGTGAACGAAGTCACGGGCAAAATCTAGTATTTTATACTTCACCGGCGCACATTGGTCCATTAGAAAAATAATTATGATGGGTTTAATTTAAAATGTTTTTTTAACAGCCTAACCCACGATGTCTATCGCTTGCTTTTTCGACGACAAACAGCTGCTTTGCGCCCCACTAAGAAATATTGTGCGACAACAACTGTCAAAATCAGTCACGCAAGTTTGGTTGTCGACAGAGAAATTAATTTTACAAAATAATTTAAAAAAATGTTATTTTATATGTACATATGTAGTAATAATTTTAAAAAATTTCTATAAATATGTACATACATACATACATATATTAATAAATATATTGTTGTACAGATAATAATTATTGATTAGCAAACGCATTGTTCAGCATTTAACAGGCAAAACTAAAGCTGCTGCAGGCAGTGATGCGCACAGGAGTGTAACAAAAAGCACCAAAATGCGCTATATATTAATAAAACAAAAGGCGCTAAAAATATTAATTTAAATATAAGCTTTTTTATTAATTAAAAAAAGTTAGAGCTAATTTGTACCTTTGAGATTGGTTGTTACTATTTTTGTAAACGTAAAGTAAAATAAAAAAAAATCGATTTAAAATTGTTCGTTTTCGAATAAAATATTATCATTTTCATCTTCAGGCCATAAAACCGTTTTCATATAAAATTCCGACTTTCTGTATGTTTAATTTGAATTAATTTTTGCGCTAACATTTGCAGGTATTTTGTAACAACATGATTTTTAATTTTTAGACCATATTTTATATGGATTAGTGAGTTAACTGTATTTAGACACACTGTTTCTTATTTTGGTTTTAAAAATATTAATTACGTTAAAAGATCTTTCCACCTCTGCATTTGAATATGGAAATGATAATATATTAATAACAAAAGTTGATAACTTCAAAAATGGATTTTTATTCACAGAATTTTTTCAATTCAAAATAAATAAGTTCTGTCTCTTTTTTTCCATTCAACAAACTTGAAATTTTGAAGACAGTTTTCTATTTCTTCTATCTCCTTTTTATCATTTATAAATTCTTTTATAAATGTAATGACATCTTCGGATTTTTTCCACTGAAAAACTTCAAAAGAGCAGTTACAAAAAATGTTATTATAAAAATATATACGATTTTCTTTAAAATGAACAGTTGTATTAAAAATGCTCTAAAAGCACCAAACTAAAAAACAAAAAGTGCTAATTTAACGCTTTTTTTAAAAAAAGCGCTGATGGTGAAAAATGCGACTTTTGGGTAGTTGAAAAGCGCTAAATATAGCGCGAAATACGCTAAATTGGCATCGGTGGCTGCAGGGTCTTGTTGTGTTTTGTGTTTACATTTGTAGGAAGGCATATCCAAAAGGTAAGCTTACTAGCACACCTACCTCAATTAGCTTTATATTATGCCGCCTCCGCTTTCTAGGCAGCAGATCCTTCAGTACCCTCTCCGAGCTCTCAGATACGGAACTCGGTTGTCTTAGTTCCTTCATCAGGAGCAGTGGATGGTTCGCCCAATAAGGGGCTTGACATCCTGACCGTTCTGCAAGACTACCCCTGCTTCAGTTTTTTTCCACCTGCTCTGCTCTTCTCTTGTTCTTCTATGGCCATCCCTCATCTACTCTTCTAATCTCCTTTCCTCTATCACTCGCCTTCACTACAGGCAGCACAATGGGACCACATCAGGACCCAAGTGAGCTGAAATCTAATCTTCCCTTTACCAGCAGCCTGCTAACCTAACCTAACCTAACCTTACCATTTTTGTTGGATATTGGACATGTAGCAATCTGATTTGTACAACATCTGGAAATTATTCTTATGTTGTGGTCGTGAAAGAATATATAGTCTTTGTTTCTTTTTTCTTGTGCTTCTTCAAATAGATCTCTTATTGGTAGCATATTATGTTGAATTATTTGTTCCCCATGGTACAAAATTTTATGAACTGTGGATGGCATATAGTACTTTTCGTTAGAAAATATAGCTGTTTTTTTGGCGTACTTTCCATTTTTTCACATTTGAACTTATAATATATGCCCCTATTATGATTCAATGTTACAATCAACAATCAACTCAACTATTTCATTGCATTATGGTTTACAACTAATTTTCGTTGTCTTCGTTAAGTTGCTGTCAACCTTAATATGACAACTGAATCAACTATTAGATACATACATGCATATGTATGTACATATATTCAAAGTGTGTTAATAATATTTTTGGAAATTTTATATAAATTAATTTATAAATTAACGAAGACAACTTATTGAACAGCTGAAAGGAAGTTGAGTTGAGTTGTAATCCGTAATAAGAATTTGGCAACTACAACTCAACTATCGATTCAGTTGTGAATCATAATAGGGGCAATAATGTTGAATTGCCTTAGTAGTTCCAAATCTACACCTGTGGTAGATGCTGCAGTTTCTGGATTTGCAAAAAATTTCATTGCACTATTTCTATCATTTGTGTTTTCTTCTCCATGCTTTCATTTAATTACATTCATTAATTGGTTTAGCTGGTCGACCCTGTTTTCCACATTCATTGGCATTTGTAGATAAAATTTCGAAAACAAGCTTCTTTGACAACCAATCATGGTGAAGTTCGTACATCCTTTTCTTGTACCGTTTTTGAAATCTTTCTAAAATATGTATATAATTTTTTGTTTGTGTAGTTCAATTTCTTCCGTATTGCATGTTTTAAGCATATGTACACCATTTCAAATTTTGATGAATAACAATTATGAAGACATTACTTGAATACTCTTACTCGCAAATTAACGACAAAAAATACAGGTAGACAGGCAACATCACAGGCGTTCCCACGACAATCGGATCTTCGCTCCGGAACGACCCGAATCCAATTCGGCCAAGGATTGTCAACTCAGCGACAGCTGTATCAGACAGAAGTTTTTTCCACAGGTGAGCAACTCACGCCAGCGAGCTTGCTCAGTATCCTACTAATCATGGCTGGCATAGAACAAAATCCAGGCCACCAAGTCTGGTATTGTTCTGTGTGTCATAATCGCTTAATGCGAAATGTCACCTCTGTGAGGTGTACCATTTGCGATGGCTGGTGTCACCTGAAAAATTGTGCGGGTCTCACCAGCCACCCCGAATGGTCACCAAGCTTTGTAGCGAATTGCTGCAACCCACCCCAAACAAATCATAGCACTCCCCCTCCTACCACAATCCCACATACCCTTGTAACGCCACCACAACATAGGGCCCTGCCATACCCTAAGGTATGTGCAATATGTAGGAACAACATTAGGGGAAACCCAATCCCAGTAAGATGCAATGGATGCAATAATTGGTGTCACATGAGACGATGCACATCCCTGCGCTTCCCCAGAGACTGGAACACAAGTTTCATAGCTACCTGCTGCCTGAATCCTCCAAGCACAGGTAGCTCCCGAGTCTCTCCCACACGTACGACACCTACGACTAGCGTAGCATAATCACAAGTGTTATCCCCTCAAGCGCTGCAACTCAACCTACCGTCGAGAACTCCACCACCCAACACTATACCCCGACGGCTACCTGGAAATATCCCACAACGGCGCGTGCGTAACCCTAACCCACTATCTTCATTCCGAGTCATCCAACTAAATTGTAATGGCCCCAGGAATAAGGTGGTGGAGATTACAGATTTCAAGCACACAAATCATATACTCATAGCCGCAATCCAGGAAACAAAGCTGCACAATCGGAGCACCCTCTCATCATGCGGGAACTATAATATAATTCGGTGAGTAAGAGAAAGAGTTCATGGTGGGGGGTCTTGCGTTCATAATTGAACGCAATGTTAACTACAGGCTCATCGCCCCACCAGCCCCCTCCGAAACCGACCCATACTTAGAAGTCATGAGCATTTAAATAAACATTGGAGATATTGAACTGGAGATCGTCAACATTTACATCCCGCCCGTCAACAGCATAGGGACCGGTTATCACCCAAGCATATCCCACCTCCTGCATGGTGATAACAGACTGATACTTGGCGACTTCAATGCTCATCACGAGAGCTGGTTTTCACTGTCCCCAACGACCCCTGCGGCACTCACTGTCGACCAGATAGACGAATCTGACTTCGCTGCCTCAATGAAGACTTCCCTACGAGAATTACAGCTAGATGCTCTAGCTCTCCAGGCATCTCTATTGTCTGCTCGTATCTTCTTGCCCACCCCACCTGGCAAACACACACACACTGCTTTTAACTCACACCATATTCCCATCTTGGTCGAAATAGAGAAGCCTAGCGACTTCGTGGAGTCTGATAAACGCTCATTTGTAAACTACAACAAAGCCAACTGGAGAGGCTTCACAAACGCCATTGACGAATCACTCCGTCACCTACCCTTTCCCACTTGTGCCAGGAAGGGGGAGAAAGCCCTTAGACTCACTATCCTCAGGGCGGCCAAGCGTTTTACTTTTACACTTTCCATCTAGTGCCTGCAACCCAGCTGATGAACACATAGAACAACTCCCGGCACAGATAAACACCCAGTTAACGAACATCGCCGTAATAAATGGTTAGCCCACCTTAACCAATGTTCTATAGACTCAGAAAATGTATGGTCGACAATTAAAAGTCTATCTGGCTCACACACACGCACAGTATTCAGATGCCAAAAAATGCGCTACAATGTTCTGTTGACAATTTATTGAACATCCCTCCCTGCAGAACCCGTCCAAAAGGTCTGTCATACGGAGAACCAAGAACCTAACTTGTCAAATTTTTTAATAAAAAGGCTTCCGAATCGGCAATTAAATTCTTAGCTATTGTTTTTAACAATTTCTTGAACAATGGGTATTTTCCTAAGGTTCCAAATCACCAACTCTCGCCCAATATCGATGTATGTTGTCAAACGTAGGTACGTTATTTGAGAGAGTTATTAAGAAAAAATTGGAGATATCTTTGACATCAGAAGATATGCCTCCTTATCAGTTCGGTTTTAAACGTGATCACTTATCTGTTGACGCTTTGTTATATTTGCACAACGATGTATTTTGTAATTTAAGGGAAACACAATCAAGTACGTGGTGGAAAACGATTAAGACACAAAAACGATTCAAAAACAACCGAAGGCTATTTTTATGCTTTGTAATTCACAAAAAATATTTGTGAGTTTTTGTATAAATAGATGTGCTTTAAAATTTTTTTAAACATAAAGGGTAAAACATCTACTGATAAGTTGGTATAGCTACCAACGAAATATTTATCTAGATATTGCTAACCTGCAACAAATAAATAAAATTTAAAACATAAATACTTGAGTACATGCTCAAATAAATGTTGTTTAAAAACTATTTTCATAATCGGAAATTTTTTGTAGAAATTAATGGCACAAAATCAGATTTAGGCAACATTTATTGTGGTGTTCCTCAAGGGGCAATTATGGCGCCAATGTTATATAACATCCTTGTGTACGACTTTCCCCATATTATTAATGGTTCTAAAAGTATTCTATTCGCGGATGATTCACTTATTATGCATTATTAATTGGGGTTCAAATACATCTTCAGGTTATTGATAAATTTTACAGTGATTAAAATCAATTCACAAAAATCAGAGGCCATTTGTTTTTGAAATGCTTCGGGAAAAGGTTCCCGTAATATAGCGAAACAGAGCAATACACTGAATCTCTCTCTAAATGGTTCTGTTATACCTAGGTTTGCCAGATCCAGATGTTCAAGAAGCTGGAATAAAATTTTCACGAAATCTTACTTGTTTACTGTGCAAGCAATTTTACATATTAAAAAATACACATATGTATGTCTTTAATATTATTACATTGTTTTTTATAATACTCGTACTTTACTACAATAATAACATAACATAATATAACTAAATTAAAATTTTTTCAGTTCATTCATATGTATGTATGTATGTATGTATCTACATGGAAATAGTACTGTATATACGAATTAAATCGAAAATAGAAATCATGGCGCTATTGCAGATGCATTATGTTCCAATAAGGAAATTTATACAAATTATTTTAAAGCAATAAATATTAAGAGCATTTTGTGGAAAATTTTTTTGGCTGGACAAATTTCTTTTTAGCTTGAAACTGGACAGGCCATTAAAAAGCTGGACAATCCAGCCAGAACAAGCCCGTCTAGCAACCCTAGTTATTCCTTTTAAAAATCAAATAAAGTACCTTGGGGTAACTTTCAATAATCTTTTTAAGTTTAATCAACATGGAAGAATTTGTAAGGCAAAAGCTCTCTGGGTTAAGGGCATGTTTATGAAACTATTTGTTAATAGGCATAAAGTCAGAAAGCCAAGCTCTTAATCTATAAAGTTTGCATTCGTCCTGTTATGCTGTATGGTTTTCCCATATGGTTTTCGATTTCTCCAAAAGTTATGATGGAGTTGGAGATTTTAGAACGCAGCTGTTTGAGACTTTGTGTTAACGCGAACTATGAAAGTTTTTTTAAGAGATTCTCTAACACGCTTGTTTATAAAAGTCAAATATACAACCGCTTTATTCATATGTTCTAGTTCTAATTACTAAATTTAGTAAACGACTTAAATATCATGACAACAATTTAATGGCTTTAGTTCTTCGGTCACAATCTGGATTTAATTGGTCAAACAGTCTTTATATTTCTCCAATTGGAATTTTCAGAAGAATTTTTTTTTTTTAATTAGGACCAGCACTCAGGGGATGACCCCAACGTGCATTGTGCCGGAACTCAGGGAGTGGGATAGGGTAGAGAATATAGATGTTGAAAATGTTAGAAGGCTTAACTCTTTTACAACTCTGCTTTGCGCGCTATGTTAATGTTTTTACAGCAGTTTTGAGGCTCCCCCGGTATTAAGTAGACGCAATAACTTTGTTACGCTGTATTAGCAGGCATTTTATTAATTGTTTTGTCGCACTAATGTAGATTAGAGAAATTAATGATGTTAATTGACTTGCTCTGGGCCAGGGTTTGAACCCAGGCCCCAAGTCATTGTTTGCTTAGTAGTCAACGCGCTAACCACTTCAGCCAACTCCTCCTTTAACTCCTTTTCTCACTTTACTGAATACCGCCTACCAGAATTTTATTCCCATACAATTATAGGGTCCAACAGGGGTTAAAGTTTATTATTATTAATGTTATACTATTTTTATTAATATTACCATTTTTTTTTTTTATTATTATTTGTCCTAGTTTTAAGTTAATTCTGACTATTAACAGCCAATGTAAATTTTTATTATATTTTGAGCAATATATGTAATTCGAATGTTAACCTTTGATGCAAATCTTCGTATCCGTCCACCTTATCTTAGCATGTAGCATTATACTTTGTTTTTATTGTATATTAAAATAATACTGTATAGTTTTAAGTTTTTTCTTTTATGTATGTAGTGGCGACCTGCATAAGCTGCGAACATAACAACGCCGTCAAGAAGATCATCATCAGCATTGAACTGTGATTTGATCGGACACAAAAAGATATAACCGCTGTTGTAAAAATATTTAGTAATTGGAAAAATATAAGTTAATAAAGCATTCCTTATTTAACATATTTAAAGTGTATTATTTATTATCCAAATAAGCGGATTTTTACATTGGCGACGAGTTAAATCGGTGTCTTATGAAATTAAATAAGAAAATTAAGGTTTTGTGAAAATTTGCAAAATGTGTTTGCAATGATCTGCAATGATCTGTTAAAATGGCAGAGACAGTTGGCCAATTATTTGGAAAATGCCAGAGACAGATTGTCGGAAAAAGTGGAGTAGCTGGTTGAAGAAAAACCAGGGGCAGTTGGCCGAGCTAATCAAAGATATTAATTAGCTGGCAAAGGCCAGAGGCAGTTTGACATGAAATTATCTGGCTAAAACCAGAGGCTGTGGGCCAATGTTTAAAACAAAATAACCAGAAAAGTATAGTTGATTCGAAGGAAAAAAAAATAATATAAAAAAAATATTAGTATAGAAACAATTAAATTAATATATGAGTAAAATAAAATGACAATTTTATAAGTTAATTGTCAATATATTTATGAAATGTTTTATTGTTTCAGAAAATCTTATGAAATGGCTGAAAACTTGAAGCTATTTATGTGTGCGTCCATTGAAAAACCATTGATTCGCCCAGAATGGGAAAAATGGTTAAGATCTTCCCAAATATATGTCGATTCAGAGGAAATAACCTCATGTTTGAAGAAAAGAAATAAATTATTGCATATTGGAGGACCACAATTGCAACAAGTCGCTTACTCAATACCGGGAGCAATTGAAACGTTCGACGAGAAGAGCCAAAAGGATGTATTCCAGGTATTGGTTGACAAGTTAAATGAACATTTTACACCAAAACGCAACTCTGTGTTTGAGAGACATGTATTTCGCAATATAAATGTGATTGTAGGTGAAAATTTCAATCAATTCGTTTTGAGATTGCGACAGCAAATGTCAAAATGTTTGTTTGGTACGACAAAACTTGAAATCGTAAACATTTGTTTAATCGACAAAATTATTGATGAATGGGCGCCTTTAGATTTGAAGCGAAAATTGTTGGAAAAAGAAAACGGATTGGATGAAATTATACAACTATGTCAAGTTGATGACCAAATTAGAAAGCAATCGCAATCTATGGAACCGAAAGAAAGTTTGGATATTGTACGTAAAATAAATGTTTCTAAAAAGTTCGAAGTTGATAAAGTAAATGAATGTGGTCGATGTGGACGCAATGATCATAATGAAAACAGTTTTAATTGTCCAGCTAAAAATCAGAAATGTAATAAATGCAATCGTTTTGGACATTTTGCTCGAAAATGTAGGACTAATTTAAAGCGCCCACATCCTCAAAGTAAATTTATGAATGTGAAACGTAAGCGCTCTGATGTACGTCATGTTGAAGATTCAGAAAATAGCACATCTACAATGAAAAATGAAAGCGATTGTTTTAAAATATCAAGCGACAATAAAATGGATGATAAAGTTTCATGTCATATTGGAGGACAGCCCATATCAATGGTTATAGATTGTGGATCTAAATTTAATTTGATAAGCAAATACGATTGGGTGCAATTACAACAGAATAAATCAACATTATTTAATATTCGAACAAAGTCGAATAATAATTTTCGTGCATATGCTTCTGATCAATTACTCAATGTACTTTATGTTTTTGAGGCACCCATATATATAACACAACAACCTGAAATGTTTGCTACATTTTATGTTATTGAAAATGGTAGACAATCGTTATTAGGAAAAGATACAGCTATTAAATTAAATGTGTTGCGCTTGGGACTTAATATAAATAAAGTTGAGGAATTTACAAAATTTCCGAAATGGAAAAACATTAAGGTAAAATTATCTATTGATTCAAATGTAACACCTATACAGCAACCAGTTCGTCGTATTTCTATTGCGTTAGAAGAAAAAGTTATTAAAAAGCTGGCTGACATCATTGAACCCGTATTCGGTCCAAGCTGTTGGATATCTCCTATTGTTTTGGTTTTTAAAGAAAATGGTGATATCCGAATGTGTATTGATATGCGAAGAAAAAATAAAGCTATACTAAGACAAAATTATCCTCTTCCAACATTTGAAACATTCATGGCAAGACTCAAAGGAGCAAAATACTTTTCTCGTTTGGACTTGAAAAATGCATACCATCAAATTGAGCTTCATGAAGATAGCAGAGAGATTACCACATTTAATACACCTAGTGGATTATTCAGATATAAGCGTCTTTGATTTGGAGTCAATTCGGCCCCCGAAATTTTTCAAAGACGTTTGGAAGAAATGTTAGCATCATGTCCAAATGCCATGAATAATATTGACAATGTTATAATTTTTGCTCAAACTGAAGAACATAATGATAAAGTTGAGGTGGCATGAAATAAGCCCCAAATCTAAAAATGAAATAAGCCCAAAAAATTTTAAAATTTTTTGTTTGGGGTTTATTTCCTTTTTTTTTTTTTTGGGCTTATTTCATTTTATTTGGGGCTTATTTCATATCCATAAAATATATCTAAACACATATTGAGGAAAATTGCATGTTATTTTCAAGTTTCAACTGTTATTAAAGTCCTTGCACCCGGTTATGCAGAAAGTACTTTGAACGCGAAGCCGGTGTTCGATATAGCACAGAGGATAAAATCCTTTCGCCCGGCCGTAGGACGGTTATGCAGAGAATACTTTGAACGCGAAGCCGGTGTTCGATATACCATAGAGGATAAAATACTTGCGTCCTGCCGTAGGGCGGTTATGCAGAGAATACTTTGAACGCGAAGCCGGTGTTCGATATACCATAGAGGTTAAAATCCTTGCGCCCGGCCGTAGGCCGGTTATGCAGAGAGTACTTTGAATGCGAAGCCGGTGTTCGTTATACCGTAGAGAAAATAGGGCTTGCGCCCGGCCGTAGGCCGGTTATGCATAGAATGCTTCGAATGCGAAGCCGGTGTTAAATATACCATAGAGGATAAAATCCTTGCGTCCGGCCGTAGGGCGGTTATGCAGAGAATACTTTGAACACGAAGCCGGTGTTCGATATACCATAGAGAATAAATTCCTTGCGCCGCTCCGTAGGCCGTTTATGCAGAAAATACTTTGAACGCGAAGCCTGTGTTCGATATACCATAGAGGATAAAATCTTTGCGTCCGGTCGTAGAGCGGTTATGCAGAGAATACTTTGAACGCGAAGCCGGTGTTCGATATACCATAGAGGATAAAATCCATGCGTCCTGCCGTAGGGCGGTTATGCAGAGAATACTTTGAACGCGAAGCCGGTGTTCGATATACCATAGAGGTTAAAATCCTTGCGCCCAGCCGTAGGCCGGTTATGCAGAGAGTACTTTGAATGCGAAGCCGGTGTTCGTTATACCGTAGAAGAAATAGTGCTTGCGCCCGGCCGTAGAGCGGTTATGCAGAGAATACTTTGAACTCGAAGCCGGTGTTCGATATACCATAGAGGATAAAATCCTTGCGTCCGGCCGTAGGGCGGTTATGCAGAGAATACTTTGAACGCGAAGCCGGTGTTCGATATAACATAGAGGATAAATTCCTTGCGCCAGTCCGTAGGCCGTTTATGCAGAAAATACTTTGAACGCGAAGCCTGTGTTCGATATACCATAGAGGATAAAATCTTTGCGTCCGGTCGTAGAGCGGTTATGCAGAGAATACTTTGAACGCGAAGCCGGTGTTCGATATACCATAGAGGTTAAAATCCTTGCGCCCGGCCGTAGGCCGGTTATGCAGAGAGTACTTTGAATGCGAAGCCGGTGTTCGTTATACCGTAGAAGAAATAGTGCTTGCGCCCGGCCGTAGAGCGGTTATGCAGAGAATACTTTGAACTCGAAGCCGGTGTTCGATATACCATAGAGGATAAAATCCTTGCGTCCGGCCGTAGGGCGGTTATGCAGAGAATACTTTGAACGCGAAGCCGGTGTTCGATATAACATAGAGGATAAATTCCTTGCGCCAGTCCGTAGGCCGTTTATGCAGAAAATACTTTGAACGCGAAGCCGGTGTTCGATATACCATAGAGGATAAAATCCTTGCGCCCGGCCGTAGGCCGGTTATGCAGAGAGTACTTTGAATGCGAAGCCGGTGTTCGATATACCATAGAGGATAAATTCCTTGCGCCCGGCCATAGGCCGGTTATGCAGTGAATGCTTGGAACGCGAAGCCGGTGTTCGATATAATTTATAGGATAAAATTCTTGCATTTTAAGATTTCTTCTTAAGCTTACTTCATCTAGTTAACAAATTTGGGGCTTATTTCATTTTTTTGGGGTTTATTTCATATTTTTTGGGTCTTATTTCGTAAATTTTGTTTGGGACTTATTTCATTTTTTTGGGGCTTATTTCATTTTTCGATTTGGGGCTTATTTCATTGGGGCTTATTTCGTGGTGCCTAAAGTTGTCAAGGAAGTTTTGAAGATATTTGCTGAGAACAATGTATTATTGAATGATGACAAATGTATTTGGAAAACCCACAAGCTAGCATTTTTGCGACATATTTTATCCAGTGAAAGTATAGAAGTTGACCCAGAAAAGGTCGAAACGATTATGGGTTTTAGAGACCCCAAAAATAAAGAGGAACTTCGAAGTTTTCTTGGTTTAATAACCATACCGGCTCATCACACTGATGCTCTAAGACGTTTGTTAAAAGCTCATATAAAATTTGAATGGACCATGGAAATGAAGAACTCTTTTGAGTGTTTGAAGAAAAGTTTGACCAATGTTTCAAAACTTTCATATTTTGATTTAACAAAGAAAACTCGCCTAATAGCGGATGCAAGTCCCGTGGCACTAGGCGCAGTTCTAATTCAGTTCGATGGAAATGATCCACAAATAGTTTCATTTGACAGTAAATCCTTATCAGATGTGGTAAAACGCTATTCTGAAAAAGAAAGCCTGGCTTTAGTGTGGTCAGTAGAAAAGTTCTATTATTACTTGGCTGGTCTTGAGTTTGAGTTAGTGACTGATCGCAAGCCGTTGGAAGCTATTTTTAAGCCAACTTCGAAACCTCCAGCACGCATTGAACGCTGGTTACTTCGGCTTCAGGCATTTAAATTCAAGGTTATTTACAAAGCTGGAAAAGAAAACATTGCGGACTCATTATCTAGACTGTGCAAAGGAAATAATCCTTGTTCATTTGACTGGAAAGTGGAGAAAAGTATTTTACATGTTGTGTCCATGAGCACTCCTGTTGCTTTATCAATTACGGAAATCGATGATAAAAGTTCTTTGGATGAAGACATCATAGACGCGATTATGTGCCTCACTAATGATTCATGGTCTAATGCTACAAGCAACAATTACTACCCACTTCGTTTCGAACTGTCTTATTTGGGTAGCATTTTGTTGAGAGGTACACGAATTATTATTCTAACTGTTTTGAGAGATAAAGTGTTAGAACTTGCACATGAATGCCATCTCGGAGAATCTGTGATGAAGCGCAGATTGAGATCTAAAGTTTGGTGGCCTTGCATTGATCGGGAGGCAGAAAAATATGTAAAAACGTGCAAAGATTGCATATTGGTATCACAACTGGCGCCTCCAGTTCCAATGGATAGACATCCATTTCCGGAATGTCCCTGGATTACATTAGCAAGTGACTTATTGAGGCCATTGCCAATTGGTTTTCATTGACTATTTTTCCCGATATATGGAATTCAAACTTCTTTGTACAATATCATCACAGTCTATTATAAATTCAATGAAAGAAATCTTTTGCAGACTCGGTTATCCTAAATCTATAAGGACCGATAATGGAAGACAATATATAAGTTCGGAGTTCAATCAACATTGTAAACAAAGTGGTATTCAGCAAATATTAAAACCTCCATATTGGCCACAAGCTAACGGCGAAGTGGGAAATATGAACAAGTCTCTGGTTAAACTGCTTAAGATAGCTCATGCAAATCGCAATAATTTATTGAACGCTGGTTACTTCGGCTTCAGGCATTTAAATTCAAGGTTATTTACAAAGCTGGAAAAGAAAACATTGCGGACTCATTATCTACAAAAATTTGTTCATATGTATAATGTCACTCCACATAGCACAACAGGTGTTGCTCCAACTCAGCTTATGTTTAAACGGATAATCAGAGATAAAATTCCTGGCATTGAAGACATGAAAAAAGCAACAGTTGATTCTGCTGAAAAAGATCAAGATTTTTTGCTTAAACGTAAAGGAAAAATGCGATCTGATAAAAACAGAGGGACAAAGGAGTCAGATGTAGCGGTTGGTGACAAGGTATTGGTAAAGAAACTTATTTTCCCACACAAGTTAACTCCAAATTTTGATTCAACTGAATATGTTGTAACAGCCAGAAATGGTAATATAGTAGAGATATTAGCTGATGGAAAAAAACTGCGAAGAAATGTTAGTCATTTATAGAAAGTTCCTCACCCAAGGATACAGAAAGTCAAACAACTCAAATAATAGCTTCTGATTCCGATGATTTGCCTTCTTCATCTTTCAGTGTTTTGACATCTTTACCCAAATCAACATCATGTTATCATCACACTGATAGTTCCGGTTCTCAGACCTTAAAGCTTCATCTGAAAAACATTGGAGGGATGTGGCGACCTGCATAAGCTGCGAACATAACAACGCCGTCAAGAAGATCAACATCAGCATTGAATTGTGATTTGATCGGACACAAAAAGATATAACAGCTGTTGTAAAAATATTTAGTAATTGGAAATATATAAGTTAACAAAACATTCCTTATTTAACATATTTAAAGTGTATTATTTATTATCCAAATTAGCGAATTTGTACATATGTTATCTTTAACCAGTTATTTTTGTGATCTAAGCTTTGAAGTCTCAATCAAATTGAAATTGAACCAAAAACGGGATTAGGACTGCCCCTCCTTCACATCAGCTGAAGTCGAGAGAATGATCTCCAAAGCGAAACCCTCCAAGGCCCTAGGACCTGATGGCATCTCAATGCTGATGTTGAAAAACTTGGAACAGTAGCACTGGATTTGCTAGCACGGATCCTAAATCTATCAATACGCCAACTGATGATTCCGGATATCTGGAAAGTTGCTAGAATAATCCCGATCCCAAAACCTGATAAGTCAAGGAGATTCATATCGCCCAATCTCCCTTTTATACCATCTCTGAAAGAGCACTTCCCTCTCGCCACTCGACAACGTGGTTTCAGGGAAGCCCATAGCACCACGATGGCTTTGAATTTGATAAATACTCAGACGCTAATGGCCTAAATCAGCACAGACTATGCCAACGCACAATTGTCACTGCACTGGACCTGTCCAAGGCTTTTGACACGGTCGATCACACGATGCTGACTAACGACATCATGAACTCCAGGCTTCCCAACGACATTAAGCGCTGGATCGCCAACTATCTCATTGAACGGCAAGCGTTCGTGGAGTTCAGAGGCCAAAAATCAAGTTACCGCAAGATAAAAATGGGCGTTCCACAAGGAGGAGTACTATCGCCCTTACTCTTCAACATTTATTTTGCGAACATCCCAAACCCCCGACAGGAAGTCTCACTGGTGTCATATGCTGATGAATACACCGTCATGGCGTCTGGTGTCAGCATACCCGACATAAGTGCCAAAATTACCAACTACTTGGCCGCCATTACAGACTTCCTGAAAGAGCCTAACTTGAAGCTATCATCTTCAAAGTCGTCAGTGCCACTTTTTACTTTCTGGACTAAAGAAGTAAGGATGGAATTAGACATCTCCGTTGAGGGTGACGCATACCCACAGTGCGTAACCCTAAAATACTGGGCGTAGTATTTGACAGCCTCCTACACTTTGCCTCTCACGCCACATATATTAGTAAAAAATTGAAAGCCCGGAACAAAGTCCTGAAAGCTCTTTCGGGCACCTCCTGGATCATGACTAAAGAGGTACGCGTTACGACGTGTAAAGCCATCGGTCGTTCCCTCTTAAAATATGCTGCACCATTGTGGACCCCGTTCCTTAGTGACACACAATGGAGATCACTACAAACAGCACAGAACAATGCTCTCAGAATCGCTACAGGATGCGTAAAAATGACCAACATTGACCATCTTCATGAGGAGACATTAATGCTACCCGTCAGGCAGCATAATGAGATGCTTTAAAAGCAATTCCTGATGGTATGTCAGCTGCCAACACACCCAAATCACCAACTCTTATTGCAGGACCCTCTCCCAAAACGCATGACTATAGTGAGGACATCAGAAACGCTATTCCACCAGACATTACACGAGTGTCCATCACAAGTGCCCTCAAGATGTTGCATCAACAAGCGGTCACAGAAACAACATACGGATACAGATGCAACAGGGTCCTCAACTCACGACAACCCTCGATCGCTGACAACGAACGGCAAGTCCCCAGACAATCTCGCTCAATCTTGGCACAACTTAGAGCCGGCTGGAGTAGTATTCTTAACTGCTACCAAGAAGGCATAGTCCACTGCACTATAGACAGATGCCCAGATTGTCTCCAGAGCCCGCATAATACTGAGCACTTGTTCAACTGCCCCAATAGGTCGACATCCCTTAGCCCAATAGACCTATGGCTAAGACCAACTGAGGTGGCAAGGATTCTCCAACTCCCAACCTCAAACCCACCCAATGACACAAACTAATATATTTCCCAATTTATTGTCATTCTAATACATTTTCAGGAAAGAACTCCCGACAGCAACAGCACCGGAGCTGATACAACAACAACATCACAATTAAGAAACGAACACATACACATGCGCACGTACGAAGGGTGAGAAAACCACAGCACAAACAATAGACGTGCACCCACCCATGCACCCGTGAAGTTAGTCATAAAAATATTTTGCACACATTGTTTTTCCAGGAATTTCCATTTTAATTTCTAATGGTTTGCAAAACATTTCACGCACAAGAGAAAAATTTTCAGTATGCATAAAACGCACACACCCTCCTTGATGACATTATCATAAAAAAACAACCAATATTTGCAGGTCGTTTATGATTATGTGCTTTTTTTTAATAACTCATACATTATATGCTCACAAAAGTATTTTGCTTACTCAAAAGTTTATAATTTTTTTTTTTTGCTAAATGCGGAATTCTTTTTGATTTTTTACTTCTACCTTCGGACACATTCCCCAATTGTGGAGGAAAGTCAAAATGGTTTTTATACCTAAAGAGGGCAACAGGCCAGGTAATCTGCCCAAATCATACAGACCAATTAGTTTCACATCCTTTCTACTGAAAACGATGGAGAGACTAATTGATCTGCACATTAGATTGACGATTTTTAATACCGTGAACCAATATGCTTATGCTAAGGGAAAATCGACTGAGCATGCTTTGCATCATCTTCCTACTAAGATTGAGAAGGCTCATAGGTCAGGGGAAATCGCGTTGTGTGCCTTCTTGGACATCAATGGCGCATTTGATAACACCAATTATGATTCGATAGAATGCTCTCTTAGGCAAAACGGTCTTGACGTCACTTTTGTGAGATGGATAAGGTCAATGATTGAGAGCAGGGACATAACTGATTCAATGGGTAACGATACGGTTACTATTAATGCAGTCAAAGTGTGCCCCCAATGTGGTGTTTTATCACCACTCCTTTGGTCAGTAGTGATGGATGAACTTATTGGATGAAGTGTGAAGTGTGCTGACGATCTGGTGGTGATGGCAACTGCAAAATTCGGCAACGTTCTCTCAGACATCATGAATGATTCATTGAGCACTGTTATGACATGGTGTGGGAGACACGGCCTTACTATCAACTCTGACAAGACTATTCTGGTACTTTTCCTCTTAAGAGGAAACTTGGTCTAGGGAAAATACTGCTGAATGAGCGCATTATCCCTTTTTCGACCGAAGTCAAATACCTGGGGGTTATATTTGATAGCAAGTTGACTTGGAACCGACACGTTGAATGCGTTACACAGAAAGCCACTAGGGCGATCTGCGCGGTGAAGAGTTGTGCTGGGTGCACGTGGGGCATGAGCAGAAAAATGATCATATGGATCTATACAATGATTGTCAGGCCAACCATTACGTACGTCGCAATTGTATGGTGGCAGAAGACTCTCCAGACTACGGCGATTGAGGCCTTTATTGGCTTAACACCTATACAAATTTTTAAAAGATCCTCTGCGGCAATGGCTGCTTATCGGATGGGTATCGGTAACGCTGCTCGCTGTGTTGGCAACGGGGATTCATCGATCCTGAATACATTGTCCTTCAAAAATTTGTTAGGGATGCCTAGCGACAGGATAACTTGTGAACTAAGGTTCAACAGGAGATTTAATGGCACAATTCCGCTTAGGGCCACGTGGAAGGGTAATGGTCCCTCTGTGCATTCCAGAAGTTTATGTTTGTATACAGGTGGATATACAGGCTTCTCCTGGTTTAAGGTAGGCCAAATCAGTGATACAGCCATTCTCATATAGTGGCATCCTGAATTTCAACAGGAACGACTTACGTCTAGTTACCGGTTTCCACTCCGGTCACTTTGGACTGAACTACCATCTTTGGAAAAGTAACCTAGTTCGCTCACCCTTGTGCTGTTTATGTCTGGAGGAGGATGAGACAACGTCACACATTCTCTGTGAATGTATAGTCTTATGTAATAATTGAAGGCGTATGTTTCTTTCTGAATTTGTGTGTTCGGATGATATTAGGCGGTCTTCTCCAAGCTCTGTGCTGACTTTCATAAGGGGAGTCATTCAGAGCTTGGTTTAATTTTACATATCCATGCCACAAAAGATCCAATAGGTGTCGCAGTGCCGGTCCTTGGACCAGATCTATCCACTTTTCTATTCTATTCTATCGCCTAAAGCAATATTGCGGCAATATCAGGAAATTGCCATCTAGAGGAAAATAGTAATATTTGTATTTTCTTCCTTTTATCATTTTTGAGAAAATTACGCAATATATGTATATATGATGACAGACAAATAAATTAATTTTTATTATTTGTACATATGTATGTACGTACATAAGTGTTCGACTTAATGTCTTTTTAATCATCTTATAGATAGGAAGTATAAATATATTGTATGTATAACAATGTACTAAAACTATATTATTGGTTGTATATTATAGGTATAGTAGTTATAGGTAATCTATATATACTATTGTTTATCTGTCGACAAGATCGGACGTGTTTTTTGAGAGCTCTGCGTGTTATTGTAATAAACACTTATTTTTCGCACAATAATTAATTCATAAGGGCTTAATCATCCTGTGTACTTTAAACTTTTTAATGAAATAAAATAAAATAATTAAAACAAAAATAATATTAAAAATATAAAAAGAACCAATCCTTAAACAATAATAAATACCTTAATAACACAAACATTCTTAATAATAAACAACAACAATATCTAATATACATATATGTATGCTTACTTACGAAATATAATATCCAATTTAAAGCAACAAGAAACTGCTAAAATTCTTGTATAAAGAAAAATTACAAACTCTAATATAATAAACAAAATTCCAATAAAAATATAATTTGTGCATTAAAACCAGTTTTTCTCTCTTATCAGTCAACAACCCAAACATACATACCTACATACATTTATTAAAACTAACACAAACATATGGGATTATACCTGTTTTGCTTTAAATAAATAAATACAAAACTAAATTAAATAATAATAAGCACTAAATTGAAAGCCGAAAACTGAAATATACAAGTACTATTACAAAGTACCTGCATAACTAAGATCCTAACTCTTAAATTTTAATATAAAACAACAACTATAACAACAACAATCACTTGTGTTCTCTAAATTTTTAATAATCATACACACATTTCAACAACCTGAACCTGTTTTTAAATAATTACACCTACACCTCAATTTGCGTACTTAATCTTAAAAATAATTCTTAACAATAATATAATGGATTGTTTACATGATAAATGCTTGTTACTGGGAATGATCGATTGGTATCTTGTTGGTTATGCCTTGATAGTTATCACATGAAGTGTTCTGGACTTAAGGCGCGTGATGCTGATGCGCTTGCGGATCAGGCCAAATCCCTGCATTGGACTTGCCCTCGTTGTAAAAATATCAAACTTGATTTCTATAAGTTCTTTGTGAGTTATAAAGAAGATTTTAATCAACTTAATAAGGAATTTTTGTCGGTCCAATCAAAACTTTCAATATTTGGCGACTTTTCGAAATTTCCAAATTTGGATGAAAAAACTTCACTCCACAATGGAAAAACTAAGATGGTTACAGCTCCACCAATTCCTTTAGTTACAAATCCTGAGGTGACTTTAAACTCCGTTTGCGTCGATGATATATCTGTTCTTCCTTCGACTTCCTCTAATGCGGCGTCCTCCCGTGAAATTTTATCTCCACTACTAAGTACTGAAACCGGATCTTCCAACATGAGATCATCGTTAACATTTCCAACAATAAATAATTCTAACGTTTCAACTAACAATCAAGTGATCAAGCCGTTAGAAGCAGTTCCGCCAAAAAAATTGTTTTTGTGTCTCGCTTGGCTAGTGGCACTTCACCGGAGGATGTGGAATATTACTTAAAATCTAAAATTAGCCAGCATGCTGATATTGCGGTCGATAAATTTAGATTTTCCCATCCAAGATCTATTTCATCCTTTAAGGTTTACGTTCCTAGTACTCTTTTTGAGCATATTATTGATCCTAACTTTTGGCCTGTTAACACTCTGGTCCGTGAATACTCCTATAAAGAAAGACATAAACCTAGAAATATTGGTTCTCTTCCGCAAAGAGAGGGATATGTTTCAAAAAACTAAATACTTCTGCTTTTATACCCACTGTAAATCAACCTGTCGCAAGCTGCTTAAATGCTGGAAATTTTACATATAATACTTTTACAACAACACCCACCTCTAGTAATAAGTCACATTCTCTTTACTCTATTTATTATCAAAATGTTAGTGGAATGAGAACCAAGGCTCGTGAGTTCTCATTATGTATTTATATCGGCGCGTGAATATGTCATTATTATTATTACCGAAACGTGGCTTAATGATAAATTTAACAGTGCGGAGTATTTTGACAATTATTACACAGTTTATCGTCATGATCGTTGCTTTACATTATCAGAGAAAGATAATAAAGGTGGTGGTAATTTAATAGCAGTGAGAGCTGACATCAAATCGGAATTTGTTTCTCTTAATTTTACCAATGTTATAGAACAGTTATGTATAAAATTATCTTTTGCTAACAATTATTGCATTTTTATTTTTAATTCTTATATTCCACCAAATAGTAATTTTGATACCTACCGACATCATTTAGAAAATATTCAAACATTGCTGGATGCATTAGACTTAAACCAATATGTTCTAGTGTTTGGAGACTTTAACTTACCAAACATTTATTGGAATTTAGAAGATAATGTCATACTATCTTATAACATAACCAGTGATATAGATGAATTTGTAACTGGATTCTTCCTTTTAAATGACTTAAAGCAGCATAATTATTTCAAGAATGATATCGGTAGGATACTTGATCTAATCTTTGCGAATGATTTTATTAAAGTATCTTGCAATTTGGCGGGTTCTTTAATTTCTCAAAACACAGTACATCATAAGGCCTTGGAATTTAATTTTGAGTTTTATTCTTATGATAAGGTGATTTATAATCCCTTATTGGAATATAATTTTAATAAAGCTAATTATGATGGTTTAAATGATTACTTAAAAGCAGTTGATTGGTCTTATTGTAATGATATTGATGATCCGAGCAGAATTTACTCGTTTATGTGCCACCACTTTGATATGGCCATAAGCCTGAACGTACCTTTATTTGAACCTAAATATGGCAATAAACCTCCGTGGTTTAATGCAAGATTATGCCATATGAAAAATGTTAAGAATAAAGCATATTTGAAGTTCAGAACGTCTAATAGTGAGCTTGATCGCAAACATTTCCTCTTGGTACGAAATGAATACAACTTCTTTAGAAATTTTCTATATAAACAGTATATTTTTGAAATGGAGAATAAAATTAAAACAGATTCTTCGGCCTTTTGGCAATTTTTAAATAACAAAAAGGACAACAATGGAATTCCTAATCGTATGCAATACAACAATATGCAATCCCATAACATTACCAGCACATGCGATCTTTTCTCGAGCTATTTTCAGAGCACATTTGTTAAACCGGTTATTAGCAATTGCACCTCTCAACTTGATACACTCAATAACTGTGAATTCGATTGCAATATTACTATTGAAGATGTAACTGAAGCTATAATTGCCTTAAAAAATAGCACCAAAAGTTCAATTGGAGTGTATCCTTCTGTATTTTTCAAGAAGTGTTCATCAAATATTGTAGTAACTATTGGTAATCATTTTAATATGTGCCTCAAACACGGAAAGTTTTTAGATCAATGGAAGCTCTGTTGTATTGTTCCAATTTTTAAATCTGGAGATCGTAGCCTCATTACTAATTATAGGCCCATAGTCAAGCAAAGCTCATTTGCAAAAATTTTTGATAGTATTTTAAAAAATAAACTTTATGACCACGTAAATTTGCTTACATTTATGTAATAGCTTTACTCCGCTTTTAAATTTTAATATAAGTTATAATATGTTCAAATTGTTGTTATTTAAATATTATAATTAACCACGATAAGTAATCTGTAAGAATATGATTCTGTAGATGAATAAATAAATAAGTATTAGTAAGTAAGTAAATAATAATAAATAAGATGTATTAACTAAGTATTAAAAGTAAGTATTAATAAAGGCCTCTTTACATGGTAATACATGTATATCGGTATGTCAAAAATTGAAAAAGTCTTATCATGTAAACGCAAATTGTTATGAGTAAGAGAGAATACGGATAAAAAATCTGACAAGCGTTCGGTAAATGTTTATTTTCTAAACCATTTTAGAAACTTGCGTATACTCATTTTATCAGAGGTGTCTTTTTAAGTAAACATTGGCAGCTTTAAGAGTATATATTGAAGGTGGCCTCATTTCTATACAATAATTACAAAAACAACTAAAACAAATTCATGTTGTTTTTGTAAATATTGTGGAACTGTAACCACCAGCTATTTCGTAGCGCAGACTTTTGAATTTATTTACATATATTATCCGTGTAAACATAAAAAATACCTGAAACAGACTTTTGTTCTCTCATCTCATACAAAAAGAGAATTTCATAATATTTTGATTCTACAAAATGTTATTACTTTGTATTACCATGTAAACTCACCTTAAGTAGTAATCAGCGATGTAGAGTTGTAAATGTATTGATTATTTGGGCATTGAGTACTCAATACCGGGTATATTTTTGAGTACTCGATATTCAAAAGTAGTTACTCAATACTTTCAGAGTTGCTATTTTCACTAATATACATAATATCGCTCCTTTATTGCAACATAGTCATATCTCAAAAAACAAAATTTTTCAGTTACTGACGAAAAAGAGTTTCTCAATACCTTCTTTATTTGTAAAAAAATTTGCATAAACATATCTCTATCTAAACCCAAGTTATAACCGCTTACATGCTCAAGCCGTCCATATAAATGCTTACGCTTTGAAAACTTTAAATGCATTTTGCCACGTTTGAGTTTTTTTGAGATATGTCTACGTTGCAATAAAGGAGCGATATGTACATACATACATGTATACATTAAAAATCTATTATAGAGAAAAATTTAAATTGATGGTGCAAAAATTTTCTATGAAATAAAACTAAGAAATATCTAAACAAAAGCTAAAAAATAAATTATATAAAAGAAGAAATAAACTATAATTGATATAAAAAATAATAAAATTTACAGAAATTAACGATGTCGAAAAAAAGAAGCGTCTTGTGGCTTCATTTTACTGAAGTCAGTGGCGATCGTGCAAAATGCAATACATATTTGCAAAAGTATGGTCATATTAATATTATTTTCTGTAAACATAGCGCATACAATTTTTATTTTCTTGAAAATACGCCTGCAGGTGGTGGAAGCTCTAATCTAAAAAACATTTTGATTCCAAACATCCAACAGTGGAATTGAAAAAATTACAAGAACAAGAAGGTATGTTAATAGTTAAAATGTTTGGCAGTAGTTAAAAGTATGTATGTATTAATAATTGTTATTTTTTGCAGACGACTTGCCAAGGACAATACAAAAAACCTTAGAAGAATGCAACATAAATCTACAAATCTCAAAGACCAGAGAGAGGCAAATAAATTCAACTTTAGTCTCGGTTTTCCAACATTCTTTCCATCGTATGCAACACGGAGTTCCATCTAGTAGGAGTGGAATTAATAAGCTTCAATATTCTTTGATTCATATGCGTTTGCATCTCTTTAAATTTGTTGGTAGCTTTTGTACTACGATGAAAGAACTCAACGGTCGATTTGCATTTTGTAAAAATGCTTGCTATGTTCGGATCCTTTAGACCATCCATAACTACTAAATGTAGTGTGTGTGCAAAACACGGCAAACTTTGCCATCCGGCAATTTTTATAGCTAACAAAACATTTGCAGCATTATCAGATACGACACATGATATCTTTTCATCAATTCCTTACCGCTTTAACGCTTCTAACATTTCATCTTTTAAATTTTGCGCCGTGTGGTCTTTTAATGTACGAAAGCAATTAAGAAATTTTGAGTTTAAACGCCATTCGTCATCAACAAAATGTGCAGTAAGCGATATGTACGATTCATTTGCCACTGATGTCCAAGCATCCGTTGTTATGCAAATATGTTTAGCTTTACTCAATTGCTCTTTTAATTTATTTGTACCACTTGCAAATTCTTCATTTAACAAATTTTTTGTTAAAATGTATTTAGAGGGCAATGTATATGAGGGATTCAGAGATTTTGCAAACAGCTGAAACCCATCATTCTCTACCACGGAAAGGGGTAATTCCAAAACGTTGAAAAAATTATTTTCCTGCATTTTAACAAAGATTGAGGTGTTATAATGTATGAATCAAAAATTAAAATATGCTGCTGAAAATACAATTCATACCTTTCGCAAATGGATTTGTAATGTTTTAAAAACACTGCAATTACATTTATTAAAATACATTATAAATAAAATGTATGTATGTATATAAAATACACCACAAAGTACAAATATTACTGAAGTATTTAATTTAATATAATTTTTACATTAAAACATTGTAAAACATAATAAAAATGTATGTTTCAAGCTTTAATTTTTATGAATAAAATTCAATTTAACTAAGTTTCCGTTTCTTTTTTCTTCAATTCAAAAAAACTGTTAAAGTATTGAGTAGTATTGAGTCAATACTCAAAAAGTATCGATTAGTATCGAGTATTCAAAAGTATCGAAATTTTGCAACTCTACAGCGATGTAAATAAGTTGATTCATATCATAAAAATAAGTATGTACTTATGCATTTATGTATTTTGATACATAAAATTTATGAAAAAGACCGTAATGCAAATGATTTTCAAAATATTAGTCGAGAGTTTAAACGGTTGAACCGATTAGAGAGAAGGTAAGTAGTTGGCCCGTTAAAAACTCTGTATCCATATATAAATATGATTACATACTTATGTACATTAGGGGTATAACCAATTTTTGGCCCTAGCACCACGCGATGGCGAAGGTTGTGTTATTTACGAAAAAATAATTTTGGGGTCATTTCGGATAAAAAACCCACGAAAACGATTTTCTAAAATCTCCAAAAAAAAAACATTCATTTTAAATAAAAATTTTTTTTTTTTTGGGTTGGCATTTTGCTCAATTCATGTAATGGAATGACGATATCTGGAATGTTTCTCGACATTGTTGTGCTATCTTTAAATTTGGTCAAAGCCTTTGTCCAAACTTTTGCATTTTTCAAAACGCTTAAACGACTTCTTTTAAAATCCATTGTTTTTAAGTATTAAACACAAACTCGGAATATTTGAAACACATTAATAATTTTCTTTGAATAATAAAAACAATTAAGGTACATAACGTAATTTTCAATGACATACATTCAGCTTCCTAAGTATTTACACAAATGTTAAATGCAGGTTGATATATTGATAAAAAAAACTTGTTTGCGCCTTTTATGTAAATAAATAAAAAAAAATCATTTAAAAACTTTACCGCGTTTGGTGGGTGAACTTTTTTGACAACTGCGAAAAAGTAATAGCATTTTTTTATATAATTTTCAATGGCCTATTCGACTATGCTAGGGCCATTATGATATTTGCAAAAAATTGCAAAAAGTTATATCCCTAATGTACATATGTATTAAGTGGTTATCTGACGATATTGCCAGTTTATCATCTGCAAGAATCGCATATCGTATTTTGTTAGGAGTAATGCTATCGAGACACATTTCTTCCCGAAGGAAGTATCTTCCGCAATACGAAGTCAATATTTTTGTGACCAACTGTACATGATTTAGAATTTGACTAACAATTATTAATTTTTATTAAAAAATACACATATCCATCAAAATACCTTCATTCAGAAAAGCTATTTGATAAAAAAAACTAAAATACTTTAAAAAAGAGCATTACAGAAATAACTTTTTTTAACTCTTTTACTCAAATTTTGCAAGACCAAGTATTGAACCAAAGAATTATAAATCACTAACTTATGTGCCTCTCATATCTGAAAGATTAGAAAAGTTGAAAATTTATGACAATAAGAAATATGTAATGTCCCATAAAATGTATAATACATTAGGAAGACTATTCAGTAACACAAAAGATAAGATAGATAAATTAGAGATGTCTAACTTAGTTTATAAGATTCCATGTGGTGGAAATGATAATTGTAATAATATGTAGGTACTACCAAGAACAAATTAAAAAGTAGAATTGCGGGACATAGATCAGATTATAAGTGCAGAAACACTACATTAACACAAAAGACAGCTTTGTCATTACACTGCGCTAGCTCTAATCATTGTCCTGATTTTAAAAATACATTAATTTTAAACAAAGAAAATAATTATAAGCGTAGATTAATGCTAGAAATGTTGCAGATCAGTAAAGTTCACAATACACAACGGATTAATTACAAAATAGATACAGCAAATATAGCTCAGAATTATACATATTTTGTTAATAGATTTAGAAATTTAAGCTAACTTTTTGTAAAATATGTTGTTTTGTTTTTATATATTAATGTTCTCTATAATCCGTAAGATATGCTTTAAAATAATTTTGTTAATTTGTTCATACAAATATTAATTTTTTGATTTGGCGCCAGAAAATGTTTTTTTGAAATAATTTTTTAATTTCCTATCAAAAATTTGTAAACAAACAAAACATTTTTTCATATATATAAATATTAACGTACATACGTAACATACATAACGTACGTACGTATATAACCCTGAAGAAGCTACCCATTGTTTGGTAGCGAAATATTGGTTTTTAAAAATAAATTTGGTATTGTTATTTTCTATAAAAAAAAAACAAAAAGTGGATCTTTAACTCGCAAAAATCAGGCTGAAAATAAATTTAATAAAAGATCGAAGAAATTAGAAGAAATACTTTCGAATGAACTTTAACATTTTGCAATCGGTGACCATAAAAAAATCATTTTTGACCGCCTTCTCGTAAAATGGTCCACATGCGGTGGGTTGAAATAATATTTTTTCCTTAGTCGTATAAAAATATATATGTACATATCTATGTAAGTTGAATCAATTTAATTTAATTTAATTAGATTAATGTTATAATTGACCGCTATTTGTTTTTGTTACGTAGATTATTCCATCTTCACAATTTAGTTTCTAATATAATACTGGAAGTTGATAGACAGACATGATAGACAATACATGCCTTAATATACATACTTACATAAAATATACATATGAAGTACATATTTTAATTAAACTTATTTACTTATTATTATTAACTTTAAGTTGTAGGCTTTTAAAATAACATGCAACTGATAGTTAAAATGAGTGCTAAGAATTTATATTAACCAATTTTTCAGAGTGTCTTCTTGCGTGTTAAAAAATTTGCTATAAATTTATACATACATACGTATGGAAATATGTTTGTCATGTTTGTTAATTTTAGCGAAATATAATCCATTGACTTAAAGACTCTAAAATATAAAAAATTACATTTTACAACAGAATAATATACATATACATATATAAGTACATGGATCTACAATAAAGCTACGTTGACATTTATCAAATATTCGTCGAAAAAAACGTAACCAGAGAGAAACTAATAATATACATACATATCTCCTTAAATTCCAATAATTTTTTAATTATGGGTTCGCATTTTTTAAAAACTGTATAAAAATTGTTTTTTGCAATATTAAAACAAAGTTAAGTGACACTATCAGTAAGCAAAACCAGTGGTTACGTTTTTTTGAACAAATATTTGATAAATTTGAACGTAGCTTAAGTATGTTTTTTTAAATGTATATTGAAAATCGCATGTTATGAAAAATAATAAATTCTTAAAATATTTTCCGTTGCGAACAAATTCTATTATCCTACCGACCATACGATTGAGTTATTTTATGTTTATTTTTTGGTTAACAGAAAGAGCGGTTGCTATGGTGTCAGTAAGCCCAAACGAAAGTCTTTTATGTAAATTTCTTATGTTGTGTTACTTATTTCAAATATAACTATCAAAGTGAATAGATTTCGAAAGGAAAAAAATAGTGTGTTAACAACAAAAAATTTGTATATTATAATTAAATTTTCCCTTTGGTATAAACCAGCGTAATGGAATCCAAAAATGATTCGAAAAATATAGGAAAAATAAGTTATACTAACCAAAATGTGCATCTACCACAATTGGAGCATTCAATGGTGGGCTTATTTAGACGTAGAACTTCAGCAGAAATGATAAGTGAAGCAAAAACGTTTTTAAATGACGTGAGTCCACAATCGACAAGCGTTAATTCTAATCAAGCAGCAAGTGGTATGACTTTAAAATACATTTCTATGTGCTTTTTTTAATAAACTGTAAAAATCGTATTATTTGTTGTTTCAAGTAGTTGGCGGAGTTAGAGTTGTTAGTACAAGACGTCCAATAACTCCACGAGATTCAGGCAGAGTTTTATATGGAAAAGTTGCTTTAGCAGGAAGACCACCAAGTGCTTTTTCGTACGAACCTATTTTTATTCCGTTGATTTTGTTGATATTGTGCAATAATATATTTTTTATAATTTTAGTTTGCGCTATTTGCAAAATGTAGACTCACGTGGTTCCACACCTAAGATTGCATCATTGGAACCACTATCAGCTAGTGATGCGTCAAAGCAATCATTTCTCAGCAAAGAGATTGATGGATATGACGAGAATAAATATACAAATTTATCTCGCCGTTCCCAATCTCTTGAATCGCGTTTTGAGTGCTACGAAAATAAAAATAGTAATAATGCATTAAGTGGCAAATTAAACGATTCACTTCAAACACGAACAAAATCTCAGTTGGTACGCAAACTACCCGCCCTAGAAATTAAAGGAGTTTCCGTAAATGTAAAAGGTAATATACCCTTAAACGTTTTATAGAATGTTAATATTATTTTTAATTTGATATTGCAATTAAATAGAAAACATACATGTTAAACATACCAATGAACGCGCAAAAACAGCTTATAACGAAACATCTGCAAAACCAAATGAGTCATCGTTTATAAAATGGTCTATTCCAAATAATAACTGCACAATTAATCTATTGACAACAAGAAAGATTTTAACACGCAATAACGATTTGTTGGGACAATCATCTACAGAAAAGTTAATAGACATGTTAAGAGAACATTCAGGCCTTAAGGACTGCACTGAGGAAACAGCAAATCACATTAATTCGGTATTTTGATATTTTGTTTACAAATTCATTCTGTCAACCACTATTTTACAAAATACTATTTATTTAGATTTTAATGGAATTATACAACAGAGTACGAAAAAATGAGAAGAATTTTAAAAAGGGTATTATTTTAGGTGGTATTTATGGATTAGTAGAGTCATTATCTCCAAAAATTTTACATGCTGTAGCCAGAGTTGTTCTTGCGGTAAATTTTTCAATAATATGTATATGCATGTATACATACGAGTATACATACATGTGTATATTAACAACTTGTATTATTATTTGAATTGTGTATGTATTTTTTTAGTTACGTGTCTCTGGTAGTAATTTGACCGGAGCTTGTAAACTTATTTTTAAAGTAGCACGCAATGAGCAAAACGATCATTTATTTTATGAGAGTGATCTGTTGGAACTACTTATTGATGGATTAGGTCGCGCCAGTCCGTTGGAAGACCCAGAAGCCTGTATTTACGGTTATGGTTCTATACGTTTTCTTACCTGCAGTACAGTACAAGAAAGAGCTGAGTTAATTACCATTAAAGATTTCAATCGCAATTGGTCTGAACAGTTTGAATTACCGCGTAAGCCAAGTACAGCTCCAAATTTGGGTGAAAACCAAAGTTTAATATCCGAAAGACATCAAAAAGAATTTGTTGAAAAATTGTGTCGGCAAGATGCTCTTGTAGTGCGGTTGTCGCGAAATGGTGCTGTTCAACTTATGATATTACATTTGCAAATGATAAATGAAGCAGGAGCAACACAAAGATTAAGTGGACCACCGTTACATTCTTTATATCAACTTTCTGCAGCCTTAAGAGCACTGGCGGATGTAAGGCAAATTTCCTCTTCGCTAGAACAGTTGGAAAATACAAATCAAACCTTCAATTCAACCAGCATACAACTTGAGTTAGCTTGCCCTCATTTAATCAGAGCTGCTGAAGTTACCATTGGCGAAATAGAAGTTCAAGCCAATATTGTGAGAACTTTAAGGTAATTATTGACAATATTAATTAATACAAAAATTGGTCTAAAATATTATGTATTTTTAGTGTTCTTTCGGAAGACTCAAAATGCTGTCATATTTTAAAAGATTTTGCTGGACGTATTGGTATGCTATTGGGTCCATGTTGCGCAAATTTTAAAAGTAATCAACCTGATAAACTTTTATCACTAATAAGTCGTTTAGGATACATATTGGGTAACATTATGGCTAAATATGATAATGCAAGAATCCAGGTATTGTCACTTTTATTATCAAAATTTAAGCTATAGTGCTGATAAAATAATAAATAATTTGTTTAAAGTTCTATCACAATGATGTGGCAATGCAGTATTTACTGAATGTATTGGAAATATATTCGAAAGAACCTTTAACACTACACAACTCATTGGGTGACACTGTTGTAGATGTATTAATTAAAATGACAAGAGTTCTTGCCAATATGAGTGTTAACTCTGAAGTTGGTTTTGCTCTAGGGAATATACAGTCGTTGGGTCACATTTTAATGGAATTATTAAAAACTTCGCAGCAAATAAAGGGCATTAAAATGGTATGTTAATAGAAATTTAAAACTATACAATTACATATAAAGAAATGAATTATTCGTTATGTTTAAAGAAACAAGAACTTCAAGAACTTACTCATGCTACTTTGGGAGCATTGCACAACCTTTGCTTTTACCAAGACAATGCTTGTATGACATCAATTCCTGTTATGGAATGCAAAGGCAGCATACAATCTATCTTGCCCGAATTATCGGCTCTATTAGCCTCGATACTGAAAACAAATCGTGAAGAAATAACGGACACTGAAATAACTCGAGTCTTGGGTAACTTGACAAGAAACGAAAAGGCGAGAAAATCATTTTGCAAATCGAAAGGACTTAAACTTGTCGTTGAAATTCTTAACAAGAGTGTAACTTGTCCTTTGTATGACCTTAAAGCTTGTATAATTGGCATACTGGTCAACCTTTTAGGTGATATGGAAAACCGTTTACCCCTAATACAACTAAAGGGCCCTGAAATTTTATTGGAATTGTTACGAGATGCTTTGCAGCAACATTCGGATTTCTTTTTGGCCACAATAATATCTCAAGCATTTTGGAATTTATTTATTGATACTCCGCTTATAGAAGATGTATGCTCGGAAACTACATTAGACGAATTAAGTGATATATTAGCTGAATATTTAGATGAGGAAAAATTTTTAAGAAAACAGTCAACTCCAGAAATGTGGGAAGACTTTGCAATTGTATCAACTGATTTATTGGAACGCCTACAGTCAAATTACGGTCAACAAAGTGATAGTGTAGTGTCATTGGAGACAAGTGATTTCGAAAATGATGAAAATGACGTTTACATAGAAGGAATGGAAAGTTAAGAAGTTTTGCAGAAATGTATGAACTAAGCAGCCATGGTTTAATAAAATAGTTTGTAGTACAAACCATTTTAGCTACTACTCAACATTAGTGGTTTTATTTAACAGTTTTGGTATGATGTCTGTTCACGAAAAAAAGTTCCCATGTACAACACATTTCAGGTGAACTTTTATACATGAGGTATAAATTAGTCACCACATTTTCCGAAGAGTTAGCCTTCTAAAAGAGGTATTACAATGGGACCACATTAGGACCCAAGTGAGCTGGAATCTAATTTCTAATTTCCAGCAAACTGTAAACCTAATGTAACATAGCTTTACTTGTTCCGTTTCCCTTTATAGCTTCGTACATATGCATATGTATGTATATTTGCTTCTATGTTTGTATGTTGATTTGAAGGTAATTTGATTGAACTCACTTGTTGAATATTAATAAGAAATAAATAATAATAGTATTAGCTGCATAAATGCTAAATCACTACGAATCTGTAGTGAGAAATTATTTTCTTTGTTTGAATAAATGAATTGTGTGAGAGACAAACTTTAGAAATGTACTCGTACGTACAGTATGTCAAGAATGAGTTTTTTCGTACACAAAAGAAATAATTTGCCTTTTTTTTAATATATCGTCAGCTTATTATTGGTTTAGCGCACCGACCATTTAAAAAAAATTGAGTTAAGCTACGTTCACATTTATCAAATATTTGTCCGAAAAAACGTAACCACTAGCTTTGCTTTGGGATAGTGTCATTAACTTGATTTTTATATTTCAAAATAAAATTAATTATTCTACAAAAAAGTATTTTTATACAGTTTTTTAAATTTGCGAACCCATAATTAAAAAAAATATTGGAATTAAAGGAAATTAATTATTGGGTTTTTTGTTGGTTACGTTTTTTCGACAAATATTTGATAAATGTGAACGTAGCTTTAGGTATGCGATATATATATATTTTAGGTGTGCTCTTTCTGAATCCAAAATCTGTTTCACAAAAGTGTCAATGGTTTTTGGAATATCAAGAATTGACTTTGGCTCATATCCACAAGTTTAACGTCTACTGAGTATTGGTTTGTTTTACAAATGACTATTTGGCGTATGCTGCATATTTTTCTTATAAAATGTAAAAAAATTATTTAAGTTTTGTTTTACACTATTTACTACAAAGTACACAAAAAAATCAAAGGAAAAATAAAAATGGACTACGAGAATCTAACAAACCTTACGTTTCCATAAATAAAAACGAAGTACCAGGAAGAGTTTTGAAATCCCCATGCAATAATTGCTTCCTGAAATGTATGAAGCATTTTGGAATATGTGTGACGATTAAAAAACCAGATACTACTTTAAATTTGTTACACGACATCCAGTAAAACGTCGCAGAGCAAATTCACCCCTGAAGCAATTCTCGTTTTTATATTATTTCGAAAACTATACGTTTACATACCGTGTGTGTCGAAAATTTTTTTTAAATATGCTTTGCATAGATCAAAAAGGAATATATTATTGCTTCGAACATTTCAATGACGCTAAAGTGGGAGATCCACTTGCAAGAAAAAAGGGTAAACACGTTAAGCGCGTTGCTCCAGGCGATAATTTGTCCGATGTGTGTGCTCAGATATCAAGTTTTCCCACTATCGATTCCCATTACTGCCGATCAGATTCTGAAAGAAAATATATAGATGGTAGCCTTAATTTAAATACATATGTACATAAAATGTACTTCTTATACCGTCAAAATGCTTTGTACCTTTTAAATATACATTAATATATTTTAAATGACAAATTAACTCATAACAGTAGAACTGTTTTTTATGTTTTTACGTTTTTGTGAAATAAATAAAAATAAAATACCAAATTTCCTCACCTAGATGTTTTATTTCATTATTAATATCTTTTCCATTGATATATACGCTCATTTTTCGTTTCTACTAAAAATTACTCATCTTTTTCTATGGATATGCGAAAAAAAAAGTAACTTAGAAAAAAGTTTGAATGCAGCACAAAAAAAGATTTTTCATTTTCAGAAACTGGGTACTAACTTTAGATTAAATACATGAATAGTTTTGGGCGAAGAGTTAATTTTAATAATTTTATCTTAACAGCAAAAAGTCCAAGTGCTACAAGTGTCATAAGCGTGGACATTTTGCAAAAGATTGTAAAGAAATTAAAGGGAATGTAGAAAGAGAAAAAAAATCGTGCGTTTAGTAAGCTTGCAACGCTTAAAATAATAATGTTTTTGACAAAAAAGCTGGTGAATAGACAGCGGTGCTACAGCGCATATGTGCAGCGAAAGTCAACAATTCTCAACATTAGAAAATCCTAAAGAAGAAATTATGTTAGCGTGTGATGAATTTGTCGTAGCTGAAGGAAAAGGCGTTGTAATTAAAACTGATAGCGGGAAAATAACTGTGTGTTCCTGGTATTGTTGGAAATTTCATATCAGTTGCAGAAGCTACTGAAAAAGGTTTGACTGTTAATTTTGAACACGATAAAGCTGAAATAAAGGAAAAAAACTGGCCAGAGGATTTTAACAGCAAAAAAAAACAGGGAAATTTGTTTATATTTTCGGAAAGTCTTAATAAAAACTTTTATTTGCCGAATAACAAAGCTATACGTTGGCCCAATCGTTATGGACACCTCCATTTTAGAACTCTGAATGATATTATAAGCAATGAAGCGGTCTGTGGTATAAAATTACAACGTATTCCCAACAGTATTAGTTGCACAACCAGTATGAAATCCAAAATATGTTCACCACCATTTCCAAAAACTGGCCAGAAAAGAGCAAATGGTTTGCTTGATTTAATTCACGCCGATGTTTGTGGGCCAATGATAATTCCACCTGTGGGAGGTGCTCGTTATTTCCTTACGTTCATTGACGACCATTGGAGATTCATGTTTGTTTATTTTATGAAAAAGAAGAATGACGTTTTTTATATATTTAAAATGTATAAACCGTTGGTTGAAAATCAACTTGAGAGAAATATAAAGGCAATTAGAAGTGACAACGGACGAGAATATATCAACAATAGATTTAACAAGTTCCTAGAAGATAATGGTATCCAAAGGCAGTAAAGTGTTCCTCATACTGCTCAAAAACGGAACTGCAGAGAGAGAAAACAGAACTATAGTTGAGATGGCACGAAGTATTATTGATCATGCTGGTGTTAATGAAACATTGTGGGCTGAGGAAATAAATACTGCGGTTTATATTAGAACCCGGTCCGGGAACAAAAACGTTAAATTACAAAGTAGAATACTTTGATGATAACGGACTATGAGTTTGTGTTGATTATTAGTTCCAAACAGTAATGAGGGAATTTCGTACTAACCAGCACTGTTTCATTGTAGAATAAAAATTGAATTAAAAATTAATTCTCATATTCTATTTCTGTTGAAAACTGGTTAAATAGTTGATATTCTTCTCAATTAGTATCCACTTTACGAAAATTGTAAAGATGGACAATTGAACGCTGATGAGAGGTGTAGCGGCCTTGAAATCAGTACTGATACGTTCTGCTAAAAACTGATTGGATATAAATAATAATATTTTTCAACATAAAAACTCTTAGTAATTTTGAATTTTCATTAATTCAATAAAACTGAACTTGAGCCTGATAATATTACTTTTCATATGTACATCAATATAAGTTCGAATAATAATTACGTTTATTCGTAATAATAATAATATAAAAATATTAAAATTCCTTTGATAAAACCAAATTGGAAAAAGATAAAGCAGAAATAAATACGCTTGATTTTATTCCTTTTTCTCTTGATGGAACTTCAAGTAGTACAATTAATATGGAAACAACAGAAGAAACAGAATCACAAACTGACGAAGAGTATGAATCGAGTACGGAATCTGAATTTGTGGGTTTTGAGGAAGAATCCAGCAACGAAATTTTAGAAAATCAGCAACAAACAATCCGAGGTGAAACCAGAGGTCGTGGGGGGCCAAAAATTATTTGAAATGGTAGCGTCGGACGTCGAAAAAAGGTGTACACGAGACTTAATTTTTTTGGTGAATCTGATGAAAACGCTATACCACAAACATACGAAAAAGCTATTAACAGTAAGAATTCAACAAAATGGAAAAACTTAATGCAAAAAGAATTTGACTCGTTGAAAGAGAACGATACATAGTCATTAGTTGATCTACCTGCTGGTAAAAAATTAGTAGGCTGCAAATGGTGTACAACGTCAAGAGAAATGAACGTGGAGGCATTAAAGAGTTCAAATCCCGCTTGGTTGCGAAAGGATGTAGCCAAGAATTTGGTATAAGCTAATTTGAAACTTTCTCACCGGTGATTAGATATTCGACAATTCTAATGATGTTTGCGTTAGCTGCAGAAAAACACCTTCATATGCATCATGTTGATGTATCAACAGCATATCTAAATGGTACATTAAATGAAGAAGTGTTTATGAAGCAGCCCAAGGGATTCAACGAAGGTAATCCAAATCAAATTTTGCGGTTAAAGAAAGCTATTTATGGCAATCATGTTGGGTTTGGAATATCACTTTAGATAAAGCGCTTAGAGATATTGGTCTGAAGTCTTGCCCTAGTGAACCTTGTCTTTATAGTATGAAAAAGAGTGATAAATTTGGTTTGGTTGTTGTGTATGTAGATGACGTACTGATTTCGTGTTAAATTTTGGAAGACATAAATTTGATAAAAGGTGCTATTTCCAAGAAATTTAAGGTGGTAGGACACAGCCAATATATACAAAACCATCTGAAACGTTACAATATGGAATCCTGTAGAGCAGCATACACACCGCTGGACCCCGGTTTTCAAATAGCTTGTGTGGGTGAAAAATGTGAACGTGTGAATGTAAATGACTACCAATCAGTTATTGGAACCCTAATGTATTTGGAGATAAGGGCTATTCATTTTTCTACGCTTTTTCATTCATTCATTTTTATTGAAGGAAATCAATTGTTATCCAAAGGATAGGCCGATGGTGATTTATGGAGATAATCTCGGAGCACAGCACATAGCCAAGAATCTAGTACTACACGGGAGAAGTAAACATATTGATGTAAAAATTCAACATGTACGAGAGGTTGTTCGACCCAACGAAATCGAAATACGTTACATATCAACAGATAGTATGCCTGCTGATATACTTACAAAGAATTTAACTAAACAGAAACATCAAAAATTTTTAGAATGTTTAGGATTAAAATAGAACATGATTTTCAGTATTTGTAGGGCTTGGATATCGAAAGAGGAGCAGATTTGAGAAGGGGTGTTGAATTATTTCCCTAAGTTACAACTCTGCATATGTTTCATATTATCTTTGCCTATATAGTTTATTATGCTTTATAATTATTCCTATGTTCTATTAGTATATGTACATATTTTTACTTTGAAAAAACTGTCTTATACCTTTTCATTAGTTCTGAATAAACTTTTGTTCTAACAACTTGAATAAAGGCACTTTAACTAATTTTAACGAAAAGCAATACAGAAACAAAAACAGAAAACTGAATTTCCCTAATATAAAGTAAAAACAACAAAAACCTTAAATTACAAAGTAAAATACTTTGATGATAACGGACTATGAGTTTGTGTTGATTGTTAGTAATTTCCAACCAGTGATGGGGGAATTTCTTGCTAACCAGAATTGTTTCAATATGTAGAATAAAATGAATTAAAAATTAATTCTCGTAATCTATTTCTGTTGACAACTGGTTATATAGTTGATATTCTTCCCAATTAGTATCCACTTTACGAAAATTGAATATTGTAAAGATGGGACAATTGAAAGCTGATGAGAGGTGTAGCGGCCTTGAAATCGGTATACTGATACGTTCTGCTAAAAACTGATTGGATATAATAATAATATTTTTCAACATAAAAAAACTCAGTAATATTGAATTTTCATTAATTTTGAAATTTCAATAAAACTGAACTGAATATCTCAAGTGCGGCCATGAGAAAATTATAATATTTGCAGAAAAAGTATATATTATATATGTTAGCTTACGTAAGTATATATTTTTAATCCGTAACAAATCTTTAACCCCCTCCCCCTGTTGGAGCGTTACGTAATATGTGCACAGCCCCTAAACAAATATTAATAATAAAGAGTTCGTAGTAATTTAAAAAATTACAATTAATATACCTACCTAGGTACAATTCAAAAAGAATTTTTGTAAACAAGTAATATTATGTTTTGGCAGACCTTTCAATACAAATGCCCATACATATCTATGTACATACATATGTATATACTTATGTAAGCTAACATTTATAATATAAGTATACTTTTTCTGCAAATATTATAATTTTCTCATGGCCGCACTTGAGATATTTTTGCAAACAATATAAGAGAAAATGTTTTCATATAAAAATAGTAGAAACGTCAGCCAGCCAATTAATTAGATACATTCGGCAATGATGACACATCTTAACAAGCCCCATGATAACTACGAGCAAAAGCAGCAGTTAAAGTAAATTTAAGTGGCATTAAAAGAAAACGGAAAGAAAAATTTAAAAAACAATAGCAAAGACATTTTAGAGAAGAGATAAGCAAATAATTTTTGGGTTAGAATTAAATATTTTTTTTGTTTTTTTCATAATGAACCTACTATAAATATTAATACACCCACACTTATGATCAGTTATAATGCAATTGGAAATGTAAATATAGGGTGGGGTGTGTAATACAAGTTGTAAAAGAGAAACTTGTATGAGTAATATCATGGTATAATAAATTTAAAGTATTGTTTATATGTACGATATCCATACATACATATGTGTGTTTAAAACTTACCAAAGATTTTCTTTTTCGGCATTCCCAGCATCCTTTTTCCTAGCGGTAATGGATGATGTCAGCGCATTGCTACCATTCACTTGCGTGCCCATTTCCAAAGCCATCTTCACCAAGAGAAGGTGACGATGAAGGCTGAATGTATATTATGTTGTAAGGAGCAATTAAGGTTGTGTTTCAGTTATAAATTATTCCAACTTACATCAATCCTTTTTTTCCGAAAGATACAGCGGGTATTTATATGTTAACACTTTTTTCTTATTTTCCCAATCTTTATAAGCAAAATGAATTGAAAAGGTAAATATATTTTTTTTAGCCGCTATTGTACTCAGAATCTGAAATTTTGTTATATTTAATAAGCAACTATTACGACTGGTTTTTTTCTGTTCCTACTGCGTTTTCTTCTTATCTGCTCTAGCTAGCTGAAATTTTTAATTGTATTTTTCAAGTCCAAATGGGAGTTTTCGTTTTTTATTCTCTTTCTTTTACTTTCTGTTGAACTGTTTAATCACAACCCACTTTTGTTGGTTTTGCAAACAAATTTCTTTATTTAAATAATTATTTGAATTAAACGCAGCATAATATTATGAATTTCAGTAATATTATTATTTTTGTGGAAAATTTATTTATATTTCACAAAAGATGAAAAATTACGTTCTCCTCTTGTGTGTTTAGTTGAAATAAGTTTTGGAAAAAATATGTTGCTACTATTTGTCTCGTATTCTCTTCCCAAATTCAAACTTTGCAAAAAATTATCTTGTTGTTCTTTTCTAACCAAACAGCTGATTAGTAGAGATCAGAGTTGCCATTGTTGGTCTTTTCCGACCAAATTTAGTCGGACATAATTCGTTTGATTGGCTGGTCGGCTAAACCTTAACTGGGGGTCTCCACGTTCAATAAACTTGGAAATAATTATGTTCTCAACTGTCAAATTCTATTTCCAACACCATATGTCCAAGTGTAGAGTGCAAAAATATTTATTTAAACATTTATTGAGAAATAGTTGTTCGCACTTACTTTCAAGCAATTATGTCGAACATAAACTGTAAAATTTGGATGTTAGTTTTCTGAAATATGCATTTCATGCGAAGTACATAAAAATAAAAAAAGGACTTTACTAATAAGACTGATATCCGCAAATAAATTCCTATTTTTCAAACAAAAAGTAAGTAATTTATTAAATTTTCATACAACCAGCGTTTCACGCTTCATACGGGTATTTAAATTTACGTTACATGCAACGCTTTTACGCGCTAATTGTTTCGTTTTGATCATGTGTGGTGTATTTTCATAAAAAAAATTATTATTAGTACGAAAAATAGAAGAAATTAATCCACGAAACAAATATATTTATCGATAACATTGAAAGTATAATATAATTTGTCGCGATTTGGCGCGAGAGACGCGTTCAAAAGTAGAAAGTAAACCTACTTTTATTTATTTATTTTTTATTTATTTATTTTATTTCAATATATAGAAAAGCCTATAAGGCAAATTATACATGTATCTTTAGAATATTACAGCAATCACTTATGCTAAAAATATTTACATAGGTATATGTATGTACATAATACTGATTAAAAAATTTGTAATGTTTATCATATGTATATATATAATACTAGCTGATCCCAGTGTACTTCGCTACCCCCTCGTTATAAAATAAAATTAAAAGTATTTATATATCCTATTGTTACGATCGGTCCAGTAGTTAAGACTATATTACGATTTTTAATTTTCCTAAAAAGGAGCGTGGTCCCATCCACTTTTCTCCCGGTACGTATTCCAAATTATGCCAATACCATATGTACCAAATATCATCTACGTAGGTCAAAAAATGCCCAAAATATGGCGATTTAAATTTTTGGGTTATATGGGTGGTGCCACGCTTCTTTGTCCAATCCCGCCCATATTTGCAGCAGCACTAAAAAAATGCACACCAAAACCGACGTACCAAATTTTGTTCAAACACCGTTATCAGGAACAGAAATAATACATTTTTAATTTGTGGTTTGTATGAGAGGAACCACGCACCTTTGTCCAATCCCGCCCATATTTGTAGCAGCACTTAAGAAATGCACACCAAACCGACATACCAAATTTTGTTCAAATACCGTTATCAGGAGCAGAAATAATAGATTTTTAATTTGTGGTTTGTATGAGAGGTACCACGCCCCTTTGTCCTATCCCGCCTATATTTGCAACAGCACTAAAAAAATGCTCACTGAACCGACGTACCAAATTTTGTTCAAATACCGTTATCAGGAGCAGAAATAATAGATTTTTAATTTGTGGTTTGTATGAGAGGTACCACGCCCCTTTATCCAATCCCGCCCATATTTGCAGCAGCACTAAAAAAATGCATACCAAACCGACTTACCAAATTTTGTTCAAATACCGTTATCAGGAGCAGAAATAATAGATTTTTAATTTGTGGTTTGTATGAGAGGTACCACGCCCCTTTGTCCAATCACGCCCATATTTGCAGCAGCACTTAAAAAATGCACACCAAACCGACGTACTAAATTTTGTTCAAACACCGTTATCAGGAACAGAAATAATACATTTTTAATTTGTGGTTTGTATGAGAGGAACCACGCACCTTTGTCCAATCCCGCCCATATTTGTAGCAGCACTTAAGAAATGCACACCAAACCGACATACCAAATTTTGTTCAAATACCGTTATCAGGAACAGAAATAATAGATTTTTAATTTGTGGTTTGTATGAGAGGTACCACGCCCCTTTGTCGAATCCCGCCCATATTTGCAGCAGCACTTAAGAAATGCACACCAAACTGACATACCAAATGTTGTTCAAATACCGTTATCAGGAGCAGAAATAATAGATTTTTAATTTGTGAATTGTATGAGAGGTACCACGCCCCTTTGTCCAATCCCGCCCATATTTGCAGCACCATTAAAAAAATGCACACCAAACCGACGTACCAAATTTTGTTCAAATACCGTATTTAGGAGCAGAAATAATAGATTTTTAATATGTGGTTTGTATGGGAGGTACCACGCCCCTTTGTCCAATCGGACCGAATTGTAAATCTAAACCACCCGGGCGCCACCCAAACGCCTACAAAAAAATTTATGCAAATCGGTCCAGTCAGCTGAAGTTTGTTTAAAGGTTTTTTTAGTCTTATTAACGAATTTCAAAAATATGGAAGAAAAGCATATTCTACACTTAAAATTAGCTCAATAAAGGCAAAAACTCACAAAATCTTGCAACTAACTTAATTTAGTGCTCATTTTCGCAAAATATTTGCTCAAAAATTAGCAAATATTTTTTCCATCGGATTGAGTAAAAAGATAAAATTGTTTTACTTCGCTTCCAGAATCGATTTCTTCGAAATTGGTTTTGGCGATATATGGACCGATTTCCCAATTCTCATTTTTTTCTAACTTTTTTTATCATCAGATTTACTCTGTATTCCCAAAAATTGTTTTACTTTGCTTCCAGGGCCAATTATATCGAAAATCGGTTTTGGCTATATCTCGGCTATATATGGACCGATTTCCCAAATTTTTTTTTTTTTGGTTGAATGACCTATTTCTATTATCAGATTTACTTTTTATCACCAAAAATTGTTTTACTTTGCTTCCAGGGCCAATTATATCGAAAATCGGTTTTGGCTATATCTCGGCTTTATATGGACCGATATCGGGAAAATTTTTTTTTTGCCTTCAAATCTCCATAAGAAGTGATATTACCAACTTTGGCGCAAAAAAAATTTTTTCAAAAAAATGCATAATTTTGACCCCAAAAAACCGGTTTTTTGGATATATCTCCGCTACCCGTAAACCGATATTGCTGAATTTCAATAGCAAACACATGACCGATATTTATAATAGATTGGCGAAAAAAAAAAGTTTCTAAGTCAAGCAGTTTTCAGTGTGTAGAAGTTTATCTACAGCGCCACCTAGCGGAGAGTTACGGAAAAATTGATAGTCCAAAAATTTATTCTATGAAAAATTACTTATACATGCCAAGTTTCAACACGATCGGAAGAGCAATGTAGGAGTTTATCGCTTACCAACCAACCAACCAACAAACATACATTTTTATATATATAGATATATATATATATATATACAGTGAAAACTCTCATAACCGGACACTCACTGTCGCGGCATTTTTGTCCGGTTATAAGAGGTGTCCGCTTAAAAGAGGTACAACTTTTTTTTTAATACATCTTTTTATTTTATAATGCTAAGCTTTCTACTGCGGTCGAAAAAATTGATTCAGGTTTGACTGCTTTAATTTAGACCGGCTCAATTTGAGTTGTTGAGTTTCAAAATGACTTTCAATATTTTTTATCTGTTGGAACGCGACAAAGTCGTCTTTTGATTGATAACATGTTTTGTTTATTTGCCATTTCTTTTTTTGTGTTCTAAAGCAATCAAAACAAGTTAATCAAACAATTTGTTCACATAAATAGAAATTTCTTTGTCATTGGTGTTAAAAGGGGAATCACAAAATTGAATGGCATTAACACAAATATGAAACAGAGTTGGAAAAAATAGTAACTTAACAAGTGTTGTATTTATTTGGTATATTTTTTTTGGTATATTTTTCTGATAAATTCGTCTTGATTTTAACGCTTTTGTCCGCTTATGAGGGATTTTTAGATCATTATTTTAAAAATTTTGGTGTCCGCGTCCGGTTATTAGAGTGTCCGGTTATGGGAATACATTTTGTATGAAAAAGCAGTTGAAAATCATGGTTCTGCAAAGTTTGTCCGGTTATAGGAGGTGTCCGGTTATGGAAGGTGTCCGTTAGGAGAGGTTTCACTGTATATATATATATATATATATACTAAACTAGCTGATCCCGGTGTACTTCGCTACCCCCTCGTTATAAAATAAAATTAAAAGTATTTATATGTATATCCTATTGCGACGATCGGTCCAGTAGTTAAGACTATATTACGATTTTTAATTTTCCTAAAAAGGAGCGTGGTCCCATCCACTTTTCTCCCGGTACGTATTCCAAATTATGCCAGTACCATATGTACCAAATATCATCGACGTAGGTCAAAAAATGCCCAAAATATGGCGATTTAAATTTTTGGGTTATATGGGTGGTGCCACGCCTCTTTGCCCAATCCCGCCCATATTTGCAGCAGCACTAAAAAAATGCACACGAAACCGACGCACCAAATTTTGTTCAAATACCGTTATCAGGAGCAGAAATAATAGATTTTTAATTTGTGGTTTGTATGAGAGGTACCACGCCCCTTTGTCCTATCCCGCCTATATTTGCAGCAGTACTAAAAAAATGCACACTGAACCGACGTACCGAATTTTGTTCAAATACCGTTATCAGGAGCAGAAATAATAGATTTTTAATTTGTGGTTTGTATGAGAGGTACCACGCCCCTTTGTCCTATCCCGCCTATATTTGCAGCAGTACTAAAAAAATGCACACTGAACCGACGTACCGAATTTTGTTCAAATACCGTTATCAGGAGCAGAAATAATAGATTTTTAATTTGTGGTTTGTATGGGAGGTACCACGCCCCTTTGTCCAATCGGACCGAATTGTAAATCTAAACCACCCGGGCGCCACCCAAACGCCTACAAAAAAATTTATGCAAATCGGTCCAGTCAGCTGAAGTTTGTTTAAAGGTTTTTTTAGTCTTATTAACGAATTTCAAAAATATGGAAGAAAAGCATATTCTACACTTAAAATTAGCTCAATAAAGGCAAAAACTCACAAAATCTTGCAACTAACTTAATTTAGTGCTCATTTTCGCAAAATATTTGCTCAAAAATTAGCAAATATTTTTTCCATCGGATTGAGTAAAAAGATAAAATTGTTTTACTTCGCTTCCAGAATCGATTTCTTCGAAATTGGTTTTGGCGATATATGGACCGATTTCCCAATTCTCATTTTTTTCTAACTTTTTTTATCATCAGATTTACTCTGTATTCCCAAAAATTGTTTTACTTTGCTTCCAGGGCCAATTATATCGAAAATCGGTTTTGGCTATATCTCGGCTATATATGGACCGATTTCCCAAATTTTTTTTTTTTTGGTTGAATGACCTATTTCTATTATCAGATTTACTTTTTATCACCAAAAATTGTTTTACTTTGCTTCCAGGGCCAATTATATCGAAAATCGGTTTTGGCTATATCTCGGCTTTATATGGACCGATATCGGGAAAATTTTTTTTTTGCCTTCAAATCTCCATAAGAAGTGATATTACCAACTTTGGCGCAAAAAAAATTTTTTCAAAAAAATGCATAATTTTGACCCCAAAAAACCGGTTTTTTGGATATATCTCCGCTACCCGTGAACCGATATTGCTGAATTTCAATAGCAAACACATGACCGATATTTATAATAGATTGGCGAAAAAAAAAAGTTTCTAAGTCAAGCAGTTTTCAGTGTGTAGAAGTTTATCTACAGCGCCACCTAGCGGAGAGTTACGGAAAAATTGATAGTCCAAAAATTTATTCTATGAAAAATTACTTATACATGCCAAGTTTCAACACGATCGGATGAGCAATGTAGGAGTTTATCGCTTACCAACCAACCAACCAACAAACATTCATTTTTATATATATAGATATATATATATATATATATATATATATATACTAAACTAGCTGATCCCGGTGTACTTCGCTACCCCCTCGTTATAAAATAAAATTAAAAGTATTTATATGTATATCCTATTGCGACGATCGGTCCAGTAGTTAAGACTATATTACGATTTTTAATTTTCCTAAAAAGGAGCGTGGTCCCATCCACTTTTCTCCCGGTACGTATTCCAAATTATGCCAGTACCATATGTACCAAATATCATCGACGTAGGTCAAAAAATGCCCAAAATATGGCGATTTAAATTTTTGGGTTATATGGGTGGTGCCACGCCTCTTTGCCCAATCCCGCCCATATTTGCAGCAGCACTAAAAAAATGCACACGAAACCGACGCACCAAATTTTGTTCAAATACCGTTATCAGGAGCAGAAATAATAGATTTTTAATTTGTGGTTTGTATGAGAGGTACCACGCCCCTTTGTCCTATCCCGCCTATATTTGCAGCAGTACTAAAAAAATGCACACTGAACCGACGTACCGAATTTTGTTCAAATACCGTTATCAGGAGCAGAAATAATAGATTTTTAATTTGTGGTTTGTATGAGAGGTACCACGCCCCTTTGTCCAATCCCGCCCATATTTGCAGCAGCACTTAAAAAATGCACACCAAACCGACGTACCAAATTTTGTTCAAATACCGTTATCAGGAGCAGAAATAATAGATTTTTAATATGTGGTTTGTATGGGAGGTACCACGCCCCTTTGTGCAATTGAACCGAATTGTAAATCTAAACCACCCGGGGCGCCACCCAAATGCATACAAAAAAATTTATGCAAATCGGTCTAGCCGTTTAGGAGGTGTTCAGTTACAACGCACGTACAGTAGAATTATATATATAAAGATATATATACATATACATATATATATACTAACAGTGTTATTCACAAACGTTTTATTAGAGGCTAATAAGCAAAATGCGCTAAAGTAGTATTCACAAACGTTTAATAGCACTATGACGTTATTACACGCTAATAAACTCGAAAATTTTATTGTAGGCATCACGCTACTTTAGCCGTTTAATAAGTTGACATTTGCATTTTTTAAAGTAAAAAAATTACTATTTACTTCAAAAAGTATGAAAAATAAAAAAAATATTCGAATAAAGTAATGATTGTAATAAATATAATTTCGACATTCGTTAGTATTATACAAAATATATATGTATATGTACATAAAACTATAATTTTTTTATTAAATTAATTATTTTGCAGATAATGTATTTCAACTCTCCCGATTCTTCAAGTCCTTCTGCAATGTTTACATACATAAAATAAGAAAATTCAAGAAGAAGTACATAAATATGAATGTATGTGAATATGTACATACCCAGTGGCGAATGTCATGATGATTCATCGTGAAAAGTACTGACAATGTTAAATCATCAATGACAGACGCTGAATTTTCTTTGGCGTCATACATGAATTTTTTAAGCAATTGTCCAAAATATCATAGATGATCCAAATTGATTTTGTTTAGTAGGCGTCCGCGTATTAGTGAGTCCTAACAGACAATATCAACGTTATTCATATATAAATTTTTATGTAATTCGTCACCGTTGACAAACAAATATAATAATCTGTTATTGTTTTTTTTTTCCTTCAACCATTAACGAATACTTGTAGCAGACAAATTCCAGCAGATTTCAGCTTAGTATCGACAATGAATCTAGTATAAAAATGTCTACAAAACTGTCTGTAGCTGTGTCGTTGTCACGTACATTCATCGACATTTCGATATTTTCAAACAAATTTCGCCTTGAGACCTAGTTTGTAAGGAGGAATCATAGATGAAAATATCAATATGACAAAGTCGCTCAAAAAACGCAACCGGGTACATACATACATATGTATGTATTAGAATGCTGCATAAATAGATGTGTAGCTAAGAAGTTCACGTGTACTTCCAAAGCATGAACACTTACTCGAAATGAATTACAGAAACAATGTTCATATTTTTGAGAACACCAAAAACTTGTTGTCACTTCTTGTTGTTACTCGACTTAGCATGTGTAAGTTCACTGCTTGTGTGTTTTGATATAATACTCGCAACATGTATGAACAGAACGAGGTGAACATAATGCGACAGCCAAACTTCACTTGGTACTTGCAGTACTACGTGAAGTTTGGCAAATAAAAAAAAAAAAATTCTTTCTGTTGAGTGTAGTAAAAAAATGGAATTAAGTGAGGCAAGTTTATACATAATATTATTTATTTAGATTTTTGTTACTTAGTTACTAATTACTTATGTTTAAAGCAGCGTTGTCAACTTGGTGCGTTTCGCACCTTTTTCGGTGCTTTTCTAAATGTTTTGTGCGAAAAATATCTGAGTTGGTGCGTGGTGCGCTTTTTTCTTAATTTTGGTGCGTTTTTTTAATTTTGGGTGGCTCCAAAACATATTAAACACAATGTTTTGTTTCAGTATGAGAAAAAAGAATTTTGTACAAAAAATACAACTGTTTCAAGACCATTTCATTCAATTGTGTACAATTTTTAAATTCAATTTTACAGACCATAATAAGAGCAACCATTAATGATGTTTAAGAGGTACTAAAACACATTCACAAAAACCGTTAAACCGTCTTGTTGTTATAGATAATTTGTAACATTTCATTATAAGAAATTTGTTTTCCCTTTTAGATTTTCAGAGTACATAATTGTTTTTTGTCGTAAAAGTTGCTGTCAATTGTGTTAAAGAGCTTAGCAAAAACAAGTATTCTCGAGACTAGCGATCATTGTTTGATTTTTATAAAATGCATAAAAAATGCGTTTATATAAAGTGTTGTAATACTAAAATTAACAAAATTTCTATTTACTAAAAGAAATATTTAAAGTTAGTGTCAATAATGGAGTCTAAAAAAGGAGATCATAAGCGAAATACAAAAGGATTTGGGAGTCACAATGTGAGTTTAAGCAATGGATTCGGCCTTGACCAAATAATAACACAAAAACAAGATGTTTTTATTGAAAATGCGATACCACGCTTAAATATCCAACCTTGTTCGGCATGCTGGAACACGGACACACATTGCAGCTTTAAGCCCATTTAGCTACAACCGACATCAACAACCAGCATTGTACAAAATGTTTAATCCCATTGCAAATATGATATCATGCCATTAGCAGTACAATTTGAATACGATGTCGAAATGTTATCTAGTATTGAAAAAGGGTGGAGAGGCACAATATTATATGAACATTAGAATTTTGGACTAAAGTTAAATGTTGTAAAGACGCAAAATTAATTCAATAAAAATTTTCAAAAAAAAATCTGAACTTGGTGCGTTTTTTGTTAAATGGCGCGTTTTTTTCTCCATTTTGGTGCCTTTTGAAATTTCAAAGTTGACAACGCTGGTTTAAAGGTATTAAAAAATAGGCATTTTTTCCTTTTCAAAAAATGTTAATTGAATTTATGAAAAAAAATCATGCATATGTATGAATAATTTTTACATTATTTATTTTTAAGACTTAAAACGCCGGCATATTAGCCAATGTGGATATAAAGGCTAAAATTGAAAATTTTTAATTTTCAGCATTGCATGAAAAATTCTTGAAGTACCACATGAAGTGAACATAGTTTTTAAGGTACTTCTTTTTTGTTGGCTACGGTTTTGTATGTTCATATTTTTCGGTACTCATTTAATTTGCGGTTGCTACTGGTTAGTATTTGTCAAACAAACAATCTCTTCTCTTCACTGCTTGTGCTCTGAGCGACAGAGCAAATATCTACTTTATTCGACAGCGAGTTTCACATATGAAGAAAAAAGTTACTCGTTGCAGCCCTTTAGTATGTATGTATGTTTACGTATCTATGTACACAAAGGTGTCTGTATGTACTTATATGCATGTACATGCATATTTGTTCACATGCGTACATTACTTAAATTCTACCTGCTTTTTGAAATATTAATACATATTATTACATCTTTTTTCATGATTTTGTGCATAATTTGTCACATTTCCACCACAACAAGATTAAAAATATTTCCAAATAAATAAAGCAAACAAATTAGTGGTGTGTAATCAATTGTAACGAACTCGGTATTTGAATACTTTAAATACAACACATATTAAAAAATTTTAATATTTTTTGAAATATTATAAGCAATACTCTATTACTCTAACTTGTTTAAATAAAATTTATATGTCATTATTTTCACATTTTCAAACCATTAGAGACTACTTGCTTATTGAGTATGTTATTGTACACAACACTAATTATAACTTGACAATTGAAATGAAACAATGTTGCTAACACAGAATCACAAAACTGAAAAAATCACACAATAGTTAATTTGGCTTTATTAAACGTTTGTGAATAATGTTTATTATTACCGCGTAATAACACAAAAACTGATTATTAACTAATGTGTACATTATCTCTACAATTAGAAGTTTTTATGAATAACACTGTAAATGTTTAAATTAACTTAACAATTGGCTTAATTAATAATCGGCTCCCCAGCCACATAATAAATTATAGTAAAAGTAAAAAAAGAAGAATAGTCCTATTTATTGCCACAGATATGTATGTATGTAAGTATGTAATTATTAGTATATTAAATTCGAGTGCAAAACCAATTTAAAAGCATTTTCTTGTATTTATTAATAGAATATGAGAATAACCTCAAAGGTTGTGGTAAGCTATTCCATATCCGACAGATTCGTATTTTAAACGAACGTTCAAAGATGGATAGAAATATACGAGGAATCTCAATTTGAACATTACGTGTAGAGTTGATAAAAGTAAAATTATTTGCAAGAAGTGTTGGTTGTCCCAGTTTAATTACCTTGTAGAAGTACATAAGCAAACGCAGATGAAGGTAGTCTAGAAAATTACATCCAAGAATGCTAGGTACATAAGAAGTGACTAGATCATGATCATGAGCTTTGATATTACAAATATATCTTATTACTTTTCTCATAATCCTCTCTAGAATATTTATATTTCCAATTAAACTACCTGAATATACCTCCAGACAGTAGTTAATCTTTGAGATAAGTAATGCATTAGCTAGTCTATATCTAACATATTTGGGCGTGTAAGATTTAAGGGCATACAATCTTCGTAAGGTCATAGAGATTTGGAATGATATGTAGTTAACATGATTTTCAAAACTTAGCATTGAATCAATCACAACACCAAGACACTTTAGTGAGTCAACATAAGTAATAAGCTGATTTCCAAAACATAGCCTAGGATATGCATAATGTTGGGTAGGTAGGTGAAAGTACATCGCTTTGGTTTTAGACGAATTTATATTAAGGCTGTTAAGCTGCATCCAGTTTTGTATAGTATTCAAATGAATATTTACACAAGCTTCAAAAGCAGAATCAGTAATGATCTTACAATTAGCATCGTAAACAAGTAGAATGTCATCAGCAAATACATAAGATTTGCAAAACGTGTTATCCATAAGAGAAATACAATCATTCAGATAAACGAGAAAAAGTAGTGGCCCCAATACTGACCCCTGTGGTACACCTGAAGTAACTAGGCCGACACTGGAGCTATGACCCCCATAAGATACATACTGGGAACGCTCACTTAAGTATGAATATATCAACTTGCATGCAGATTTGGAAAAATTAAAGCTGTTATGTAGTTTATTATTAAGAATATTATGGTTAACACAATCATAAGCTTTGGTTAATTGACTTTTCATGCTTGTTAAGATGAGATCTCACAGAGTCAGTAAGAGAAATTAGTAAAGCATTAGTACTATGGTTATTTCGATAAGCATATTGATTAGGATGAAATAGCGAAAGACTGTCACAATATGACAGTAATTGTGATTTCATAATATGCTCAACAATTTTAGATATTGCCGGCAAAATGCTCAGAGGCCTTAGGTTATTAATATCATAGCTTATATTCTTTTTTGCAACAGGTACTACTCGTCCAAGCTTCCAAGCAAGCGGATATTTAGATACAGCAAATATATTATTTACCAAATGCAGTAAAAATGTGGATATTAGCGGAAAGATAATTTTCAAGAACTTAATTGGTATGAAGTCATATCCAACAGCATTAGACTTTATAGAATTTATTTCCACAAAGATATCATATTCTGTAATAGCATTAAAGTAGAAAGAATTAGAGTGCTCAATGAAATTATCAAAATTATAGTTTCCAATGCTATTTGGGCACATATTACTAAGAAACGCATTTGCAATCCCTTCAATATCATCCGGATCAAGTTCAGGTTGTTCACGTCCAATGCATCCAACTTTACGTAAATTATTCCATATCTGTCTGTTATTGGTTCCATTAAATAAGGATATGCCAAACTTTTTCCTAGTCCTACGTATTATAGACTTAGTTTTATTTTTAAGCCTACAGTATATTTTCCAATTAATTTCACTTGTATCATTAAGGTATACACCATACGCCACATCACGCATACTTCTAGTTTGTATAATTTCATTAGAATTAATCCAATTAATATCAATAAGCTTAGGCCTAGGTTGAAAAGTTGGAACCATGTTATGCAAATCATTCACTAAATCATTAAGTGTAGATACTTGTATGTCTACATTATTAGTGGTATAAATAGGAGAAACATCAAAACTGTCAACATATTGAGCAAACTCCTCATAATTTATTTTACTATAGTCCTTAACCAAAACCTCATTTGTAAGTATTTCAGTAGAAAAACAAAGTGATATATATATTAAACTATGATGTGAAGAGAAAAAGGGAAACATAAATTGCCCATTATTAGCTACATAGGATGGCTGACTGAGCATAAAATAGTCAAATAATTAGGTACTATTATTACGTCGGCATAAGTGTGTAGGTAAGCAGTTGTGAATACATGTAAGTCCACATCCAATACTAAGTGCTCGCATTCTGGCAGATAATATGGTATTGAAAAGATTACAATTGAAATCTCCCATTATTACAATATTAGTATATTTGTCAAATAAATCAGTATGAACCTCTTCAAAAACATTTATATTACCAGTTGGAAGATAAACAACACCAACTACAATTGAAAAATTATTTCCGAAAACCTCCACGAATAAAGATTCACATATCTTGAAACAATCACTACGAAATACAATTTTGTACCTTAACTTTTTAGAAATGTACAAACAGACACCTCCAGCACGATCTTCAATTGGTCGATTAGTTCTAACAAGCTCATAGCCTGGAACAGCCAGCGATTCAGAATAAATATTAGACTTAAACCAAGTTTCAGAAATTCCAATTATGTCAAGACAAGATTGCATAAAGATACTTTTAAATTCATTAAGTTTAGTGCTATTAGACGCAGGGCACAAGCTTTGAGAGTTAACATGCCCAATGTTTAAGTTCTCCGAATACGCAGTTAGAGACATTCTGAAATTATTAGCATCTGTAGCAATAGGACCAAGATTATTATTATGGTACATCATAAACTATGTTAGGAATGGGGAGCCAAATAATAAAGCAACAATATATATTGTGGTTAATAGTCAAACAATAATTCATGATTTACATTAGTAGCCAGCCAAAAAAGTATTTACAAAAAAAAAAAAAAAAGTTTCAAGGTTATTTGAAAATAAATGTTATTATATAGTAATAAATTTGTGAAATATATTAGCATATGGGCATTTCCAGAAAAAGGTCAACCGCGACAGAAATATTAAAAACCGGAAAAAAAATTTTTCTTTATCAAATTTAATTAGAGAACTGTCTAAATTTTTATAATTTATTAACTTAAATAATAATTCTTTAATTTTTGTTATCATTGGAATATATCCTGTTTTATTTGTTTTTTATACTTATAAATAAAAAATCTTAAACCTAAAAAATGCCTTTGGAATCATTTTCCCGTTCGCGATGTCCCGTTCGCGATTCTAAAAAAAATATTTATAAAAAATAATAATAAGGATAATTAAATAAAAACAAAATGCTAAATAAAAGCATTATATCTCTGCTTTAGTTAAAAAATAATCTCCATTTAATAAACTGACAAAATTCGCAGAGTTTTAAGCAAAACCACACACCGAAAAAAATGACTTACATTTTTTGTCCCGTTCGCGATCGCAAGTTTATCCAAAATATTTGGAGAACGTTCATATTTTATAATTTTCTTTTTGTTCTCAAAAATTGTTCTACTAAAATGCTATTAAATATTTATAAAAAGTTAAAAAAAAAATTTGAGTATTCATATTTTTTTTCAAGTTGAGTGCGTACGAATGTCCCGTTCGCGATCCTGGAAATGCCCATATTGAAAAAAAAAATGAGATAATAACAATGAAGTGAATAATGAATTGAAGCAATGTATTAGCATTGTGTAAAAATGGTATAATAACAATAAAGTGAATATAGTAAACAGAAAAAAAAAAGAAAAAGATCTATCAATATAGTTTAAGATGAGATAGTTACTGTCCAATCCATAAGGATACTTGAAATTACCAGCTAAACATTTGTCAACTTAAAAAGATACTAACTACTTGCAAATACAACCCTTATGACAACGCAACCGTGTGCAAACTAACAAGACTGGGTTTTTAAAAAACAAAACGGACACTTGAGTTACAACGCTGCCCTGAAAAACACGTTTTTGAACAACGAGAGAAGTTTTATAATTTTTGGTGCTACTTAATTACTTTATATCACTAGAACCTTAATAAAGAAAATAAATACAAACCTTTTTCGAGTTTATTAATTACGGAAATAATCACGTAATAATTTTCAGAAGTGGGATCATCCTATGTTCCTATAAACGACACGATGGAAAACTTACACCGTTTAACATTGAAGCAACTGCAGGCGAAGTGCAGAGATAATGGTATTTCATCTTCAGGAAGAAAAAACGTACTGATTGATCGCCTTGAAGCAAAAGACGGCGGTACACGTAATGGTACCGCGGAAATTGAGCTGGCAGAGCGAGTTCTACAATTGGAAGAAATAATTTCGAAAATGCAAACACACGTTGATGGTGAGGGGCCACTGAATTTTGGTCCAAACGTTGCATCATCTCCTGTGTTGGATCATTCAGGACCGCGCAGTAATGGTAATTCTTTTCATGGGTTCACAACAGCCTCACCAATATCTCCATCGTCAGACGCGTCGGGAATAAATCCGTCTGGTGTGACTGTTGCAGCGCCGCAAACTGTTCATACAAATCGTAATGCAAGTGAAGCATGCCCCTTAAGAAATGTAATACCTATTACAGGGTCACTTACAAGACCGATTATAACATCGCACACCGTTCCATCATATAACAACGATCCACCTGTTGTACCTGTCACCTACGTTCCTGTGGTAACGTCGATAAACACACCATTTTCCAGTCACTACGCTCAACAGATACCACGAATGACATACAGGCAACAAATAACAACGTCAGGCTACGCCCGACAACCAGTAACAGCACCGAACTACTCAAACGCAATACCACAGTTTGTTTCGCCACTACAACCAAATTTTCAAAACAATTTGGATACAGGGCATTCATATGGAAACATCAAAGAAATAATTTCGCTTTTACCTGACTTCAATCCAACATCTAGTGAATCGCTGAACCCGTCACAATTCATAAAACGTGTAGAAAATTTGAAATCCGCTTATTGTTGGGACGATCAAACCATAATTTTTGCTGTACAACAGAAAATGAAAGGGCCTGCAAAACACTGGGTCGATTCTATGCAGGAAATATTTTTGTCTTGGTCGCAATTTACTAATCAATTCCTTTCAGATTTTCCCTGCACAGAAAATTCAGCAGATGTGCATATTAAATTGTCCACCATGATACGTCGATCGAACGAGACTCCTCAGGAGTATTATTACAAAATGTTGGCTGTTGGCAGAAAGGGTGGCCTATCTGAGTCTGCCATCACTCGTCACATTGTAAATGGTATAAATGACACCGGTCTAAAAATGAACATCTCTAACGAATATATCACATGCAATCAACTCCTATACGACATCAATAGTTACTGTAATTATAACGAAATAAGAACACCAAGTATTGGCCACAATAGGCTAAAGAAAATCACTAACGACACCACTAATGCGGACGCCACCAAACGGGAAGCCAATACAAACATAACATTGAAACAAATTAAATGCTACAATTGTTCCAACTACGGTCATTTTTCGGCAAAATGCCCAGAACCACAAAAAAGGGACCGGTGCGCAAAATGTAACCGGACATCACACAAAACAATTGATTGTAGAGTTAAACAACACGAAAACTCAAACGTAAACAAAGTTGTCAACAATGCTTCTAAACCTGTGGAAAAACTGTGTAAAGCCGTCCATATAAACGGCGTTCATAGAAATTGCTTCATTGACTCTGGTAGTGACTACAGTTTAATTAGAAAATCGTTTGCATTAAATATGGAAAATAAAGTTGAATGTCACGAGCTTTTGAGAGGATTTGCTGGCGGTGAGTACTATAGCAACGAAAAGTTGTTGGCAAATATTAAGATCGATGACACAAGTTGCGAAGTCGAATTATTGGTGGTAGACGAAAATCTGCTATCACATAATGTATATTTAGGCCGCGATGTACTTTGCCAAAAGGGTAAACGTAGAAGGAAATGACTGTTGGATACAAAATATAAATATAATAAATTCAGAAGAGACTTCGGGTGTCGGTAAACACCTACAGTCATTGCTTAAAAATAACAAAGAACGTAAACGTATTGGGAAAATGCAATTTGGTAAAAATGGACATTTAAGTAACTATTCCAGAGACAGTACGTACTAAGCCGTATAGAATTGCTTTTGCCAAACGAACAATAGTAAATGACATTATTAAGGAATTACTGGACAACAACATTATACAAAGATCGAACTCACCCTATGCTTCAGGTGTTGTACTTGTAGAGAAGAAAAATGGAGAAAGCCGACTATGCGTAGATTACCGACAGTTAAATAAGATCACTGTTAAGATTCCGTATCCTATGCCAATAATAGAGGAACACCTCGCCAAATTATCAGGGAATCGATATTTTACCACACTTGACTTGAGCATGGGCTACCACCAAATTGAAGTTGAGGAGAATTCGAAAAAGTTCACTGCGTTCGTGACATCCGACGGGCATTACGAGTATAACAGAATGCCTTTTGGTCTCGTAAATGCTCCGGCAGTTTTTCAAGCATTAATGAACCGCATTGTGGCAAGAATGGAACCAGGCGAGATTTTAGCTTATCTGGATGATGTAATAATTACCAGTAAAACAGTGGATGAGGGACTTGAACGTTTAGCGAAGTTTTTAAAAATCCTAAATGGCTGCGGCCTTACTTTACGTCCAGATAAATGTAAATTTCTGGCCGAAGAAATTACATATTTGGGACACCACATTTCTATGCATGGTATTACCCCGGGCAATGACAAGGTAAGTGCTATTAGAAACTATAAAGTACCGAAAAACATCACCGAAGTACGCAGATTTCTTGGCCTGACGGGTTTCTTCAGGAAGTTTGTAGAAAACTATTCTGTTATATCACGACCACTCACAACGTTGTTGAAGAAAACTGAACATAATAATTTCAATTGTGATGAACCGCAAAATGAATCGTTTTGCAAATTGATCGACATTCTTTGCAATAAACCTGTGCTGGCACTTTATAATATGGCAGCACAACGCGAGGTCCATACGGATGCGAGCAGTTTGGGACTGGCGGGTGTGCTACTACAGTGTGATGGTGATGATATATGGCGACCGGTATTTTTCTTCAGCCGGCATTGTTCTGAGACTGAGGCCAAGCACCACAGCTACGAGCTTGAAGTACTAGCTGTGGTGGATACATTAGAGCGTTTCCGGATTTACTTATTAGGTAAACCATTTCGTGTGATAACTGACTGCGCCGCTATTACCAGAGCCAAAACAACAAAGGAGTTATTACCTAAGGTGGCCAGGTGGCTGATGAAATTACTGGAATTCGATTGCGAATTCGTACACCGTATGGCACACGTTGTCGCCCTGAGCCGATCTCCCGATTTGCCGGCAAGTGATTTAGAACCAGCCGGTTTTAATATGGCTATAAGTGTTTGTGGCGACGATTGGATTTACTCTATGCAAATAAAAGACGAAAAATTGGATAATATAATTAAGGTATTACGTGGGGTTTAAAAATCTGACCAACATAGCCAAATAAAGTCTGATTACACCTTACAAGGCCAACGTCTCTATCGAAAAACGCGCGAAGGTCTGAGATTGGTGATTCCCAAGGCAATAAGATGGCGTACTGCAAAACATTGTCATGACGACGTGGGGCATTATGGTTTAGAAAAAACCATGGAGAGGCTTCAGAAATCATTCTGGTTCCCTCGCATAAGAAAGTATCTCATGGGGTATATCGCTGTCTGTACGGAATGTTGCTATAACAAAGCAAAGGGTGGAAAAAGAGAAGGAGAACTACATTATGGTACCATGGAACCCCTGCCACTACGCTAGGGAATGACAGATACCTGATTGAAGACATACCTGGTCTTCAGATAACCAACCGCGAATTCTGTTCTGTCTACAGTTCGGATAAGATGAAAATCTGGTGTAATGGTGCCCCCGAAATCGATGCTGATGATACTGACTACGATGAAGTCGAGGACGACTTGGACACAGGATTGGCCGAGCTGTCAACTTAAAAAGATACTAACTATTTGCAAATACAACCGTTATGACAACGCAACCGTGTGCAAACTAACAAGACTGGGTTTTTAAAAAACAAAACGGACACTAGAGTTTCAACGCTGCCCTGAAAAACACGTTTTTGAACAACGAGAGAAGTTTTATAATTTTTGGTGCTACTTAATTACTTTATATCACTAGAACCTTAATAAAGAAAATAAATACAAACCTTTTTCGAGTTTATTAATTACGGAAATAATCACGTAATACATTTATTTCACCATCCAGTGGAAGTTCCATAATATTGAAATAGGTATAAAAATCTTTTATCAGAAAAATTTTGTTGTTGTCATCATTAAAGGTGATCTTAACTTTGGTATGATCCGCATTGATTACACGAAAATTTTTAATTAGTCGTTGTTTCTGAAGCTTGCGGCAGTTGAAACTAAGTTTACCAGTTCTTATAGTAAGGTGATCATTAATGTATATTCTTTTCTGAATTTCAGTATCGATTGCATCAGATAATTTTAGTGCTTTTGTTTTTAAATAATTATTCATAACTTGGTCTCTTTTAATAACAGAATTAAATTTTACAAGTACTGAATTTCCATTGTTGACAAAGAAGCATAAGTTTAAATCTCCATCGTTGATATTAATATTCAAGCAACTAATAATCTTAAAAACAACTTTAATTACATCAGGTTGATATTTGGGTAGTCCATTAATAATAATATCACATCTATTAAATCGTTTTTGTAGAGAATCATTTTGATCTATGATTGTATCAATCATATTTTGGTGCAGCTTATATTGCTTTTCAACATTTTCAACTTTGCTCATAGTTGTACTTTCCAAGTTTGCAATCATCTGATTACATTTTCTGACATCATCTTTCACTTCATTTAGTTTGGTATTAAGCTCCAGCTTAACCACTGTTAAAATTTCATCAAACTTTTTTTTGAACCCCCAGCAAACCGCTTTTAAGTTCATCACGAAATGAAACATCACTGGTTTTGTTCCTTGAAATATTTTTGCAGGGACAGTTTGAGTATCCAAGAACACCTTTACTTTTAGTAATACAGTAAAATACGCATATGGGCATATCCGAAAAAATGTCAACCAACAAAAAAATTTTAAAGTTGATCAAAAATTATTCTTGATTATTTAGAGTAATAGACTATATTTGTACTCTTACAAATATCATCATAAAATATTTTTCTGGGAGTCCATATTACGAAAATCAGGACTTAAGGTTCAGCAACCTTAAATCTTTAATATTTGGCCAAAATATGCACGTTTTTTGGCTGCTGTTAAACAAGCTTTATCCAAAACACGGCTGCTCCATCTTCGAAAAATTTTTTATTTTTATTAATTTTCTGCAACTTTATGAAACAAGCGCTTTAAATGCTCTATTGAAACATACTAAATAAAACTGAGTAAAGTTACGTCCACGCTTTGTAAAGTCCGCAACGGAAAATAAGGGTTTTTATATATAACGAAGAAACTAAAAATTTTTTTGACACCACATTAACATTCCAAACAAAACTAAAACTGTTCTTTAAAGTAAGAAAAAAAAATTCTAAAATATACAAAATAATATCAAATTTTGTAACGTCCGCAACGGTATCGATCTGTCCTAAATTTAAGTTCTGCTAAAAGTTGTTTTGTTTTCACAAATCTATAATTGAAACCACATACATCAATAATTATAAACGCATAAGAATTGAAGGGTTAAAGAAAATTAAAAAAAAATTATTTGAGAACACAGTTACAAAATTCTAATCTTTTCTACTTCTCTTATCATTATTTCAATGAAATTTGGCTTCGCTTATTTTACATCTTTCTTTAACATCTGCTGGCACAAATGTTGAACGTCAAACGGTGTATTTTTCTCTTCGGATCTTCAAAAGAGTTATTGCTAGCCTACGTGGACAGACGTACACGTGTCGATTTTAGTTTGTGATCATTTGAACTGCGTGAAAGATTAAAATTGCGATTAGTAACTCGGGTAAAAATGAGTACAAGTACAGAAAGATCAAAAAAATTTCGAATCAATTTAAGAAACAATATAAATAGCTTGCTGAAGCAAAGATTAAAAGATGCTGAAAGAAAGCGAGCTTATCGGCAAAAAATTAAAGATATCGGGCCTGTTCCGAAATGCATCGCTGCGCCGCATCTGATGCGAATGTGTGATTTGTTTGCACAGCTGATACAAAACAGCATATGCAGTGCTACCAGCCGTTGATTTTTAGAACATACAACGCATCAGATGCGGTGCAGTGATGCATTTCCGAACAGGCCCATCATGAAAGGCAATGCATCGCTTGCAAAAGAAATTAAAGCTGAGAACAAAAAGCGAATGGCGAATTACAGAGAAAGACAAAATAGAAAAAAAAAAACAACAACGCTAGTCAGTCCCTATACATGCAGGCAGACTCTAAGCAAAGCTGTAAGAAAAGTTGAGCGCGTTTTGCCAGCTGATATGGAAAAGAAATATAAAGTCCTCAGTGTACTTTATGAAAGCTGCTGGAAGAAAGTCGACACTACTAGCTGGGTCCCATAAATTACCAGTAGCTAAGAGATTTATGATAATGACGGTAAATCAGGCTTTTCAGCTGTTTCAAGCTGAGTTTAGTGATCAAAAAATTTCTCGAACGAAATTCCATGAGAATCGACCAACAATAGTGGAATTGTCTGATAAGTTGCCTCACAACATGTGTGTTTGTCAATACCATGCGAATTTTGGGTTTTTATTGGAAAGTTTGAACAAACATATTCCTGTATTCCCTTTGAACTTTGGTGACTTTTTAGAAAAAGTTTGCTGTAACGTTGAAAATGAATTTTGCATGTCAAATGATTGCAATAACTGTACAAAAGACATTAAAGATGAGCTTGTCCCTTTACTTTATAATAGTGGCCTTGATGTGGTTACTAAATGGAAGCAATGGAGAATTATAGACAATCGTATGGTATTAAGTTTTACCGAAGCGCCAGTGGCAGATTTAATTTTTGAATTGGAATCCCAACTGCCGTCGTTTAAACTCCATACTTTTGTTAAACGATCTCAACAAAAATACTTTGAAGAAAAACGGAAAGCATTGGAGCCAAATGATCTGATTCTGCAAATTGAATTTGCCGAAAATTACAGACTTATTTCTCAAAATGAAATTCAGTCTGCTCATTTCAGCTATGCTCAAGTAACTATTGTCACTTGTGTAGCGTGGCTACATGACTGCACTAAATCATTTGCCATTATAAGTGATCAGCTAACACACAATAAATACGATGTTTATTGCTTTTTATCAATACTTATTAAAAATATTCAAAAGCATCATTCAGTATCTAAAATCCGTGTATTTTCCGATGGATGCGGTAGTCAGTTTAAAAACAAATTTATTTTACGTAGCATTCCACATTTTAAGAATGAATTTGGTGTTAACCATTTTGAGTGGAATTTCTTCGCTACTTCTCATGGCAAAGGTGCAGTAGACGGAGTAGGCGCTATCGTGAAACGTAAAGTATGGCAGTTAGTAAGAGCTCAAAATCTTATTTTGAAGGATGCACACGATTTTTACAGGCTGGCCAAAAGTAATATCGATGGGGTTAAATTAATATACGTTACAGAAAACGATATAAAAACCACAACTCAATATCAAGGTGAGAAATAGCTAAATATAAAAAATATTACAGGCGTAAAATCTCATCATCACTTTTCTTCTCTTAATGAAAATTTTATCGAAATGGCACACACTGCAGTATCTCCTAAACATAAACTACAAGTTTAAAAAGAAAAATAATATTTATATTTTTTGAAAATAAACACAAAAATTTTTTGTCTTTATATGAGTAGGACAGTGGTCAAAAATGTAACGTCCGCAACGTAACGTCCGCAACAAATGTAAGACAAAATTGTGAATAAACTAACAATTATTTTTTTGCCTCGAAAGTGGGTTTAATATGCTTAAACATTCCTCTTTCTTTAATGTATTTGGAGTTTTTTTTGTTTATACTGTAAAATTCGCTAAAATTTATGAAAATTTGCATTGATCTCCATAACGACTTCTGTATTGTGTAACGTCCGCAACGGCAATTCAAGTACAATTATATCGTAACTGATAAACATCAGAAAATATTTATAACTGCCATTTGAAAGTACTCTCAAGGGCCACCGTACCACTGTAGGTTACTTAAGAATATAACGCTCAGAGCGCCAACAGTATTCAAAAATATGCTTACGAACGTAACGTCCGCAACGCAGGATTTGTTTCTTATATGCGAGCTTTCTTATAAAGAGAACACGCATATAAGAAAGATAATTTCTTATATGCGGCAGAAACAAAATTTCCTATGGAGTATGCAGATATATATTTGAAATAAAATTAATACACATTATTTTGTACAAAAGAACAGCGAAGCCGGCTGATTTCACAAAAATCAACGACTTCATTTGACATTTGGACCAGTGTTCACAGATGTAAATTGTAAAATATAATCAAAAAATTTATATTTTTCCCCAAATTGAAAAAAAAGTTTCATTGTGAGTATACTTTCTTATACACGTACAATTTTCTATGGAAGGAATATAATTTTTCATAAAAATTTGTTTCTTATAGCAGAGTTTTTCTTATAAGCGAGTTTCTTATATAAGGATTATTTAGCACGTAGTTATATGGAAATGTACATGGTGTCTGGAAAAGTGTTTCTTATAGGCGAGTTTTTCTTATAAACGAGTTTCTTATATGCGTATTGTACTGTAACATCAAGAATGTCAGCAGAGATACCAGCACAGCTAGCGTGATACCATTTATTGCATATATTGCAGCTGATGCTACCTTGGCTTTTAGTTATATTTTTGCCACATGATGATAGTGCACATAAGTATTTATCACTGGGAGACATTTTAGTTAATACTTAATTTATTATGATATTAGATGAAGTATGTTGAGATTGAAGTTATTTTTATTTGTAAATAATTTTCAGACCGAATTTAAATTTTTTAGCCTATCATGACAGCGTTTAAGCGTTCTACGCGTTGTGCTGTGTAACTTGCCACATACAATTACACTGATTCTACTTTTTTTACAGCCGCGTACGACGCGTAAACGCGTGGTATGGACCTCCAGCTTTATGCCCCTATTGTCGTTCTCAACTCAACTCAGTTTGGTTGTGTACGAGTCGACCCAACTTACACACCACCAAATTGTGTTTTTGTATTATGATACACAACTATTTTTACTTGGGGGTTACACGTTCAAGTTTTCTTTCAATTTTTGTTTCAAGATTCAATACACTTACACTTTTTTACTAACCCACTCACACATTTGGATATTGACTATTAACTTGGTTTCAATTTTGCTTTCAAGTTCTCTTTCAATTTTTCTTTCAAGTAAGCAGCTGATGAGAGCTGTTGTAAATAATTTTTGCATTTATTTCTAAGAAAATATATTATTTGAAATAGAAAATGAATAAAATTAACAAAAATTGTGATTTGTTGCGATTTTATTGTTTTTTCTTACTTAATTTTTAATTTCTTTCTTGACGACGCCATCTTGAAAATAAAATTGACCGTCAAGTTGCTTACAGCCTACGTCACAACGTCAATTAACATAAATTTTGACAAACAGTAAATGTGTTAATATTGAAAGCAACTTCTTGAACGTGTAACTGCAGAGTAACTTATAGAGTAACTTATTTGAGATTGTTAAAGCGTTACCAACTTAAAATATCCAGTTTGACAGAACATCACACAAATTCGTGTAAAAATTTAAAAAAATATATTAGAAGAAAAAAGTGTTTTATTCGAAAGCAAATAATTTCAAATGGATATATGTATGTGTAGATTTATTTTATGAAGATGGAAACGAAGATGGTAATATAGGGAGGAAAATTCGTGATGAATCCAACCATCTTGAACTACCAACTACAAAGTAAAAATATTCCAAATATAAGTTACAATTACAGTAAGGAAATAATTTTTGAAAGATTTATTAGCTATTTCCGACTGAGTAAAGAAGCCTTTTGCTATCTGCTGGATGACATACAATATCAATCAAAAAAACCTGTATGTCAGCTATACCACCGATAGTGAAACTTTGTGCTGCCCTAAGATTTTTTGCTGACGGGAGCTACCTGAAGTGCAGTGGCAACAACTTCAATATATTATTAGCTCAATCTACAATGTCACTTGTTTTAAAAGAAGTGTTAGATGTGCTAGATCAGCGCATGATTTTTGGTCATGCCAAATTTTGGTTTCCCACGAGCAATCTCTGGATTTTTTTCCATTAGCTGCAAAAGTCTCTCAAATTGGGCTTTCGTTGTAATTTTCAAAGGTCTGTAAATATATTAAATGCTGAGAAACTGCAATATTAAGCACAATAAATTTTTCTACTTACGATCTCTCGATTTTACTGCACTTTATATCGAGGTAAACTGTAACGAATAAAAACCCAACTACTAATAAGCAGTTGTGTGTATTTATCGTTTTTGTCGACCAATCTTGTGCAAAGTTGCAAATGACAATACCACAAAAAATTGTGAATACAACCAAAAAGTCAACCATGAGTTGAGTTGAGAATGGCAATGCGAACTTATAAACGACGACCAAATTGTTTCAAAAGTTGTCAACCGCAATAGGGGCATTATTTTGGTCTTTTTGAGAAAATTCAACTCTATACATTTTAGGAAACTCTGAACACCGGTCACCTCAAAATTTTTAAGCTGCCGGCAACCCTATTTACTTCTAAGCATGAAAAGCAAATGTCAAGGATTTCTTTGTAAAAATGTATACAAAATACGCTGAGCATAACAGCAACAAGACCAAAAGAAATTTTGTTGTTATTTTTTTCTTGAGGCGTTTGTGTGATGACGGCTTTTTTTTCTTTTCGTACAAGAAACAAATATAAGTATAAACTTAAATGGTTGCATTCATACTATGTATGAACAAATTTCATATTATATAAAATTTGTGTGGTTTTTTAAAGCTGTAAAAATTTAAATTTATTATTTTAATATACTTGTGCACAATAGTACGTACATACATATGTATTTATAAAATGGATAGGTAAGTTTTGTTTTTATACAATATGGTCATACACAAAAAATTAAAAATATTCCTTTTTAGATTTTAGGTTTTATTTTTTTTGTTTTAATTAAAAAGCGTTCAAAACTTACGTTCAGCAGCTGCAGAACTATGTGGGAGCGAAAGTAAATTAATTACAAAACTAGCAAGATCTCCAAAGCTTTTCTGATTTAGTCCGTTTTTAATTGAATTAATTTGGTCCCAAAATAAATCAATATTTAAGTCTGCCGAAAGATTCATTTCTGTTAAGCGCAACAAGTTCCACTGTGTAATAATGATATCAGGGTCACAATCAACAAGGTTGGAAAGTTTTAAAATTAGGGGCAATATAGGCAAGTCTTCTTTAGACAACACTTTAGGAGGAGTAATTATTTGTAACATTTTAATGTCTTCACGATTAAAGTCAAATCTAGATTTTATTTGATTTAGAAGCTCAATATAAAATTTCAGTATGTGTTGTTTAACTTCTAAAATGTCATTCGAACTAATGTTTTTTTCAATGTACGTTTCAGCTTTTGTGCCAAAAAAATATTTGAAACATCAATATGATTACTTTTATTATTGAAAACGACTTCAGCATGATATGGATGTATCAATTATTTTTTAATGTGGTAAAAAGATGAGTTTAGTGGGTGATAAATGAAAAAAATAGCCGGAGCTTAAAAACGCCACTGGCCAAAAAGATCATAAGGCAGTTGAATGCCAGTAAAGAAAAAATATAAAGCAGATTTGTGCTCTATGTTAATTATTGCCGATTAAAGGCAAAGTGATAATTAATTTATTTTCCAAAAACTCACTCCTTATATTCTAAATTAACGGTACCTTAAAGCTACAAAAATTCCTTACTCAGTAAACATAATTTGTAGTAAACAATCTACATATATATGTAAATAAAAATGAAACCTTGTCCGTTGCTAAGCGCATAACTTGAGAACGGCTACACCGATTTCGCTAATTTTTACATCTTATTGCTTAAAGTGCTCCGAGAATGGTTTATAGCACAAAAAATTTACCACACCCACTCTTCGCCTACTTTTTCTATTTATGTAAAATCGAAGAAGGGCGCGACTGATTTAGCTAATTTTTGTTCTAATGTTCGTAATAAATAAATATTAAATAAAGTAATGGTCCGAAGATACTGCCTTGGGGAACTCCGGCTTCGATCGACTGCGGTGGGCTTAAAAAATTGCCTTCCTTAACTACAAATTTTCGTTCCATTAGGTAGCTTATTAAAAGGCTAACAATGTTTGCGGGTAGATTTTGCGTTAATTTGTGTATAAGATATTCGTACCATACTTTATCGAAAGCTTGAGAAACATCTATAAAGAGCGCAGAGCAATATTTCTTCTTTTCGAAAGTGTCTCTAATAACATTCACAAGTCTGTGAGTTTGTTCAATAGTGCTATTTTGTCTGGGAAAACCGAATTGATGATCTGGAATGCATCCACTTCTAGTCACTATAGGCATCAGCTTGATCATATACAGCTTTTCAAACAGTTTTGAAATGTTGGGCTATAAACTAATAGGCCGATAGGATTCAACCTTCGTATGATCCTTGCCGGGCTTTGGTATCATAATAATCATCGAAACCTTCCATTCTGCAGGATAGTATTGCAGCCGTAGAATACTATTAAAAATGAAGAGTATAATTCTTTTTGCATTATAAGGCAGTTGTTGAAGCATTTTGTTGCTTATTTTGTCGACACCTGGGGCTTTTTTGGTGTTAAGACTAGTAATGGCCTTTTCAATCTCCACAATGTTAAATCTTAACGGTATTTCTGGTAGAGAGATGACTGGTGGCAGTTCAAGAATATCAGTAGAAATATTCGGTGTAAATACTTTTTCTAAGTGCTTAACAAAAAGAGCACCTTTTTCAGCATCAGTTCTTGCCCAGTCACCATTCGAAGCTCGTAGCGGAGGTTTGCATATGACTGGCCTTTTAAGACCTCTGGCTGCACGCCATAGCGAATAATCTGTTTGAGGTGTTGCATGTAGTTCTTGGAGAAATTTTTGGAGGGAAGCTGTTTTTTGCGTTTGTAAAACTTTTCTAAGTTGCTTGGTACACTCCTTAAGCCTTAATTTTAGCTGGGGCGATCTGTAACGTTGCCATTCTCGTCGAGCTCTACGTTTTTCTGTCCAAAGCCTTTCTATATCCACACAAACAATATTGTTTAATCTCACTTGTTGATTTGGTTGATTGGAAGAAGCACTAAGAGCAGCTTGTTTAACATGTGTTTCTAGCAATCTAATAGAATTTTCTATGTCAGAAGGTGTTGTCAACGGCATATTTTCCGAGCAATGGGCGCTCAAATATTTTTTGTATTGCAACCAGTTAATACGTGCAGATATCATCGGTAAATCACTTGTAGGTATTGTAGTTTTGTGTGAGAATATAGTGACAATAGTAGGTGAATGATCTGAAGATAAATCCAGAGATGCTTCAGCTTTAATCATTTCGCTGGCCACACCTTTCACTATTCCAAAGTCGATAACGTCTGGAATTTTTTGTCGATCTGTTGGCCAATATGTTGGCTGGCCACTTGAAACTACATTCAAACCCATTTTAGAGATTGTGTTAAACAACACACGACCCTTAGGAGTGATTAAACGTGAACCCCAGAATGTGTGTTTAGCATTGTAGTCACCAGCTGCTAGAAAACGTGGGCCCAGTAAGTTATAAAAATCCATATATTGGCTCTCGGTAATTGAAAATCTGGGGGAATAGACAGATGATATTACAAGTTTTTGATAATAATTTTCAATACAAATATTTGTTGCTTGAAGATATTCTTCACAAAAATCATGTAATAAGTAGTGTTTTATTCGCGATTTTATTAGAATTCCCGAGCCACCACAAGATCTACCTCGAGGGTCCTTGGTGTCGTAGAAATTATATCCACTAATTTTAAAATAGCTTCGAGACGTCAAGTGAGTCTCAGAAATGAGCATTACATCGATTTGTTTATTCAGTAGGAAATATTCTATTTAATTTTTATGTTGGCAGATGCCGTTTGCGTTCCAAAAACAGATTTTTAAGTTCATGGTTTGCTTAATACTGCCTGTAACAAGGTAGATTGCATTTTCAGCATTTCCTGCATCATACAGGACATGTTCAGAGTAAAAGTATTTACTGTTTGAATTAAGGTCTCTATTGAGGCTTCAATTCGACTAAAATTAGAACCTGTATCTTCATTTGCTGGAGCAGTTTTTTGCGCCGTAGTCTGGTTACTTTTTAAGATATTAGCGTATGAAAATTGTCCGTAAGGTTGTTGTTGGGCAATAGTTGTGTTAGACTTCAAAACATTTGAATATTGGTTCTGGCTAGTAGACGGTTGAGGTAGCTGTGGGTAATTAAAAAGGGTTTTAGGCTGAGCGGGAGTAACATTAGTTTTTTTGTTTGGCGAGCTCTTAAAAATCGAATATAGAGGGCAGCCCCTATACTTAGCAGTGTGGTTTCCGCCGCAATTGCCACATTTTTTTGCCTTGGGATCACCTTTCAATTTGTTGCAGTTAGCGGTACTGTGTAACTCACCACATACGACGCAAACGGTAGGCAACTTACAATATGCTTTAGTGTGGCCAAATTCTTGGCAGTTCAGGCATTGAACAGGTCCAGCTCTTTTATGTGGAAGCTCAACGGTAACTCTTCGATGCAAAAAGTACTTTAAATTATAGATAGGGTGCGATTCATTTTGTTTTATATTTTCAAATCACCTGGCTGTAGCTCGACTCTAAAAATATGTTGGGGGATTTTTTCTCTATTCTTAATGTTTGAGACATTTTTTTACCTTGAAACCACTATTTTCAAGGCCACACTTGACCTCTTCTGGATCCACGCTTGAATCTATGCCTTTTATAGCTATTGTTAGGCCTTTAGCACTCTTTAGTTGCTATGTGTAAAATTGTTTATTTTTTGACTCGAATTCGGAAACTATTTTTCGATAATGATTTTCTTTGGTTACCTGAATTTTCATTTCGTTGATTTTGCCGCGCTTAATTGGAGTTACGTAGAACGCATTTTCTCCAATTAATGAAATAAGGCTTTTAACCAACAAATTGGAATTATGTTCTCTTAAATATATGGGTGGTGGTTTACTCGACCTTGTTGTTGTTGTGTCTTCATCGCCTTGTTCAGTTAAAATCGCAAAACGATTTTCGGAATTTTTAATATTTTTTCCATCTCTTGGAACTTTTGCCGTTGGCGCTATTTGAGCAGATTTGGGACTTCTTCCCCTTTTCAGCACGGTAATGTATCTATCCATACCTGTTTGAATTTTATTATCAGTATTTTCACTTTCTATAATTTTATTAATTTTGTGCACGTTGGTCACCTGGGTATTCATTGTTTGATTGTACAGCTAAGCTGACAAGTTTGCTAATAGGTGCAATTGTTGTTGCTTTTCGATCAATATTTAGGTTTGGAGAGCATGATCGCGCACGAGTATTTGTGTGTTGTGTAGAATTTAGGTTTTCATTTTTGTCGTCATGAACCAAAGTTTAATAAACATTTTTACTGCTTGTAGGTTTACGATATTATTGTTGTTGTTGGTAGAAGATGAACTCATTTAGATTTCTCTTTTTTTGTGTTCACTATATGAGTTTGTATTTGCAAATATATACATATGTATGTATTTTATACGCAAGCAAAAAAATAAAATAAAAACAGTATAATAACTGTTTAATCAATGTTTTGTTTTTGTTTTAATTTTTTGTGATTCTAACTTTAAAAAATTTTTAGTATTCAGTTGCGACGATTATAAAAACGCGTCTGTACACTGCGAGAGTTAACTGGAATTCTTTGTTGAGATTATTTATTATGGGTAGTATATATGACAAAAACAAAAAATAACATTTGACTGAGTGGTAGCCCTGGTAGAGACTTACGCCGAGGTGGCGCAGACTTGGCGACTGCATTGTAAGCCGCCGCCACCAACTAATTTGTATGCATGTACTTTTTTATGTGTGATGAATTGTCTTTTTGTTCACCACGTATTTTTTTGACAACCTACATCAACTTTTTGACACTTAGGGGAACAAAATCGTATGTACCTGTTATAGATGTTCCTTGTTGTTTTTACTTCTTTTATATATTATATATCGCACTTGATCAATAAGAGGGTATTAACTCAAAATTTTTAAAATTTCGTTTTTTGCAAGAAATCGATGAACAGTGGTCATATCTATCCACTGTAAAAATTTTACATCATTTTTTCCACTCTTTCACCCAAAAAAATACAGTTGTATCTCTCTTTGTGAGAGAAGAATAGTACAAAAAAAGGTTTTTTGCCTCTACTGAAAATATTAAAATTTTGAGTTAATACCCTCTTGTTGATCGATATGTATGTACATATACATATAAATAAAAACAAAAAAACGTCCGTGTCAATATAAAAATTTAAAGCTTTTTAAATATACATACATATGTATGTATGTACATATGTACATATTTAGCTAGAATTTTGTAGCATATTCCAATCTTTTCGAAATCAATTGTAAATGATACCCTCTTTGTTAAAAAATGGTATCCTGTAGAGATGAGCGATATTTCTATACCTGTGATTTAATCACTGTTACTTAAAAATCACGAGTAACAGTTGCTACCAAATTTGTCAAATAACTGCTACTTGCAAAGTCGTTCTTTTTTATTTGTTAGTCTGGGTTCACACGTTAAAATTTTCTTTCAAGAAAGTGGGTAGTTTGTTGGTGAGAAGGGAGAGAAGAATGGTGTCGGGTACAATTCTTCTCTCCCCTCTCACCAACAAACTAACACTTTCATGAAAGAAAACTTTCACGTGTGAACCCAGACTTACATACACAAATTTATGATATTTCACTGTTTGTGTAGCTAATAACGTTTTTTGCGTATGTACAATAACGGAAAAAATAATGTTGCTATTTCTTTTTTTCTCTTTTGTTACTAGTATATCTTTTTGAAAGCCAAAGTACATACATATCTATATTTATTCAAGTATATGCAAGTAAATAGGTGGTGATCAGTGTATCCAGGTAAATATTGTCTAATATCCCCAAATTAAAGAGTGTTGTCCCCAAAAATCCCCTTTTTAAAACTGTAAATCCCCACTTTTGTCCCCAACAAATATATGTACATATATTAAGCATCATAAAAAACAATTTTTTTTATTAATTTTATTACATACATACTTACATACATTTACTTAAGTTAATGCATTCGGAATCAAATTTATTCATTTTTCTATGCTTTCGAGTTGTAAATTTATAAATAACTCAAAATTCTCCATACTCTCAGTGAATATTTTAAGCATTTATTTTGCTAGTACAGTTAAATAGACAGATGATATTACAAGTTTTTGATAATAATTTTTGATACAGATGTTCGTTGCTTGAAGAAATTCTTCACAAAGGTCATTTAACAGGTAGTGTTTTATTCGCGTTTTTATTAGAATTCCCGAGCCACCACAAGCTCTACCTCGAGGATCCTTTGTGTCGTAAAAATTATATCCACTAATTCTATAATAGCTTCGATACGTCAAGTGAGTTTCTGAGATAAGCATAATATCGATTTTTTTATCCAGAAGGAAATATTCTATTTCATTTTTATGTTAGCAAATGCCGTTTCCGTTCCAAAAACAGATTTTCATGTTCATGGTTTGTTCAATACAGCTTGCAACAAGGCAGACTGTATTTTCAACATTTCCTGCATCATACAGGACATGTTGAGAGTAAAAGGCTGTTGAGGTAACTGTGGGTAGCTTAAAAGTGTGATAGGCTGAGCGGGAATATTGGTGTCTATTCCAGAAAACGCGTCGAAGAAGTGAAAATTTACATGGAAAACAAAATTGAATATATTTAAAAAATTTGTTTTTGTTTATCAAATAAATTTTACCGCTTTTCATAGAGAGAGAAACGCGTTAAATTTCTCACGTATATTTAATTTAAGAAATGTGTGAAAAGCAAAAACAATTCTTGAAATTTTGTTTTTGTTTCCATGTAAATTTTCACTTCTTCGACGCTACTTCTGGAATAGATATGATTATTATCTTTTTTGTTCGACGAACGCAAGGCGAATTTATATAAGGTGGGAGCCAGAATAAAACAAATACAACACGAAAAACAACAGGCATTTTGTTTGTGTAAATTTCCAAACGATTGTCAATTTGTTTTGTAAAGAAAGTGAGAAATACAGAAATGAAATTATGTATTAGTGCTCCCATCTATAAGGCCATATCCAAAAACTGGGGATATTTTTTTGTAGTTGGGATTAAAAAATGTACTCTATACATACAACTTTTGCAATGTTCATAAAAATATAAAAAGTTAAATAATTTGAAATATGTACATGTTTTAATACAAAATGTCCATTAAAATTTTTTTTGTAAAACAAATCAAATTTATATTGATTTTTAATGAATACTTCAGCTAGCATCTAAATTTTACATACCTCTCTATATCCTTTGAAAAATTTGCGTCGATTAAATTTAGAAATATTTTGAATGCTATTGCATATCAAATAAATAGTTTACAAAGAAACATAAACTACGTAATTCTCTTTTTTTGGCATATATGTATGTACATATTTCTTATATAAAAAATACATATATTTAATCGGATACTCAATTCATCTTTTAAAATTCCACATCAAAATGTTTTTGTTTTGAAGATTTCGATGTCCTAAGTATTTAGATATATGTAAGTTGTGTGTATTGAGTTAACCCTAATAGGAATTTTCTAATGACTAAAAAAGATTATTTTAGTAAACAATATAAATTTCTAACAAAGTCAATATTCTTCATACCTATTATTGAATTTGTTTTCAAAAAACAAATTTGGGGATTTTAGGAGATAATGGAATGAAAGTGTAGAATAAAAATTAAAAAAGGTAACCCAGAAACAAATAAAATTTTCTATTTATATACAATTTGTTTTTATTAATTAATTTATATCAATTACATAAAATTAAATGCATGATGCCAAGTGCAAGGCTCATGAACGATAAATTACATTTAAGCACTAATTTAAAATATATCATCAGTCATTCTATCCACGGGGACCCTGCGTTTCAGTGACTTCTGGTGGCCTTAAAATACAAAGATTTAGTTTGTGATTCTTCAGAATGTTTCCAATTATATAAATCTTACCTGAACTTTGAATTCCATATCCTTTTTCGCTTTTTCACGTTTGCTTCCTTTTTTCACAATTATTTTCTTTTTTGCATACACTTTTTTTAATTCATATAAAAATTTTAGCTTTAAAAATTTTAATTTACAAAAAATATCAAATTTGTTTGTAAACAAAGAATTTAATAGAAAAGGAAATACTACAAAATTTGACAATCGTTTGGAAATGGCGAATTTTTGAATTCGCCATTGCTCCCACCTTGTATAGATTCGCCTTGGACGAACGTTTAAAAAAATAGAAAAAGGGGGCAGCCTCTACATTGTGATTACCGCCAAGATTATTTGCGGCGAAATTCATATTTTATTCATATTGTTTTTTTTATTGTAGGGATAAGGCCACCTGGTATAAATTCGCCTTGATTACCGCCACAATTACCATATTTTTTCGCCTTGGGATCACATTTGATTTTACCACAGTACTGTGTAACTCACCACATACATACAACGCAGACGGTATGCAACTTGCAATAAGTTTTGGTGTGCCCAAAGTAAATTTATACCTAGTATATGCATCTAAACAGCGGATTATTTTTTTTTTCGTTTAGTGGTAATGTATGACTGTCAAAAGCTGTTTACAATTTTCGTTCGTCATTTTGGTTTGTAATGCTTTGTTATACATAATTCTACAAATTGTTTTTGTTTTCTTCATGTTGTTGTCGTCTGTTTTTGACATTCATCCATTATTTTTGCACAAACAAAATACATGATGTTTTTGTTTTTATAGACTTGCATATACTTGGTATAAATTTACTTTGGGTGTGCCCAAATTCTTGGCAGTTCAGGCATTGGATACGTCCAGCTCTTTTTTGTGGCTGCACAACTGTAATTCTTCTGTGCAATAAATACTTTAAGTCATAAATTAGATGTGATTCATTTTTTTTATGTCATCTGGCTGTAACTCGATTCTAAATATTGGTTGGGGGATTTTTTTCTCTGTTTTTAATGTTTGATACATTTTTCACCTTGAAGTCATTATTTTCAAGGCCAGACTTGACCTTTTCTGGATCCTCGCTAGAATTTATACCTTTAATAATCACTGTTAGGCCTTTACCACTCTTCAGCTGATATGTATAAAAATTTTTATTTTTTGTCTCAAAATCTGAGACTATTTTTCGGTAATTGTTTTCTTGGGATACCTGGATTTTTGTTTCGTGTATTTTCCCACGCTTGATTAGAGCTACGTAGAACTCATTTTCACCAATTACCGAGATAAGGCTCCTTACCAGAAAGCTGGAGTTCTGTTCTCTTAAATATATCGGCAGTGGCTTACTGGACCTTGTTGTATTTGTGTCTTCATAGACTTGTTCATTCAAAATCGCGAAACGATTTTCAATATTATTTTTCCCATCTTTGGGCATTTTCGCCGTTAACGCTATTTGAGCAGATTTGGGACTTCTTCCCCTTTTTAGCACGGTTATGTATCTGTCCACTCCTCTTTGAATTTTATTATCAGTTGTTTCACTCACTGCATCTACAATTTTGTGCACGTTGGTCACCTTGTTATATAATGTTTATTTGTTCGTTTGTACAACTATAATAGCCTTTTTCCACTAGCATATATTTTAGAGGAATGAATTGAAAATGTTGAAAAAGTGAAACTTGCGTTTCCATTGGCAACATCTAACATCTACCATCTTCTCAGCTGTCAAAAATATAAAAATACTTACACCATAATTTTTTGTGGAAAAAAATTAAAATAATATTAAAATGGATTTTGAAGAAACATTAATAATTGGACTCGTTCATGCTTTACAAGAACAAACAGAATTGTTAATGCAGTGTTCAGAAAAAAGCATTAACACGAACTTCTTATATGAATTCTTTGGTTTTTTATTTATTTAAAGTTTTTATATGCATATCAAAAAAAAGCGATTCCCTGAAAGACGTGAGCGTTCTTTATTGTTCCTCACAACTCTTCTATTTTGTCCTGCCACAAGTCCAGCAACATATTTTCAAAATCCTGGTTCCATACTATACGGAGACCTGTGCTTTTCTTTACTAAAAACAAAAATAAATTATTATACTTATGTATGTACAACATATAAAGTTAAAAAAAAAAATAAATAAAAACTTACGTGTGCCACTCATTTCGATGTAAAATATATTTCTTTTTTTTTCTTATAGCCTTTTTCCACTAGCATACATTTTTGAGGAATGAATGGAATATGCTGAAAAGTTGAACTTGCGTTTCCATTGGCAACATCTAACATCTACCATCTTCTCAGCTGTCAAAAATATAAAAATACTTACAGCATAGCAAAAAAAAAAGCGATTCCCTGAAAGACATGAGAGTTTTTTCTTGTTCCTCTCAACTCTTGTATTTTGTCCTGCCACAAGTCCAGCAACATATTTTCAAAATCCTGGTTCCATACTATACGGAGACCTGTGCTTTTCTTTACTAAAAAAAATAAATTATTATACTTATGTATGTACATATGTATGTACAACATATAAAGTTAAAAAAAAATAAAAACTTACGTGTGCCACTCATTTGGATGTAAAATATTTTTCTTTTTTTTTTCTTACACAATTATGTATGTATGTCATTCACAAAAAATTAAACTATCAACCATGGTTTAATTAATAAGGTCCGCTTATCAACGCAACAACAAAAAACGACATGCATTTTGTTTGTGTAAAAAAAACATGATATTGTCAAAAATAGCTGTGGTTTGTATGTATTAAATGGTTATGCAGCAACAAAAAGCATAGCGTAAACAAAAATATTCATGATGGCGGCCAAAAATGTAAACAACTTTTGACAAGACCATGGGACTTATCATATTTTTGCAGATTATTTAACGGTCAAAACACAACCCTACAAAAAACCATATTCCTTCTTGCGCGAGTTATATACACACTACCAACTACAACAAAGAAGCCAATACACTAGACAGGAAATCGCTCCACTTCAATTCTTAAGAAAAAACCTAATTTTCATTTTTGGCCAAATTCATATTTTTAACTTGTACGTAAGTTCAATAAACTGAACTTCCGTACAAGAAAATGCAAAACACAACATTTCGCAACATTTATAATTTAGCTTAAGTTGCATTTTCCCATTTCATATTGTATTTTTCCTAATAATTAATATTAAGCTTAAATATCATTTTTATATTATAAAACCTTTGTAAATTAAAAATTAAAATTGAGAAATAAATTGGTGTTCAACCTTAACGGTTGATATTTTTTTAAGTTTTGTTAAACCTAATTCTTTATTTGGCGCAGTCGAAACGGGCAGTTGCGGTATCGATTTGAAGTGACTTTAATCACCACAGTGACGTTAAAAACAAAAAAATTACAAGTGACATTAATAAAATATTTTAACATTAAAAAAATTACAAGTGACATTAATAAAATATTTTAACATTAAAAATTACAAGTAACATTAACAAAATATTTTAACAAGTGACGAGAAAAACAAAATAAGTGACATTAGAATTTACAAGTGACATTACCAAACAATTTTTCTTAACAAACGACGATATTACAAAAATATATATAAAGAAAGTGACAGTAAAATTTACATAAAGAAAGATTACAAATTAAAAAAAAAAAAAAATATTAGAAGGTACAATAGTTTACAAGTAAATAAATATACTGAAAAAAAAAACAAATTGTTCCAAACGGTGAAAGAATATCATCGTTAATAAAAATAAAACGGGGAGGGCATATCTCCGTTAGAAAACGTCAATATATATAAAAAAAAATAAAAAATAAAATAAATAAAAACGTTATAGAACGGGGAGAGCATATCTCCGTTAGAAAACGTCAATAAATAAGAAAAAATATATAGACTTAGAACGGGGAGGGCATATCTCCGTTAAACAAAAACAACAACAATCACAAATCAACAACGGGGAGGGAATATCTCCTTTAACGACAGACAGGACAACCAAAGTCTACCAAATCGAGGCCGTTGGATTTCAATCCATTAACAACTGTGAACCTACACCAAAACACCAATCTACTTCTCCATGCTGATTACGGCTCCACTCCTGCTATATTATTTGTAAGCACCTTAGAAATAAGATATTTAAACTAATAATAAATTTTCCAACTAGAATAAATAATTATATATACAATTGTCTCTGTCTCTAATGTTCAAAAGGAAGGCAAAGACCGAAGCCTTATTTAAATTAACAAAAAAGTCAAAAAGCCTTGATAACATAACAAAAACAAACCATTTACCAAGCATACCTGAAATGCAGAATCAAGATTCGATCCAAAACCAATCTTCCTCTCAAACGCAAAATTCCTATCAAAATATGAATAACATGCAGGAAATTTTTAATTCATTAAGAATACCGGATGTTATTAAAGACCTCCCTAGTTTTGACGGCAATCCTCGCCTTTTGTATGATTTTATAACCAACGTAGAAGAAATTCTATTATTTCTTAAAGGTACGGAACAGACACCCTACGGACAAATATTACTTAGGGCAATAAGAAACAAAATTGTAGGATCAGCGAACGAACTTTTAAATACATACTTGACGCAATTGGACTGGAATGAAATTAAGAACAACTTGATATCTGCTTTCGCAGATAAAAGGACAGAAACGACGTTGATCAGAGACCTCCATAACATCCGCCAAACTGATCGAACACTAGAACAGTTTCATGCCGAAATTATAGAGATTCAAGCTGCACTATTGAACAATATTCTTATAAATGAAAAGGACCAAAAAGTCATTAATTCAAAAAAAGAATTATTTTCAGAAATGTGCCTAAATGCATTTTTAAGCGGACTTAAAGATCCTTTGGGCGCAACAATTCGCGCTATGCGTCCTGAAACACTTCCAGTAGCACTCTCTTACTGCATAAAAGAGCAGAATATCACTTCGGCTAAGCAAGACCTGAGACCTTACAAACCACAACCATCGAAATCTTACCCCCGGGAGGCACAACCTTTTTATAGAAGGGATTACCAAATTCAGCAAAATAGAATTCAGAGACCATATTACGGAGAAATTCAGTTTGGAAAAAGGCATTTCCAAAATCCTCAATATAATACAAATCGCTATTTTAATAACAATAATTTCAGAAACAATAATCATAGCATTAGTAATGCTATAATGCCTTTAAAGACAGAACCGACCGACAATAACACAATGCCATCAAACTTTAGGCAAACTGTTCCCTATTCATACAACAGGACAGGTATGACCAGGCAAAATTTTCAACCTCGAATGAATTTCAACTCAAATTTTCACAACTTTGATCAAACTTTAGTTGCAAACCACGAAGCACCACACATATATTCATACGACAGGACAGGTATGACCAGGCAAAATTTTCAACCCCGAATGAATTTCAACTCAAATTTTCACAACTTTGATCAAACTTCAGACACAAACCATGAGGTTCCAAATATATATTCATACAATAGAACAGGTATGACCGGACAAAACTTTCAACCTCAAACCAATTCAAAATTCCGAAACATTGTGCAATCTGCGGATAATTACCCAAATCAAGAAAAGTCAAATATATTCAATATAGATGATACTGGAAATTTTCAAGTATCAGCCTCGAAAACCCCACGGGATATATAGATATAAACAAACATGGAACTAAATTGCCATTTATATTAATATCATCTCCATTTGGTCGCCCATTAAGATTCTTAATAGATTCAGGAGCATCCTCATCATTTATTAACCCCGAATTCGTACCATTAGAAAACCAAACAAACTGTCAACCTGTGACTATAACGACTATATCCAACAAATACACCCTGAACACAAAAACTAAGTTACCAATATTCACAGAATTTAGAGAAAAAGGTCATTTAGAATTTCTAATTTTTAAGTTTCACAACTACTTTGACGGGCTCCTAGGAATCGATGCATTACAGGAACTTAAAGCAAATATCGACTTGCAGAATAATATCTTGATTACTCCAAAAAGCACTATCCCTTTACAAATGAAACCTACCATAACCTCGCATAAGTATCTAATACCCGCTAATTCTAAAACGATTTTACAACTTCCTGTTGACGTAGAAAAAGGCGAAATCTTTGTTACACAAACAAATATCTCAACACAACTAGAAATTTCTGAAGGCATTTACAACGCAAGTAATTGGCTAAGTAATATGGAAGTAATCAACAATTCAAATCACGACCAAATATTACATCTCGAACAACCTTTGAAAGCAGAGCCTTATAGTTCTTCAAACTATGTGGAACTCAATTGTATTAATCCTGAGTATGTAGCAAATTATAAAGAGGAAACTACGAAACTTTCCTTACGGATAGATCATTTAAATGCAGAAGAAAAGAAGCTTCTCCTTAAACTTTGTCAACAGTTTAACTCTGTATTTTATAATGATAATCAGAATCTTACATTTACAAATCAAATTAAACACACTATAAAGACAGTAGATGAAATTCCAATCTATACTAAATCATATCGCTATCCTTATATTCATAAGGAAGAAGTTAGAAAACAAATAGCGAACATGTTAGAACAAGGCATAATTAAGCCATCATACTCTCCATGGAGTTCACCCGTTTGGGTAGTCCCAAAAAAACAAGACGCCAGCGGGAAACAAAAATGGCGCCTTGTTATCGACTATAGAAAACTGAACGAAAAAACAATCTCAGACAGATACCCTTTACCGAATATTTCAGATATTCTGGATAAATTGGGCAAATGCATGTATTTTTCGACCTTAGATCTCGCCAGCGGTTTCCATCAGATCGAAATGGAACCGAAAGACGTCCAAAAGACTGCATTTACTGTTGAAGGAGGACATTACGAGTACATAAGGATGCCATTTGGGCTGAAAAATGCGCCTTCCACCTTCCAGAGAGTAATGGACAATGTCTTGAGAGATCTTGTAGGCAAAATCTGTCTCGTTTATCTCGATGACATAATAATATTTTCTACGTCGCTAGACGAACATATTAACAGTTTGAGACAGGTTTTTGAAAGATTGGAAATTGCTAATTTCAAAATACAATTGGACAAATCGGAATTTTTAAGGAAAGAAATCGCATTTTTGGGACACATTGTTTCAACAGAGGGCATTAAACCAAACCCTGCAAAGCTGGAAGCAATAAGAAATTTCCCAATTCCTAGTACACCAAAAGAAATTAAATCCTTTTTGGGGTTGGTAGGCTACTATCGGAAATTCATCAAGGACTTTGCGAAAATCGTTAAACCTCTGACAATGTGCCTTAAGAAAAACAGTAAAATAGACTTCAATCAGAATTATATACATGCCTTTGAAACATGTAAAAATATATTATCTAACGATCCAATTCTTCAATACCCCGACTTCTCTAAACCATTTGTACTCACCACAGATGCTAGCGGATTTGCCATAGGTGCCATATTATCACAAGGCCCAATTGGCAGTGACAGACCCATATGCTACGCTAGCCGTACATTGTGCGAATCCGAAATAAACTATTCCACAATTGAAAAGGAACTGCTAGCAATAGTATGGGCCACTAAATATTTCCGACCATATTTATACGGCCGAAAGTTTAAAATCGTTACCGATCATCGTCCACTTACTTGGATAATGAGTCTAAAGGACCCTAACTCCAAACTAGTGAGATGGAGGTTAAAGCTGGAGGAGTATGACTACGAGATCCATTACAAAAAAGGTGCAATGAACACAAACGCCGATGCCCTTAGTCGTGTAAAAATTGACGTAAATCATATGGATATCAACATTAATGACACTGCTTCAAATCAAGGTACACAGGGTACCACAATCCATTCCTCCGACGAGAACTTTGACGATGGCATCTTCATATCTGAAAGGCCACTTAATGAATTTAATTTACAAGTGGTCCTAGAGAAAACAGCATTGGGAAGCCCAATGACGATAGAAACAATTTTCAGAAACAGACAAAGGCGAATAATTAGACGACCCAATTTTAGCGAACAAGTAATGATAGATATATTTAAAAAATATTTTCCGCCTAACAGGCTAACAGTAATATATACCGATGACGACATTTTTAAGACTGTACAAGATACTTATTCAAAATATTTCTCACACAATAAACTTTTCAAATTCCTAAGATGTACAGAATTTCTGGAAGATATTAGACAAAACGATGACCAGGAAAATTTGGTAAAAGCATACCATGAAAATAGTAACCACCGAGGAATTAATGAGTGTTACGAACACCTGAAAAGAAAATATTATTTTCCATATATGAAAGAATTAATTACTAAAACTATTAACAATTGCGATAGATGCCAAACTCTAAAGTACGATAGGCAACCACCCAAAATAAAATTCAGACTACCCGAAACCCCTTCTAAACCATTCGATATACTGCATATCGACATATACACAATAAATAATCATCAAAATTTAACAATTATAGATAAATTTTCAAAATTCGCAGCAGCATACGTTCTTGAAAACAGGAATAGTATAACAGTACTTAAATCACTTAAATCATTCCTGAGCTCATACGGAATTCCTAAGAAAATTATATGTGACCAAGGATCGGAGTTTACAAGCAATATTTTCAACGAATTCTGTAGACAATATGGTATTGAACTACACCATACTTCATTTCAACAAACAAGTAGTAACTCACCTGTCGAAAGACTCCATTCTACGTTTACCGAAATTTATAGACTCATTTTAGAAGAAAAAAAGACCCGCAGGATAGAGTTCGACCATCAGGAGTTGATGACAGAAGTTGTTTTAACATATAATAACTCAGTACATTCTGCCACAAAACTAACCCCTTTTGAGCTCTTTCATGGGCGAACATATAAATTTGATAAAAATTTAAAATTTAACAATGAACACGATTACTTGAGAAAACTTAATGAATTTCAAGAAACTTTATATCCAAAAATTAAAGAAAAATTAGAGATTTCCGCTCTTAATCGTACAAACAAATTAAATGAATTTAGGGAAGATCCGGAGTCTAGACAAAGTAATGAAACAATATATAGGAAAAACAGCAGACGTAATAAAATCACTTCGAGATTTTCTAAACATAAAGTAAAAGAGGACAATTTGCATACAATTACTACCACCAATAACCAGAAAATACATAAATCCCGACTAAAAAAGAAACGAAAAACATTTTCTTTCTAGGGCCGCTTTAACTACGGCACAATATATTGAGATTCGAGATCTAACATCTAACATGGGTATTTTGCCAATAGACCTAGGACCAGCAAGACACATAACAGGATACAGCAACCTTATTCATGTGATTAATCTGGAGGAATATAGGGAAAACATTGAAAACATCAACAACACTCTTAGGACTTTCGAACGAAACAGTTCAACAGGAACCCAGACTGAAACGACAAAGTTGAAACTCAGAGAGCTGAAACTAAAATTAAACAGTTTAATGACCAAACGCAGCAAACGAGGACTAATTGACGGAGTTGGACATGCAATTAAATTTATTACAGGAAACATGGACGCATATGACGCTTATGAAATAAATAATAAAATTGAACAACTCAAATCTAATCAAATAAAATTTCAGGAGACCTTGGCAAAGGACCATAGATTTAACTTGAATATGGTTGCAAGATTTTCCAATATAACCAATCACATAAATGAGATGCAAGAAACCATACAGTATTTTCTAAACAAACAGGCAAATTTAACTAACCATATAATAGAAGGTTCGGAATCCTCAATTAGAGAAATTCAATACCTTAACCAAATTAATTACAATATTGATATACTAACAAGTCATATTAACGACATTTCGGAGGCAATTATTTTAGCAAAACTTAACATAATTCCTAAATTAATTTTACACCCAGAGGAAATAGAACAGATTGGCAAACATTTAGAGGACGAATCTATCAAAACTAAATCAATAGAAAACATATATGAAGTACTAGGACTTCAGGCTTATTACAACGAATCCAATATTATTTTTAATGTACTGATCCCCAACCTTGATCCCAAACCCTACAAATTTTATCATGTAATTCCCTTACCCATTAATAGAACTAAGATTATTGTAATTGAACCTTACTTAATGTATAATGAATTTAAAACTTTATATATACCAGAGAAATGTTCAAAGATAGAAAATATATTTTTTTGTTCAAAATTTAAAAATGAAGAAGCAACCTCCAACTCTAGTTGTATTGGCCATCTCTTTAAAAACCAATATGCACAGTGTGTTACCAACGACGTTGGCGAGACGCAATCAATTTGGCAACCTGAACCAAACCTAATTGTATTCATTAATATTCCTAAAACACAGATCGAGACTACTTGCAAAATCAACAACCACACCTTGCATGGAACGGGAATAGTGCATTACAAACACTGTGAAGTATACATAAATAATATAACCTATGGCGACGACATCAATACATTCTGGGATGACGTATATATTGCCCCAGTATCAACTTCCCAAATTCATGCTTCAACTGAGATGAAAACTATTACCTTAAAAAAGCTATCAGATTATAACATCAACCAGCAAAACGAAATTATCTCAATATCATCTAGACTAGATGTGCAGAACTTAATTGAATCCTCCATATGGCTAATTATCATTGCAGTAACAATCTATATCTTGAGAAGAGTATACAAGTTAAATATTAAACAAGAAGTCCAGAATGAAGCTGCAGTTCCTTCAGTCCCTTCTGTCCCTACGCTTCAAACTGGGCAGGGAGGAGTTATATACACACTACCAACTACAACAAAGAAGCCAATACACTAGACAGGAAATCGCTCCACTTCAATTCTTAAGAAAAAACCTAATTTTCATTTTTGGCCAAATTCATATTTTTAACTTGTACGTAAGTTCAATAAACTGAACTTCCGTACAAGAAAATGCAAAACACAACATTTCGCAACATTTATAATTTAGCTTAAGTTGCATTTTCCCATTTCATATTGTATTTTTCCTAATAATTAATATTAAGCTTAAATATCATTTTTATATTATAAAACCTTTGTAAATTAAAAATTAAAATTGAGAAATAAATTGGTGTTCAACCTTAACGGTTGATATTTTTTTAAGTTTTGTTAAACCTAATTCTTTATTTCGCGCACCTTATTAATTCCACCATGCTATTAACATGTATGTATCCGTCATTTTGCTAGAGATGACATTAAAATTATCGGAAGATGTTGATTGGAACAAAATGGTTTAGGAACATCTTTTAAAGATGTAGAAAGATGTTGACTTTTAGCACTGTGTATTTCTTATGGGAATATGTTAACATCTTCTCAAATTGATGGTAGATGTTAGATGTTGCGTAGTGGAAAAAGGCTATTACACAATTATGTATGTATGTATGTATGTCATTCACAAAAAATGAAACCATCAATATGTATGTATCTGTCATTTTGCTAGAGATGACATTAAAATTATCGGAAGATTTTGATTGGAACAAAATGGTTTAGGAACATCTTTTAAAGATGTAGAAAGATGTTGACTTTTAGTACTGTGTATTTCTTATGGGAAGATGTTAACATCTTCTCAAATTGATGGTAGATGTAAGATGTTGCGTAGTGGAAAAAGGCTATAATACTACGTTCACACGGAACATGCGTGGCTCTCTATTCATGCTTCACACAACAATCATGAGCGAAGCAACATGCTTTGCCATACAAAATTTTGAGATCGAAGCATGTAGATTCATATTGAATCTACTTGCGAAGCATGAAAAATTGCTGTCTTCTCTAAATTTTATCGTAATATATCGGAAGTTTATCTGAACTAGATGCAAAAAACACAACAACAACTTTAATTAAAAGTGAAAAATTGAATTAAAACTATAAAGATAAAACAACAATGGAAACAAAAAATATGTTTGTGTATTTTTAAAAATGCGTAATAATTTTAACTTGTTTTTTTGTCTATTTTAGATTTTATTTGTTATTAAAAAGAGAACTGCCAAATCGAAGCAAGTACATGAGTCGTGTGAACAGCTAGATTCATAAACATGCTTTAGAGAGCGAAGCAAGTGCTTCTACTTCATCGAACTGAAACAGTAGGTTCGGTCCGTCAACCTCGATAGCGAACCCATGTGTTCACACGACATATTCTAAATTGGTTCGTACTTCGACATTCTTTTACTGTTTAAAATAGGATTGAATATTTATTGCTTTTTCATTTTATTTAATTATTTACATAAATATAAATATATGCTTTATATTTGTTCAATGTGTTTATTAAATTCTAGCACTTACCATTTGTTTTTCTCTATTAAAATAATTTTGGACAACTAGTGCAGATAAACAAGCGAGTCATCAAAATTACAGATGATAGTAAATTAAACGGGTTCGCAACAAGGTTTAAAATGAAACACGTAGGTTCGCTCTTAAAATCAATCAAGGTTGGCCCGCGAACCATTAATTTGACAGCCGCGTACGACGCGTAAACGCGTGAAACTCGTGGTATGGACCTCCAGCTTTAGCATGTGATTGTCATTGAAAATATACTAGTAACATTGAGAGTGTTGACTAGGTACTGATTACGTAGTTCTAATGGGACCAAGTGGAGACATTCAAACCAGAATGTTACTAGTACATTTATATAATTTTAGTCTAGCTGTTAAAACAAACTAAAAAGTGTAGACGTATCATTGATAATGTCATCAAGAAGTCAGCACTAGTCGTCAAATTGGTGACCTGTCAGCAATAAGCCCAGTAAGAAGTCACCAAACAAGTAGACAAAAGTGGTGACTTGGAGACAATTGGCCCCGAGATTACTACAGGGAATATAAGGTGTGCGCAACAAGAAATTTGTTTTTTTGTAGGGTTGTGTTTTGACCGTTAAATAATCTGCAAAAAATTAGTAAGTCTCACGGTCTTGTCAAAAGTTGTTTACATATTTGGCCGACATCATGAATTGAAAGCTCCGTCGTAACAGAAAATGACGTTTAGCTGTCAAAGTTTTGTTTTCGTTGTTATTTTAAGGGAAAAAACTAAAATAATATTGTGGAAAAAGTAATAGTTGTGTATATTTTATAAAAAAAAGTGTGCAGCAAACTGAATTTTTGTAGCAAATACGTCCTGAGTAGGAAAATAAACAACAAAAATAATGTGAGTTTACAATTTTAGTTAAAAAGAATTAAATTATACATATGTAGATCTATACTACATATGTACATATGTATGTATGTATATGTGTCCTTCACCACCGGTGGTTAATGAAATTAAATTGTACAAATCTTTCAATATAAATGCTTCTAAGGTGTGCTCTTCCCTTTTAGCCAGAAAAGGGTTAACCCAAATTCTGCGGTCCACTCGGTCAATTTCGTCGGCGAGGTCCATTAAATCCTTCAAGCAGCTTAAAGCTATTATAAGGTTTTCACTTGTTGCCATTTTTTCAGTCTGCTTCACACTTTTTTTTATAAAATATACACAACACTAATAAGAAAATATTTTTTTCCGACACAACCACAAACGAGAGACAAAACTAACGTAGTTAACTCGTTGACGAATCAAAAATCATGAAAAATTATGACATACGTATACTGCACCATTAAAAGATTTGCGTTTTAACAGCACGTCTTAACAGCATGTCATGTCTAATGTAGACGTGCAGTTATATTATTACACCATGTGTAAACCATTCAACTATTGTGAATACACACAAGAAAATGTTTGTAGTCATATGACTGGTCGATAAAAGAAAAGAAATAGAGAAAAGTAGAATTTTCTTCGCCATTAGCAAAGTTTCGAGAAAAATATTTTTCTTTTATTAATCAAAGTAGCAAAAGCAAGTAATTATTAATTTTATCAATCAAACACTTTAAATAAATTTGGCTTTTAATAGACGAAGAATATGACTGGCTCAGGTTTTATGTTCAACATTGACGGTGGGTACTTGGAAGGTTTGTGCCGAGGATTCAAATGTGGAATTTTAAAGCAATCTGACTATTTGAATTTGGTTCAATGTGAATCTTTGGAAGGTAACGATGTATTAAAATGTATATGTTGATTTCTGGGAAAGATATTTTTTCAATTACAAGGCCAAGTCATGTGACACACGCCTTGGTACAATTACATATGTGTTTGTATTCCAACTAATAAGAGAGAAAGAGATCAACTTATCACAATGAAAACTTTTGTAAATTGTCTTGCGATTTATTTTCATTTGTTTTTCATTATTACAAATTTATTTTGTTATAGATCTAAAATTACATTTGCAAGGTACTGATTATGGAAGTTTCTTGGCCAATGAACCTTCGCCTTTGTCGGTATCAGTTATTGACGATAAGTTGCGTGAGAAGTTGGTAATTGAATTCCAGCATATGCGTAATCATGCTGTGGAGCCTTTGGCCAGTTTCTTAGATTTTATAACTTATGGCTACATGATTGATAACATAATTTTGTTAATAACTGGTACACTACATCAACGTCCTATTTCTGAACTTATTCCCAAATGTCATCCTTTGGGTAGTTTTGAACAAATGGAGGCTATACATGTAGCTGCAACACCAGCAGAACTGTACAACGCAGTGTTGGTAGACACTCCATTGGCACCTTTTTTCGTTGATTGTATATCTGAACAAGATTTGGATGAAATGAACATTGAAATCATTCGTAATACTTTATACAAGGCTTATTTGGAAGCTTTTTACGATTTCTGCCAGAAAATGGGGGGATCCACTGCCGATGTTATGTGCGAAATCTTGGCTGTAAGTAACATGTGTTTAAAATTTTTTGTTCTTTTTCGGTTAAAAACAATTGTAATATCTTCCAGTTTGAAGCAGATCGCCGTGCTATTATCATAACCATTAATTCTTTTGGCACAGAATTGTCGAAAGATGATCGCGCAAAGTTGTATCCTCGCTGCGGCAAAATGAATCCAGACGGTTTGGCAGCTTTAGCTCGTGCCGACGATTATGAGCAGGTCAAAACTGTTGCTGAATATTACGCGGAATATGCTGCTTTATTTGATGGTTCCGGCACTAATCCTGGAGATAAAACTTTGGAAGACAAATTCTTCGAACATGAAGTCAAATTGAACGTTTACGCTTTCTTGCAGCAATTTCACTTTGGAGTTTTCTATGCTTATCTTAAATTAAAGGAACAGGAATGTCGCAACATTGTTTGGATTGCTGAGTGTGTTGCTCAAAAACACCGTGCGAAAATCGACAATTACATCCCAATTTTCTAAATTTATAAAATATTTAGTTTATTCTGAAGAAATAACATTGGAGAGAGGTTTAAAAGAAATCCTTAGAAATCTTTTTATAATAATTTTGTTGTTGTTCATGTATCTATAAGTGTGCTTAAAATCGGACGAATGGAAACGTTGTAGCATCAGTACGTTTTCGATGTTGGTAAATTAATTTCTAAAAGTATACCCGAATTGTAATAAAAATATATTCTATACTTTGTATACATATTGTTAGCAAATCTATTGTAAAAATCTAAAGTATTCTGCAAAATAACATATAATATAATGAGTTTCCAAACATTCCTTTATAAAAAATATATGTACATATGTATGTATATACATACTCGTATGTATATAATGCAATTTGTTTTAATTATTTAACTGATAAAGATAGATCTGATTAATTCCAAATCACTGTAGATGTTCATATAAAGGATAATGAGACATTAAATAATCCTGGCAAAAAACCGACTTCAATATAAGAGCCGATTGAACTATGAAATTGTTTATGATAACAACCGAACTTCAATTGCGCTGCTAGCCGGCAACTGAAAATTTGTGGTTGCCACAAAAGCACTAAATAGCAACTGAAACTGGCCAGTTGCCATCTGTAATACAATTGTCAGCATGTGACAACGCAACTGGAGTTCGGTTGACATCCATAATCGACCCATAAATTCCAATATAAATATGTACATACAGGTATGTGATGAAAATCGTTTTCGAATTTAAATCTATACAAAAACGTATAAAGTTGTGATGCTCACTTCAATATCGATTTCATATCTATTTTACTTCAAATCGTATACGATTTCATTTTGTTCTATGAAAACTTGTAACAAAAAGAGGTGTGATGGAAAACAAATTTGAATATTTTTTACTATTTCAAATCGAGCGTATTATGGCTGCCGATTTAAAAACTTTAAGTATTTATTTTTTGTTTGCAATAAATTGCGTTAAAATGTAAGTAAAATCCTTTCATGTCATAAAAAATGTTTTCCTTTTTGTTTTTCTCTTTCGATAAAATGTTCAAGTGTATGCGTGTTTTTAACAATTTTAACTAAAAAACTATATCGCTAAAGTAAAAATCTACAAAAATTGTAATATTTTAAATAAGCCATAATCTCCATCAGAAAGTTTAAAACATCGAAAACAAGTGAAAATTTCACAAATTAAAAATATTTACGCTGTCGCGAGAATTCGCTAAATATGGCAAATTTTAATTTCAAATCTGCAAAATATACAAACAATTAGTTAAAAATGGCTAAAATTTATCGCTTTCGGAAAAATCGCAAAATTTGTGAGAGTGCAAAAACTTGCTAAAATTTTAGTTTATGTTGAAATAAAAGTCCCTAAAGATGTAAGACTGCCAACAACTTTGCAAAAAACTGCAAAAAATATAAAGATATCATAATTATGATTAAAAATCGCTCAAACTTTAACGAATATAAGACAAATTGTAGAAATCATGAAAATGGCGAAAAATCGCAAAATCTTCGGTAAATGTAAAAGATTATAGAACGCAATAGTGATTAAAAGTTCCGAAAAATCTAAGAAAACCAAAAACTTCGGCAAAATTATTTTCCTGCAACAGCGTTAGTGTATCCGTTCATTATTTTTCCTTGTAAATACTCGAATCGATTTATATTCGGTAATCATGGTTGATTAGACCAACGACACCTATTTCGGTGATAGGGCTGCTATCTTAGTAAATTTTCTTGCGTTTACATAGGCCTCCGAACCTGCCCAATGCACGCTTGTGTCCCCAGACATTTCCTTCCAGTGACGGATGTTGTGGTTATACCGCTATTGATAAGCATAAACTTTTGGGCAAGAAAATCAAAAAGAATATAAAAAAGGACAAAAACGAATATTATGAAAAAATGGGAAATATTGCGCAAGTCGCAGCAGATAAAGGTGATTCTAAAGAATTATGCAAAATTATTAGATCCCTAAGTGGAACTAAAACCACAACTACAGGTATACCAGTTGAAGATGAATGCGGTACCCTCGTTACTTCTAAAGACGACTAACTGAGGATTTGGAAACAGCATTTCGAGAGAACGTTAAATATTATACACGAGGATCAAGAAGACTTTCAAATAAACAGAAGGCACGAAACAAACATACACGTCTCAACCGAAAATCCATCCTTGCAAGAAATTATAGCTGCAATACATGGTCTAAAAAACGGTAAAGCTCCCGGGAATGATAACATACCAGCAGAATGTTATAAAGCGTGCATAGAAGTTTTTTTCTGAAAAATTATACCCTCTATTTCAAAGAATCTGCGAAGAAGAAAATATTCCACATGAATGGAAAGAGTCAATCATAGTAAAACTACCGAAAAAAGGAGACAAGAAAAAGTGTGACAACTGGAGAGGTATCTCCATATTACCATCTATTGCACAAATTTTCAATAAAATAATACTAAATAGAATTTCGGATCCTCTAAATAGACTTATACGAAAAAACCAAACAGGATTTCGCAGCAGTATTATAGAATTATAATTGAGCAGTCTGTCGAATACAACGCAACTCTATATTTAACATTTATCGACTACGAGAAAGCATTCGACGCCCTCGACCGTAAATATATATGGCTCGCACTTTTGGCTAGGGGTATACCAGAGAAAATTGTTAATATCCTTAAAAATAGTTACAACGGTACCTCTTGTAGAGTACTATATGATGGTTGTGTCAGCGAACGGTTTGTTACAACAAGCGGGGTGCGACAAGGTTGTGCTCTATCTCCATTACTCTTCATCACTGTGCTTGATATGGTATTAGAAACATTGGATAGATATCAAACTGGAATCAACTGGGGTCTTCATCATAGACTCGGGGACCTTGAATACGCTGACGACGCGGTTCTTTTAACCAACACTCACTCAGACATGCAATCCAAAATGGACCTACTTGAACGCGAATCCATTAAATTGGGATTAAAAATAAACATCCGAAAAACCAAGGCTATGAGGATTAATACAAGCAATGCTACGCCTTTTGTTATTAGTGGACAACAGATAGCTGATGTAGTTGAATTTGAGTATCTGGGTAGTGTTTTAACGACAGATGGTGGTGCCTATGTAGATATATGCAATCGAATAAGTAAAGCGCAAAGGGCATATGGATCTCTTAGAAATATATGGATGTCAGAAACAAACAAAAATTAAAATATTTAACGCATTTTAACACAGTTTTACTCTACGGGTCGGATACATGGCTAACGACTGTTGCCATAGTTAATAAACTGCAATCTTTTATTAATAGATGCCTACGGTCCATTTTAAAAATATGGTGGCCACGTACTATTTCCAATCAAAGATTATGGACAATTACTCATCAAAGGAGTATACACAATCATCAAAAGAAAATATGGCTGGCTCGGTCATACTCTAAGAAAGGACGTAAGCGATATATCACACTCTGCTCTTCAATGGAACCCACAAGGTCACCGATCCAGAGGGCGACCAAGAAATACGTGGCGTAGGACAATTAATACTGAAACTGAAAAATCAATAGACCAGTTAAGATATATAGCAAGAAATAGAAATGAATGGAAATCCTTTGTAAATAGACTAAGTTTATAATTTAATAAATAAAATATGAACATGTCATAATAATAATATAATAATAACAGCGTTAGATAAAACTTTAAAACTGTAAAAAATTAATAGATTTCCATCAAATATTTATTTAATTTGTAAAAAAGAAAAAAAGTAAGTTTTTCTTAGAGAAATGTGTGGTATTGAAACAAAAATGAATAATGAAATCGATGCGATTTCCATCACACCTAAAAGTATTTGATACGATTTAAGTCTTCGATTTCATTGCAAATCGAATCGTTTTCTACCACATACCTGATATATCCATTTTGAATTAATATTTTATTTCCATATTTAGGTAAAAACAATAATTGTGGGACCAAACTTTAAGCAAACCCTTGTAAACAAACAAAGAACGAATTTTGATAATCGACAAAAAGACTTTTGAAAATCTGTGCAAATATATTGCAAGTTCCAATAAAAAAATTATACTTCCAATTTTATAACGTTTTTTCCCTCTCCTGTAAACTTTTGAAAACTACAGATAGATTATTTCGTCTTTCTGAAATTAATAATTTATTTGTTATGGATTATTTCGTTGGTTGCTAATACCAACTCATCGGTAGATCGTCAACCCATAAAAGATAAAATATACATATTTACATTTTCTAAATAAAAGAATTACAAGATTTCATTACTTAATAGATGTACATATTTTAAGCAATTCCTGAATTGCAATTTAGGAGCACTTAATTTATCTTTAGAATGAAAACTGTCCAGACTCTACATGTGCACTACAAAACATCATGAACTTTTCTTTTTTAATTTTATAAAATTGAACATTGTCTAATTCGGATTAATTATATACTCGTATATACCTGATTGTCTAAGGTCATATTAAGAAGAACATTTTACTTATTTTATTTTCATAATTTTTCTTTATTATTAGAATATATTTTTATTAGCATACAAGTTTTTGTAAATCTTCTTATTCCATACACATTCACATACATTTTATGTTGCTTCCTTACTTTAAGATTTGTTTGTTTTAATTGGGTTAAAATAATTATTTCATTTGCTAAAAAACATTTTTTATTTCCTTTGTTTTTGAATTTAACTTGGTCAAATTAACAAATTAATGTCCCCTCAAGTAAAAATATTATTTATTATAGAAAAAGTTTTGAAAAAAATAGTTTTAATAGTTTTGGTTATTTTAGATTTCTGTAAATTTTACACTCGTACATAGACAAAATTTATTTAATAAAAGAAAATTACTTAGTTTATTTACTGCATGTCTGTCTTAACAATCATATTATGTACATATGTATGTATGTATGTATGTTTATATACGTGCATTATTACTTTAATAAAAACGTACGTAAATATTGAAATAATTTTACTTCCTAAAAATTTTTAAAGTTTCAATACTAGTGGCAGTGAAAATTTTGAAAAGTTTTTCTGTTAAGACATATTTTGAATTTAGATTTTCTCTTTGTATATTTTAATTAAAAATAAGATTAAAATTGTTTATTACTTTTACGTTGTTGCTGCTAAAATATTTTACCTTCATTGACTGTTTATTATTATTAACAAATCACATCATTAATTTGTTTTATATATTTTAGATTTTGTATCGTTGTTTTTTTGTATATTTCTTGTTGTTTTTGTATTTAATGGTATGTTATTAATTTAGTAAGTGCAATAAATGAATATGTCAAATGATTAATTTCCTATTTAATGTAAGGGTTTTAATTATGTATTTTGATTTACTAACTTTTTATTACATACTTGTATATAAATAGTACTGTCTCTCTATTTTTTGTTAAATAAATCAAAACATTGTTTTATATTAATTTTTATGAATGCTAAATTTTGAATTTCAATAAGTACCTTTATAATTTTTGTATTCATTCGTTGGGATATGCGTGCAGATTCCTTAAATGAGGGGGAGGAGGAACAGTAAGAGATCGCACCTAAGAAAAGATTCATCCCCTAGAACAAGCGGATGTGACAACGAAAATATCGAGTAAATGTTGCCGTTTCTAAATAGGTTAACTTTAGCGGCAACCTTAACAGAACGTTATCTTGCTTCTTGTTCTTCGTACTTTGTTCAATTTTATAGTCGTTGTTGTATTATGAGTAGACGGGTAAATTTTTCTTAAATGGACTCTTATGATAAAAGATTTATGGATTTTATTTATTTACTGTTTTTTGTTGATTAGTTTTTAATTTCTTGTATTTATTACATTTTATCTTATGTGTACCTATATTTTGCAAAAATCCTATTTGAAACTAAAAAAACAAACATGTTAGTTATGTATATACGATTTATTATTTTATATTTGAAAAAAGCCTACGTAAATTTTAACTAAGCGAACCCTGTAATTAATTTCAATCCTAAAGAAAGAAAACTTATAGACAATAATTTTATTCTTGTAAATTATTAAAATCCATTTAAAGCAAGCAATAGAAACAAAAAACGCTTTCTTTGTAATAATAAACTTTACTGTGTGATGCCCTATTGCGAACATTATCGTTCGCCGGAATTCTAAACGTTTTATTTACATACAAAATAATAAAGTATTAAAAATTTAAATAAAATATGTTGTTAGTGAGTGGCTCGTACGACAGGTTTTTTCATTTATTATTCCAGCGAACGATAACGTTGTACATCTTGGAAAGGCTGTTATTATACATAAATATTATATTACATCGAATTCAGTTTAATTTTAATTGATTTTCTTTAATTGATTTGATAAGTAGTATAACAAATTCAGGTTATTTAATTGCTTAAAAATAAAACTATTAAATGTTAATTAAACTATTGGACGAATTATAGTTGGAAATATATATACATATATAATTTTTTTAATAAACAGAAAAAAAGAACTATAATTGCCTTTTGATGGTTTGTTCATTCCTTTACAATACACTAACGGAAGCCTTCAACTAATTGTATTTAAGGCAAATAAAGCTACGTTCACATTTATCAAATATTTGTCAAAAAAAAAAACGTGACCAAGAAAGAAACTAATAATTTTTTTCCTTTAATAACGATATTTTTTAAAAACTGTATAAAAATACTTTTTTGTAGAATAATTAATTTTATTTTGTAATATAAAAAGCAAGTTAAATGCCACTATCCCTAACCAAAACTGGTGGTTACGTTTTCTTGGACAAATATTTAATAAATGTGAACGCAGCTTAAGGAAAATTAGTACCATTTCTTCTGAGTAACTTCCTACTAAATTTTATTTATACACATACTTATTTTTCTATTTCTTTATCTAATTCAATAATATTGTAAAATTTTCGTGACTTCATCTATTAAAATATTTGTTAAATTTGGTGAAAGTTTCTTAAGTGTTATTTTAAAACTATATATTTTAACAATTAAGTTATGAATCGGAACAATGTCGAACGGAATAGTAATATTTAATCCAAATTAATTTTAATTAAATTTATTTGTCTGTTTAGTTATAACGAGCTTTTGGTTTTTCCTTTCTAATAAAAAAAAAAACAATTTAACAGTTTAATTAAAAATTTAATTTTCGAAGGAAATTGTCTTCGTCAACGATTAAGATGAAGGCGTTTCGTCTTTTACTTTTCATAATATTAAACATATTACTTGTTTTCGCTGATAAGTTGAAGTACTTTTTGACGGGCCATAAATATGTCTTCACAAACGTCAAAGACGATATAAAAAATAGGATCAATAACTTTCTGATATTTTTTTGGTATGGAATTTGATAACTGTACAAAATTTATTGTTCGTTAAGATCAAGTGTAAATTAATTAACACTAAAACTTAGTTCTCACTTTAAAGTTCATCACTTAAAAAAAAAAAAAACACTATACATATATGAAATTCATAGACGAAAATATGTATGTATGTGTGTACATATGTACGTATGTTAATACTCTTGAGCATATGAAATAAAGAACAAAAATAATTTCTTCTTCACATTTATTTATTTTGATATTTGCTCTTCTAGAAAAATTTTTCAACTTCACAAAAAAAAAGAACATATTTCTTAATTAAAATATATTCATAAATTAATGATTTTTATTACAAAGTGATTTCATATTACGCTAAAGCTCCTAAATTTAATGTTAATAAACACTAAAACGCACGGCCGCAACACCAGTTTTCATTTGTATTTTGTCACTTTTTAAGTGACTCAGTTATGTAAATTCAATCTTTATGGCAGTCAATTATGGTTCAAGCTTCTCATCACTAATTGTAGTGTGTGACGTTTTCCTCATTTTTAGTGTTCAATCAAATTCAGTAGGAGTTGAGAGCTTTGAAGCAATTACTGTTCGGACATGAAGTTTGGAATTAGTTAACGGTTTTTCTCTGTTACTTGGAGTATTTCTCATATCCAATAATTTCTAAACTACATCTTAAGAACTTTAGTACAAATAAATTCAATTTGAAATAAAAATTAAGCGATTTTAAAGAAAACCAATTAAACAACATTACTTCTGTTCGATATTTATAATATAAATATTTTTGTAAGTATTTTATACAAAACTTTAAAAATATTTATTTTTGAAGTTATTATATTTACATTTACATTTACTTATTCAAGTACTTATTATATAGTAAATTAATTTTATAACTAAGAAGAAAAAACAAAAAATAGTAGTTATTGTGAAAACATATTGAGATTCTTCAAATTAATATAGATCATAGATAATAATGCATTCGTTCAACAAATGAGTATAACCTCGAAATTATCATTATTATATGGCAAAAAAAATATCAAGTTGGAATTTAAATAGTAATATAAGAACATAGGAAACATGCCTGATTATTGAATTCGTATTTTGAATTTGATATCAACAGTATATTCGTACTTGTTTTGATTTGTACACTGAATAATAATACAGTGAAGCAATAAAGGTATGCATAATTTAATGATTTTTAAGATGACAGCAATGATCAATATCTGTAGTTTTTCTATGTGATCTGCATTAGCTAATACCCTTCAATAATCAATTTGAATGCATTTTGATAAAACTTATTCAGTAGTAAATTATTAATTTTGAAGAAGGCACGTTACAATCAAATGCAATTAATACAAAAAAAAAAAAAAAAAAAAAAAAAAAAAAAACAGCTTTTTAACGATATTTATTGCGTTTTAAATTTTTAAATATTTGAACATTTGTTAACACAAACATATTTTTAACCTTTTTATGTATCGACATACGTACATGCATATGTACATATCGACATACATATGTATATATATGTACATATCGCACCCTAAATACAAAAGGGTCACAACTTAAAATACTAAAATTTTCAGGAGAGACAAAAAACTGTTTTCGTGCAGAAGCAACACACTTATTAAATTAGACAGAAATGTATTTTCCAGTTAAAGAAGATAGTGATGTAGAAGAAATTTTTGCAGTAGTTAGAAATGTGTACTCTGAATTAATTTATGGAAAAAAGTCAGTTTTGGAAAATTTTGAGTTGTGACCATTTTGTATTTAGGGTGCGATATGTTTGTATATATTGTAAAATACCGTCCAACAGCTTAGGCAAGAATTCCCTTTTCAGTTCAAAAACTTTCATGGACGATTGCTTGCATTATTTTTTGCTCATTTTTGGCAAACAAAACCAGCTGTAGAAACCTAAAATCTTTTGTATTACCAGCTTTTAGGCTGAGGTATGTAGCCTGATTATATAATTTTCCAAATGTTTAAGTGCTACTCTGTAGTTAAAAGAAAATGCCTCTGTATTAGTATAAAAATTACATTAAAAATTCAAAGAAATTTCGGTTGAAGTAAATAATAAAAAAAGGTTTTTTCTCTTCATCAATAATTTATAAAATGTTTTTTAATGTATATGTATTATGAAATGATTTTGTAATTATTTTACCTTAACGGAGAATTAAGAATTTCTAGTTATACTGTTTTGTTGAACAAGTGATGTATGTTTCTTTTTATCTAAACGCATTTGTAACCTAATTGGAATGAACACGTCAGTACATAAATAAGTACATAGTAAAAAAGTATTCGAAATTATCACTTTTTTTTTCAATATTTTTTTCTCAAAGGCTTTTGAATTTTTTAGAATAATTACTAATTTTTTTCTCTGTTCAAATAATTGGACACAAAAAAGCTGCAAATACGAACTAATTTTTTTCATAATGAAGCATATTTAAAAAAAGCTATTTTTAAACAAATTTTCCATTTCATATTTTCCTGCTAAAATTGCGCTTTGTTTTTTAGGTTTATTTCTTATGGTATAAGAAACATTTTTAGGATTTACATTTAGACGTAAGTTGCTACGGCAGCTGTAGTATTAGCATTGTTGGTTGTAGCATTCTGTTGTGTTGGAGCTGAAGGCGCAGTGGGTGTATGTGCAGCAGGTGTAATGTTGACTGCTTGAGGACTTACAGGAGGCTGTAATTTACCTGGTACATATTGTCCGATAAAGGAGCCATCTTCAGTAAATTGACCTATGAAAATATATATATAAAAATGAACGTAAAAAAAAAATGCCCATCTTATATGTAAAGTATATTGTTTTCAATTGAAATAAATTTGTGTATTAGTGACAGTTAAAGGAAGGTCAAATTTTTCTCTTTAGGAAGTTTCTTACTATTATGGTAAGAATTCTAAGATTTAAAAGTAATTGATAGAGTATGAAATCGGAGAAATAAATTTATATGAGAATGTTTAACAAACTATTTTGAAACTATATGCATGTGTAGACATATCGATGATTACATACATATATCGCACCCTAAATACAAAAGGGTCACAACTCAAAATACTAAAATTTTCCGGAGAGACAAAAAACTGTTTTCGTGCAGAAGCAACACACTTAACATTAAATTAGACATAAATGTATTTTTCCAGTTAAAGAAGATAGTGATGTAGAAGAAATTTTTGCAGTAGTTAGAAATGTGTACTCTGAATTAATTTATGGAAAAAAGTCAGTTTTGGAAAATTTTGAGTTGTGACCCTTTTGAATTTAGGGTGCGATATGTATGTATGTTGGAAACGCATCACTGAGCGCAGAAAGCTTTATATATACATATCGGTTAGCATCCACTAATTAAGTTTCAGCTATTTTATTTCATAGTTAGTAGTGCTTTTAGACTAATTATAATGTATTTTCTTTAGCTGAAAACTTTTTTTAAAATCAGTTATGTCTTGTCAACAAATGATCATCGATATCCTCATTACCCTGAAAAATCTTTTATAAAACAAAAAAAATATAATAAAAAAATTATAAAAATAAAAAGTGGGTAGAAATTTTTACGGTTTTTAATTTATTTATTTTGTGTGTTTATATTCTTTAATACGAAAAGAGGTACAAATTTAACTTAACTAAGTTAAATTTACATAAAAACATTACAAAATATTTTTTTTTATTTCATTATACATATGTAATTAAAAACTAAAAAAAAAAATTATATTAAGCTTTAAAATATAAAAACTATATATTCAATACAAAAAAAAAAAAATAGAAAAAAAATGCGTCATTAACAAACATTATTAACGAAAGGAGGGAAGGACAAAACGAACAACAGTTTACATTAAATACTTATAAAAAGAAATTTAAAAAAAGAAAAGTGTAAAAATTAAAAAATAATATTAAATAATAAAACTTAAAATTCAATTACATGTCATGGATTTGTAAAAACTAATAAAACTTCCGACTTTTCAATATCCAATAATTAATTATTCGTTTCTTAACAATTTCTAACTGGTTTTCATTTTGTCATAATATCATTTAAAAATATATGTATGTATGCATGTGTGTATGTTGTATGTGTGTAGCTGCTGGCAGTTTTCTTTTTGTTTGTTTGTTTTGTTTTTATTTATTAATACATAATTTAATCTTGAGAGTGATGATTTTGTTTCATAATTATTTTGGAATTTGCTCTTTTGCAACATTTATTAATTTAGTATATGTATGTATTTATGTACTCGCATGTGTTGATGGGTGTACATGGCTGTTTGGCGGTTTTTAATTTAACTGTTTTCTTTTTGTAAACTAAAATTATTTTAAACTAAATTAAAGTCCTTTGCGTCCATATTGACCTATAAAAGAACCATCTTCATTCATGCCTACATTTAATTGGTTCGAATAGTTTCGTTGTTGCGCATTCAAAAGAGTTATTTTTTTCGTGATTGTTGATTGGTTTTATGGTGATTCAAATCGTAACAAAAGACACATAAAATAAAAAATAAAATTAAATTAAATTACAAAACATAATATAATAAATTATTAGTAAAGTTTTAAAAATTGTATACATAAATGATTAGCTTTTTGCATGATGATGAAAATGAGCAGGTATTTCCCAAGTCTTGTAAAATGATATTGCAATGTTTTCAGTAAATGATGTTGCTTCAAAGTCGGTATTTTTAAAATAAAACAAAAAAACATGTGAATAATTAATATGTTTTCTAAAATTTATTTATTTGTCATCGGTTAGCTAATTTAAATGCTGCATTGAAAGCATTGATACATATCTACTGATGAGTTGGTTTAGCAACCAATGAAATGTAGCATATAGATTAGCTCACCCATAGCAACAAAAATAAATAAATTTGTGAAAACATAAAATCTTGAGTAATACTCGAATAAAATGTTACACATATTTAAATATATAATAATAGAAAAAGAAATATTTGAGATCGGGATGTTCTGAAACTTTACAACGATTTATGTATTCGAGTTTTATTATTATAGCTTTTCGATGGTAACAAAGCCTCACATGAAACGGTTATGTTGCTGTCTTCTTTTCAAAGTCATTTATCGAAAAATTTTCCAAAGTACATAATTAACAATTGTGTATCAATTGTAAGAGTTAAAGTTTATAAAAATCTTGCTGGTGTTTATATTTTAAAATGAGAATCTTACACAAACAATGACAATTGTTGTTTTTAGGATTTATGAACTATATTTGAAAAGTTTGTTACTTTGCAACATTTCGTTAGAGCTAATGCCAACTTAGCATTTATTAAATATAGTTAGGAAATATGTAGTATGGCTTAGAACTAAGGTAAAGTTTTAGTTTTATTTTTTACCAAAAACCAAATCTTTTCCGATTTGGAAAAAATACATTCAAGGTATTCAGAAATAAAAACTGATTAAAGATCATAGCTCAGTCAAGAGTTACATATATCCAGTTAATTTAAAAATAAAAACATAAAACTATTATTTGTTATGGGTTAGCTTATTTATATGCATTTCGTTGGTAGCTAAACACCAATTCTTCAGTAGATCTTTACCATTTACGATTGAAAAATTTCAATACTCATCTACTCATACATTTCTCCATTGGCTAAACATATATTAATCATTTTTAGATTTAAGATTTGAAAAACTAATTTGATGTTTCAATTTATAATTGAAGATTCAATAAATAATAAAGGCCGACTTCCTAAAGGCAAGTTGCATTGCATATATACAATGCAGACACTTCCTAAACGCATACCTGAAATTATTGGCAATGCCTAATGTTCCTAATCTGTTGGCAACTCAGTTTGATGAGTATCAGATGTCAAATTTTTGCATCTATTTCATTTGGTATGCAAGCGTTTGATACTTAGACAATGGTGTAATAAGTAATTTTTTATTTATTAAAATTATAATGTTTTTAAATTTTTTATTTTATATTTTTATAAACAACTTTTATTTAATTTTATATTTTTATAAACAACTGTTGTTACAGTGAAAAATAAAAATAAAATAAATAAATAATGGCGTTCCTTAATGCCGTTTTTGTGCAAAACATTTCTCTGCAGTGCAAGGATGCTGCTACAACATGCTTTGCATTGCATACACAGTTTTTCAAATTATGCTATGCAACATGCGTTTAGGAAGTCGGCCAAAGTATCAAAAAAAAAAAAAAAAAATCTACTCATACATGAACTCAGAAACAATACCTGCGAGCAAAATACTTTTTAAAAAAACTTTAAAACATCATAACAAATAATTTTTTATTCGATACAAATCTGTTTACTTTTCTTGTAACCTTTATACAATTAGTTGCCAATAAAATTATTTGTAAGGCAAAAATGAAAAACAAAATTTCCTTTTACAAAATATAATATTTAAAAACATAAATTCTTGAGTATGTGCTCGAATAAAATGTTAAATTAAAAAAAAAAATCGATTAACACTATTTTTGTGAATTTTGACGGCCCAGTTTTTTATGTCTTACTGTTCGTTGTGAAGTTTTAAGCATATATTGGAAAGGTGTGCAACAGCATCGAATTGTTAGTCAACAATACAAAATTTATTTTTTTTTTGTTAAAAAGCTGTAAATAAATTTTGTCATACATTTCTTTATTCAACATGCAAACAAATTGTTTAACTAATATTTTACCTTACTATTTTTATATGTATGTATGTATGTATACGGACTAGATAAAAATTCTGTTATTGTTTAACACCATACGATGAAGTCTCATCTATATGCTCTGATAAAGTCGGTAAGGTTTGAAACACTTTACGCGCACCTGCTGATCTCATTTTCAACATAAATGCATACAAATAAAATCAAAATATCATAATAAATAAATAAATATGTATGTATGTATGTTTGTATGTATGTAAAAATAAAAATCATAACAAACAATGTGTATGTAGTATTTTCGGTAGCTTAAATTCAGAAGCATGTAACTGACAAAAGTGTATGCAAAATTATTTCATTGGAATTAATTAAAAATCCAAATAGTCCAATTTTTTAAAAACCCATGAAGTTTCTTACATTTTTTCTTCTCTTCTACGTAATGAGAAAAAAAGATAATTAAGTTTCTCCTTTGAAATTAAGCTGACGTTATATACAATCTTATATGTACACACATATCCACACTCAAGTGCTATTTATATTTTAACCGTTATTATTCAGATAGATAAGCAATAGAAAGTACACATACCTGTATCACCATCACCATATTCTGCCATTGAATCTGTATCACTTTCCAAACCTGGCTTTGCCGAACTGACAGATTGACGACCAGCGCTCTTATTGTCCAAACTAATAACAAAATTTTATTTATAAACTTATTGCAAAATATTTCGTGTATAAAGCTTACGGCTGTGAGTATTCGTGGAAGCCACCCTCCTCGGGGTAGTCACGTCTGCCATTAGCCAATTCACGATCGTGCACATCATATTTGCCACCACGATTGCGACGGATAATACAAATTATAATAAATAGAATAATTATAATGGCTAATGCCAACATCATGCCGATAAACCAGCCGGCATTTGCGAGATTTTCATTGGGAACTTTTATGGGACCATCGACACCATTGGTGTCGACCTCTTGTGCGGCACTTTCGGTCATGAAATGTCCATCGACCGCTACAACGCGGAACTCATAAACTGTATGGGGATCTAAGCCCGCTACCTCTTGGTAGTCGCGATTTTTCTCTTCAGGAGCTTTGTTCCATTCGGTTTCACCCTTAATTCTAATGAAAGAAAATATTCACTTTATTAAAAGACTGAATAATTTCAATAAATTTTTTTTTATAATTCACCTGTATTCTGTAAAGAAATGTGTACCAGCATGTCCTTCAGTATTTGGTTTCCAATTAACGCGGAATTTCGCCAAGCCATTATCCGAGGGTAGTTGTTGGTATTCAAAGAATGGTACAGCAGGTGCTTGCGAGTCTTCCGACAATGTGCGTTTTTCAATGAAATGTCTACGGAAATTGTTAAATATACATCCATGTTACAAATGTCATTCGCAAATACATAATTCAGAATGTTTGTTATACTTACTCAGAGCCTTCTCCCACTTTAGTGGTAGCAGCAATAGAGATTCGATATTTGGTGTTTGGTTTTAAGCCTGCCATTTTCATACTTGTCACATTGGGATCAGTAATATGAGGATCATATTCTCGTCGTTCGCCCACATAACTGCCTTTTACCTCTTCATAGTAGATTTTGTATCCAGTTAGCTTGCCATTAGGATTAAGCGGTTTTTTCCACAACAGCCAGAAGGCTGATGAGCCCATAGGATAAGCTTCTAAAGATTCAACGGGGGACGGTACGCCTTCAGGTGTATCGAAATCGATAACAGCACTGGCAGGACCATTAAATCTCCCATTATAGGCCAAAACACGAGCAAAATTCTTAGAGTCTGGCTTGAATTGTGTTACTAAGGCTTGGTTGGAGTCACCTTTGACATGGATTTCACGTAAACCTTCTTCTCCTTCTTTTTCAGTCCAAGTTTGGATTTTGTAGCCCTTGAAATGACCACGTATTGATTCTGGATTAACAGGATTCCAGCCTAAGATGGCAGAAGTGGCTCCGGTTACCTGAATCATGCTAAAGTTAGTGGGTGCTTCCAAAGGACCTATGAAAAGGTGAAATCAAAATACATTACTTATTACTTAAATTGAATTAAAGCTTTTTAATACTTACGGTCTTCTCCGGAGAAGCCAACAATTTCCTCAGCAGCTACGTTAGCTTCACCACGTTCATTAATAGCCACAACTTTGATGATGTAACGCACAAATGTGGGTTGATCGGTTATAACCAAACTATTTTGCTTCCATTCATAAATGTCTTTGTTTTCCCAAGAAGCTGCTGGAATATCACGTTTCCAAGACACGCGATATTGGAAGTTGGGAGCATTATGTTCCAGCTCAGGCATAGGAGTCCAGGTAATTACCAAATTGTTGGGCTCCGTACCTTGACCAGCAACATTGTCGGGATTTTTGTAGGGAACATCAGGTTGCGTTGTGCAAATTTCACTATGCCCGGACGGCGGTGATGGTCCGATTTTGTTGAAGGCAATTACACGGAAAGTATAATTTGCCCATGGCGACATATCAACTGTAAACGAAAAATCTGTCGAAGGTACCTTTTCGTATGCCACATCCCAGGAAGCGGGAGTAAACGATGTGTTATATTGAATAGTGTAATGTAAAATGGGGGAACGATTGTCACCTTGTGGCTCCCAGTTAACTTCGGAATGACGTTCCATACATTTAACACCAGACAAGAGTGGAGCATTAGGAACATCTTGTACAATTAAATTTGCCTTAGCCGAGGCTTCGTCCAATTCTGTTCTCGCTATACAAGTGTATTCACCAGAGTCCAACTCGATGGTTTTGGGAATCGTCAGAGAGTTATCATTGGTCTTTACAAAACGAGCTTCAGCTTCGAAATCGATTTGCTGGGAGTCTTTCCACCATTCAATTGTCAAATTCAAAGTGTCGTCGTGCGCTTCATTACAACGGAATGTGGCCGATTGGCCAGCGGCTACTTCATAGTTTTGTGGTTCTTGAGTGATACGCGTATGTTCTTTTACAATCAACGAACCATTTGCAGTTTTCTCGCCAAACTTGTTCTTTGCATAGCAAGTATATTGACCGGCATCGTTGAAACTGACCTGTTGGATTTGTAGATCTCCCGATGGTAACACTGTGTAACGTCCACCAGTCAATTCGAGACCATTACGAATCCATTTAACTTGAGGCTTGGGAGCACCAAACACGCGACAACGCATGGTTACATTTTTGCCGTCAACAGTAGCTTCTTTGCGTGGGGGCTCTTCGATTTCTGGCGGCAAGGCCAAGACATTCAAATAGACATCTTTGTAAACATAGCCCAAAGAGTTGGTAGCGTTACAGCCGTAGTTACCAGTATCCGATTTAAGCAAATCACGTAAAACAATGCGATTGGTTTCAACTATACGTCTTGGATTGGGAGGAGCTTGACTAATGGGTTTTCCATTATGAATCCATTGGATCGTAGGTTCGGGAGAACCAGCAGCTTCACAACGGAACTCAACAGTCTCATCTTCGGCAGCATTTTGTATTTCAGGTTCGACAGTAAAGTAAGGTATGGCATTTATTTGTAAATTGATCGAATATGATTGAGCGTTACCCACACCATTAGATACGTCACAGGTATAAGTACCATTATCATCAAAATTGACATGACGAACTACCAACGATTTACCATAATGACCCTGTGTTATTCGATCACTCCAGTCTATCGGTCCACCATTCTTTTTCCATACTGTTTGCGGTAACGGCGTTCCACCGAATATACAGAATAATTCCGCTCGTTTACCTCTTAGAGCTACTTCATTTTTTCGTGTAACATATTGTCTTCGTGGAGCGAATTTATTTTGGGAAGCACTAATACCGGTTTGTTTAACATCCAGCAGCACACGATTACCGATCTTGTACTCGCTACGGAATACCGATGTAGCAGAACAAGCATAATAGAAATCATCGCTGGCATCTTCACGTGTAACATTGGAGAACCACAATGTTCCTTCTGGATCGAGAGTCATGCGAGAGTTATTTATAGATTTAATATTTCCATCAATGGACTGTTGAATTAGCCAATTTACTGTGGGCTTTGGCCAGCCGTCAGGTGCTTCACATTGTAACGAAAACGGTTCTCCTTCATTTGCTTCAACTGTTTTGGCAGCTTCATCTTTGAAAGCATTCAATTCAGCCTTACGGACAAATACGGAATTCGATGTGGCAATACCAAATTCGTTTTCAGCGAAACACTGATACTGACCCAAATCTTCATCTTTTGGAGAAGTAATAACTAAAGTACCACGTCCAGGTTGCTGTAACATACGATTATCGTATGCCTGCCAGTCGAATTTTTTGCCGTTTTTAATCCATCGGTATCTGAAAATTTTAAAATTTCAATAATACGATGATGTTGTAAATATTCTTAAGTTAAGATTTTCAACAAATTTTTATTTGTTATGGGTTAGCTAATCTACATACATATATGCATATGCATATAGCTAATCTACATACATACATATTTGATTTTTATTTATTAATAATATTGATTTTTTTTACATTATCAATTGTTGATGAAAGTGTCAGATTCCATCAGCTAATGCTAATTTCTAAGTGTCTCCCTCCTCCTAATACCAAAGAAATAATTTGGTTGCGATTGAGAGACACTTACTACCAGCCATTTCTTAATGTTGTTTTTAATTTTAAACATACTTGAACTCTATTTTTCCGGTCAGTGTACAAAGCTTTCATTGATTCTATTCAACCGATGAATATGGCGCGACAACAACATCAATACAATGTTTTTAACATCGCACAGCCATGTCGCAGTTTGTATGTATGCATGTACAAATGTAGTATTGTATTAGCTGAAATCAAACATTAAAAAATAAAACCCGTTTCGCTTTACTGCTGACTGCACGACATTCAGTTTAAATTTAAGCTCTCAAACAAACATTGTTTTGAGCAAGTAGATCAAGAGGAGAAAGAGCAGGAGATATAAACTTTAAGTGAGCATAATAATAAGTACAGAAAAAATGCATGTAATAAATTTTTATAACCAGCAGCTACATACATATATTCTGTAACTCGCTAAAGCTAAATCTCCATCGCTAAAATACAGAATTTACAGAATTTTAGCAACATATTGAATTATGTAATTCGTATTGCTAAATTAGACAATGTCATAAAAATTAAATTCGCCGCAATTTTGGCGTTTGCTCTCATATCTAAAATGTTATACATACATTTGTATTCTCTAAGCACATACATATAAGCAACTTTTCTAGCTAGAAACGCTAAAATTTAAGCAACGATATTTTGAAGGCGCTAAAAAGAAATTTAATCAAAATATTTTTTAGATCATTGTTGTTTAGCCTTTTTTTTAGAAAAATAATATAGGAAACTACAAAAAGGATAAAAAAGGGGAAAAATACATGCAAGTACTGATACGTTCTGCTAAAAACTGAACTTGAGCCTGATAATATTACTTTTCATATACATACATATACATCAATATAAGTTCAAATAATAATTACGTTTATTCGTAATAATAATTCCGCTTGGGCACGAGCTATAAATACCCTAATAGCAGGGGTCACAGTAATATGTGAATTTCCCTAATATAGAGTAAAAACAACAAAAACGTTAAAATACAAAGTAGAATACTTTGATGATAACGGACTATGAGTTTGTGTTGATTATTAGTACTTTCCAAACAGTAATGAGGGAATTTCGTACTAACCAGCACTGTTTCAAGGTAGAATAAAAAATGAATTAAAAATTAATTCTCATATTCTATTTCTCTTGAAAACTGGTTAAATAGTTGATATTCTTCTCACTAAGTATCCACTTTACGAAAATTGTAAAGATGGACAATTGAACGCTGATGAGAGGTGTAGCGGCATTTAAATCAGTACTGATTAGTGATGTTACGAATATTCGTATTCGACTATTCGCCTGTTTTAAGATATTCGTATTCGTATTCGCCAAATTCAAGCGAATATTTTTCGAATAATTTTCCCATACATTTTCCAAAAAAAAATCATACAAAAGTTTAAAAAAAGTACATAAAATGTAAAAAAATATATTAATTTTTATTAAAAAAACCCATTGTATTTCACGCAAAGTAATAACCTTCTTAAAAAACAAACAAAAATATATATAAATTATAATTTAAGTTGTCTCAAATGTATTAATAAAATTAAAAATGCTTTCGCAGCAGTGAATTGAACAAAGTACATCATCTATCGGCAATAAATTGGAATATACTCGTATAACCTAAATGCATGATATTTAAAGAAACTCGGTGAGATGTTTTGATTCTGTTTATATGTAAATGTATAAGGGTGGGAAGCTACAGGAATCAAACTAAAACTTTTTATATATGAAATTCCACTGACACAGGTGGATGCGCCTTCTGCAAAAATATGTTCGCTAAACAGCACTGAATTATTAATTAAAAACCCAAACAGAGTAAGAAAAACGAAATCTGAAAGTATGTTAGTGAAATAATTAAAAAATGTTCTGTAGAGGTTTTCAAATTCGGCATCTTAATGCAATAATAATGTTAAATCACTAAATTTTTTTTTTCATTTATAGTTACTAGCGCAAAGGCAGGGATTTTTTCCAATTAAATTTGATATACATATAAACCTCAAAAGAAATATTCGTATTCGGCGAATACTGTTTTAAATATTCGTATTCGTATTCGAGTTCGCGAATACGAAAAGTTGATATTCGTAACATCACTAGTACTGATACGTTCTGCTAAAAACTGATTGGATATAAATAATAATATTTTCCAACATAAAAAAACTCTTAAGGCCGTGCTTCACTATCCTACACAATCGTACGATTCATTCACAGGAAAATATTGCAAAAATCTGACCGACTTTAAAAAATCGTTTCAAAATGGTGTTAAAGATGCCACACTATCATACACATCTGATGCCAAAACATATGGTTGACAATAAATACTCCTCTGATCGCATGAAAACTATCATTTTATGAAAATTTTCATAAACTTTTGCAAATCGCACGACTTGCCAAAAAAATCTGTCACACAGTTGCATTTTTAGTCCACACTACCATACATTTTTAGCACAAATGTCATATTTGGCATATCGCGCGACTGTGTAGGATAGTGAAGCACGGCCTTTAGTAATTTTGAATTTTCATTAATTCAATAAAACTGAACTTGAGCCTGATAATATTACTTTTCATATATACATCAATATAAGTTCAAGTAATAATTACATTTAAGCGATTAGAGTTACAGAATACCTTTTTAGCAAAATCGAGATTTAGCTTTATCGAGATCGAGATTTAGCTTTAGCTACGAGAATTACAGAATATAGCTGCAGGACAACCAATTTTCTGGTACGGAAACATATCGAGTTGACTACTTATAAATTTCAGCACAATTTAGGAAATTTTGTGTTGGATAAGACAAGGAATATTTTCCAGGCACCGAATGTAATGGTTATAGCAGAAATTTTAAAAAATAAAATCCACAAAATCATGATTGTGGAAATAAGTAAAAGTTACGACCTAAAATTTTCTCCGTTACGGTTAAAAGTATGTACTGAAACCAAAATAAGGATCAGATCAAGTTCATGATGTCTATGAAATACCTTTCCTAAAAGGGGTTGTTCATTTTGTTCTTTTTTTAGAATGGTTAAAAATTCCCAAAATTATTTCTCACATCAGAAACTAAAAATATTGCCAAGTTAGCAGCTTCACTTGAAATAACATAATATTTTACATATGTATCTAGAAATAGGTCATAATTTTTATCTCATTACATTTAACTGTCAAAAACTGGATGGAAACTTGTGTTTTTTCCAGGGTTTAAAAAAACTAATATATTTGGTAAAAATTCCCCTCATATTCCATAATTTTATGTAAAAACTAGAAAAATATTTACTAAATTTCCAGTTTTCTAAAAAAAAATTTTTACTTGACAACTAGTAAAATTTTTTAGTAGCACACAAAATGAAAATAAATTCTCTGTAATATATTGTTCAGCAAAAATTTCTTGTCAATAAAAACTAGCCATGCACACAAAAATGCAAAAACACACATATGCAAAATATTCTTTTCATACAATATTCCGCTATCAAAAATACCAAACAATAAAATGTATGCCAATCCAACCAAACACAACTTCGACTACTTGACAAACATGTCGATCTTACAATGACTAGTATATAAAAAATTTTCTCCTTGAATTAGCAACTAGCAAGCCAAAAATTTTTCAAAATATGGGTTGATAATAGCAGATTTCAAGAACGACGCATAAGCATAAAGCAGTTTTGTGTCATTTTGATGTCTATAACAAAAATCGTGTACGAGATTTCATGTGTGTATGGATGTATGTATGTATGAATGCTGTATATATTATGGCGTTTTCTTTTCTGAAAAAAGTGTTTCATTTATGCTACATTCTTTAATTTTCGTGATCCATTCTAAAAAATATGTAACATATTTAAAACGATTTCGTTCCTTTCTAATTATGTTGCACCAATAAATGGCAAAATATGCAACATATTTTGCCCTCAACTATCAGGTCGGGGTGAGATACTGCCCATTTTTACAACTTTGTTTAGTATATTTTTATACAAGTAAGAACTTGTATTTTTGTCATTCTACTTACTTAAGCGAAAAAACTTATAATTAAAACGATAATTAATTAATTAATGTTAAGTAATGTTAAGCCTCAAATATTTTGTACCATTGTGGCAATAAAAAATGTACCACTTTTTAAAGGTAGGTGCAAACTGTAAAAAGTGTTACACATTGAAAGGGCAACATTTTTGTTCAGAAAAGAAAACACCATTAGAGTTGTCAATTATTCGCCTTTCAACTTTGTTCGAATAATTCAAATAATTGATTTTGTTCGTTCGATCAAACGATTAAAGCTGAAAATTTTTTCGATTAATCGATGAGAACAACGAATAAAAAACGATTTAAAAAATTTATTAACAAAAAATAAACATTTCATTCAAAAAACTTAAAACTAAAATAGTTAATACTTTTATTAACAAAAAAGAAAAATACATAAAACTATTAGTTCAAATAAACATGCTTCATTCAGTCAAAATATATCAAATGTTTTTTTTTTTTTTTTGTGAAATCAGACAATTTGGGTTGTTCTGAAGAAATAATCTTTTACAAATAAAAGTTGACTAAATTTTTTAGCTTTCAAACGATTTTTGGTTTTTGAAATAAATCTTTCGCTAATTGTCGAGGTAGGTGATATTGTGAGAAGAGCATAAAATAGTTTATCTAATTTTTCTGTTCTTTTTTTTACATTTTTTCAAATATACCATATCGTATAATATATCGCTGAAGTCTTTTTATATTTTGAATTTTGAATTTTTAATACTTTTAATATAATTATTTAATTCGTATAAAAGATTGTTAATTTCATTACTAGTAACATCTTCTTTATCATTACTTTCATCTGTATTATTGTGGTTACTTTCAACATAAAATAATCTGGAGTATAATTTATTCTTTAGTTTCACTTTTTTAAGAATATTTTAAAAAACTTTCATTGCTCGGAAAATTTCCAGAATTTAAAAAATATTATTAACGTATTTATACGTGCCTCATTTATTCTTATTTTAATACGTTTTCGTAAATCTGTTGCAAAAGAATTATTAATTTTTTTGTTGTTGATCCAACAATTTTGTATACTTTCGGACACTTGTTACATGTGACTTTGCTTTTTTTTTTTTTTTCATTTTTGTGCTTGGTAAAATACTTCCAAAACGAGCTCAATTTTTTGGCTTTAGTGTATTTCTAATTTATTCACCTGAGAGTGAAAAAACCCCATTCTTGAAAATTTTTTAACGTTTCATTCAAAACATAGCACGACTACTATGTAGGTATGCGCAGTTCGACAACAACTGCAAACATCCAAAATATCATAGATGATCCAAATTGATTTTGTTTAGTAGGCGTCCGCGTATTAGTGAGTCCTAACAGACAATATCAACGTTATTCATATATGAATTTTTATGTAATTCGTCACCATCAATTAGAGTTGGGCAAAATCGTTCCATTTGCGGAATTGTTCCGACCGGACCGAAAGATTAAAGGAACTAGGTCGTTCCTTTCGTTTATCGTTCCTGTTGCTTACTTTGGACCTTGATATAATAAACAATGAATATGCACTAACACAACATTAAAAAACTAACAAGAATGATATCAATAATAAAAAGCTACAAAACATGATTCAGTAAATAGGAATAAATAGATTTTAATTAATGAAACCTGATAAAATATGGAATTTAAATAAAAATATATATAATAAATTGAATGTGTCATTAATTAAAGTGCGACTGTGAAGGTTTATTCCTATATATATGTGTCTAACATAGTATACGAGCATAAGAAAAATTTATAATAGTGTTGTGGACTTTTTATATGTATGTAGATTTTGACGTTTATCAAATACAAATAAATGCTCCGCAATACGGTTTGAAATTACGGAACGATGAACGATTAAATAGGAATCGCTGGATCAATCCGAACCGTTCCAATAAGGGAATCGTTCCAAGGAACTAGGTCGTTCCGGAACGACACAACTCTACCATCAATGCATTGACAAACAAATATAATAATCCGTTATTGTTTTTTTTTTCCTTCAACCATTAACGAATACTTGTAGCAGACAAATTCCAGCAGATTTCAGCTTAATATCGACAATGTTGATTACTTTCAACTTTCTTTTATAAGGTGAATCTACTATAAAAATGTCTACAAAACTGTCTGTAGCTGTGTCGTTGTCACGTACATTCATCGACATTACGATATTTTCATACAAGTTTCGCCTTGAGACCTAGTTTGTAAGGAGGAATCATAGATGAAAATATCAATATGACAAAGTCGCTCAAAAAACGCAACCGGGAATATGTATTTGGTTGATGTAAAGTACTCGCGCTGTTTCATATTATACAAACAAATTTAAACATTTCTGACGTATGCATTTTAAACTAAAAAAAGTTGTTCGATTAATTGACATTAATTAATCGATTTATTCGTTATTCGAAAATCGGCATTTTAAAATTATTCGAACAAGAGTTTCGTTTTGTTTGATCGATTAATCGAATTATTCTTAATCAGTTGACAACCCTAGTATATATGCATTTATATATGTATGTGTGTATGTAGGTTTCTGTAGCAACTTGTGTATAGCAACCAGTGTAGCCAGGTAAATATTGTCTAATGTCCCCATATTAAAGTGTTGTCCCCAAAAATCCCCATTTTAAAACTGGAAGTCCCCAATAAATATATGTATATTAAGTAAGCATCATAAAAAACATTTTTTTTTTTATTAATTTTATTACATACATTTACATAAGTAAATGCATTCGTATGTGCTCAATGGAACTTTTGAATCCATAGAATATTTTAAAATTCAATACAAGGAATCAAATTATTTTTTTTTCTATGCTTTCGAGGTGTAAATTTATTAATAGCTTGAAATTTTCCATACTCTCAGTGAATATTTTAAGCATTTCTATTGCTAGTACAGCAGCTATATTCTGTAACTCGCTAAAGCTAAATCTCCATCGCTAAAAATGTCTAAAATCGTTTTAGAGAATTTTAGCTACATATTGAATTCTGTAATTCGTATTGCTAAATTAAGCAATGTCATAAAAATTAAATTCGCCGCAATTTTGGCGTTTGCTCTGAGAGCAAACAATGCTCTCTCATCGCTAAAATGTTATAAATTTGTATTCTCTAAGCACATTTAAGCAACTTTTCTAGCCAGAAACGCTAAAATTTAAGCAACGATATTTTGAAGGCGCTAAAAAGAAATTTACGCAAAAATTTTTATATCATCGTTGTTTAGCCTTTTTTTTGAAAAATAATGTAGGAAACTACAAAAAGGATAAAAAAGGGCAAAAATATATGCTCATTTAGTATTTGGAATAGCATAAAGAGTTTGCCCATGATAGGTTGAAGTGTTTTAGCTGTTATGAGTAGTTTAATTTAAATAAAACTCAAATACTAAAGTTAAAGTTATAAAAATGTATTTAATAAAAACAAAAAGATTTTTACAATATTATAAAATTAATCAAAACTCTGTACACAAATTTTAAATTTATTATAATAAAAACATTTTTGTACAAATAAATACTTTCAAATAACTACGCCACAGTACCGCCAGCAAATACCACATAGAAAAAATTTCAATTGTTTACTGAAATTATTTCTTAACAGTGATGCCATCTCTTATAAATGTTCCCATAACTTTCGGACATAATGCTTTCTTGAGAAATTACTACGCAAAAAACATGCGCTTTACAATTTTCAAAATGCATGTGCTGCAAAAAAACAATAATTTTGGACTAGAACTTTGTGAAATAGCTTTAAAAAATAGACGTTTTAAAACATATTTTAAAAATTTTTTTAACAAAAATACAATCATTGTTACGGAGTATAAAGTATAATGTAAGGTAACACTAATATAAAATGCCAAATATACACGCATATACATTTGTCTCTTTTCAAAATTATATTATCAAATAAGAAAGAAAGGAATGGTCTAATGATAGCAACTTACCTACGGCGAAAAGAGTAAATTTTAGCTAAGCGATTAGAGTTAGAGAATACCTTTTTAGCAAAATCGCTATAATTTTCGCCCTAAAAATTTTAGCGATCGAGATTTAGCTTTAGCTACGAGAATTACAGAATATAGCTGCAGTTAAATAATCTAAAAAAATTTGTTTGAACTCCTTTTGCTTCTAATTCCTTTGAACATTCTATGCCAACATTAATTTCAGCAACAACCAAATTACTTTCCTTATCGTCAATTAGTACATCCATTTTGGCAATATCGAATTCATGTATGTATTTATGTAAATATATGTATGAAAGAAAATGGTTAAATAAACCAAAATTGATAATAGGTATACTGAAAATGAGAAATCCCCAAATCTCTCCCCACGATAATCTGTCTACAAAAAACCAGTTAAAATCCCCAATTTGGGGAGAAATCTCCACACCAGGCTACACTGATAGCAACATACATACTATGTACAATGTACAGATCAGTGATGGATTTTGAGTTTTTTTGTTTTGGGCCAAATAGACAATTTAAAAGGGCCAAAATAGCTTCGAGAGGGCCAACAAAACTTTTTTGGAACATATTTGATAACAAGCTTTTTATTTAAATAAAAAAAATAGTAATACTAATACAGTATATGTGTTTTATTTTAAATAAATTTAAACGTACACCACTACTCAAAAGCCACACGAAATTTTATTTTTCAATACAAATTTTATTCATCAAGAATTTGTTACCGTTAGACAGTCTACTTAGTTTTTTTTGTGTTTACTTGATATTGGTACTAGCCAAGGCGAATTCATAACAGATGATGGCACTAATAAAACAAGTACAACATGTAACAAAAACCACAAGCATTTTGTTTTTGTAAGATCTTTGTACAATGTGAAATTCAAGAAGCAAATAGTGTATTTTGACATCCGACAATGATGAAAATGCAAAAAAAATTACAGCTGTACTTATGAATTCACCTGTGATGAATTCGCCTTGGGTACTAGTACAAGATAGGTTTGCATATAAAAGTCAGGAGTTTTTTCTTGACAAACAAAACAATGTTGTAAACAAAAGTAGGGTTCGAAACAGGGAGAAAATTACATTGAAAATGTACTGAACGCTTTCAGTACATTTCAAACCGTTCGAACGATTTAAAGCAGTTAGTTGAATTTTGAGCTGAAAGGGCCTAAATAGATTAGAAAGTACCACGGGGCCATCAAACTTTCAAAAGTGCCACAAATGGCCCAATTGTGCCACATTTTCCATCACTGGTACAGATATATGTACGTACATACATATATATGTGTAGTCGTTGAAAATTATTTGAAGCAGCCATTATCAACGCATATTTTGTGAAATTTTTGGCTTGCTAAGTTGTTGATTCAAAGAGAAAAATTTTTAAATACTAGTCATTGTAAGATCGACATATTTGTCAACTAGTCGAAGTTGTGTTTGGTTGGATTGGCATATATTTTATTGTTTGGTATTTTTGATAGCGCCATATTGTATCATATCAGTTTCAACTTTCGTAGTGAACAGACGCGTTTTTATAATCGCCGCAACTGAATATAAAAAAATAAAAAACATTTATTGAACAGTTATTTTACTGGTTTTATTTTATTTTTTGCTTGTGTGCAATATACATAAATATTTGCATACACAAACTAATATAAGTGAAAATATAAAAAAGAGAACTCTGATGAGTTCATCTTCTGATAAAAACAACAATAATCCTACAAGCAGTAGGAATGTACAATATATAACTTTAGTTGCTGATGACGACAATAAAAAAAATGAATTAAACAAAAACCTGAATTTAACACTAAACACAAATACTCGTGCGAATTAATAATCACTTGATTTTGGTTAGTAAAAAAATATGTTTTTCCGACGACTTTGCGTCTCTTTTATTTCACTATATTTTTAAAACTAACTTAATATTGAATTAAAAAATACAACGACGACTATGCGTCTTCACTACTTATTTTTAACTAACTTACATTTACAAAATATCTTTCTTATATAACATTATTTTTCTTATCATAATTCTTTATTATAAAAAATGTGTTTATCTTAAATACTAATATTCTTTGTCTTATACTAGTTTCTTTATTCTATTGTTCTTAAATACTAACATTCTTTATCTTATATTAGTTGTGGATTTACAATATTATTTCTTTGTTAAAATTAATATGTCTTATCTTAAAGTTCTTTGTAGTTGACCTTGAAGTGAAAGTGTATTTATCTTATGTTCATAATCTATACATTTTAAAGGTTTATGTATATTCCTTTATTTACTAACAATACATTCATTATCAAAGGTCACTTCTTTATTTATGAAAATACATTTGTTATCAAGAGTTTCTTCTTTTATTTGTAAAAATATACTTATTATCTTACTTTACTTATGGTGTGTATGAGGCTGACCTTAACTCCCTCCTATGTTAAACAAGATCGCCCCGATCTTTCCTAATTCGTTGTAATTCTATTTGATATGCCTTATTGAAATTATTGATTACTGATATACGTCTGTATTCTTTTATGCATGACATAATTTTTATTAAAAGGAAGATAATTAGTAATAGCGTCGTAAGAAAAAGTATAGTATAAAAAATTGATCTGATGGGATGCTGTTCAAATGGAATGCTGAATTTTTTCATTGAGTCGATATTGCTAAATGCATTGTCTTTGTCTGATGTGAGTATATTCATGATTGCAAAGTCTTCGTCGTGGTTCATGTGTATTGTTTGTCTTATTCTATCGTGAAGGTTCCTATATGTCTTGTTGTCTATTTCAACAATATCTGTGAATGTGACTAAAGTTATACCTGTAGTAGTAACATTGTTGACTGTGTGGTTTCCGTCTAGTAATATAAAACCTTCGTCGATTACAAGTAGTGCATTATTATATTCCTGTATGACGTTACATGTGCTTTTCCTATTATTCAGTAGTGGAAGTATACATGTATCTGTTTCGTTATTTGTTTGGCAAATATTTCTACCTAAAAAATTCTTGCATTGGTTTACCCGAACGTATTCTGTGTCACATAAGGCGATTTGGTCATCTGTCTGTATCTTCCCATGCCTAAAACTTATGGGCGTTATTTTGAAAAGCTTACAGTCCTTTTTTAGTATAGGGTATTTGTAAATAGTTATGAATATTTCTCCTGTCCCTGCTGTGTATATGTCGGCGTATTCTAAAATATTTATTATGGGGGCTGAAATTAGTTCATGTTGTATGACTTCTTCTAAGTCTTTCAAGCTTAAGGATTCTGTTAAGTATTCGCCATTTTTAGCGGCATTAATTGTCCTGACGAGTAATAATAATTCATCGTGTACCTGTTCAATGATGGGGTGATTTTCTATTGTCTGGCCTTGCATTGTTTCAATTAGTCTTTCGAATCTTGAGTTGACATGTCGTTGTTTTTCATTGTTATCTATTAATTTATTTATAGCTTTTTCCATATTGATGAAGTCGTCATGGTCTGGTGTTCCTGTAATAAATTTGAGTGCGGATCCCAGAAAGTTCAAAGCTCTTGTATGACGTTTATGTGCGTTGAGTTGTTCTGTTATTAATTCAATTTTTCTTATCCAGATGGTTTCTTGAGTAGTGGGTTCGTAGTTTGTCGTGACAATTTGTCTATATGGAGTAAGTATTCTTGTTATGTTGGTGACATGGAAGAGGTATGTGTATTCGTCAAATATATATACATCATCTGTCTTTGTTAGAATGTACTTCTTGCCTTGTAGATTGTCTATTTTTATTTCTGCTTTGATTGCTTGTGCGACCACCGCGAGTAATATCAGGAAGAAATTCATCTTCGTTAATTGTGTAGTTCTTGATATTATCCTTGTGTACAGTTACACCCCTCGTAGTTAAGACAGTGTCCTCACGGTCTTCTTTCACGATGTATTTGATATATCTAGCGTCGTTCTTTTTTCTTACTCCTTTTATCTTCACTAGGATTTGTTCATTCGGTGAGAAAGTTCGGTGTTTGGTGCCTTGGTTCAATTTTTCCAATGTTTTTTCCGATGCTTTCTTTATCTTTTCGAATATATCACTCTTGTCGTACTTTATCCTGTTGAAAATGATATCTCTGGGTCTGAATCCTGTCACTGTATGGATTGTGTTATTTAATTCGCGTACTGTTTTGTAGATTTCATCTGCTATTGTTGTTGTGTTCTGTATTTTAAATATCCTGGCTAGTTCTGATATAGTGCTGTGGGCTCTCTCGACTTGTCCGTTCGATGTCGATCTATAAACTGGTGTTTCTATCTTTCTTATGCCGTATTTTGTACACATTGCTTTTATGGCTGGGGTCGACATACAGCGTTCGTTATCAGTCATTAGTCTTTTACAATCTGGGTAGTTGTTTGTGAGTATTTCTTCTATCTTGTCACTCATTCGTTCTTTTGAGTCAAGTTCTCTTAACGTTATGTATTTCGAAAATTTGTCAATAGCGACCAAGAAGGTTTTGTTTTCGTTGAAGTATATGTCCATATGTATATATTCACCTGGTTCTGTTGGTATGTCGGAGTCTTTTAATGGTTCCCTTGTAGGTTGTCTCTCGTATTTCCCGAAAAGACATGCCACACATTTTTTGTTGTACGCCTTGCATTCTCTTTTTAAATTCGGCCAGTAATATTTCTCATAAATTTCCTTTATATTATTCCTATATCCCCGATGTGCTCTGTCGTGAATCTCTTTTATGATTTCTATTTGTTTTTCTGAATTTATTATATCTTGTAATTTTATAGGTGTATAAACAAATCTTATTCCATTAAATGTATTCTTTATTTTTTCACCATATGCATACAATGATTCAGCATTTGTGTGTATCGCGGTTACTTTTCCCGGTATGAGTATCTTTTTTAATTCTTCGATTAGGTTTTCTTCGTCAGTAAAATGTATCTTATGTCTTGTTTTGTTTGTGAATGTAGTGTATGTTATCGTATCATTGATGTTCGTATTAGGTATTAGTTCGATCTGAGTTGCATATGAATTGAATGGTTGTGACACTGTATCAAAGATTTCAGTGGGTGAGCTTTCGGCTGAGTGGACAGTACTAATTGTTGAAGAATTTATTTGCTGCCTTGAGAGGGCATCAGCTACAACATTTAAATGGCCGGGTTTGTACACTAGCTTTGCACCGAAGTCCTCGATTATATTCTTCCACCTCATTAATTTAGTGTTTGGGTTTTTCTCAGATGTTGCGAACGTTAGAGATTGATGATCGGTATAGATAGTTAAATCGGCTACACCATAAATGTAGTTTCTTAATTTCTGTAATGACCATATTATTGCTAAGAGTTCTTTTTCGTTCGTACTGTAATTTTCCTCTGTCTTGCTTAGAGTTCGTGATAAAAAATGTATCGGTTTCTTATTTTGACTGAGAACTGCCCCCAGTGCTACGTTGGAAGCGTCAGTTGTCAGTTCGAAAGGTTTAGAATAATCCGGTTGAAAAAGTTCTGTCTGTTCCCTCAAACAAGTTTTCAAGGTGTCTATGGCTCTTAACGCCTGTTCGTCGAGGTTTACAGTTGTGTTTTTACTCTGATTTTTTCCTACTTGTCCATTATCTCTTAAGTGTACAGTCAAAGGTTTGGCTATGCTTGCGTAGCCCTTGATGAATTTCCTGTAATATCCAGTCATTCCAAGAAATCCTCTCAGGTCTTTCAGTGTTTTCGGGGTTGGATACTTATTTATTGCCTCAACTTTTTCGGGGTTAGTTGCAATTCGGTTATGTCTGATGATATGTCCTAGGTACTCTACTTCTGTTTGAAAAAACTTAGACTTTTCATCAGAAATTTTTAATGTGGCTTTGTTCAGTGCCGCAAATATTATTTTGATGTGTTGTATATGTTCCTCCAGCGAAGAAGAATATATGAGAACGTCGTCAATATAGACGTATACAAATTTTCCTACATAATCCCTTAGTATATCATCTACACATCTTTGAAAGATTGAAGGTGCATTTTTCAAACCAAAAGGCATACGGATAAACTCATATTTGCCACCGTTAACACAAAAGGCTGTTTTTTCCCTATCCTTCTCAGAGATTCTTATCTGGTGAAAACCTGATTCTAAATCTAAGGTAGTAAAATACTTAGCTTTGCCTAGATTCTGTAGCGTCATGTTAACATCTGGGATAATGTATCTATCTGTGATTGTGTTACTATTTAATTTCTGGTAATCTATGACCATTCTTTTCTTTGGTTTCCCCTGTTCGTCCGTACCCTTTTTGGGGACTGTCCATATTGGAGAGTTGTATGGACTATTACTCTTTTGTATTATTCCTTCGTATAAAAGTTTTTTTATTTCTTTATTGACAAATTCGTTGTCAGCTATTGGGTATGGGTATTGTTTTGTCCATATTGGATCTTCATTTCTTGTCCTAATAGTAGCTTCTATAGTAGTTGTGAAAGGTAGTGGTCCTATGCCATTATTCTCTTTCATCATTCTGTCTATTTCTTGCTTATATTTTTCTTCTCCTATAATGTAGTTCAATTTAGGCTGACTGTCACTACTCATGGTTGTTAAAGTCATGTCCCTAACGTTTATTTCAGCATTTAGTGTTCTTAATCCTTCTAATCCTAAAATCATGTCAAATGATTCAATGTTTTCTAATTCAAAAAAAATTATTTCCCTATTCATTAGTTTAATGATTCTTTTAGTATTTATCATCGAGTAACCGTGTATAGTTTTAATTTTTATTTGTTCTATTTTTATTCTAGGTGAGGAATCACACTTTGCACTTATATAATTATGGGTTGCGCCTGTGTCAATTAAAATTTCATATTTTTTTTTTGATATATCACTAGTTAATGTAAGGTAGGGCAACCCAACTCTTAGTTTAAATGGTCTAATCTTAAATTATTTACCATTTGTTCCTGTTCTGGATACATGCTAGAGTTGTCTTCTCGTTGTAAGTGGTTGATCCGCTGTTGTTTGTTCGTGTAATAGTTGCCGCTGTGTTCTCTTTTCCAAGGCTGGTTATTTGCAAAGGGTTGATTCTGGGAGTTGTATGGTGAATTGGTTTTCCTATGCCCCTGTACGATTTGCCTTGAGTCCGTTTCCATAGGGACGGGTCTTGGTTGTTGATAATTAGTTTGTTGATAATTAGTTTGTTGATTCTGATTTCTTGGAAACAGTGGTTTTTGTTGAATAAAATTGGGACGTCTATTATGTTGCGGATGGTGGTTGAGTTGTTGTTCCCTTTTTGTATCATGATGGTTTCTGTGGTTGTACCCGTGATCGTATGACAGCCGTAGGTTCTGGTGTTGGTTGTCATGTTCTATAGTCCTTGCTATAGCGTATGCATGTTCTAGGTCACCGAGGGTATTAGCATATAGGGTCGATCTTACGAACGCATTTGTGATGCCTGCGACAAATATACGTACCGCTTCATCTTTCGCATTCCTGGTCATAGCATCTATTGCGATTTGCTGTTCACCAGACATCGCAATTTTTGATGTGATGAGGTTGAGGGCTTGGTTTATCCTGTCGTGGTATTCTGACAGAGATGATCTATTCTGCGTAATTCTCCTCATTTCGTCCTGTAATACGTAGAGTGGGCGCATGTCCGCATACGTATAGTCCAATCTGTTGCGTATGGCTTCAAAATTAAATGGTGTGTTATTATTTATTAGTATGTCTGAAGCTTGACCTCTTATTTTCAATTTTATAATAGATAGAGCTTCTGAATATCGACTATGTGTCCTGAATTGATCGATGTCTTTCATTAATCTGGAAGCATCCTCTCTCCAAGCTCTATATTCAGATTGTTTCCCGTCAAATGTTGGTAATGCTTTAAAAACTTCTAGGGAAATATCATTCGCGGAATCATATCTTGTTGATATATTCTCTAGTCTTTCTATAGGGGTTTGATCCAGCAGTGGATTGATTCTGATGTTGCTTATTTTTTCTGTTAGTGTTTGACAATAGCGTTCCATCTCGCTAAGTCTTGCTGTCAAGTTAGCTAATTGTGTCTCATTAGTCTCCATTGCACGGTTTTCGTCGTATTTCAATTCTCTTTTTTGTTTTTTAAAATTATTCATTTATAATTCCTTTTTTATAAGGAATTTTCATACGTTATATTCCTTTTATAAGGAATTTTTATACACTATGTGTTTTTTATATTGGCCTTTTGCTGCGTCAAAAGGATTCTTGTGGTCCGCTCCAAAAAGGTATGAATTTAATGATACCTCCTGGCAGGATCGCCAATTAATAATCACTTGATTTTGGTTAGTAAAAAAATATGTTTTTCCGACGACTTTGCGTCTCTTTTATTTCACTATATTTTTAAAACTAACTTAATATTGAATTAAAAAATACAACGACGACTATGCGTCTTCACTACTTATTTTTAACTAACTTACATTTACAAAATATCTTTCTTATATAACATTATTTTTCTTATCATAATTCTTTATTATAAAAAATGTGTTTATCTTAAATACTAATATTCTTTGTCTTATACTAGTTTCTTTATTCTATTGTTCTTAAATACTAACATTCTTTATCTTATATTAGTTGTGGATTTACAATATTATTTCTTTGTTAAAATTAATATGTCTTATCTTAAAGTTCTTTGTAGTTGACCTTGAAGTGAAAGTGTATTTATCTTATGTTCATAATCTATACATTTTAAAGGTTTATGTATATTCCTTTATTTACTAACAATACATTCATTATCAAAGGTCACTTCTTTATTTATGAAAATACATTTGTTATCAAGAGTTTCTTCTTTTATTTGTAAAAATATACTTATTATCTTACTTTACTTATGGTGTGTATGAGGCTGACCTTAACTTGCGCGATCATTATCTCTGAAAATGTTAAATAGTGATCAAGAAGCAACAACAATTGCACCCATCAGCAAACTTGTCAGCTTAGCTGTACAAACAAACAAACAAACAATAAGTAACAAGGTGACCAACGTGCACAAAATGGTAGATGCGGTGAGTACAATAAATGATAATAAAATTCAAACAGGAATGGACAGATACATAACCGTGTTAAAAAGGGGAAGAAGTCCAAAATCAGCTCAAATAGCTTCAACAGCGAAAGTTCCCAGAGATGGAAAAAACAAAACAAAAAATTCCGAAAATCGTTTCGCGATTTTATCTGAACAAGACAATGAAGACCCAACTACAACAAGGTCGAGTAAACCTCCACCGATATATTTAAGAGAGCAGAACTCTAGTTTGTTGGTAAAAAGCCTTATCTCCTTAATTGGAGAAAATGAGTTCTATGTAACTCCAATTAAGCGCGGAAATACTAACGAAACAAAAATCCAGGTAGTGCAAGAAAGTAATTACCGAAAAATAGTTTCTGACCTTGAGTCAAAAAACAAAAATTTTTATACGTACCAATTAAAGAGTGCTAAAGGTCTAACCGTCGTAATAAAAGGTATAGACTCTAGTGTGTATCCAGAAGAGGTTAAGTCTGGCCTTGAAAATAATGGCTTCAAGGTTAAAAATGTTTCTAACATCAAAAATAGGGAAAAAATCCCCCAAGCTATTTTTAGAGTCGAGCTACAGCCAGGTGACTTGAAAATTAAAAAAATGAATCGCACCCAATCTATAATCTAAAGTACTTGTTACACAGAAGAGTTACATTTGAGATGCCACATAAAAAAATGGACCTATCCAATGCATGAACTGTCAAGAATTTGGCCATACCAAAACTTATTGCAAGTTGCCTACCGTTTGCGTTGTATGTGGTGAGTTGCACAGTACCGCTAACTGTGACAAATTAAAAGGTGATACCAAGGCAAAAAAATGCGGCAATCGCAGTGGAAACCACACTGCTAACTATAGAGGCTGCCCTCTTTACTCTTTTTTTAAAAATTCGTCGAACAGAAAAACAAATGCTACTCCCGATCAGCCCAACACCCCTTTAAACTACCCTCAGTTACCTCAACCGTCGTCTAGCCATAATCAATACTCAAATGTTCTAAAGTCTAACACGACTCTTACTCAACAAAAACCTAATAGTCAATTTTCATACGCTAATATTTTAAAGAGTAACCAGACTCCGGCGCAAAAAACTGTACCAGCTAATGAAGAATCAGGGCATAATTTTAGTCGTATTGAAGCCTCGATAGAGATCCTAATACAAACAGTAAATACATTTACTCTCAACATGTCCTGTATGATGCAGGAAATGTTGAAAATGCAGTCTACCTTGTTGCAGGCTGTATTGAAAAAACCATGAACTTAAGAATCTTTTTTTGGAACGCAAACGGCATCTGCCAACATAAAAATGAAATAGAATATTTTCTTCTGGATAAACAAATCGATGTTATGCTTATCTCAGAAACTCATTTGACGTCTCGAAGCTATTTTAAAATTAGTGGATATAATTTCTACGATACTAAGGATCCTCAAGGTAGAGCTTGTGGTGGCTCTGGAATCCTAATAAAAACTCGAATAAAACACTACCTGCTAAATGACCTTCGTGAAGAATATCTTCAAGCAACAAATACTTATCTGTATTGAAAATTTTTATCAAAATCTTGTGATATCATCTGTTTATTTTCCTCCCAGGTTTTCAATTTTAGAGAGTCAATATACCGCATTTTATACAACACTGGGGACCCGTTTTCTAGCAGCTGGCGACTACAATGCTAAACACACTTTTTGGGGTTCACGTTAAATCAGTCCTAAGGGTCGTGTTTTGTTTGACACAATTTCAAAAATGGGTTTGAATGTAGTTTCAAGTGGTCAGCCAACATATTGGCCAACGGATCGACAAAAAATTCCTGATGTTATCGACTTTGGAATCTCGAAAGGTGTGCCCAGCGAAATGACGGAAGTAGAAGCATCTTTGGATTTGTCTTCAGATCACTCGCCTACTATTATCACTATTTACTCACACACAACCGCAAGACCAACATGTGATTTACCGCTGACATCTGCACGTATTAACTGGCTGAAATACAAAATATATGTGAGTGCTCATTGCACGGAAAATATGCCATTTAGAACACCTACTGACATAGAAAATTCTATTAGGTTGTTTGAAGCACATGCCAAACAAGCTGCTCTTAATGCTTCTTCAATTCAACCAAATCAACAAGCGAGATTTAACAATATTTTTTGTGCAGATATAGAAAGGCTATTGACTGAAAAACGGAGAGCTCGACGAGAATGGCAACGATACAGATAGCCTCAGCTAAAATTAAGGCTTAAGGAGTGTACCAAGCAGCTTAGAAAAGTTTTGCAAACACAAAAAACAGCTTCGCTGCAAAAATTCTGCAAGAACTCGATGCAACACCATCAACAGATTATTCGCTGTGGCGTGCAGCCAGAGGACTTAAAAGGCCGGTGATATGTAAACCTCCATTACGAGCTTCAAATGGTGACTGGGCAAGAACTGATGCTGAAAAAGGTGCTCTATTTATTAAGCACCTAGAAAAAGTATTTACTCCAAATATTTCTGCTGATATTACTGAACTGCCGCCAGTCGTCGCTTTACCAGAAATTCCGCTAAGATTTAATATTGTGGATATTCAAAAGGCTATTACAAGTCTAAACTCAAAAAAAGCCCCAGGTATTGATAGAATAAGCAACAAAATGCTGCAAGAATTGCCTTTCATTGCAAAACTAATAATACTATTCATCTTTAATAGTATTTTACGACTGCAATACTATCCGGCAGAATGGAAGGTTTCGATGATTACTATGATACCAAAGCCCGGTAAGGATCATACAAAGGTTGAATCCTATCGGCCTATCAGTCTATTGTCCAATATGTCGAAACTTTTTGAAAAACTGTACATGAGCAAGCTGACTCCTATAGTAACTAGCAGTGCATGTATTCCAGATCATCAATTCGGTTTTCGCAGTCAGCATAACACTATTGAACAAACTCACAGACTTGTGAATGTCATTAGAGAAACTTTTGAAAAAAAGAAATATTGTTCAGCGCTTTTTATTGATGTCGCACAGGCCTTTGATAAAGTATGGCACGAAGGTCTTGTCCACAAATTAACACAAAATCTACCCGCAAACATCGTCAGGCTCTTAAAAAGCTATCTAGACGAACGAAAATTTGTAGTTAAGGAAGGCAATTTTTTAAGCCCCCCGCAGTCGATTGAAGCCGGAGTCCCTCAAGGCAGTATCTTCGGTCCTTTACTTTATTTAATATATGCCTCTGACTTACCGTTAAGCAGTATCATTCACACGTCAACATTTGCTGATGATACGGCTTTTCTAAGCGTTCATGAAAATCCTGTAGAAGCTTCCCGGAATCTACAAGGGTACATCTCAAAATTGGAAACATGGCTAAAACAATGGCGGATAAAAGTGAATGAGCAGAAATGTGTACACGTTACTTTTACTTTACGCAGGGAAACATGCCCGCCTATACAAATCAACACCGAGACTATACCGCAACACACTGTAGTAAAATATCTAGGCGTTCATCTTGATCGTCGTTTAACATGGAAATCGCATATAGACGCAAAGTTGACACAAATGAAATTAAAAGCAGCCCAAATGAATTGGCTTATTGCACAGAAAAAATAGTTCTTAATTTTTTTTCAATTAAGTGATTGCTTAGAAAAATTTATATATTTGATTAATATTTTAATTAAATTACTGTTTACTTTAATTGAATTTGCTGCTTTATCAAAAAAGTGTTAGCAACAGATTTTTATTCAAAATGAAATGAAGTAACAAATTATTATTACGTATTATTTGTATGTAAATAATATAATTTTTGTTTTTATATGAGAAAATCGTTAACTATTTTAGAGTATGCCACATTGTCTCCAAAAATATTTTCAATTAAAATTGTCAATATCTTTTTTAGTTAATTCAATTAATACTTTAATTAACTCAATTAATATTTTAATTGGTTTTGTTACTTCACATCTAAACAGAAAACAACAAGCATGACCATAAAGAGCAAACAGGGATGGTAAAGTTAATACGGTTGTACTTTTCTGTACCATTCAAACTCACTTGAATTTTGAAATTCAAAACGGAAGGTCTTAAATATGGGTTTTTTTAAAACAGTCTAAAACAAAAATAAATATGGTCTGGTGCAATTATGTTTAGGCACTCAATTTTAGAAGCCTATCATTACAACTCCAATATACAATTTGACATTCCTGCAACAATTATATTTCAAGTTGTTAGCTATTGTCAAGTAGTAGGTTTTTCGCAGTTGAAAATAAGTATGTATGTATATAAAAATGAATAACTGTTGTTGAGTATTATGGAGGTAACCTACCAAACAATAATTCAAGCCTTCGATAAATTTTTTGGATTAATTTTAAGAATCATTACAATATGTTATTTATTAGCAAACACCTAATTATGAATTCGTTCCATTTGCTTTAGATGAAAATACACACATCCATTTGTATTAGACGCACAGGCCTTGATTACAGTGTTCTTGAATGTCAATAAGGCATTATTTATTATAAAATATTTTTCGTACATCATCTTCAATTTTAATTTAAGCACTTGTGTTTGCTGAATACTTATTGTTGAGTGTTGCTGTCTCATGAATAGCTGCCAGATTTTTTGAGGTGGTGAATTCCATACAAAAGTACACAACAAAGTAAAACTCTTTTAAGTTTTTAACTCATTTTAATGTAACTGCACATCTTCAAAAAAGAGTTGAAGCGCTAAAATAAATTTATTTGTAATTCCAAAAATTAAATTTATCAAAAACTGTATAATCTTAACTTCATAACTTTAACTTTAACTCCTCATATTATTTAGTGTCGTGTAAGTCACAATTTGTATGTCGTGTAAGTCACGCGAAAAAAACTATTTTTTGTGAAAAATAAAATATATTTCACTAAGTTGAAGCCATTTTGTCGTTGTTTGTATTTCTCAAATACTTTTGGTGCAGTTTAAAAGGAATCGGACTACACAATTAACAGAATTTTTAAACTATCTTTGATTACCCTGAAATCAATGGATTTGATGTCGTGTAAGTCACAACTAATTAATTATATTAAAATTAAAAATATGTAATCGCAAATCAAAAATCAAAGTGCATGAATTAATACGTATGTTCGTGTAGATGTTATTTCCTAAAACGAATAAATTAAAAAAAATATGATTGTACCAGAAATTTTATCAAAAATGACAAAAGTTTTGCCTCGTGTCGTGTAAGTCACACGTGGAATTCACCAGGTAATATCGTCATATATTTGGGCAAAAATCGTCATTATCGTCAATATAGCTTATTGAAATCGTCATAAAAACGTCAAATGAAAAAAATATTTTAAGTTCTCATTGCCGTACCATTTATATTATATTTGCACCTTTGTATCAGCTTATTGCTGCTTATGAAAATAGAAATTAGTCTAATTTGGCAGCAACCGCAAAAGTAGCATAGACAACAACCTGCCTTGCTGTCGTCAAAATAATCAACTTCATATAGGCTCGTGTATTTTATTTTTGACACATTGCTGCCTGCTGCTCGCTGTGGTCTATGTGTTTATAGCTTTATTAAGCAAACTAGTTTTTAAAAAGTTGCTCATTACAATTTTCAGCAGTTCAAGGTTGCTTTAATAGTACATATAAATGTTGCAAACTGGAATTATTTAAAATCGTCAAAATGAGGTTATAAATCGTCCCATTGTCACCACGTCATTTTTAGGACCCAAAATCGTCAAATCTGGCAGCTATGGTCTCATGCCATTTGAGTAAGTAAATTTTAACAAACAAACATCATTCTGAGTTCGTCCAGTTAAGCGCGTGGTTGTTTAAAAAAACAAAAAAAGAAAAAAAGAAGTAAGTTTAAAAAATTAATAGTATTAAATGCTTTTTATGTGAAAATACTTTTGACACTCCTGAAAAACTATTCGACCATGTGAAAAGTTATTTCCTACCTCCTAATGTGGTTCATGTGTGCACTTATAAAAATTGCTTTCAGCTTTTTAACTAACTAATAAAGAAATTATTTCATTGAAAATTATTAGCATTGTTCAAAAAATTGTTAATACTAAAAATTTAATGGGCATTGTTTATAATATAAGTCAATGCCAATGAAATCGACAATTTATTAGTCAATTTATTTAATTACTCCCATGTATGATAAATATATTAAATTGTAATGTAATTATAATAAATTGAAAAGAATGTATGGAAATAAATTATCTAAAAATTAAATAAATTTAATCATAAAAAATTGTTTTATTTCTGCAAGTGACTTTAATTCATAGTTTGATTGTATCCTTAAAAATATTTCAATTAGTTTCTTAATTGTGTTTTTCAAATATTTCAATTAATATTTTATTTGATTTTGTTATATATTTCAATTAAAAATTTAATCGTGTCTGTAAAAATTTTTAATTAATTTTTTAATTGAATCTCTTACAATTGTTCATACAATTTTTTAATTGATTTTTTAAAAATGTTTCTATTAAATTTTTAATTATATCTCTTAAATTTGTTTAATTAAATTATTAATTGAATCTTTAAAAATTGTTCAATTAATTTTTTAATTGAATCTCGAAAAATGAATCAATTAAATCTTTATTTAATATAATATTTTTTTAATTGAAAAAAACAAAAAAAAATTTCAATTAAAACTGATGTGTTAATACCACAATTTTCGTAATTGGCTGAAAATCAAATAATTTTTTAATTGAATCTTCGGATTTTTTAATTGAATCATGTTTTAAATTTTTTCTGTGTGGAAGAAATTCTATTCTTGACTGTAAACTTTTGTTATACAACGCGATCCTGAAACCAATATGGGCCTATGGAATCCAGTTATGGGGCACTGCCTCAGCATCAAGTGTAGAAAAAATTCAAAGGCGACAAAACAAAATTCTACGTACAATTACTGCAGCCCCCTGGTATATCCGAAATCAGCGAATTCACAAAGATCTTGATGTTCTGTTGGTGAAGACAGTATTTTCAAAACACGCAAAAAAATATATTGAAAAACTAGTATTGCACCCAAATCCACTTGCGCACAACATTCTAAATTTTAGAGGCCAGACCCGGTTGAGAATGAGGGGTACTCTTTCTCTCAGCCGTACACGAGAGATGTAAAACATCAAAAATCAACAGTTGGAATTAAAAATTTTGTTGAGCACTGGCTAAACATATATTTATGTATTTTTAGATTTATGATTTGAAAAACTTATTGATGTTTCAATTTATAATTGAAGATTCAATAAATAATTAAAACTACCAAAAAAAAAAAAAAAATATATATATTGTATGAAAAGAATATTTTGTATATGTACATATGTATGTGTGTTTTTGCATTTTTGTGTGGATGCTAGTTTTCATTGACAAGAAATTGTTGCTGAACAATATATTACAGAGAATTTATTTTCATTTTGTGTGCTACTAAAAAATTTTACTAGCTTTCAAGTACAAAATTTTTTTTAGAAAACTGGAAATTTAGTTGTTATAAGTAAATATTGTTAGTTTCTCTACTATCAAAAATGGAAACGGATCATATTTTCTCACTAGTCGCTAGTATAATAAATAAAAATAAAAAAAAATAATTTTAAACCCTGCTTTTTTTATTTACTGCCCAATTCCAGAATTTCTATAGTGAAAGAGTACCGTAAAAATAATAAGGATAAGGCAAGGTTCTCAATTTTTCAGTTTTCAATCTTAATTTTTCATTTTTTGTGTCTACATTGCACAGAAAAATACATTTTAAAAATCTAGCTTGAACTTTCAAAATTAAAATCGAATTTTCGAAACTTTAAACATCTTATTCACCATTATTCCAGTTGTCAACATCGACACAACACAATAGGTCCGTTTGTTCACTTTTACAGTAAAATGCAGTAAATGAGCAATGAGTAAACAGCAGAATTTACTCTCCAAAAAAATGTTTGCCCAAAAAAGTACGCGAACGGAAAAATTGTAAAAATTCGTAAGATTTAGGCTGATGGAAAATAAATGTAGTGTTGAAAAATATTTACATTTTTGGATATTTGAACAATTTATTCATCGGTACTCGATTTAATACTTTTTAAAACACAAATATTTTTATAAAATATAAACAATTTAATATATAATCTTTCCCATTTCTCCTTTTTTCATTTTATTTGATTTTACATATCTGTGTGTGGTTAAATTTATTCAAAGAACGTGAATATTTGCTTTTGCTACTGTCTATCGTAAAAAGAAATGCAGTACTAAGTACTCAAGTACTTTAGAATTTCACAACTCCAAAGAATTAAAATAACAACTCCACAAAACTAAAATAAATTTTATTTTCCATTAAAAGGCCTGTAGGTAATTGTTTCACAAACAAGTTAAATTTAATGTTAATTTACTTTAAGTTTTGTTTAATTTTTACTTAAATTTTTATTTTGTTAAAAATTTTAGTCACAAATTGCACACTTTTTGTTTGTTTACCTTTTGAATCATATGTTTTCTTGTTTTACTAAATTTTACTGCGAAAAATTTGCAAGTTCTCAATTAAGAACTGTCACTTTACGCTCTCAATTTGTGTTCTCATTTACTGTATTTTGTGTAAGCGAACGCAATTTAGCAAAATGCAGTAAAGTTCAGTAAAAAATAGTAAAAACTTTCGCGTACTCGAACACACTTAAGCTGGAGTTACATACCACGCGTTATACGCGTCGACGCGTTTCATGCGTCTGTCTGAAAAGTAGAATCAGTGCATTTGCATGTGATAAGTTACACAGCACGACGCGTAGAACGTACGCGACGCATGCGACGCGAAAAGTAGATCTACTTTCTACTTTTGTACGCGTCAGACGCGTCATATAAATAAACACAGCTGTATTTGTTAGTCATGGATGATAAATAATATTCAATTTCCAATGTTATCGATAAATATTTTTGTGTCGTGGATAAATTGTTTAATTTTAAAGTGCTGAATATACAAAAATTAAGCTTGTAAATATTGAACACAATAATAAAATGCATTTTAATGCACATTTTACTACAATTATGTAATCAACAAAATTTGCATTTAATTATCGATAACTTTTAAGTTGTTTGTATCATCTCCATTGCATGTTTATTAAACACAAGTGTAAAATATTGTGTGCGAAATGGAAGAGCAATTAATAAATTCTATTAATTCTTTTAAAACATCGATTTCACTGTCCATTTTTGCCAAAACAATTTACTTTATTTAACTGGTATGTATGTATAAGTAAACAAGTTCACATTACTTGAACAACAGCTGATCAATACGAACAGTTTGGCGCATAGAGCGCGTTGCATGTAACTTGAATTTCAAAAAAGTGTACAACGCGTACAACGCGTAAAAAGCGTAGAACGCGTGACGCGTAGGACGCGTGGTATGTAACTCCAGCTTTAATGTCGTCTTGCGTTGCCTGCTTCAAATTATCATTCTAGTTGTCGTTATCGAAGATTATCGATTACTGTTAAGATATGTTTTGCATTCTACAAGAAAATGTGACGGCGATATTGTGTTGAGACGACTCTGAAATTGTCATCGCCATTTTTGATAACGACTTGAACTAATTTGAAGGAAAAAATAAAAATGAAAAAACCGAAAAAATTAAGGTAACAACTGCAACAGAGTTTGAAAAATTAGTGGAAAAACTGCAAAAGAACTTGCAGTGGGATATCGTTTTTTTTAGAAATGCATGTTGACCCTACTCCGCTTTTCAAATTAGCAGTTATTGTGTCTAGGACATATGTTCATATTTAAAAATTATTTCGGTTTGGCGAAATAAATTATGTAATTCAAATATAATTCTCGTGTCCCAGCTGTAAATTCTAAAATATAGATTCTACACTCTTCTGTATGTATTGCATTAACTAGACATACATAATTACATATATACATATAGGTACGAGTATATACTTATAAATATAATTATAATTGATAGATTTAAGATTTGAACACTTATGGATAGTTAAAGTACAATTGAGGTTTAATAATAGCTAAAGGAAAAAAAAAACAATTAGAAAAGCATCAAGCTCAATTCCAAGTTTAAAGTACCTATTTTAATTTTAAACAATGTATCGTTTTGAAGTGTGTCCTTAAAGGTTTTCATACGAATATTATATTTCACTGCTTTTATAAACAATATGTCTGTACTGTGGTATATGTCATGGCAGTTTTTTATCTTAAAAGTTTTCAACACTTTCATTTAAAAGGAAAAAGGAAAGAAAGAGTTTAAAACCGCATTTATGTAAGTGTAACCCAAGTCTTTTATCGTTTTTTTATTTAACAACTCCTCACACAAAACTATTGAGACTATTTGAATATACATATGTACATACATAAATACATACTATTTATATATGTATGTATGTATGGATATGTACATAAATAGATAAATTTTCCATCTTCCAATTTTATGTGATTCATTATCCATATAAACAAACATACATACATACATATGTACGCATATGTACATATGTACATACATATGTACTTACATAGTTAATCGTATATGTACATAGAACGTTATTTAATCCCTGAACAATTAGGGTACGATTTCTTCCACATTTGTTACATAAAATGCTCAAGCCAAAGGTTTTTATAAAAAACTGAATTAATGTATGACAGCTTAAATGTACTGGAAACGAAAAGACAGCCGCAAACTTACGCCATCTTACAATAGAACGAAGTTAAAAAAAATTTCATTGATACAATGAACGCAATGCCTCTTTTGTGTCAGAAAATTTCGTACATAGTCGTACAATCACCAATTTAGGCCGTGATTCACTATCCTACACAATAGTGCGATCTGCAAAATATGACACACATATGTTCTGAAAAAGTGTGGTAGTGTAGATGTGTGACTAGAGTTGTCAACCGATTAAGAATAATTCGATTAATCGATCAAACAAAACGAAACTCTTGTTCGAATAATTTTAAAATGCCGATTTTCGAATAACGAATAAATCGATTAATTAATGTCAATTAATCGAACAACTTTTTTTAGTTTAAAATGCATACATACGTCAAAAATGTTTAAATTTGTTTGTATGATATGAAACAAAGCGAGTACTTTATATCAACCAAATACATATTATTTTGGATGTTTGCAGTTGTTGTCGAACTGCGCATACCTACATAGTACTCGTGCTATGTTTTGAATGAAACGTTAAAAAATTTTCAAGAATGGGGTTTTTTTCACTCTCAGGTGAATAAATTAGAAATACACTAAAGCCAAAAAATTGAGCTCGTTTTGGAAGTATTTTACCAAGTACAAAAATGAAAAAAAAAAAAAGCAAAGTCACATGTAACAAGTGTCCGGAAGTATACAAAATTGTTGGATCAACAACAAAAAAATTAATAATTCTTTTGCAACAGATTTACGAAAACGTATTAAAATATGAATAAATGAGGGACGTATAAATACGTTAATAATATTTTTTAAATTCTGGAAAATTTCTGAGCAATGAAAGTTTTTTAAAATATTCTTCAAAAAGTGAAACTAAAGAATAAATTATACTCCAGATTATTTTATGTTGAAAGTAACCACAATAATTCAGATGAAAGTAATGATAAAGAAGATGTTACTAGTAATGAAATTAACAATCCTTTTTACGAATTAAATAATCATTTTAAAAGTATAAAAAATTCAAAATTCAAAATATAAAAAGACTTCAGCGATATATTAGACGATATGGTATATTTGAAAAAATGTAAAAAAAGAACAGAAAAATTAGATAAACTATTTTATGCTCTTCTCACAATATCACCTACCTCGACAATTAGCGAAAGATTTATTTCAAAAACCAAAACCAAAAATCGTTTGAAAGCTAAAAAATTTAGTCAACTTTTATTCGTAAAAGATTATTTCTTAAGAACAACCCAAATTGTCTGATTTCACAAAAAAAAAAAAAAAAACATTTGATATATTTTGACTGAATGAAGCATGTTTATTTGAACTAATAGTTTTATGTATTTTTCTTTTTTGTTAATAAAAGTATTAACTATTTTAGTTTTAAGTTTTTTGAATGAAACGTTTATTTTTTGTTAATAAATTTTTTAAATCGTTTTTTATTCGTTGTTCTCATCGATTAATCGAAAAATTTTTCAGCTTTAATCGTTTGATCGAACGAACAAAATCAATTATTTGAATTATTCGAACAAAGTTGAAAGGCGAATAATTGACAACTCTATGTGTGACAGACTATCTTGGCAAGTCGTACAATTTGTGAAAATTTATGACAAGTGATAGTTTTTATGCGATCAGAGGACTATTTATTGTCAAACAGATGACAATTTTAACTTTGTCTTTATTCGTTAACATTTTATTCTTTTTGTTTTATAGAACGAAGGAAAGTATTTTTTTTCTAATATAAATAATAATATTGCATTGTACACACAAAACAAACAGATGTTTTGGCATCAGTTATGTATCATCGTGTGGCACAACACCAGTTTAAAAAAATTTTTTAAAGTCTGTCAGATTTTTGTATGATTTTCCTGTGACTGAATCGTACGATTGTGTAGGATAGTGAGTGAATCGCGGCCTTTACTAATACTAATTCAATACTTTGTTAACAACTTCTATATAATCTAGAACTTTTTTTTTTATTGATTGAACCTTATATTTAAAAGTGAACCAACAATAAGCATTAAAATCTTAAATCAGAGGAACTGAATAAAATGTTGGTACTGGAAATATGTATGTGCAGTAGCCCACACCCACACAAAGTTGATACAATTTTTAGGATACTTTTACATAACCAATTCGTTTGAATCTTCGCACAGACTATGGGTTTCAGCATGTTTGTCAATTCGAAATGTACAAGTGTTGGGGGTACGTTTTAGGTATTTTTCGTATTGGAAATCCCTTCTGGATTACATACATACACAGAGCCAAAACTGCCTAATAGAATCAATAAGATTTTCTCTATGAAACGCTTTTAGGCTAAGTGGTATCCCAGCAGAAAGAAGCGAAGATTTTTTCCAAGAGATTCCTTATTGTTTTTATGTGGTAAATCTTATTAATTTTTTAAATAAGGAAACCACTAAAATCAAGAAGAAAACCTGTTATTTACAATTTTTTTTACCCAATTTCCGTTATTTTTGCCACCAAAAAAACAATCCATAGAGAAAAACTTCTTGATTTTATTAGGTTTTCATATGAATTGTAAATAAAAGGGATTTCTTCTTGATTTCATTAGGTCGTCTTATTGTTTTTTTCAATAAGGTTTTCTTATTAATTTCATTAGGTTCCCGTATGATCATGTGTAAATCATCTTCTTAATTTTTTTAATAAGAATATCTTCTTGATTTCATTAGCTTGCTTGTTATTTCATACATATAAATCAACAAAGGAACTATTTTTTCATAATTTTTTGTGCTATAATAAATCATCTTCTTAAACTGGCTGCTAACATGTATACTATAGTAAGGTGTAGTAGTGAGGTGGTTAGAGTGCCAATCTACTAAACCGAAGTTCCTTGGTTCAACATCCTGAATACGTAAGTTTTATAAAAATGTTCTCATCACCCCTCCATCCAGATAATACAAATACATGTTGTAAATAAGCATTCGGGACGTACCATGACGTTCTGATGACATCAAATTTGCATTTCCTAACATCATAACAGAGAAAACAGTGCCTAATAAATACCTAATAAAATAGAACAAAATTAATAAGATATAAGATATCTCATCTCTACGAATTTTTTTCAAAAAGGAAGTCTTATTATTTTAATAAGGAAAACCTTTTTGAAAAAAATCAATAAGAATACCTAATAAAATCAAGAAGAAAACCTTATTGAAAAAAACAGTAAGAATACCTAATAAAATCAAGAAGAAAACCTTATTGAAAAAATCAATAAGAATACCTAATAAAATCAAGAAGAAAACCTTATTGAAAAAAACAATAAGAATACCTAATAAAATCAAGAAGAAAACCTTATTGAAAAAATCAATAAGAATACCTAATAAAATCAAGAAGAAAACCTTATTGAAAAAAATAATAAGAATACCTAATAAAAACCATAAGATTCCTTATTGATTTTTTTCAATAAGGTTTTCCTTATTAAAATAATAAGAATTCCTTCTTGAAAAAAAACCATAGAGATATCTTATTAATTTTGTTCTATTTTATTAGGTATTTATTAGGCACTGGTTTCTCTGTGTATATATGTATGTACATCAATTGTGTTCTAAAAAATCAACTAAATTCCACATTATATGTAAATTATATAAAACACGCACACACATGGTTTTGGCTTGTCCGAGTTGTTTTCTACTCCACTGTATTTTGAATGTCCTAAAATTTTTATTTAACGAATTTTTACATATAATATAGTGTTTTCTCCAAAGAATACATACATATATATATGTATGTAAGTATGCTTTCTATAAACTCTGTTGTTGTAGAAGCACTATTGTTTCTTAATCATCAACCGCATTGTGGCATAATTTATCAAATTTCGAAGCAGAGACATTAAAGCTTTTTTTTTTGTATAAGAAAAGCTATTTTGTGGTTAACTGGTTCACTGATAAGTAAATAATTTTCAGTTGTTTGCGGGGAAATTGTATACTATTTTATACATCCATACATATACATATGTATATGGACTTACATACATACTTTCATTGAATTTAGCAGCTAATTGCGTTTGTGACTTCACTAAAGGGCTTGTAAATTAAACATTAAACAAAATAAACACATTATTCGTAGAAACAAATACGTATTAGTGGCGTGGCGAAAGTTTTCAAATTAGTTTTTTTCCAGAACTTTACTACATTTTACTAAATTGTATTTGTTTACACATGCGAAAATATGTAAATTGGGAGAGCAAAGAGACAGTTCACGCCTAAGAGCCCTATTCATAAGAACTTATTTAAAAATGTTTCATAAACTTTGTTCCAACAAAGTTTCATAAAGTTGTATTCAAAAACGTACATACAATAATGTATGAAACTTTCAAATACGTTTATATATTGTATGCATCTAAACATAAACCTCCAATAAATTAATAATCGAAATATCAATTTTAACTTCGAATCTTTGCAAATGCATGAATACTTTAAATAAAAGCCTACAGTTTTGTTATGATTAAAAATTTGAATCCGAAATGTACTTGAATCAATCTTAAAAGGGATTAAACACCTTTTTAACTGCCTCTGTTCAATACTAAAAATCAACAATAATTAAAATATCAAATTTTTTTCGTGGTTTTTATTAGTCGATTTGAATATATTTACGAATTTGGCTAGAGTTGTTTAAGGCGATGGATGTGTGACTATTTGCCACTAAGTTCAATACCAACAGTGGACATACATTAGAGTTGTCAACCGATTAAGAATAATTCGATTAATCGATCAAACAAAACGAAACTCTTGTTCGAATAATTTTAAACTGCAGATTTTCGAATAACGAATTAATCGATTAATTAATGTCAATTAATCGAACAACTTTTTTTAGTTTAAAATGCATACGTCAAAAATGTTTAAATTTGTTTGTATGATATGAAACAAAGCGAGTACTTTATATCAACCAAATACATATTATTTTGGATGTTTGCAGTTGTTGTCGAACTGCGCATACCTACATAGTACTCGTGCTATGTTTTGAATGAAACGTTAAAAAATTTTCAAGAATGGGGTTTTTTTCACTCTCAGGTGAATAAATTAGAAATACACTAAAGCCAAAAAATTGAGCTCGTTTTGGAAGTATTTTACCAAGTACAAAAATGAAAAAAAAAAAAAAGCAAAGTCACATGTAACAAGTGTCCGGAAGTATACAAAATTGTTGGATCAACAACAAAAAAATTAATAATTCTTTTGCAACAGATTTACGAAAACGTATTAAAATATGAATAAATGAGGGACGTATAAATACGTTAATAATATTTTTTAAATTCTGGAAAATTTCTGAGCAATGAAAGTTTTTTAAAATATTCTTAAAAAAGTGAAACTAAAGAATAAATTATACTCCAGATTATTTTATGTTGAAAGTAACCACAATAATTCAGATAAAAGTAATGATAAAGCGGATGTTACTAGTAATGAAATTAACAATCTTTTATACGAATTAAATAATCATTTTAAAAGTATAAAAAATTCAAAATTCAAAATATAAAAAGACTTCAGCGATATATTAGACGATATGGTATATTTGAAAATATGTAAAAAAAGAACAGAAAAATTAGATAAACTATTTTATGCTCTTCTCACAATATCACCTACCTCGACAATTAGCGAAAGATTTATTTCAAAAACCAAAACCAAAACCAAAAATAGTTTGAAAGCTAAAAAATTTAGTCAACTTTTATTTGTAAAAGACTATTTCTTCAGAACAACCCAAATTGTCTGATTTCACAAAAAAAAAAAAAAAAAAAAACATTTGATATATTTTGACTGAATGAAGTATGTTTATTTGAACTAATAGTATTATTTATTTTTCTTTTTTGTTAATAAAAGTATTAACTATTTTAGTTTTAAGTTTTTTGAATGAAATGTTTATTTTTTGTCAATAAATTTTTTAAATCGTTTTTTATTCGTTGTTCTCATCGATTAATCGAAAAATTTTTCAGCTTTAATCGTTTGAACGAACGAACAAAATCAATTATTTGAATTATTTGAACAAAGTTGAAAGGCGAATAATTGACAACTTTAACATACATATGGAATGAAATGACCATAAGTAAGCTCGATTAGGATTGATTAAAGTATACGACAGGATTGATTGTATATAAAACAAATTTGCACAGAGAAAACAGTGCCTAATAAAACCTAATAAAATAAAACAAAATTAATAAGATATCTCTATGTTTTTTTTTTCAAGAAGGAAGTCTTATTATTTTAATAAGGAAAACCTTATTGAAAAAAATCAATAAGGAATCTTATGGTTTTTATTAGGTATTCTTATTGTTTTTTTCAATAAGATTTTCTTCTTGATTTTATTAGGTATTCTTATTGATTTTTTCAATAAGGTTTTCTTCTTGATTTTATTAGGTATTCTTATTGTTTTTTTCAAAAAGGTTTTCCTTATTAAAATAATAAGACTTCCTTTTGGAAAAAAACAATAAGACGACCTAATGAAATCAATAAGAAATCCCTTTTATTTACAATTCATATAAAAACCTAATAGAATCAAGAAGTTTTTCTCTATGGATTGTTTTTTTGGTGCCAAAAATAACGGAAATTGGGTAAAAAAAAATTGTAAATAACAAGTTTTCTTCTTGATTTTATGTGGTTTCCTTATTAAAAAAATTAATAAGATTTACACATAAAAACAATAAGGAATCTCTTCGAAAAAATCTTCGCTTCTTTCTGCTGGGATAGCCCTTAGCCTAAAAGCGTTTCATAGAGAAAATCTTATTGATTCTATTAGGCAGTTTTCGCTCTGTGTGGATGCATGATGATCTTGGACTTGGATTCATGTATCCCATACAAAGCCGTTCGTTAATTTTCGCATTAAATCAAAACGGATTATTTTTTTAAACAATCTTTTTGACTTAAGTATTTTTGACAGTATTTTCAAAACACGCGAAAAAATATATAAAAAAACTTGAGTTGCACCCAAATCCACTTGTGCGCAATATTCTTCATTATAGAGGCCACACCCGGCTGAAAAGAAGGGATACTCTTTTTCTCAGCCGTTCACGAGAGATGTAAAACAACAAAAATTAACCGTTGAAAGTAAAAATTTTGTTTAGCATTTTATATATTTAATTTAATTATAATTAAAGATTCAATAAATAATAAAATTATCAAAAAAAAAAAAAGTATTTTGGAATTAAATAATCCGTACTTGAATCAATTTTTTTGTACCTGATACAAGAACACTCTTATTTACCGTGTTATTGACACAGTTTGCTGAGGTACTGGGAACACCTGTATAGAGGCATATTTTCTATTATATATTCTATGTATAACAACTACTTTTAACAAAATTTACAGCACAGTACGTTTCAAAGCAACATTTTTTAATTGTCGGCAAATTGATAATTTTGACACACAAGCAAAGTTATATGCATATGAGTCATAAAATTGAAAAATCACATGTAAGAATATGCCATGTAAAACCGCCTTTGCAAATGATGCAACTTTTCGATCATGTTGAAAGAAAATATGTATAAATTTTTGTTTATTTTTAATGAATAAACAAACGTCTGTGAGCTGTGTCTGCATCCATTTGGTTGTGGGGGACCATGCATACCCTGTCGGAAACAAAGGCTGAATTTCTTACTTTAGTCTTATTTATGTTTACCTGATTAAATATTATTTCCACATTTGCTGGGGATAGTGGTAAAACTAGGTTTTTTATAATAAATTTAGTCAAAACCGGAAACAAAAGACTAGAATCCCTCGTTTGCATCTCTGATATTTTTTTCCAAAAATGCAATCGGTATATGTTTTTTTTATCACTGCAATAATTTTAATTGTCTGAACTCAGTTTCTAGCTCTTGGCTTTCACTTTCTTCAACAAAATAAGGAAAATTTTGTTATAATTTCAGAAAACCGACTTTTTTCTACATTAATACTATTAAATGGATTAATTTGGGCAAGAGCTTTATATATTTATTTTCAAAATCAAATCTGGATAATATCTGATCACAAAGCTCTATTATATAAAAATTATCACAATTATTATTTTTCTTTTGCACTTATTTGTGCTTCTTCAATTTCAACTCTGCCAAATATTCCTAAATAAATGTCTACAAAATTGAAAAAATTGTTTTTGTTTTTATAATCAACTGAGAGCCCAGCCCGGCTTCGCACGGAAGCTATATGCTTTTATAAATTTCGATTTACCTAATCAAAGCACATAACTCACGAACGCGTCGACCGATTTCGATAAACCATCTACATTTCCATACGAACAAACCCTAAAAATTTAATCGAATTCGGATTAATCGAATTCGGATTCGTTTGTGAGTTATAAAGTCATAACATACTTGCAACAATTTTTTATATATATAAATTAAATAAAAGTTAAGTTAAGCAAACTAGTTTTTAAAAAGTTGCTCATTATAATTTTCAGCAGTTCAGTTGCTTTAATAGTACAAATAAATGTGGCAAACTTGAATTATTTAAAATCGTCAAAATTAGAGTATAAATCGTCCCATCGTCACTATGTCATTTTTAGGACCCAAAATCGTCAAAATGACGATAAATCGTCAAATCTGGCAGCTATGGGTATGAGGCTGGATGAAAAATTGTGCCAGCTCTCTTCACCCCTCTCTCTAAAACTGCCTTGTTATCAGCGTTGTCAACTTGGTGCGTTTCGTACCTTTTTTGGTGCTTTTCTAAATGTTTTGTGCGAAAAATATCTGAGTTGGTGCGTGGTGCGCTTTTTCTTTAATTTTGGTGCGTTTTTTTAATTTTGGGTGGCTACAAATCATATTAAACACAATTTTTTCTTTCAGTATGCAAATGATTGTAACACTAAAATTAATAAAGTTTATATTTACTTAAAGAAATATTTAAAGTTAGTATCAAGAATGGAGTCTAAAAAAGGAGATCATAAGCGAAATACAAAAGGATTTGGGAATAACAATGTGAGTTTAAGCAATGGATTCGGCCTTGACCAAATAATAACACAAAAGCAAGATGTTTTTATTGCAAATGCGATATCACGCCTAAATATCCAACCTTGTTTGGCATGGTGGAACACGGAAACACATTGCAGATTTAAGCCCATTTAGCTACAAACGACATCAACAACCAGCATTGTACAAAATGTTTTATCCCATTGCAAATATGATATCATGCCATTAGCAGTAAAATTTGAATACGATGTCGAAATATTATCTATTATTGAAAAACGGTGGAGAATGATTCACTTCATGCATTGGCACAATATTATGTCAACATTAGAATTTTGGACTAAAGTTAAATGTTGTAAAGACGCAAAATTAATTCAATAAAAATTTTCAATAAAAAGAAAAATTCTGAACTTGGTGCGTTTTTTGTTAAATGGCGCGTTTTTTTCTCCATTTTGGTGCCTTTTGAAATTTCAAAGTTGACAACGCTGCTTGTTATGCCGGTATAATTAGACTCGTGTGAGGAATACCATTCAGCTAGTGCTGTTGAAAAATCTACAAAAGGGATGTATAATATCAAATTTTTACTTTGTTGCTCGATATATGTTAACAATGTCTACTTAAAATTTCTCTAATTATAAACATTTACGAACTCTAGCCTGTTTATATATTAACAAATATTAATAATAAACAGTTCGCAGTAATGAAAAAAATTACAACTTCAATTATAGCAAATCATTTAGCAACCTTGAATGTACAAAATTTATCAAATTAAGACTTGGTCATACCTATTGTACACACAAACACGTCATCCAAACTGCTACAACCAATATCTGTCAATATTGCAACATAGACCCAATTTCCATAGAGCATATAATTAAACACTGCACCAAATTTGACTCCGAAAGAAATAAATCATTTCTATCCAACCCAATAAACTACATTTCCAATCCCTCACCAGAAAACATTATTATAATCTCTAAATTCCTAAAAACTACAAATATTTTTAAAGACATATAAAAAAAAAAAACAAATTACCTGTATTATATGTACATACTTAGCTAACAATCAACAGTATAATTTATAACCATTTATTAACTATCTCCACACTCTCAATATTTATTACCATTTAAGTAACACATAAGCTTAAGGCCTCAGTAGCCATAATTAGCTTATAATTATTCATAATTTTAAGTTAATAAATAAATAAATAAATAAATAAATACAATTAATATGCATATACATTGTTAACATATTTCACACTGATTATTGCTTGTATTAGTCGCTATATTTTTTTTGTACACTCAGCTTTTTTACCGCTTTCGAAAAATCTTGTACAATATTTTTTTAAGTTCAATATTAAAAAAAAGCACAGATGAATCAATTGGGACATCCAATCAAAATCAACTAAATTTCGCTCACACGTAATCGCACTATACATACATACATTATAAATATGTATGCTACAAGAGGAAGAGCTCAAAAATATTTCCTTTAAACTGACATTTTTATACTTTAATCATCAGATTCCCCCTTTCGTTTATGAAAGATTTGATCTAACTGCACTGTAAACATTTGCCTCTTTGAGAAGCTCAAAATAAATTATTTATGAATTTCTGTATGAATTAAATAAAGTAAATTTTGTTGGTGTATTTCAATAGACAGCATACAAGTAGTTGTACGACTCAGAGTGTTTTGTTCCAAATCAATTTTGACAGGTTTATTACGAAAATCGAAGTTTTAAGTCTCTAAGGCACGTATCTGAACGTTGTTCTATTAAACAATACAATAAAAATTTTAACGAAAATAAAAACAACAATAATAATATGGTGGTATTGCACACTTTTATCCTTAAAGTACTCATATCTAAGATTTTATAATATTGAAAAAAAAAAAAAACAACAACTTGAATTATTGTTCATAACTATGAAAAGTAACAGCAACATTATCAAAACAAACACACTTGAATTATTTATGTACATACATATTTGAGATAAATTATAAATTTCATTCCATTCAGAAAATTATCCTAATTTCTAACAAGGCATTTTATATTGAATATATTCTACTTTTAAAATGTTATTTTCATAATTTTACGGATAATTTGCATCAATTGGTTTAGTTCCATGGTTTGTGTGAATATGTTTAACAGGAGTTCTTAAAAGCGCAACTAATAACAACCCGTAGTGGTAACAACTGTCACGTAAGAAAATTACTTGAAAATTTACATAAAAACTGGCGATAAAAGTTCCCGTTTTGAAGCGTCAAATATACTCACAAATAAAAATGCATGATATGTATAAAATCTTAACAATGATATTCAAAATAAAATTAATGAAAAAAATAATTAAGTATTTTGGGTTTAACGAATTTGTTAATTTTTAAAAGATTTTTTATTTGTTTCTATGTATCTCAAATTGAGGCGTATTTTCGAAATACGTCAACAGTTTTTCCCTAAGAGCTTTTGTTTTTGAGTTATAGGCAATTACCCACATTACTTATATATTCGTTTTTTATGGACATTAAAATATATTTTGTTGATGTTTTGGATATGGCTTCTTTAAGAATATGTTGTATGGTTAATCCAAATATTTGAAAAATTTAGAAAACCTACATCGGACTTTCTGAAAACTGCGTATCATTAAAAGTGGCGAATGAACTCTGGTATTTTTGATGGGCCACATAACGTGAAGGATCCTAATTTAGTCAAATCAATGACTGAAGTCGTAAGCTTGGAATTAGTTTTTTTTGGTTATGAGTAATTTCATAGACAAAAATAAATCTGTCGACCATGTCAAACTTGTTAAGTACATGCTGTCGAACTTGCAAGAGCTGGGGTGAAATATGAGTATAAAAATTCTCTACCTGCACTCGGGTATTTTTTGGTGCTTTTTTGCTTAAGCAATACCCGAAATTTTGTTAAATACCCGTTTTTGAAAAGCGGGTATTTATGGTGGTTTTAACAATTCCTCACAGTGCTTTTAAGTGCGTTTTAAATAATCAAAATTTTTGACATTGAAGCATTTTCCTACTATTCTTTAAACACACCTAATACTTTTTAACCAACTGCGTATTATTTGCATTTCGTGCAGAAAATTTTATGATTTATTTCTTTAGCAATGATTTTACTTTTAATATACATATGTAACATATCCGTTGATTTATTTGTTGTGCAAATTTAAGCAAGAAAGTGACTTGTTTATTATAAAGCTGAACAGTGATTAAAAGTAAGTTCTTCATTGATTTTATATGTGTTAAAGTTCATCACCTAACAATGACTTTCCTTTAGATGGAAAAACAAATATATAGAAAACCTTGCGAGAATGATCCAGCTTTCAAAAGGTGGCTTAGATCAGCAAAATATGAACTAAAAGCATATCGCTTTTGTTGTAATTGTGAAATAAATTCACGATAAAGCGATTTACTCCGACAAAGTCACACAAAAAGCCATGAAAAAGCAATAGATCTGTCTTTTGATCCACCAGACCCAAAACAAAATTAGGTTAGTGCTTTTGTACCCGAAATTTTTGTAATTTTTACCCTTTTTTACCCTATTTCCATGGCCTCACAGTGCTTTTGATGGTGCAAGAGTTGGCATCAGACTACTGCTGGAGTTTGCAACGAGATCTCCTAAAGCCGTTTATTCAAGGAAATCTTATAAAAGATCATTTGATAGTGTACCATAGAAATTTTGTTAACCTACATACATATGTATGTATGTATCAATATTTTGTATATTTTTGTCAAAATAATAATAGTGCATATTTCAAAGAGTAAAGCTGTTAGCAAACTCTTAGTATTTTTTTCATAGTCAGGGCCATAGAAATACCCAATAACAGGGAAAAATAAAGGAAACAAACGTTTTTAAAAGAAGATGCTTCCAAAATTATTTTGTCTATAGCAAACATTAAAGTCGCACTATACATTATTTTGTATAGCCAACGGTTGGTTATTTGACGCCGCCTCTTAAATTCTTCAACTTTAGTATATTTTGATCGCCGTCGAAGATACTTTAGCTCGAGCTCTCATCGCCTGTAATTACATATCGACATCGAGTTTTATTTTCTGATATTTTCTGACGTATCGACATTAAACATTTTTGGTAGTTTTCGACGTGCAGACTTAATCCCTAAGGACTCAGAAATATAATTACATGCATATACTCGTATGTACTAATTGGTCGCAAATGGATATTCTGGAAATTACAAACGAACTGCCAAAGCTAGCAAACATTAGACAAGAAAGCAGTAGAAAATATGTATGTATATACAATACGTACGAGTACATACTAGTGATGTTACGAATACTCGTATTTGTATTTGATTATTCGACTATTCGCCTGTTTCATTTAATAATTTTATTTAAAAAAAACCCTTTGTCCTTGGCGCAAGATAATAACCTTCTTAAATAACAATAAAAATATATATTTTGCAACCAGCATTTTAAAATTAAAGTCTTATATGATCATATCATGTTAACTTAGTAATCAAAATTCAGTAGAAGAATGTTGAACTTCAAAAATAGAACTAAAATTTAATATGTTAAGGACTACCGACACAGTTGGCTGCGCTTATATGCGAAAACTTGTTGTCCCGCACTGAGTTACTAATTAAAAGTTCAAACAGAGTGAAAAAACGTAATCTGAAAAATCTTCGGCATCTCAATGTCATAATAATATTAAATCCCTAAATTTAGGTGACAGTTTTTTCAATATATTGTCACTGACACATAGGGTGGGATTTTTTCCAATTAGATTTTAAGTGGCTCTAAGCATTAAAAGCAATATTCGTATTCGAATTATTAATAAAAATTTCGGCTTTTTATCTATTATAAAAATTCTATCGGAAAAAAATTTTTAATTTAATTTTTGTTTTACAAATTTTTATTTTCGCGAAATTTATAATTGAAGGATTTTTTTTTTCGAGAAAAATGTTTTCCGTGTGAAAAAAATTCCTAGAGAATATTCTTAAAATATTCACGATATTTTACGTTTTTGCATTTTGAATAAGTCTAATGTGCATTTAAATTTTAAATACATACATACTTATTTGTGAATTTATATGAACAATTCAACTTTGTCATTAGTATCTCAACTAGTGACTCATACATTATATTTGGAAAAAGTCTCCAATTTCAATTTAATGTGGAAAAAGTGTTAAATTTCATTTTTATTTACAAAAACTTGAAACTGTTATTATGTAAACTCAATTATGGCATTGTTGGTTGGATATGGTTGCTTTTTGTAAACAAAAAAAAAAAAAAAAAAGGATAAAGTTGTCTCATATTGACGGAAAAAAGAGTAGATATAAAATAAATATACATACATACATAAGTATGTATGTACGTATATATGTACATACATAGAAACACTGAACAAGTGGCAACTAAAATATTGTACTTTAAGTCTAAGAATGAAAAGAAGTGAAATATATAGATAAAACTTTTATGACAATAGACCTCTTCATGTTCTATAAGATTTTGTTAAAAAGACACATACTCGTATAGATATGTATGCACACACCCACTCAATTATTTTGCAATGTACTTATTATGAGCAAAAATAAAAGAACTGGCCGTTAATACTTTGTTTAAATAGCGCAATCATTTTCATTAAATTGAGAGCGCGTCTAACAGGAAATTAAAGCCAGACATGATTTCTTTAAGGATGTGCTTTTTGTTACCGGCTATTTATTAAAGTGTTTCGAAAAGTTTTATAAAACTTGTTCTATTGCTTTTTTATGTTAGAAATATATTTATTTTAATTTGATTTGTAGAATTTTCTAAACGATACCATGAGACAAAAGAATTTCTACAGATAATATTTTATTTGTGATTTACTGAACATATCGCTCCTTTATTGCAACGTAGTCATATCTCAAGAGATATGAGATATTACTATGTTGCAATAAAGGAGCGATATGTAAGTGTGAACGCTTTATCTACAAATATTTTTAAGATACATTTTATTTTCTTCCTCATTACATTCATACACATACAAGTATTTATTTGCTTGTTTTCAAAGAAAGTCGTTCTCAATGTTATCTAATTTCTTGAACTTCTAATAATATTAATAATAATCTATTTATATTGAGATATAGTGGAATCCAAGCTAACCTCAGAAAATCCTATTTTCGGGGATAGAAATTGTGACTAAGTAAAAAATGAATATTAATAGTTAATACACATTAAGATTTCAATGATTTCTGACGCTTAAGTTGACGTTTATTTTTGTAGGATATTTCGTATAATTGAATCGCCGTAAAAGGGAAGTGCTAATATTCAACATATATGTACATATGTACATATATACATATAGGTAGGTAGGTCAGAAATCATTGAAATCTTAATGTGTATTAACTATTAATTAATATTATTAATATACACATGTACATATATATATGTATACATATATATAATCCTTGTTGTGTTTTAGATAAGAATTTTAAATTTTTTAAACTGATATAAGAATTGCAAATACCTCAAGGGATATTATCCTCCCCTCGCCACCCTCGTTATTTACAAGGATACCTATGTATTGAGCTTCATAAAGAAATTTTACAAAATGGTATGTGGTGAATTCCATACAAAAGTACACAACAAAGTAAAACTCTTTTAACTTTTTAACTCATTTTAATGTAACTGCACATCTTCAAAAAAGAGTTGAAGCGCTAAAATAAATTTATTTGTAATTCCAAAAATTAAATTATTCAAAAACTGTATAATCTTAACTTTAAACTTTAACTTTAACTCTACATATTATTTAGTGTCGTGTAAGTCACGCGAAAAAAACTATTTTTTGTGAAAAATAAAATAAATTTCACTAAGTTGAAGCCATTTTGTCGTTGTTTGTATTTCTCAAATACTTTTGGTGCAGTTTAAAAGGAATCGGACTACACAATTAACAGAATTTTTAAACTATCTTTGATTACCCTGAAATCAATGGATTTGATGTCGTGTAAGTCACAACTAATTAATTATATTAAAATTAAAAATATGTAATCGCAAATCAAAAATCAAAGTGCATGAATTAATACGTATGTTCGTGTAGATGTTATTTCTTAAAACGAAAAAATTAAAAAAATTATGATTGTACCAGAAATTTTATCAAAAATGACAAAAGTTTTGGAATTTGTCGTGTAAGTCACACGTGGAATTGACCATGTATCATTGAAAAGATCCATCCTATTCGCATTATTTTTAGTTTTATACAAATACACTCACTCGTACGCACATACGTATGCATATAAGATTTTCAAATACATATACTTTGCGCAAAACCGAAAGGCATCAGTGATGAGATGCAAAATAAAAAGAAATTTAAGTGAAAATATTAATTATTTTCTACTTTTTCTTGCAGGCAAAATATATAAATAAATTTCACACTTTTTAAAAACTGACCGCACTTTTTTTTTATTAGGACCAGCAATCAGGAGATGACCCCTACGTATGCAGTCCATTGTGCCGGAACTAGGAAAATAGGTTTTGGGAAGGAGGATAAAGGGAGTAGTGTTTGTGGACATTCGATTTGAACCATAACACACTGAAAGTGGCAGGAAAGACCTCTGCGGGGAGTTTATTGCACATACGAAGAGTTCGGCTAAAGTACGAATTCTCTCTGAAATGCGTAGTGCGGTGCACTGCGATATCGACCACAAAAGGGATGTGCTCTTAATTAAGAGCGTGTTGTACGTGAGAAATGACGGGTTTCCTGATTTCATTAGAACACATTCCGCTGTAATAGCGATAGCACAATTAAACAGACCCAACACTGCGTCGATGCTCCAGTGAGTCAATAGAGTTATAGAAATTGAAGAATTGTTTTTTGTATTTCTCAAATAACGTATTCTGTATTTCCATACAAACGTTAAAAATCATCATCTCTAGACAAATAGTAAAGTTTCGAAGTCACGATTTTTTTAAAGTCCTAGTACGGCGCATCGTGTTATGAGAGGAATGCTACCCTTAATTCTCGAAGCGTATCAGTAAGTCAGCGGTATAGAATTGCAGTGTTTTGAGGTGATCATCTCTACTATTCTTTATCTATACACAAAATTACTTACATACATATGTATACGTATATGTACATATGTACATACATACATACATATAGGAAAGCAAGATGATGTAGTAAATTTATTCGTGGGTAGTGTATGTAAAATATACAACACAGGCCAACTTGCATTAGTTTTATTTCAAATATTTATTTTTCCACTCGTATGTTGTACAAAACGGTCTTATATGTTACACCCAATTCTCAAAAGCACATCCTTTGTTGCTGTTCTTTCTGGTTGCTGTAGCTGCAATCGCTGGAAAATATCGCTTGCTTGGCTGCTTTACAAGCCTTAAGAGTTTCCATTTGATTACAATATACATATATTCTGTCTAAAACAAAAAAAAAAAAAAAAAAAACGAATATATTATAAGACACGCAACCGGAAAATTAATTTACTTTGCAAATCCTTCTGAAGTTATGACATTCTTTCTTAGTTTCTCTTTGCATTTAGCGTGTCCTGCTTTAGCAAGCTTCATCAAAAAGGGCAGAGGTTAAACACCTTTTAGTATAATTTTGGTTTGTTTTTTACTTTATTGTAGTTTATATTTTCCAATGCAAAAGCTTAGGTAGGGCATACATACATACATTCATAACATTAACAGTCACTTGGATACTTTTTTTATTTCTTACGTTATTTATTTGTTATTTCAAGTTTAATGTTCGTTTGTCATTGTTGTCATTTTTGTTAAGTGAACTGAAACCTGAAAAAAGGTCATCCATGCTTTTATAAAATGATATTTTGTCACGTCATAACTTTACCAAACGAAAGAAGATACGAAATATTTTGTTTCATAAAATCTCATGATATTTTTTGAAACTTCGACTACCAGAATAATTTTTAATCGTTGGTGGCGCGTTAGTGGTTGGTGTAGACAAATAATTTTACATATATGCGAAGAATTTCAGTGGGCACAACTAAAAAATATTTTTTAGAAATAAAGCTCAATCTAAATTTTTAAAAATATACAAAAAAATGTGTATTTCGATTAAAATATACTGGAAGAAAAATTTATATACCGGCCCATAGTGCATACACAGTCTTTTCAAATTGATACAAACGCATATTTTGCAAATTAAAATTACAAGCTCGCACTGCACTCAATTAAGCAAATCAGAAAACCAATAATACGAATAAAAGATATTCGACTCATTGACTTTTTTTTTACAACAGATTCATTTTATTCACATGGGAATAACAGCATTAAAATAAAATCATAATTGAAAAAATTACTTTACTGAAGCATTTGGTAGCAGGGATGATAAATAACGTTTACAAAATTGTACTAAAATCTTACATATATTTTTTTTTTTATATTAATTTTACTAGACGAAGATTATTTTAAATGGAATGGGTTCCTTGCTCTGTAACGAGTTAGCTCTTTTAATTCTGCAGTTGTGTGTTGATTTCTACCTAAACCTCAATTAAATTTTTGTCACGCCGTCAATATTGTACAAAAGTTCGATAAATGGCGAATGTACGTTGCAGGTTTCAGAAGTGACAACTGCTTCCTGAATCATACATCCGTAAATATTTTGGTAAGTAGATTACTATGAAATGGCATTCAGATTAGCGTGATATTATGTGGGCCAAATTTAATAAAGGGACACAACTCCTTTCAAAATTTGCAAATCAGGCCTTTGAGAGATAAAAATTTGGAAATTGTTTTGAAATTCTTAGATTGAAATTGCCTGAGTTGATCTTTGATCCTATCTTCGGTATTTATTGTGATGTCACGGGCTGTTTCTGGCTTCGACAACAATATTTTTTTTGGATTCGGAAATATTCAAATAAAATGATTTTTATACTTTCTATTCTGGTATGATAAGCAATTTTACAATTAAAAAATATATTGAGTTAAAGCATTTAAAGTTGATAAGTATATAAAATTACTTTAAACTTCTTATTGGAGTAACTGCAGTACAACGAATTGTATAGAAAAAAGTTTTCAATTCTACTGAATTTATCATCCCTAATTTGTACAAAATCAAATTCCTTACTACTTTTTTTATTAAAAAAAATCAACCAGCATAAATTTCAATACAATCATTAATTTAGAAATTTTGTCACAGAGCGGGAAATAAATAAATAATAACTCAACAAAGCATTGTTGCCATCAATAATAGAAATAGTGCCACATAAATAATTTATCGCTTTAATTTGATAAACAATTAAAGCAGATGGATGGAAGCAAGTCTGCCTGCCAGCCGACCAACAGTCATTAAAAATCCACAGAGAATCTGTCTGTTTAATTAATTTTCAGGGAATTTCGCAAACAATGAAAAAATATTTTGTATGCAAGAGAATGTAAATATTTCAGATGTAACTGCTGCGATAAAGCTTTTAATATTTTACCTCAAATAAAATCAAAGTAACATACATACTGTATGTACAGTCATAATTGCTTCAATATTATTTGACATCGGCCGGTTAATTATGGATATTTTTGTTGGTATGTATGTACATGTATTCTTTCATTTATTAAACTTATTTTCCCCAAAGTGACTATTAGCAGCTTTAATGCACGTTTTTTTCGTATTTTTTTATTCGCTTTAAATGTTTCAAGTTGCGGTACCTTTTATATTTGCAAAATCGAAAAAAAAAACTGAATGCGTTTGCCTTTATATTGGATATCAAATGAAAATCCTGAAACGGAAGTGCCATCTATACAAACTCACACAATGAGTTCCGTAGATACAATTCGAAGTATGCTAAGCAACTTCGATAAAAGTATGCAAATTCGATCTTATTTGACAAATACTACGTACATAATAAGGTCTTACGCATTAAGAATTTACAAGTGGTTGAAGCAGTGGAAAAAAAGAAAGAAAGAAAAATATGAGATTATTTGTTTTTTCTTGTAAATAGAAATTGTTTTTGTGAATTTCTAAAAAACATGGAAATGGGCTATTAGCTCTTACAGTATTAAAGTTAAATGTTAATTTTTTTTCGTAGGAATACAAAGAATGTTATAAATCTCATAAATAATATAGGGGTTGTTTCACTATTTACCACACAACGTACACACTAGTCTGGCTGACATTTCAATAAAAAAATAAACAATAAATGAATAAAAGGGATTTTGTTCAAATAATAATTGCAACTAATTAGATCATTAGTTACTGCGAGTACAAAAGACATATTAAATGCTGGTGGTGACGTCACCAACATACACATACGAGTACATATGTATGTACTAGAGTTGTCAATTATTCGCCTTTCAACTTTGTTCGAATAATTCAAAAAATTTTTCGATTAATCGATCAGAACAACGAATAAAAAATGATTTAAAAAATTTACTGACAAAAATAAACATTTCATTCAAAAAACTTAAAACTAAAATAGTTAATACTTTTATTAACAAAAAAGAAAAATACATAAAACTATTAATTCAAATAAACATGCTTCATTCAGTCAAAAAATATCAAATGTTCTTTTTTTTTGTGAAATCAGACAATTTGGGTTGTTCTTAAGAAATAATCTTTTATAAATAAAAGTTGACTAAATTTTTTAGCTTTCAAACGATTTTTGGTTTTGGTTTTTGAAATAAATCTTTCGCTAATTGTCGAGGTAGGTGATATTGTGAGAAGAGCATAAAATAGTTTATCTACTTTTTCTGTTCTTTTTTTACATTTTTTCAAATATACCATATCGTCTAATATATCGCTGAAGTCTTTTTATATTTTGAATTTTGAATTTTTTATACTTTTAAAATGATTATTTAATTCGTATAAAAGATTGTTAATTTCATTACTAGTAACATCTTCTTTATCATTACTTTCATCTGAATTATTGTGGTTACTTTCAACATAAAATAATCTGGAGTATAATTTATTCTTTAGTTTCACTTTTTGAAGAATATTTTAAAACTTTCATTGCTCGGAAAATTTCCAGAATTTAAAAAATATTGTTAACGTATTTAAAAATTTTATACGTCCCTCATTTATTCTTATTTTAATACGTTTTCGTAAATCTGTTGCAAAAGAATTATTGTAGCAAGTGGCCAACAGTGTGTAGTATGCATTGCGATTCAATAGTACCGCAACATGCAAGCATTCACAAACTGCAAGCAAGATATTTTGTGTGTCGATAATTTGACACTTGTACGGTTAATCAAGTGCAGTAGCACAATGCACTTAAATGAATCACATTTATTAACTGCATTTGTTTGATTGTAAATATAAGCAACACAAAGTATCTGTTGCTTTTAAGTATGCATTCGTTGGACTTTAAACACATGCCATACATAAATAGTTGGAAGCTAAATATGCTTACCCAACAATAATATATATTTCTATTCTTTTACTCTTATGTTAAGTAACCCCTAAGAATTATTCTCATAATTAGTATATAAGCCAATGTCATTTAGTTTATAATTTAATTAATAAATCATCAGTCTTAGGAGCTCCAATAATAAAAGCTCTAAGACCAAAATTAAATTAAATAAAAACTATTTTATTACATGGCGATCCTGCCAGTCTTCTTCAGCGGGTGCTACTAAACTGCACCCTGAAGAAGCAAGAGCAGCCTGGCAGTTCCAAGAGTGCTGTAAAATACTAAGCACCTTGGAATGAGCAGAAGAAGGAGAGGGTCCGCCTAGCCAAAAGGCACCCCAACATGGGACTTTGGAAAAAATAAAGGTCCGCCTGGCCAAGAGGCACCAAAAATAAAAGGGGGAAGAATGCCAGCCCAAATGATCTGACAAAAGGAGCCCAACATCAAAATTTTTTTATATGTATTTAAAACATTTACTTTAAAAGTGGTGCGCTTAAGTCGCACACTAGGGCCAGTAAGCGTTAACCGCTCGTGGCAAACATTTTTTTGATTACTAAATAGCTCGTAGCTAAAATCTTAAAAAAAAACACATTTTTTTATTTACAAAAACGCCAACAAAGGCACTTAAAATAGAAATATAATTAAAATGTTACTTAAATAAAAATTAAAGCTTAATAAAATAAAACAAAAAGTAACACCTCAAGAATATTTTTAAATTTTTCCAAAAAAAAATTTATAACTGTATAATGGATACAAAAAATTTAACTTAATAAAAGATAATAAAATTGTAAAATTAAATTAAATTTTAATACTTAGAATAAAATAATGAAAGTAAATTAATATTACATTTAACTTTTTAATGTTTTAAGACAAAATAATATACATAAAAATACTATTATAAAATTAAAAGATGGGCAAAACAGAATCAAAATTAGAAAAGCCCAGTGGAAACGTGGTTACCAATTTGGAAATCATAGACCATAAGTCAGAAATAAATTCATTATGGCTACTAATGCTGATATTGGTGATAATATCAGCAATAAATCTATCACTTAAGATATATCTGTTGCATAAAAGAGCTCTACGGAAGAAATATGTTAGTAGAGCAAATGATTTGGATAAAGTTTAATACATGTATTGACGAAATATTGCTAGTAGTTTTAGAAAATAATAATAAAAATAATTTGACATAATATAAAAATGTATTAGTGTAGACGACCTATATATATTAAATATGACAAAATTAAGATATAAGTCACAATTATACAGCGAAGGCATTAATAGCCTGATGCTTAAATCTGTAGTTAATCAAATAATAATATTAGAAATAAAAAGTCACCATAAATAAACATACAACACATTTTTGTGGCAGTAAAAGATAAAAAAAAATTATTACAGTATTAAAAATCACAACAAAATCTATGGCATATAAACAACAAAGTAATATCGAAAATATTCAGCATCAAATTTAATATAATTATAAAAAGCCCAATATGACGTCAGAAGAAAACTATTTACTTAAGGGAATCTTGACTTAGGACAAGTTTTCCCTAGGCTTGAAAAAGTGGCCGGTAAATTATATATAATGTTCATTAATGGGAATATTGACCTAGGACAATTTTTCCCAAGGCTTGAGAAAGTGGCCGGTGAACAAATGGCACCTAACGAGAAAATTTTAGAATTTATCTCAATTAAATAATTTATAAATAAAAGGGCAAAAAAAAAAGTAGCGCTACTACTTAATGAGGTGACCAATATAAATGATAAGAATGCCAAGGCAATTCTTGATCTAATGCTGAAATACCACGATGATCCGATAGAGGGAGGACATTGTGGAATATATCGAACAATAGAAAAAATAAAGAGGTATTACTATTGGAAAAATATGATAAAAGACATAACGAAATATGTTAAATTATGTCAAAAATGCCAGAAATCAAAAATAATAAACCAAAATTGATTAGAAAAATGCTAAAGCTTTTTAAATTATTGTACACATTGAAAACTCTCAGAATAACTTAGAAAAGTCTATTGAGACACATTTTATTGCTGCCATAAAATTCAAAATAGGGTTAAAGGTTGACAATATAAAAACAGAAAAAAATAATTTTTGGTCCACTAAATAATTTTTAAGTAAGAATCATTTAAAACTGTTTTATTCTTGCCTAAAAGTCTAAAGAAGACGTTCAATTTAGTCAAAGGTACAGAGTGAAAAGTTATTTGATTTTCAAACTAGTTTAATAACATAAAATTTATGAATATATACATACATACATATATTTTTCTAATAAAAATTTTATTATTAAAAAAAAAAAAAAAAAACCTCAAGTTCTGTTTTATTGAATTAATGAAAATTCAAAATTACTAAGAGTTTTTTTGTGTTGGAAAATATTATTATTTATATCCAATCAGTTTTTAGCAGAACGTATCAGTACTGATTTCAAGGTCGCTACACCTCTCATCAGCGTTCAATTGTCCATCTTTACAATTTTCGTAAAGTGGATACTAATTGAGAAGAATATCAACTATTTAACCAGTTTTCAACAGAAATAGAATATGAGAATTAATTTTTAATTCAATATTTATTCTACAATGAAACAGTGCTGGTTAGTACGAAATTCCCTCATTACTGTTTCGAACTAACAATCAACACAAACTCATAGTCCGTTATCATCAAAGTATTCTACTTTGTATTTTAACGTTTTTGAAATCAGTACTGATACGTTCTGCTAAAAACTGATTGGATATAAATAATAATATTTTCCAACACAAATAAACTCTTAGTAATTTTGAATTTTCATTAATTCAATAAAACTGAACTTGAGCCTGATAATATTACTTTTCATATGTAAATCAATATAAGTTCAAATAATAATTACGTTTATTCGTAATAATAATAATATAAAAATAATAAAAAAAAAACCCCAAAATAAAGAAACAGTAAAACAAAATTTTAAGGTAAAAATATAATATAAAAAAATTAATCAGAAAACCCTTATATTGGTTTTAGTTTTATGGGTCCGCATAAAATTAAGAAAATAGATTTAAGAAATAATGTTACCATAGTTGATAAGAAAACTAATAAACAACAAGTAGTTCATAAAAATAGACTTAAGATGTTTAATAATAACTAACATTTAATAGTATTGTTTGGCCAGACTAGTATAAAATTAGAATATAAGTACATACATCTAAATATTATAATTTTTTTCTTTTCTTTAAAAACAAAATAAATATTATATTACACTTATACTTAGACTAATTAAAAACTACTTGTAAAAGAATGTCCATAAAACTACTTACGTTATATGAACATTCTTGTAAAAGGTGGAGGTGTAGCATGTGGCCAACAGTGTGTAGTATGCATTGCAATTAAATAGTACCGCAACATGCAAGCATTCACAAACTGCAAGCAAGATATTTTGTGTGTCGGTAATTTGACACTTGTACGGTTAATCAAGTGCAGCAGCACAATGCACTTAAATGAATCACTTTTATTAACTGCATTTGTTTGATTGTAAATATAAGCAACACAAAGTATCTGTTACTTTTAAGTATGCATTCGTTGGACTTTAAACACATGCCATACATAAATAGTTGGAAGCTAAATATGCTTACCCAACAATAATATATATTTCTATTCTTTTACTCTTATGTTAAGTAACCCCTAAGAATTATTCTCATAATTAGTATATAAGCCAATGTCATTTAGTTTATAATTTAATTAATAAATCATCAGTCTTAGGAGCTCCAATAATAAAAGCTCTAAGACCAAAATTAAATAAAATAAAAACTATTTTATTACATTATTAATTTTTTTGTTGTTGATCCAACAATTTTGTATACTTTAGGACACTTGTTACATGTGACTTTGTTTTTTTTTTTTTCATTTTTGTGCTTGGTAAAATAGTTCCAAAACGAGCTCAATTTTTTGGCTTTAGTGTATTTCTAATTTATTCACCTGAGAGTGAAAAAACCCCATTCTTGAAAATTTTTTAACGTTTCATTCAAAACATAGCACGACTACTATGTAGGTATGCGCAGTTCGACAACAACTGCAAACATCCAAAATAATATGTATTTGGTTGATATAAAGTACTCGCTTTGTTTCATATCATACAAACAAATTTAAACATTTTTGAGGTATGCATTTTAAACTAAAAAAAGTTGTTCGATTAATTGACATAAATTAATCGATTTATTCGTTATTCGCAAATCGGCATTTTAAAATTATTCGAACAAGAGTTTCGTTTTGTTTGATCGATTAATCGAATTATTCTTAATCGGTTGACAACTCTAGTATGTATGTATGATGAATTCGTATTAAGAGCTTTCAAACGAAAGAAAATGGTTAAATAAACCAAAATTGATAATAGGTATACTGAAAATGAAAAATCCCCAAATCCCTCCCCACGATAATCTGTCCACAAAAACCTGCTAAAATTCCCAATTTCGGGAAAAATCACCACACCTGGCTACACTGCGTAGATGTTGCAAGTGATTAAAAAATTTTAATTCTTGAAAGTGAAAAATGTCATTAAAAAAACCTAAAGTGTTAACTTTAAAAGATAAAGTTGATATTCTGGAATTATTGCAAAAGGGTTTTAGTGTTAGTGGCTTGGCAAGAAAATATGGAGTTGCAAAAGCAAAATTTTCTTCCATTAAAAAGAAAAAACGGGTTATTATTAATACCGTAAATAATAAACTTTATGGCACTGGAAAGCGTAACACATTACGTGCTTATGAACTTCCGAGAATGGAAAAAAGTCTTTATAAATGGTTTCTTCACATGAGAAATAAAAAATCCCGGTAAGTGGACTGATGTTAAAAGCCAAGGCTTTAGAAATTCGAGATCAAATTAAAGAAAATAATCGTAGTTTTAACGTTAGTGACAGATGGCTCAAAAAATTTAAACAAAGGTTCGGTGTCATCATTTGAAAAAAAGTGCTCCAGGCGCAAAGATGGAGAAACAACGATTAACTTTCATGGGCTGTTCAAATGCGTTCTAAATTTGGGTACTCGATAACGTGAACAAACTCGAAAATGTGAACTGCCTTGGTAAAAATTAGTCCACGTGATCGCGAGTTCACTGTATATTTATTTGTTGTGGGTTAAATCAGAGGTTAATTTTTGTTTTGCCTTATAAAAGTTTCCAACAAAGGTTGACTAGTTGTATAAAGTTTGTAAGAAAACTAAATGGTGATTTCTATATACATACATACTAAAGTTCGTAACGTTATGTGTATTGAGAAGTATTAGAGAACATTTACTGTTTAGGAAAGTTGATTTAAATTTCGATATTCGAAACATTTATCCTCGTGCGCCAGCTCAAAATAGCTACAAACAGCTTTGGCGTATCAATTAAAAATACGGGAAACTTAAGAAATTAACAAAAAACCAATTATTTGTTTAGCTTAAGGTCAGGTTATACATTTAAAAATATTGATTTGTATTGTCCCATTATTCCGCTCAACATCCTAGGTTATTAATTTATAACAACAGCTTAAGCTAAAGAAAAAATTAAATAATTAGAAAAATAACGGTCTACCAAGTACAAAATATGTACCACATAGTGTAACACATTTCGATTTTTTTTAATAAAGTTATGAATTTAAAAGCGAAAAATAGTTTTTACGATTTAAAAAACTTTGCAAAGATCATAAGTAATAATTTTCCTCATTCGATATGAATCTGTTTACTTTTCTGCAAGCCTTTATAGTATAAAGTTTATACATACCAACGAAATGCATATAGATTAGCTAACCCATAACAAATATTAATTTTTAAAAACATAAATTCTTGAGCATTTGCTCGAATAAATGTTATAGTTTGTACTAAAATAATAAAGCACAATTTATTTAATCCGTATAAAATCTTGCACATATTCCTCAAGTGTAAACGTTGAGTTATTGATTTCTCAAAGGTTTATGAAAATATTAATAATTTTCCAGTTAAGATGAAATGAAATTCCCCCATAATTTTCTCTCACAGAAACACATGAATTATTGATTATTTTTAGAAAAAAAAAAATAAATTAGATAAAAAAAATCATACAATTTGAATGGCTTTTCTCTTATTCTTTTATTGAGCGAAAGCAAATGGTGGGATTTGCCTTTTGTGATTTTTTAAGCGCAAAAATACCTTTACAAACTTAATATTATATTTATTTTGCTTACATGGGGATGTATCCTACAAACTAGAGATCTGCACAGATATACATGTATACGTGAAGTAGACGTGTGGTGGCAATGCATGTACACCATGGTGGAATAATAAGGTGCGCGTAAGAATACAACAATAAAAAACGACATGCATTTTGTTTGTGTAAAATTAATTCAAAATTGTCAAAACAAAGCTGTATACAAAACAAAACAAAAGTTGTTTTGTATGTATTTATTGGTTATGCAAAAACAAAAAGCATAAAGTAAACAAAAATATTCATGATGGCGGCCAAAAATGTAAACAACTTTTGACAAGAAAAGCATACTTTTCAATTTTTTTAACGGTCAAAACACAACCCTACAAAAAACCATATTCCTTCTTGCGCACACCTGATTATTCCACCATGCATGTACACTTATTCGAAGTAGCAAAACAACGAAGAAGAACGCATTTTTGAGAACAACAAATTTTTGTAATAAAATTACTTATTCATCCTCAACGATCGTATTAAGTTCACGTCATAGTCACATGTAGTGTGTAGGTACTCGCCTGCAGGCACAGAAAAGACATGATTGCAAAATGTTCAAGTCAACTAAGTATATCTGCCACAACCAAATAAGTATTCTTTGAAACAAATATGGTTGCATCAAACATTCTTCCATTATTAAAATATTGGATGCAAAAAAAAAAAAAAATAATCATTCTGGGTTTCGTCCCATAAAAATTGAATGTAACAAAATAATATTTTCGCTGCTACAAGAGTGTCCTTTGCAAATTGGAATTATAAAAGTTTATTGTGACCATACATTCTTTGTGTTCTGAAAAGAAACAAAATAGCTGTCAATCGAATGTAACTTCAGTCGTTCATAGAATTTAATAAGACGAGGAGATGTGAAGTGAAAAAATTAATGTTAAAATAATTATATGATGAAAGTTATTTAATTTTACAACAAAATAAAAGTACACCTGTCTTCAACATCAGTGGTTAAAGGCACATATATGAGTACATACTAATATATTGAGTGAATGAAATATACGAATGGGTGTTTCTTTGCAGCATGACGAAAATATACTACGGAACTGCAAAAGATGGCAATTGGATTTTACATAAATGGCGATGAATAAGTTAATTATTTTGAATTTTATTAAATTTAATTTGTCCAGAAAAGTTTATTCGATATACATATGTACATATATTTTCCAATAAAAATATAATTTGATTTAATTTAATTTAATAACTATTTGTGTGTGCATTTTTCTTTTATCTAAGCAAAATGTCAAATTGTTTACATAAACCAAAAAAAAAAAAAAACATTTTCATAGTTACTATAATGCGCTCAAATTTCTCAGCATTTGCAGAGCATACTATGTTCATACAATGGTATTGTGAGAGGGAGATGTATGAGGACCTTGAATGAAAGCTGCAAAATATAGTAGACTCAATCATTTATCTGAACATGAAATGATAGTTTGCGATTATGATCAACCATGTTTTTTCTTTGCGTGTGCATTCGGCTCAAGTACATAAAACAAGATGAAAATTTCATGTGTACAAGAAGTACTTTAAGCATTGCACGGCTACTAGATGAAGGAAATGTTCAACGTTCGGTTCGTAAAAATGAGTACAATTGTTTTCTTTAATTGATCTGTTCTAATTTGCTTTTGTGACAACATACGAAATGGACACACATCGAGTATGTATATTTATTATTAAAAAAGTCCAATATTGTAATTAAAATAATTTTCAGGAGCAAGCTGGTTAACAATATATGTTTTTTAATCATTAAGGAATCAAATTCAAATATGCAAATCTAAAATTACAAGTGGAGATATGAAAACATTTGACAAAACTGGAAGAAGTAAGTTTAAAAAACGATATGATGTAGGAAAATCCTAAACTGCCTAAAACCCACTGGCCAAAAGTCACAAATTCATAAAAGTTAATTAGCTAATTACAACGTTATTTTGCCTTCTAGATAGGTACTGCAACCGAACTTATTTATACATATATTTTTTTTGGAGATTTTTAAATACTCCTTGTACCACATAAAGTACATATAATTTCTGCGGAACTTGTTTTTTGTGTTCATATATTTTTATGTTCACATTATTATAAGTTCAATTTCATAAGAACATAGTTGGCTGCGGCTACATAGGTACATGATGGTATTTGACAACCAACACTATATAATTCTCTTCATTGTTTAAATTTTGAGAGAGATAAAAAGTTTGTGAACTTCACATGTACAAGAAAAACTTATTCGTTGCAGACCTCTACTACAAACATTCATTTGTAAAAAGAATAACAAAATTAAACGTATGTATGTGTGTATGTCTGTATGTATGCATTAAAAACATTTTTCCAAAGGAATTATTAAAATAATAATAGAAAACGAAAAGCAAATAAAAAGAAAAATAAAACAAACAGAGAAAAACACTTAACAACCACCATGTTGATGCATACAGTCCCAGTTCTTCTACAAAACTTTTGACGGCATTGTTAAGGAATTTTATACAAATAAAAAATATGTATGGATGGGTATAAGAAACATGTAAAATTGTAAAATAAAAGTACTGCACTCAACCACCCTCAGCATTAAAAACACAACAACGAACAACTTTACTCAACAATTTTGTCAATAACGCCATCAATAAGAGAGTTTTTTTCTTTTATTATTTTGAATCTCAACAAAACCAAAGTAACGTCCTTGTCCTTTTAGGATGGTGCAATAAAATGAATCAGAGTTCAGAAATTTTCTCTATGCGCCACTCACGATGACTCATCCAAAGTTCATATGTTGTTTCCGCTTTAGTTGATGTTTTTTTTTGGCATCATTTTCAATTTCAATACTTTGTGGAGTTGTGTTATTTAAGATATATATGTACGTGTATGTGTACATACATAAGCATGTTCTTTAATATATGAAAATTGCCTGCTTTCAAAAATCGCCCAATATTACATATAAGTACTACATGATTTTTCTTATATGGGGGAACCATTCTCCCCACTCCTAAACCCCCTATTTTATGATTGACTATTTGAAATCGATCGACGATATGAGGCGGACGTAGCACCCAGTCCTTCAACAACATAAATAATTTTATTTTACTTGAAATACGAATTGGGTTAATACTTTAGTAAATTCAGGAATTGCCCCCTTCCTCCCCTCCACATGTCCCTAGCGGTTTAAAATACACTTTAAACCCTAATCTCATACCTACTAAATATGAAAAAAAAATTTCATTAAAATCGGTCGAGCCGTTTCGGAGGAGTTTGATAACAAACATCGTGACACGAGATTTTTATATATTAGAAGATGTAGAAATGAGTATATTTATTAACATATCATTGAAAAGAAAGTATTGAAAGCTGTTGAAAATGTTGAATTTTGAACAGATTTTCAACATTTCACAAAAAGTTTGTTAAAAAATCTAAAGGAATTAAAAAATTTTGTTTTGTACTTGGCCCTCCGTCAGGTTTAGGCAAACAATTTACAGCCAGATGAAGAAAGGGATTATATGTATGTATATTGGATTTGGTACTTAACTCATATATGCCCCTATAAAAATTAATCCAGTCAGTGGAACAAAATTGTTATAGATTTTGGAACAAAAGAAAAGAAATGACCTGCATTGCCTTCTTATACATATATCGAGTCCTTGCTGCAATAGCTTCATATATGTATATCCAATTATTATTATAGTGTTGGTATACATACTGACAAATTTTTTTGGGGTGGCCACTCTACTGTACATACTTACATATAGAGTAATAACCTCGTATGTTTAAAATACCATTAGTTTATTCTAAAACACAAATAATTTTTAATTTTTACTTTTTTACATAAAATTTGATAATTTTGTTTGATTTGCACTTTTTTCTTTCAAAACCAACCACTTACTACATTACTTACGCACATGACTTCAGTTTACAGCTAAACCTATAAGGTAGTAGACACTACAAGATTATAACACAGGAAATATGTGTGTGTAGTCATCATTAGGATTTTTAATCGAATGAAAAGTATTCGATTATTTCAATAATTTTTTTGCATTATCGTTCAAATGCACAAGCCAAACTTACTTTGAAACTTTTTAATGTCAGTGCAGCATACTTCAACATGTTCAAAAATATTTAACATAATACCCTGTTCAGATATACACATTTATTGCGATTATCGCAATAAATGCCATTATTGAGCTCAATACAAAATTGTAATTAAGTTATTGCACAATAAATACGAAATTGTTAAATTTGGTAATACTTCTATTATATGAAGTAAGTAAATATGTGGCATCTTTAATAACAATGACTTGTTTATGGTATAATAAATAAAGTAGTATTGTCGCTAAAACAAATACAACGTCACAAAAACAACAGGCATTTTGTTAGTGTAAAATGTTTTATGTGTGTTAATTCCCCTAGTGTCGTTCTCAACTCAACCCAGTTTGTTTTTTGTTATTGTGATACACAACTATTTTTAGTTGAGATTGTTAAAGCGTTACCAACTTAAAATATCCAGTTTGACAGAACAGCACACAAATTCGTGTAAAAATTTAAAAAAATATATTAGAAGAAAAAAGTGTTTTAAGTGTTTTATTCGAAAGCAAATAATTTCAAATGGATATACATATGTATGTGTAGATTTATTTTATGAAGATGGAAACGAAGATGGTAGTGTAGATGTGCTACGCACAAGGATGAAAATTCGTGATGAATCCAACCCTCTTGAACTACCAACTGCAAAGTAAAAATATTCAAAATATAAGTTACAATTTGAGTAAGAAAATAACTTTTACAGATTTATTAGCTATTCCCGACTGCTATCTGCTGGATGACATAAAAGATCAATTAAAGAAACCTGTACGTACATCAGCTATACCACCGATATTGAAACTGTGTGCTGGCCTTAGATTTTTTGCTGACGGGTGCTACCAGAAGTGCATTGGCAACGACTTCAATATAGGATGAGCTCAATCTACAATGTCACTTGTTTTAAAAGAAGTGTTAGATGTGCTAGATCAGCGCATCATTTTTGGTCATGCCAAATTTTGTTTTTCCACGAGCAATCTCTGGATTTTTTTCCATTAGCTGCAAAAGTCTCTCAAATTGGGCTTTCGTTGTGATTTTCAAAGGTCTGTAAATATATTAAATGCTGAGAAACTGCAATATTAAGCACAATAAATTTTTCTTCTTACGATCTCTCGATTTTTCTGCACTTTATGTCGAAGTAAACTGTAACCCAACTACTAATAAGCAGTTGTGTGTAATTATCGTTTTTGTCAACCAGACTTGTGCACAGTTGCAAATGACAATACCACTAAAAATTGTGAACACAACCAAAAAGTCAACCATAAGTTGAGTTGAGAATGGCAATACGAATTTATAAAAATACGGCGACCAAATTGTTTCAAAAGTTGTCAACCGCAATAGGGGTATAGAAGCAGAAAAACATGCCGATGGCTTCGAAGCCGTACATCATTGCCACTTTTGTGAATTCGACCGCTGTCAATCACATCGGTTTTTTACTGCTTTTACAAATATTTCGGCTCTTAAAAATGCGTTGTTAGGTTTAAGTTTCTTAATGTAATATTAGACATTTCATTACAGCATTTTTTTTTTTATTTAATATATAAAATTTCCAAATAAAATTTTATACTTCACCGGCGGGTTGAAATAAATTGTTTTGCTTAGACGCCGCTAGAAATTTTTAATCAGCTTGTTGCTCTGCTACATAAAATTTGACATTTGTAAAACAAAAATATTCTTCTACAGCAGGCAGGAAGACTTTACCTGTTTTTATTATACCATGGACTTGTTTGATTTTGTGTAGTTTACATGTTTTGTGCAATTTGTGCTTTTTTATACATTCATATGTACGCCAGCTTTGCAAATCTTTTCGGTTTTTATAGGCAAGTTTGTCAGCAATAAATACATACTTAGCTGCTATTTGGGCAAATACTCAAGAATTTATGTTTTTAAAATTTTTTATATATTTGTTGCTCAATATGTATATTGCTAACCCGCAATAAATAAGTAAAAATATTTTATATATGTATACCAAGGCGAATTTATATAAGGTGGGAGCCAGAATAAAACAAATACAACACGAAAAACAACAGGCATTTTGTTTGTGTAAATTTCCAAACGATTGTCAATTTGTTTTGTAAAGAAAGTGAGAAACAAAGAAATGAAATTATGTATTAGTGCTCCCATCTATAAGGCCATATCCAAAAACTGGGGATATTTTTTTGTAGTTGGGATTAAAAAATATACTCTATACATACAACTTTTGCAATGTTCATAAAAACATAAAAAGTTAAATAATTTGAAATATGTACATGTTTTAATACAAAATGTCCATTAAAATTTTTTTTGTAAAACAAATCAAATTTATATTGATTTTTAATGAATACTTCAGCTAGCATCTAAATGTTACATACCTCTCTATATCCTTTGAAAAATTTGCGTCGATTAAATTTAGAAATATTTTGAATGCTATTGCATAACAAATAAACAGTTTACAAACAAACATAAACTACGTAATTCTCTTTTTTTTTTGGCATATATGTATGTACATATTTCTTATATAAAAAATACATATATTTAATCGGATACTCAATTCATCTTTTAAAATTCCACATCAAAATGTTTTTGTTTTGAAGATTTCGATGTCCTAAGTATTTAGATATATGTAAGTTGTGTGTATTGAGTTAACCCTAATAGGAATTTTCTAATGACTAAAAAATATTATTTTAGTAAACAATATAAATTTCTAACAAAGTCAATATTCTTCATACCTACCTTTCAAAAAACAAATTTGGGGATTTTAGGAGATAATGGAATGAAAGTGTAGAATAAAAATTAAAAAAGGTAACCCAGAAACAAATAAAATTTTCTATTTATATACAATTTGTTTTTATTAATTAATTTATATCAATTACATAAAATTAAATGCATGAGGCCAAGTGCAAGGCTCATGAACGATAAATTACATTTAAGCACTAATTTAAAATATATCATCAGTCATTCTATCCACGGGGACCCTGCGTTTCAGTGACTTCTGGTGGCCTTGAAATACAAAGACTTAGTTTGTGATTCTTCAGAATGTTTCCAATTATATAAATCTTACCTGAACTTTGAATTCCATATCCTTTTTCGCTTTTTCACGTTTGCTTCCTTTTTTCACAATTATTTTCTTTTTTGCACACTTTTTTAATTCATATAAAAATTTTAGCTTTAAAAATTTTAATTTACAAAAAATATCAAATTTGTTTGTAAACAATGAATTTAATAGAAAAGGAAATACTATAAAATTTGACAATCGTTTGGAAACGGCGAATTTTTGAATTCGCCATTGCTCCCACCTTGTATAGATTCGCCTTGATGTATACATACATATGTATGTTAGTTTTTTATGTTGTTTTTAAATTATTGTTATGTTATTTTTATGTTATTCTTATGTAATTTTAATCGTTTTTATTTTATTTTTGTATTATTTTTAAATGAATCTGGATTGATGTATCTCAATTGAAAATGTACAATTAGTCTGTGTTCAGACGATGCAAGTCTTATTTTTAAGCTTATTAGCTTTTAGGAGAGAGACAGGGGGAAAAGAAACGGGTACACCCTCTCATGTACTCATGAAATTCGTTTTGTTGTCTTATTCGTAGTGTTAAGTAGGTATACATACATACATTCATTCATACAAAATAAGCAATAAGACGAGTGCTGTGTGAACGCCAATGAAAGTTCAAAGAAGAAATCGTGATAAGTTTTGCTATAAGACTTGGATAGTGTGAACACAGACTTTAGAAATAAATTTTTATATGTGAAAACTTAAAAAAATTGTGGTGGGAATAATGTAGGGAAAAAAATTGGGTGTAACTCTGCAGTTACACGTTCAAGAAGTTGCTTTCAATATTAACACATTTCTTGTTTGTCAAAATTTATGTTAATTGACGTTGTGACGTAGGCTGTAAGCAACTTGACGGTCAATTTTATTTTCAAGATGGCGTCGTCAAGAAAGAAATTAAAAATTAAGTAAGAAAAAACAATAAAATCGCAACACATCACAATTTTTGTTAATTTTATTCATTTTCTATTTTAAATAATATATTTTCTTAGAAATAAATGCAAAAATTATTTACAACAGCTCTCATCAGCTGCTTACTTGAAAGAAAAATTGAAAGAGAACTTAAAAGCAAAATTGAAATCAAGTTAATAGTCAATATCCAAATGTGTGAGTGTGTTAGTAAAAAAGTGTAAGTGTATTGAATCTTGAAACAAAAATTGAAAGAAAACTTGAACGTGTAACCCCCAAGGGAAAAAAAGGGAATTTTTTTCATAAGCGATGGGATTTTTGCAAAAATCTCCTGGTATCACTTCACATATGTACATATATTAATCCGGCAAAAAATAGTTGTTTTAATACAGCCTATTTAAAAACTTATTTTCAGCATGGAAATAGACTGCCAATTAGAGTAACGAATTATTCAACTTTCCGCCTTAGTGATTTAGGACTGTTAGTTTGGCTCAAATAGAAAACAATTCATGAAATTTTATGCAAACAAACTTTAAATCGAATAATTGGCAACCGTATGAGTTGTCTTCAACTATGTACTGACGTTACTACATGAAAGCATTTCTAAGTATGTATGAACGAACACCGAGTGAATGCATGATAGGCACTTGCTTGGCTGATGTGAACCTGCACTTAACCTTTCATTCAAGCATTATGGATTACACTCATTTACCAGGTATATTTCAAGTTTGGCTATTACACATGATTTTATGTTGCACAGTTCTTAAAGTCTTTTATTAGAGCAACTTGTATCGGTTTCGGACACTTTAAAGATACACGATAGAGCCTTTCTCTATTGAACTGAAATGAAATTTTTTTTTTTTAATTAGGACCAGCCAGTACTCAGGGAAGGACCCCTACGTATATAGTGCACTGTGCCGGAACTCAGGGAGAGGGATAGGGTAGAGAAGATAGATGTTGAAAATTTAGAAGACTTAATTAATTCTTTCACAACTCTGCTTTGCGCGTTATGTTAATTTTTAAGGCAGTGTTGAGGCGCCTCCGGTGTTAAGTAGACGCATTAACTTTGTTAAGCTGTATTAGCAGGCATTTTATTAATTGTTTTACTTCGCCGATGTTTAATGTTGTTTTGGAGCATAAATATCAAAAAATCAATCTTCAGGGAAGCTTTTATGTTTCTAAAGGTATTAACGGCCTATTTCACTATGTCGAAAGAAAATTTCCATATGTTTTCATTCGTATAATTACATTTGAAGCAAAAACAAATTCTAAAATTTTGTTTTTGTATCAAATGTATTTGTACGAATGAAAATAAAATTCAAAATTCTTTCGACATCGTGAAATCGGCAGTAAGTTCTTGATATTTTTATTTGAGTTCCGCACACCGAAGGTAACAAAGAAAACCATTTATTTCCGCTACGCTCTTAGTCTGTCTGTCAGAGGCTTCTGTCTCGAGAACCGTAAAGCGTTGTAGACTGGAAATTTTCAGAGAATAGATGTAAGTATGGCTTATAAAAAAGAAAACTACACGAAAGCTACAGTGGCTGCACTGTATGTTTATGTTATTTTATTTTTATTTCATCAAAACTTTAAAAAGTTATCAAATACTCTTTGTTATAATTGTTAATTTTGAGTTCATATATAACAGATTCTAGAAATAGTTTTTACTGTGAAAACATAAAATAAATAAATATTTTCTCGTTATCTTAAATTTAAATTAGATACGAAATTGGCGATCCTGCAGCATATTTTAAATGTATTAAGAGAATACCTAAAATTTGTATTGCAATAACGAAAACAAACACACAAAAATTGCGTTTGCTGATTGGAGAAGAAGACTGCCATAATCATTAGAAGAGGTTTTCAACAATCAATAAGCTTTTATTTATTATTTGGGAACTAGTTCGATTACTTGAAAATCAAGAACGACATTATCGCCTGCTCTTTAATGCTGATGTCAATCAAAACAAAATTTTCAACTCTTATTTGAAACACAAAGAAAAAAAAAAGATAAGTTATATTAGTTTTTATTTTTAAGCAAGAATTTTTGAAAATACATATTGTATTGTATATGAGTGTATATTATTTTGTTTTTAACACAATTAATTGCATTTTTTTAAATTTAAAACAGCATTTTGATTTTTAATTTGTTGTGAGTTTGTAAACTTTCCCTCCTAAAAATGACTACACGCCCTCCTACAAGAAATAACTTGCATCCAATCCACAAAAGTCATTTTCTACACAGTCAAATTCTACTGATGCAGCGGATAATATAAACACACACACAATGCATAATAGTCAGTCGATTAATAAGACGTCGCAACTAGATTTAGAAATTTGTGCTACTTCGGTCAAGCTTCCTCAGTTTTGGACTAATTGTCCAGAAGCTTGGTTTGTTCACGCTGAAATGCAGTTTGCTACTAAGGGCATTTCAGGTGATCAAACTAAGTATGAATATATTATAACAGCTCTTCCAGAAGAAGTTATAATTAAAGTTTTAGATATTATTCAGAATCCTTCATCTGGTGATCGGTACTTGATTTATGAAAGATATAACCACTTCTTTATGTGAAGCAGTTAACAAACTGACATTAGAAGTAAGTTCGCTTAAAAGAGATTTTGAGAACCGGACTTCACGTCCTTTATTTAGAAATTATAATAGAACTAGTTCTCGTTCCCGTGGTAGTTCAGTAAACAAAAAATGGTTGTGTCGTTTTCATTATAAATATGGTTCTCAAGCGAGAAGATGTGAACAGCCTTGTTCATTTTCAAATGATAATGAGAATGCAACAAACTAAAGTCATCCGTTGTTGCAGCGACGAACAATGGATATATTGACCTTATTTCAAGTCGCCTTTTTATTTTTGATCAGATCAGCAAAAATAAGTTTTTGATCGATAGTGATGCTGAAATTTCAGTATTGCCAGCTTCAAAGTTTAAAAATAGTAACAAACGATCAGATATTATTTTAACTGCAGCAAATGGCTCAAACATCATGACATTTGGAAAATTTAAACTTAGGTCTTCGTCGTGAATTTCCTTTCATTTTCCTTATTGCTGATATATCGAAACCTATTATTGGAGCAGATTTTCTTTACAAATATGGACTTCTGATAGATTTAAAACATAAATGTTTAATTGATCCAATAACCAAACTGTCAGTAAATACTTTTTCAAATATGTGCCAAATTTCACTTCCAAAACTTTTCTCGATCGATAATCAATACACTGAATTATTGAAGCAGTACCCCCCTTGATATCAGAGCCAGATTATACAAAACCAATTTAGACATTCAACTATTCACAGATTAGTAACAGAAGGTCCCTTACCTTTTTAAAAACCTAGACGTTTGGATCCTGTTAAATATAAAGCAGCAAAAACTGAATTTGATTATCTCGTGAAGTCGGGTATATGTAGACCATCAAGTTCTAATGTAGCATCGGCTTTACATTTAGTTTCTAAAAAAGATCCAAACGACTGGCGTCCTTGCGGTGATTTTAGACAATTGAATGTAGTTACAATACCGCACAGATATCCTTTGCCACATATTCAAGATTTGAATATGAGAAACAAGAAAGTATTTTCCAGATTAGATTTAGTGCGTGCATATTAGTCATGTTACGAATATCAATTTTTAGTATTCGCGAATACGAATACGAATATTTAAAACAGTATTCGCCGAATACGAATATTTCTTTTGAGGTTTATATTTCAAATTTAATTGGAAACAATCCCTGCCTTTGCGTTAGTAACTATAAATGAAAAAAAAATTTAGTGATTTAACATTATTATTGCATTAAGATGCCGAATTTGAAAACCTCTACAGAACATTTTTTAATTATTTTACTTACATACTTTCATATTTCGTTTTTCTTACTCTGCGTGAAATACAATGGGTTTTTTTAATAAAAATTAATATACACATTTTTTTACATTTTATGTACTTTTTTAAACTTTTGTATGATTTTTTTTTTTTTTGGAAAATGTATGGGAAAATTATTCGAAAAATATTCGCTTGAATTTGGCGAATACGAATATCTTAAAACAGGCGAATAGTCGAATACGAATACAAGTATTCGTAACATCACTAGTGCATATCACCAAATACCAATGGCAGAAGAGGATGTTTTTAAAACCGCAATAACAACACCATTTGGCAAGTTTGAATTTCAACGAATGCCATTTGGATTACGTAATGCCGCTCAGACTTTTCAAAGATTTATCAACGAAGTTTTCAATGGTTTAGAGTTCGTATTCATATACATAGATGATATCCTGGTATTTAGTGAAAACAAAAGTGAACATCTGGTTAATATAGAAAAAGTTTTTCAACGATTGGATAGTTATTAGAGTTGTAAATTATTCGCCTTTCAAATTTTTTCGAAAAATTCAAATAAAAGCTTTCATTCGTTCGATCAAACGATTAAAGCTAAAAAATTATTCGAATAATCGATGAGAACAACGAATAAAAAAATGCTTAAAAATTATTTACTGACAAAAAATAAATGTTTGCTATTAACACAAAAATGCATATACAGTGTGAGCTCGATTTGCGCAACCACCGATTATCGCAACAGGCATTTTTTTTTACATTACAGGGTTTATAAGTGCAACTTTTTAAAAAACATTCTCGATAAGTGCTATTGAGTCGATAAGTTTTATTAAATTTTAAGCAATTTTCTCTCTGAATTTATTTGTTCAAAAAAGTAGTTTTAACTCTTTGCTCTTTATTTTTTTGTTCTCGCGCAGGAGTGGCGCATAAACAGCTTTCACAATCTCAATATTTTTTAAGGAAAAAGACTTCTACGCCAATGTAATAAACAAATATGTTGTCTTTTAATATACAGTTAGTTTTTTGTTTTTTCATCTATACAATGCATTGTACGTTGTGTTTCAACTTTAAAAAAGTTTTACATGCGTTAAGTGAAGATCATTGTTATATACATACACATCAATTTAAAAAATATGGCAGTAGTAAAAAAAGTAAATAAGCTAACAATTAAACAAAAATTAGAAATTTTGAGCAAATTACAAAATGGTGAATCTGTTAAAAAGATTTTTATTAAGTACAGAGTTAACAAGTCCACAGAATAAAAAAATGAGCGAAAAATACGAAAATTTGCCAAAAACTCTGAATCCGGAACAGGAAATCGACTTAAACTTAGGACAAATGGAAAAACTCTTATTCAAATGGTTTTTGAAACAGAGAGTAAATAACGTTCCAGTTTCCGAGGAAATTTTCAAGTCAAAACCCCTATTTTTCAATAATAAATTAAAAAAACCCTGAAACTAGCCTTGTATGGGTAAAGAACTTTAAAACGCGACATGGTATACGCAGACTAAAAATATGCGGAGAAAAGCTATCAAATAAGGCGGAAAACGTAGATCCTTTTTTAGAAGAATTCACCACTAAGATCAATGAACTAGGATTAGTTCCTGATCAGATTTACAACTTCGACGAATCCTGGCTATTTTTTAGACTTCTACCAAATGCAACCCTAGTAAGTAAAATAATGGTGTGTTTTTATATTAAATTTTTAGTGGTCGGTTATTGCAACTTTTCGGTAAAAGCAACAACACCGATTTCCTTTCGGTTGCGCATACCGAACTCTTACTGTATAACCAAAATAAATTAAATATTAAATAGTTAATATTTTCATTAACAAAAAAAAAAACCTAAAATTAATAATACATAAAAAAACTTAAAACTGTAATAACAAGTCAATCAAAAAAAAATCAACATAATTAATTTCTGTAATGTACATTAGTGAGACAATGTATTAATTGTTGTCGGACTATTTAAGTGATGAAGGCATAGCACTGGTCACTAAAAAAAACTGTTCCGACAGCGATTGATGATGTTCCAAGCTAATGTACACAACATCGCCCTCCTTCGTCGGTTAGCAGAAACATCGGCGAAGTAAAACAATTAATAAAATGCCTGCCAATACAGCTTAACAAAGTTAATGCGTCTACCTAATACCGGAGGCGCCTCAACACTGCTATAAAAATTAAAATAACGCGCAAAGCAGAGTTGTAAAAGAGTTAAGCCTTCTACATTTTCAACATCTATCTTCTCTATTCTATCTCTCTCTCTGAGTTCCGGCACAATGCACTGCATACGTAGGGGTCATCCCTGAGTGCTGGTCCTAAGTAAAAAAAAAAAAAAAAAAAAAAAAAAAAAAACTAAGATTACTTTAAACTGATTTATGTCGATTTTAGTACTTCAAATACACATGTTTTATTCAGTCAAAATATATCGAATGATTTTTTTTTGTTAAATCAGACAATTTAGGTTGTTCTTAAGAAATAATCTTTTAAAAACATTTTTTTTTTTTGCTTTCAAACGATTTTTTTTTTTGTTTTTATTAATTTAGATTTTGAAGAAAACTCTCGCTAATTGTCGAGGTGGATGATATAGTGATAAGAGCATAAAATATGTAGTTTACATAGCTATTTTTTTTTTCTTTTTTTAGATTTTTCCAGATATACCATATCGTCTAATAAACTAAATAAATAAACTCCTTTTTATTTTCTGAATTTAAAAATATTATTAACGTATTTTAAAGTTTTATTCGTCTCTTCTTTAATCTTATTTTAATGCGTTTTAGTAAATCTCTGGCAAAAGAATTATTATTTTTTTTGTTGTTGATCCAAGAATTTTGTATACTTTAGGACATTTTTTTTTTTTTTTTTTTTTTTTTTTTTTTTTTAGGACCAGCACTCAGGGGATGACCCCTACGTATGCAGTGCATTGTGCCGGAACTCAGAGAGAGGTATAGAGTAGATAAGATAGATGTTGAAAATGTAGAAGGCTTAACTCTTTTACAACTCTGCTTTGCGCGTTATGTTAATTTGTATAGCAGTGTTGTGGCGTCTCCGGTGTTAGGTAGACGCATTAACTTTGTTAAGCTATATTGGCAGGCATTTTATTAATTGTTTTACTTCGCCGATGTTTCTGCTAACCGACGAAGGAGGGCAATGTTGTGTACATTAGCTTAGAACATCATCAATCGCTGTCGGAACAGTTTTTTAGTGACCAGTGCTATGCCTTCATCACTTAAATAGTCCGACAACAATTAATACAATGTCTCACTAATATACATTAGAGAAATTAATGATGTTGATTGACTTGCTCTGGCCAGGGTTTGAACCCAGGCCCCACGTCATTGTTTGCTTAGTAGTCAACGCGCTAACCACTTCAGCCAACACCACCCTTTGATTTTTTTCTTTTTTGTTCTTGGTAAAATACTGCCAAACCAAGCTTATTCTGAAATATAATTTAAAATATAAATAATTTAAATGACAAATATAATTTAAATAATTTAAAAAAAATAGAATACAATATCAATATTTTCTAATTACATGATAAGATTTATATAAAGCAATTGCTTCTTTTTTGGCTTTTAGTGTTTTTCTAACTTATTCACCTGAGAGTGAAAAAAACAACACATTCTTGAAAATTGTTTAATGTTTTATTTAAAACATAGCACGACTACTATGTAGGTATGCGCAGTTCGACAACAACTACAAACATCCAAAATAACATTTATTTGGTTGATATAAAGTACTCGCTTTGTTTCATATCATACAAACAAATTTAAACATTTTTGACGTATGCATTTTAAACTAAAAAAAGTTGTTCGATTAATTGACATTAATTAATCGATTTATTATTATTAGCTATTTATTTAAACATTAAACATTTTAGATATTTGTTAGAAGCAAGAAATTTTATTGTCTATACTGATCATAAGCCCCAAGGCAGGTTAGGCACTTAGAGTATATATCTCAATTTTCGAGTGATACACAGAGAAAACAGTGCCTAATAAATACCTAATAAAATAGAACAAAATTAATAAAATATCCCTATGGTTGTTTTTCAAGAAGGAAACTTATGGTTTTTGTTAGGTATTCTTATTGTTTTTTCCAATAAGGTTTCTTCTTGATTTTATTAGGTATTCTTATTGATTTTTTCAAAAAGGTTTTCTTCTTGATTTTATTAGGTATTCTTATTGATGTTTTCAAAAAGGTTTTCCTTATTAAAATAATAAGACTTCCTTCTTGAAAAAAAAAAACATAGAGATAATTTTATTAATTTTGATCTATTTTATTAGGTATTTATTAGACACTGTTTTCTCTGTTATGATGTTAGGAAATACAAATTTGATGTCATCAGAACGTCATGGTACGTCCCGAATGCTTATTTACAACATGTATTTGTATTATCTGGATGGAGGGGTGATGAAAACATTTTTATAAAACTTATTCAGGGAGTTGAACCAAGGAACTTCGGTTTCTCTAACCACCTCACTACTACACCATACTATAGTATACATGTTAGCAGCCAGTTTAAAAAGATGATTTATTGTAGCACAAAAAAATTATGAAAGAATTGTTCGTATGTTGATTTATATGTATGAAATAACAAGCAAGCTAATGAAATCAAGAAAATATTCTTATTAAAAAAAAATAAGAAGATGATTTACACATGATCATAGAGGAACCTAATAAAATCAAGAAGAAAACCTTATTGAAAAAAACAATAAGATGGCCTAATAAAATCAAGAAGAAAACCTTATTGAAAAAAACAATAAGACGACCTAATGAAATCAATAAGAAATCCATTTTATTTACAATTCATATGAAAACCTAATAGAATCAAGAAGTTTTTCTTTATGGATTGTTGTTTTGTTGCCAAAAATAACGGAAATTGGGTAAAAAAAACAAACAAGTTTTCTTCTTGATTTTATGTGGTTTCCTTATTAAAAAAATTAATAAGAAACAATAAGGAATCTCTTCGAAAAAATCTTCGCTTCTTTCTGCTGGGCTACCACTTAGCCTAAAAGCGCTTCATAGAGAAAATCTTATTGATTCTATTAGGCAGTTTTGGCTCTGTGTATAAGGCATATTAATGGCAATGCTAATATGGTGGCTGATACTTTATCTAGAGCATTTGAAAAATACTCTATTAGGGATTCTGAGATTGATCTGAGAGGCTTATGTGAGCAGCAGCAAAAGGATAATATTATTTTAGATTCTACTCAGGACAGAGATAATCATCTTTATCTTAAATTGATCAAAATACCAACCTGTGATGTAGAAATTTGGTGTGAGTGTTCCTTAGGCTCACCAAGATCTTTCGTACCATCTAATTTGCGAAGAATTGTTTTTAAAAAATTGCATGATGTTTCACACCCAGGAATTAGGGCAACGCGAAAACTTGTAAACCGATGTTATTTTTGGCCAAATATGAACAAAGAGCTCAACATGTGGTCAAAGGAGAGTATTGATTGTCAAAAATCAAAAATTACTAGACATACAAAGTCACCAATAGCTAAAATTGATATACCAAAAGGAAGATTTGAGCATATACATATGGATATAGTTGGACCTCTACCAATTTCTCGCGTGCATCGATATTTGTTGACAATAATTGATCGTCAAACTCGATGGCCTGAAGTATATCCTTTGAAAGATATTACAACTATGTTATTATTGATACTTTCATAAGGAATTACTTCTCTCGTTTTGGAGTTCCGTTGTATATAACCACAGATCAGGGTAGACAATTTACTTCCAATACTTTTAAGGAATTGGTGAGGATTTTAGGATTACAACTTCTCCGTATCATCCTCAATCTAACGGCATGATTGAAAGGTTACATAGGCAAATAGAGGCAACAATGATGGCTAAGGGTAAATCAACAGATTGGTTCGACGAACTACCAATTGCTTTGCTAGGAATCCGATCCATATTCAAAGAACATTTACAAGCTACGCCTGCAGAGATGGAGAAATAGTAACTTTTACAGAAAATTTGGATGCTTCTGATTTGTTATATAAGTTGAAAAACCACTTTAAAAATGTTAAGTCGAATTTAAGTCACCATAGGGATTATGGATCAGGTATCTATGTTTCTAAGAAACTCAAAGATTGTAATTATGTTTTTGTGCGTGGAATACGCAAACTCGCACTTAAACAACCATATGAGGGACAATACAGAGTAATTGAAAAGAAGAAAAAATATTTTAAAGTTTAAATAAATAACCAATTGACAACTATTCCTATCGATCGTCTGAAACCTGCTTTAGTAGAAAACGCTATTATTAAATCAAATATATATAATGATCACATTAATAAGAAATTTTGATTGTCATTTAATATATCAAGAAGAGATATTTTGGAGGGGAAGTACTTCTAGGCACTGTATGTTTAAGTTACTTTCATCAAAATTCAGAAATAGTTTTTACTGTGAAAACATAAAATAAATAAATATTTTCTCGTTATCTTAAATTTAAATTAGATACAGCCACAAATTAGGAAGTTGCACTGAAACCAAGAGTGTAATCTGTTAAAATTGTATTGAAAACCGTATTACGAGTACATAGATACTTGAAATTGTTACAGTTCAATTATTATTATACAGACTAAAGCAATAAGTACTAAAATTTAAACGAAATGCAAACTACAGGGTATTCAATCAGTTAATGTAATTTGGCCAATTATCTGTATCTTGGAAATTTTAAGAGGCAAACTTTCGAAATTTTTACAGCAAGTGCATCATTTAAAATCATGGGCTACTCCTTCAAATAATGCAATTAAAACACTTGAAATTTTCACAATTAGTGAATTGTAAAAAAAAAAATGCCTACATTAAAAATCAATATAGAAGATAAAGACATTGTCAAAATGGAAAATATCGTCAAAACCAAAAAGTCATCAAAAGAAAAAAAAAAGAAAATCGTTAAAAGAAAAATATTTATACAACTTTTAATGCTACAATTTACTATCCGTTCAAACTAAATTAGCCACTATTTAACGCATAGTTTCATACAAGATATAATTTAATTTACCGAAAGTACACAAATATATATTCACAAAGGTGCAGTACATCCGAATTACCTTAAAATTAAAAAAAATAAATAGAATCTTTGTGATACTCGTAATCCCAACCTTCTTCAGACTTCACAAGATTGAAACATTATTGTCTATTCACTTTACAAATACTTATTGAAATTGAAGACAAGTCAGTAAATGTGAAGTACAATCCAAAAATACCGTAAAGGTTAATGTAATAAGCCAAATAAAGTGTAAATTGAACTTGTTGTAGACAGGTGTGGGCATAAGGTTATTTTACACACTATACTCTGTATAAGAGTGTGTCAATTAAATGCAAAAGAGAAAAATATTTTAAAGAAACTACATGAATTTAAGAAAATCACTTTTATAAATACATACACATATACATATAAACATATGTATGTATATACATGCTTTTCCGGCAGAAACATTATAACATAAACCACAATGTTTAAGACCATAAAAAAAATTTCAAAGTTTATTTACATATTTTGGTGTTAAAAAATAAATACATTTTTCTTAATATTAAACCAAACATAAAAAATTTTATAAGATTCGGCATAACCAAATATGAAACTTTTAATTGTTTTAGATTCCTCTATTGCTATTATACCTGAAGTGATTTTACTGTGTACCCTCGTACATAAATATGTTTCTACATTTGTGTATGTGCTAGGTCAGTCACTTTGTCACACAGTTATGAAATAAAATGGAATAAGTAACTAAGAACACCTGCGCAGCCAAACATGTGTTTAAAATAAGAAAAAAATTATGTTTCAAGCATAAACTTTAAAATAAATGAAAAAAAAAATGTTTAAAAAGTATCGATTTTCTAAATACATTTTTACAATAAAAATAGTGGTGAACAATAAAAAATCAATTGACATATTTTGCATGGAAATTTTAACATAAGTCAATTTATGTATATATCTATATATATATATATATATCTATATATGTACTAGTGATGTTACGAATACTCGTATTCGTATTCGACTATTCGACTATTCGCCTGTTTTAAGATATTCGTATTCGTATTCGCCAAATTCAAGCGAATATTTTTCGAATAATTTTCCCATACATTTTCCAAAAAAAAATCATACAAAAGTTTAAAAAAAGTACATAAAATGTAAAAAAATATATTAATTTTTATTAAAAAAACCCATTGTATTTCACGCAAAGTAATAACCTTCTTAAAAAACAAACAAAAATATATATGTATTTTGCAACTAGTATTCAAAAATTAAAGTTTTATATCATGTTAAATTAGTAATCAAACCTCAGTAGAGGAATGTTGAATTTCAAAAATAGAAGTTTTGAAGCCTTTTCTCCATCAAGCCTATTACGATGCGGTGTATAAATAAGCCCCGCACCACTAAACATCAGGGATCAGGATTTCCTTCAGACTCCCGGACGAATGTAGTATCTTACAAGCTGAAATATCCGCCATCAAAAAGGCAACAAACTGGCTACGGTACTATAGGATAACAAATAGAGTTATTCATATTATAACCGACAGCAAACCTGCAATAATAGCAATTTCGGGTGTGTACACAACATCCCTCCTTACCCTGGAATGCAGGAAATCACTTAATACAGTGGCTAATTGTTCTAGTGTTACCCTTATTTGGGTGCGGGGACACGGAGAAAACACAGGCAATCTCATCGCTGACAATATGGCCAGGAGAGGTACAGAGTTAGAGGCCGCTGAAATTGACAATTTCTGTGGTCTTCCGCTCTTGGCCTGCTGGAGGCGAATCGAGAAAGCCCTTATGCAAGAGGCACAAACAAGATGGTTTAATGAACCATCCTGTACCACAGCAAGGACTCTATGGCCTTGCATTGATATCAACAGAACCAAAAATCTGCTGAACTTTCCAAAACCGCAATTGCGCAATCTTGTGGCCACGGTCACGGGACACTGCACCTTCGGAACCCATGCCAGACGCATGGGTCTACCATACAATGAGTATTGCTCCAGCTGCAATGACGAGGAAGAAGAAGAAAGCATCGCACACCTTCTATGCCTCTGCCCAGCTATGGAGGATCACCGCCTCCGCTTTCTAGGCAGCAGATCCTTCAGTACCCTCTCCGAGCTCTCAAAAACGGAACTCGGTTGTATTAGCTCCTTCATCAGGAGCAGTGGATGGTTCGCCCAATAGGGGGCTCGACATCCTGGCTGTTCTGCAAGACAACTCCTTGCTTTGGTTTTTCCCACCTGTTTCTGCTTTCTACTCTTCTCTTGCTCTTCTATGGTCTTCCCTCATCTACTCTTCTTCCGACTCTTCTAATCTCCTTTCCTCCATCACTTGTCTTCACTACAGGTAGCACAATGGGACCATATCAGGACCCAAGTGAGCTGGAATCTAATCTTCCATTTACCAGCAGCCTGCTAACCTAACCTAACCTAACCACTAAACATTCGCTCGCTTGGAAAACTCGTTGGTGGTGTCACTAAATATTGCCTGACTATAGGTAAAAGAAGCTCGTATTTTTCCTTATTTACTTTCCACCATCAGTGGTGTTCGCTAAACAGCACTGAATTATTAATTAAAAACCCAAACAGAGTAAGAAAAACGAAATCTGAAAGTATATAAGTAAAATAATTAAAAAATGTTCTGTAGAGGTTTTCAAATTCGGCATCTTAATGCAATAATAATGTTAAATCACTTAATTTTTTTTTTCATTTATAGTTACTAACGCAAAGGCAGGGATTTTTTCCAATTAAATTTGAAATATAAACCTCAAAAGAAATATTCGTATTCGTATTCGTATTCGGCGAATACTGTTTTAAATATTCGTATTCGTATTCGCGAATACTAAAAATTGATATTCGTAACATCACTAATATGTACATATGTAAGATATATACATATATACTTATATATGTATGTGTAGCCGACAGGTGCTCATTAGTACTTAAGCATGTTCACTTAAAGGGACAAAAAACTCAAAAGAATGAAACCAAATACGAAATCAAACCCTCAAAAATAAATCAACAACAACAAAATTGGTTATATTACTAACGATAAGAGTGACATGAGTGTGGACGTGGTGTGCGGAGGTGGTGTTTGTAGCGTCTACTCCCCAAAAACGTGCTTTTATTTCCGAACGGATGTTACACATACAAATTGAATTGTGACTAAATGTAACATTGAAATCGAATTTTTCTTCTGTTTGAAGTCTGCTCATTTTCTCTATATTTTCTCCACTGTCTAAGATTCCGATAATGGATGATTCATGACGAGACGACAATAATAAACAAAATTTAAGGCATTTTATATATTTTATACACTTTGATAAAATTATGGAAAATATGTACATACATATGTATGTATATCTAGATAACTATTGTAAACGTTAAGAATATATTTTTAGAGACATAAAACATTAAAATATTGTGGCTAATAAGACACCCTAAAAAAGTTGTTTATAAAATGCTTTTTTTAAGGCAAATTCGAAGGGTGTAAATGTAACCACATCATCATACCTGTTATTTCTACACTGATTGCGTTTTAAATAGAAATTGCGCTTAAAGCGTTCGAAATATGTAAATGTCTGATTATGTAAAAATATTTCTTTTATTTGTTGGGTGTTTTTTTAGAGGCTGAGATGTCTGAATGAAATTAAGCGCGTTTAAATGTACATATGTAGGTATTTCATAAAAAAATTGTATCGGTTGCCTTCTTGCTTAGTTTTCATCGAAATCTAAAATTTTTTACTATTGATAGGTATATGCAAATAATTTTCTAGATGTGAGGCAAATAAAAAAAAAACAGAATACGGAAACAACGAAGCATAAGAGGGTTCCACAAGCCCACCGAAAATGTAAGGTTTACAATATTTGTTGTACCGATTCCCCATAAAAATTTACAAAAGGAGGTAATTTTAGCAATTTTTCACAGCTGAAAATTTCCAATTAAATCATTGTTTTTTTTTGTGCTCTTTAAAAAGCGACTATTAAATACAAAAAAAAAAAAAACTTCTGAATCATAATAAACCCCCTTTTGAAATTTTTGTCCTTTTTTGCTCAATAAACTTGTCTGGTTGAATATTTTTACTATCAAAAGTGTCTGCATAAATTTAAAGTCATCACTCCTTTTGGCGCCACAAACAATATTAATTTATAGCAAGGAAAACAAAAGGATAAAATATACAATACGACATATGGTGGTTGTATATGCATACGAGTACATACATATTCTAACAGTATTTGTTTTATGACATTAAGAACTCTTCCATCTTATGAACTTTTAATGTGTCTGTCTATTTGTCGTTAAATATTAAAGTAAACTATCTATCATTTTATATACATGTGTACATACTTTTATGTACGCATTTCTCAGAAAGTACTCGCATTAACTTGGCTTTAATGAGCAATGAAAGTAGTAGAATTTTTATAAGCAGACAGCTTCTTGAGCAGCACATTTAATTTACTTTACAAGGAATTGCGTCCTTAGGGTTAAAAGCCCAGCGGGCAAGTTCAGAAGACCGTTTTACTTCAGGCCTTATTAAAGGTTTATTTAGGCATATGTTTGATTCGACGTCCATTTTTATTTTAACCTTTCTTATGAGAAGGGAGAAGAGAAGTAGTAGCACCACCAAAAGAATTCGGGTGCCGTTATATAAATTAAGAGATGGAAATTCCAAATACACAACAAATAAATAAAGGAAACGTACATACATAAGTATGTAAATCATTTCACTTCAGTTTTGCGCGAAAAATCGCTTTACCTGACTTAATTATTAATTTCGAATTATTTTTAATATACGAGTATACCTAATTGTTTTAAATTCAATATTATTTTCATAATTATATCTTAATTTTTTATATATAGTTAACAGTCTCTATTAGCATATGTTGGTTAATTAAAAACCCTACAATATGACATTCCCTCTAACGCCTTTCGACATCCGTTCTCCGAAGGCATTTTGGAAGCCATTAATTTAATTTGCAGGCCTCTCAGAATCACTGGTGAAAGAAACGAGAGCGGAATGGTTATCTCGTAATGACTACGTGAGTAGAAAAGAAATGAATATGACATGGAGCGAGCAGGCCTTGTGGATCCAGAGAAAGAAGGCATCCTATGAATCAGACCACCCTATGAATCAAATTTTTTTAAAACCATGAAAATAGAAATAAGAAATAGAACTTCTTGCAATATCAAGTCTATGTGTGAAGTTTGTTAAAAATAATCAAGATTTGCATCTTTTCCGGGTCACAACTTCGGAATTCGATTAAACTCCTTAGAAATTCTTTGTTTTACTGAAGTGATATCTATCATGTATAGCACGAAAAAATAAGTAATGAATGTCTATATTTCATGGATTATTTCCAGTTTAAAATATTCAATAAAACGTTTTTATCAGAAATAAGAATTCACATTTTGAAATACGCAATAAATTCCCGATCAAAAAAAAATTTGAAACAAAATTTTTTTAAATTGTAAAATTACATACATACATACATATGTAGACGTTACACTACTTATCATATTCTACTGCCTTTAAGAAATTGCTCAAGTGTTGAACCTTATCTGAAACAATAATTTTCAGCTCAAACCTTACAGACTTATTTATAAACGATTGGTTAAGAATAAAATCGGACTTACAACTTTAACTGTAATAAGGTGGTTAAAATTCAGAGAAATTGCTTCATAAATAACTCTTGATATTTTTTTTATACAAAACAAACCAACTCTTTCTCACAGAGTTATTTCTTTATCAGCAGCTGTATATTAAATAATAAATTATCAAATTATTTTATTAACTTATTTACCAATTCATAAAACAATAATTACAGCAGACATTTTCACTCAGGTCAATATAATTTGGTTGCATTCAAAATATAAAAATAAAAGACGTGTGAATGATCGAGAAAAAACCACTTGAAAAGAAAATACACTTCACTTAATGAATGTGTGTCATGATGTCAATAAAATGTTATTTAAAAAATAAAATGTTTATTTCACATTTAATTAAAATTCTAATTACGACAAATTTACATATGTATTCGTTCAGACAATCACAATTCTATTTTGTTTAAATGTATTTTCTGTGTACATGCATGTGTGTACATACATACATACATATGTACATACATATATCGCCACCTAAAATCTAGAAGGCAGTATGTGTACTTTTTATTATTTTACACTAGTAGAAAAATATTTTACTAATTTCGTATTATTCATATCTAATTACTCATTTAAACATCGTTTGAAAAAACCAGTACACTAACGTAATGTATTTTTTGAGAACACAAACAATAAAATTTTTTTGCGTTTGTAAACTTGTACACAAACAAACAACGATTGCGAGCTAACAAACACAAAAGCTACGATAACGTACCAAAGCATCTTAGCGTTCTTTCATTGTACCGGTTGTGAATTTTTTTATTTATTTTTTAGTGTTCTTTTCTTTATTTTTTTTTTAAATTTTTTAAGCTATTGCATAGCTTCTATCGTAGGCTTTGAGGCGACCGAATCAAGAAATTTTTAAACGTTTGTTTCTTAAGTCTTTTGTTTTTGAAACGAAAAAACCTGGCACTAAGTTTTTTTCTTAAGTCTTTTGTGTTGTTAAGTATTTAAATCGCCCAATGTATGTTAACCCCTAAAGTATGCTATTGATTAACATTAGCATTTGATATCATATTGATATCATTAACATACAGTATTGCCAGAATAACAAAGAAGTTATTAAACAAAACGTAATAATATAATTGCGTAAGTTGATAAAAAATGATGTGCAATACAGCGTTGCCATTTTAGTGCTTTTTTACTTAAGCAATACCCGAAATTTTGTTAAATACCCGTTTTTGAAAAGCGGGTATTTATTAGAGTTGTCAACCGATTAAGAATAATTCGATTAATCGATCAAACAAAATTAAATTCTTGTTCGAATAATTTTAAAATGCCGAATTTCGAATAACGAATAAATCGATTAATTTATGTCAATTAATCGAACATATTTTTGCATACGTAATATATGTGTTAAATTTGTTTGTATGATTTGAAACAAAGCGAGTACTTTATATCAACCAATACGTGTTATTTTGGATGTTTGTAGTTGTTGCCGAACTGCGCATACCTCGTAGTCGTACTATGTTTTAAGTGAAACGTTAAACAATTTTCAAGAATTGGGTTTTTTTTACTGTCAGGTGAATAAGTTAGAAATACACTAAAAGCCAAAAAAGAAACAATTGCTTTATATAAATCTTATCATATAAGTAGAAAATGTTGCTATTGTATTCTATTTTTTTAAAATTATATAATTATCTTTCAGAATGAGCTCAGTTTGGAAGTATTTTACCAAGAACAAAAATGAAAAAAAAAAAAACAAAGTCACATGTAACAAGTGTCCTAAAGTATACAAAACTGTTGGATCAACAAAAAAAAAAAATATTAATAATTATTTTGGAACAGATTTACTAAAACGCATTAAAATAAGAGTAAATAAGAGACGTATAAAACTTTAAAATACGTTAATAATATTTTTTTTAATTCTGGAAATTTTCCGCGCAATGAAAGTTTTTCAAATATTCTTTAAAAATTAAAATAAAGAATATGCTAATTTATTATACTCTAGATTATTTTATGTTGAAACTAACCACAATAATATAATAATAAAGTAATGATATAGAAGAAGTTATTATTAATGAAAATAACAATCTTTTATGCGAATTAAATAATTATATTCAAAGTATTAAAATTCAGATAATAAAAAAGAATTCAGCGATATATTAGACGATATAGTATATTTGGAAAAATCTAAAAAAGAACAGAAAAATTAGATATTTGTTTGAAATATTAAAATCGAAGTAATCTCAGTTATTACATTTTTAAGTTTTTTTTTTATGTATTATTAATTTTATGTATATTTTTTTTATATAAATAAAATTTTACATTTATTTGAACATGTACTCTAGTATTTATGTTTTAAATTTTATTTATTTGTTGCGGGTTAGCAATATCTAAATATATATTTCGTTGGTAGCTATACCAACTCATCAGTAGATGTTTACCCTTTATTTAAAAAAAATTTTAAAGCTTTGTCAATCACAAATTTATTTGTGAGTTTTCGTATAAATGGATGAGCTTTAAAATTTGTTAAACATAAAGAGTAAAACGTCTACTGATGAGTTGGTATGGCTACCAACGAAATATATATTTAGATATTGCTAACCCGCAACAAATAAATAAAAGTTGGTAAAATTATTAACTATTTAATTTTTAATTTATTTTGATTATATACTTATGCATTTTTGTGCTAATGACAAACATTTATTTTTTGTCAATAAATTATTTTTAAGCATTTTTTTATTCGTTGTTCTCATCGATTAATCGCATAAATTTTTAGCTTTAATCGTTTGAGCTAACGAACAAAAAATATTATTTAAATTATTCGAACAAAGTTAAAAGGCGAATAATTGACAACTCTACTATTTATAGTGCTTTTAACAATTTCTCACAGTGCTTTTAAGTGCGTTTTAAATAATCAAAATTTTTGGCATTGAACCATTTTCCTACTATTCTTTGAACGCACCTAATACTTTTTTTTAACCAACTGTGTATTATTATTTGATTAGTATATTTAGTATATTAGTATATTTTGATTAGTACTCGCAAACTGTTGAGGGTTTGAATTCTAGAATTTCTCAAGCAGTTTTTTTTAAATTCGTGCAGAAAATTTTTTGATTAATTTGTTTAGCAATGATTTAATTTTAATATTCATATCCGTTGATTTTTATGTTGTGCAAGCAAGTATAAAAAAAACCTTGGGAGAATGATCCAGCTTTTAAAAGGTGGCTTAGATCGGCAAAAGATGAACTAAAAGCATATTGCATTTGTTGTAATTGTGAAATCAATTCACGATAAAGCGATTTGCTCCGTCAAAGTCGCACAAAAAAAAACGTGAAAAAGCAATAAATCCAAATGCAAGTTTTTCATTTTTAGTACTTTTGTGCCCGAAATTTTTTTTAATTTTTACCCATTTCCATGGGCTCACAGTGCTTTTGATGTTGCAAGAGTTGGCATCACTGGTGCAATAGCTTTACCGCGGCAGTCCCCGAGTGCCACATGTCTTTTTTTATTCATATTTGTGTAGAAATGCACGTACTTACATACGAGTACATATACAAGTAGATTTGTAGTAAGATTGTTTGTGCGTAAGTATGTATGTATGTATATACATATTAGTGATGTTAGGAATATCAATTTTTCTTATTCCTGAATACGAATGCGAATAGTCGAATAATCGAATACGAGTATTCGTAACATCACTAATACGTATGTATTTAACTATGTAGGTGTATACCTATCTTCTTTATGATTTATAATATTAATGACTGAAAATAAGAAAATCTTACAATACTCGTATAGGAATACTTACACATATGTACATATATACACATACATACATATGTATGTAAGTACTACGTGCATTTCTACACAAACATCAATAAAAAAATTGAAATAAAAAATAACAACCCATACTCGTACACTAAAAGTACACTACATGTACGCTAAAATAGTTCGATACGTTATCGTACTGTTTGTGTTCGTCAGCTCACAATCGTTGTGTACCGTACTTCTTTTGTGTGTACAGTTTCACAAACGGTAAATTCTTCTTTTGTGGCAAAATATTGTACGGTACACTAACGTACGGTAGCTTAATGTTTGTTTAGAAATGTGCATTTAAACTCTGATAATAAAATCGTTATTTCTATAAATACATACATACATATGTATGTATATGGGTAAAGTTTTAAGGAGATGTATTCTTGGGCCTATTCGGAAATGCATCACTGCGCCTCATCTTATGCGTTGAACGTTCTGAAAATGAACGGCTGGTAACACTGCATATGCTGTTTTCTATCAGCTGAGCAAACTAATCACATATGCGCATCAGATGCGTCGCAGTGATGCATTTCCGGACACGCCCCTTGTTAGTTACATCAATCCATATCAAAAAGCCATTTTTGAGTTTCTTTGTCTGTTACGGCATTTTGAATTTTATGTGATGATATGTTATACACATACATATGTATATATGTATGTATGTATGTGGTTTGAAATTTCATTTAGTATTTATAATAAAACTTTTACGCCAAGTTATGCACATATTTTTCTTTTCCTTTTTCAAAATTACTTACATTTCCAAGTTGAATTAATTTTTTTCATTCTTTTTGTTTTTAGAATAATAAAAATATCACTACGCACCACACATTCTTATAAACATTTAAAAAGAAATTGTGGAAATATTGAAAAACGAGAAGAAATAAAGTAATACTGTCTCGTATTATAAAAATATGAAAATAATTGTGCCACATATACCGGCATGGCATTCACGGCTGAATAAGTGAAGCAAATGATTTTTATTTAGAAAATAATATTGTGAATGTTGTTGTTTGATTTTAAAATGTAAATTTATTACGACCTCATTCTGTTGGAAATAAATATGAATATTTATAAAAATGTTTTATCGAATAAAATCAAGCTGCACATTAGCTTTCCATAGTCTAGAATCTAGATTCTAGAACGATACATAGGTATGTATATACCGATAATTGTTATAATTTTATAAAAACAATCAACAGAAAACTCATTCACAAAGTTTGCACATTCTCTCCGATATTAGATTCTATTTGGGTGAAATTTAATGTACAAAATAGATATGTATGTATGTATGTATGTACATACATTACCGTTGTGATAGCCGATGAGTGTAGAGGTCGTATGTTCGATTCCCGCTTTGTGTATTCTAGTTATAGCACCAATGTAAGCAAATTCAGCAAAAGAATATGTACATATTTCTTCCTATCGTTGTCCTTGATGAAACAAATTTTGTTATTTTTGGAATGATATCTGACTGTAAATACTTCGATGACAGGACTGATAACTGCACATTTTTATTAAGGAACATTTTTAACAAAAGCTTGTATATGTGAGCAAATATTCTCGTTATTACAGTCAATCATCAGCATCTGTGATTCACATTTGTTTGTTTACATTCTTTGCTGCGCACATGTGAACATCATTTTGACTGTCTAACATTTGTTTTATTTTGCAACGATGTTGACCTACTTTTTCATTTATTTTTCTTTTACGATTTTTGAGTTTTCTAAAAAAAAAAAAAAAAAAAATAATTATAATACAAGGGGCTGTGCACATATTACGTAACGCTGTTTTAAGAGATTTCTAACCCCCTCCTCCCCCCCCCCCCCACCACCCAGCCGTTACGCATTTTAATAATTTTTCAGTGCAAAATTTCCAATCCGTAACAAATCTTTAACGTACGTAGACATGCATTTAGATGCACCTTGCGCGGAAAATAAAACATAAATATAAACATAAATAAAAATTTTATTATGTTGGAATTAAAGCTGTGATTCAAATCACAAGATTATATTTTTATTCAAAATCAAAATGTAAACCATCAGGTCAATGAAATAACCTTGAAGATCATCTTTATAATTTTGAAACAGTGTGATTTGACAGCTCATCAGGAATACTCTTACTAAAATCATGATATACGAGTATTTATATTTGAATGTAAGAGAAAACTCAAGCTTAGAGAGCACATGACTGACAACGACTATTACTATTATTGCAACTGCGAAAACTCTCATTCAACTAGTTTTTAAAGTTTGACGAAAAGCGTGTAGAGAGTTCGAAGAAATCGAAGCTTTTATATATTCTATCCGAGTTCAAGTAATTTTTAAGTCTATAACTAATTAATTTTTTAAAAAGTCCATTTATTTGTTGTGTGTTAGATAATCCATGTATATGCTGTATTTCGTTGGGTGCTAATATCAACTCAGCAATGAAATGCAGCATGTAGATTAATCCACAAAAAATAAATAAAATCTTCGAACTTGAGAATATCTTGAATAAATAACTATATTTTCTTTTTTCGTTAAATAGTGTCTAAACTCATTTTCTGTAAAACTAGTTTTTTTTTTTTGATATGAGGTTGCCGCAGCAAATGAACGATATTACGATATATTGATTAACATTTTATTTTATATTGATGAAGTAATATGAAACGATAAAGATGATCTCAGGCAATAAAATTGCTTATTTTCGAATATTAACGAACAGCACCAACATGTATGTACTCGTATGTATATATATTTTTATTTAAAAGTTGTTCGCCTGAAGGTCAAAAAAATCATATGGAATAAAATAAATACAAGAAGCACATTGTTAATAAAATATCTTAATGCAGCGTTTATTTGTTTAAACAAAAACATCGAGAAATTCAAAAATAATATGAGAAAATTCAGAAGAAATTTATAACTAAAAACACGTTTATTTTAGAAATCCACTTAAAACGACAACAAGCAGCGCAGCACCCACTTCAAACGAGCATGAAATAAAATTTTAATTAAACTCTTTCTAGAAGGGCATGTTGTGTATTTGTCAGTCAAGGTTTTATGTTAAAAGGTGTGAAATTTTATTTAAAAGTTTTCTTAATACACATAATAATATTTTATTATTAAAATTTAAAGGTGTAATTCGTAAACGATTAGTGTGGCGTTAATGTACTAATTTTGTATGGAAACCCGGTTTTAATGTGCGCTTTAACTTTATGAATCATTTATGAATTTCACCTTAAATATTTTATATAAGCGTGAATGTCTAAAAAACACCAGAAAACATTATAAATTGCTGATTATCATTTTATTCTTCGTAAATTCACAATTTTTTTTTAAAGTATGGCAACGACAAAATGAATAGATTCTTCTGAAAATTTTTATTTTGGCGCTTATGACAATTTCCCACAAAGCTGTCTATAATTCTTTAAATTTGTTTTAAATTATAGAATTCAATATACTCGTTTGATGATTCATATACGGTATACTTATGTATATGCATGTACTCGTGTATCTTATAGCATATTTACTGCAACAACTTCATAACTCCAAAAAAAAAAAAAAATCAATAAAATTTACGAAAACGTGGTTAATAAAATTTTCAATTTAAACATAAATACATATATACATATGTATGTACATACGAGTATGTATTAGAGTTGTCAATTATTCGCCTTTCAACTTTGTTCGAATAATTCAAATAATTGATTTTGTTCGTTCAATCAAACGATTAAAGCTGAAAAATTTTTCGATTAATCGATGAGAACAACGAATAAAAAATTTATTGACAAAAAATAAACATTTCATACAAAAAACTTAAAAATAAAATAGTTAATAATTTTGTTAACAAAAAAAAAAATAAAACTTTTAATTCAAATAAACATGCTTCATTCAGTCGAAAAATATCATATTTTTTTTTTTTTTTTTTTTTTTTTTGTGAAATCAGACAATTTGGTTTGTTAAAGTTGACTAAATTGTTTAGCTTTCAAACGATTTTTGGTTTTGGTTTTTGAAATAAATCTTTCGCTAATTGTCGAGGTAGGTGATATTGTGAGAAGAGCATAAAATAGTTTATCTAATTTTTCTGTTCTTTTTTTAGATTTTTCCATATATACCATATCGTCTAATATATCGCTGAAGCCTTTTTTATATATGAATTTTTAATACTTTTAATATAATTATTTAATTCGTATAAAAGATTATTAATTTCATTACTAGTAACATCTTCTTTATAATTACTTTCATCTGAATTATTGTGGTTACTTTCAACATAAAATAATCTGGAGTATAATTTATTCTTTAGTTTCACTCTTTTAAGAATATTTTAAAAAAACTTTCATTGCTCGGAAAATTTCCAGAATTTAAAAAATATTTTTAACGTATTTAAAAATTTTATACATCCTCATTTGTTCTTATTTTAATACGTTTTCGTAAATCTGTTGCAAAAGAATTATTAATTTTTTTTTGTTGTTGATCCAACAATTTTGTATACTTTAGGACACTTGTTACATGTGACTTTGTTTTTTTTTTTTTTCATTTTTGTGCTTGGTAAAATACTTCCGAAACGAGCTCAATTTTTTGGCCTTAGTGTATTTCTAACTTATTCACCTGAGAGTGAAAAAACCCCATTCTTGAAAATTTTTTAACGTTTCATTCAAAACATAGCACGACTACTATGTAGGTATGCGCAGTTCGACAACAACTCCAAACATCCAAAATAACATGTATTGGTTGATGTAAAGTACTCGCGCTGTTTCATATCATACAAACAAATTTAAACATTTTTGACGTATGTATGCATTTTAAACTAAAAAAAGTTGTTCGATTAATTGACATAAATTAATCGATTTATTCGTTATTCGAAAATCGGCATTTTAAAATTATTCGAACAAGAGTTTCGTTTTGTTTGATCGATTAATAGAATTATTCTTAATCGGTTGACAACTCTAGTATGTATGCAATTTAATAGAAATTTTTTTTATATTAGAATTTATTCTATATCACTAACTCAAGAACATGTTTTCGCAATTATGACATTGTTGCAAAAAATGATCGATATCTACATATGTAGGGTGTTTTGATTAAATTGCTTAATACAAATTAGATATTATCATTACTTTTTTTCTTAAAACACACTCTATGATGTCATCTATTAGATTTTCTATAAAAATTTTAGAAAACCAAAAAATAATAGACGGCAAAATACCAATTTATTTATTTTTTTGGTTGTACTTATAAATAAAACCAAATTGTTATTTTTCTTATTTATGTATATCTACATACATATATATGTATGTATGCAGGGCTGGGCAGTATTTGAAATACATGTATTTGAAATACGTATTTAAAATACAAATACGTATTTTGTATTTGTATTTTAAATACATAACTTGAAAGTATTTTGTATTTTAAATACATTTCCTGCAAGTATTTTGTATTTTAAATATATACAATAAATAGAAGTAGTTTGTATTTTGTATTTTAAATACCTACAAAAAATGGCAGTATTTTGTATTTTAAAAACATAGTTAACAAAATATATTTTGTCCGTTTAAGGCATTGATCGTCAAACTAGCCCCAAGGGCCCGATCACCAATCGTCATTTTCACATACACAACACGTACCAAACAGAAGAGACAAACTAAAATACGAAACATACTCATTAGAATTTGCAACAACAAAACACATGCAAAAGAGGGCAAGAAAATATTATTTTTTTGTTAGTCTCTTTATTTGTTATTCATAGTACACTGTGAATATTTTAATTTTTCTGGATGTGGAATGTTGAGTGGGAAGAAGTTTTTTTGTATATATATTTTTTAATGGAAAATTTTTTTAATTATGTAAATTCATTCATTCGTTCATTCTTTCGTTCATAAACACGCTAAACCAATCCAGTGTGTATGCATACAAACTTTTAATATGATGTTAGGCTACAGTAAAAAAATAAATGTAACAATCAATTTCTACAAGTGTAAAAACACCAATACATTGATATTTCCTACATGTTCTCTTTATGACAAAGGCTGGTTTAAGGCCGTGCTTCACTATCCTACACAATCGTACGATTCATTCGCAGGAAAATCTTGCAAAAATCTGACCGACTTTAAAAAATCGTTTCAAAATGGTGTTGTAGGTGCCACACTATCATACAAATCTGATGCCAAAACATCTGGTTGACAATAAATACTCCCCTGATCGCATGAAAACTATCATTTTATGAAAATTTTCATACAAATCGCACGACTTGCCAAAAAATCTGTCACACAGTTGCATTTTTAGTCCACACTGCTATACATTTTTAGCACACATGTCATATTTTGCAAATCGCGCGACTGTGTAGGATAGTGCGGCACGGCCTTTATTGATGGTTGTTTGCATTTTGATCTATTTATAATGTATCATGCGTCAAACCAATAACCAAAAACTAGAATCGCTAAAAAACGTAACTATACAAATTCTTAGAGTTGGCATCAACGCAATTCAGTTGTCAATTCTAAAGCATTTTTTCACAATGCGATTTTATTTTGCGGGTAGTACTGTTACGACAACAAGTTTAACAATAAAAAAAATAACATGGTTCTTCTTGCATTGGGAGTCAACATAAGGGCGAACAATATTCAATGTATTTACGTGCCTCTCACTAGCTAGAATCGTGTGAACCTGTTAGTAACACCACCTGTAAAGTGAATACATATTCAGGGCTGGGCAGTATTTGAAATACATGTATTAGAAATACGTATTTAAAATACAAATATGTATTTTGTATTTCGTATTTTAAATACATACATGATGTGTAAGTATTTTGTATTTTGTATTTTAAATACATGATCAGGAAGTATTTTGTATTTTAAATACCGCAAACCATGTATTTTGCCCAACTCTGTATGTATGTATAGTAGGAATGGAATCGCGCGCAACTTTTCACTCTCGAACATGCAATAATTTAGATGGAATGGTCCATATAAGGAAATTCAGCCAAAAAGTTATTTTATGTATTTTTTTTTGTGCTCTTATATTTTATAAAAAAATACTAGGATCCCGTAGTAGCTGATAGCTAATTCTACCCTATTAGTCCTGAGATTGCCACTTCGATTCCGGCAAAAGGCCGTGGGTGTTTCAGAATTGTCCAATCAAAAACAAACAAGCTGGAACTCCAAGTCAAGTACGATAACTCGCGGTCTTCTCTAATTTAAATTGAACCAGACGGTTTCTATGATAAATGATTTGTATGAATATGTATAGTCATCGCTCATGAATAGAATTTTAGAGTGATTGTATTGTCATCATATATAGATACTTTTTTTTACGTTTGCCAATAAAGCAATCATTTTTGTCCCTGGTTACATTTTTATAAATAAACCAGGATAAAATAAATTTTGATAGTTCTCAAGCGGGTTCAACGCTCGACTTACAAATAAATACTGACGGTAAACTTTATAGAGTACTAGCCTATCCCGGTGTGCTTTGCTACCCCCTCGTTATAAAATAAAATTAAGAGTATTTATATATCCTATTGTGAATATTTAATGACGATCGGTCCAGTAGTTAAGACTATATTACAATTTTAAATTTTCCTAAAAAATGGGCATGGTCCCACCCACTTTTCTCCTGGTACGTATTCCAAATTATGTCAATACTATATGTACCAAATATCATCGGCGTAGGTAAAAAAATGCCCAAAATATGGCGATTTCAATTTTTGGGTTATATGGGAGCTGCCACGCCTACTTGTCCGATAACGCCCATTTTTGTCCTCATTACTCACATTAGTAACATATGAACTATTGCAATGTTTCAAAACTCTTGCTATCACAATAGTCAAGATATATGATGTTATTCAATTTATGTGGGAGGGGCTACGCCCACTTGAAATATTAAAAGCCTAAAACCATCCTCTATAAATTCCCTTTTGAATGACACCAGTTTGGACCAAATCGGTTGGATAGTTTCCGAGTCTATAGCGAACATGGGTACAAACATTTTTTGTATTTTATATATATAGATGACTTTGAAATATTTGGTTTGTTGAAACATGTTTCCATTATTAAAAATCGTGATAAAAATATTTATTTAATTAATTTAATTCGATTTAATTCTGAATTTTCATTCAGATAAAAAAAAAAATTATTTCAACTGCTATGTAGCACTACTATTTATTGACTGTTTAAGTGTTTAGTGTTGAAAAATATATAATAAATTCGAAAAAGCTTAAACAAGGTTGTTTCTTTCAGTCGGTCCGGCCATTTAGAATATAACACAATTGAAATATTTGTACAAATGCAATTATCTGTCTGTCGTTTTTCTCTTTTTAATTTTTAATACAAAACACAATGATTTATAATGATAAACAATAAAAAATTCTAAGCATGAATCATGTACATACATATATACAAAAAATATTAGCGAAATGAAGCATCTTTAAAAGGAAATATTCTAAAAGTGAATCACATTTTAATTCGAATTAACTTGACATCAATAAAAATTTGCATTGTTACAAAAAAAAAAAAATAAATATTTAATATGGTACGAGCATGGTATAATAAACCAGTACCGATGTTCTGTAACTCCCGCTACGAGAAACTTTTCGATTGAAACGTGCAAAATTAAACAAATATGTCATAAATTGAAACAAACAGTTGATTTTCTCACTAAACTGAACCTTTAAGTTTTTTTGTGTGTAACAACGGTCACGTAAGAAAATTACTTTTGCGGAAAAAGTTCTCACTTAGAACTGTCAAATATAATCACAAACAAAAACGCGGTGAGGTAACATCTTAACAATGTTATTCGAAATAAAATTAATGAAAAAACTGGTATTTCGTGGTTAACTAATTTTTAAATTATTATTTTATTTTTATATTTTTATATTATTATTATTATTATTATTATTACGAATAAACGTAATTATTATTTGAACTTATATTGATTTACATATGAAAAGTAATATTATCAGGCTCAAGTTCAGTTTTATTGAATTAATGAAAATTCAAAATTACTAAGAGTTTTTTTGTGTTGGAAAATGTTATTATTTATATCCAATCAGTTTTTTAGCAGAACGTATCAGTACTGATTTCAAGGCCGCTACACCTCTCATCAGCGTTCAATTTTCGTAAAGTGGATACTAATTGAGAAGAATATCAACTATTTAACCAGTTTTTCAACAGAAATAGAATATTATTATGCTTTCTTTTTAGTGTTATTTTTGACGATCACTCAAACACATGGACGTTAAAATATTGGTTTAGTTGTGTGTGAATTACTCAATGTAAGCTCTGTTGTTGTTACAGTACTGTTAATGTTAGTTAATACATTTTTGATTGCTTTGTTTGTTATTCTGATTTGTTTACAAAATATTGATGTACATATATACACAATTATCAATATTTATCTTTATATTTTTATAATAATTATTAGATAATGGTACTTATTTATTGTTTTTTAGAACATAAGCCCTGATGATGCTACTCGAAGTTTGTAGCGAAATATTGGCATAAGTGAATAATAAAGATTATCACCAAAACTTGACCTCGAGCTTGAAACAAAAATTTTGTCGTTTTAATTAAATATTACAAATAGGTCGATCGATAAAAAAAAAAAAAAAAAAAAAAAAAAATATATTATTTTTTAGAACAAAAAATTGCTTTTGACATACATATATGTACATTAGAGTGAACATTTTTTTTTTTGAATAACATGTTATTCGCCCCCTAATTTTTTTCTTTTGGGCACAAATAACATATTTCCAAAACTGTAGACTGTTTGGTCAACGTTAAGGCGTGGCACATGCGCCCTCAATTTGACAAGAAGGGATTTTGCACAATTTAATAAGAAAAAAGTTATATCTTCATTATTATTTATCAAAATTTATGTTATCGATATTATATTTAATTTTGACTATTATTTTAATGCGTGCTCCTAAAAAGGCGTGGCACCTTATATAATTTAAGTAATATATACGAAAATATGTAGTTTTTGCTTCAAAATATGATGGAATCTTACATATGTATGTAAAATTTATTTCCTAAAAGTCATTAAATAAATGCCGGCAAATTGGGGCGTGGCAAGTTAAAATTTTAAACTGCTACTAACAAATGCAGCTCTGTGCTAATTAGTTGCGATCAAGCAAACTTATATTTTCATAGAAGTAGCAATACTGGAATAACGGTATCTAGTACACATGTGCTTTTGTTAAGCTAAAAAAGAGCGTTGATAATGTGTTGTTATACATGCAAATGTGAAAATATTAATTTGATTTGATTGAAAGATAAGGTTTATAAAATTGGTAAGTTTAAACAACAAAGTGCTCGATATTTTCAAAATATAATAACATATTTAATATTATTAATGTAACTCAAACAGCAATGGAAACAAGAGCAAATGAAAAGTTATTTCTGCTTGGGCACGACGAAAGTCAAATCATTGGGTGCAAGTTACCATCAAAAGGTCAAATATTAAAAGTTCTTTTTTACAATATGCGGAAAATTAAGCTCAATCTTCGTCCGAGTGCATATCTTGTAATTAAAGAAGCAGAAGTACTCTGGGATAAAGCACGTATTCCCACAAGCCAGAATATTCGTAGCGTTCAGAAAGTGGAAGCTCTATATCATCAGTGGAAGACACTTCAGAAAACTTGTAAGCGCCGTACAGCTCTACAGGAGAAACATGAGCACGATTTTGTGGAAGAATTAGACGATTTGTTTGATATCGCTCATGGTGATGCGTTAAGTATTATTCAAATCGAAGAAGATAGACTATTTCTACTTAATCAACGGAAAAAAGGCAGACCAGGTGGTATGATTGGAAGCGATCGAGCACTTTTTGAAAGAGAGAAAAGAAGAAATATGCGTGAAGAAAGAGAACTGATAAGGCAAGAAAAGTATCACCAGGAGCAATCTCAAAATTTGGTTGCAAGTCAGGACTACTCAGATGATGAAGGACAATTGACTGAAATAGACAGTGATGAGCTTCAAGACAATTTTCAACAAACATCTACTGGAAATGTGGGAAAGAAACGTAAAATGAAAAACTTTATAACACCCAAGCTTGTTGCGACTCTGGACAAGTGTAAAGTTAGCGAAAGAGATGCTGTTCGAATTCTCATAGCCACTGCTGAAGCATTGGGCCATGATTTAAGTCAGTTAGCAATAAGTAAAACTACAATTCGAAATTGCCGTAAACAAATTCGATCTGAAACAGCTATAAATTTAAAGGAAAAATTTCAAAACATTTTACCGCAAACCATTACAGTACATTGGGATGGAAAGCTGTTACCATCATTAACTGGAAAGGAAAAAGTAGACAGATTGCCAGTTGTTATTACATCTACAGAGACAGAGCATCTACTTGGAGTTCCTGCATTACAGGCTGGTACATGAAGGCAACAGGCTGAAGCAATAATCCAATTATTAAAAGAGTGGAATTTTACAGACAAAGTTCAGGCCCGTGTTTTGATACAACAGCAACAAACACGGGAAGACTTCAAGGTGCTTGCGTGATATTGGAACAGGAATTAGGAAAAGATCTTTTGTACTTGCCCTGTCGTCACCACATCTACGAAATTGTATTAAAGAGCGTATTTGAAAAAAGAAATTTGTCTTCAAGTGGACCAACTTTGTCAATTTTCCAAAAGTTTAAAGGGTCCTGGGCGATGATAAACCAAGAAAATTTTAAATTTGGAGTTGATGACGAGAAGGTAAGTCAGCATATTAGCGTTTTCGAATTAGAAGATCTAGCCACGTTTTTCCGCCAATATTTAAAAATAAAACAGCCTAGGGCTGATTATAAGGAGCTTCTGGAATTAAGCCTAATATTTCTTGGGGAGCACGATAGGAATTATAAATTCAAGTCACCAGGAGCATATCATCACGCTCGTTGGATGGCCAAGGCGATTTATTCATTAAAAATGTTTTTATTCAGAGAAGAGTTTGTCATGTCGGCAGATGAAATAGACGCCATACGCGATGCTTGTTTATTTATTGTGAAAATTTATGTAAAAGTCTGGATAGAAGCGCCAATAGCTGCCAAAGCGCCTAATCAAGACCTTCTTTTTATTAAATCTCTTTTCGCCTACAAAAATGTCAACGAAACCGTAAGCAATGCAACTTTGGGAAAATTCCGTAACCATTTATGGTATTTAGCAGCAGAAACAGTAGGTTTTTCGTTTTTTGATGAAACCATTACTTCTGAAAAAAAAAACTCGTATGAAAAAGAGACTTCGTGTAGAGTCAGAAAATGAGAGCAAGCGGCTGATTACTGATATACAGGACTTACAATCAAAATCAATTGAGGACTTCGTAACCAAAAATACACTTCACTTCTTTGAACGTTTTTCGATTGCAACCGATTTTTTCCAAAAAGAACCCTCCCAATGGCAGAACGAGCCAAGCTATATACAGGACGTAAATATCGTCAGTAAAATGAGGGTAGTTAACGATACTGCCGAACGAAATGTTAAATTAATGGAAGAATATAATAATTCATTATCAAAAAATGAAGAAGAAAAACAATTTATCTTACAAATTGTAACTGATTATCGAAAAAACTATAAAGGTATTAATAAATCAGATCTCATGGAACACTAATCTATTTGTGTTTTATTTTAACTTGCCGGCATTTATTTAATGACTTTTAGGAAATAAATTTTACATACATATGTAAGATTCCATCATATTTTGAAGCAAAAACTACATATTTTCGTATGTATTACTTAAATTATATAAGGTGCCACGCCTTTTTAGGGGCATGCATTAAAATAATAGTCAAAATTAAATATAATATCGATACTTAACATAAATTTTGATAAATAATAATGAAGTTATAACTTTTTTCTTATTAAATTGTGCACAATCCCTTCTTGTCAACTTGAGGGCGCATGTGCCACGCCTTAACGTTGACCAAACAGTCTACAGTTTTGGAAATATGTATGTTATTTGTGCCCAAAAGAAAAAAATTAGGGGGCGAACCACCTCCTACAAAAAACAAAAATAATTCCATATAAATATTGTCCACTCTAATGTACATAGATTGATTCAAATTTGTGAAGCAAAAAATTATCACATGGTTTGGCGATGCCACAAAGTTTAATACCCTTTGGTAGCAGGAGAAAACTAGAACTTGTCAAAAATATAACCACAAAACAACTCTTTGACATTTGCAAGTAAAACATAATTAGGGCAAAAACAAAAACGCCTTGGGTAGGAGTAACTTCAAATTGGTTAATCATTTGACAAAAATTCTCAGACATTCACCGATTAAATAAGATTAAAAAACTCACATACACTTTTTGGGAATTCCAAAAAAAAAAAAAAAAAAGAACTGCAACTAAATAAAATAAATTGTTCGAAAAATAATTTCCCGAATCGAATATCTTTTACGTAAGAGCTTACGTCATGAAACATTCAACTCAGAGTGCAATAAATTTTATTTTAAGTTATTATGTGGGAAATGTCCGATAATTTTTGCATTATTTTTTCACGACATTTCACTTTAACCATAATATTTATTATTTAATATTTAAAATAAAAAGTATTAAATTCTGCAAATTTTGTGAAGAATATCTAGTGCAAAAGAATAATCCATTTAGATATTCAGCGCAATTGAAGTTAACCGATTGAAATTACACTGTTGTAACATAAAACAGTCGTTTTATATAACGAAATCAGCCAGCATTAGATACAACATACGAAATTTATTTCGTAACATAATGATGGTGGGTGGCTGACTAGTAGTCTTTGATATTTTCTTTCTCCTTAGCGGAGGAATCTGTTGAAGTACAAAATGAAAAAAGTTGAATGCTTCAATTTGTTTAACGAGTACATATACTCGTATTGCAACCTAGACTCCCCAGAGCAATGTACTGCAATAGATTGCGGATTTTGTTTTTGTTTGTACTCTACAGAAGAAGAAGGATAAAAACAAATATACAATTTTTTCCTGCAATCAGTTTATATTATGAATGGAGTTCTATGCAACTGCAATTGTCATGAAGTTTCTGCTTACTTTTATCTTTCATTTGCTTTCTTTTGTTTAGTGTAATCCAAAAAAATAAAGTGGGGAATAGTCCGTCGGTCGGATTTCTTGCGGTAAACAACCTACGATTTCTTCTGTTTTTTTTCCGCTACACTTTTTTCTGATATGGAAATCTGTTTTAGATATTAAAAAAATATATATACTTTTGACATTTTAGGAGTCAGTAAACGGTTTATTATTTAAAGAGCATCTAAAGAAAATAATTTAAATTGTAAATATGACTGTATCATTCATCTATGTACTTGAAAATTGCAGCGAATTTTTTTCACTATTTCAAATAATCCTTATTTTATAATGAAATAAAGAATTAGCATTCTTATACACAACTGAACTGTCTTCTAGTTTAAATAAAAATATAATTAATTTTGGTATTCAGTTGTTGCAAAAATTTACAATTAAAAACTTTATTTATGAGACTAATTAAAGCAGCCTACTATAAATTAAAGCCAATTAACATTAACACCACATTTGTCATACAAAAATTTCATGTAAATAAATGAAAACAACAACGAATGGAAAATCACAGATATACAGTTCGTTTTTTTTTTTTTTGTTACAGATATGCATCCGCTTCTGTAAAACTTTTAAAGATCCATCTTTGCAAAAAGACTAATTCAGGAAGTTGAACTTTATAATTTCGCTACAACTTGTCTTAAAGAAGAAAAACCTGGTTTTATAATTTAACAAATTATACAGCATAGACAAATAGGTTATAATGCTACACAGTAGAGACGTTAACAGAATATATATAGTATCGCCTCTGCTGGAAAGCGAGAATTTAATTAATTTGAAATCACGTGTTTTCCAGCACTCCGAACCTCTTGCTTTGCTCCGAGAAGGGAATGGGTATGTAAAGCTCCAAAGGAATCTGAAAAGTAGCAGTTGATGGAAATCCAGTTGCAAGATTTTATTACGAGTCCTTAGAGATACAAAATAAAAGCTATTAAGTTAATAGCGCAGTTGGGTGGGTGTTAAAGGTATAAGTCAAAAAGTGCACTTGAAATTTTTCATTGGGTTTAACTGAATTTCTTTTTCCCTTTTGTTTGGTATCAATAACTCAAGTCATTCACAACTGCTTCCAATCGTAATCATTTGCTCTCTGACAATAAATAATTTTGAATTTACCATTACGAAAACAAACTAAAGTTTCTGACTTTTTGCCTAACTTTAAAGAATGTAGCAGACAGACTACTTAATTAAAAATTCGTGCTATATCCAAACCAATTTCATTATAAACGGTCGTTTTGATTATTTCTGACTTGAGCTGCTGCTTATCCAGCAGCGTTTTAATCGTCATTTATTTCTGATCTGCCATTGCTGAAGCTTTGAGCTGGAACTTGGTGCCCATTTTGATCACAATACTATTAAATAGCTGAGAAGAAACTTGAATTTATTATCTCACTTATGTTTTGTGGACCCATACGGTCCTTTTTGCATTTTTATTTTTAAGCGAAAAAGTAAAAGATTCGTTTCAAATTCGTTTGTAGTTTTTATGTCTCCACGGAAGTCTGTCTAATTTGTATGTACGTACGCATTTCTAGAGCGGTCCCGCCTACACAAGGTACGATATTACAAATGCATATCTGGGGAAGCTTTCAATCTAAAACATTCAAACATTGATGTTTATGTAATTGACAACCCCATATTCAACATTTACTCATTTTATGATTAACTAAAACAAAGTTATGTGGTAAAGATACGCTGACTTGTTGATCTCTACAAATATTATTTTTACTTTAATACAACTCTTTATAGGTAATACCTGTCCGACTAAGCAGATAGAGAATCATGCTGGTGAAAATATTATGATGTTAAATAAATATGTATATTTTTTAATTGTAGTTTTAGTTTGGACAATTGCTGCATAGGTTCGATATCCAAGAATTTTCCAAATTAAGAAATAATTCCCTCCTTTTTTTTGACCACTTAGCCGAAAGTTACGATGGGCCCCATTAACGGAATAGTGTTGCAATATTTTGCATTTTAATAATGTGTGACAATACCATGTTTAACTTAAATTATATCTATTAGATAGCATTATGAGTATAATTCTAATATATAAAATTCTCGTGTCAAGATGTTTGTTATCGAACTCCTCCGAAACGGCTCGACCGATTTTAATGAAATTTTTTATGAATATTTGGAAGGTATGAGATTAGGTTTTAAAGTGTATTTTAAACCGCTAGTGGCTCGAGGAGGGGAGGGAGGTCGCAATTCCTGTATATAACCCAATTCGTATTTCAAAAAGAACAAAATTATGAATGAAGCGTCGCATCATATTGACAGAGAGATGGCGCTATGTCCGCCTCATTCACTAGAAGCGTAACCGTTCGTATTTCAAGTAGAACAAACTTATTTATGTTGTTGAAGGACAGATGGTGCTACGTCCGCCTATCAAAATTGGAAAAATGGGTTGATGAGTGGGGACAATGGTTCCCCCATATAAGAAAATAGCTTTCGGGCGAAGCCGGTCCAATCATCTAGTTATTAATGTTATTGTACAACAATGAAGGTAGCGAAATCTGGTCTTGTAACAATAAGAATCAACCAAAACCGCATACATCAGTCATAGCGATTGATCTCAAATTATGGTGAACACAACAACAATGTATATGTGTATGTTTTTGTAAATAAAATTCATCTGCAGAAGAAGAAAAACTACAATTTGTTTGTGCAACAAACAAAGCAAAGAGAAGAAAATATAAAATAATATCAAATTAAGCGGATGTAGTAACGGAGAAAACCTGCTGGAAATAATTAAAACGGATATAGAAAATATATAGAGACCATATAATAATTATTATGACAAAATTGTACTGAAAGAAGAGAAAAGTCACTTCTATTGGTGAAATAAATGATTCATTCCGCAGTCCATATAAATACGAGTATCAGATATAGCAGTTACTTGTTACTTGTTAGCTTTTTTTTTTGTTTTGCAAATATCTTAAATTAAAAAAAACGCAAATTTTTTTTAATGTTCTTCTGTCTGTTTTGCATCCCAATTTATGACAGCATTAATACTTGTTAAGACTTTCCGTTTCATTACGTAAGAGTGTGACTTCATTTTAACTAGTTTTTTTTTTTTTTTTTTTTTTTTGTTATAATTTTTTCCACTTTTTGTTGTTAATTTTGATGTCATTTTAATTCAATTTCGAGTGCATTAATTTTTTCCTTTTTTTGCTTTTGCTAAATATCGGGTATTGGTTTTTAGAAACGGAAAACTTGAAATAGAATTACAAAACGAACGATCATCAGTTAAGGTATTCATGAAGCTGCTTTTATTTAATTAAAGAGATTTTATAATATTGAATATGATTTAGAACGATCAATTATTTAACCAACACTTTTCCAAAAAATAATAGTCGGATTGATATTTTTCACAATTAATTTAAACAATTTTATTGAGATATTTTATTCCGCCGCATGCTTCATGAATTATGAACTATTCTCAAATGATTCTTTTAAAAATTACTCAATTCACATTCTATTGTAGAATTTGTAGGTTGTCGTTCAGTTGATCTTTCCAAATCAATGTTTATATAGAAATTACAAACAAAGTTTTGTACAACATACAACAGGTTGTGAATTGGACACATATGTAACAAATGTTTTTTAATGATTTTCAGATTTAGCAACACATGTTTCTTAGAGCCAATTATTTTAGTTCATATAATTTTGTTGTTGTAATTCTTTTCTCTAATTTTTTTTTAAATTAACAAAAATCTAAAAGTGATCATGACCATGAAGAAAATTGAAAATCAGATAATGAATTTTTCTAAGAATATTATTGAAAATAAGATCTAGTTTTATACAGGGTGTCTGGTGGCAAATTTATATTTTCAGTAAAACTTTAAGTTCTTATTTAATTACGATGAAAATATGGTAGCACTACGTAATATAAAAAATTTCCCACAAATTTCCCAAAAAAACAGCTGACTAGAGCAAATAAGGAAAAATCTAAAAAAAATATGTTATTTTTTTTTAGCTATAAATAAGAATAATTAAGAACTGCTGAAATGTTTTAAAAGAATAAGAGCAACTTTCAGAACGATTAAAAGCGAAAAAAGATGCCAAAATTTCATGCAACTTGCCAGCAGCCACAAATATTTTATTTGCTTTTTTTCAAACAAGAAGAACAAGCAGTCGAAAACATATGGAAATTCTAAAACTTATGTAGTGTTTAAATACACAACGTTGGCTATTTATTGTTGATTTAATGTTGATTTAATATTGCAATGAAAAACAAAATTTTTCATTTAAACGAGTTTTAAAAATAAATGAAACATTATCATCCACTCATTTCTTGGCCATAAGACTATTGAACAATAAAATAGAAATGCGGATTTTATATTTAAAGAGTATGTCAACCAGATATCCTTCGTCGAGTTGAACACAGTGTTCAAAACGGATCCTTGTGTTCTGCGCCCCACGCTACAGTAAACTTGGTCCAATAACCTCATACGTGGATAAGGCACACCAAACAGTTACCCGTGGACAATGCAATGGTTTTTGATGTTTCGATCGAGGAATGCGGATTCTTGGAGACCAGTAACGGCAGTTATGCTTGTTGACGTGGCCGTTTAAGTGAAAATGAGCCCCGTCGCTCCAAAACCGAACTTTGAACAAAATTGTCGACGAGCAATTACGTAAGAATCATTACTCTTAAAAAATGTCGACCACTGCGACACATCGTGACTGACAAATCAACAATCGATTATTCCAACGGCGCCACCCTCCCAAAGCACCGTTTATTACTTTTCGAAATAATCGTATTATAAAAATATAAATTTGCCACCAGACACCCTGTATCAATTTATAAAATATGCACACACTTACATATGTACATACATATATGTATATCTATAAGTAAATTTGTAAGTATGTTTTTATTTATTTTAAGACAGAATTGTTTACTCCTGAAATCCATATATTTTTTCTCACATAATTTTTTCATATTTTTTTTTCAATCGTACATGTTATTGTGTGTCTTGAATTGTTTGTGGCAAAATTATAATAAAATATCTGTGTGCAATTTATTTTTATATATTTTAAAGAACTTGAAACTCGTATGGGGTACGTTTTTATTAGTCTGAATTAACAGACTAATTCAAGTAAGTTCTCTCTGAATGTCTGTCCCTCCAACGGAATGCCACTTGTTGTATTTTTTCTTTTGACTCAATTGCATATTCGAGTATGTTAATATATAACAATAATAATCAGTTTTAGATGCACCACTTATTTGTTCTGCAAGCTATTTAGTTGCAAATAATTTACATTCATAAGGAATTTCATTACGCTTTAAGAAATTATTGTGAAATTTCATCTAATCTCAAATTTAATGTCAATAATATTGCAAGATATCCAAATTCATATTTAATTATGTAAGTATAGATCGATCAAACCAGTGGAGTTTGACTTGAGTGAAAGCAATTTCTGACAAAAGCTGAAAGAGTAAATTTTAGGTAAATTTACAGCCTTTTAAGAGTGAGTTCTTAGTACAGAGTTTAAACGTAGTTTTAAACTACGTTTATGTTAAATGTGAAAATAAGGCCAAGTTCGTATCCAAAAAGTTTCGGCCGTAAAAAGTACTGAGATCAAAATAAGGACCAAGTTCTTGATAGGTACAATTCCATCTCATTTCTACGCAACCTGTAAGCTTGGCAAAATTTGTTGGCCTTTCTAATATGGGAAAGAATTCTAGGAAAAATTTAACCTGTGAGGTCACCTCTGTGGGGAGACCTTATGTTTCAAGTTTCATTATATTATGATCAGGGGGAGCAAAGTTATGAGAGGGGTAAAAACAGCTCGAATGGTTTCGTGTATATATACACACTGTGTGGCCGAACTTGGCCTGGCGTACTACCGTGAGCATAGATATAAATTTAATCGAGTTTAATTGCGTTTGCTGTTTTTAAGTGACAGCTTAAACCGGTCAAAATGGCCATACCGAGGACTAAAAAAGGCAAAATGAGTCATTCCATGTCAAACCGTACGATTTTTGCTAAAAATTGACTTTGATGTCTCCGATGTCTTTCAAAATTTGAGAACGAAGTCTTCATTAAAAAATATTTTACACGTGTTTCGGGAAAAAAATTAAAAATTTTTTTTTAAAAGTTATTTGCATTTGAAAATCGTCAAAATCGTGAAAAATCTTCCGACATGACAACATTTAAACTAATGTTTTTATAAAACTAGTGAATGGATTTTGAAGTTCAATACCTTATTTTAAAGGTATTTGAACCTTCTTTTAAAAAAAAATATTATTTTTTATAAATTAATTTTTTTTATTATTAAAATTTGGTTTTTTTTACTTAATTTCTGTTTTCCACAATCTTCGAACAAGTCGAAAAATCTGAAAAAAATATTTTCTTAAAGGTTAATATATTCTTAACATTCGCTCAAAATTTCAGAGTGGAGGTCGAATGGATTCTATTTTTTTACGATTTTTTTCCATTGCAGCACCACAAAAAAATTACATTTTGTATATAAAAATTTTATTTTCAAGCATGTTAACGAAAATTTCAACGCATGTATGTATGTATGTGTGTATGTATTCAAAAACACACAAAATTTCATACTTAAGTAAATATTTAATCAAAATTCATATTGTTCTGGAGATTTATTTGTTTTGCTTTTTCTATTTTGCCGTTAGAATTTAAAACAAATCTCCAGAACAATATGAATTTTGATTAAATATTTACTTAAGTATGAAATTTTGTATGTTTTTGTATACATACACACATACATACATACATGCGTTGAAATTTTCGTTAACATGCTTGAAAATAAAATTTTTATATACAAAATGTAATTTTTTTGTGGTGCTGCAATGGAAAAAAATCGTAAAAAAATAGAATCCATTCGACCTCCACTCTGAAATTTTGAGGGAATGTTAAGAATATATTAACCTTTAAGAAAATATTTTTTTCAGATTTTTCGACTTGTTCGAAGATTGTGGAAAACAGAAATTAAGTAAAAAAACCAAATTTTAATAATAAAAAAATATTAATTTATAAAAAATAATATTTTTTTTAAAAGAAGTTTCAAATACCTTTAAAATAAGGTATTGAACTTCAAAATCCATTCACTAGTTTTATAAAAACATTAGTTTAAATGTTGTCATGTCGGAAGATTTTTCACGATTTTGACGATTTTCAAATGCAAATAACTTTTAAAAAAAAAATTTTTAATTTTTTTCCCGAAACACGTGTAAAATATTTTTTTATGTTTAATACGTCTGACAAATTTAAATAAAATCGGAAGAGGTGGAGTAAAAAAGGTGTTCGGTCTGACATGGAATGACTCAAATGCAACACTGAATGTTTTGCAAAAGAAGAAGAAAATTGAATTTTTGAATTTTATTAAGTTTTTTCTTAAAAATATAATAATAAAATTAAAAAAATTTTTAATTTATGTTCTTATATTTTTTTGTTTATAATATTTTGAATGCCGGCTTTTTATACATGTTGTTGTGTTACCATATTTCAGTAAGTTTAACCCGCCAACATTGGCCATTTAAAATTTTAAATAAATGTAGTTAATTGTTAATCCAGATTAAAGTTGCGCAACCTAAAAACTCACTCTAAACTAGAATAATTATAATTTTTTGTTCATAATTTCTTTAAGTTAGACTTGAATTTGCATAAAATGACTGAGCCTTGTTGAACTGGGTGTTGTTAAATACAAAAAAAATTGTTTTTTTTTTTCAGACAAACATTTGTTCGAAATTGAGTTTTACGCTGCGTTTAGTCGTGCAAGTACTTGCATGTAAGTTGTTTGTACATATTATCAACGAAAATTAAAAAAAAAGCGCGTAGCTAAAGCTAAATCTCGATTTTGCTAAAAAGGTATTCTGTAACCATAGCTGCCAGATTTGACGATTTATCCTCATTTTGACGATTTTGGGTCTTAAAAATGACATAGTGACGATGGGACGATTTATACCCTAATTTTGACGATTTTAAATAATTCAAGTTTGCAACATATATTTGCACTATTAGAGCAATCTTGAACTGCTGAAATTGTAATGAGAAACTTTTTTAAAAACTAGTTTGCATAAAAACAGAAAACTTTTATTTAACTGATTATAAAAACAAAAACTATTTTTTAAATTTTGAAGACATTTATTTAGGAATATTTGCCAAAGACGTATTGGAAGAATCACAAATAAATGCAAAAGAAAAATATGATAGTAGTAATAATTGTGTTAATTTTTATATAGAGCTTTGTGATCAGATATTATCAAGCTTTGATTTTGAAAATATATATAAAGCTCTTGGCCAAATTAATCCATTTAATATTATAAATGAAGAAAAAAAAGTTGGTTTTCTGAAATTATAAAATAATTTTCCTATTTTGTTGAAGAAAGTAAAAACCAAAAGCTAGAAACAGAGTTCAGACAATTGAAATTATTGTCCTGATAAAAACATAAAACTATTGGATTTTTGGAAAAAACTATCAGAGATGCAAACGAGGGATTCTAGTCTTTTGTTTCCGATTTTGACTAAATTTATTACAAAAATCCTAGTTTTACCACATTATTCAGTAAATATGGAAAGAATATTTAGTCAGGTAAACGTAATATTATATTCAAAAGATTATTTAAAGCTAAACAAATGTACCTGCTATGATCTGACAGTTGTACCTGAATTAATCAATATGGTTAATTGCAATTTGTAAAAAATTATAGTTTTATTGTAGCTTTTATACATTTTTAGAAAAAGTGTTTCCAAAAATGAAATTTAAAATGCATATTTTACTAAATTGAAAAAAATAACTAAAGGATTTGAATTTTTTTATTTTTTTCCATACAATGTATAAATATATTTCAAAGTATTGAAAAACATGCAATCTATTTACATGTGATTTTATTGTGAATTCTAAGTGAAGTATTTGATCTCTGTATTTTAAATAATGCTGTTTTTATTAAGATTTGTTGATTTAAGAGTTTTGTTATGTTTTGCCTCTAACAAAAATATGTTTTGTTAGTAAAAAAAGCGGTTTTTTCATTTGACGTTTTTATGACGATTTCAATGAGCTATATTGACGATAATGACGATTTTTGCCCAAAAATATGACGATATTACCTAAAAAAAAATCTGGCAGCTATGTCTGTAACTGTAATCGCCAGCGTTGTCAACTTGGTGCGTTTCGCACCTTTTTTGGTGCTTTTCTAAATGTTTTGTGCGAAAAATATCTGAGTTGGTGCGTGGTGCGCTTTTTTTTTAATTTTGGTGCGTTTTTTTAATTTTGGGTGGCTCCAAAACATATTAAACACAATGTTTTGTTTCAGTATGAGAAAAAAGAATTTTGTACAAAAACTACAACTGTTTCAATACCATTTCATTCAATTGTGTACAATTTTTACATTCAATTTTACAGACCATAATAAGAGCAACCATTAATGATGTTTAAGAGGTACTAAAACACATTCACGAAAGCCGTTAAACCGTCTTGTTGTTAAAGATAATTTGTAACATTTTATTATAAGAAATTTGTTTTCCCTTTTAGATTTTCAGAGTACATAATAGTTTGTTGTCGTAAAAGTTGCTGTCAATTCTGTTAAAGAGCTTAGCAAAAACAAAGTACATATTCTCGAGACTAGCGATCATTGTTTGATTTTTATAAAATGCATAAAAAATGCGTTTATATAAAGTGTTGTATCACTAAAATTAATAAAATTTCTATTTACTTAAAGAAATATTTAAAGTTAGTGTTAATAATGGAGTCTAAAAAAGGAGATCATAAGCGAAATACAAAAAGATTTGGGAATCACAATGTGAGTTTAAGCAATGGATTCGGCCTTGATCAAATAATAACACAAAAGCAAGTTGTTTTTATTGCAAATGCGATATCACGCCTAAATATCCAACCTTGTTCGGCAAGCTGGAACACGGAAACATATTACAGCTTTAAGCCCATTTAGCTACAAACGACATCAAGAATCAACATTATACAAAATGTTTTATCCCATTACAAATATGTTGTCATGCCATTAGAAGTACAATTTGAATCCGATGTCGAAACATTATCTAGTATTGAAAAAGGGTGAATGATTCACTTCATGCAATGGCACAATATTGTATCAACATTAGAATTTTGGACTAAAGTTAAATGTTGTAATTCAATAAAAAATTTTTTCTCCATTTTGGTGCCTTTTGAAATTTCAAAGTTGACAACGCTGCTAATCGCTTAGCTAAAATTTACTGTTTTCGCCGTAGCTAATTTTCTATAATTAGACCATTCCTTTCTTTCTTATTTGATAATATAATATTGAAAAGAGACAAATATATATGCGTGTTTATTTGGCATTTTATATTGGTGTTACCTTACATTATAATTTATACTCCGTAACAATGATTGTGTTTTTGTTAAAAAAAATTTTAAAATATGTATTAAAACGTCGATTTTTTAAAGCTATTTCACAAAGTTCTAGTCCAAACGTATTGTTTTTTTTTTGCAGCAAATGCATTTTCAAAATTGTACAGCGCATAATTTTTGCGTAGTAATTTCTCAAGAAAGCAATACGTACGAAAGTTAAGGGAACATCACTGTTAAGAAATAATTTCAGTAAACAATTGAAATTGTTTTCTATGTTAAAACTGTGGTATTTGCTGGCAGTTCTGTGGCGTAGTTATTTGAAAGTATTTATTTGTACAAAAATGTTTTTGATCATAATAAATTTAAAATTTGTGTACAAAGTTTTCATTAATTTTGTAATATTGTAAAAATCTTTTTTTTTTTTATTAAATACATTTTTTATATAAAATTTAGTATTTGAGTTTTATTTAAATTAAACTACTCATAACAGCTAAAACACTTCAACCTGTCATGGGCAAACTCTTTATGCTATTCCAAATATGTACTAAATGAGCATGTATTTTTGCCCTTTTTTATCCTTTTTGTAATTTCTTACATTATTTTTCTAAAAAAAAAGGCTAAACAACAATGACATAAAAAATATTTTGATTAAATTTCTTTTTAGCGCCTTCAAAATATCGTTGCTTACATTCTATCGTTTCTAGATAGAAAAGTTGCTTATATGTGCTTAGAGAATACAAATGTTTAACATTTTAGCGATGATAGCAAACGCCAAAATTGGGGCGAATTCAATTTTTATGACATTGCCTAATTAGCAATACGAATTACAGAATTCAATATGTAGCTAAAATTCTCTAAAACGATTTTAGACATTTTTAGCGATGGAGATTTAGCTTTAGCGAGTTACAGAATATAGCTGCTGGTTATTAATATTATTTCAATGGGCCGAGGTTTGTTCAAAAGAAAAGGAGAAGTTTGATTTTTTTGAAAAGTATTTATTTATTCATCAATATCCATTTTGTCCCCTTCAAAGTAATCCCCTTCAGATATAATGCACTTATGCCAGCGCTCCTTCTAAGCCTGAAATGCACTTTTCGGTATTACCATCAGTTCGTTATTCGATTCTGACTTTTTCGGTCTTGGCTCATCTGGCCGCTTCTATTGGGATGATTGGGCCTTGGTTTCGACGTCATAACCATATACCCTCGTTTCGTCACCAGTTATAACCCTTTTGAGCAAACCTGGATCGTCGTTGACGTCATTGAACAATTAATGAGCTATTCTAAAGCGACGTTGCTTTTGCTCAAAATTTAGCAATTTTGGAACAAACTTCGCTGCCACACGTTTCATGCCCAAAACATTCGAGAAAATTCCATTGCATGAGCCGATTGATATGTCAACATCCTCTGCAACTTCCCTAATAGTGATTCGACGATTTTCCAGAACAATTTTTTCAATATTTCAACGTTTTCTTCACTTGTTGGCGTAATTGCAACTCCAGGACGCTAATCGTCATCAACATCTTCTCGGCATTCAGTAAAGCGTTTGTACCACTTATAATAAACACCTTTTTTGAGACAAAGTGCACTCGCCGAATGCCACAGTCAACATTTCAAGTGCCTTAGAGCACTTTATTTCATTTTGCAATCCATTTTTTTCAATTGTCCATCTTTACAATTTTCGTAAAGTGGATACTAATTGGGAAGAATATCAACTATTTAACCAAGTTTTCAACAGAAATAGAATACGAGAATTAATTTAATTCATTTTTATTCTATTTTTACATATTGAAACAATTTCGGTTAGTACGGAATTCCCCATCAATATGTAAAAATAGAATAAAAATGAATTAAATTAAATCTCGTATTAACAATTTTTATAAGTAAAATATATGTAAAATATATAAACGCAGAAAATATATAATTATAATATGGACACAATAGCCTTTTTTGAGGATAGTAGTGACGAAGACTGCTTAAATATACGGCTAGAAAGAAGAGTTTTGCGCTACAAAACAGAAGATGTTTTGCAGATGAATGAAAGAGAGTATGTTTGAATAAATAAAATTATAAACATATTTGTGGCATAAATCATTATTTAATTTTACAGTTTTAAAAAAAATTTTCGCTTAAATAATAATGTTGCATTTAAATATACACAGAGAAAACAGTACCTAATAAATACCTAATAAAATAGAACAAAATTAATAAGATATCTCTATGGTTTTTTTCAAGAAGGTAGTCTTATTATTTTAATAACGAAAACCTTCTTGAAAAAATCAAGAAGGAAACTTATGGTAAGGTTTGCTTCTTAATTTTATTAGGTATTCTTATTGATTTTTTCAAAAAGGTTTTCTTATTGATTTTATTAGGTATTCTTATTGATTTTTCAAAAAGGTTTTCCTTATTAAAATTAAAGGGCTGCAACGAGTAACTTTTTTCTTCATATGTATGTGAAACTCGCTGTCGAATACAGTAGATATTTGCTCTGTCGCTCAGAGCACAAGCAGTGAAGAGAAGAGATTGTTTGTTTGACAAATACTAACCAGTAGCAACCAGGGATGATAAAGTTGATACTTTGGTATTTTTTTTGATACTTTCTGATCTTCCGAAGTACCTTGGTACCCCAGTGACACATTTGATACTTTCTTGTACCATCTCAAATAAATACGTGATATGGTAACATTTTTTTTACTTCATCTTCTTTGCTGAGGTTTTCGTAACAGTTGATGAAATGTGTATGCTTTTTTACAATGACAATTGCAAACGTCTTCAGTTGAGAACGAATTGTTCAACAATATGGTTTAACAAATTTAGTCCAGAGATTGTGATTGCAGGAAACACAAACAGTATAGTACCCTTTTTAGTAAAAATGTTTCCAAAAGAACAAAAACATTTTGAATTGATTAATTCGCAATTCCGAGCTTTAGCGGACCTGGAAAGTTTGAAATCTTTAAAAGATGAAAATATTTGTGTTTTCTGGAATAAAGTTTCAAAATTAAAGAATGTATCAAACGAATTAATTTTCCCACACATTTCGAAAATTGTAAGAGGAGTTTTGTCTGTTCCTCATTCTTCTGCCAATGTAGAGCGAATATTTTCATTTCAAAATATTATTAAAACAAAAGAAAGAAATAGACTTCATGTTTCTACTGTATCTAGTCTAATACAAACTAAAGATTTGTTAAAGTCGACAGATTCTTGTTGTTATAATATTAAAATTACTAACAACATGTTATCAAGAAAAATGTAAACTCATTAAAAATGTAATATGATATCGATCTCCTTAATATGTACCTAAATTTTTATATAAATACATATACTTTTATATATAAGACTTATTGTTTTGTACACATGAATTGTTATGTACTATTTGTTTTGTTTACGTTTGAATAAATTCTTAAAATCTTAAAAACATGTAATATTGAGTATAATATGAAAGACAGTGAAATATGTGCATAAAATATGTATTATTAGAAAATTGATACTTTTTCGACCTGAAAAGTACTTTTTTAAAACTTTTTTAGTACCATTTCATCGGTATGATTTATCATCCCTGGTAGCAACCGCAAATTAAATGAGTACCGAAAAATATGAACATACAAAACCGTAGCCAACAAAAAAGAAGTACCTTAAAAACTATGTTCACTTCATGTGGTACTTCAAGAATTTTTCATGCAATGCTGAAAATTAAAAATTTTAAATTTTAGCCTTTACATCCACATTGGCTAATACGCTGGTGTTTTAAGTCTTCAAGATAAATAATGAAAAAATTATTCTTACATATGTATGCTTTTTTTTCATAAATTCAATTAACATTTTTTGAAAAGGAAAATATGCCCTATTAAAAAGGTAACCTTTAAAAGTAATTAGTAACTAAGTAACAAAACTCTAAATAAATAATATTATGTATAAACTTGCCTCACTTAATACCATTTTTTTACTACACTCAACAGAAAGAATTTTTTTTTTTTAATTGCCAAACTTCACGTAGTACTGCAAGTACCAAGTGAAGTTTGGCAGTCGCATTATCTTCACCTCGTTCTGTTCATACATGTTGCGAGTATGATAGCAAAACACACAAGCAGTGAACTTACACATGCTAAGTCGAGTAACAACAAGAAGTGACAACAAGTTTTTGGTGTTCTCAAAAATATGAACATTGTTTCTGTAATTCATTTCGAGTAAGTGTTCATGCTTTGGATTCCAAAGTTTGGAAGTACACGTGAACTTCTTAGCTACACATATATTTATGCAGCATTCTAATTAAAATAATAAGACTTCCTTTTTGAAAAAAATTCGTAGAGATATCTTATTAATTTTGTTATATTTTATTAGGTATTTATTACACCCCGACCAGACCAGCAATTTCATCTGTCTTAAACAAGCAATAACGTCGGCAGAATTAAGACGTCAAATTGCTAGTGTTAAAATATATATCAGTGGTAGGGAAATCGTAGATACATATATTAGAACACAAATATGAAAATTGTACTGAAGAAGGTTGAATGTTATTTGTATTGGTAAATTTTAATTACGGGCTTAATTTAAAAAAAAAAAAAATTCAGCATTATCAATAGCATGAGTGTTTATTTTAAAAATTTTTCACTTTTTTGTAGTTTTCATTTATTTATACGTTTGTGTTTTTATTTTTTTATTCTAGTGGCCCAAAAAAACAATTTTAAGAGAAATCTCAATTGAATTTGACAGCATGTGTTAAAACATTATTGCTCTGCAATGTGTTTTAACATCTGTTGCTGAATATGTATTCAAACACATATCCGTGCGGTCTACACGTTAATATCTAGTGTTGGCAACAGAATTTGAAGGTTGATACGGCAATAATTGCCCAACTTATTGCTTGTGTGGTCGGGGTGTTAGACATTGTTTTCTCTGTTATGATGTTAGGATATACAAATTTGATGTCATCAGAACGTTATGGTACGTCCCGAATGCTTATTTACAACATGTATTTGTATTATCTGGATGGAGGGGTGATGAAAACATTTTTATAAAACTTACGTATTCAAGGAGTTGAACCAAGAAACTTCGGTTTAGTAGATTGGCACTCTAACCACCTCACTACTACACCTTACTATAGTATACATGTTAGCAGCCAGTTTAAGAAGATGATTTATTGTAGCACAAAAAAATTATTAAAGAATTGTTCGTATGTTGATTTATATGTATGAAATAACAAGCAAGCTAATGAAATCAAGAAGATATTCTTATTAAAAAAAAATTAAGAAGATGATTTATACATGATCATACAGGAACCTAATAAAATCAAGAAGAAACCCTTATATAAAAAAAAACAATAAGATGGCCTAATAAAATCAAGAAGAAAACCTTATTGAAAAAAACAATAAGATGACCTAATAAAATCAAGAAGAAAACCTTATTGAAAAAAACAATAAGATGGCCTAATAAAATCAAGAAGAAAACCTTATTGAAAACAACAATAAGATGGCCTAATAAAATCAAGAAGAAAACCTTATTGAAAAAAACAATAAGATGGCCTAATAAAATCAAGAAGAAAACCTTATTGAAAAAAAAACAATAAGAATACCTTATAAAATCAAGAAGATATTCTTATTAAAAAAATTAAGAAGATGATTTACACATGATCATACAGGAACCTAATAAAATCAAGAAGAAAACCTTATTGAAAAAAAAACAATAAGAATACCTTATAAAATCAAGAAAAAAACCTTATTGAAAAAAAACAATAAGAATACCTTATAAAATCAAGAAAATATTCTTATTAAAAATATTAAGAAGATGATTTACACATGATCATACAGGAACCTAATAAAATCAAAAAGAAAACCTTATTGAAAAAACAATAAGATGGCCTAATAAAATCAAGAAGAAAACCTTATTGAAAAAAACAATAAGATGGCCTAATAAAATCAAGAAGAAAACCTTATTGAAAAAAACAATAAGACGACCTAATGAAATCAATAAGAAATCCCTTTTATTTACAATTCATATGAAAACCTAATACAGTGAAACTTCGATATAACGGATTCCAAGGGGATCCGAAAATACTTCGTTATAGCTATTGCTTCGCTATAAATAGAATCAGCAATGCCTTGATATAACGAAATTTGAAGCAATACGAAAAAAATTCGTTATAACTATAGTTTTCTTTATTCAAATCTATTTAAAATGAGATTGATAATAAAAGCTTATATTTAATGAGGTAAATAAGAAATAAAAAACACATTTTTGTTATTCAGATAATTTTATTAGGTTTTAATAAAATATTGTGTTCATTTTGTTTGCTTTCGCAAGTTCCAAATACAGTTATCAATCCTTTTTTCGACAAAAGCTAAGCAATCGAACGATCTACGGCCTCAATTATAGAATTTTTTTCTCGAATAGATATTGATTTACGCTTTACTTTACTCATTTTGACAAGAATCAAATCAATACTGATTACATACGTTTCTAATGCATTGCATTTGCACACACATTAAGAATTCGTTCTTTTGATAATGGCGCTTTACCATTTTGCTTTAAATTTTATTCTTACTTCGTTGTATAGAGACTTTTGTACGAGTACTTCGTTGTATAGAGGCCTTACAAATGCGCTTTTAAATACATTTAGACTTCGCTGTTTTTATAACGGGACTTTACCATTTAGGATTTATTCTGATTTCGTTATATTGAGTCATTTGAATAATATTTCGCTAATATAGAGACTTTTTTGCTCAGAATATATTCGTTATAGCTATAGTGCAATTTTGTATGAAAAACTTCGCAATAAAGAGGTTTTCTCAAGGGACTCAATAAAACATACGTTATATTGAGTTTTTCGTTATAACGAAGTTCGTTATATCGAAGTTTCACTGTAGAATCAAGAAGTTTTTCTCTATGGATTGTTTTTTTGGTGCCAAAAATAACGGAAATTGGGTAAAAAAATGTAAATAACAAGTTTTCTTCTTGATTTTATGTGGTTTCCTTATTGAAAAATTAATAAGATTTACCACATAAAAACAATAAGGAATCTCTTCGAAAAAATCTTCGCTTATTTCTGCTGGGATACCCCTTAGCCTAAAAGCGTTTCATAGAGAAAATCTTATTGATTCTATTAGGCAGTTTTGGCTCTGTGTATTTTTTCCGAGCTGGAATCTGCAAGTTCAGGAAGCTGTCGTCAAGGAGCACTTTCTGCAAAAGATAAACTGTGTGCTTGTTTGAGGTTTCTTGCAGAAGGTAGCTGCCAGCGCAGTGTTGGTAAGGATTTTAATGTCAATGTAGCCCAATCCACATTTAGCAAAGTGCTCGCTGAATTCCTAAACAAGCTAGAGAATTCGTTGTGCAGCAAATGGGTATCCATAAACATGAATAAAAAATTTAAAAAAATATCACAAATTTTCTTTTGTAAAAATTTATACTTTTTCTTACATTTTTGTTCTTTTCGTTAGCTTTTCGTCATAAAATGTTAGCGTAAGTAAAATGAAGAAAAATATCTATACATTGCGGAACCAATAATATGGCAATACCGCGACGACAGAGATGATACCGCAAGAACGAAAAGATACCGCAGCAACGAAATGAATAATTGCAAATTGTGTTTCCGCACGAAAAAACGTTTCCGCACTTGCGGAACGGAATAAAGAATTAGACCCAATATGTTCACTTGAAGTCTTAAAATTCGGCATCTCAATGTCATAATAATGTTAAAACCTATTGTAGTGTGACAGTTTCTTTTTACTTTATTGTTACTTATGAAAAGTAATATTATCAGGCTCAAGTTCAGTTTTATTGAATTAATGAAAATTCAAAATTACTATGACTGAACGTATCAGTACTGATTTCAATGCCGCTACACTGTTTCAATGTAGAATAAAAAATGAATTAAAAATTAATTCTCGTATTCTATTTCTATTGAAAACTGGTTAAATAGTTGATATTCTTCTCAATTAGTATCCACTTTACGAAAATTGTAAAGATGGACAATTGAACGCTGATGAGAGGTGTAGCGGCCTTGAAATCAGTACTGATACGTTCTGCTAAAAACTGATTGGATATAAATAATAATATTTTCCAACACAAAAAAACTCTTAGTAATTTTGAATTTTCATTAATTCAATAAAACTGAACTTAAGCCTGATAATATTACTTTTCATATAAGTTCGAATAATAATTACGTTTATTCGTAATAATAATAATATAAAAAAATATTTATTGTTACGGACACAATTGAAGGGATTTCTTCCAATTAAATTTGAAATTTTAAGTGGCTCTAAGCATTAAAAATAATATTCGTATTCCGCGAATTTTGTTTCAAATATACGTATTCGCAAATACTAAAAATTGATATTCGTAACAGTACACAGCTCGCGAAAATTCAAAATTCACCTATTCTTTTGCACAAACCTCGTATTTATGTTTTAAAACTACATTAAGTGCTTCATTTATAAGTATTTAAGTTAAAAAATATTAAATTAGATTTTAAATGTATTTAAAACAAGTAAAAACTTTAAAAACATTATACTCAATTCAGTTAATTTGTATTAAACTTTTAATAGGGCAACACATATCCCGTTTATACGCACTTATTATTTGCAAAGAAGAGTGGAGATCGTTGCCGTATTACTTTTTTATCTAAACTTAAAAAGTTCGAATACGGTTTGCAAATAACGAGCTATTTGCAAATAAAATGTGTATTTTTATTTATTATATTTATGGTGTTTTCGAAAATCTGGTACACTGCCATCATGGCGTGCAATTCTGCCATACTACAACTACCAGGTATGCGCAGTTCGGCAACAATCCAATGAGTTGAAAGTTGACTGCAAGTGTGAGAGTATTAGTAAAAAAGTTTGAGTGTATTGAGTTACTTGCACTTGCAGTTGCACGTGTAAACGCTATGTTAAATTTTTGTGATGCAGTAAATGTTTCATTTCCAGCTCTTAGTTACACTAAAAACAATAACAAAGATAAATTTTATATGCAGTAAATAATATGTTTTTGCAGTTTTCCTTAGGGGCTGTGCACATCTAAAAAGTCATCTAAAAACTTTTTTGTATTATAATATTTTATCAAGAACGAAAAAATCTCAAAAAATCAACAATTTGAAACTTTTATTGAAATTTCGAATTCGAAACGTTACAGTATCGTCAATTCAGTAGCTATAAGCCTAGCGATTTTACTGCTCATTTCTCCAAGTTAACGCTTCCTTGAGAAATAGAAAGAGTCAACATTAAAAACTTTATTGAAAAATTATAAACCCATCTCGTTTTTAAATACCTATTTCACTCTTCAATCCTAGATAAAGAAAAGGCAGAAAATGTTACAAGGTAATCAGTAAAATCGGGTCCGTCTATTTGTTACAGGCTTCTTTATCGAAAACCCCTAGTTTTCCATAGACAGTTTGTTAAGGAAAAAAAGTAACATTTTGTTTTAGTGTATCAGTGAGGAATATCAGATACATTATTCTTATATTGAATGCATGTATGTATGTACAATATACGTAACTAATGCGATACTTAATTCAACATCATTATGCCAAAGAAATATTGCAACATTCACACTGCTGCGACACAATTAAACAGACAGAACAGATCCGCCGACAAACATAAGAAATGATGTTGCATCACTATGTGGAAACAATAGAGCAGACAGATAAAGAAAAACTAAAAGAAATAAATAAATTTATGTTGTGCAGCTGATGTGTCATTCAAGAGAGAATAAACTTTTAACCAATTAAAGAAAAGATCGAGCCAGTTTAGTTTTTAGTTTCTCAAAATGTGGGTAAATAATTCAATTTATGCCCCTATTACGGTTTACAACTCAACCAAGTTGAGTTGAAATTGAAACTCAACTTTAAAACAACTTAACTCATTTTTGGTATTATGAATTACATTACAACTTATTCTGGTTGAAGTTGCATTGATGTTGCCAGTCTCAAAAGAAACGATTTGACAGTTGATAAGGCAGTTGATGGTATTACTTGAGGCAAAAAATAAAGAACAAAAATTTGGTTTGTGCTGTTAGTTTTGTTTAATAAATAATAGAATTGTACTAAGTGAAAAAATTGGATATCTCTTATGATTTATTTGACTCTGACGAAAGTGACATTAATGTGTTGCGCATACGAAAAAATCTTCGTGATCACTGCAATCCCTTGGAACTTCCCAATGCTATGTAAGAAAATGTTTAAGTTATAATTGAATGGCTTTTTAATATATTTTAATATATAGATAGATAATATATAGACAGATTTAAAAGTTTCTTTCGTTTAAATTAAGAGGAATTTTGCTTTCTGTTAAATGAGCTGAAGGAACATTTCCAGAAGCCTGTGCGAGGTACGGCTATGCCTCATATACTACAACTATATGCAACTCTTAGGTTCCTTACTGACGACAGTTATCAAAAATGCTGTGGAAATGATTTTAACGTTGGATTGGCACAGCCTACAATAATTAAAGAAGTATTAAATATTTTCGAGCAATATGTTTGTGCAAAATGGATAATAACAGAATGATTGATGAAGAGCAAAACGTTCTGGTATCTCGTTGTAACTCTATTTTTTCTATAAATAACTTATTAATCGGTAATAAATTCATTTAAGGCATTTTAAAAAAAACTTGACTTACCCCCTCTCCATTTTATTTACTTGTGATTTTTTTAAACAACTCCTACTGAGTAGTTATAATTCTTGGCATTTTTTTCAACCTCACTAACACTGTGTTGTAATCGATAATATCACAAAAAAGTTGTAATACGAAATAATTTCAACTTCTACATTTTTGACAGGTTGAGTTGTAATCGATAATACCGATTTGAAAAATTTCAACTAAATTACAGTTGAGTTGTAAACCGTAATAGGGGCATTAATTAAAATTTTGCCAAGAGATAAAATATACTTAATTGAAAGAAGTTAATGTGTGAAGACAACAAACTTTTTTGTGTTGCAAATTTAGTACAATAAATTGAGGGCGTGTATTACTTAAGAATTTTTTTGAGAATACCCTAATTTGTGAAAATGAAAAACATTCCAGCGCGTGAGTCGAACAGGAGGTAAAAGTACTAAACTAAGATGCAAACTCATTTCATGTATATTATTCAAAATTTAAAAGCAATTTTAAAATGAATGTTTGAGAATAATTTTCTACAACATTTGCTGCCTGCAGTTTGCTCATAATTTTATTTACGCACTCATATGTATGTAAGCTTCTTCACTAGTCCACACATTTATTTTTAGAATTAATTTGAAAAATGTTCTGTTTCTTCCATAATAAACAGATAATCGTGGTCTTCTTCAATATTTTTTAAATTAAATTTGGTTGTTTTATTTAGAGATACACAAATTAAAAAATGCGGGCTGTTCTATATTCCATCCGAAGTGAATTTGTTTGGAATTATCAATATATTCTTTTTACAATTAAATATTTATGGCAGCAGTTGTGGGTGTGATAATTTTAAACATTGTCATTTTACAAGGAATACCCAAAAGGCCTGACTGAATATTTTCATTAAATCTACAATAGTAAATTATTTTACAGGAATAGAAATACATGGTGAACTTACGATGGGTCCGGTTGTCCTTCAGCTTCACATTCGATAATGAAGGGTTTATCACTTTCTTTATTCTGTTGAGCAACTTTGAAAAGAAGTTCATCTGTGGGCGGTTGTTTAATAATGCGAGGAGGTGAATTAACTGAAATAATAATAAATAAAGAATAAGAAATACGAATAATAACAATAGATAAATATAATAAGTTTGAAAACTTTTTTAAAAAGTTTAAAGATCTTCTGAGGAGTTGGCATCATCAACCAACGAAATGCAACATATAGATTATCTAACCCATAATAAATAAATTAGATTTTATATAGCAATAAATCTTTAAGATAAACTATTTATTTTTGCCACCAAACAGTAGACATTCTAAGCGATATTTTTAATAATGAACATATTACTAGTATGGAAATTTAAAAAAAAAAAAAATTGGAATGAAATATGGAAAATTAAATCGATTCTTAAGATATTTATCAGAGAAACCCACAGAAGCAAAATTTTAAGGTTCGTATGAGTATTAAAATTAAAGCATAAGTGAGTTTTAAACAATAATTTTCGATTTTTTTGCAACAAGATTAATATATGGTTTCTTCTAAAACATAAACAGTTGCATCTTATCAGTAAACAGCTTTATTGAATTTACCATAAAAATATTTTTAGAAAAATATTTTAGTATTTCAACAACTATTTGTACATATTTTTCTGGCAGCACTTATTAAAAAAATGTTGAAAAATAGAACGCGTTGCAAGCCATTAATATGTCGATAGCAGGGATGTTACGAATACTCTTATTCGTATTCGATTATTCGACTGTTTCAAGATATGCGTATTCGCCAAATTCAATCGAATATTTCTCGAATAATTTGTGTTGTTGTGTTACGACATAGTTTTTTCATCATTATATTTATGCATGATTTTAAATTAATAAGTTTTGTTGTTTTGATACTGTTATTTGTTGTTTTTAACTTAAATTTATTTCTATTCTGGAGTTGTATCAGGAAACCCGCTGTGCGAGTATATAACACCATCAATAACATATGATATGCGTATGCGCATGCGCAGGGTAGCATTTGAAGTACTGAGAACATGCATTTCTTGCGATATAAGATCGCCAGGTGGTAAAACTGAACCAGATGGAGACATCATTTGTAAGGTAACACTTTTAGGAACTGCCGCCTGACAAAGATATTGTTCCAATGTTGACGTTGAACTATTTGTAGTTGTCATATAAATTTGCTTAGAATCTTTCGCTTTTACTGCAACTAATTGAACCAAAGCACCATTTTTATTTAAAGCTGTTACTTTAGGTCCTTGAGGAATACTGGCATTCTTTGAAACTTCAGTTGTAGCTAAAGCATCATAAATTAATTGCACATAATTTCCCAGAAAAAAAAAATATACATGAAGTTTAAGAAATTACATAAAATGTACAAAATTATATTTATTTTTACTAATTTTTATTTAAAGAAAAACTTTATCTTTGACGCAAGATAATAACCTTCCCTAAAAACAGTCACAAATATTATGTAAATATGTATATCTATGTTATCTAAGTATAGCCAAGTTCGGCCACACAGTGTGTATATTTACACGAAACCATTCGAGCTTTTTTTACCGCCTTCATAACTTTGCTCCTCTTGGTCATAATAGAATGAAACTTGAAACATAAGGTCTCCCCACAGAGGTGACCTCAAAGGTTAAATTATAGGTGTGAAAAGATATTATGGTGTGAAAAGTCCATATTTTAGTACATATTCACTAACTCACTCACTCACTCATCAATATTATTGGCCACTTCCAGTAAAGCTAGAGAGCTGCAACTTGGTACACAGGTAGGTCTTGGTGAGAAAATAACCAGAAAATCTGAATACGGGCACTTTCCACCTGGCGGGGACTAGGGTGCCCCATCTTTGTATGGGGCACTTCCAGTAGAGCTAAAAAGCTGAAATTTCGTACACAGGTAGGCCCATTTAAGCAATACATATAAATATTTATACAAAAACAACTTAGAAAAAAAAGTGATATCCGCACAAAAACACAAATGTGATAATAAGGCCAAGTTCCTATCCAAAATATTTCGGCCGTAAAAAGTACTGAGATCAAAATAAGGACCAAGTTCTTGATAGGTACAATTCCATCTCATTTCTAGGCAACCTGTAAGCTTGGCCAAATTTTTTTTTTGCCTTTCTATTATGTGAAAGAATTCTAGAATTCGGCGAGTATTGTTTTAAAAATTTTCGTATTCGTATTCGCGAATACTAAAAATTGATATGCGTAACATCAGTAGTCGATAGGCATTCGTAGGTAGATATGCTCATATAATTATGAATAACTGTCGGTACATAAAGGGTGATTTTTAAGCAACTTTCTTTTCGGCAACACTGTGTTTGGCAGCTTAGCTGTTTTCGTGTTACAGGTTACTGTTGAAGATGTTTGATTTATAATTTAACCATGACCGACGCTTGCAGATTATTAAATTTTACTATCAAAATTCATGCTCTGTTAAGAAAGTGCTTTATCGAACGAAACGAAGCTTATATCTGGTTGAATGGATACGTAAACATGCAAAATTGCGGTATTTGGTGTGAACAGCAGCTAGGAGCATTGCAAGAACTGGCAATGCATCCCGAAAAATACACACAAATACGGTGTGGGTTATGGGCCGGTGGCATCATTGTACCGTACTTTTTCAATTTTTCAAAGACGAAGAAGACAGGAACGTAACAGTAAATCGCATGCGCTACCGTGCGATGATTACACATTTTTTTGGCCAAAATGGAAGAGCTGCTGTGATTTCAACAAGTCAGTGTCACATGCCAAACAGCACGCGAAACAATGGGCCAATTGATAGGCGAGTTCGGTGAACAGTTTATTTCACGTTTGGGGCCGGTCAATTGGCAGCCTAGATCGTGCGATTTAACGCCTTTACACAATTTTTTGTGGGTCTATGTTAAGGATCATGTCTATAGCGAGAAGCCCGAAACGGTTGACGCACTGGAAGCCAATATTGAAGAGTTTATTCGTGAGATACCGTCTGATATGTTGGAGAGAATATGCCGAAATTAGACCCAGCGTATGAGCCACTTGAGGCGTAGCCGCGGTCAACATTTACATGAAATCATCTTTAAAAATTTCTATAAATTTTATGTGTTTTTTTTTTTATTAATCAAATTCAAAAGCTCTTAAAAGTCACTCTTTACATGTATGAGACTTACAATTGCACTTTAAAGTGCGGAAAGTTATACACAAAAATATGAGAAGTCTTTATGTACATTAATGGTCTGCATGAGTACTTCCAAAAGGCGTTTCAATACATTCATATGTTACTTAAGTATGTAAAGTTTCATACCACATATGATTTGAATACGCTGTGTTTCACATCACATGTAATAAAGCCAAATGAATGAATGCATAAGGCGACAGAGAAAAGAAAATAAATCTACTTGATGAGTAAAAAATAATAATCGTATGAATATGTGTCGAATACAATATTATTTGAATGTTTACTACCTACATGAATATATTCATATTACTAGTATTTTCTGTATTCATTTTTTTTTGTGATTATGATTTTGAAAATAATAAATAAACAAATGCATACATACCCATGTAGGTGTTTAGTAAAATATATTATCAGTCATTCATTAAGGGGGGAAAAGAGTTAAAAATATGTATGTATGTACATATTTCAGGTCAATTTTGTTTAATAAAAAGTATTGTTCCATTACAATAAAAATATATAATACTAGATAAGTTTGATTTATCAAATAATTCGCTTTTTTTAATGTTTGAGTGTAAAAACATTATTGAATTAATGGAGTCATCATTAAACGCAATGCAACACCTTTTTTCGGAATTTAAATTCCGCGCTGCGGAGAATACCCGTTCAGAAGCCGCACTGATGGAAGGCGTCACTAATATTTGGCAATGTTAAAATGAGTTGAAAAGTTTGATAAATTCAAATTTTCATACTTCGATATTTCATTTCCTATAGGGTCAAAAATTATCATTTTGCAGTACTTGCACATTATCAAAATAGTATTCCCCTATTGAGTGTTATGCTGCAACTTCATTTTGGTTTACTGACGCAGGTAATTCTTGAAGGTAATTTGTCATGATCCGTCTACATTCATTTCTTATTTCTGTCTTCTCATTTTCACTAAATTTTAATAATTTATTTGCTGGAGGAAAAAGAAATACTGCGATTTTATGATAAATAGTTAAATTATGTATTACTATGGAATTTAAATAAGTGCTTAATTTTTCTTTTAATAGTTTTGCTATTTCCAAATCGGAGCTATTAGAAATGCATTTTTTTTTTGTAAATGGTATACTATCATATAAACCAAATTAATGGTTACAAAATGTTCTCCTTCTAACTTTGTAAAAGCTTCGTGAAACGGCTCTAAAACCTTGAAGATTGCGCTTAAATTGATGTTATGTATTCTATTTAGTTCATTACGTTCTTGCAATGTGTGAGTGATGTTGGGCCAATTTGCTTCAACAGAAACAAGCAATGTATAGATGGAATTAAAGCGACTGGGTGAAAAGCTTTTTAACGTGGTATTAAGATTTGAATTAAGGCCAGATACCTTGAAATATTTGACTACTTTAGTAAACATTCGACTTAATTCCGCAACATCAGATATGTCTTGCATTGACCTTTCTATTGTATTATGTACACAGAAAAAAATATTTAATTTTTTTTTTCAATTAACCCTTTAATTAAAAGTGTAAAAAAATTTGATTAAATATTTAATTTATTTAATTAAATTTTTAATTGTAATAAATAATTTTAGATAATAAATGTATAAAAATTTAATTGATACTATTAATTTGTGTACTGGTGCATATTTAATTAAATTTTTAATTGATATGTATCACAAATTTTTTAATTGAAATCAATTTTTATTTTTTCTGTGTAGCAAATGGTCAATACAACATATGTATATGGTTATTTGTTTTAAATTCTGAAACCATTATTCTGAAACAATTATGACTTTGTTATCTAAGTTTAAGTCAAATTCCTTTAAAACAGTGTAAACTTTTGTATTGACTTTGTCACCTGTTAATTAAAGAGTTTTTATTTACATATGTACATATGTATAGCAACCGTTCTCCACAAGAAATTAAATTATTATTTACCTGTGCATTTTTCAGATTTCATGCACTTCATTCCCAAGAGTCTGCTGACCAACATTCCCTCTTTTATATAATGCATCATCAAAGAAGGCCAAATCCATTTTTTTTTTTACTATATACTATATACATATTAGAGTTGTCAACCGATTAAGAATACTTCGATTAATCGATCAAACAAAACTAAATTCTTGTTCGATTAATTTTAAAATGCCGAATTTCGAATAACGAATAAATCGATTAATTTATGTCAATTAATCGAACATATTTTTGCATACGTAAAAAGTGTGTTAAATTTGTTTGTATGATTTGAAACAAAGCGAGTACTTTATATTAAGCAATACATGTTATTTTAGATATTTGTAGTTGTTGTCGAACTGCGCATACCTCGTAGTCGTGCTATGTTTTAAGTGAAACGTTAAACAATTTTCAAGAATGTGCTTTTTTTTACTGTCAGGTGAATAAGTTAGAAATACACTAAAATCTAAAAAGGAAACAATTGATTTATATAAATCTTATCATATAAGTAGAAAATGTTGCTATTGTATTCTATTTTTTTAAAATTATATAATTATCTTTCAGAATGAACTCGGTTTGGACGTATTTTACCAAGAACAAAAATGAAAAAAAAACAAAGTCACATATAACAAGTGTCCTAAAGTATAGAAAACTGTTGGATCAACAAAAAAAATATATTAATAATTATTTTGCAACAGATTTACTAAAACGCATTAAAATAAGAGTAAATAAGAGACGTATAAAACTTTAAAATACGTTAATAATATTTTTTTATATTCTGGAAATTTTCCGTGCAATGAAAGTTTTTCAAATATTCTTTAAAAATTAAACTAAAGAATATGCTAATTAATTATACTCTAGATTATTTTATGTTGAAAGTTACCACAATAATATAATAATAATAAGGTAATGATATAGAAGAAGTTATTATTAATGAAAATAACAATCTTTTATGCGAATTAAATAATTCTATTCAAAGTATTAAAATTCAGATAATAAAGAAGAATTCAGCGATATATTAGGCGATATAGTATATTTGGAAAAATCTAAAAAAAAGCAGAAAAATTAGATATTTAAACTAGTTTATGCTCTTCTCACTATATCACCTACCTCGACAATTAGCGAAAGTTTTTTCAAAATCTAATTTAATAAAAACAAAAACCAAAAATCGTTTGAAAGCAAAAATAATTGTTTTTAAAAGATTATTTCTTAAGAACATCCTAAATTGTCTAATTTAACAAGAAAAAAATCATTTGAGATATTTTGACTGAATAAAACATTCGTGTTTGAAGTATTAAAATCGAAGTCATCTCAGTTATTACATTTTTAAGTTTTTTTTATGTATTATTAATTTTATGTATATTTTTTTGTTGATAAAAATAAAATTTTACATTTATTTGAGCATGTACTCAAGTATTTATGTTTTAAATTTTATTTATTTGTTGCGGGTTAGCAATATCTAAATATATATTTCGTTGGTAGCCAGTAGATGTTTTACCCTTTATTTTAAAGAAATTTTAAAGCTTTGTAATTCACAAATTTATTTGTGAGTTTTCGTATAAATGGATGAGCTTTAAAAATTTTTAAACATAAAGGGTACAACATCTACTAATGAGTTGGTATGGCTACCAACGAAATATATATTTAGATATTGCTAACCCGCAACATTTAAATAAAAGTTGATAAAAATATTAACAATTTAATTTTTAATTTATTTTGATTATAATATACTTATGCATTTTTGTGTTAATGACAAATATTTATTTTTTTTTTTCAATAAATTATTTTTAAGCATTTTTTTATTCGTTGTTCTCATCGATTAATCGAATAAATTTTTAGCTTTAATCGTTTGATCGAACGAACAAAAACTATTATTTGAATTATTCGAACAAAGTTGAAAGGCGAATAATTGATAACTCTAGTACTTAATCAATCACTTACTGAGGCAGACACCCAAGCGAAAAATATTTTTGTTTGGTTTGCGTTAATGAAATTATGCACGAGAGGGGTTGATTTGTTTGTTTTTTGTTACAAATCTTAAAATAATTTTAAAATAATTCGTAAAAAATTAAATAGAACCACGAGTGAACCAATGAGACAAACAGTTATAAGAGGTGTTATATCCGTTTCCCATGATATTTTTTAAATATGGTTAATTACAAATAAATATTACAACAAACTACATACATATGTATGTATATTTGAACTTTTATAATTTGAAGAGAAGAAAATATTATTGGATTTAAGGTGGACAGATAGCTTTTAAATAAATATTTGATTAATTTTTGCATCTTCCACCTTTTATAAGACGATTCATTTTAATTCCACCCCCCTGTCACCATAAATATATTTATGTTTTTAGTTTTTATTTCTATTTGAGGAATCGATTGATATTTTTGGCTGATTGTCTGTAGGTCTTTCCGTCTATTGTTAAAATAAAGTAGACTTTTAATAATTTCCATCTCCCTTTTCTCAATAATGAAGCCATGATAATGCACTTTTATTTGTGGTTTGAATCTGTATTTGAACTGTGTCTTGTTTTGTATGAAACAAATTAGAAGAGTACAGCTTGAATCTGCACTGAATAAATTTTCAACATAAATGCTGTGTAATTCGTCATTAATACAATGAAAAATTTCATTAAAAACAAGTTTCGTAAAAATGATTTCGAAATTCATCACATATGTATGTATAAAATAATTGCATTGATCCAAATGTAATAATTTTGCTAAGCTAATGAGAACATTTAATTATGTATATCGAAAACATTCTTTCATCATTTTAATCAAGTTAATTGGTTACGACGAAGGATCGTTAAATTATTCAAATAATATTCGGAAAATTAATCATTAAGCTGTTTTAGTGACAATTTTAATTTATTAATAGTTGCAAGCCTGAAATACGTGTGATATACTTCAACCAACAAGTAAACGAGTATATGTACTAGTGATGTTACGAATATCAATTTTTAGTATTCGCGAATACGAATACGAATTTTTAAAACAGTATTCGCCGAATACGAATACGAATATTTCTTTTGAGGTTTATATTTCAAATTTAATTGGAAAAAATCCCTGCCTTTGCGTTAGTAACTATAAATGAAAAAAAAAATTTAGTGATTTAACATTATTATTGCATTAAGATGCCGAATTTGAAAACCTCTACAGAACATTTTTTAATTATTTTACTTATATACTTTCAGATTTCGTTTTTCTTACTCTGTTTGGGTTTTTAATTAATAATTCAGTGCTGTTTAGCGAACACCACTGATATGGTGGAAAGTAAATAAGGAAAAATACGAGCTTCTTTTACCTATAGTCAGGCAATATTTAGTGACACCACCAACGAGTGTTCCAAGCGAGCGAATGTTTAGTGGTGCGGGGCTTATTTATACACCGCATCGTAATAGGCTTGATGGAGAAAAGGCTTCAAAACTTCTATTTTTGAAATTCAACATTCCTCTACTGAGGTTTGATTACTAATTTAACATGATATAAAACTTTAATTTTTGAATACTAGTTGCAAAATACATATATATATTTTTGTTTGTTTTTTAAGAAGGTTATTACTTTGCGTGAAATACAATGGGTTTTATTAATAAAAATTAATATATTTTTTTACATTTTATGTACTTTTTTTAAACTTCTGTATGATTTTTTTTTGGAAAATGTATGGGAAAATTATTCGAAAAATATTCGCTTGAATTTGGCGAATACGAATACGAATATCTTAAAACAGGCGAATAGTCGAATAGTCGAATACGAATACGAGTATTCGTAACATCACTAATATGTACATATGTATGTATGTGCATATAGCTCCGTTATTGCAACGTAGTGACATAAAAAATATATATATTTTTCAAAATTCATTTAAAGTTTGTAATATTTAAGCATTTATCTGGCCGGCTTGAGCATTTCAGTGGTTATATGTAACTTCGGTTTACAAATAACAAATGTATTAAGGAACACTTTTTTTTCAGTAACTGAAAATGTTTGGTTTTTTGAGATACTTATGATTAATTTCCAATTAAGGAGCGATATGTACATATGTATGTACATTTGTTTATTCTTTAATTTTCAAGAATACATTCTTTAAACTTTTTTAAGTAATCATTAAAATGTTTTGTCATAATTTAAAATGACAAAATGTTGTTGTCATAAATTCATTCCATGCTAAAAAAGGTTATGAACATCTTTTACAATATTCGTGAAATTTCACATAAATTGTAAAATATTTGATTAGAATTGCGAAAATTCTAACGAAATCGGTTCTTCGGATTTATGAATTCAAATTCTTTTAATATATGCATAATGAGTTGCCCAACTACTGCCCGGGAATAGCACCATATAAAAGGAACAAAGAATTTCGTATCATTTCTTTCGAAAATTGTATAGCGATGATATATATTTTCTTAAAACAATTTGCGTGATACTAATTTGACTTGTATTTTCTAAAAACTATTCTGGTTAATTCACTGGATCAAATAAAAACTATGTATGTACGTACATACATATGTATGTTTAAAAAAATACAAAAAACTTTTTTAAATTAATGGAGTAAAACAAGTACGTAAGTAAAAGTATTCAAATTACAAATGCAACAAAGATTACTTGTATAAGCAAAGCTGAAGTATCTATTAAAAAACCGTGGAAACAATTTTGTTAAACAAAAATATGGGAAATTGTATTAAAAGGCAATAATGAAGCACACTTACAAAATGTTTTAAAAACTAAATAAATGGCCATGATGTGTAAGAATTTATTTGATATATATTATTTTTATTTATTTCGTATATGTATTGCGAAAAATTGCAAAATTTTAAATAATCCAAATAAATAAATTAAAAATCGATAAAACTATTATTTTTGACTGAAAAAATATCAGTCAACTTTTATTTTTTACCAAATATATATTAGCCAAAAATTACTATTATTTTTTTATACATATGAAAAGTAATTTTATCAGGCTCAAGTTCAGTTCTATTGAATTAATGAAAATTCAAATTACTAAGGGTGCGTACAGAGTGGCCGCTTGTTGAAGAGCCGAGCTGGCTGACGCTTATTGCGAGAACCAATGCGAGAAAACTGGTACTATACAAATTAGTACAAACAAGCGCGAACAGATCATAGCGGGATCAGAGCTCAAAGCTGATTGAATGCGAGAAAACAGTTCCAAAGCGTATTTCAGCGCGGATTTTGAGAAAGGATTTGCGTTTGCATCCATATAAAATTGTTCTCGCTCAAGAACTAAAGCCATAGACACTATTTGGTTTCAACAAGGCGGCTCTACGTGCCACACGGCGAATGCAACAATTGAATTATAGCGAGAAAAGTTTGGAGATTCGATTATTTCAAGAAATTGTGATATTGAATGGCCTCCAAGAAGTTGTGGTTTAACACCATTAGACTATTTCTTGTGGGGTTATTTGAAGTCATTGTCTTTCGAAATAAACCAGACTCTCTTCAAGCTTGAACGTGACATACGACTTGATTTAGTGAAAAAAGTGTTCGAAAATCGGGTTCATCGAATTCGTTCCTGCAGAAAAAGTCGTGAAGGGCATTTGTGTGACGTTTTATTTAGAACTTATTGTATCGACTGTACTTCACATTAAATAAAAAACTTTTAAATTTCCTTAACACTAATTGTGTTTTTTTAAAGAAATCATATCACTCTTATTGGAAAACCTTATACATACATATGTATATATGTATGTACAATATTGAGTAGCATGCATGTACATACAACATACATTGTACATGCATGCTAAAACAAAATTTTTGTTTAGATAAAAACTATTTTTTTTATTTTTTTTATAAAAAAATATAAAAGACACACAAACACAAAATTTTTAGATTGTTTTGCAACTCATTTTATATGAAACTTAAAAAATATTTGTCAACTAAAAACTACACCTATAAAGTCTATACTACTACAGACGTACGTGTTTATGGTTCACATTTTAGGGAGAAAATGTCTGCCTTTACATTTCTTTTCAATTCAATGAAAATTTAAATATAAAAAAATATAGCAACAAGGTAGACGACATTAATGCCAACCACAATAGACTAATTTTCCAAAGTGCAGTGCAAACAATAAAATTCAATAAAAAATTAAATAAAGGAAAAAACTGAAATTGACAGAAACAAACGCAGACAGAAGATGAATACATGATGATGTCAATGATGACGATTATGCTCTGAAGATGTTAAGAGCAGCGGCGGCTATAAATCCAATTTACAAAAATCATGTTGCACAATTAAAAAATACAAACAAATCTTGGTTGCACAGCATAGAAAAAATTTGTATATATGTACGTGTGAGTATGGGAATGATTTCAGTTTCCATCAAATTGTCGGTATCTTTTATTAACTGGAACAGAGGGAAAAAGTGGTTGTTTATTTTTATATGTTCTAAATTTTTTGGCATGTGTAGGTTAAGTATGATCGACATTTCTGCTTTTATTGTAATTTTTTCTTCTTAATTTTTTCTTTTAGCGTTCGTTTGGGAAAGAAGTTCATAAAAAAATCTCAAGAAAATAAAAATTTCAACAAAGCAAACCATAAAATTAATTTAATACGCAGATGGAAAAAAAAGACGCGTTAGAAAATGGTTCTTCTTCGTTCTATTAACGTTTATAGTTGTTGAAAACGTATAAAATATTTATCAATTTCAATTGTTTTTGAAAATCTATATTTATTCCGAAATTCTTTACCAATCTAATGAACACAAGTCAAAAATAATATTTTTCCGATTCAGGGCAGATTAAACCAGGTTCCAGCTAGACTTTTAACGAACTCTTTCAATTGTTCGTTTTATACACAAACCAGTGATGAAACACATTGAAGTAATATGGATACGAGACAAGTCTAGTAGTACCAGCATTAGCACAGATCACTAGCGTCAACAACACAGAAATATCTGAATTTTGTTTGTATGTAGAATTTAGTGATGTTGCGAATATAAATTTTTAGTATTCGCGTGTACGAAAATATTTAATATTTAAAATTTAATTAGGAAAAACCCCTCCTTTGTGTCAGCAACAATAAATTGAAAAAAAAAAAAAAACTGTCACACTACAATATGCATTTAACATTATTATGACATTGAGATGCCGAATTAGAACACCACTACTGAACATTTTTAAATTGTTATTTGCACTTTTAATTAGTAATTCAGTGCTTTTAGGGCACATTTTCACCTGTGTCGGTCAGCTTTCACATGTTTAATTTTAGTTTTTCTAATTTTGATGTTCAACATTCCTCTACTGAGGTTGGATTGCTGACTTAATATGATATGAGCATAAAAAAATTTCATTTTTAAATGGGTTTCGCATAATATATACTTTTGTTTGTTTATTAAGAAAATTATTTTATCTTGCGTGAAAGACAAGGATTTTTCTTTAAATAAAAATTATTAAATATTTGGGGTGTTCACACTGTTGTCATATCAGTCATATTGTCGTAATGACTTATTATTTTACAATAGTTTAAAAAATTGTTGTTGTGCTTCCAAAAAAGTAATATACATAATAATAAGACTTTTTAAGGTATGTTTATGGTTTAACATAAAATAACAGTAGAAACCTTAGTCGAGCAGCTGAAACTCTTCGGTCGAGCCGCCGATAATATTTACAAGCCGCCGCTACTTATAAATAACACAAGAATAAAAATATGTGTTGGGGTAACTGATATGCCTGGCAGCTTGCGAACGTTTTTCCACTTACCGCCGTCCAAAAAAATACTTCAGCTCAGCAACAGCTGCTTTTGTTTATATTTATTTCAGCAAGTTCGTATAGATAAAAAACAATTTGAATATTTTAATTGATAATGGACATTTTAGAAGATTTACAAGAAATTTATTGTTTTCTTTATTAACAATTAAAAAACATTTACATTTAAGCCAAAATGCAAACGTATGCGCAATAATCCGACTAAAAATGCAGTGTTGTTAAATGGTTATCAGCTGGCACAATTATGACATACATAGCACACTTATTTATGACGGGGCGTTCACACTTGTCATATTTTGGTGTGCTATTATATTTTTGTACATTTTATGTACTTTTTTAAACTTTATGTGAATGTATTTTGTTTGGAAAGTACGTGCAAAATATTCGAGAGATATTCGCTTGATTTTGGCGAATACGAATATCTTCAAATAAGCGAATATTTGTAACATCACTAATAGTTTATTTACATTTTGCAGATTTTATGCCCCTAAAATGTCAAAATGCAGATTTGAAGATTTTGTACCGAATTTTTACTGATTTTTTAAATAAAAATGCTTGCATGACAACTTCTTTACTATGAGTAAATTTTTTACCAAGTAGGAACGAAAAATTGCAATAAATTTTAAAGAAATCTCAAAGAAGGGCACATTTTGAAAATCAAAAGAAATCTCTTTTTAATTTTATTAAACCAAATTTAATCAAATATTTTCCAAGCTTTTCAAAGAAAACGAAAACAAGATCTGGATTGTAAGTTTCGAAAAATAAAACTCTTCAACTTTAATTAAAAGTATTTTAAGTAAGAAAGAAGAGATAACTTAATGGTTTAAAAAAATATCTGAAATCAAACGTGCTGGTTCTAATTATGCTTGATCTCTTTAAGTTGGTACTTTTTTTTAATTAATTACATAAATATTTGTATGTGTAACTTATAGTTACTTAAAAGCTAATAAGAGGTATTCCAAGTGAAATGCACAAATAGATGTGCTGCATGTGTGCAGATACCAGAAACACAAAACCACCATTAAAAAATTTGTTTATTGTAAGTAGTGCCCACCCGATGTTAAAAATTTTACAATTTCGAAATCTTTTAAAATTGCTCTAACTTTTTATATGTAAAAAAGGTATTGAGATGAGGGCCTCCAAACGGACTCAAAAGGCATGTTCAGGAAAATTTTCAAACATTGCATTCTTAGAAAATAAAGACCAATGATTATTTCTTCGCGAATTATGATTTTTTTTAATGCTACTCTAACAAAAATATGAAAATAAAATACAAAATAGAGGCCTCTTCAATGTTCGAAGCATTTATAATGTCAGGAGGGTTACTCTGTAATTCGATCCGAAAAGAAAACTGTTCGAATTGCTTTTTTATTTACGTTGAAATTCGAATGCCTTTGTTGTCGATTCGAAATACAGAGTAACCCCCTAGACTTTATCGTATTTAGACCGGAAAATGTATCTCGAAGTATTGTTCATTTTTAGCCGCAGTTAGTCAATACATGCTCACTTTTCACTATAGTAACGCCATGGAATAGGCTTTGAACTTAAAACATAAATCGACTTTAGCATGTGACTATGATAATGGGCCCATGGATGTACATATGTACATACATACGTATGTAGTTGTGCTATTTATGCTCTAACATTTTTCTGTGTACTGTTGTTTGCTAATAAAATTAGCACATAATTTAAAGATACATTTATCTAATAGTATCTCCCGTATGTAGCCTTAAATGTTTTTTTTTATATTTTGATTTACCATTATGCAAAAGCGACTAAGACAATCTCTTATAAAATTATAGGACATTTTTTTATTTTGATGTTTTGTAATGCATTGTGCAGAACTTAGGGAGAGGGATAGGGTAGAGAAGATAGATCTTGAAAATGTAGTAGAAGGCTTGGTTCTTTTACAACTCTGCTTTTGAGCGTTATGTTAATTTTTAGAGCAGTTACTCTCTAAACTTTGCTTTACTTCACCGATGATTTCTGCTAACAGACGAAGGAGGGCGATGTTGTGTACATTAGCTTGGAACAGCATCAATCGCTGTTGGAATAGTTTTTTGTGACCATTGCTATGACTTCATAAATTAAATAGTTCGACAACAATTAATAAAATGCAACACTATTGTACGAGTACATTCGAGGAATTAATGATGTTAATTGACTTGCTCTCACCAGGGATTGAACCCAGGTCCTAAGTCATTGTTTGCTTAGTAGTCAACGCAAAATGAAATGATTAAAAAGAAAATTGGAAAATTTTAAGAAGATGTTAAAAAAGGGTAACATTAAATATAGCAGACTCAGACGTGACTAGCATTTTTTATTTATGGAAGTGCGTATTCGTACATATTTACATACTTATGTACGAATACGCTTTATTTATGTATGTATGTACATATGTACATATGTATGTATATACGCATTTGTATGTAAGTTTGTTTGTGTTAAGTTACAAATAAGAAAAGAAAATTTTAATACTTACTCACTGCCGTTGTAGTGCTTAAAACAGCTACTAGCAGGACAACGGCCAGCGTACTAGACGACTGCCGCCCCATTTTGTCGATTTTGTCTTTTGTGTGTGTGCGATGGACGACGAATGCAAAGAACTTGCGTTCTTAGCCGTTCTGGTTCTTAAACGAAATTCCCCTTCCGTTTTTCACAAAGAGGGGTAAAAGATGGAATGTTGTTTTTGTTTAATTTAGTTTTCTTCTTTCTTGGACTTTTACTTTTCTGTGTTCTTTTAGCTAAAAGTTAATAGACAGAAACATTACGATTTTGTTGAAAATCTGAAAAGAATAAGACGACATCACTTAAACATTGATGCTGAAAAGAAAGAGAGAAATTTATTAATTTAAATTGTTAAAAAATTGTTTCTAATGAAACTAATCTACGTGTAACTTGAAATTTAAATTAAAACTACGAACTTGACTTATTGTTATCTGAGTTAATAATGTCACCGAGCATACATTGGATCTAGTTGCGTGGAGGGTGGAGTGTGGTGAATTATTGCAGGTGCGAATCATACTCAAAGTAATTGCACGTGCAATGCAACTGTTGCCATACAAGTAACATACGAATATGTACCAGATATTGTGTACGATATTTGTGTGTATAAACTTTTATAATGATGTAAAATGTATTTTAATTTGTTTTTTTTTTTTTATTTAATACCGTATTGGAAAACTGAAATAATACTATTTTTTTCTTTGGAGAACAACAATTCTAAAACAAATTCATTTAAAAATAACTTCCTCTTACAAAGTTATAGAAAATAAATTTCTTAGAGAACAAACCACAAAAATTAGTCTTAGACAAACTCCCTTTTTTATATTGTACATCTTGATATGTAGATATATACATACATACATACATACATACATAACGGCTCGAATTCGCCAATGCATCCACTTGATAACGAATACGCTTTGGGGCGAACAAATAACAGCTGTCGTAATAATCAAAAAAGTTGTGTGCTGTCTTTGACAAAAAATAAACTTTGTAAAAATATGAAACAAAGACATGCGTTTGTGAAAATTATTAAATTGATAAGCATGTTTATGATGGTGATCACAGATTATAAAGATATGAACTTCACCTGTATCAATGTTTATTTCTTATTAAAATTTTGTTTGCATATACAGTCATCTCGTAGAAACGTGAACATCCAGTAACCCAAAAACATGAACATATTTTTTTTTTTCATTGACTAGTCTAAAACGCGAACAAAGGTTAAATAAAGGCTCTAAAACGTGAACTTTTTTTCCAAACGTTTAAATTCAATATTGTAGGCCTATTTAAAAAATTTTGGCTTTCCCCGCTAAAGAATTTTTGAAATGAACATGCATCCACTAAAATCACCACGTACTTTATTTTAATATTAAACAAACGACAAAATAGACTGCAAAAAGTGATAAAAAATGCAATCGATAACGTGAACAAAATCAAAAACGTGAACACCCTCGGTAAAAATTAGTTCATGTTTCTGCGAGTTCACTGTACATAACAGCTTATAGTGTTACCACATAAGGAAATTAATTCCTCGATAAAATAAACATTATTTTATACTTTTCATATAATGACTATAATAATTTTTATATTAGAACCAGAGTACGAAAAAACGCAGCGCAGCGCCGCTCTTTTTGCTCTTTTTCGCTCTTTACGCAAAGAGCGGAGCCAATTTATTATTGCGCTTGCTCCGCGCATTTATTTTTGCGCTGCGCATAAAAAGAGCCAAAAGAGCAAGAAATGCGCATAGCGCATTTACAGTGGTAAAAAATGTTAGTACAGGAAATAATAGATTTTTACATCAAGAATAATCATCTTTAAAAAATACAACACCACATTATCAAGGACAATATATACATAGTACATATCTATGTATACATGTTTATAAATACCTTGATAATTGGTTTTTTACTTATAGGCAGATTTTGTAAAAAAAATCGTTTCTAAACGTTTTAAATTTGTATGAAAAAACAAAAATTCATTTCAAACAAAATTTTTCCATACAATTTCAAAACGAAAAAAACGTTTTAGGTTAAAAAATCTGCCTCTTATACAATTATACATACTCACATTGTATGTCTCTCAAAGTTATTTAAAAAAAAATCTTTTCTTGGATTTCAAAAAATCTTGTTAATGATGGGTTTTATACACATTTCGTTACTTGTAAGAAACATACACATAAAATGTTGGAAAAACCCAAACTGCTCAAAAATTGAAAAAAGTCATAAAAATATTTGCTTGCGAAACCACAGAAAGGGTAAGCAGGCCAAATATTTTTAAATATTTTTTGTGAATGTACATTCATTCATACCTACAGATGATGTAAATGTCATCATCAGGTTCACTACAGTGTTTTCGGGCTTGTCTTCTAGGAACATACATATGTACATACAACAAAATATTAAAAAAATTACTCAGGAAAATATTCAAGTGCGTCTATTTTTAGAATTTTCGTCGCCTTCTTGTTATAAACGTACATGAGAAGAGTTATATACAAAACATACCTAAATGTATTTGTTGTGGATATTTCTTATTTAAACTGAAATTTCTAAAAAAAAATTTGCATATGTGACAGCGCATAGAGAAAGGGACCTAAGGGTAAAAAATCAATTTTCACTTTTTTTTTTATGTGGACAACATCTGAGCATCGAATGAGACCGATCCCATGCCCCAAAAGTGTTCCCTCCCAGAGATATGCGCGTTTTATGAAAGTGAAGCCACGTATTAAATACACATATTTAAATCTTTAAAATGGCTCTCCTGAACTAAACCGGTTTTTACCCTTAGGTCCCTTTGTATTTTGCGCTTCACATATGAAATTTTTTGTGAAGACTTCTTTCCACGATTTTAGTTTGATTTGATTTTTGGGAGCTTTAAAAAAGGTTCATTTCCAATAGCTCTAATCTTTTGTACATATCACATCTATTTTGCTCAAATACAAATTCATATTTATTTCGTATTCATTTTAAGAAATTTTACAATTTTCTTTTTAAATAAAATTTTTTTAATTTAAATTTAATAAATAAATAAAAATAAAAATTCGACACCTGAAATTAAAAACAAGTGGTTTGCAAGAATTGTCAGCTGGGCTTCTAAGACTACCTTATAGTCATTGAATCATGCAATCAGATAATTTTTATACATATAATATACGGATTAAGAATAAATCCTTAAAGGCCAAATATGATTGATATTTTACTCAAAAATAAAACACACCATTTTAATAAACATTAAAAAAATATTCTGGTTACTTTTATTCTTATTTAGTTACATTTTTCAAAGATTTTGGCTGCAAAGACTTTTTTCGTGGCAGCAATGAATAAACTCAAACGAACCACTGTTATCATAAAAAAGAGCATGCGCAATGGCCGCTCAATATGCGCAATGCGCAGCGCAAAGCGCTAGACAAAAAATTTAAATGCGCATTGCGCAAAGAGCGGCGCTAATAAATCGAATGCGCTTGCGCTGCGCATACCAATTGCTCCTTTTTTTTCGCTTTTAAGAAATGCGCAAAGCGTAGAGCAAAAGGAGTGCGCAAATCCGAACTCTGATTAGAACCCTTAAGATATGTATTCAAAAATTTTTATTTTCAAACAGTTGTAAAATATTTGTTTTATGCTGGGAACACAATTGGGACGAACGCCGAATTTCGTCTAGCACGACGAATTCGTTGGCAAAAGTTCGTTGCGTAAATTCTTCGTGTGGCGCACAACTGGGACGAAGAAACAACCACTGTCATAATAATCCAAAAAATTGTGTGTATTTTTTATTACAAATTTGTTTCTATATACATACATACAAACATAACAACGATAGTGTTACCGTATAAGGAAAATAATTCCTTTATAAAATTAAACATTAAAAAAAAAAACTATTAAAAACAAATTTCATCATTAATAATTATGTATATTTAACTAAAATGCTCTATATCACAAAAAGAACAACTTATTAAAGTAAAAATTAACATTATTTACTAATATATTTTAAAACTAAAAAAAACATGGTAACGCTGTACTGATTTCTTCGTCGTTCGTCGGCGTATGAAATAGAAATAAATCTATCAGAGAATTCGTCATGTACGACGAATTACGTCGACGTCGGTGCTGTGTTCACTTTTATATGAATGCATGAGTTCTATTTTTGACGACGAATATTCGCAACGAAAAATTGTGTTCCCAGCATTATACTAACTTGTTACAATTTTTTATAAAGAAAAAACATAATTTAAATCCCTGAAGAAGCTACCCATTGTTGGTAGCGAAATATTGGAATAAAAATAATTTTTAACTATTTTATAAAATACATTGATCTTTAGCTCTAAAAATAAGAATTTAAATCTTTAAAAAAGATCAAAGGAAAATAAGAAAAAAAAAAATTAAACATTAACAAAAAAATCTAATTAAAATGCTCTATTTTTAATATTAGCCGGTTTCACAAGGAATTTGTTAATAAAGTTTATAAAAGTCGCCAACATTGCTGTTGTTTGTAGCTATTTGGATTTCCAATTTTTTTGTATGTAAGTTCTACTAAATACTTAGTCAAAAATAAACAAAATAATTGCTCTTTTATGTTCATACTGTGTTCAGATTGTTAATACAGCACCAGAGGTGCTGCAACACTGCTTTATAAAAATTAACAAAACGCGCAAAGCAGAGTTGTAAGAAGAGTTAAGCCTTCTAAGCTTTCAACATCTATCTTCTCTACCCATCCCTTTCTTTAAGATCTGCCACAATGCATTCAAAATTAGAGGTCAACCCCTGAGTGCTGGTCCTACAAAAAAAAATAATCTAAGCTTTAATCATATTAAATATCTTATTTTAACTTCAATAGAGTTTAAATAATACTCTCCCTTTGCTTACGAATCATTTCTATGGTTACGGCCAGTTAGACAAGATGTGTCCATTAGGGTGGGTCAATTTTTTTGCCTACTAAGCGTATAGCAAAATCGTAATCTACGGGAAAATTTGGTGCTCAGGACTATTGTTATTTTAACATAAACCTCCAAAACCATTATTTGGGTAAATAATTTTCTATAAATGAGGACAGATATAGAAAGCTGAGAAAATTTCCTTTAAAATAAGCCCTCTTCCAGCGTTAAAGGTCAACTATTCACCAATTGCAATGAATTGCAATGAATATTTCCAAAAAAAAATTGCATTATTTTCGGATGTCCTAAGCACCAAATTTTCTCTTAAAAAACCGGAAGCTCGATTTTGATTTTAGAACCATGGTTTCTTTGGGAAAAGTTCGTAGAATTTTCCGTAGATTACGACCTTGCTATACGCTTTGTTATGTTTTTCGGTCCCGAACAAATTGACCCACCCTAGTGTCCATAATTGAAAATGTGCAAATAATTTATCATAATAATTCGAATTGAATACTGTCGTACCTTTTCATTGTTCTTCACATACATACTTGTGTTAAAAACAAAAAGTAAAAAAAAAAAATTATTGAAAATGCTCTAGAAAAACAAAGGAAAACAAAACATAGAAATTGCAAATGAAACAACATGTTAATTCAATTAGTATTAAATACCGAAAACAGAAACCAAAAAAAACAAATGCATTTCTAAGAGACACTAAACAAATTGCACCACAGAAAGGGCACCACACTTCTGTATTGTTTTGCTTTGAATACGAATCGTAAAATGTTCTTAGATTCGTTACAGAACGGTGGTTCTAATACAATCGGTATAATTTTGGCTTTATTAATAATTTTAAATATTTTGATGCTAATTAAAAATCTTACGAAACAAAATAAAACTAAATAACAATATAATATTCTAATTAATTAAAAACAATCTTAGTTAGGTTAATAAACAACAAAAACAACAGCAAAAATCGTGTGGCAAACGAAATACAAAAGTAATAATAATGGATTTGCGTAGTTTATGTTCAAAACTAGATATGGATACATTACGAGGTTAGTGTTGCACAAACGTAGAAACACACATACATACATACACGCATATGTATGTAAAGCCAAAAAAAAAAATCAATAAAAATACATAAATTTTTTTAATGACACGTTTAAAGAAACCCTCTAAAAAACCCCTTCATTATTTAATCATCATTTATTTGCAATTAATTTGCAAACCTATAGAATAATTTTAATTGAGATTCTGCTATTTCAGCTAAAATTCCACCTTTACCACAAATCAAATTACCAAAGTCAATGTTAAAATTCAAGTCTCGTAAAATTTTTCGCAGTTCGCGAGAAGATGTCAGTGCGGTAAAACAACGTGTCTCTTCAAAGCGAAAAGCAACTGATGGTGAAAATTTACCGCTGCCGTTAGGACCGCCATATGCAATACCGCCTTCAGAATTTATTAATCGAACTCCAACCCGAATTTCCACAATATCGTCATTAATGAACAAACGAGGAGACGGTGGTGTTGTCTCTACAAAATGGAAATCGAAAGACGTTGATGACGAATATTTTTATCGTAGTGCGGGTGGCATAGAAGATTACTACCCCTCTCCGCTGAATCGACGGTTTGAACAGCGCGTATCACGACCTATAAGTCCGATTAGGGCGCCGCCTATCACACATGAATTTCGTACGCAGTCTGAACAAAATATTAAAATGTCATTTGGTGAAAGGTTGCAAAAAGGCTACAAAGACGTTAAAGAATTCAAACTAAAACATTTATTTGCTAAGAAAACTGTAGTGCGTACAGACGTTATCGAGATAACAGAATATATTCATCGATTTGACCAAGACCGCATGCGGGAAAAAAATGTGCAACAAAAAATCGATCAAGATGTATCAGATAATTACAGATTCCAGTTCAAAGTTTCCCGACAAAAAACTGAAGAATCGTACAAGAATAGCCCAGGCAGTAGTCCGCAACAAAACACTGAAAAAAGAAAACAACATAAAACGCTAAGCGAATTCAGTGGCGATGAGAGTGGCATGGAATCACCACCACCATCACGAAAACCGGGTATTGCATCAACTAGATTTTCTAGGGTACGTCATACTCCCCTAAGCATGTCGCTGGAGGAAGTCAACGATGACTGCGGTGATGAAATATGTGTGATAGAAAAAGACAACTCATACAAAATAAATCTCGAAAAATCAAGCCATTCTCGACAAAGCTCTCAAAAGTCTAAAAATGTCAAAGAGTCATGCAAATTATCTGCAGTTCGTCACGCTTCTCTTGACCGCTCCATGGAAGAGTATCACGACGAAGAAGATAGTGACTATATTGATGATGATATCGAACTGGATGTAAAAGATGAAAACTCACCAAAACTTAAACCAAATGCTAGTTCTCTGTACGATATTAAAAAACAAAAAACACCTGAAAAGTCCACTAATCTAAGATCCAAGAGTATTAAGGAACGCGTAACCCGGTTCACCAAACAAAAATCGGAAGGTGATGAAAAGAAACGTAGGGCTCCTATTACGCCACAACAGTCACAAGAAAACGAGGCTGATTCGTCAGCGGCAGCAACAAAATCTGACAAACCATTTGAAGCCATTAAACAAAACTTCAAGCGATTACAAAAGTCGATGAAACTGCCACAACAAACACAATCGGGCATCGAAACGGAAAATGAAGAAGCAAATCACGAAAATAAAACAATACTTTCAAAAACACAACAGTTCACAGAACGTATTAGGCGTTTCCGTTCCACCGATCATGTTAATAAGGTCCACGAAGATGATGAGAACAAAGAGTCGCCTATTCATAAAATTTCAAATAAGTTGCAGGAATGGAAGAAGAGTGTAAGGAAAAAAGTTGATTTACACAACACGGACAATGTTGACGATTATGCAGCCGGTTCACCTCAGAAACCTGTGGGATCTCTGATGAAGAAAATTCAACATATAACATCGCGAAAGCGTAATAGCACCGATGATCCAGATGATGACGAGGAAGGTGGAGAAACATATAAGGAAAGTTTAGCGGCAAGAGCAAAGTTCCAATTAGAAAAAGGTGTAGTAGCTGCCAGTCAGGTACCACAGAGAACTATGAAAAAAATATCTGAAACTAAGAAATATTTTAAAAAGAAACCAGCAAATGATGATAAAAATAAAAGTGATGATGAAGACGAGGAGGACGAGCACGCAAAACCTCCAGCCAAACCGACAGTGAAAAGTGTACCCAGACTACCACCGCCGCCTCGACCACCATCTATTCCACGACCATATTTCAAGAACAGTTCTGATGAAGAGGATAACGATGACAAAGAAAAATTTATTGCAAAATCAATTGCCGAATCTCAGCTAATTACAGTGCCAACGGCAAGAGCTATGTGGACTACTAAGCCTATGTTATCGGATGACACAACCGACTACGACGACGAGTTTCCCAGAGTTCTTCTACATCAAGATAATTCTGATGTATTCGAATCTACTTTAATAATAGCTGTAACACGTCCTATATCTCGTACGACGACACCTATCATCACCGAGTTACCGCCAGATTCGACTGAGGAATCTACGCCAGATACAAAAACAGGCAATTGGATACCACATCAGGGCATGGTAGCACCCTTTTTGGAAATGACACCACCACCATCACAACGAAAATTTTCAAAAGACTCCAATACTACATCCAGTTCCAGAGGACATTCTAGGAAACACTCTATAGATTCAAGTTCCGAGGACTCTTGGATTAAAGACATACCCAGGGGCCCATCGATTGCTGTTCTAAATAGTGTAAACGAAAACGATGAACCTTGGAAGATTAAGAAAGCAAATCCCGAAGATAATTTGTACAAAACAAAAAGCATAGACTTATTTGAAATGCAAAAGAAGCATGGAGGAGTTTTAACCGCTTTTGAAGATTTTGATGATGAACTAAAAAATACGCCGGTTGTTAAAATTAGAAACGAAAAACCACACATATATGAAAGTCCTCGAAATGCGGACAATTATGATCGTGAAAGTAGTGAGGAAATAGATTATCCTGACGACGACAATTCATCTAGAGTCACAAAAATATCTGTGCATCCTCCAGAAATTGAAAACAATGAATGTACAAAAACTGAGTCGGAACTAAACTCGCAACCATACAGCAATAGCCGAGAAAGTTTAACAGGAAATTTAAACGATAAGGATATTATCGACAGCGGTGAGGAAGACGACAACGAAGAAAGTGATGGAGACGATGACGACAATGAGTTCTGCAAAGAGAAAAAAATTATAGATGACCGCCCACCCTCAAAAACTCCATCACCACCGCCATCGATACAACCAACTCCTCCGCCCTTACCGCAAAGACAACCATCTATAAAATTATCAAGGCTATGCCAACCATCTATAGATCTGACTTGCCCTTCACAACCTCCGTTACCTCTAACAAAGCCACCCATTCCGCCCAATCGACCTACTCCAACACCAACACCACCGCTACCACCAAAAATACCTGATCGAAATACTGCAACAACACGAATCTCAAAGCCTTTAGTAAAGACAGCTTCATTACGTCTTGCCTACATTGAACAAGTCAATCCTGAAGACGTTGGGAAAGTCAACAAACTTATATCACGCTTTGAACCCGAAGGTCCAAAACAACAGCCCAGAATTTTGCCACGGAAACCATGGCTGACAAATGAATCGGAGGAATACAGCGATGAGGAAGACTTGCTCGAGATAGTGCTAGCAAAACAAACAAACGAAGTAAGAGATACGACACCGACAAATCATCCCAGGATGCAAAAATCATTTTCTATAGATTCAGTTGATTTGCCGAATAATAATGAAACATTGTCCACGCCCAGTCATAAGACTCGAACATCACTATCACGTAAAGCCACTTCACAAATTATGCTCGATAATAATGAATGTATTACGCCAATACCCAGCATTTCCATATCTTCCAGTTGTCTGGACGTCAATTCCAATTTTAGTCAACCAAGTTCCGTATATGGTTCACCACTACCATACCCTTCGAGTGTAGTTGGATCGACAGAAGTTACACCATTAACAAATCGAAAAGAATCCGATTGTCTAGGTACACGACGCAATCGTCGTAGTCTGACACGTGACGATGAACATTTCTATTCCTTCGATAGTGATGAAGGTAAATTTATTATTTTCATAGATTCATTTATTTTCAATTTAAATTTGTATGTTTTACAGAAAACAGTTACTATTCTATTAGTTCAACAAGCAGTAGTCGTTACGTTGTCGAATTGTAAAAATGGAGGAAATTCTAAGATTTCATTTAAGACTAAGTGAATTTATAAATTTAAAATCAAAACTGAAATTAAAAATATTAGAACCTTTAAAAAGAAGGGGTTCTTTTCCATTTTAAAATATGTATTTATTTTTTTCAAATGCAGCATATATAGTCATATGTAGATTAGCTCACCCATCACAAATAAATATGTTTTCAAAAACATAAATTCTTCAGCGTTTGCTCAAATATATATACATATATATGTATATATATATATATACTAGCTGATCCCGGTGTACTTCGCTACCCCCCTCGTTATAAAATAAAATTAAAAGTATTTATATATCCTATTGTGACGATCGGTCCAGTAGTTAAGACTATATTACGATTTTTAATTTTCCTAAAAAGGAGCGTGGTCCCATCCACTTTTCTCCCGGTACGTATTCCAAATTATGCCAATACCATATGTACCAAATATCATCGACGTAGGTCAAAAAATGCCCAAGATATGGCGATTTAAATTTTTGGGTTATATGGGTGGTGCCACGCCTCTTTGAACAATCCCGCCCATATTTGCAGCAGCACTAAAAAAATGCACACTGAACCGAAGTACCAAATTTTGTTCAAATACCGTTATCAGGAGCAGAAATAATAGATTTTTAATTTGTGGTTTGTATGAGAGGTACCACGCCCCTTTGTCCAATCCAGCCCATATTTGCAGCAGCACTAAAAAAATGCATACTGAACCGACGTACCAAATTTTGTTCAAATACCGTTATCAGGAGCAGAAATAATAGATTTTTAATATGTGGTTTGTATGGGAGGTACAAACGCATACAAAAAAAATTTATGCAAATCGGTCCAGCCGTAATTTGTTTCGCTATCACATACTAAGAATGGGGTGCTTCCTTGGTATTTGTTCAGCTTAATTTCCGGATATATCTACAGTCATCTCCGCCACTAACTTGCTTTTTGTTATATTGTCTACCCTTTCGTCAAACAAACAAAACCCCATACATTCGTCGTTGAAGTAAAACAGGCGTATTAATACCTTCGAAATGGCTTTTAAGAATAAGTTCAAAGATGTGATGCCTACAAGCAAAATAAAACAGATCACTCTCTAGTGTATTTTCGACCAGGGGGCTAATGCTCGCAGTCGTGATCGAAATTGAATACGAATCGAAATTTATTTCGATACGAAATTATTTTCTGATGATAACACTCGATACGAAACGAATCGAGTTATTACTTCAGTGTTGTAAAAAACGTGCCGAAATACGTTTGACAACACTGAATGAATTGTAATAAAATATAACCAAAAAACATACGTATGTTTGTAGCAAAAATTTAATAATTAAAAATAATTAGGTACAGGACCAAAATGTGATTTCAATATTGTATATTTAGTTCTTGTTCCCTTTCTTTCATTTTAAGGCTTTTTGTTTTTATGTCAATTAGTTGAACAGAAAGCTCGACCTCTTTTTCCTTTAATTTAAGCTTTTTATTTCAATTAGTTTATCTAATCTGCACAACAATTCGTTCTGATACAGTTCTGTAGACATTAAATTTTGCTTCAATAAAGTTTTTTACTTTGTTTTAGCCTTTGGTTGATATTTGGTTATTCTTTGTAAGCAACTTTTGTTTTAATTGGCACTGATTTTTCTTTCTCTTCACTTTCTATAAAATACGAAATATTATGTATGTATGTCTATGATCTTCATTATCAGCCAATAACCGGGGCGATGTGCACAAATGACTAGTACTGATTTTTTGAGATGTAGACGCAAAATTTTCGTCATCTTGTGACAGATCTTTCACTTTTTTTGATCCGAAACTTTCAACCGAAGCAGCCAGTATTTTTTCTTCGACATGGGAAAGAACTTTTTCCTCATACGGTCCACCACCAGTTTTTTTTTTTGGGATAATTTATTAAAAGAATATTTACTTTTCACATTTTGCTTTTGATCAGCGTATTCTTACATAATGTTCAAAAAAATAGGAGTGATGTGCAATAAAATGCAAACCTTCAGTTTGTAAGAAAAATTCGGAGTTTTATTAAGTTTTTTTTACATCAGATGACTTACTGATTTGTTTCTTAGTGTTTAGAAAAATTAATATGGTCATTTATGTTAAAACAATAAAAAAAAAATCTGAATTAACAAAATTAATAAAAAATTCAATGTTCAAAATAATAGGAGTGTTAGCGCAGCGCGAAATATAAATCAATAAAAAATCTCTTAATTTTTTATTGATTTGCAATTATCTAATATTTTGTTGAATAACCTCTATTTTTAATGACTGCGGCACATCTGCGAGGCATAGAGTCAATAAGGTCCTGACATCTCTTTAACGGGATTTGCTCCCACGCCTCTTGAACTATGCTCCATAAATCACTTGCGTTTGATGGTATTTTCTCTGAAACATATTTTTTAACGTCTCCCCACAGATGTTCAATAGGGTTGAGGTCAGGAGACTGAGCAGGCCACCACATAACCTCAACTCTATTGTCCCGAAACCACTCCTTTGCCAATTTACTGGTGTGTTTCGGGTCATTATCTTGTTGGAACACCCACTTTAGTGGCATATTCCACTCTGAATATGGAAGCATCACTTCGTCCAATATTTTCACGTAAACATTTTTATCCATTATTCCTTTTATTTGATGTATTGGACCAACTCCATTATATGAAAAACTGCCCCATATCATTACTTTTGCACCACCATGTTTAACGGTTTTTTTTTGTATACTGTGCTTTGTATTCTGTGTTAGGCGGACGTCGGACGTACTGTCTGGAGCCAGTCCCACCAAATAAAACGATTTTGCTTTCATCAGTCCATAAAATATTTCTCCATTGTTCATTTTTCCAGTTGACATGCTCTTTAGTGAACTTTAAACGTGCGGCTGCCAGCTTCTTTGTTAGTAGAGGAACCTTCCTTGGACTTCTGGCAAATAATTTGTTCTCCAATAAGCGTCTACGAATAGTTACGGTACTAACATCAATGCTAAGCTCCTTTTGAATCTTCTTTGACGACGCCGAAGGGTTGGATTTGCTGTACCTTACTATAAGGCGGTCGTCCACACTAGACGTTTTGCGTTTGCGTCCACGAGTTTCTGGTTTTTTTTTATAAAACAAAGCATTAGATATCATTTGATCAGAGCACCCCACGATTTCCTTAATTTCTCTGTACGTTTTTCCTTTTTTTCGAAGATCATTAATCAACATTCGTTTTTCTTCTGAACAATGTTTTCCTCGTCCCACTATATGTATAATTATAATTATAAATCACAAAATATGATATTGCGTAGCTTCTCATACTTACTTTTCACTTTTTTTGTTAAATTTAAAGCTAAAATAATTTTTATTTGAGTGATGGCACGCACACTCCTATTTTTTTGATCAACTTAACTGAGTGAAAAATGTTGAAATTAATTAATTATAGTATACAGAAAATATTTTTCGTAAGATTCTCTTTTGAATTTTATTTCTTACATTCCAATAAAAGTACCGTTAAAATTTTGCGAGCCTTGGAGTTGCCAGACTAACATAAACAAAATTGGACACTAGCACTCCTATTATATTGAACACAGCTGTATGTATACATATATGTACATATGTATGTAAATAAAAATAATATATAAAAAATGTATTCCTTTTTCTGTTATGTACAAACAATAGAACCTTGCTCTACGACTTGACATCTTTTGCTGGTGGGCCGGAATCATTTAGTTTTTTTTTTTTTTTTTTTTTACTTAGGCCCAGCACTTAGGGGATGACCCCTACGTATGCAAAGCATTGAGCCGGAACTAGGAAAATAGGTTTTGGGAAGGAGGATAAAGGGAGTAGTGTTTGTGGACATTCGATTTGAACCCTAACACATTGAAGGTGGCAGGAAAGACCTCTGCGGGGAGTTTATTCCACATGCGAACAGTACGGCTAAAGTTTGGCCATGAGCTGTTCCCAAAGGTGGTTAGCCTTTACAGTCTCCCTTGCAAAGTATATGGTAATATGCCCTTTGCCAAGTCTGCGTGCTGAGCAGAGTACCAAATATTCACTCACTTATCACTCATATACATGAATAAGAATTTTAAATTTTTGTTGTGTTTCATTCTATTCGTGTTTGAAGAGACAAAAAATATTTTGCTTTATTCGTTCATGTGAAGAATATAAGGATTTTGTATTTATTCACACATGAATACGAACATCGAACTTTATTTTGCTGTAGCATTCAAAAATGAACAGCAAAATATTTCTTTATTGGACATTCATGAACAGAGTATCAAATATTCACTAACTTATCACGCATGTTCATGAATAAGAATTTTCAATTCTATTCGTGTTTGAAGAGACAAAAAATATTTTGCTTTATTCGTTCATGTTGAGAAAAAAAACGGTGTTAATGAATGCGACTGTGAACTAATGTCGAGTAAAATATATGTATGTATCTATCGTAATTTTTATTGTGTTAAATGAGAAATTACTATAGATTTTACTCGATGCCGAATGCGGTGATTAGACTCCAGAAATTTTATGAAAACATACTCATCAAACAAACAATAAGGAACTATAGCCATTGACAAAAATTTGAAGTATGTATGTACATATGTGTTTATGAAAACTATGCATTGCAAATAAGCTTGCGCTTAGAAAGTCGGCCGGATTTTCATCAAAGCGAAATATAAGTATAACATGAACCAAATAAAATTTTTTGCAAGAAAAAGGATACCCAGAGAATAGCAGTCATTTGCCTTTGCTTAAATTAAAAATAAAATTTTGCAGGTACATACATACATATGTGATAGAAATCGATTTGAAATGAAATCGAAGACTTAAATCGAATCAAATATTTTTCGCTGTAATGGCATTCGGATCGATTTCATTATTCATTTTTGTTATAATACGACACATGTCTCATGTAATGCAAGTGTTCGCCTTTTGACTCTCTCGCACTGAGTACATGCATATACATATGTACATACTTATGTATGTTAATGCCTTCAACCTCGAATTTTTTAGGAGTTTTTACTGTGCCGTTATTTCAAAGAAAATCAACAAAAAAATATAAAAGATTTTTAGCGTCTAAAAATCAAGGAATCGACATCGGTCGACATCGTGAGCAGTAAAAATGAATTATTTAAATTTTATTTTTTTTTTATAAATAAGCAAAAACCAAAAATATTAAATTTCTGCAGTATTTTCATTAAGCAAATATCATGGGTGATATACATATGTATGTACATAACTGGTACATTTTCACTACAGAAATAGTTGGGTTTTGCTGACCATTGATCTCATCGGTGTTCTGCAGGGGTGTTCCTTTCCTTTCTATCATTGCACGTCTAGTTCTCGTGCCTAAGAAAATTTCATTTCTTTATATGAGGTGTGCATTCAAAATGATGTATACTATGATGTAATGTTTTTTAAAGTGTAAATATTCATCATGATCAGCGGTGCCACAATGAAGATTTTACCTTAATTTTGAAGATTTTTTAATATAAATAAGATTTGAAGATCTTTTTTTTACCATAATTAAGATTTTTTGAGATTTAGTTGCTTAACACCTATTATTGTTATATTACTTTTTTGTTGTAGGTGGAAAGGGCAACAAAACAGAATAAATTCATGGTGGTTAAAAGATTTTTGGCAACTTGCTAACAAAAAATAAAAATTCGTCAGGTGAAAACAAACTATACTGTAAAATAGGTAACGTTAGCCTTAAAAAGGGACTGTCGGTAAATCCGACTTGACAAAACACCGACATGATAAAAATTTATAAATATGATTGAAGATTTTTTTTCTAAAATTAAAATTATTTTCTTGACGAATGAAGATATTTGCACAAAACTTGCTGGCAATGCAGATCATGATTCATGAATATCCAATAAAGAAATATTTTGCTGTTAATTTTTGAATGCTAGAGCAAAATAAAGTTTGATGTTCGTATTCATGTGTGAATAAACACAAAATCCTTATATTCTTCACATGAACGAATAAAGCAAAATATTTTTTGTCTCTTCAAACACGAATAGAATGAAACACAACAAAAATTTTAAATTCTTATTCATGTACATGACTCATAAAAGAAAAATATATCTATTCATACATGTGTGAATAAAATAAAAAAAATCTTCGCTATTCATTTTCGAATGTGATCATAAAAAAAAATTTTTGTTAGATTCATTCATGACTATTTATCATGAATGTTTAAATTTGAGTATTCATATATGAATTTTTCTGAACTCTGGTGCTGAGTCATAAAATTTCCAAGAATTTCCTTCTGAGAATGATTAATTTTTACATATTTGACCTAAAATGCTAAAGTTACAATTTAATTCTTAATTAAAAAAAAAATTTACTTACATTTTCTTTTTTATTCTTGTTTGCACATAAAAACGTTACTGATTTTTTGTTTACGAATGGTTTTTTGCTTACGAACAAAAACTCGCACGCTTGCGTTCGAACGATTACCCGCTATCGAGTGTCATCATTAGAAATTTCGCTACGAGTTACTCGATAGCGTGTCAGAGAATCCCAAAAATTTAAAAACACGAACGTTCGAGTAGGATTTCGCTCGTATACGAGGGCGAGAATTAGCCCCCAGTATTAACTGCTGTCGTATCGAAAACCATACTTAAGAAAATGAAATCACCCATATAAGCAAATGAATAAATCCATGTTTTTTCTTTTTTTTTAATTCAGTTGATATTAGAGATACAAAAAAATTGTGATCAAAAGTTGTTCCTATGAGTTTGATCGATAACTTTTACTAACAACTTTTTTTAAAATAAATATTAACGAAGTTATTGACAATCAAAGTCAAAAATCAGGTATTTTGCAAATTTTGGGGGTCTTGGGCACCCTATCCCGTCATCCGATTGAGCTCAAATTTTCAAGGACTCTTTTTTAGCAATTCGAACCAATTTGGAGCTTGGCGTGAAACAAATTCCAACTTCCAAAAATAACTGGCAGACTAGTGTATATGACTAACTATACGATTTAAGTATTATTGAAAAATCAATCGAAGACTTTCAAAAATTAAAATATACAATTAAAAATGCCATCTACATTATAAGGATATGTATTAACTATCTCTATCCCTGCAGCTAAAATTGTAAGAGGTAGTGTTTTAAGACAGTCATACAGCCCGCTTTTGTAAAACAAAAGTCTTCTCACACGAAATTTCGTTTTGTAACGATATCGTTTTAAATTTGGATCTTATAAAATGTTAGAAAGCTTTCGTTTATTCACTTTTGACAAGGCAAGAATAAAAAAAACACAACAGGGCTTTTTATTGTTGCTCATGAGCTAGATGTGTCAATAGGAATAAAGGAAAAAAAGAAAAATTACAAAACAATTTCATATTTTGTTTTGTGTTTAATATTTTGTTATTGATAAATAATATTTTTTAACAGTTTTTTTTTTTTTGGATCACAATTTTTTTATTTTTGTTCAATTTTTTTTATATTTTTAACTTTTTGACTTTGAAGACTAAATTTTTTCAATATTTGCTGAATTCACAACAATTTGTATCGTCTATCTTGTATGAAATAAACTTTTGTTTATATGTTTGTGAACACCTAGTGTATATTGTATCGGCTTGAATCTTGTATTGATGGACAAAAGAAGAACAAGCACCATACAAATACTCTCTGAGAGTATATACATTTACTCTATGAGTATTGTATAAAATACGATTTTTGCAAAACATATGAAATAAAAGTGTAAAGCTAGATTTACACGATTGATATTTTCTTCAAAATTCCTCTTCAAAATGCTTCAAACTCGTGTAAACAGCAAAATTTCTTCAAAATTTATTGATCAAAACTTTTTGAACAAAACTTTTGAAGATTTTATTGATGCCGTGTAAATAAGCATCAAAATCGCATCTGGCAATATTGATAACTATAAATAATTTGACAGCATGTTCATTCTTTTGATTCAATATTTTATGTATGTATGTATGTATATGTGAACAGAATGTGATTTCTTTTTAATATTTTAATTTTATTTTTTATATACATACATACATAGAAACAGAATGTGATTATTTTAAGTTGCCAAATAAATGAATTGAACTTTTTATTTCGATTTATTGGGTTTTTAATTAATTTTTAATAAATATGCCTGTATTGCCATTTCTTGTATGAAATACGCTTTTGTTTGTGTTTGTGAACACCTAGTGTATATTGTATCGGCTTCAATCTTGTATTGATATACAAAAGAAGAACAAGCACCATACAAATACTCGCTGAGAGTATATACATATACTCTCTGAGTATTGTATGAAATATTTTCAATATAAAAAGTTTACCAATAGTGTAAATTAACTTCAACAAATTTTGATCAAATTTTTATCAAAAGATTTTGAAATATATTGAAAGATAATTTTGATCAAATTTTTGAAACGTGTAAATAGAACATCAAAATTAATTTTCAAAATTTTGATAAGACTTCAAAATACCTTCAATCGTGTAAATCTAGCTTAATGGTGTATTTCCTTTTTATATAAAAATTACCAACAACAAATTTTACACTATTGTATATGATACTATAATACACTCGATACAAAGATACCATAGGTTTTGTGAATTCAGCAATTATTTTTTTATTATTATCTTCTTCGTAAACAACTTTTGAAACACCTAGCCACAAAAAAAAAGTCATCTGGCGTTGCGAGACTACCTGTATATTATTGTACCATGACTTCGTCGCTTTGCGTGACGTTTCTAACTTTAATGAAAAAGCGAAAAGCAAAAGGTGAATGACACAATAAAAACTTTGACAACAGTCACTTTACCTATAAAACGTGTTGGTAGTATTTACATTTAATTGTCAAAGCGCACAAAAGATGGGAGTTGCCTTATTTTTGGCTTCGCGCTGCGTTAAAAGTGCTTTATGTTTCATATAAGTACCTTCATTTTATCTTAGATGTCAAAGCGAATCTGCAACGCAACGTGAAGCAAAAGTTTTATCTGTGTGGCCTTAAATGAAACAAATATTTTTTAAATTGACTTCAAAATTGACAGCAAATGTTTCGAACATATTTGGGGCCGCAACATTGTTATGGGCTATAACATTGCCGAGACTCATGGAAGATTGACTTCAAAATAGTATACAATTTGTATAAAACACTCGGTAAGTACATACATACATTCATAGTTTATTTTATTATTCTAAAATTCCAGTTGCTTAAAATTGGTTTAAACTTTTTCCAGACTCCATTGTAAGTTTAAAAAATATGAAACAATAAGGACCTGAAATAGGCAGCAACCCCTTAATAAAAATAATGAAGACAAAATAGAACCGATAATTTATTTTTTGACTTTTTCTATGTATGTATATACATATGTATGTATGCATGAATTGGTTTTAAGTTTTATGTGTTTAGACAATCATAAATTTTAATTCAATAAAACCGATAATATTTTTATATTATTATTATTACGAATAAACGTAATTATTATTTGAACTTATATTGATTTACATATGGAAAGTAATATTATCAGGCTCAAGTTCAGTTTTATTGAATTAATGAAAATTCAAAATTACTAAGAGTTTATTTGTGTTGGAAAATATTATTATTTATATCCAATCAGTTTTTAGCAGAACGTATCAGTACTGATTTCAAGGCCGCTACACCTCTCATCAGCGTTCAATTGTCCATCTTTTACAAATTTCGTAAAGTGGATACTAATTGAGAAGAATATCAACTATTTAACCAGTTTTCAACAGAAATAGAATATGAGAATTAATTTTTAATTCAATTTGATGATAACGGACTATGAGTTTGTGTTGATTATTAGTTCCAAACAGTAATGAGGGAATTTCGTACTAACCAGCACTGTTTCATTGTAGAATAAAAATTGAATTAAAAATTAATTCTCATATTCTATTTCTGTTGAAAACTGGTTAAATAGTTGATATTCTTCTCAATTAGTATCCACTTTACGAAATTTGTAAAAGATGGACAATTGAACGCTGATGAGAGGTGTAGCGGCCTTGAAATCAGTACTGATACGTTCTGCTAAAAACTGATTGGATATAAATAATAATATTTTCCAACACAAAAAAACTCTTAGTAATTTTGAATTTTCATTAATTCAATAAAACTGAACTTGAGCCTGATAATATTACTTTCCATATGTAAATCAATATAAGTTCAAATAATAATTACGTTTATTCGTAATAATAATAATATAAAAATATTAATTCCGCTTGGGCACGAGCTATAAATACCCTAATAACAGGGGTCACAGTAATATGTGAATTTCCCTAATATAGAGTAAAAATAACAAAAACGTTAAAATACAAAGTAGAATACTTTGATGATAACGGACTATGAGTTTGTGTTGATTATTAGTTCCAAACAGTAATGAGGGAATTTCGTACTAACCAGCACTGTTTCATTGTAGAATAAAAATTGAATTAAAAATTAATTCTCATATTCTATTTCTGTTGAAAACTGGTTAAATAGTTGATATTCTTCTCAATTAGTATCCACTTTACGAAATTTGTAAAGATGGATATTTGAACGCTGATGAGAGGTGTAGCGGCCTTGAAATCAGTACTGATACGTTCTGCTAAAAACTGATTGGATATAAATAATAATATTTTCCAACACAAATAAACTCTTAGTAATTTTGAATTTTCATTAATTCAATAAAACTGAACTTGAGCCTGATAATATTACTTTCCATATGTAAAACCGATAATTTTATAAAAAAAATTTTTTGCAAAAGAAACTATTATACAAGATTGTACCATTGTTATAGTCTGAAACAAAGTATATTTATACAAGTACATGCAAGAGCCCAGCTGGTTGTATATTTTTATTGTCAAAAATTTTTCATTTTCTTTCTACACAATTTTCTTTAAGTTCTGCTGAGCAGAGATGTAAAGGAATGATTAAAATTTTGTTTTTAATTCAAAATGATTTAAAAAAAGTTTAATTGATTAATTTTACACAAAATGTGAATTGAATTAAAACACGAATGCATTCCTCATGAATTAAAAATTCTCGCATGCATTCACATCACTAAAAAGATTAATTGCATTAAAGTTTGATTGAATTCATTGGTGATTTATAGAAAATCGATTTTTTAATTCACTGTTTTCACTAGGATTAGGATCATTATTAAAAAACTCTTGAATGTTTTAACAAAAATTTCAAAAGCGTTTCTGATTCGTAGATTCTTTCAAAAAGGAACCATTCCTTTACAGCGCTGCTCATGAGCTATTTTTGAAAATTGTAAATTTATTTTACACAAACAAAAAGCCTGTTGTTTTTTTATTTTTTATGTTGTTGCCGCGATGCATATACTTGATATTGATATACTTTGGTCTAAAACTAGTATAAATAATACTGTATAATACCAGATATTATAACTAGTTGGCGCACTAGTTAATATTCACTAGTAGTTCAACTGATGTATTACTATCCACAAATGGAATAGTTGGGGTCCTATGACAACCTAATGTTAAAATCGATAGTTCGATATATGAAAAAAGAACGGATATGCAACTAGTCTGAAGTATGTAATAGTTAATTTAACCGCAAGGTATGTATTATGTATGTAAATAAATTTTTATTTATGTATGTACTATTTATTAGAGATGTGCGCGTGAGTAAAATTACGCTCACGATCACGCACGATCACGAAACATAAATATTTTTCACGCACGCTCACGCACGGCATGATTTAAAACTTTCACGATCACGCACGCTCACCAACGCAATATGTTTAATCACGTACTTTCACGCTCGACGGGAATAATTTTGCACGCACGCTCAAGGTGAAACACAAATTTTGCAATAAAAGATTTAGCATATGCTAAAAAATTTTATTTTGTAATTAATTTCTTTATTTACTTCAAGATCATCAATTAAAAAAAAAAAATTAGGGAAATGGTCGAAAAATTACAATACAAAGGAATAACATAATATAAAAATCACGCACGATCCCGCACGATCCCGCACGGTATTATATTTTTGAATCACGATCACGTGATTTTTTCAATTTGTAATCACGAATCGCGTGAGTCACGCGTGACCCGAAAATTTCACGACATTTGCACATCTCTACTATTTATGCACAACCCACTTGTTCGGCGAAACTGCTATTGACATTTTTTCTGTATTAAATTCGTCACTCACAATTACCAGTACCTACTTGGTGTATCAATATATTATATGAATTCGTTGATCGTATATAAGCAAGCGAGCAAAATTCTTTTTCTGTCATATTCTATTGTTTACGTTGATTATCCAACGTTAACGAAACCTGGTATTATTTAGCTTCGGCTTCAGTGTTCTTTTCATCATAGTATTTTTGTGAATGAAAACTATGATGAATATTCGTCACTGTTTTCGTCAACGGAGTGTAAGCGAGAGGGTGGCGATTGTATACATACTTCCAATAACATCCCCATGTTAAATTCGTCACTCAAACGAACTGCGTAGCAGTGATGCCAACTCTTGCAACATCAAAAGCACTGTAAGCCCATGGAAATAGGGTAAAAAAGGGTAAAAATGAAACAAATTTCGGGTACAAAAGCACTAACCTAATTTTGTTTTGGGTCTGGTGGATCAAAAGACAGATCTATTGCTTTTTCATGGCTTTTTGTGTGACTTTGTCGGAGTAAATCGCTTTATCGTGCATTTATTTCACAATTACAAAAAATAAAATATGCTTTTAGTTCTTCTTTTGCTTATTCCCAAGCTTTTCAATATATTTGTTTTTCGATCTAAAGATAAGCCATTGTCAGATGATGAACCTTAACACATATGAACTTTAGCATCAATGAAGAACTTACTTTTAATAACTGTTCAGCTTGATAATAACCTAGGCACTTTCTTGTTTAAATTTTCACAACAAACCAATCAAGGGATATGTACTATTATTAAAAGTAAGATCACTGCTAAACAAATAAATCATGAATATTTCTGCTCGAATTTAAAAAAAAAGATGCTTGAGAAATTCCAGAATTCAAATTCTTAACAGTTTGCGAGTACTAATCAAAATATAGATGCAAATAATACGCAGTTGGTTAATAAAGTATTAGGTGTGTTTAAAGAATAGTAGGAAAATGGTTCAGTGCCAAAAATGTTGATTCTTTAAAACGCACCGAATAGCACTGTGAGAAATTGTTAAAAGCACTATAAATACCCGGTTTTCAAAAACGGGTATGTAACAAAATTTCGGATATTGCTTAAGTAAAAAAGCACCAAAAAATACCCGAAAAGCACCAAAATGGCAACGCTGCTGCGTAGGTATTGCCGAGCAAGTAGAGGTCATTGCTTTGTGCATAATGACTTATGGAATGTATCCGCAAACAAGCGGGAATGTTTTGAAAAATCTGCACACATTACGTACATATACAAATGTATGTATACAATAGGGATGTTACGAATATCAATTTTTAGTATTCGTAAATACGAATAATAATATTTGAAACAATATTCTTCGAATACTAATACGAATATTACTTTTAAGGTTTAGAGCCACTTAAAATTTCCATTTTAATTGGAAAAAATTCCTCCCTTTGCGTCAGTAACTATAAATGGAAAAAACTGACACACTACTTTAGATATTAAACCTTATTATGACATTGAGATGCCGAATTTGAAGACCTCCACTAAACATTTTTAAATTATTTTACTTACATACTTTCAGATTTCGTTTTTCTTACTCTGTTTACGCTTTTAATTAGTATTTCAGTGCTGTCAGGGCATTTGGCGCAGCCACCTGTGTTGGTGGACTTTCACATATTAAATTTTAGTTCTCCAATTTTTGAAGTTCAACATTCCTCTACTGAGAATTGATTACAAACTTAACATGATATGAACATATACAAAACATATAACATATCTAGGAATTTAATTTTTAAATGGCAGTTTTAAAATATATAAACATTTGTGTGTGTTTTTAAAGAAGGTTATTATCATGCGTCAAAGATAAAGTGTTTCTTCAAATAAAAATTAGTAAAAATAAATATAATTTTTACTTCATGTATTTTTTTTTTTTTGGAAACTACACTGCCTGCCACTTGAATAAGGAATCACATTTTTTTAACTTTAATTAAGTATATCTCCTACACTAAAGTTCAGAAAAAACATTTTTTGCACAACCAAATTTCAAAGTGTTGGCTTTAGTTTCCTGAAGAAATAAAACATATACATATTTTTGTTATACTAAAATTATCCATTTTTTTAAAGACATGTATGTATTTCTGTGGTACTTTTTCGTGTGTCACTTGAATAAGGAATTCTTTTAATATTAATGAGGAAGGCTATGATTTGAATTTCTTTCAATATAAACCGCTAGAGAATTTTTAATTTTATAGTTTTTAAATAGTTTTGGCAAGGCTCTTAAGAACTCTGAAAAAGAAAAAAAATTCTGATTTTGAAATCTCAGGGTCAGAATCCGGTTCATAATAAAAGAGTAAAAAAAATTGTTTTCAAGTGACAACTGATTTTTTTTTTCAGGGAACGCAGAAAATGTTAGATATTTTATAATTTATGAAAATCACGTGAGCGAAACCCTTTTCCATTTTAAATCCAGAAAATGTGTACACAGTGATTAATTTTTAATGATTTTATTATTTTGTCTCACCAGTCACATTCATTTGTATCAACCGTCACAATTTTATATATCACTAGATGACCCGGCAAACGTTCCCATATAAATTATTTCGTTCCCATATAAAAATTTCCTTCAAATTAATTTAAAATATTTCTATGTTTAATTATAATTTTATCAATATGTACTTACTTACATATGTATGTATGTATGTATGTATGTCTGTAGATTTTTTTTTTTTAATCAAATACAATTCTTTTAGTATACATAATAAAAAAAAATCAGATATTCATAATGTCACTTCAAAAAAAAAATGTACTTTCAGAAAAAATTTTATTTAATTTGAGTGCTTATAGAAAAAAGTAAGAATGTTTTTTACTAAATTTAAGAACTTTTTGTCATACGACTGAAATTATTTTATTTTAGCTGTGCAAAAAGTGATTTAGGCAATGACTGACTCCTGAATAGTTCATAAAAATTAGAATACTTAAAAACGGAAAACGGCTATCCTCAATTTAAGTTCATACTTTTTTCTCATATTGGAAATTTTTTCAAAATTTAAAGAAAATAATTTTTTAAATTATTTTTAGTTGATGACTTACTAATTTCAAAAAAATTATTTTTTTTGTTAATGTAATAAATTTCGAATTTAGTACTTATATGTTTTAGCTGTATCTGTGCTGTACATTGTAGTAGTGAAGTGCTTGGAGTGCCTATCTACTAAACCGAAGTTCCAATAGACTTAAGTTTTATAAAAATGTTTTCATTGCCCCTCCTTCCAGATAATACAAATACATGTTGTTGTAGTAAATAAGCATTCCGGACGTTCCAGCGTTCTGATGACATCAAAAGCTTCTTTGTAGCAGATGGGCCGGTTCAGAAGAGTGTAAAACAAGGAAATCAAAAATGCGCAGCAATATGGCAGACATATGACGAAATTTTTATTAATTTTGCGATAAACACTGAACATGTTTTTAGTAAATATTTTTCCAGTTTTTAGTAAAAATTTCCTGTAAAATCTAAATTTGTATTTCCTATCAAGGAAAATTTCGCTGAGTTTCTGTAAAAAAACGGCATTGGCACCATACGAAAATTTGAGTTTAAATTAAATAAAATTTCCAAAATTTTAGTTTAGCACTTGATCAACAAGTGTGTATTAACTCAAAATTTTGAAATTTTCAGTAGAGGCAAAAAACTTTATATTTTAATAGTACTCTTCTATCACAAAAAGAGATACAACTATATTTTTTTAGTGACAGAGTTTAGAAAATTGTGTAAAATTTTTACAGTGGGTAGTGGTATGACCACTGTATATCGATTTCTTGCAAAAAACTAAATTTTAAAAATTTTGAGTTAATACCCTCTTATTGATCAAGTGCGATATATAAATATTAATATTTTTTTGTATGGGGGTCCCCGTTCCCCTTGTCCTACCGCCCCAACATTTTGGTGAAAGTTGTATTTTAACGGTTTTTTGGAGATAAATCTATTTAAATTAATTTAAAGTACGTACGTTTTACAAAAAATATATTTTCTATTTATGTGTTTTTCCAATAACAATAAAAATGTTAAATTGTTAAATTTCACTGCACTTACTCTTAATTCTTGCATTTCAAACATTAATTAACATAAATAAATAATAAAACTGTTAGAATTTATGGTCAAGCGCATACTCAACACAAATGCTGCCTGTCTGTTTGCTACAACATTATACTCCCTATGGAGCAGTGAAATGAACAGCAGGCTCTTTTCTATATTGCCTACATGTCAAACCAGGATATATTAATGAACTAATTTTATATCGAGTCATAAAGCATGTGTGATGTAATCGTATACAGAAGTTCGGATAAAGAACATATAAATTTTGTATATACAACACACCCTTAACTTTTTGAAACCCATTCGAACGTGTGAATATTTAGCGTGTGTCAGCTGGCACGTTACACATTGTGGTGGGTTTTAATAGCAAAGCAAAATATTATATGAAAGGTAAAGCAAGAAAAATTTGCGCTTGCGTAAAACTCCCCTGTGTAATTTTTTTTTTATATTTTATTATTAAAAGTATTTAATAGAGTTTTTTTTTTTTTTTTTTTTTTTTTTTTTTTTTTAATTAGGACCAGAACTCAGGGCATGACCCCTACGTATGCAGTGCATTGTGCCGGAACTCAGAGAGATGGATAGAGTAGAAAAGATAGATGTTGAAAATGTAGAAGGCTTAACTCTTTTACAACTCTGCTTTGCGCCTTATGTTAAATTTTATAGCAGTGTTGAGGCGCCTCCGGTGTTAGGTAGACGCATTAACTTTGTTAAGCAGGCATTTTATTAATTGTTTTACTTCGCCGATGTTTGTGCTAACCGACGAAGGAGGGCGATGTTGTGTACATTAGCTTGGAACATCATCAATCGCTGTCGGAACAGTTTTTTAGTGACCAGTGCTATGCCTTCATCACTTAAATAGTCCGACAACAATTAATACATTGTCTCACTAATGTACATTACAGCAATTAATGATGTTGATTGAGTTGCTCTGGCCAGGGTTTGAACCCAGGCCCCACGATATTGTTTGCTTAGTAGTCAACGCGCTAACCACTTCAGCCAACACCACCCTCAAAGAGTTGTCAACCGATTAAGAATAATTCGATTAATCGATCAAACAAAACTAAATTCTTGTTCGAATAATTTTAAAATGCCGAATTTCGAATAACTAATAAATCGATTAATTTATGTCAATTAATCGAACATATTTTTGCATACGTAAAAAGTGTGTTAAATTTGTTTGTATGATTTGAAACAAAGCGAGTACTTTATATTAAGCAATACATGTTATTTTAGATATTTGTAGTTGTTGTCGAACTGCGCATACCTCGTAGTCGTGCTATGTTTTAAGTGAAACGTTAAACAATTTTCAAGAATGTGCTTTTTTTTACTGTCAGGTGAATAAGTTAGAAATACACTAAAATCTAAAAAGGAAACAATTGATTTATATAAATCTTATCATATAAGTAGAAAATGTTGCTATTGTATTCTATTTTTTTAAAATTATATAATTATCTTTCAGAATGAACTCGGTTTGGACGTATTTTACCAAGAACAAAAATGAAAAAAAAACAAAGTCACATATAACAAGTGTCCTAAAGTATAGAAAACTGTTGGATCAACAAAAAAAATATATTAATAATTATTTTGCAACAGATTTACTAAAACGCATTAAAATAAGAGTAAATAAGAGACGTATAAAACTTTAAAATACGTTAATAATATTTTTTTATATTCTGGAAATTTTCCGTGCAATGAAAGTTTTTCAAATATTCTTTAAAAATTAAACTAAAGAATATGCTAATTAATTATACTCTAGATTATTTTATGTTGAAAGTTACCACAATAATATAATAATAAAGTAATGATATAGAAGAAGTTATTATTAATGAAAATAACAATCTTTTATGCGAATTAAATAATTCTATTCAAAGTATTAAAATTCAGATAATAAAGAAGAATTCAGCGATATAGTATATTTGGAAAAATCTAAAAAAAAGCAGAAAAATTAGATATTTAAACTAGTTTATGCTCTTCTCACTATATCACCTACCTCGACAATTAGCGAAAGTTTTTTCAAAATCTAATTTAATAAAAACAAAAACCAAAAATCGTTTGAAAGCAAAAATAATTGTTTTTAAAAGATTATTTCTTAAGAACATCCTAAATTGTCTAATTTAACAAAAAAAAAACATTTGAGTTATTTTGACTGAATAAAACATGTGTATTTGAAGTATTAAAATCGAAGTAATCTCAGTTATTACATTTTTAAGTTTTTTTTATGTATTATTAATTTTATGTATATTTTTTTGTTGATAAAAATAAAATTTTTCATTTATTTGAGCATGTACTCAAGTATTTATGTTTTAAATTTTATTTATTTGTTGCGGGTTAGCAATATCTAAATATATATTTCGTTGGTAGCCATAGTAAACACATTCATAATGGAAAATTATTTGTTGTATGTGTTTAAACAATTTTGAAAGCTGTTTTTATGCTTTGTAATTCACAAAAATTTATTTGTGAGTTTTCGTATAAATGGATGAGCTTTCAAAATTTTTAAACATAAAGGGTACAACATCTACTGATGAGTTGGTATGGCTACCAAGGAAATATATATTTAGATATTGCTAACCCGCAACATTTAAATAAAAGTTGATAAAAATATTAACTATTTAATTTTTAATTTATTTTGATTATATACTTATGCATTTTTGTGTTAATGACAAACATTTATTTTTTTTCAATAAATTATTTTTAAGCATTTTTTTATTCGTTGTTCTCATCGATTAATCGAATAAATTTTTAGCTTTAATCGTTTGATCGAACGAACAAAAACTATTATTTGAATTATTCGAACAAAGTTGAAAGGCGAATAATTGATAACTCTAGTATTTAATCAATCACTTACTGAGGCAGACACCCAAGCGAAAAATATTTTTGTTTGGTTTGCGTTAATGAAATTATGCACGAGAGGGAATGCTTTGTTTGTTTTTTGTTACAAATCTTAAAATAATTTTAAAATAATTCGTAAAAAATTAAATAGAACCACGAGTGAACCAATGAGACAAACAGTTATAAGAGGTGTTATATCCGTTTCCTCATGATATTTTGTAAATGTGGTTAACTACAAATAAATATTACAACAAACTACATACATATGTATGTATATTTGAACTTTTATAATTTGAAGAGAAGAAAATATTATTGGCTTTAAGGTGGACAGATAGCTTTTAAATAAATATTTGATTAAATTTTGCATCTTCCACCTTTTATAAGACGATTCATTTTAATTCCACCCCCCTGTCACCATAAATATATTTATGTTTTTAGTTTTTATTTCTATTTGAGGAATCGATTGATATTTTTGGCTGATTGTCTGTAGGTCTTTCTGTCTATTGTTAAAATAAAGTAGACTTTTAATAATTTCCATCTCCCTTTTCTCAATAATGAAGCCATGATAATGCACTTTTATTTGTGGTTTGAATCTGTATTTGAACTGTGTCTTGTTTTGTATGAAACAAATTAGAAGAGTACAGGTTGAATCTGCACTGAATAAATTTTCAACATAAATGCTGTGAAATTCGTCATTAATACAATGAAAAATTTCATTAAAAACAAGTTTCGTAAAAATGATTTCGATGAAAATTCATCACATATGTATGTATAAAATAATTACATTGATCCAAATGTAATAATTTTGCTAAGCTAATGAGAACATTTAATTATGTATATCGAAAACATTCTTTCATCATTTTAATCAAGTTAATTGGTTACGACGAAGGATCGTTAAATTATTCAAATAATATTCGGAAAATTAATCATTAAGCTGTTGTAGTGACAATTTTAATTTATTAATAGTTGCAAGCCTGAAATACGTGTGATATACTTCAACCAACAAGTAAACGAGTATATGTACTAGTGATGTTACGAATATCAATTTTTAGTATTCGCGAATACGAATACGAATTTTTAAAACAGTATTCGCCGAATACGAATACGAATATTTCTTTTGAGGTTTATATTTCAAATTTAATTGGAAAAAATCCCTGCCTTTGCGTTAGTAACTATAAATGAAAAAAAAAATTTAGTGATTTAACATTATTATTGCATTAAGATGCCGAATTTGAAAACCTCTACAGAACATTTTTTAATTATTTTACTTATATACTTTCAGATTTCGTTTTTCTTACTCTGTTTGGGTTTTTAATTAATAATTCAGTGCTGTTTAGCGAACACCACTGATATGGTGGAAAGTAAATAAGGAAAAATACGAGCTTCTTTTACCTATAGTCAGGCAATATTTAGTGACACCACCAACGAGTGTTCCAAGCGAGCGAATGTTTAGTGGTGCGGGGCTTATTTATACACCGCATCGTAATAGGCTTGATGGAGAAAAGGCTTCAAAACTTCTATTTTTGAAATTCAACATTCCTCTACTGAGGTTTGATTACTAATTTAACATGATATAAAACTTTAATTTTTGAATACTAGTTGCAAAATACATATATATATTTTTGTTTGTTTTTTAAGAAGGTTATTACTTTGCGTGAAATACAATGGGTTTTATTAATAAAAATTAATATATTTTTTTACATTTTATGTACTTTTTTTAAACTTCTGTATGATTTTTTTTTGGAAAATGTATGGGAAAATTATTCGAAAAATATTCGCTTGAATTTGGCGAATACGAATACGAATATCTTAAAACAGGCGAATAGTCGAATAGTCGAATACGAATACGAGTATTCGTAACATCACTAATATGTACATATGTATGTATGTGCATATAGCTCCGTTATTGCAACGTAGTGATATAAAAAAAATATATATTTTTCAAAATTCATTTAAAGTTTGTAATATTTAAGCATTTATCTGGCCGGCTTGAGCATTTCAGTGGTTATATGTAACTTCGGTTTACAAATAACATATGTATTAAGGAACACTTTTTTTTCAGTAACTGAAAATGTTTGGTTTTTTGAGATACTTATGACTAATTTCCAATTAAGGAGCGATATGTACATATGTATGTACATTTGTTTATTCTTTAATTTTCAAGAATACATTCTTTAAACTTTTTTAAGTAATCATTAAAATGTTTTGTCATAATTTAAAATGACAAAATGTTGTTGTCATAAATTCATTCCATGCTAAAAAAGGTTATGAACATCTTTTACAATATTCGTGAAATTTCACATAAATTGTAAAATATTTGATTAGAATTGCGAAAATTCTAACGAAATCGGTTCTTCGGATTTATGAATTCAAATTCTTTTAATATATGCATAATGAGTTGCCCAACTACTGCCCGGGAATAGCACCATATAAAAGGAACAAAGAATTCCGTATCATTTCTTTCGAAAATTGTATAGCGATGACATATATTTTCTTAAAACAATTTGCGTGATACTAATTTGACTTGTTTACGTGGCTGCCTGCTACGCGCAAGCATTCAAGTAGAATCAATGAGATTCCGTTTTGACTTGTATTCAAAATTTTAATTTTCTAAAAATTATTCTGGTTAATTCACTGGATCAAATAAAAACTATGTATGTATGTACGTACATACATATGTATAAAAAAAAATACAAAAAACTTTTTTAAATTAATGGAGTAAAACAAGTACGTAAGTAAAAGTATTCAAATTAAAAATGAAACAAAGATTACTTGTATAAGCAAAGCTGAAGTATCTATTAAAAAACCGTGGAAACAATTTTGTTAAACAAAAATATGGGAAATTGTATTAAAAGGCAAAAATGAAGCATACTTACAAAATGTTTTAAAAACTAAATAAATGGCCATGATGTGTAAGAATTTATTTGATATGAGGGGCACCCTCCTTCTTCAGTCTTTATTACAGCAGTAAATTAAGACTTTCTTTTTTTAAATGTTTGTAATAAACTTAAATTATAAGGGTCAAAAAGCAATCAAATGAATGATCCAAGTATGAAAGAATTTAAACAGAAATGTTCTCATCAAAATCAAAATGCAAAACATTAAAATTAAAAACAAAAAATACAGCACTAAGCAACCATAGTTAAGAACAACAACAACAACAACAACAACAACAACAACAACAACAACAAAAATAAAAAAAACTTATTGATTTGACGATGCCATAATGACGTTAAAGATGATAATAGTGATGAATAGGCCTGCAGAGAACAAAAACAAGAACAGCAGCACACGATGCATCCAAATACTGTATGTATGGAGTAGTCGTTATGGTCGATTAATATTCAGATGATGGCTTCATGGGGATGAAAAATAAAAGAAAATTCAGTTGCTACTTCAACTTAAAGAACACAAAAAAGCCAATCGTGCCACATCACAAAAGCTCAAAGAAACACCGATTTACGAATGAATAAACCTTGCGCCAAGCATACCGCCAATGCAATATAATCATTAGATCTTTGAAAAGAATCATTATAATTTAGGTCAAGGATTTTATAACTCATACATACGTACATATGTGTGTATATATGAACATTCGTATACTTGTATTTAAAGCTTTAATAAAATTAAGTGTTAGTTTAAAACAAAATCAACAATAAGTGAGTGATTCGTTTTTTTTTAATAGAAAATTATTAACAATTTTCAATCTTAAGCCGATGGTGTTTAAAACGCCCTTCCCTAATAACTTTTCTGAACTTGAAAGGAATGAGTTGTAAATTTCAAAGTTAATTTCGATTTCCACTAAATTCTCGACCTATTATGAAAAATTAATTATTTAGAATTTAACGTAATATATACATGTATGTACTACACCATTTTTCAATGTAATTCAGAAAATTCCAAATGATATTCAGAATTTCCAGTTTAAATTTAGAAAATTCCAAATGAATTTGAACACGAAATTCTCAATTTCATTTGGAATTTTCTGAATATAATCGGTAATGGTCTGAATTACATTGAAAAATGGTGTAGTATGTACTCGTATGTACTCGTAAATGTATCTTTTTGAACTTCAATGGTCTGATTCTATTAAAAAAATATATGCTCATTAGATGCTTTTTTTTGTAGGACCATCACTCTACTAATGAAATGCATTGTGCCAAACCTTAGGAAAAGGTATAGTGTAGAGAAGATTGATGTTGAAAATTTGATCTTTTACAACTCTACTATTGCGCGTTTTGTTAATTTTTAGAGCATTGTTGCAGCACCTCTGGTGTCAAGTAGTCGCATTAAATTTCTTAAGCTGTTGCTATGTTTTTATCACCTAAATAGTCCAACAATTAATACAATGCCACACTAATGTACATTAGAGAAATTAATGAAGTTGACTGGGTCCGACCAGCGATCGAACCCAGGTCCTAAGTCATATTTCGCTTAGTAGTCCTTTAAGAAAAAAAGTTCCAAATATATAATCAAGTAAAAATATGTAAATGTTGTATTTATTAAATAAATAAATATTTAATGAAGACCAATTTTTTTTAAAGCGAAAGCAATGATTTATTTAAACTTTGTACGCAATATATGTATGTATGTACATATATAATTTACTGACAAATATGCCTACGTCATTTAGTCTACTGATCATATTTCCAACGCTATTTTCCAAGTATTCAACACAGATGGACAAGTGAATAATTAAATGCAAACAAAGAAAATGCTAAAGAGTGGTCGAAGTATGAAATTGTTATTGTTAAATCAATGTAATGCATTGTAAAGTACAGCATGCAGTATTAAGTGAAATTAAAAAAAAAACAAAAAAAAGACTCTCTTAGACTCTCATGGATGGTATGAAACTTCTACCCCCAAAGTACGCACATGCGACGAGCACAACAAACATATTTGGGGTATTCACACTGTAGTCATAAAGTCATATGTCATAAAATAATAACATATCAAAATATGACAAGTGTGAGCACCCCGTGATACAGGTATGTGATAGAAATAGAAATCAAATCGAAGACTTAAATCCAATCAAATACTTTTAGATGTGATGGAAATCGGATCGAATCTATTTACATAAATATTTTTGTGTGACCTCCGTCCGCTGGAAAATTCCTGCTAATTTTTGTTTTATTTGCGACAGGAGTAATTTTTTCAAAGTTGTTACTTTCTTGCATTTGCTCTCAAATCTTTTGAGTTTTAGCAAGTTTTTTTTTTATTTTGGCGATTTTCAATGCCTTTTTGCGTTTCTCAAAGTTTTGGGAATTTTTAATCACAATTATGGCAATTGGTGTAATTTTGCCGAAGTTTTTGGTTTTTTTAGATTTTTCGGAACTTTTAATCGGTAGTACGTTCATTTCCCAAGATTTGGCGATTTTTTTGCCATCTTCGTGATTTATACAATTTGTTTTATATTCGTTAAAGTTTTAGCGATTTTTAATCCTAATTATGATATCTTTAAAATTTTTGCAGTTTTTCGCAATGTGCGTAATTTTTGCAAAGTTAGGGAATTTTAATCAAACATAAAATTTTAGCAAGTTTTTGCTTTTTCATAAATTTCGCGATTATTTTCGAAAGCGATCATTTTAGCCATTTTTAACTAATGTTTTGCATTGGTTCATATTTTGCAGATTTGAAATAAAAATTTTGGCTTGTCAAAAATTTCCAATTTTTAGTGAATTTCAACGACAGCGTATTTTTTTTTAATTTTTGCCATTTTTGCCATTTTCACTTGTTTTCGTCAAGATTATTTATGGCTTATTTAAAATATTGCAATTTTTGCAACTTTTCACTTTATCGATGTAGTTTTTCAGTTAAAATTGTTAAAAACACGCATACACTTGAACATTTTATCGAAAAAGAAAAACAAAAAGGGAAACATTTCTTATGACATTATCATAAACATAGCCAGTAGAATTGTATTATTATAGTACACTTTTGTATGAAAAAAAAATAAAAAATATTTTAAACTAGTTTAAATATTTAGGACATTATTGACAATATGACTGATATGACTACAACAAATGAAAACAATTGCAACCTAATTTTATACTTTTTAATCTTCTTAACCTTAAGAAGTGCTCGTAATGGAAAGGTTATGCACATAAAATTGTATATTTAATTCAGACATAAATTTAATAAGATTCTTCATCATTATGTCATTACAATAGAATAACAATTTGAAAAATGTGTCAATTAAGAAATTACTTTCAAGAATAAATTTGACTCTTCATGACAACTCTGCACACTCTTCATACCACAAATATGTACTAACAACTATAGTGTCTATCTCTCACCCTGAGACAAAGATGCTGCATGTAACCCAATTTTACTTCTATGGATACTTTCTTTTATGTTGGCTGGCTAAAACAAACCACTTATAAAATAAAATAAAAGTGGTTGTTATAGTTGTAGTTGGCAATAATTAGCATTAATTTGAATGGGAAGCATGAAGTATGTTCATATTAGTGACGTTACGAATACTCGTATTCGTATTCGATTATTCACCTATTTTAAGATATTCCTATTCGTATTCGCCAAATTCAAGCGAATATTTCTCGAAAAAGAGAGAGAAAAAAAAAAAAAAAAAAAAAAAAGTACATAAATATGTTAGTTTATAGTTAGTTTATTTAAAGAAAGAAAGCCCTTTATTTTTGACGCAAAATAATAATCTTCTTAAAAAAAAATGACAATTATATTTCGTAACCATCATTTAAAAGTCTTATATGTAAATTCATATCATGTTAAGTTATTAATCAAGTCTAAGTAGAGGGATGTTGGACTTCAAAAATGGATGAACTAAAATTTAATATGTGAAAGTCCACCGAGATATGTGGCTGCGAAATCTGCGAAAATATGTTCTCCCAAACAACACTGAATTACTAATTAAAAGCGCAAGCAGAGTAAAGGCCATGTCAGATACAACTTCGTCGCTTTGCGTGACGTTCCTAACTTTGATGAAAAAGCGTGAAGCAAAAGGTGTATGACACAATAAAAACTTTGAGAACAGTCACTTTACCTATAAAAAGTGTTGGTAGTTCTTACATACTCGTATAATTGTCAAAGCGCACAAAAAGATGAGAGTTGCCTAACTTTTGGCTTCGCATTGCATTAAAAGTGCTTTATGTGACATGTTTCATAAAAGTACCTACATTTTATCTTATTATTTATCTTAGATGTCAAAGCAAATTTGCAACGCAACGCGAAGCAAAAGTTTTATCTGCCATGGCCTCAAGAAAAACGAAATCTGTACATACTTACAGATAAAATAATTTAAAAATGTTCAGTAGTGGTCTTTAAATTCGGCATCTCAATGTCATAATATTGATAAATACCTTAAGTAGTGTGACAGTTTTTACAATATATTATTACTGACGCAAAGGGGGGATTTTTTCCAATTAAATTTGAAATATTATGTGGTTCTAAACCTTAAAATACTTGTGTGTTTTCCTAGATAGCAAACTTTCTTGGAAAAGAAACATACATGAAAGGCTCAAGAAAGAGCTCAATGCCTACTATACTGCAGGAATTCCATTGGGAGGAACTGGGGTCTGCAACCGAAGGTGGTAAATTGGATTTACACATCGCAGAGGAGCACCCCTCAGGCTGCCTTGGACGTCATCCTTCACCTACTTCCCATTGAAGAATTTGTATTGAGAACGGCGGCAAGGAGTTTGCTCAGGATTACGGAAGCGGGCTTTGTAAGGCCAGGACTTACGGGTCATTCATCACTCTTGAAAAAGATTAGTTTTAGCAGACGGAAGACCATAATATCCCCTGGTTTTACGGACTCCAAGGTTGTTGAGACTAATTTTATTTGAACGCCTTCAGTAGTCATTCCGGATAGGGATCTTTGGGTTAAATCTGATAGACTGTACGAGGGCTGCGCGATCTTTACAGATGGATCGAAAATGAAAATAGCCACGGGTGATGGCGTCTATTTGTTAGGAACGGACATTCGTAGGTCTTTTAGGCTACCGAACGAATGTAGTGTATTTCAGATCCTAGCGATCCTCAGGGCCAGGGAACTAGTGACAGAACACGTAACTGAAGGCGTGGAGGTAACATTCTACGTTGACAGTCAGGCGGCGCTGAAAGCTTTGAAGGGGCATAGTGTCAAATCGAAGCTGGTCAGCAAGTGTAGGCTATCTGCTTATGCACAAATTTAGCGTTAAGCTATGTTGGATACCAGGACATTGCAACATTGAGGGAAACGAAATCGCTGATGAGCTGGCAAGAATATGGTCAGCATTAGATGTGGCAGTTAGTGACAGGTCGGTTAAACCTCCAATCGGTTACTACTATAGGGAACTCAGTAATTGGACAATTAGCAGAACTAGCCATTCCTGGAGGAGTGGAGAAGATTGTAGTCTCAAGGTCATAGGGGCAGAACTAGACTCCGGTAAATCTGATCTACTGCTGGGTATGAATAGAAAGGTTTTGAGAGTCTTAGTAGGCGCCTTGATTGGCCATTGCTCCGTTAGAACGAGGACCAGCATATGGGAAAATGGCACTCCGGATTTCTGTAGGATGTGTGGAGATGAAGAGGAGCCAGAAACTATAGAGCATATCATATGTCTTTGCCCAGGCTGCAACGCCATAGGCAAATATGGCTGAGCAGACGTTTCCATGAGGGCATTGGTGATATCGCTAAGTGCAAACTTGAGGATATCAGGGGCTTTATCATGGGAATTAAGGGCCTGTCCGTAAATGCATCACTGCGCTGCATAATATGATTATTTTGCACTGCCACTGCTAATCAGCTGTTGCTTATGATTTTTTTTTGCGCATTTTTATGTTTGCATTTATGGACGAAAACATATAACAAAAATGGAAAAGTTAATGATAAATTTAATTTTTGAGCTGGACGATAAAACTGATGATGTAAAAGTATCTAATCTACAAGAAAGAATAAGGTTAAGAAATAATAAACAAAACAAATAATAAAATAAAAAATTTAACACATCCGTTGCATCAGCCATTTTTATGATTAGTGTTTTATGTTTATTTGCGCATAATTACTTCAGCAATGCATTTTTGAACGCATACCTTTTGCAGAGTTGCCACTATTTGCATATATGAACGTACTGCGCATAATATGCAGCGCAGTTTTGCATTTACGAACAGGCCCTAAGTGGCTGAATGATGGATGTTAACGGGTGTTTGTTTCTCCTCGGGCAGTAAGGAGACTAATTAGTCAATCAATTATAAATGAAGGGAATCACAATGGATCCAATTGGGTCTCCGAGTGGATGGGTATTTCACACTATCCTTCCTAACCTAACCTTAAAATTAATATTCCTATTCGGCGAATAATGTTTCAAATATTCGCATTCGCGAATACTAAAAATTTATATTCGTAACATCACTAGTACATATGTATTTGTATTTAGGCAGAATGCTATAAGATTTGCATAAGTGTATAAGTGTCAAGTATTTGAAATTATTTAACAACAGTTTTCTGTAAACTAATTCTTATTATAAAGTTGATTTCCAATTTCTATTACTTCTCATTTACAGGCAAAAATAAATTAATTTTACTTACATGCTTAAATTAATTATATACGAGTACTTTTCCACACATTTACATACCTAAAATTAAGAAAAAAAAAAGAAATATATATAAAATGTAAAATTAATTAATATTACATTATGTATATATGCAGAGAAACGACATGATTGCAAAATGTTCATGTCAACTAAGTATATCTGCCACAACCAAATAATTATTCATGGAAGCAAATATGGTTGCATTAAACATTCTTCAATTAATAAAATATTTGATGCGAAAATAAAATAATCAACAAAAGTATTTTCGCTGCTACAAGAGTGTTTTTGCAAATGAGAATAATGAAAGTTTATTTAAATTTAAAGCTTATTGTGACCATACATTGATTGTTCTGAAAAGAAACAAAATAGCTGTCAATCGTATGTAACTTCAGTCGAGGAGATGTGAAGTGAAAAAATTAATGTTTAAATTATAATTATATGATGAATGTTATTTAATTTTACAACAAAACAAAAGTGCACCTGAAATCTTCTACATCTATGGTTTAAGGTAGAGATGTGCAACTGTCGTGAATTTTTCGTGTCACGCCTGACTCACGCGTGAATCACGTGATTCGTGATTACAAATTTATAAAATCACGCCTGCGTGCGTGATCGTGATTCAAAAATATAATACCTTGTGTGATTTTTTAATACAATTTTCACGCACTCAAAACAGTTCTCTATGTTAAAATCTCCGTTACAAATGCAGACATTCATCTACATACATACATATGCATGTACGTACATACATAATGAAATTCCATTTTGTTTTTTATATGTAAACATATAATGCAAATATGTAATGTGATATTTTATCTCATTGGTGTTATAAAATGAATTTATGTACAATGTACATATTAATAAACCACTATCTAGAACCATAGCACAAAAGTATGTACATTGTATGTATAAAATGTAAATATGATAAGTTATTCAAAAGTATGTATGTAGTATACATAGAAAGATACACCTTTGGAAATCTTGCGTTAACCTAAACCTAACAACACTAGAACTCCTTTTGAATTCCTTTACATATAAGTAATAAATTTAAATAACCTGCCTTGGCAGACAGTGCTAGATTTTTTATATTAAGTTTATCCTTTGTATGCTAATTTTTTTTTTTTATTTAATTGATGATCTTGAAGTAAATAAAGAAATTAATTACAAAATAAAATTCTTTAGCATTTGCTAAATCTTTTATTGCAAAATTTGTATTTCACCGTGAGCGTGCGTGCAAAATTATTCCCGTCGTGCGTGAAAGTACGTGAGCGTGCGTGATCGTGAAAGTTTTAAATCATGCCGTGCGTGAAAAATATTTATGCTTCGTGATCGTGAGCGTAATTTTACCCACGCGCACATCTCTAGTTTAAGGTATGAACATATACGAGTACATAATAATATATGGAGTGAATTAAATATACGAATATTTGTTTCATTGCAGCATCACGAAAAAAATACTACGGAACTGCAAAAGATGTCAATTGGATTTTACATAAATTTGCCGATGATAAGTTAATTATTTTGAATTTCATTAAATTTAATTTTTTCAGATAAGTTTATTCGATAAATATTTTCAAATAAAAATATTTATCAAAAATCTAATTTGATTTAATTTAATAAGTAGTTGTTTGTGCATTTTTCTTTTATCTAAGCAAATTGTTTACCTAAACCAGGAAAACAACATTTTCATAGTTACTATAATGCGCTCAAATTACGAGGGCGGATTGATATTGAAACTACCTACCGCTAGATGGCAGCAGAAACACAAAAACATTTTTTTAGAAATTGCGATCTGTCAAACGTCAAGTGTTCAATTTTCACTTAAATTTGTGGATTAGTTTATTTGTTGTAGTCGTTTGAAGTAAGCCACTTTTGTCTTTCTTGAAAAATGGAAAAAAGCGAATATCGTGCAGTGATTAAACACTATTATTTGAAAGGGAAACCAGCAAAAGAGACAAAAGAAAAGCTCGATAAACATAACGGTGAGTCTGCTCCGTCAGATTACATGGTAAAATATTGGATTGCAGAATGTAAACGCGGCCGAACAAGCACTACAACAATACCATCAACAGGAAGGCCAAAAGAGGTGGTTACTGAAGAAAATATCAAGAAAATCCTCGATATCGTTATGAATGATCGCCGAGTCAAGTTACGTGAGATTGTTGAAATGGTAAACATATCATATGAACGTGTGTTCACCATTTTGCATGAACATTTGCATATGAAAGATATATCGGCAAGATGGGTGCCGCGTTTGCTCAGTGTCGAACAAAAACAAGTTCGACAGACCACTTCACAGCGGTGTTTGGACATGATAAAGCGCAATCCTGTTGATTTTTGGCGTCGATTAATAACTGTTGATGAAACGTGGGTCCACCACTACACACCTGAAACCAAAAATCAATCGAAACAATGGGTGGAAGCTAGTGGAAGTGCTCCGAAGAAGGCGAAGGCAGTAAAATCGGCTGGCAAGGTTATGGCCACTGTATTTTGGGATGCACACGGAATATTGCTCATCGATTATCTTGAAAAAGGATCCACAATCACAGGAAAGTATTATCGTGCATTATTGGATCAATTGATTGATGCAATCAAGAAAAAACTACCACATTTAAATAAGAAAAAAGTGCACTTTCTTCAATGCAACGCACCGGTTCACACAGCATTAGATACGATGCTAATAGCGATGCTTCAATATCAATCCGCCCTCGTATGTATGTACATAACATTATATAAAAAAGATACACATTAGTTTAAAATTTCGTGTAAAAATAATAATTTGTTCTTATTTTTTAAGCCGTGCACTATTTCAAAATCGAGTAATAAAAGGAGATGAATGTATTAATTTTTACTTTCTTAACAAACATACACACATCCATAAATACGAGTACATACACAAACGTTTCATATTGTTTAAAATTAAAAATTAAGCATTGAACTTTGTTAGTGTTGCATTGTTGACCTGTTTTTAATTAATTTTATATTTATTCAAGTGTATTAATATTTTCAATTTTCAATTCTCAATTTGTGTTTTTCATTTGCTTAACATATATGTATTTGAGCTACAATAAGAACATACATACATACATAGATCCACAATGCATTTAGACGTAAAGTGTACAACTGGCGTAACTGATTACTAATGCCAACTGTTTCTGGGTGGGTCTCACAAAGTGTGTTCTAAATACAAAAGACGCTGGCAAATACAAAACCTACTACATATCTACTACACACATACAAATACATACATATGTACATTAATATACAAGTATCTATCCACTCACTCGTTTGTATAGAAAAGTAACATAAAAATTACAAGACAAACTTAAAGTCTTGAACTTTATTAAAAAAAATGAAACTAGTTGTATGTAACATGAAAATGTTTCAATGAATAAATATTTTTTCTACTTCTTTTTCTTCTTCTTCTTATAGAGTCATACTTTATAGATGACGAATGTATCTATAATATACAAAAGATATTTTATTATACAAATAAAAAAGTTAATAAAATGAGCAACCTCTTGAAAGGTCAACAAATTATTATTGTTTTTTTTTCGCCATTTAATTTTTCTTATTTCTGGTCTTTTATATGCAGCATGTTCGCTCTTACAAAATTATTATGAAAAATATTAATTTTACTAGAAAATTTATTACCAGCATTTCTTTACATAAAGTAAACAAAATAAAAACCCCTCTTATTGCTGAAAACTTATGATAATTTACATGCCACTGTATTGATTTCTATGTACAAACGTTGTATTATTTCTAACAAAAAAGCATAAATGGAAGTCATGGCAACAGAAGACCTACATAAATTATTTGTCGTTAAAAAGTCGAATGAGATTCACTTGAATTGTAATTGTAAAATAAAATTGAATATGTTCATACTTACATATGTACATACATGCGTACATACAGTTGAACTTCTATAACTTGAACTTCCATAACTTTTTATATAAATTGAAGCAAATCGCATGACAAGAGCGGCACTATAAATGTGCAAAGTTTTGAAAACTTATTCCATAACTTGAAGTCTCCCTAAATTGGATAATGCTGATTCAAATTATGGAAGTTCAACTGTATTTTGTATTAATCATTAAACAAAAAACGTGTTTAATTACAAAATTTATTTATCAAAATATTTGGGTTCTTTCTATTCAGAAATTCTAATAATATTTCATGCAGTTTATTTCGTTTCATTGCAAACGATTCATTGTACGTATATTAAAATTTTATGAACTGAATAAATTCACAGTTTTGCGTTTGTATATAAATGTGTTTTTTTAAATGTTAAAAATGATTTTATTACAACACGAATCATTCATTATACACCCACAGAAAAACTAAAAACAAATGATTCTTTTACGGAAACCTTTGATTTAATTAAGAAATTTTATGTACATATTTTCAATCATTCATAAAATTTTGTTATAAATACCAACTCGAAAGTTTCAATTGAAAATACTTGTAAAATTTTTAAATTAAAAAAAAAAAAAACATCTCGTGAAACACTTAACTGATTACATCGACACTCTTTTCAAAGTCCTGAACACAGACTGATCGGATTAATCGAAATTTTCAGGGGGGTTATTATGTATTTCGATTCGAATCGGAAATGCTTTCGAAAGGAATTTCCGAATCGAAAGGAAAATCGTAATATGTAGTACGTTCGAAAGGCCTGCAGAGTTGTTTTAATAATTTTAAGGGAAATTTCCAAGTGATGACATATTTTATATGCAAAAACTTGGTAGCACTTTGCATTATTTTATACAATTGTAAAGATCATGTTAAAACATTTTAAGTGCAATTTTAAAAATACGCAAGTAACTTAAATGGATAGTGTTTTGTTGTGGGAAAGTGGAGGTTTCTTATTCAGAGAGATTCTAAACGAAATTTATAAAATATAAATGGATCATTATGAATCTCAGTGAAATTTCGCGAGTATTACATTTTTTAAAAGTACTATGTATATATGTATGTACATATGTACATAAAACTACGTTCACATATATCGAAGAAAACTAAACCAAGAAATAAACTAATAATTTATTTCTTTTAATTCCAATATTTTTTTAATTAAGGGCTCCCAATTTTTATAGAATAGAATAATTAATTTTATTTTGCATTATAAAAACCAAGTTAAATTACACTATCCCTAAGCAAAACTAGTTGTTACGTTATTTTGGACAAATATTTAATAAATGTGAACGCAGCGTAAATATTTCGTTTAGATTTATAAAAAAATTGCCTCACATTTACTTGCTAAACTCAATTAATAATGACTTACTGGCGATTTCACGATGTCGAAAGAATTTTAATTTTTTTGATTCGTACAAATACGTTTAATAAAAAAATTTTAGAATTGTTTTTGCTTCAAATGAAATTATACATACGAATAAAAAATATTACAAAATTCCTTCAACATTGTGAAATAGACAATTAAATGTGCCATGTGTATTTTTAATTTTTTTAAGTAATTAAAAACAATAACGAAAAGATTTCCGCAATCAAAATAGCATTCGAAAGAAATATATACGTTAATAACACTTTTGACATTTGCTTTCGTCCTACATAGTTGCACTTTCGAAAAGGTATTTCTTGCTTTCCGAAAGGGATTAAAAAAAATTCCCATAATTTACGAACGTTCGGAAATAAATTTTAGTAAATCGTTCTATGTAATCCCATTTCTACGAATTCGTAAATTTTCTGATTCGAATCGAAATACATAATAACCCCCCAGAATTCGAAGTATTTATTGCAATTGTAATAGAAAAAAGGATTATTTTTATTATTTTTCTTAGAGCTTAACTTGGAGCTCCTAAGACTTTTTGGGCCTGTTCGTAAATGCAAAACTGCACTGCATATTATGCGCAGTACGTTCATATATGCAAACAGTGGCAACTCTGCAAAAGGTATGCGTTTAAAAATGCATCGCTGAAGTATATTATGCGCAAATAAACACAAAACACTAATCATAAAAATTGCTGATGCAACGGATGGTTAAATTTTTTATTTTATTATTTGTTTTGTTTATTAACCTTATTCTTTCTTGTAGATTATTAGTAGATTAATTATTATTAACTATGAGAATAAAGGGTATGGCTGACTTCCAAAACGTTCGTATACAAGGTTTGTATTAGAGATGTGCAAATGTCGTGAAATTTTCGTGTCACGCGTGACTCACGCGTGAATCACGTGATTCATATTTACAAATTGAAAAAATCACGCGTGTGTGCGTGATCGTGATTAAAAAATATAATACCATGCGTGATCGTAATTTTTCGACCTTTTCCTCAATTGTTTTTTTTTTTTTTAATTGATAATCTTGAAGTAAATAAAGAAATTAATTACAAAATAAAATTTTTTAGCATATGCTAAATCTTTTATTGGAAAATTTGTATTTCACCGTGAGCGTGCATGCAAAATTATTCCCGTCGTGCGTAAAAGTACGTGATTAAACATATTGCGTTCGTGAGCGTGCGTGATCGTGAAAGTTTTAAATCATGCCGTGCGTGAAAAATATTTATGTTTCGTGATCGTGAAAGTTTTAAATCATGCCGTGCGTGAAAAATATTTATGTTTCGTGATCGTGTGTGATCGTGAGCGTAATTTTACTCACACGCACATCTTTAGTTTGTATACAGCATTGCTACTAGGCTTGCCACCCGTACTTTATAATAAAGTATTGTACGTTTTTTTGATTAATTGTACTCTATACTTTGTAGAAACAATAAAGTACACCAAAATACTTTATTTCGCGTGATTTGATTTATCTACAATTCAAAATAGATTCGGGTTATATTAGTCATTTGTTGACGTTTTTTTATAGTGGCGATTCTTTCTTAAGACCATGTCATGGCAAAAAAATTAACCTTTGTCTGCACCGGAACTGACCAGGGAAATTCACATGAATTTTTTATTATTTATCGATAAAGCCTTAGAGTACCTGAATAAATGGTTTGATTTTAAAAATACAAACTGGTTATTTACAATTAGCAATAAAAATTTAAAGAGCAAAGTTGAATTTGAAAATATTGTTAGTATAAACAAAAATTTAAATCTGCAAAAACTTAATATAAATATGGATGATCTTTATGGAGAAATTGCGTCATTAAACAAAATTTATGATCAGATATACAGTTCTGAAGGTTTTGCGGAATTATCTACAGCAAGTAAATGGCAGCTATTATTTAATAAGATGTGATTATAATTTATCAAATTTGTATAAAGTAATTTCATTTTTAATTTCTATTCCTGCCACATCAGCATTCACAGAGAGAGTTTTTTCTGTAATGAAGAGCAAATGGCGAGAAGAAAGAAACAAAGCGTCTCTGAATCTGATAAAAAATGAATTAATTATTTACTTTAATTTAAATATGATAATTATTTGATAAAACTTGCGAAAAGCAATAAAAAGTACGTTTTCAAATATAACAATAAAGAAAAATAAATTGTACTTTATTTTTATACTGTGTACTTTTTTCCTAACCTTTAACAACCAATGTACTTTAATTGCAAAAAAAAAGGTGGGAACCCTAATTGCTACTGTATTTAAATCACATACATTTTTGCAAAGTTCCGAAACAATGCAACAATTATAAAACCGATGCCTTGATTGCTTTCTTACTGCCTTAAAAATACTTGGCGGCGTCGTTTTGAAATGGTATACATTGAATAATTATTGTACTGCCGCGTTATGAAATCTGATGCTTTGTTCAAACACAAAGCAATTGACGTTTCGGAAGTCAGCCATGTTTTACGTAAGAGCTTACGTCATAACATTTTCACAGAGCTCTGTTCGCAGGTTAACAGTGCTCTGTAGAAATATAAAAATCATACCGAGTACACTAAAAACGTATTTTTTCAGGGAGGAGTCATCGTGGGTGGAAAAAAATCATTGGGTTTTGAGGACGAAGTGGTCTTCTAAAAACCCCTACATTTGGAATATCTAACAGTTTGAGTTTTACTGAGATATACTCGATTTACTAAAATTTCAGAAATATGGATTCTCTAAGGGTTGACCACAATTTTTTTTTTGGAAGGAGTCAACGTAGGCGGAAAAAAATCATTGTTGCACAGGCCTCTAGCAATAATTTGGCTTTTACAAATTTAAAAAATATCAATTAGTCGACGAGTTATAGCCAAAGAACCATATAAACAATATCCTGAAAATCGGCATTTGACTGCAAAGTTCGAAGGTCGATTAAAAAAAAGATTCGAACTAACATAAACAAACGCTGCGATACGGGTCTTCTAATTTAGCCTCTATTTTCACACCTCACTCTCAGAATCGACCTAACTTTTTCTAACCTGAATTTGTTCCACAGTGCAATTATACAATGTATACCATTTCAACACGCCGCCAAGTATTTTTAACGCAGTAAGAAAGCAAACAAGGCATCGATTTTATAGTTGATTCATTATTGCGGAACTTGGCATATTGATGTGATTTAAATACAGTAGGAATATTGTACACAAACTTTGTATACGAACGTTTTGGAAGTCAGCCACTCAGTTAGGGTTGCCAGACAGGCCTGATTTGGCCTGATTGTCAAGTTTATTAATGCGCGTCAAGTGTCAAGTGAAAAAGTGATTTGTCAATGTTTTTGTAAGTTAATTTTATTCTCAAATTTATTCTAGCTACATATGTAATAATACTTAAAAAAAAAAGTTTAAATTTCTAAAAAACACATCGAAAGAGCATATTTTTACTATCAATACAACTAAGGTCTAATATGATACATAATTTTTTCTGTGCAATTATAATTTAAAAAATATAGTTCTCTTTAGGTATGTACAATTATAATAAAAGTGCCAACAATGATATTTACCCCATTACTCAGATGGTAGAGAATTAATTAATTAATTCTGTATCTAAGAATACGAAATATATGTGGCAAAATAAATAGAACCTATATTTTTTTTAAATAACGCCTAAGTTTTCTTTAAAATATATAAAGACTGAATTTTTATTGTTATATTGTTTTTTGTTTCTTTTACATTGTTTCTGTTATTTTTACTTTTTATGATATTTTTGTTTTTATTCTAATAATTTTTATGAAAAAAAATAATAAAAAGTTAAATAAAAACCAATAGTATGTATGAGTGTATTTATTTGTCAAGTTTTTTTTTCAAAATCAAGTTTTTTTTGGTCAATGTCAAGCTTTTTGGCATATTGGATCTGGCAAGCCTACACTCAGTACACAATTTTTTTTTAGTAAATGCGCGAACAATTTGTCAGTGTAGCTTTTTGACCTGTGTAGTATTATTATAGTATTGGAATTAAAGCTTTAGTTTTTACTTAAATAGACCATTTTTCCACAATTATTGTTTACTTGCTTTTGCATCCGGCAAATGTGCAAAGCAATTAACCTGATTTTTTTAATATTCCAAATCATAATGAAGGTGTCTTTTCCATACACACAAAATTTACTTTACGAACACTTTTAATTTTTTTACTTGCATATGTATGTCAGGGAAATTTTAAAATTTTACCAACAGTCACATTAACTGTTAAACCATAATTGGGCTTTAAAAACAAATATCGGGTGGTTAAATTTTAAGGGCCGATGTTCAATGTGAACCACACCTAAACGTCAAGTTTTTTTTATACAATTCATTTGACATTTCTCAATTTCAGACTAACTCAATTTGAACCATGGAAAGATACACAATCCAGCAACGCGTTAAAGTTATTAAGGCTTATTATGAAAATGGGCGTTCATATCAAAATGCATATCGTGCACTTCGTTATTTTTCCGGTCGATTTAATCGTTCAAATGTGCGTACAATCGGAAAATCGTGCAAAAATTTGAGCAAACCGGGTCTGTAGGAGATGTGAAAACACCAGAGCATGCTCGTACAGCTCGTACTGCAGAAAATATTGCAACTGTTCGCGATAGTGTGGCTGAAGAGCCATCCACCTCAACTCGTCGTCGTGCGCAACAATTGCACCTCTCACGCTCCTCGTTGATGAACAATTTGCATAAAGACTTGCATTTACACGCTTACAAGGTGTAATTGACTCAAGAACTAAAGCCTCTTGACCATTCCAAACGTCTTCAATGGTCAGAATGGTGGCAAGAAATGGCAACAGTGGATGATCAATTTTCGAAAAAAATCATCTTCAGTGATGATGCATATTTTCACCTCAGTGGATTCGTCAATAAGCAGAATTGCCGCATTTGGGCGAATGATAATCCAAGAGTGATTGTCGAAAAACCAATGCACCCACAAGGAGTGATTTTTTGGAGCGGTTTATGGGCTGGCGGCATCATCGGGCCGTATTTTTTCCAAAATGAGGCCGGTCAGGCAGTTACTATGAATGGTGTTCGCTATCGTGAGATGATCGCGAACTTTTTATGGCTCCGACGATACAATTATAGTATTACAAAAAGTGCAAATGCAAATTTTTCAAACGTGTTCTACAGAAACAAATTAATTTTCACGCCCACAAATATTCTTTTTAGATTCTTCTTATTCAAATTCTTATGAAACTTGGTTGATTTTATGTTTAGAAAAGTCGGCCGTAACAAACCCGAATACAATTTATGTGTTAATTTATTTAATTAATTTCTGGCCCTCCAATCCCTCGCTCCTACTACGCTAATTTCGCAAAAACAAATTTAAAGTTCTTTACAGTACATACAAACATATGTACATACAAACATATGTATGTATGTATGTATGTATATATTTATTAAAAGTATTCAAGACATAATTTAAAGACACCACTGGATTCACAAAAATCAAACTATGTATTTAAATAGGACTCGATTAGCCAAAAAAAGGACGATTATTTTGAAATTTTACAAATTGGTAAATATTGATTTTGATTTCTAATATTGATTTTTCCTGAATAAAGCACATGGGTAATAAATTTAATTCAGTTTTCTTAAAATATTTGCGAAGCAGTATTTTCTATCGTAACATTGAAAATTTTTGGAACATGATGAATTAATAATTTTGCAAAAAATTTACAACATATTTTAGTTAATATTATTTTACTTTAATTTAGCATATTTCTATTTTCTAACCAACTTAACACATATAGAATAAATTGATTTTTCTTCAGTAGATTTCGGTGAGTGTAAATTGTAAATACAATTGTACATTCATATTTACATGTGTAAAATAAAGGCAAACACAAAAGCTGTGTAAAAGGTAACAGAGAAAAAATATTTCATAACATGTAACAGCATAAAGCCATAGAGCCAACAATACATAAAGATACTACATACATGTACATATAAATAAATATACATAGGTACACACATATGTATGTAGCCACTTTTTAGTGCAATAACCTGAGAAGTAAAATAAAATATATAAAAAATATAATAAAATCCATACCACAAACCAGACACAGACAACAACTATAGTAGGTATATGTAGTTACTTATATTTATGTTTATGTTTTGAAAATATGTCCTACGTACATACATACATACATATGTACTTATTATGAGCGTATTATGTACAAGTATGTACTTTATTATGAATGAATAAATGCAAAAACTAAAACTAGTGCAAAAATATCTGGTAAATAAATTATTTTTATAGAAACTATAAAAGCAAAACGAACAAAAAATAACACAAAAACAACATGAAAAGCACCTGAAAGTGGTTAATGGAAGAAAAGTTTACAAATAACAATTTTATAACAAAGCAAAATAATAAGAAAAATTATTCGAAAAACAATAAATTGTTATTAATAAATCAAGTGTGATTAATACTCCTGCAGTTTTTCTGCTCATTGTCATTTGTCTCTAATAAATGCAAATTTCAGAGTGTTATAATCAATATGAATGAATTGGTTTACATCGGCTTAAATGTACATACTTTAGTGAAGTTGGTTCAAATAAAATAAAAATTAGCCTATGTGATAGAAAATTGAAAAATAAGAAGAAAAAATTAAATATAAAAAGTTGGCGGCAACCCATATTTTCCATATTTTTATTGGCCTCTGAAGTTTTCATATATGTATGTATGTACATATATGTGTGATTTTCCTTTGCATTTTTCAACGTATAAGGCCAATTTTGGTCTCGTTTGAAACCTTTTGACTAGATTTTAATGGATTTGTTAAAATACAAAAGATTTCAGTGATATTTAAAAAAATATTATTTCTATTGTAGTTATATTAAAATATAATAAACTAGCCTATCCCGGTGTGCTTTGCTACCCCCTCGTTATAAAATAAAATTAAAAGTATTTATATAATTCTATTGCGAAAATTTAATGACGATCGGTCCAGTAGTTAAGACTATATTACGATATTTAATTTTTCTAAAAAGGGGCGTGGTCCCACCCACTTTTCTCCTGGTACGTATTCCAAATTATGCCAATACCATATGTACCAAATATCATCGACGTAGGTCAAAATATGCCCAATATATAGCGATTTAAATTTTTGGATTATATAGGCGGTGCCGCGCCTCTTTGTCCAATCAAAACTTCATATAGCTTATTATTCCTTCCAGAGTCACAGCAACATGCTGTGAAAATTTCAGGAAGATCGGTCCAAGAGTTTGGTTTTCCTAAAAAAAGGGCGTGATCCCACCCACTTTTCTCCTGGTACGTATTCCAAATTATGCCAATACCATATGTACCAAATATCATCGACGTAGGTCAAAAAATGCCCCAAATATGGCGATTTAAATTTTTGGGTTATATGGGCGGTGCCACGCCTTTTTGTCCAATCAAAACTTCATATAGCTTATTATTCCTTCCAGAGTCACAGCAACATGCTGTGAAAATTTCAGGAAGATCGGTCCAAGAGTTTGGTTTTCCTAAAAAAGGGGCGTGATCCCACCCACTTTTCTCCTGGTACGTATTCCAAATTATGCCAATACCATATGTACCAAATATCAGCGACGTAAGTCAAAAAATTCCCTAAATATGGCGAAGTTTTTTGATAATCAATTATTGTGGCGGGCCATTTGCAACGCCCTACCGCCCCCCACCGTTCGACCCAACAAACAATTTCTATAAACAAAAAACAATTCTAGACCTTTTCCATATGCAAAAAGAATTTTCAAAATTGGCTAAAAAATGGCGAAGTTATGCTCACTTTACATTAGAAAATCTGTTAAAAACTACGTGGCAGGAGTAACATAATTTAAAAAAGTGGGCGTAGTTGAAAAATGGGTGTGGTTGAAAAGTAGCCTATAATTCATCCGAGAGTTCCAGTTAAATACTGTGAAAATTTCAGGAAGATCGGTCCAAGGGTTTGGCCTCCTATAAGGAACAAACAAACACACAAACAAACAAATTAACAAACACACATATTTATATATTAAGATTAGTGTGAATTGCTGTCAGACTCTTTTTCCAGCGAACAATCTGCTGCCATAAATGGTATATTTTCCCGCCCAAAGGCAGTCTCTGGAGACAATCTATTCTGTATACCGCCGTGTCGGGAAATATCATGGTGGAGAAAATCATTAAGCCCGGCCGAAAGCCGGCTATGCAGAAAATCTATTCTATATAACGCCGCACAGTGGGGATTTGTTCATACAAGCTTGAAAAAAACTATAAGGAGTGCTCGTAGAATGTTGAAATTTTTCTCTGAGCCTTTGGTTAGGTCAATTAAGAAAAATATAAAGTTTCATCAAAATTGGCCACGCCCACCTCCCACCGCCCATAGAACCCGAAATTTATTTTTGGCCCAAACTTTTTGAAATTTGGCACCTGAATTAAGAAAAATATAAAGTTTCATCAAAATAAAAATCAGATGAAAGTAATTGTAATTCTTGATTTTTCTAAATTCGTTTAAGCAATATCCGACTAGTGGTTCTTGAGTTATGTTAAACAAATTGACAGGTGGCACCTGGTGGCACTTGAAATTGATTAAAAATGTAAAAACAGATATGAGACAATGTATTAGAAGTGATTTCGAACTGTGGGAAAGTATGGCTAAAATTGCAGGTCCAAATGTTTAGAGAAAAAAGGGATTTTTGTTATATGTTCATAAAAATTAACAACAAAAAAAAACTTAAGTCTCTGCAGAGTTTATTTTTTCAATTTTAGTATACTGAAAAATCCTACTTTAAATAAAAAATAAAACGTTAGCTCACATAATAAAATAATATTCGTCTTAAAATTCTTAGGTTTAATTTAAGTTGTTTCGGTAAAACATACAAGTACTGAGTTTGAGACGGCTATAAAAAAAACAATCAGTCAGATCGGAGTAATTCTTTTTGATTTGATTGTACTATTTAGTCTAAAATTTCAAAATATCACTGCATATTGCATGAAGAGTATGTTGACAATTTGACTTTTTTCCGCGAAATCCCCAGTGTGCGCCGTGTCGGGAAATACCATGGTGGAGAAAATCATTAAGCCCGGCCAAAGGCCGGCTATGCAGAGCGACATAGTGTATAACCACTGTTTTATATAAAATCTTCAAATGCACATAACTCTTTAAATAAGGATCGCCACAATTTTTTTGTTTAATAATTTCTTCTTATTTTAAAATTTTTTACAATATTGTTTTTGTTTTTGACCGAATTCATTTAGAAATGTATTGGTTATTCCTTTTTATAAGAAAACTTTAAAGGCCCATAACTCGGAAAATATGGGTTGCCACCAACTTTTATATTTTATTTTTTCTTCTTATTTTTCAATTTTCTATCACATAGGTCAATTTTTATTTCGTTTGAACCAACTTCACTAAAGTACATTTATTACTTAAAATCTGAATAATACGTTCATATATTATATGATAAAAAATGTCAACTTCATCAGTAGACTTTAAGCCACAGTTTGATAAAATTATAAAAGCTCTTAGCTTATTCACAAACTTTTAAAAATCATTTAAAAATTACATACGAATTAGAGCAGCATTATAGATTTCATAATTACTTGAACATTTTGTGTAAAATTTCTCGATTATTTATTTATTCAATAAATTTCTAGAACAGCAAAATTCGCATTGTATGCGAATCAACATGAATCTGAATCGGTTAAGCAGTTTATATTGAAAATTTTAATAAAATCTAGTTTTTTCATCAACAACAAACTAGTTCAGGAATCGCCAGTTTTATGTGTTCTATTCAAACTCACAACATCAGAGTTTTTTCATTTATAATATCTTCTTTCCTTACGTTTAATTAGATTTTGTATCAAAAATCTGAAGCACACAATTTGAAAATTGTACATAATTCTAGTGCCTACATATTTGTGTACTTCCCGTGCTAAATGAACTTCGAAACAGTAAAATATTCTTAAATTTGTTCTACTAGAAACTTTTTATTGATCCATACATAAACGGAAGATATTTTGTTGTGGGCAAATATTTGTTTTAACACAGTTTTATCATTAGACAGAAGCACAAATAAATAATTTTATTTACCAGCAAATCAATTAACCGTTTACAAAATAAATAAAGGCAGCACGCTAAAGATAAGAAAAATACTATTAATTAGAGATGGGCGCAGCTTATGTGACATCATATAAATTTCTTTCAATCGCGTGAACGAGCACGAGCGTGAGTGGTAAATTTGTCATTCCGCGGATGACCCATGGCTGCCAGAAATTTTCAGCCAAAAATCTTAATTTCACCAAAAAAATCTTATTTTTGAAGAAAAAATCTTATTTTTGGAAAAATTTAGTTTTTTTTTAATATATTTTTTATTTATATTATTACGAATACAAGTAATTATTATAGAAGTTTTTTTATTATAAACTAGCTTTTTCCCGCTGCTTCGCTCGTCTTGAAGCCATAATATAGTAAATTATCAGCGTTGTCAACTTTGAAATTTCAAAAGGCACCAAAATGGAGAAAAAACGCGCCATTCAACAAAAAACGCACCAAGTTCAGAATTTTTTTTTATTGAATTAGTTTTACGTCTTTACAAAATCCAAAATTCTAATGTTGAACAATATTGTGCCATTGCATGAAGTGAAGTATTCTCCACCGATTTTGAATACTAGATAGATAATATTTCGACATCGGATTCAAATTGTACTGCTAATAGGCATGATATCATATTTGTAATGGGATAAAACATTTTGCACAATGTTGGTTCTTGATGTCGTTTGTAGCTAAATGGGCTTAAAGCTGCAATGTGTTTCTGTGTTCCAGCATGCCGAACAAGGTTGGATATTTAAGCGTGATATCGCATTTGCAATAAAAACATCTTGCTTTTGTGTTATTATTTGGTCAAGGCCGAATCCATTGCTTAAACTCACATTGTGATTCCCAAATCTTTTTGTATTTCGCTTATGATCTCCTTTTTTAGACTCCATTATTGATACTAACTTTAAATATTTTTTTTGGTAAATAGAAATTTTATTAATTTTAGTGTTACAACACTTTATATAAACTTTTACGCATTTTATAAAAAACGAACAATGATCGCAAGTCTCAAGAATACTTTGTTTTTGCTAAGCTCTTTAACAGACTTGACAACAACTTTTACGACAACAAACAATTAGGTACTCTGAAAATCTAAAAGGGACAACAAATTTCTTATAATGAAATGTTACAAATTATCTATAACAACAAGACGGTTTAACGGTTTTTGCGAATGTGTTTTGGTACCTCTTAAACATCATTAATGGTTGCTCTTATTATGGTCTGTAAAATTGAATGTAAAAATTGTACACAAATTGAATGAAATAGTATTGAAACAGTTGTATTTTTTGTACAAAATTCTTTTTTCTCATACTGAAACAAAAAATTTTGTTTAATATGATTTGGAGGCACACAAAATTAAAAAAACGCACCAAAATTAAAAAAACTCAGATATTTTTCGCACAAAACATTTAGAAAAGCACCAAAAAAGGTGCGAAACGCACCAAGTTGACAACGCTGTAAATTATATTGACGTGACTGTCGGTAATACAGTGCGACGGTATTACAGCACTCAGGGTTGGAGCTTCATTACATTGAGCTATTTTACACTGGATTAATTATGATGGCATAACATGACAGTTTTTGGCGAGAGGGTTGCAGAGAGCGGTTTTTCGTTGGCACAATTTTTCAACCAGCCTCAAACCCGCATTAGCAGCACAAAACTAATACATACACACTTACGAATACGCAGGTTCTGTGTTTTCTTTTTTACAGACCGTATTTAGTCTTTGGTTAGCTATCGTCGAGAGAACATGAATTTCAAAGAAGAAGGGGGTTGGTCGCGACAACAAACTTTATGCATTATTTTTTAATAAAACAGTATGAAACATTCTCAATTCATTTTTAATTTTTTGTATTGGTATTTTATATATTTTTATTTTATTTATAAGCAGAAAATAATTTTTTTTTGTAAATAAGGCGGTTTATGTTTATTAATTGTTACTTGATTAAATTTCTCAATAAATCTTTTAAAAAACATAAAATTTTTTAACGATTAATTATAAATTCTCACAATTTACTTAAAAAACTACAAAAGTTCTAAGAGAATCATTAAGTTACATACAGAATTAAATTAAAAACTTGGAAAAATATTGGCTAAAGTTTTTTTATTAGTAGGTATACGAGTAGAAGATGTAAAGCAATTTAAACATTTTTTATATTGATGTTTAAAATTTTCCATCATTGCAAAAATATTCAGTAAATTCGATTCTTAAGGTACGGTCACATCTGTCAAACATTTGCCCAAAAAAGCGTAACCACTAAATACTAATGACAAAACTTTTGATTTAGATACCTGTTTATTACGTTAAACAGTTTCCTATATAATTTATAGAAAATGTAATAGAATCTTATCTTATTAGATGCTGTTTAACTTAATAAATAAATGCATAAATCAAAAAGTTTTTCATTGGTATTTAGTGGTTACGCTTTTTTGGGCAAATGTTTGACAGATGTGACCGTACCTTTATACTTGAAATTCCTCCTAAAATAATTGCCACTTCATCACCACTTATTATTCTCGCAATATTTCTGCCAACTGTGTTCCGTAATGTGCACAACGAAAAACAAACTTCAAATGATTAAAAAAACACTAACACACACAAAGCTGAGTGCACGCCCTGTCGTCAAATGAGTAGCTAACTACAAGAAAAGCTAACTTTTAAATTGATATTTCTAGACTAACTATAAAGCTAACCACAATACAATGCAGAAGGTAACCTAAATCAATTAGTACGTTGAGTATATATATATATATACTCTCATTTATATTATGGTGAGCGCCAACAAATTTACTAATTTAGGAACTCTTAAAATTATTTCATGTATTTCATAACTTCTTGCTGTCAATATTTAACTGGTACCTTAGGTGAGTGGTATGCGCGTAGACTGTTAATCCAATGACCTGTGGTGAAGTCCCAGCACAGCACCGGTGAAAAAAAAATTTAAGAATAATTTATTATTACAATATTACTATAAAACTACTGAATATAGAATTGAGAAAATAAAATAAAAATGAAATATATTCTTTTTATGTATACTAACTAACTATATTTTGACTTTTTAAAACTAACTTTAAAGTTAGCTACAAGTAGTGCAAAGAAAACTGATTACTTCCTAGGACATCGCAATGTTAAAAAAGTTAGTTTTGTCCATACATTAAAGTTAGTTTAGTGTTAGTTTTGTTTCCGACAGGGTATGAATACATATGTATGTATGTTAGTGTTTCGTTTTTGTTTTGCTTTGTGTTGCTGAGTTGCCGAGCTACCCACCAAACAAAAAGCAAAGCGTTTGAACTATTATGCTTTGATGAATGTAGTACATATTAGGTCAACAAAATTAATTGAAAATAATTTTTTGTTTTTTCTATTAAATAAATATTATATTATTTAAAAACTTAATTAAAATTTTAAAATTAAAACAATGTCATAAACTCAGAAAAATTATTAAATCTTCACACAGTTTATGTAGGTATATACCTAAGGAGCATAGCTCTAACCGGGTGTCCTAAGACACCTCTCTTCTTTTTTGTCAGAAATAATCCGACCAGCTACCAGCCAGCCGCCAGAATTACATGTTTGTTTTGTTTTTATTTTTTGCTTTAAGCTGTTAAATATTGGCGCACAATGTAATTAAAATTAAATACGTTTGCATTTCAACAACAATTTTATTTCAAGAAATAAATAAATAAAAATCGCAATGTTGCTGCCGGTTGAATCGGAAAAGGCAAGTATATATTGTGAAATAAATCTATAGTTGTCATGAAAGCCAAAGTGTAAATACAACTTCATGTCCAAACACTCGTATACTTACATCAACTCTAGGAGTTCCAACAGGTTGATACGATCCCTCAATATTTTTCGTTTCACGCGTTCGAAATATTCTTCCTCCAACAATACATACGATATTATTTTTTCTATTATTTTTAACACAATTTAGCTTCTTAAAACATATCTGGCTAGAGCTGAAACTTGGTACATAGGTAGGTCTTGTTGAGAAAAAATCTGAAAACGGGCACTTTCCACCCGGGGGCACTAGGGCTTCCCTTCTTTGTATGGGGCACTTCCAGTATAGCTAGAAAGCTGAAATTGGGTACACAGGAAGGTAGTGATGAGAAATTACCGAAAATGATTTTTTACCGGGCACTTTTCATCTGGAGGGCCAATCATGCCCCTTCTTTGTATGGGGCACTTCTAGTATAGCTAGAAAGCTGAAATTTCGTGCACAGATAGGTAGTGATGATAAATTACCGAAAATAATTTTTAAACGGGCACTTTTCACCTGGGGGACTAGGGTTACCTTATTTGTATGGGGCATTTCCAGTATAGCTATAAAGCTGAAATTTGGTACACAGGTAGGGCCAGATAAGCAATACATATAAATATTTATACAAAAACAACTTAGAAAAAAGAAGTGAGATCCACACAAAAATATAAATGTGAAAATAAGGCCAAGTTCGTATCCAAAAAGTTTCGGCCGTAAAAAGTACTGAGATCAAAATAAGGACCAAGTTCTTGATAGGTACAATTTCATCTCATTTCTAGGCAACCTATGAGCTTATCAATATTTTTCGAAGAATTCTTTCCCATATTAGAAAGGCAAACAAATTTTGCCAACGTATGTATATTTTATTTTCTCTTTGTATATAGAAAAGAAAAAAAAATTTAGTTCTATTTATGTTTTATAGGCCAGCTTTAACAATTTCCATAAATTTTTGTCAATTTAAATTAAGAGTGAAATATTAAAAAAACAAAATGATATTAATTTTATTTCAAAACGAAAATAAACCCCCAAAATTGTATAAAATATGTACAAAAGTATGTAGTATGTATATACATACATACATAGAAATATGAATAAATAAAATTGTTTATATAAAATTAACTTTATTATAAGGCCGGCTAGTAGCAAAAATGACGTCAGCTCTTTTGAATTTGTTTGTGTATCTTGTACTGAGTGTAGAATAGTTTATCGATTTTATTAGTCTGTTCTCGAGTTTCCTTGAGAGCCTTAGGGAAAGAAGAAACTTCCTGGAACACTTTAATATTCCACCATAGTCTCGTTAAGTATTCATGTGCACTTCCAAAATCTTACAAATAAATACTCACAAAAAATATCAAATTTAAAAAGAAGGCAAGGAATATTACACACACACACTGACATATTTTTGGTTTTAATATGGAATTCATATTTGTTATGTTTTTTTTACAAAATGACATCATTTTTATGAATTTGAATAACTTAGAAATAAAAAAAGCAATAAAAAGCAACAATCGTGTGTGTCAGATTAAATAATTTTTTTTTCAGTTGCAAAATCGGAATTTACTCTAAATCGATTTTTGGTTCCTTTGTGCAGCAGGTGTGCAGATGTACTGCAATGGAATTAAATAAAACAACGAAATAATATTCATTTGAATAAACAGAACCATTAGCCGATATTATGATAAACTCATAATGATCAGCAAATAAGAATTTTGCAATGAATAAATAGTTTTAGCTTCCAAATATCTCAAATTACTCTAATCTAAATTTTCTAACATTTCTTTGGTTCATAAAAAGCAATATTTCAAAATAATAATTAAAAACATTCTAATGGAAAAAATTTGCTTAATATAGTACATTAGACCAACTCATTTTGTATAGGTACAGCTGAAAAAAAAATCAGACAAAATTAGACTTTGTTAATATTTAAAACATAAATTTAAATTTAACTAGCAAAGATTTGAACCAAACATCGTCGAGGCAATTTACAAGTAAACAGAGCATTTGTAAACACTTAAGAGCAGGGTTACCGTTAGGAATTTTTGAAAAGTCGCACAAAAGGTCGTTTTATAAAAATAAAGTCGCACATATTTTTTTAACGTTTTTTTTTTATTAATAAAAAGCATAAAAAAATAATTGAAACAAAACAAAAAGCTTATTGCAGAATCCATTTTAATTATATTTTTTAACATATGGGCATTTCCAGGATCGCGAACGGGACATTCGTACGCACTCAACTTGAAAAAAAATATGAAAACTCAAATTTTTTTTTTAACTTTTTATAAATATTTAATAGCATTTTAGTAGAACAATTTTTGAGAACAAAAAGAAAATTATAAAATATGAACGTTCTCCAAATATTTTGGATAAACTTGCGATCGCGAACGGGACAAAAAATGTAAGTCATTTTTTTCGGTGTGTGGTTTTTTGTCAGTTTATTAAATGGAGATTATTTTTTAACTAAAGCAGAGATATAAAGCTTTTATTTAGCATTTTGGTTTTTTTTTAATTATCCTTATTATTATTTTTTTTAAATATTTTTTTTTAGAATCGCGAACGGGACAATGATTCCAAAGGCATTTTTTAGGTTTAAAATTTTTTATTTATAAGTATAAAAAATAAATAAAACAGGATATATTCCAATGATAACAAAAATAAAAGAATTATTATTTAAGTTAATAAATTATAAAAATTTAGACAGTTCTGTTTATGCTAAAAAAAATCAAGTTAGGTTAAGATATTTTTTTACAAAATTTTAAAATCTCCAAGTAAAGCGCAGTGAGCTTTTTACTTTAATTGCATTCGTCTGATTGATCTTGGTGCATTTTTTCTTATTTTTTTTAGGTGCATATATTTGTACTTCAACAAATTTTTATTCTATAATATAAGTAAGGAATACATAGATAAATAATATTTTTTGAAATTTCATTTCTATATTTAAAATAAGTTCATTACAGGGAATACAGTATTCTATATCTTTATCTATTAAATTTAAGGCTGACAGCATAGTGTTGCATGTTTTAACTTTTAATTTATTAGTTAATTTATTTTTAAGTAAAGCTAATTTCTGCACAAGCACTGCTGTGAGGTAGAGTTAATGCATGTACGGCCAGTTTGTACAAATTAGGAAACATTGTTTCGTCTAACGAATTCTTTAAATTACCAATTTTTGCCAAAATTGTATACATGGCAAGCGTGGTGAAATATGTTTACCAGGTGGTCTCGTAACGGCAGCTCATTATTTTTTGCTATGATAATTTTGGGGATATCACACGTCAAAATGGTGTAATTTTTTGACAAGCATTATCCACTTTTTTGTTATACATATACTTTTTTCACCATGATGATAATAAAAGTGTTGCCAAATGAACAATAATCTGCGAATTGCTTTTAAATTTTGACGTATTTTTTTTTATAAAAATAATAAAAACATTTTTTAATTTACTGCAAATTAAATGCTTTTTATCAGAAACTACAAAAAAGGGTAAAAAGTTGCAACAAAATTAAAAAAGTCGCAAAAGTCGGTGATAAAAAAAAGTCTCACAAAAAGTCGCAGACCGCCGAAAAAGGGTCAAATTGCGACTTTAGTCGGGTGAACGGTAACGCTGCTTAAGAGTTGTACTAAAAGTTAATGATACTCATTTCGTATTAGTGGTGGTTATTATAAAAAAATTGTGATGTATAAAATATCCCACTATAGAATTGGTGGTTCAGGTGGTCGACTATCCTGCAGAAAAGGTAGAATATCTGTAATAATTTTGCAACTTGAGACAAATGCAGTTTTAAATTGTCATGAAAAAAATTTTCAATCATGCCGTAACTTTACATTAATGAAACAAAAAATATGTGCATACCTATGTATGTATGTATGTATGTATATTTGAAAATTCAATTTTAGTGGCATAGGTATAAAACTCTAATTTTAGATGTTTAAATATACCTACTAAACATAATTATATTCCAATAAATGCAAAAACTTATACATATGTATGTATGTATAGATACTCTCGTACATATGTACAGATTGTGAATGAGTATACGTCAGCACCTACCATTACGGTTTATCTGACGGTGTACTTAAACACTTAGTGTAGATTAAGCGTTCACCATCGCCCCTGAGCCACCCCACTCAAGAAACCCGAAGGCATCCCCGAGGGGATGACAACAGGTAGCAACTTCTCAGACATGACCAAGGCCCGTCATGTCCAAACACCTTGCTAAAGTGAGCGAGCTACCTAAACTCTGGAATCCTGTTGGTTCACAACAGCACATAGAGGCTTCGCATCGGTAGACACGAAGTCCGCTAAGCGAGCATCAGTCTTTAACCGACACCTCTCCCAGCTTTTGGTAACAACCACAACCACTACGTGAACTGTCGAAAGAGACCTCAACCAACAACCGGCCCATGGGATCCTGTAACCGGTATAGTAGAGGAGGACTCTACTTCCCGGTACTAACATACCCCCATGTGGGCTGCCGGCCCCGTAGTACCAGTTCAAACTACTGGTAAAGTTTCGAAAGGAAATCCCAAAAGGATTAACTTTCTATTGGTTTTGGTCATGGGCTAGACCTTAGGTACCCTTACACCTTCTATGTAGACTTACGTGGCAAGCCACTACGTTCATTATAAAATATATGCACATTCCGTTGCTCTGTTAATTCAGAGATTGGTCCGAGCATATAAGTTTTATGGGTAACTGACAAACGTTATGTCTACAAAAATCAGTTACCCTATACCCCGGGGAGTATTGCATCTTGTTGTTGAGAATCAACAAGATGAACTATCTACCCCCCGGGGGGCGTACATATGTACATACATACATACATATGTAGATGTAGGTAAGTTCTTTTCAAATATCTTGTTTCTTCATTAATGTATCGTTAATTTTTTTCGCAGCCGCCGTCGCCGATTAAATACTTTCGGCTTCGATCGCTGGTCCTCACTTCAAAACATATTTATCTTCACATACATTTTTATCACACTAAAATAAATTGTAGTCTTGTTACTGTATTAACTTTTTTATTTGCTTCATAAAAATAGAATCTACAACAAACACAAATTCTACAGCATAATTTTAACAATATGACGTAATATTTTCTTTCACATTATTAAATCAACTAAAAAAAACCAGTGTTGGCCACAAAGAGAGGAAGAGAGAATCTTAGTAGTAGTAGTGTTTATGAGTATGTATTAGTGAAAAATACAGTGAACAAAATGCATGAACTTAACACAATACCGAAATTGAATTGGTTTCTGTTTGTTTTGTATGAATAAAAATAGAGTGCGTTGTTGAAAATATTCCCTGTGTAACTGACAGCGTTGTCAACTTTGAAATTTCAAAAGGAACCAAAATGGAGAAAAAAACGCGCCATTTAACAAAAAACGCACCAAGTTCAGATTTTTTTTATTGAAAAATTTTATTGAATTAATTTTGCGTCTTTACAACATTTAACTTTAGTCCAAAATTCTAATGTTGATATAATATTGTGCCAATGCATGAAGTGAATCATTCTCCACCCTTTTTCAATACTAGATAATTATTTCGACATCGGTTTAAAATTGTACTGCTAATGGCATGATATATGTATATTTGCAATGGAATAAAACATTTTGTACAATGCTGGTTGTTCATGTCGGTTGTAGCTAAATGGGCTTACAGCTACAATGTGTTTCCGTGTTCCAGCATGCCGAACAAGGTTGGATATTTACGCGTGATATCGCATTTGCAATAAAAACATCTTGCTTTTGTGTTATTATTTGGTCAAGGCCGAATCCATTGCTTAAACTCACATTGTGATTCCCAAATCCTTTTGTATTTCTTTTAGTAAATAGAAATTTTATTAATTTTAGTGGTACAACTCTATATATAAACTTTTAACGGTTTAACGGTTTTTGTGAATGTGTTTTGGTACCTCTTAAACATCATTAATGGTTGCTCTCATTATGGTCTGTAAAATTGAATGTAAAAATTGTACACAGTTGAATGAAATGGTATTGAAACAGTTGTATTTTTTGTACAAAATTCTTTTTTCTGAAACAAAAAATTGTGTTTAATATAATTTGGAGCCACCCAAAATTAAAAAAAAAGCACCAAAATTAAAGAAAAAGCGCACCACGCACCAACTCAGATATTTTTCGCACAAAACATTTAGAAAAGCACCAAAAAAGGTGCGAAACGCACCAAGTTGACAACGCTGGTAACTGATATAAACAAATTAAAGAGAAATATGAAAGGCAATGCGTCATAAATCTGCTTGTGCAAAAGCAAAAGAATGAAATTGTTGTTTTTTTTTTACATTTTGGTGAATAGTTTTATTTTCATTCGGCTGTGTTCGGTTGTATACATATATGAAGCCGAATGATGTTCGGAACATAGGTGTACGTTTGAGCAACACTGAAAAAAACTATCAAAATTGTATGTATGTAGTACCTACATATGTATGTAGTACCTACATATGTATGTAGTAGTAAAATCATACGCTAGAACAGTGGGCACCAAAGAAGGCGAATATCGAACCAAAACACCAAACAATTTTGTTTTGTCGTTGTTAAAAAACCAATTACTTATAAACCATCTTCGTTTTCGTTCACGTTATGCATTCTCCCATAAGTGTAAAGAATTATCAATAATGATTAGGTAAACACGAATATTTCACATTAATAGCTGCTCACTCTACTGAGTAGTGTCTACTTATACACGTCAAACTTATTCCTATTTACGCACACACGATCTAGAACGGGACTGTTGAAATATTTTACATACGATCATTCTCTTTTGGATACAATTTACTGATTTCAAATAAACTATTGAGCTGAAAAATATTTGAAAACTGGTAAGCCCAACATTAAATATGTAGATGATTTTGGAACTTTGTTCTTCCATTGCTACTATTTACCGGACGCGTCTCTAGATGAGGCATACAAAAAAAAAAAAGAACATAAAAACAAAAAAAAAAAAGAACATAAAAACAAAAATCATGCTGTCGAAATAAAAAACATGAGTAAAAGCAGCACAATACGAAAATGAACAAAAGAAAATCATAATTTTTTTATAAAAATTAAATTTTGATACAACGACAAAAACAGCAACAACACGAGGAAGAATTAAAAAAATATTAAGCGCGCTAAAATTTATTTAATTTTCTACAAAATAGTCAGCAAAATATTGAAGACAAAAAAAAATTAAAGCAAATGATTATTAAATGTACATACATATGTATGTATGTACATATGCATAGTATGTACATACATATGTATAATGAAACAAACAAGCTGAGCGATTGAGTGGCTAAAGAAAACAAAAATGTATTCAATGACCGTCTATTATGGTTAGGGATGCCAGTCAGCGATGGATTTTATTTTATTTTTTTTTTGTTTATATTTAATAACAAGCTTTTTATTTAAATAAAACAATAGTAATACTAATGCAGTATATGTGTTTTATTTTAAATAAATTTAAACAAATACTATTACTCAAAAGCAACTCGAAATTTTATTTTTCAATACAAATTTTACTCATCAAGAATTTTTTACCGTTACACAGTCTACTTATTTTTTTTTTGTGTTTACTTGATATTGGTACTATCCACATGTCAAACACTTCATATGATTTTCGTTACGAAATATTTACGAATTCGGTTCCGAAACCGAAAGATTTTGCCGACCAGTCGTAACGAATTAGTTACAAAAAAGAAACTTTTGGTTTGGTGGGAATTTTCCAAGAAAAACGTACTTATGTACATACATATGTATATGTATGTATGTATATGCATGGTATAATAAACAAAGGTAAACTCGTCCTGCCTGCTAAAGACGTGTATTTTTGTTTTATAAATATCAAATTACATGTAGCAGAGCAACAAGCTGATCAAAAATTTGTAGCGGCGTCTAAGCAAAAAAAATTAATTTCAAGCCGCAGGTGGCAATTATATATAAAAAATAAAAATATCTGCTGTTAAGAAAAATTGTATGTAAAATTAAGAAACCTAACAATGCATTTTTAACAGCCGAGCTACCTGTAAATGTAGAAAATAACTGAAGTGTTTGGCAGCGGCTCGAATTTACAAAAACGGCGGTGATGGCCGGCTTCGAAGCGATCGGCTTGTTTCCTTGTTTTTGACACAGAGAAAACATTTTACACTAACAAAATGCCTGTTGTTTTTGTGACTTTGTATTTGTTTTAGGGACAATATTATACCCATGGTCTAATAATCAGGTCTGCGCAAGAAGGAATATGGTTTTTTGTAGGGTTGTGTTTTCACCGTTAAATAATCTGCAAAAATATGGTAAGTCCCTTGGTCTTGTCAAAAGTTGTTTACATTTTTGGCCGCCATCATGAATATTTTTGTTTACGTTATGCTTTTTGTTTTTGCATAACCACTAAATACATACAAACAGAGACTTGCGCCGAAAAGTTTTCATCGGCGGCGGCGGCTAACCCGAAAATGGTCGGCGGCTCGCTAAGCCGGCTAATAGCCGTTAATTGATCGGCTAGCCGTTTTTTGTGCGGCTTTCGGCTGAAATACTCTAGCGTTCACATGTACATAAAATGTCCCCCCGGGGGGTAGATAGTTAATTCTCAACAACAAGATGCAATACTCCCCGGGGTATAGGGTAACTGATTTTTGTAGACATAACGTTTTGTCAGTTACCCATAAAACTTATATGCTCGGACCAATCTCTGAATTAACAGAGCAACGGAATGTGCATATATTTTATAATGAACGTAGTGGCTTGCCACGTAAGTCTACATAGAAGGTGTAAGGGTACCTAAGGTCTAGCCCATGACCAAAACCAATAGAAAGTTAATCCCTTTTGGGATTTCCTTTCGAAACTTTACCAGTAGTTTGAACTGGCACTACGGGGCCGGCAGCCCACATGGGGGAATGTTTAAACCGGGAAGTAGAGTCCTCCTCTACTATACCGGTTACAGGATCCCATGGGCCGGTTGTTGGTTGAGGTCTCTTTCGAGAGTTCACGTAGTGGTTGTGGTTGTTACCAAAAGCTGGGAGAGGTGTCGGTTAAAGACTGATGCTCGCTTAGCGGACTTCGTGTCTACCGATGCGAAGCCTCTATGTGCTGTTGTGAACCAACAGGATTCCAGAGTTTAGGTAGCTCGCTCACTTTAGCAAGGTGTTTGGACATGACGGGCCTTGGTCATGTCTGAGAAGTTGCTACCTGTTGTCATCCCCTCGGGGATGCCTTCGGGTTTCTTGAGTGGGGTGGCTCAGGGGCGATGGTGAACGCTTAATCTACACTAAGTGTTTAAGTACACCGTCAGATAAACCGTAATGGTAGGTGCTGACGTATACTCATTCACAATCTGTACATAAAATGTCCCCCCGGGGGGTAGATAGTTAATTCTCAACAACAAGATGCAATACTCCCCGGGGTATAGGGTAACTGATTTTTTGTAGACATAACGTTTTGTCAGTTACCTATAAAACTTATATGCTCGGACCAATCTCTGAATGAACAGAGCAACGGAATGTGCATATATTTTATAATGAACGTAGTGGCTTGCCACGTAAGTCTACATAGAAGGTGTAAGGGTACCTAAGGTCTAGCCCATGACCAAAACCAATAGAAAGTTAATCCCTTTTGGGATTTCCTTTCGAAACCTTACCAGTAGTTTGAACTGGTACTACGGGGCCGGCACCCCACATGGGGGAATGTTTAACACCGGGAAGTAGAGTCCTCCTCTACTATACCGGTTACAGGATCCCATGGGCCGGTTGTTGGTTGAGGTCTCTTTCGAGAGTTCACGTAGTGGTTGTGGTTGTTACCAAAAGCTGGGAGAGGTGTCGGTTTAAAGACTGATGTTCGCTTTGCGGACTTCGTGTCTACCGATGCGAAGCCTCTATGTGCTGTTGTGAAACAACAGGATTCCAGAGTTTAGGTAGCTCGCTCACTTTAGCAAGGTGTTTGGACATGACGTTCCTTGGTCATGTCTGAGAAGTTGCTACCTGTTGTCATCCCCTCGGGGGTGCCTTCGGGTTCCTGAGTGGGGTGGCTCAGGGGCGATGGTGAACGCTTAATCTACACTAAGTGTTTAAGTACACCGTCAGATTTAAGCCGTAAAGGCAGGTGCTGACGTATACTCATTCACAATCTGTACATAAAATGTATATAAAATATTTGTTCAAAAAAACGTAACCAGTAGTTTTGCTTACTTGGTTTTTATGGTACAAAATAAAATTAATTATTCTGCATAAAAGTATTTTTATACAGTTTTTAAAAATGCGAACCCATAATTAAGAAAATATTAGAATTAAAGTAAGTAAATTATTAGTTCCATTTTTGGTTACTTTTTTTTCGACAAATATTTGATAAATGCGAACGTAGCTTTAGATAATATACATATTAAATATTAAATTTTAATTAGTGATTTTAAATTTTACGCTTTACAATAGCGTACAATAAATTTTTAAATCTTTTTATTTTTTTTTTCGATACGGCAATTGTACTTAAAATTGTACAATTGTACTCAATTCATCCCTGTTACATGCGCTAATACAACACACATAGCTGCCAGATTTTTAGAGGTAATATCGTCATATTTTTCGGCAAAATTCGTCATTATCGTCAATATAGCTTATTGAAATCGTCATAAAAACGTAAAATGAAAAAAACCCTTTTTTTCCAACAAAACATATGTATACATACGTGTGTTTTTTTTTCTATTACTTATTTACGAATTGTGGTTGTTAGTTTTACAAATTTCGTGATAGGTCCCATTCCAATTAAAAATGTAAATGGGATTATGAATTTAGTAATTGAATGCGAAATTAATTTTTTTCTGTGTACCATCAAATTCCATATACATATAAAATAAATATTATTATCGTTGTATGGTGTTTGACAGTTTCGAATTAAAAAAAAATTCAGTTATGGTAGTTATGCATTCACCTTGTTTATTATATTTGACCAATATGTACATAGTATTTTGACGGCGATGCCAGACTGTAAATTGGATATTTATGTATTGGGAATCTAAAGCTACAATATATAAGAAAAATGTGTATGTACATGAAATGAAAACCATTTTAGAAACTTACGTATACTCATTTTATCAGAGGTGTCTTTTTAAGTAAACATTGGCAGCTTTAAGAGTATATATTGAAGGTAAAGTATGCGTGTCTAATAGCCCTTTAAGAGGCATTTAGCAAGTTAAACGAGTACCCTTGGTTATATTTTAAGATATCAATCAGGGGGAAAATAATCTGTGATGTGGCAGGATTACCGATTTTGCAAAACAAAAGTTTTAAAACAATGTACTTGGCCCAACTATTAGGACTCTGCAAGAAGCCATATGGTTTTTTGTAGGGTTGTGTTTTGACCGTTAAATAATCTGCAAAAAAATGGTAAACTTTGCAATCTTGTCAAAAGTTGTTTACAGTTTTGGCCGCCATCATAAATATTTTTGTTTAAGCTATGCTTTTTGTTGCTGTATACGCACAAAATACATACAAACCACAGCCATTTTTGACAATATGCTGATGGTTTCACATAAACACAATGCATGTTGTTTTTTCTATTGTATTATTGTTGTAATGATAAGCAGACATAATTGGGCCATGCCAAGATAGTGTTGATTTTACAACAAGAACGGAATTACAAAATTTCTTTTAAACACAGTCCTGTGACGTTAATACACAAATTTTAACATCAGAAAAATCCTTGTATTATAAACTTTATCATAATGTCTTACCAACGACTTAAAAAACACAGATTTTTAAAAATGGAACTTAGTTCAGAATCAAGTATGTATATAAGTGCATATCAATTTTATGATTAAATTTTATTATTAATTTGAGTGCGTTTCTCACAGACTTCGATGCCAATATTCCCGCTAATATCAATAATGTCGACATTGAAGAGGAAGAACAGCCAATAACTGGAGCATGCTACAACTCAGAAGAATCAGAAGATTTTATTGGTTTCGAAGATATAAATTCTTCAGATGAAGAGGAATTTATTGAAAATCTAGAGGACAACACATCGAGTGAAGCAAGTTCAGACGAGTTTATTCCTCAAACTACAGCTGATGATCGGAACGACTTAGAAAAGGGTCCTCTAGAAGACAAAATAAAAAACTGGGTTTTGAGAAATACTCAAACTCTTACGCAGAAAGCAATCGATGAGGTTCTCATTATATTTAGGTCCGAAGGCTTTACATCGCTACCAAAATCATCTAAAACCTTGCTACAAACGTCACAATTAAAGAGCGATACAAAAATAATGAAAAGTTCGGACGATACCTTTGGGATTTTTCAGTATTTTGGTATCGAAGCAAACCTTAATGCTATAATAGATCCTAAAGTGTACAAAGAAGACCAAATTAACCTGTTAATACATGTTGATGGCATGGATATTTTCAATAAATCGAAAAAAGGATTCTGGTCAATAATGGGAAAAGCCATTTCTAATAGCTCTTTACTTTGGAAATGCGAAGCCTTTTTCAGCTAGGGAGTTTTTAGCAGAATTCGTTTTAGAAGCAAATAATTTCATTAGCGCAGGTATAAATGAAAAACTTTCAAGTGTTATGATATTTATTTTTTTACTTTCTACATAGGTATACAAGTGAAAGGTAAACTTTTTAAATTTGGACTTTTAGCTTTTTGTTGTGATATGCCAGCCCGAGCTTTCATTAAATGCTGCAGAGGTCACACTGGATTTTTCTCCTGCGAAAGGTGTACCATTAAAGGGGAGACGGTCAATAATACCCGCGTATTTAAGGAAACAAATTGTGAGGAACGCTCATACTTGTCATTTAAAAATAAAACAAATCCTCAACATCACTTATCGAAGGAAGATAGCCCACTACTGGACATAATTAATTTTGATCCCATAAAGCACGTCGTTATTGATGAAATGCACATGCTTTATCTAGGTATTAGTAAGCAAATACTTCAAAAGTTAATTTTAAAGAATTCATTCGCGTTTGTTTCACAAGAAAGCGTATCAACACTTCAAGAAAACCTGATAATAATATCTAAAAATGTACCTTTCGAATTTCAAAGAAAATCATACGATTTAATGAATTTTACAAACTGGAAAGCTACACAATTCCGTTTTTTCTTGTTATAAGTATGCAGGAGCAATTGTTTTAAAGAATGTATTAGATGATGAAATGTACAAACACTTTATAATTTTATATACTTCTTGTCGTATTTTGTCGTCAACCAAGTTAGCCACATTAAAATCAAAATATGTTAAAGATTTGTTAAAATCCTTTGTTAAAGTTATGCCTAGATATTACGGCCCTAATTCCCAAACTATGAATATACATAATCTGATCCATATATCAGATGATGTAATTAACATAGGAGCTCCTTTATCACAATTTTCAGCGTTTGACTTTGAAAATAGTTTGGGATATTTAAAGTTCATTGTAAAATCAACTACAAATCCAATAGCACAAATTGAAAGAAAATTGCACATTTTTTATACTAACAGTTCCTTAAATAATAGCCCATTAGTATATCTTCTTGTTAAAAATAAAATATATTCAGTTGGAAAAATTATAGAGACAGTTGAATCGAAAACACTATTTACTTTTGTTAACATTTATGGCTATAAAATTACAACCGTTCATCCTGATAATATTTGTTTATTAAGTAATGGAAATGTTATGGTTGTAGCAGAAATTTTTAGTAGCAAACTTTCTATATACAAATGTGATAATATTTATTTAAAAGGAAATATTTTTAACAAAATGCTTGATTTTTTTGAGTACCCACTGTCATCCAGGGACATAGGATTATATATCGTTAAAGATTTAGACCAGGAAAAAACTGAAATAGACTTGAATATGGTAGATGTTAAGTGTATTCTTAGCGAATTTTAAAATGAAACAGTTGTTATCACTCTTTTGCATAAATAAATTAATATATATACTTTTGTATGTATGTATTTATATAAATAAAATCGAAACCAATTAAAAACAACAAAACAATTTTTTATTAAAAAGCATTGGCAAACCATTTTTCACATTGCAAACCGTAACGTTGGCAAACCGTTTTGGTTTCATGTTTAAAAGTACTGTCCCAACGCTGCAATTTTTGTACGGTTGGTAATTTCTGCCTGGGATATTATATCAGAGGCAAAACATAACAAAGCTCTTAAATCAACAAATCTTATTAATAAAACAGCATTCTTTTGAATACAGAGATTCAATACTTCAATTAGAATTCACAATAAAATCACATGTAAATAGATTGCATGTTTTTCAATACTTTGAAAACATGCATTGAAAAAACATTGTATAGAAGAAAATAAAAAAATTCAATCCTTTAGTTATTTTTTTCCAATTTAGTAACACTTTTTCTAAAAATGTATAAAAACTACAATAAAAATATAATAGTTAAAGAAAATAGACTTATATACATAAATATAAATATATTGCAATTAAACATATTGATTAATTTAGGTTCAGTTGATCATAGCAGCTACATTTTCATTAATTATATTAAATGGATTTATTTGATAATTTATTTTCAAAATGAAATCTTGATAATATCTGATCACAAATCTCTATATAAAAATTAATACAATCTAATATATAAAAATGAGTTGGCGTGTGTTTGTGACAACATAACTAAAGAACGGAGTGACGGATTTGGCTGATTCGTTTTTAATTTCGTTCACTGTTGACCCCGAATGGTTTGTAGACAAAAAAATTTGGGCAAAGAGGCGTGGCACTGCCCATATAACCCAAAAATTTAAATCGCAATATTTTGGGCATTTTTTGACCTACGTCGATGATATTTGGTACATATGGTATTGGCATAATTTGGAATACATTCCAGGCAAATATTCCTAAATAAATGTCTTCAAAATTTAAAAATTTTTTTGGTTTTTATAATAAGTTAAATAAAAATTTTAGTTTTAAGCAAAATAGTTTTTAAAAAAATGCTCATTACAATTTTCAGCAGTTTTTTTTTATCAAGCTTGCTTTAGTAGTATAAATAAATGTTGCAAATTTGAATACTTAAAAATCGTCAAAATTAGTCTGTGTTCACACTATCCAAGTCTTATTGCAAAACTTATAAAGATTTCTTCTTTGAACTTTCATTGGCGTTCACACAGCACTCGTCTTATTGCTTATTTTGTATGAATGTATGTATACCTACTTAACACTACGAATAAGACAACAAAACGAATTTCATGAATTCATGAAAGGGTGTACTCGTTTCTTTTCCCCCTATCTCTCTCTTAAAAGCTAAGAAGCTTAAAAATAAGACTTGCATCGTCTGAACACAGACTTAGGGTATAAATCGTCCCATCGTCCTCATGTCTTTTTTAGGACCCAAAGTCGTCAAAATTACGATTATTCGTCAAATCTGGCAGCTATGTCAAAACAGCCTACACGCCAAAAATTTCAAGTGTTGTCAATGTAAATTCGACACATATCGCTCCTTTATTGCAACGTAGTCATATCTCAAAAAACTCAAACGTGGCAAAATGCATTTAAAGTTTTCAAAGCGTAAGCATTTATATGGACGGCTTGAGCATGTAAGCGGTTATAACTTGGGTTTAGATAGAGATAGGTTAGGTTAGGTTAGCAGGCTGCTGGTAAATGGAAGATAAGATTCCAGCTCACTTGGGTCCTGATATGGTCCCATTGTGCTACCTGTAGTGAAGACGAGTGATGGAGGAAAGGAGATTAGAAGAGTCGGAAGAAGAGTAGATGAGGGAAGACCATAGAAGAGCAAGAGAAGAGTAGAAAGCAGAAACAGGTGGGAAAAACCAAAGCAAGGAGTTGTCTTGCAGAACATTCAGGATGTCGAGCCCCCTATTGGGCGAACCATCCACTGCTCCTGATGAAGGAGCTAATACAACCAAGTTCCGTATTTGAGAGCTCGGAGAGGGTACTGAAGGATCTGCTGCCTAGAAAGCGGAGGCGGTGATCCTCCATAGCTGGGCAGAGGCATAGAAGGTATGATTGCTAAGGCAAGATTGCGCAATTGCGGTTTTGGAAAGTTCAGCAGATTTTTGGTTCTGTTGATATCAATGCAAGGCCATAGGGTCCTTGCTGTGGTACAGGATGGTTCATTAAACCATCTTGTTTGTGCCTCTTGCATAAGGGCTTTCTCGATTCCCCTCCAGCAGGCCAAGAGCGGAAGACCACAGAAATTGTCAATTTCAGCGGCCTCTAACTCTGTTAGATAGAGATGTGTTTATGCAAATTTTTTTATAAATAAAGAAGGTATTTAGAAACTCTTTTTCGTCAGTAACTGAAAAATTTTGTTTTTTGAGATATGACTATGTTGCAATAAAGGAGCGATATGTATGCAACAGGTACATTCAAGACGAATTAAATAAATTCGCCTTGGATAAACTTATTCGTTTATTTTTTATATAAATTAAGTCTACAGAAATATAAAAAATTTATCGGCGGCTAACATTTAGCCGACGTTCAGCCGAAAAATCCTAGGCGGCGGCGGCTATCAAAAATCGTCGGCGGCTGGCTAAGCCGGCTAATAGCCGATACGGCGCAAGTCTCTGCATACAAACCACATTTTGTTTTGTTTTGTATACAGCTTTTTTTTACAATATTGGCTAATTTTTAAACAAACAAAATGCATGTCGTTTTTTATTGTTGTGTTGATAAGCAGAGCTTATATTATTAGACCATGATTATACCATGGAAATGTATCGTACTTTTTCTTTGTTAGTCCCTGTCCAGATTTGCAATTTTAATAGTTGCAATTCTTGGTTTTTTAGGTGAGAGAGGTGAGAAGCTTGGGAAGGGGTACAGAGTTTCATGTGCCCTGCAATTCTCTTTTGCTTTGCAATTCTCATCATTCAACTTGAAGTTTGCCGTAGTTGTTTTTGATAATTCAAGTTCAACAACACCCGTGTTTGTACAATCTTAAACACTCCGATTACGTAGATAGGCTAAAGAAAGCTCAGGCGTTCAACAACATTTTAGAGGATATGCAGAAACTTGATCCCAATATAACCATAAACGAGTTAAAGCGTAAGTGGAGAAATTTAAGGACGCAGTTTATGAAGGAGCAAAGGCTAATAAGCCATTCGAAAAAGAGTGGATCAGGTGTGGCTGACATTTATACACCCAAGCTTTGGTGTTTTAATGAAATGAAATTTTTGCAGCCACATATTGAAATGAGGAGCACAATCGACAATACTGAGGTATGTATGGACATGTAAAGAATAATATTTGTATTTATTTAAATTTCCTCATATATGGAATAATATTTATCTTTAGATGGAAGAAAGCAACGCTAGCGAGTTTTACGAAGAAGAATCTTTTGTCGAAGAAACCCCAAGAAAAAAATCAAAGGTATGATATCTGTGGTAACAAGCAATAACAGCCTAGCTCGACTTAAGTCAATATGAGCTATGTATGCTATCATATTCTACTAACAAAACTTTATATTTACGTAAAATCCCCATTTCTCTAACGATGTTCTTTAAAAAGTTATTAATAAAAACATATTGACCTAGTTCGTAATGAGGCTTCATTGCATTTTTATAAAAAATAATTTTTTCTAAAGTATCATTTTCGACTTAGGCTGTTATTGCTTGTGACCACAGATATACATATATAAATAGAATATATGTACATATATACATAATATACTGCTGTTTTCTTATGGTATACTGACAAACAATATTTTTTTTAGACCACTATTTCCAGTTTCCGCAATGAGCTTGACAGCCTAAAGAACGTTTTGGTCCAAAAAAAGGAGGGGAAGAAATTTGCTTGGCTGGGCAATCGTGTAGCTGCTCATATGGAAGAAATAAATCCTGAGGATCAGGATGACGCAGCGTGGCAAGTACAATGCCTTATGAGACGACTAACGCGGAAGTCAGCAACTAACAGTACCGCAAGTTCTTCAAAAGATATTTTAGAACTGTCGATGGAAGGCTTATTTGACGAAGACGACGAAGTATTTTAAAGTTTTAATACATAATATTTCAGGTATGTGATGGAAAACAATTGTTTTCAAAATCTTTGTTAAATCGGTTTTGTGTAAATTAAAGAAATGGTGAAAAACTTTTTGGTTAAGATACATGTTTATTAAGATAAACGGTTTTATATATGTATACATATGTAAAAATAATAGACAATTTCATAGAATCTAAAATTATTAAAATTTTCTAATATTTACATATGTATACATATATAAAACCGTTTATCTTACATAGCGTTTACACATGAAAGTAATTTCATGAAAGTCGCAATACACTCACAATTCCTCACAAACACATTCATATATTTGTCACTTTCAGTCAACTTTCAGCTCTGCTTTCAACGAAAATTTCTTGAAAGTAATTTTTTGACACTTTCAATATACTTTCTGAAAGAAATGATAATAACCAAAGGTGTGTTGCCAGGTAAAAATAATCATGAAAAATTTCAGGATTGTTTTAAAAAGCAGGTACAAAAGCTACTTGTTTTAAGCGTTTAAACAAATAATTCTAACAGTTTCATTTTAAGCATATACATATAACAAACAATTTTTCTTATTATAATTTAAAAATATTAAAAGAATTATAAAAATAAATTTTAGTTTTAATGCGTTTCCTAAAACTCGGCTTGGTTAATTATACTGGCAACTCTGAAAAATAAAAATAACAAAAAACAGCAATGGAAGAAATATATTAAGCTTTCCCTTTGACGACATTTTAAAACTAAAATTTCAGTTTCATAAAAACTTTCAAGAAATTTTCATGAAATTCTGTTGTTTTTTATTTCTCTTTCATTGATAATACGTATAGGGAACTTTCATGAAATTACTTTCATGTGTAAACGCAGCGTTAATAAACATGTATCTTAACCAAAAAGTTTTTCACCATTTCTTTAATTTACACAAAACCGATTTAACAAAAATTTGGAAAACAATTGTTTTCCATCACATACCTGAATATCTTTATATATAAAATTGAAGTTATTATTATTAGTTTTTATTTTTAAACGAAAATGTGATGTGAATTATTATTATTTTTTTAAAGATCTCTACTATTTTTATATAAAATTGAAGTTATTATTATTAGTTTTTGTTTTTAAATGAAATGTGATGTGAATTGTTATTATTTTTAAAAGATCTTATTATTAGTTTTTGTTTTTATAAATGAACAAATGTACTATGTACGTATTTAATATATTTAAATGTATGTATGTACATACATACTTACCTTAAAACCCAATGGTTTCCAAAAATGAAATGTGATACACTAAGTAAGACTGTATTCAGCTTTTATTATATTAAATAATGAATTAAATGAATTTTATAAAATTACATTCATTGCTTATTGGATTTTACTTCTTGAGGAAACAGGAAATTGTTAATTATTAATTAAATTAAAGTGAACCTAAATCTTATTAACTAAACTTTGAAAAGCAAAATCTATTATTTTATATTTTGACCTACATCCAATCTAGTTTACCTTCATTGCTGAAATATGCCGCAAATTCTTTTCTATTGGCTTCTGCTGCACCCTTTCTGGGGTTGTAAATAACACCTGAGTTGTTACTAGTTATAGGCAGAATATTTTGTTCAACGTTTTCGTAGTTTGTGTATGTAGAATCATTATGTAACAAATAATTATGTAAAACGCAGGTAGCCAAAGTAAAAATTTCGACCTTTTCCACTTTTAAATTGATAGGTGACAAAAAAAACTCGATACCTATTAGCCATCATCCCAAAAGCATGTTCTACAACATGTCTGGCACGAGACAGTCTTAAATTAAAAACTTGCTTTTCCTTTGATGTTGTGTGATAGGGGTATGGCTTCATTAAGTGAGTCTGCATAGGGAAAGCATCATCACCAACTACAACATAGGGCAGCAGCCGACCATTTCCAACAACGGCGTTACGTGGTATAGATGTTTCGTCTTGCAAGACACTACTTAAATTGCTTTGGAGAAATACTCCAGCGTCGTTACTGCGCCCGTTGCAACCGACATCAATAAAAATAAATTTACAGTTGGCATCCACCAAAGCCAACAATATGATACTATTGGTACCTTTATAATTATGAAAAAAAGCACCATCTTTACGCAATGGACGAAAGTTTATGTGTTTTCCATCTAACGCGTCCAAACAGTTTGGGAATTGCCACTTTAAAGCGAATTCTTTAGCAATTGCCTCCCATTCTATCACACTACTGGGAAACTAAATAAATAATACAAATAACAAAATCTTCATATGTAAATTATATATGTAAAACCTTTAAATATGCTCCTTTTAATCGCCTAAAAATAGCCTCACACACTTCTGGAACTATACACGATATAGACGATTTAGATACTCGACTTTGGAAGTCAATACTTCGAAAAGACTCGCCTATATGAAACACATATTAAGTCTGGATAATTATTATTCATTGTAACTTACCTGTGGCGAGGAATCGTAAACAGATTGTTAGCTTTTCTGCAGCTGAAATTGCATCCCTTAATTTTGTATTTTTTCGGCTTATATCGCGCTCAACCAAATTTAACAAAAAAGTAAATTGCTCCCTTGATAAACGCAAATAATTCCTGTAAGATGCTTCGTCCGTCAGTAACAATTCTTTTGTTAAAAAATTAAAAGACCCACGCTCAGATCTGGTTGTTCTCCATGGTTTTATCCATTGCCTTTTAACGTTTTTTATAGGTAAATACGAGGCTTTTTTGCATAAATCTATTAACTGCCTGTTTTTAGAAAATGAAAACAAAATAGTGAGTGAGAATTTATATTGAAAACAAAAACAAATTTTCGTATTTTATTGTTGTTTTCAATATAAATTCTCACTCACTATTTTGTTTTCATTTTCTAAAAACAGGCAGTAAATCTGAAACAATTTCATAATTTTTAATTTTCCATACATACATACATATGTTTATGTATTTAATTATGTACGTTGATATTCACGAATGCATATTATACATACCAATTAATACGTCCTCATCTGCACTATCAGCGGAGTCGAAATCAGCGGCTATGCCAATGCACTGAATCAAATCATTTATTATATCTTTTTTTTCTTCAACTTGCATTTTTATACTTATTTATATGTAAACTTTGTTTTATTTCAATTTCACAATTAGAAATGTCAAAATATAACAAGAACAAGAGAAAAGGCGACATAAGAATACAAAAATTGCAAAACTAGAATTTCATAATGTGGACACTAACGCAATTTCAAGGCAGAATTTTAAAGAATTGCAAGTATTAAAATTGCAAATCTGGACAGGGACTTACCAAAAACAGTGAGCGCTCACTCAACATGTTCGATCAGTAATCCAAGCGTTCAGCAGATTGTTGATCAACAGTTGTGTAGCAAACTGTGTCTGCTGAATGCACCCAATGTTTTCGAAAAAACGTCTTTTTTCTTGTTTTTATAAAAGCCTTTTAATGAAAATTAAATCATCTTTTTGTAAAGTTTTTAAAAAATTTAATACATAAGACAAGTTTTGTCAGTCATATATACATATATTCTAGATGAATAACATAACATTAAATATTAATATTTTTATTCTTTATTTCACTCAAAAAATATATGTATAATGCAAATTATTATTCTTATTTATTTGGCAAGCAATATTCTGCTTGTAAATATTCCATATTCTGTTCTGTATTACTTATGTCCTGTAGCAGTCTTTTGTCTTCGGCATGCAAGTCGGAGCAATAAAATTTCTATTGATTTTGAATGCTAGAGATGAAGGGATGGATCTGACGTTGCCAATAATATATTAAATTTGTGAGTTGTTTTTGGTATTATGTAATCTGTAAAATCTGCAATCCTTATTTATTTTTTCCAGGGCTGCATCTGATAAATCTCCAATTGAAAATAAATAAATCTCCATGATAAAGAACTTTGTGTGAGAAATTCATCTTAAACATGTTTCTTTTTTTATTTTTTGGGTCATTATTTCTTACTGATCCTGAATATCCGAAGTCTAATTTATAGCTGATTTTTAGTATGAGTTCCATAAACCTTATTCTTGTATATAGCCTTTATAATCCAAAATCGTATGTATCATACTATCTACTGACTTTGTCGGTTCTTGGTTTAACTCTCTTTGTTGCTTTGCATATAATACAGCTGCTGAATGAAGAATTTGTGTCAGTCAAAGCCTGCGCAAATTTTTCATCTATCATTGAAAGCTCTAATTGGTAGTTTATTTCAATAGTCTGTCCATCTACATATGTCCAATTTTAATGGCTGTAGTGTTAAAATTCTCATGGTATAATGAGTTTCGTTTTTAAGTTCAAATTTTATTGGTCTGGTATTTAGTAGACGATGGTGTTTGATTTTTCCAAATATACATTGTTTGCATTGCACTGGTCGAAGGTTCTGAGTCTTCTAAGTTCTTTATTAATCGCAATGGCACAAATGAAACCTTAAAAAATTCTTTATAGTGATTTTGCCCAGAAGATCCATCGCATCCCCATACATCAAAAGGAATTAACTTGCTGTAATCTCAATATTTCTTCAACTCACTTCGTTTAAATGATTGTAGCAACCGTTCGGCCGTATGATCGAGTATTGCGTGCAGTTCTACCTCTGCCGAAATTGGTGTGATTGTAATTAATAAATTTGAAGGCCAACATTTCTTTTTAGCTGGAATTATTTGATGATATGATGGTTATAAATTAACTGAGTATACTGCGTTAAATACGTTTTTTAAAAATATCGCATTTTTATCTATTCATATGGAAATCATACAAAATTTGTAGCATGCTGGTAATTGGCATTTCATACCAAATGGTTGCCAGATTATTGGCCGCGCCGACATGCTGGCGTTTTGTTCCGGCTGAAGCTCGCCGTTGGGGAGGGATCTTGACAATCGCTCTGGAAATCTACCAGCTACAAAAAAAAAATCATGTCGGCTTTGCTCGTAGATGGACACGAGAAAATAATTTAGAATTAATGGACCCGAAGCAAGTTTCGTGCACTCCCTGCATACACACCAAAAAAAATCCTCTGATTGATGGCTTGCCAGGAAATTCGGGCCCCCCCCCCTCCTGAGGCTATACAACCTCACCATGGCATCCTGAAAAGATGTTTGATGCCCCAAACACGATCACCTTCTGTTTATTTACATTTGCCCCCTTTTACTTACCGCGCTAAATTACGAGCACAGCAAGTAAATGGCAGCTATTATTTAATAAGACTGATTATAATTTATCAAATTTGTATAAAGTAATTTCATTTTTAATTTCTATTCCTGCCACGTCAGCATTCACAGAGAGTTTTTTCTGTAATGAAGAGCTAATCGCGAGACGAAAGAAACAAAGCGTCTCTGAATCTGATAAAAAATTAATAAATTATTACTTTTATTTAAATATAGACTGTAGAGATGCTGTGAAATTGTTTAGCAAAGATAATTATTTGATAAAACTTGCGAAAAGCAATAAAAAATACGTTTTCAAAAATAACAATAAAAAAAATTTTACTTTATTTTTATACTGTGTACTCTTTTTTCTTAACCTTTAACAACCAATGTACTTTAAATTAAAAAAAAAAGGTGGGAGCCCTAGGTATGTATGCAGAAATACAAAAACAACTAAAGCTATGTACAGACGATTGGCAGATCTTACAATATTGTCAGAAAAATGTTCAGAAAATGTCTCACAACCGTCTAAACTTACAATTTTTGTCTTGGAACGTTGCAAGAAAAAGCATTGTCAGTTCATTGTAAGACAATAATATTGTCAGACATCTGACAATCGTGAGAACACTCTACCTTGCCATTATCAGATAATTGCCAGACATCGTAAGCTCTTGTTTTATTGGCAGATGTGTTTAAATTAATGCATCTGACAATGGCACCATTGTAAGATAATTTTTCTGTTGGCAATGCTGTCCATAAATACTATTGGATTTGACAGTTCTGACAAAGCTTAACAATGCATCTGGCAATTTTTCCACACAACAAGCTGACAACCGTGTAAACTGACAATTTTTGTTGGCAGATAAATTTATTGTCTGACAATGAAATTGTAAGGTTTTCTTACAATCGTCTGAACTAACAATTTACCTTTTGGTAACAATTTTTCATTGTCAGTACGTTGTCAGCATATTGACATATCTTACAATATTGTAAGATCTGCCAATCGTCTGTACTTAGCTTAACTCTATGTAGGTATTTTGTTGGTAGAAAATTTGATTTCGGAAGTCAAAATTATAAATATGTACATATGTAAGTATGTGACTGAAAAATAAATAAAAATTATTTATTCAAATAAGAAAAAAAAACAAACAAAAAACATTAGCTATGAAATTTTTTCCACGATTTTAGTTTGATTTCATCTTAGGGAACTTTAAAAAAGTTCCTTTCCAATAGCTCTAATCTTTTTTTACATATCACACCTATTTTGCACAAATGCAAACTAATATTTATTTCGTATTCATTTCCAAAAATTTTACAATTTTCTTCATAAATGAAAATTTTTTAATTTAAATATAATAAATAAACAAAAATCAAAATTTGACACCCGAAATTAAAAACAAGTGGTTTACAACAATTGTCAGCTGTGATTGTAAGACTACCTCAAGGCGAATTTAATATAAAAATGCCTGTTGTTTTTCGTGTTTTATTTGTTTTATTCTGGCTCCCACCTTATAATAAATCCGCCTTGTTATAGTCATTGTATCATGGTAATTTGGTACACTTCTATAAATTTAAAACACAGACGACCCCAAAAAGTTAAAAAAAAACCACGCAACAGTACGTATTCGAACACGAATGTGCACAAAGAAATTTGTATAAATGCCAAATTTGTGTACATATTTTTGTTTGTTTTTGTAGGTTGAACATTCATATTTTCTTTTTGATTCTTTTCAAAAGCTGACGTCATTTTTATGATGATGGCGATAATGATGAGAGAAGTGTCCAGAGGACAGTCAGTTATTAACATACATACATATGTATGTACAAAAATGTATGTATGTGATATGTATTTACAATTTTATGTGGTAAAAAAAAAACTTATTTTGACTCAAAATTTCAATCCGACTTCATATAAAATTTAAAAAAAAAAAACATAACAAATGCACACTTACCAATACAATTATGTACATATATACAATAACCCAGAAACCATTTTATCAATTTTTTTTAACCACCGAGTTCTAATCGGTTCACCGACAAAACGAAGTGATTTTTATATGGAAAGGAAAAATAAAAACTCAAATATTTAAAAATTTTGTTCATTGTTTTCATTCAAATTTTGTGCGTTTGTATGGTGATGACAAGGCGAATTTATATAAGGTGGGAGCCAGAATAAAACAAATACAACACGAAAAACAACAGGCACTTTGTTTGTGTAAATTTCCAAACGATTGTCAATTTGTTTTGTAAAGAAAGTGAGGAATAAAGAAATGAAATTATGTATTAGTGCTCCCATCTATAAGGCCATATCCAAGGCGAATCTATACAAGGTGGGAGCAATGGCGAATTCAAAAATTCGCCATTTCCAAACGATTGTCAAATTTTGTAGTATTTCCTTTTCTATTAAATTCTTTGTTTACAAACAAATTTGATATTTTTTGTAAATTAAAATTTTTAAAGCTAAAATTTTTATATGAATTAAAAAAAGTGTATGCAAAAAAGAAAATAATTGTGAAAAAAGGAAGCAAACGTGAAAGCGAAAAAGGATATGGAATTCAAAGTTCAGGTAAGATTTATATAATTGGAAACATTCTGAAGAATCACAAACTAAATCTTTGTATTTCAAGCCCACCAGAAGTCACAGAAACGCAGGGTCCCCGTGGATAGAATGACTGATGATATATTTTAAATTAGTGCTTAAATGTAATTTATCGTTCATGAGCCTTGCACTTGGCCTCATGCATTTAATTTTATGTAATTGATATAAATTAATTAATAAAAACAAATTGTATATAAATAGAAAATTTTATTTGTTTCTGGGTTACCTTTTTTAATTTTTATTCTACACTTTCATTCTATTATCTCCTAAAATCCCCAAATTTGTTTTTTGAAAACAAATTCAATAATAGGTATGAAGAATATTGACTTTGTTAGAAATTTATATTGTTTACTAAAATAATATTTTTTACTCATTAGTGATATGTATGTGGTCTTCAAATTCGGCGCCGGAATGTCATTACTGTCGCAAAGGGAGTTATTATTTCCAATTCAATTTGAAATATTATGTGGTTCTAAACCTCAAAAGTAATATTCGTAGAGTGATGTTAACTAATTTTTTCCAATTACCGTACAGCCTTAAAAAAATTACCGTTTTTAGGGTAAAATTACCATACGGGTAAAGCGTTGAATAGAAATAGTAATATTTTACTATTAAAATAGGTTTAATTTTTTAATCAATATAAGTACATATTTTAAAGACAACAAAAACTTAAGAAACAATAAGTATTAATAAAATATTAGAATTAAAACTTTTACATTAAATCACCGTTGCTTAAAGCTGTGTATACATACATAACTATATAAATTATTTTATATTTATATTTATAGATTAATCAAAGATTTTATATATTTTCGGCCCACCCCGTGATGCAGATCGATCGATAATGCTGAAATTGTAAACGAAATACAACCGGTTTGCGACCTTCTAACCATCAATTTATTATTATTTGAACATTTGTGGTAGTAAATAAATAATAAGTTAAATAAAATCGGTTATTAGAGAAATGCAAGTTACATCCAGAAAACCACCGATCGATATCGTTCGACACCGCAGGCCAGCCCAGTTGTTTATAGTTTGTCACCCAAGAAAAAAAACAACATTTTAGCTAATGCGAGTACTTGTATAATTATTCCATAGGAGAATTTTTTAGCATTTAGACACAATTGGCATTGTTAAAATGTTTTAGGAAAACCGTGGGTTTTATGATTTGATTAAAAATTAAAGCTTTATAAAATTACCGTACAAATATTGAAATTACCTGCCTACCTTTTGGAGGTCTAAATTACCGTACAATACGGTAATTACCGTACGGTTAACATCACTGTATTCGTATTCGGCGAATATTGTTTCAAATATTCGTATTCGCATTCGTATTCGCGAATACTAAAAATTGATATTCGTAACATCACTAATATGTAGTTCTCATCAGATATTTTAAATAGAGTTGCAATAGAAATGTTGTTGAATAGAGTTTTGTCAGACATTAACTCAAAAAGGTATTTAAAAAAATTAAGCATTTTTACGCCATGTTGGGCAATTTATTAGAAATTTTTTAAAAATGTCTTTCCTTATTTTATAGTTGCATTGAAAGCGTTTTGTGCAGCAACATAACCATCAAAACGGCTATCAAAAACAGATGATGGCTTTGAGTGAGGAAGGAGTTGGATATTAAAAATGTAGAAAGTAGATCTACTTCAAGACATTCTATGCGTTTAAGCTTTCTACGCTGTGTGTTGTGTAAATTGTCATATACAATTACACTTATTCAACTTTTTTGACAGCCGCGTGAAAAGCGGCGCCGCGTAGAACGCGTGTTATGTACCTCCACCTTTATAGTGAGTGGCAGGTTCTTTTCAAAAATTTTCGAAGTTTTTACTTTTGTCATCCATTTATGTGATTACATTTTTTGTCTAATTTCCGCTGTGCTTTCTGACGGAATTTCTCAAAAGTTGTTCACTGGGAAGTTATTTGAGAATGTATTATACTACCTAAGTATGGAGGTACGATTTAGTAACAAAATTTTAGTTCGTAATTACGATTTTAAGCAATTGTGGTTGTTGAAAAGAGAACGTTAGAAAATCCTAAATGAGTTCGCCGTGTTGGCTTTATACATAATTATTAAAGGTTTAAACTACATTTTTTTATGAATGGTGCTTCATTACCGAATTACAAGTTATATTCTAACACTTATGCACATTGTATAAGCCATGACAAGCCACATTCATTATTAACAATGCTGACTGCCTGCCCCACCTTAGTTCAAATTGAGTATGAATCAGTTTGTCTCTCAATCACTCATTGTTTTTCGTTGCTCTTTCAAAGATTTTACGAAAATTAGACACGAAATGTTTGTATCTGTGTTGTTAGAAAACCTGTTTTTGTTAACTAAAGATGTTTGCCGTTTCTATTGCCACCGTAGATAAAGGAAGGAAGCTGACTGTGATTTAATATGAAGTGTGTTTGAGGGGGCATGTGTGTATGTTTGTATGAATGTTAATGAAAAGTAAGATACAAAAGGAGAAAATAATAAAAACATAAAAATTTAACTTGTTTTCATGGGAAATTTTTCACAATAGAAAACTCATACCACCACCTGTTAGTTTTTGCATAAAATATGTATGTATATACTTACTTAAACTTGAAAATAGTTTATTTTGATGTACATACATATGTATGTAATTCTGTGGTTTTTGCACAAAATGTCTTCAGTGTATTTTTTAAATATTTTTTTTGGTGAGCAGAAACTCTATAGAAATTGATTAGGTGAGTAGGTATGTAGAGTTAAAATGGTTGCTGTTTACTTGAATGAAAAATTGAAACAAAACTTGAAAGCAAAATTTGTATAAAATTGATAGTCAATTTTTAAATGTGTGAGTGTTTAGTAAATTGAAACAAATCTTGATCGAATAAGAAATATATAAGAAAAATTCAAAATAATTAATTTATATAAAAAAATTGTGAAAAAATATTCATGCATCAAAAAGTTTTAAAAATGAGTGCTTTTTCGGAAAATTGCTTAAATATTTTCCTTTGCCCCAAACATATTTTTAAGTTTCTATTATTTGAGAATAATGACACTAAATTTAAAGTTGTTCATATAATTGGTATTCCAATAATTCTGTTCCCAAAACTTGTCAATAAATTTTTTTTATTAATTCGTTAAACCTAATGAGTATCAGTCATCATCATCAGTTTCGTGATTTAAAATCTTTTCTACTACGTTTGGCATTAAATAACTTAATTGAAGAATTATTTGGTTGTCATTCTTCCCAATATTACCAGGTATAAAGAAGTAAGATTAAACCTTAGCACTGTAATATAAGGAAAACGGGGGAGGAATAATAGGTTCAGAAATTGGAATTAATATAAAAAAATTCAGACCAGTAAGGTGAAATATAAATCCTGCAGTCTGCTGAATTTATATATTTACGGCCGTATTCATAAAAAAATATTATTGTAGGTTTATAGAGTACAATAGCTATCGTAGACTTTTCGTTTTATTAATGATTAATAAAAATAAATAAAAATAAAAAAAAAAAGTTTTATAGCTGTTGAACGATTGTAGCGACTTTATGTGAATGTATGGCAACTCTCTTTTTATGTGGTTGTCATTTAGTTCTTAGTGATGCTTTAAACCACTGTTTGCTAAACCCGATAATCAAGTAGATATCAGGTTTTCTATAAATTATTTAAAAAATTTAATGAAAAATATATGTTTGCAAAATAAGAAACATAAAAAATGAGTTTGCGAACAATTTTAAATGAAAATCAATAAAGAAACTGTTACCATTTATCAATTTTTGTGATATACGGTAGCAAAGGTAACCGAATAATGAGTTTGTTTACCTTTAATTTACATCACTGCTATAATTGGTCAGAATTTTATTTTATTTCTTTGATTTGTGCTTCAAGTAAACGTACATATGTATTTATAATTTGTGTAATTAAAATGGATGCAACTAATAACAAACAAGAACTTTCAGAAAATGAAATGGAAAACATGGTAAATATTATTAATACATGCTACATATCTACACACTTATATACATACATACATATATGTATATTTTATATTTACTTGAATATAATGCAAAATGTCACTTTATTTTTGGTTTAAAGAAGGGCAAATCCAACAATAAATTTTTTGACTTTACTGATGGTTTACTAAAGGTTTAATAAAATTTTTTCGTTTATGAATACAACTTTAACAATTTTGGCTGATAAACCGCCAATAAATCTGAAATAAATTTTTATGAATACGGCTGTAAATATTTTAAATAAAATATTTCAAATTGAACAATGCTTAGAAAAACTACAAAGTAAAGATAAATTAGCTCATTTGGCAACGCTGGCTATCAAAATCAACCCTTATTTAACACAATTCTGTACATACCCAGCAAACACGAACTCAAACCTTTGAAATAAGGTGGCTTTATCATTTGATATCAAGCACAATTCTCAAATGTTTTTCAAAGGTTTGTGTTTAACACTTGAATTCAAGATGATAACGATTTCAGTATAAACATTTGACAATCAGTTTTTTATCAATTTGTTGTCAAGTTGAGGTCAAGTGGCATTTTCAAATTATAAATACACGTGGCAATCGAGGCATATTTATGAATTCGCCTTGTGACAAGACTACTTAAAGTACAAAGTAAATTTTAAACATTTTAAAAATATGGCGATCAAAGTGTGTTAAGAGTGAACAAAAATTATATTGCTGCTTGCTCGTGAAAAAAGTATATATGTATATTGTTTGTGAGTAAAAAATTAATTTCTTCTTTCTTTTGGTCTTATTTTGTATAACATGTCGTGCTATATATTCTCTCCCGATATTCCAAAAATCTTTATATATTTCTCGCCGATCTTGCTTGGTAAAAAGGTTGCAGCTACGATTTAAATTTTAACAGCATTTATTTTTGCATGTTGGGCTTTAGGTTCTTTCTGAGTCAGCTTTATTAAAACGAGACAGATGTTTTTTTCACTGGACTTAAAATTTTTCGAATGCTTATTTTTTATCAGTTTTAGCTATTTTAAAAATTTCGCGGTGCGATTTATCACCTTCAATTTCAAATGATTCAGGTAATACTCATAGATTTTGGTTGGAACACGATGTTCCAGGTTGCGGATTATAATGAAAGTCGCATGTTGAATCCATTAAAAAATGAGTATGGCAGAGCAAAGAACCGCATCTGAAACAAGAACTGATAACATCTCTGCTGCAATCAAATGTCTCGCAAGTTATGTTAGACTTATCACCATATGTATCACATGAAATTAACGAAGAGTTTCTTTTTGATTTTTTTTCCATTTTCTATAAGGGAATTATTGATTGTAACTAATTTTTGTTTCACTTTAAAAATATTTATTTACGTTTATAGTTACATAAGTAGGAAGAAAAAAGTGCACTCCGCTTGTAGCTATAAACACATTCGCCACAGCAGACTACACGAACACAAGACTAGAAATGCTGCTAGCTACCGATGTAGCCGTTTAGCCAGCTACTTAATTATTTTGGAAACGACAGATACACAGTAAACAGCTGATCCTGAATTGTTGCAACGATTCATTTATGCATATTTCAGTGGTGCATATTTAGCGCTTTTACTTTTTTAAAGTTCGCTGGGGCGAATTGAATTCGCCACTCACATAATTTTGTATGGATTCGCTTTGACCGAAAAAATTCATCTCATGGATCTCTTTTGGCTCCGGAGTTACGGGTATCAAAACTTATTTTTCATTGCCCATAACTCCTAGAATATGGAACGGATATAAGCGATGTGGATATCACTCTAAACTTCTCTAAAATACCTTTATACTGGTATACAAATTTTTTAAAACAATTTACCCATTGCGAGTGAAATTCTATTTTAAAATTTTTTTATCTGACTTTTCACTATTACAGAGAACTTACCATGTTTTTAATTGGTGTATACTTGAAAGCTGTCACCGATGAAATACGTAAGTTATGCTTCTTTAATGATGATTTTAAGAATTAAATGAGTTATTTAGGGCATTTGAAATGATACCTATGTCGTTTATATTCGTTCTATATTGTAGGACTTATGATCAATAATATATTAAAGTTTTGAACCCCGAAACTGCGGAATCAAGAGAGAGCGCCGAAAAAATTACACAAAAATTTTTAGGTAAAAAAGGGCTATTACCCTGTGAGTTGTTTAATCTTTAACAATGTGGGTGTTTTTGAGTCAAGTCAATGGGCCTGTTCGCAAATTCATCACTGCGCTGCATAATATGATTATTTTGCACTGCCACTGCTAATCAGCTGTTGATTATGCTTGTTTTTGCGCATTTTAATGTATGCATATATGAACGAAAAAATATAACAAAATGGAAAAGTTAATGATAAATTTAATTTTTGGGCTGATGTAAAATTGTCTAATCTAAAGAAAGAAAAAGTCTAAGAAATAATAAACAAAACATATGATAAAATTAAATATTTAACTCTTAATTATCCGTTGCATCAGACATTTTTATGATTTGTGTTTTGTGTTTATTTGCGCATAATATACTTCAGCGCTGCTTTTTTGAACGCATACTTTTTGCATAGTGGCCACTGTTTGCATATATGAACGTACTGCGCATAATTACGAACAGGCCCAATATTCTATATAACAATAACGCTAATAAAAAAAGACGTATGGCACTCGGGGACTGCCGCGGTAAAGCTATTGCATAGCATTTTTTATCAACTTATGCAATTTCAGTTTTCTAGCTATAGTAAAAGTGCCCTATACATAGAAGGGCACTCTAGTCCCCCCAGGTAAAAAGTGCCTTACATTAGTATCCTATGTCCTTCTCCTGGTTCTAAGCTACCTGCCCAACAATTTTCAGCCAAATCTGTTCAGCCGTTCTTGAGTTATAAATTGTGTAACTAACACGACTTTTTTTATATACATATATAAATATCGCCTCAAAAACCCAGAAATCCCGGAAAATTTCCCGCGAAAGGGTGGCAACACTGGGCGGAAATTCCCAAAAAATCCCCTCAAAATCCCGGAAAATTTTCAGGGAAAGGTGGTAGCACTGGAAACTTGAAAAAATTTCTAAGCGGCAACACTGTATAGTCATCATACATAGACTATACAAAAAAGAAGTTTTCACTTCAAAAAACAAAAGACTTAAGAAACAAACATAGTTCCAGGTTTTTTCGTTTCAAAACAAATGACAGATTTTTAACAGATTTTTTCCAGGTTTTTTCGTTTCAAAAACAAAAACAAACGTTTAAAAATTTCTTGATTCGGTCGCCTCAAAGCCTGCGATAGAAGCTATGCAATAGCTTAAAAATTCTTGATGCATATACATATATTATAACATTTAAATTTTGTAATTTTCTTTTTTATTTTACAATAAAAAATATTTCTAATCACTAATTTTCTTTACATATTTTGTTATATTGTCAACACTGTTTTGGTTTTGTGGCCATCAGAAATAGAAATTAGTTTAATTCGACTACACGACAAAAGTAGCATGGACAAAAACCTGTTGCCGTGTTGCCTTGCTGTCTTCAATATAATCATTCTCATATGCACACATGTATTCTAATTTTGACAGCTGGTAGTTGGTAGCCTGCTGTGGCGAATGTGTTTATACCTACATATGTATATGTACTAAATATATTAATATTTAATATTTTTTTATTTTAAAAAATCCTACGTATTTGACGCAAGATGTGTCAAGTATGTAGGTAATAAGTGTGTTCGAGTACGCAAAAGTTTTTACTATTTTTTACTGAACTTTACTGCATTTTACTAAATTGCGTTCGTTTACACAAAATACAGTAAATGAGAACACAAATTGAGAGCGTAAAGTGACAGTTCTTAATTGAGAACTTGCAAATTTTTCGCAGTAAAATTTAGTAAAACAAGAAAACATATGATTCAAAAAGTAAACAAAAAATTGTGCAATTTGTGACTAAAATTTTTAACAATATAAAAATTTAAGTAAAAATTAAACAAAACTTACAGTAAATTAACATTAAATTGAACTTGTTTGTAAAACAATTACCTACTTACCTTTTAATGGAAAATAAAAGTTAATTTAGTTTTGTGGAGTTGTTATTTTAATTCTTTGGAGTTGTGAAATTCTAAAGTACTTGAGTACTTACTACTGCATTTCGTTTTACGATAGTCAGTATCAAAAGCAAATATTCATGTACTTTGAATAAATTTAACCACACACAGTTATGTAAAATCAAATAAAATGATAAAAGAAGAAATGGGAAAGATTACATATATTAAACTGTTTATATTTTATAAAAATATTTGTGTTTTAAAAAGTATTAAATCGAGTACCGATGAATAAAATGTTCAAATATCCAAAAATGTAAATATTTTTCAACACTACATTTATTTTCCATCAGCTGTAGCCTAAATCTTACGAATTTTTACAATTTTTCCGTTCGCGTACTTTTTTAGGCAAACATTTTTTTGGAGAGTGAATTCTGCTGTTTACTCACTTATTACTCATTTACTGCATTTTACTGTAAAAGTAAACAAACGGACCTAATCAAACCTCAGTAGAGGAATGTTCAAATTCAAAAATAGAAGATCTAAAATTTAATATCGCCAATGTTCTGAAAAACGCGGCGTTTTCAAATCGCATACTGTTTTAAAAACGCAAAACGTATTTTGTCATGTTCTGAGAATGCTACGATTTGCTATTTTTCGAAACTGTGTTCGAACAATAAAAACATGTTTTTTCTTAAATAAAATCAAAAGTTAACAAAATAAATTTCAAATTAAAATGCCGATAGCATTCTCATTTTATATATTGGCTTTAAAAAAGCTACAATCAAAAGAAATGTTAAATAAAAGAAAAACACTGAGGCAGACAAGTAACGAACTCAAAGGAAATTTTAAAATTGCAATCTTTTTATTAAAATTGTAAAATTTTGTATGTATGTATCTTGTTTCATATAAATGAAAAGAAAACATTAAATTTCATCTGTGGATCCTTTAATATTCTCTTCAAAGTACAGTTTATGTAAAATATTCAAGATCGCTTCATAATTAATACACGCGCTTTTGTAGCATGTGGCCAACAGTGTGTGGTATGCATTGCGATTCAATAGTACCGCAACATGCAAGCATTGACAAACTGCAAGCAAGATATTTTGTGTGTGTCGGTAATTTGACACTTGTACGGTTAATCAAGTGCAGCAGCACAATGCACTTAAATGAATCACATTTATTAACTGCATTTGTTTGATTGTAAATATAAGGTACACAAAGTATCTGTTGCTTTTAAGTATGCACTCGTTGAACTTTAAAACTGTTGAACACATGCCAGTTGGAAGCTAAATATGCTTATCCAACAATAATATATATTTCTATTCTTTTACTCTTATGTTAAGGTACCCCTAAGAATTAGTCTCATAATTAGTTTATAAGCCAATGTCATTTAGTTTATAATTCAATTAATAAATCATCGGTCTTAGGAGCTCCAACTATACAAGCTCTAAGACAAAAATAAAATAAATAAAAACTATTTTGTCAGAACAACACTCGGGCGTTTTCAAATGGAAAACGCTAATTTTAAGGGGTATGTGTTTTTCAGAGCATTTTCGTATGTGAAAGTCCACATACACATATGCGGAAATATTATCTCCAAAACAGCGCTGAATTACTGATTAAAAGTGCAAACAGGGTGAGAAATCAAAACATGTTCAGTAGTGGTCTTCAAATTCGGCACCGAAATGTCATAATAAGGTTAAATACCTACTGTAGTGTGACGGTTTGCATTTATTGTTATTGACACAAAGTAAATACATATTAAGTGGCGCTAAATTGTTAAATTAATATTCGTATTCGAATACTAAAAATTGGTACACACATTTATGATTTTGTATCGCTGATTTTGTGAAGCTAACGTACATATACAGGCATGTTCCAGAAAAGTAAAAGTAAATGATGTTTAGTTTTCACACTTTTTATTTTTGATTTTTTGCAAAACTTTGCTGTTTGTAATGAATATATGTACATAATGTATGTAAATTCCATACGAAAGCAGAAATAGTGAGTGATCTGTCTTTTTTATGTAAAATTGAAAATAAAAAGTGTAAAAAGTAAACTTCATTTACTTTTACTTTTGTGGAACATGCCTGATTATGTCTTTCGATTGATTTTATTACTTTCTAAATTTAAATATGTAGGTATTTATATACTTACTAGCCTATCCCGGTGTGCTTCGCTAAGTCACAGTAACATGCTGTGAAAATTTCAGGAAGATCGGCCCAAGGGTTTGGTTTTCCTAAAAAGGGGCGTGGTCCCACCCACTTTTCTCCTGGTACGTATTCCAAGTTATGCCTATACCATATGTACCAAATATCATCGACGTAAGTCAAAAAATGCCCTAAATATGGCGAAGTTATTTGATAATCAATAATTGTGGCGGGCCATTTGCAACGCCCTACCTCCCCCACCGTTCGACCCAACAAACAATTTCTAAAAACAAAAAAATATTCTGGACCTTTTCCATATGCAAAAAGAATTTTGAAAATTGGCTAAAAAATGGCGAAGTTATGCTCACTTTACATTAGAAAATCTGTTAAAAACTACGTGGCAGGAGTAACATAATTTAAAAAAGTGGGCGTAAAAGTGGGTGTGGTTGAAAAAAGTAGCCTATAATTCATCCGAGAGTTCCAGTAAAATACTGTGAAAATTTCAGGAAGATCGGTCCAAGGGTTTGGCCTCCTATAAGGAACAAACAAACAAACAAACAAACACGCAAACACACATTCTGTTTTATATATTAAGATGAATGTGACTTATTTTCGATATTAAAACACCTACTTTACAAATAATCGATATTTAGGTTTTTAAATCACTCGAACAATAGGGAAAAATTTTTATATCGTTCGGTATATTCTACTAAAACAATTATTGCAGTAATTTTGGGGCGAAAGCTTCTCTGAATGAAAAATAATTGGAAATAGTATCTAATTGGTATAAAACACAAAATATATCAAGCAAACTTGTAAATTGTATCTACTAACCATGGGATATACATAAATACATGAATATCAAGCTCAGTAAAAGGTTGATATACCATACCATGATCGCCGATTCAACCACTCGTTATCTGCATTTAAAAAATATATGTCTTTCGCACTTATAATGCAACAAGTTTTCTTGTTTTACTAAACTATACTGCGAAAATTTTTCTGCAGCAAAAAATGTGCAAGTTCTGAATTAGGAACTGTCACTACGCTCTCAATTTGTGTTCTCATTTACTGTATTTTGTGTAAACGAACGCAATTTAGTAACATGTAATAAACAGCGTTGTAAACTTGGTGCGTTTCGCACCTTTTTTGGTGCTTTTCTAAATGTTTTGTGCGAAAAATATCTGAGTTTTTTTAATTTTGGTGCGTTTTTTTAATTTTGTGTGCCTCCAAATCATATTAAACAAAATTTTTTGTTTCAGTATGAGAAAAAAGAATTTTGTACAAAAAATACAACTGTTTCAATACTATTTCATTCAATTTGTGAACAATTTTTACATTCAATTTTACAGACCTTAATAAGAGCAACAATTAATGATGTTTAAGAGGTACCAAAACACATTCACAACAACCGTTAAACTGTCTTGTTGTTATAGATAATTTGTAACATTTCATTATAAGAAATTTGTTGTCCCTTTTAGATATTCAGAGTACATAATTGTTTTTTGTCGTAAAAGTTGTTCTCAGGTCTGTTAAAGAGCTTAGCAAAAACAAAGTATTCTTGAGACTTACGATCATTGTTCGTTTTTTATAAAATACGTAAAAGTTTATATAAAGGGTCGTAACACTAAAATTAATAAAATTTATATTTACTAAAAGAAATATTTAAAGTTAGTGTCAAGAATGGAGTCTAAAAAAGGAGATCATAAGCGAAATACAAAAGGATTTGGGAATAACTATGTGATTTTAAGCACTGGATTCGGCCTTGACCAAATAATAACACAAAAGCAAGATGTTTTTATTGCAAATGCGATATCACGCTTAAATATCCAACCTTGTTCGGCATGCTGGAACACAAAAACACATTGCAGCTCTAAGCCCATTTAGCTACAACCGACATCAACAACCAGCTTTGTACAAAATGTTTTATTCCATTGCAAATATGATATCATGCCTATTAGCAGTACAATTTGAATCCGATGTCGAAATATTATCTAGTATTGAAAAAGGGTGGAGAATGATTCACTTCATGCATTGGCACAATATTATATCAACATTAGAATTTTGGACTAAAGTTAAATGTTGTAAAGACGCAAAATTAATTCAATAAAAATTTTCAATAAAAAAAATCTGAACTTGGTTTTTTGTTAAATGGCGCGTTTTTTCTCCATTTTGGTGCCTTTTGAAATTTCAAAGTTGACAACGCTGAATAAACCCCAATATCTGTAGGTTGTTAACTTCACTCCGACTTTGTCTCATCCAAAACCTTCGTACCGCGCCAATAGAAGTTTTCACTTCAAAAATTAACTGGTTTGCTTGATAAATACCAGAAACATGTACAACATAGAAACAAAAGAGATGAATTTAAAGCATTTGTTGATTCGATAAACTAATTATTTTATATTGGCAAATGCAATTGCAAATTATCGTACCGCGCCAATAGAAGTTTTCACTCAAAAAAAAAAAAAAATAGTAAAAATTTTTGCTTACTCGAACACACTTATTTTATGTATATTCACTGGTACATATGAGGATTCTGATTTCGCTTATAGTAAAATTTCTTTTCAACCAAGTATGAACCTTTTTTTATTGAGTATGTGTATAAAGACAAAAAAAAAGTAAAAATCAAGGGGATTTGTTTTTTTTATTTCTTAATATCATTTAATAATATACTTAAATATACTAAAAATAAGTATTTTAATTATAATGTTGTTGAATATCATACATTTCACTGGATTATATTACATATATTTATAGGTATACGAATTTTTTTAAATAATTTTTTTGACTAGTCAATTTGGCCTTATGGGCTTGCGCCATATTTTTGGAATAAATAAATAAATATAAATAAATAATCCGGACCCTTGCTAATCCGAATTATTCGGTAATCCGGACATCGTTTTTCATTAAATTGTGTACTCTATAATCCACATTGTATACAACTCTACCTCTACTGTTTAGAGGTAATCTCTATTAATTGTTACTCCAAAAAAATAGTTTTTCTCAAACAAACTATATTTATTTTTCTAAAACAGAAAAATACCGTTGTATACATAAAAAATTGTGATAATTTTTTACACCTATGAAGTTTTCCATATTTACGATTGTTTAACCGTCAAATAGTGCAGTTTACTCTCCATAGTGGAGACATTATACTAGTAATAGGAATGAAAATGGCCAATAGGCTATATGTATTGCAAATCAATAAATAAATAAATAAATAATAGCCGTATTCACAATCTTGTGCATTTGAGATTGCAAATTTATGCAATTGCAAAATTATTCTATCAATTGTGAATGATATCTTTGGGTTAGGTTGCAATGCTTGTTGCAAAACACAAGCTGATTGATAAATAAAAAAATTATTTCCACTGAAGTTTTGGCCTAAAAATTCATATGTATGTATGTAGATATGTCTAAGAAATTACTCAAGTATAAAACATTTGCTTAATCAAATAATTCAAATTTTTATTATAAAAATAAGGATTAATTTGTTAGTTAGTCAGAATTTTAAATAATACATATGTATATACATACATATATGTTTTGCGTTTTGTTAATTTTTACTTTTTTTCATTTCATTGGGGTTTATTACGGTTCTCGATTCGACTTCGACTGCTGTAATAGATTAAAGAAAAATGTTGTGTGTTTCTTTAATCTAGTACAACAGTCGAAGTCAATTCGAGAACCGTAGTAAGGCCCATTAATTTTTGTTTGTCTGGTTAATTTCCTTTTGCTTGAAATATTTTTGTTTTTTAATTTTAAATAAAATTATTAAAATTTTAATAAGCAAAATCGGCTTAGTTCACTGCGTATCAGCTGTCGTTTTGCAATTAAGTGTTGCATAAGTAGAGTAAATATAAGCTAATGGTTTTTAGTGTTGCTTATTTGCAAAAATGTAGCATTGCATTTCTCTGTATTTTTAGTGTAGAGTAAAAATATACTACACCATTTTGCAAATGCAATGATGCAAGACCATTTGCACAAGATTGTGAATAGGGCTAATATATTTTTATTTATATTATTACGAATAAACATAATTGTTATTCGAACTTATATATAAATAAGAGGAAAAAAAACACCCCTAAAAACATCTAGCGATTTTCATAGACCTAATAATTGCACGATGACTCATATGGGCCAACAGTTACAATGCGAAGGAACTGTGTCATACTTTTTATGTTCGAGTACTAGGTACCAAAAATAGATATCTACATACGAAGCGCAACATTAAAACTGTTTTATTTATTCTATATATAAATCTGTGAAAACAGCGTTACGTATCATGTGCACAGCCCCTAGGCATAAAGTTGTAAAGTAGAAATTATTTATTAATAAGTTTAAATTTAGCGCAAAACACATTAAAATGGAGTGCGTTCGTTTGTATTGGCTTAAATGCACTTTAGTGAAGTTGGCCCAAACAAAATAAAAATTGACCTATGTGATAGAAAATTGAAAAATAAGAAGAAAATATAAAATAAAAAAGTTGGCGGCAACCCATAATTTCCGAATTATGGGCCTTTGAAGTTTTCATATATACATATGTATGTGCGATTTTCCTTTGCATTTTTCAACGTATAAGGCCAATTTTGGTTTCGTTTCAAAGCTTTTGACTAGATTTTAATGGATTTGTTAAAATACAAAAGATTTAAGTGATATTTTAAAAAAATATTGTTTTTATTGTAGTTATATTAAAATAAAATAAATTAGTGTGAATTGCTGTCAGACTTTTTCCAGCGAACAATCTGCTGCCATAAATGTTAAATTTTCACATATATTATTGTTTGGGTGTAAATTATTAAGCCCGGTCGGAGGCCGGCTATGCAGAAAAACTGTTCTATATACCGCCGTGTCGGGAAATACCATGGTGGAGAAAATCATTAAGCCCGGCCGAAGGCGGCTATGCAGAAAATCTATTCTATATACCGCCGTGGCGGGAAATACCATGGTGGAGAAAATCATTAAGTCCGGCCCAAGGCCGGCTATGCAGAAAATCTATTCTATATACCGCCGCACAGTGGGGATTTCTTCATACAAGCTTAAAAAAAACTATTAGGAGTGCTCGTAGAATGTTGAAATTGTTCTCTGAGCCTTTGGTTAGGTCAATTAAGAAAAATATAAAGTTTCATCAAAATTGGGCACGCCCACCTCCCACCGCCCATAGAACCCGAAATTTATTTTTGGCCCAAACTTTTTGAAATTTGGCACAGAGAACTATATTACCTTAATTAAGAAATATATAAAGTTTCATCAAAATAAAAATCAGATGAAAGTAATTGTAATTCTTGAATTTTCTAAATTCTTTTAAGCAATATCCGACTAGTGGTTCTTGAGTTATGTTAAACAAATTGACAGGTGGCACCTGGTGGCACTTGAAATTGATTAAAAATGTAAAAACAGATATGAGACAATGTATTAGAAGTGATTTCGAACTGTGGGAAAGTATGGCTAAAATTGCAGGTCCAAATGTTTGGAGAAAAAAGAGATTTTTGTTATATGTTCATAAAAATAAACAACAACGAAAAACTTAAGTCTCTGCAGAGTTTATTTTTTCAATTTTAGTATACTGAAATATCCTACTTTAAATAAAAAATAAAAAGAAAAAAGTTAGCTCACATAATAAAATAATATTCGTCTTGGAATTCTTAGGTTTAATTTAAGTTGTTTCGGTAAAACATACAAGTACTAAGTTTGAGACGGCTATAAAAAAAAACTAACAGTCAGATCGGAGTAATTCTTTTTGATTTGATTGTACTATTTAGTCTAAAATTTCAAAATATCACTGCATATTGCATGAAGAGTATGTTGACAATTTGAATTTTTTCCGCGAAATCCCCAGTGTGCGCCGTGTCGGGAAATACCATGGTGGAGAAAATCATTAAGCCCGGCCAAAGGCCGGCTATGCAGACCGACATAGTGTATAACCACTGTTTTATATAAAATCTTCAAATGCACATACCTCTTTAAATAAGGATCCCACCATTTTTTTGTTTAATATTTTCTTCTTATTTTTAATTTTTTACAATATTGTTTTTGTTTTTGACCGAATTCATTATGAAATGTATTGGTTATTCCTTTTTATATGAAAACTTCAAAGGCCCACAACTCGGAAAATATGCGTTGCCGCCAACTTTTTTATTTTATATTTTCTTCTTATTTTTCAATTTTCTATCACATAGGTCAATTTTTATTTTGTTTGGGCCAACTTCACTAAAGTGCATTTGTTCCTTTGTATTTTTAGGAAAATATTAATTATGCATTTTGAATCTCCCGTAGCAAAAATAAATTCTTACCTTAAATTTATTAGAAAGTTTGAAGTATGTAATTCCTTTTGCGCATAGAAATTCCTATGATATTCATATACTTTGGCAAAACCTTTCTTTAATAAAGTGACATCAACAAAATACAAAAAACACATGCATACATACACACATGCATATATAGATTCATACACAGATTTTGTATGTACAGAAAAAAAATTATCATGGTTTTACTCAGTAAATTTTACTCTCTAAAATAAAATAACAAAACAAAAAAAATTGCACACATTAAGTCATCATCGGACCAAGACTGAAATAAAAATTTTTAACCGACGGAAAGTTATTCGGGTATAACTTTACCCGGCAAAGTAAAACTATCAATTATAAATTTGTAAGTTTTATACAACGTAGGTTGCATTTTGATTCTTAAAAGTTGTTTAATTTCATTTCAAAAGAAGAAAATTAACAAAACTGCATTTCTGCTTCACAAACAAATTTACAACGAAACCAAGGTTGCCATCTTAGTCATTTTCAGGCTAAGTTCTACGATTTTATTATCATCTTGTTATAAAATTGGCTAAAATGGTGTTTATTCTTATTTGTTTTCTACATTTAATTTAAAATACCGCTCCAAACTAGAATTTTTGTTTAGGTTGAGCTCATGATACAATGAAAATTCGACACCTGAAATAAAAACAAGTGGGTTACAACAATTGTCAGATTACGGCTGACTTCCTAAATATACATATATTTACAATATGGGAAATCACTCTTAGTATTGTAAACCAGAGTACGAAAAAACGCAGCGCAGCGCCGCTCTTTTTGCTCGGACGACTAATAGACAATTTTTAAACAAGTTATAAATATATTGTTTTAAGTTTATTTTTATTATTATTTATTTATTTAAATATAATAAATTTTGAGTTTTTTTTTAGAATAATATTTTTAGTTTTTAGAGTATGTGAAGGAGCACTAGGTCTTTAATACCCCCAAACAACTTAACTCCAAAAGATTTTTTAATAAGAATGGTGAATTTGAAGTTTACATAAACACAAAATTCTTAATTTCATAAATTCCTATGTACATATTTCTTTCCCAAATCTAACTATTTTTCCTTTCTAGTATTGGCAACCTTGATTAATATACACCAAAATAGCAGAGAGCAGATAAAGCCACGCTCAGGTGAGCGTGAGAAATAGTCTTTCCCGAGAGAGTAATTGATTGGTTTTGTGAGCATAGCTGCCAGATTTGACGATTTATCGTCATTTTGACGATTTTGGGTCCTAAAAATGACATAGTGACGATGGGACGATTTATGCCCTAATTTTGACGATTTTAAATAATTCAAGTTTGCACATATATTTGTACTATTAGAGGAACATTGAACTGCTGAAAATTGTAATGAGAAACTTTTTAAAAACTAGTTTGTTTAAAACTGAAAACTTTTACTTAACTGATTATAAAAACAAAAACAATTTTTTAAATTTTGAAGACATTTATTTAGGAATATTTGCCAGAGACGTATTGTAAGAATCACAATTAAATGCAAAAGAAAAATGTGATATTAGTAATAATTGTGTTAGTTTTTATATAGAGCTTTGTGATCAGATATTATCATGATTTGATTTTAAAAATAAATATAAAATAATTTTCCTATTTTGTTGAAGAAACTGAAAACCAAGAGCTAGAAACAGAGTTCAGAAAATTGAAATTACTGTCCTGATAAAAACTTATAACTATTGGATTTTTGGAAAAAACTATCAGAGATGCAAACGAAGTATTCTAGTCTTTTGTTTCCGATTTTGACTAAATTTATTACAAAAATCCTAGTTATGTGGTAATTATTCAGCATATATGGAAAGAATATTTAGTCAGGTAAACGCAAATAAGACTTAAACGAGAAATTGAAAAAGTAGTCTTTGGAGGCAATATTATATTCAAAAGATTATTTAAAGCTAAACAAATGTACCTGCAATGATCTGACAGCTGTAACTGAATTAATCAATATGTTTAACTGCAATATACTTATATTTGTAAAATATATTATACATATACGTATGTATATAGAAAAAGTGTTTCCAAAAATGAAATTTAAAATGCATGTAAATTGAAAAAAATAACTAAAAGATTTGATATTTTTTGTTTTTTTCCATACAATGTATAAATATATTTCAAAGTATTGAAAAATATGCAATCTATTTAGTACATGTGATTTTATTGTGAATTCTAAGTGAAGTATTTGATCTCTGTATTTTAAATAATGATGTTTTTTAATAAGATTTGTTGATTTAAGAGTTTTGTTATGTTTTGCCTCTAATAAAAATATGTTTTATTGGTAAAAAAGCGATTTTTTCATTTGACGTTTTTATGACGATTTCAATAAGCTATATTGACGATAATGACGATTTTTGCCCAAAAATATGACGATATTACCAAAAAAAATCTGGCAGCTATGTTTGTGAGTTGAATTTTGCAACATATTTTTTCATTGTATGTAGCAGTTCATCTTGGCTTTAGTGAACGTTAAGTATATACATACATACATATGTGTGTATGTATGTTGTATTTTCTGTGTTGCTATTTGTATGTTTAATAGAAGTATAGATGTTCATGAGTGTATGTATGTATGTATGTAAGTATGTATTTGGCAGATAATGATGGCAGTTGATGTTTAGTTGATGTATTTTTTCTGTTTCAATTTCGATTATATCCACTTGGCAATTGAAAATCTTTTAATTAATCTAAACTTTTTCATTTGAACTAGTGCATAAACTTAAAAAAAAAGAAAAATTAGTTTTTGTTTATTTAAGACTAGCTTTAACTCATTTCTTTTTGGTAACGTTTGTTGCACATCTTTTAGGGCGCGGTGCCCCCCGAATATTCTATAATTTATGTTAATTAATGGCACTTTTATTATACACAAGTTAAATTAACTCACTTTATTTTAATCAAAACGAAAATTTAAGACAATTTTCGATGTAGTATATACATATGTATGTATGTATTCTTTTTTTTATTTCTTACACAGACACACTATACATTTAGTAACGCGCTTACGTTTTACTGAAAATATACTCCGCCGAACAAACTATTACGTACCACGACCAAAACAGTAATGAACAAACCGCTTCTATTCCACTCAAAACAGTTTCATACATACAGTTATTCTTCTCACCTAAAGAGAATATATTTATTTATCCTCTCATTTCTAAAATAAAATTTGCAGCTGGCAGGTTTGGTATAGGGATATAACCTCGAGTCGCAAAAATCGATTACTCAATAATCGACTTTTTTGTTAAGGAAAAATCGATTTGTGAAAAATCAATTAAAAAAAAAATAATCGATTTTTGTTCATACTTCGATTGTTTATACGAAAAATACCTATTCGATGTATTAGTGAAAATGTCATGAATATTTTTTCAAGTGAAAATTATTTAAGATTATAAGTATAAAACAATAACCAAATAGACGATTTTCAAAATTTATCAATACAGATTTAATACTCTTAAAAATTTTATAACAGTAAAAATAGTAGAAAACAATAAGACTATGTTCACACGGACAGAAATTATGGAGGTTCGCGCTCTCATTCTCGGTTCGCGGTCCAACCTTGATTGAACCTACATGTTTCGCCATACAAAATTTTGAGAGCGAACCTACGTGTTTCATTTTGAACCTTGTTGCTTACCCGTATAATTTAATATCATCTCTAATTTTGATAACAAATTATCGCTAGTTTATCTGAAGTAGTTGTTCAAAATTATTTTATACTATGTTCACACGACGAAACACGATGAAACAATAGGTTCGCTCCATGAACCTCGATGGCGAACCGATGTGTTCACGCCACACATTTTAGATTGGTTTGTACTTCGACATTCTTTTACTGTTTAAAATACGGTTGACTGTTTATTGCTTTTTCATTTTATTTAATTATTTACATAAATATAAATATATGCTTTATATTTGTTCAATGTTCTTATTAAATTTTAACACTTATCAATTGTTTTTCTTTGTTAAGTGGACCGCAAAAACATTTATTGAGAAATAGTTCTTCGCTCTTATTTTCAAGAAATTATGTTGAACATAAACCGTAAAATTTGGCTGTTATTTTTCTGACATTTGATTTTCTCGCGAAATACTTCACTAATAATACTGATATCCGCAAATACATTACTCTTTTTCAAGCAAACAGTAGGTTATTAGACACGCATACTTGTCTGCAGACATGTACGATGGCATACGTTGCGTTTTGCTATTACACTTTCGAACGCTGACGGCATACTTCAGTACACATAAATGTTGTGTGTATGTAGGTGTGCGACAGACATCAGAAAATCAAAAATTTTTGAAAACCAACAGACATGTCTGACGTACTCGACATACATGCTATTAGACAGTGAGTTTTGGTATGCCATCGTACATGTCTGCAGACAAGTATGCGTGTCTAATAGCCCTTTAAGTTATTAAAATGTCATGCAACCATTCACAGCAAATTTGTTTAATTTATGTCCATCACACATTACGAGTTCTATAGCCCTCAACATAAGCTTTTACAAGTCTAAGGGGCTGTGCGTATATTACGTAACGCGGTGAGATTTTATACCCCCGCCCTCCGTAACGCTTTTTAATAATTTTTCAGTGAAAAATTTCCAATCCGTAACAAATCTTTAACACCCCCTTGAGCGTTACGTAATATGTGCACAGCCCATAATTCATATCCACACTGTCAAATTTGGTACATATTTTCCGGCGCCATTTTTATGTAATATTTTATCAAAATTCTCCATTTTTGACATCGTAGGCATAGCTGCCAGATTTGACGATTATGGGTCCTAAAAATGATATAGTGACGATGGGACGATTTATACCCTAATTTTGACGATTTAAAATAATTCAAGCTTGCAACTTTTATTAATTGATTATTAACACAAAAACAATTTTTTAAATTTTGAAGACATTTATTTACGAATATTTGCCAGAGAAGTATTGGAAGAAGCACAAAGAAATGCAAAAGAAAAATAATGATTGTGTTAATTTTTATCCAGATTTTATTTTGAAAATAAATATATAAAGCTCTTGGCCAAATTAATCCATTTAATATTATTAATGAAGAAAAAAGTTGGTTTTCTGAAATTATAAAAGAATTGCCCTATTTTATTGAAGATAGCGAAAGCCAAGAGCTAAAAACTGAGTTCAGACAATTAAAATTCCTGATAAAACCATATAGCTATTGGATTTTTGGAAAAAAATATCATAAATGCAAACTAGGGATTCTAGTGTTTTGTTTCCGGTTTTGACTAAATTCATTACAAAAATCCTAGTTTTATCACATTCTTCCGCAAATGTTGAACGAATATTTAGTCAGGTAAACATATATAAGACTAAAGTAAAAAATTCATTGATAATGTCGTCTATGGAAGCAATATTATATATGTACAAAAGATTATATAAAGCTAAACAAACGTAGCTACTATCATTTAACAGTTTCTAACTGTATTAATCAATTGCCGTATTCACAATCTTGTGCATTTGAGATTGAAAATTTATGCAATTACAAATTTATTCTATCAATTGTGAATAATCTCTTTGGGTTAGGTTGCAATGTTTGTTGCAAAACACAAAATTAACAGCTGATTGATAACTAAAATAATTATTTTCCACTAAAGGTTTGTCCTAAAAATACATATGTCTAAGAAAAGCTTTAAAAAACAATCAATTGACATCTTAATAAACGAAGCTACTGTAGGTATGAAATGTATATAAGCTGATATTTGTATTTCATTCAATACCAATATTTTTACAGATATGGAAAGTAATGCAGAAACAGTGTTAGATGAACTGGTAGAAAATTTATCGGCTTGGTTCACTGCATATCAGCTGTCGTTTTGCAATTAAGTGTTGCATAAGTAAAGTAACTATAAGCTATCGATTTTTCGTGTTGCTTATTTGCAATTGTTGCATGTGAATTTCTCTGTATTTTGTTAGTATAGAATAAAAATATACTACCGAATTTTTCAAATGCAATGATGCAAGACCACTTGCACAAGTTTGTGAATAGGGCTAATATGTTTAATTGCAATATATATTTATTTGTAAAATATATTATACTTATATGTATATGTACATATAAGTCTATTTTCTTTAACAGTTATATTTTTATTGTACAAATTGATTATTGAATAATTGAAGTATCTGGGCCCAAATCGTTACATCCGTGAACGTACAACTCGTCACGTAATTACTGTATAATTGGATGGGAAATTACGTGACGAGTTGTACGTTCACGGATGTAACGATTTGGACCCTGATCTCTACATTCAAAAGAAAGCTATTTTATTAATAAGATTTGTTGATTTGAGAGTTTTATTAAGTTTTGCCTCTAATAAAATATATTTTGTTGGAAAAAAAGCGTTTTTTTCATTTGACGTTTTTATGACGATTTCAATAAGCTATATTGACGATAATGAGGATTTTTGCCTAAAAATATGACTACAAAATCTGGCAACTATGATTGTAGCACATGAATCTTTATAGCCTTTTTCCACTACGCAACATCTAACATCTACCATCAATTTGAGAAGATGTTAACATCTTCCCATAAGAAATACACAGTACTAAAAGTCAACATCTTTCTAGATCTTTAAAAGATGTTCCTAAATCATTTTGTTCCAATCAACATTTTCCGATAATTTTAATGTCATCTCTAGCAAAATGACAGATACATACATATTGACAGCTTAATTTATTGTGAATGACCTATGTATGTATACATAATGTGTAAGAAAAAATAAAGAAAAGTATATCAAAATGAGTGGCACACGTAAGTTTTTTCATTTTTTTTTAACTTTATTTTATATGTTGTACATATTTAAATATAATAATATAATTTTTGTTTTAGTAAAGAAAAGCACTGCACGTCGCATAGTATGGAACCAGGATTTGGAAAACATGTTGCTGGACTTGTGGCAGGACAAAATAGAAGAGTTGAGAGGAACAAAAAAGAACTCTAATGTCTTTCAGGGAATCGCTTTTTTTGCTATGTATATAAAAACTTTAAATAAATAAAAAACCAAAGAATTCATATAAGAAGTTCGTGTTAATGTTTTTTTCTGAACACTGCATTAACAATTCTGTTTGTTCTTGTAAATTATGAACGAGTCCAATTATTAATGCTTCTTCAAAATCCATTTTAATTTTATTTTAATTTTTTCCACAATAAATTATGCTGTAAGTATTTTTATATTTTTGACAGCTGAGTAGATGGTAGATGTTAGATGTTGCCAATGGAAATGCAATTTGACATTTTCAACATATTCCATTCATTCCTCTAAAATGTATGCTAGCGGAAAAAGGCTATTAGCATTGTGTTCCAATTTCGAAAGGTTTATCAGACTTGAAAACTGTAGAACATTTTATGTAGAATTGATTACTAAAATAATATTAAGATTTCATTTTAGTGATAAAATTTATCGTATTATCGACATTGTGGATCGAAGAAATGCACAGTTTCTTCCAAAAGCGGTTCCCATCTCTTAAAATAAACTTGCAAACACTTGATAATGAGTGGCGGCAACATGCGCTTTTAGATTTCGCTAAACTGGAGCTGCATAATAATTTAGAGCCTGAAATTTATTGGAAACAAGTGTTTGTTGTTATTGTTTTTTTGCAGCACATGCATTTTGAAAATTGTACAGCGCTTGATTTTTGCTTTAGCGAGTTACAGAATATATATATGTAGCTGCTGATCTAAGAAACAAATTATCGTCTGATACCGTTGCTGCATTTTTATTTTGTAAAGAAGGTAAACACAAAAACGGCAATAATAATTATGAACATCTAAACAATAGTAACAAAAATTGAAGTTTCATGCTGCTTTTTATTATGCACATTTTTTGTATATTTCTCTTTAATTACTGTATAGTACAACAAATATTTTTTATTTGCTGTTTGTAACAGACTTTTATGAAATAAAATAGTTATCAAAAACGTATTGTTTGCTGTGTACTCAGCTGGTATATTTGTTGCATTCCATTGGGGCTGATACCAAATCGTAAGTAGACCTTAAACAAGATTTTTGAAATGTGTTAAATATTTATTTTAATATTGGGTGTAATTCCATTGAAATCGGGTAATTTTGGCTCCTACGAAGTGTAATTTTAAATATACATTTTGGTAGCACTGTATTCTGCCGACGTTCTCTCTCATATTGTATATCAGTTCATGACAGCGTTGCCACCAGATAAAGTTAAAATTGTACAGCAGTTTGGCAAAAATAGTACAACACCAAATGAAACAGTACAAAAAAATATTTTAAATATATTAAGCAAATATCAAATAAACTTTTTGTAATTTTATATATATATATATAGTACAAAAACAGTACAAAAATTTTATATTACAAAAATAGTACAAATATTTTAAATACAGTTTTTGTACTATAGTGCAGAAAGAGGCAACGCTGGTTCTAGAGTGTGGCAATGCACTACCAACAGGTAACGGCATTATCATTATTGGTCACTTATTTACTTAGAAAGCTGAAATTTGGTACACAGGTAGGTCTTGGTGAGAAAATAACCAGAAAAATCTGAAAACGGGCACTTTCCTCCCAGGGGGACCTGAGTGCCCCTTCTTTGTATGGGGCATTTCCAGTATAGCTAGAAAGCTGAAATTTAGTACACAGGTAGGTCTTGGCGAGAAAATAACCAGAAAAATCTGAAAACGGGCACTTTCCTTCCAGGGGGGACCTGAGTGCCCCTTCTTTATATGGGGCACTTCTAGTATAGCTAAAAAGCTGAAATTCGGTACACAGGTAGGTCTTGGTGAGAAAATAAGCAGAAAAATCTGAAAACGGGCACTTTTCATCTGGGGGGACAATCATTCCCCTTCTTTGTATGGGGCACTTCTAGTAGAGATAGAAAGCTGAAATTTGGTACACAGGCAGGTAGTGATGAGAAATTACCGAAAATGATTTTTTAACGGGCACTTTTCATCTGGGGGGACAATCATGCCCCTTTTTGTATTGGGCACTTCTAGTTGACCTAGAAAGCTTAAATTTCGTACACAGGTATGTCCTGCAGAGAAATTAACAAAAATAAGTTTTAAACGGGCACTTTTTACCTGGGGGGACTTGGGTGCCTTTATTTGTAAGGGGCCTTTCCAGTATAGCTAGAAAGCTGAAATTTGAAATATTTATACAAAAACAACTTAGAAAAAAGAAGTGAGATCCACACAAAAACATAAATGTGAAAATAAGGCCAAGTTCGTATCCAAAAAGTTTCGGCCGTAAAAAGTACTGAGATCAAAAAAAAGGACCAAGTTTTTGATAGGTACATTTCCATCTCATTTCTAGGCAACCTGTAAGCTTGGCAAAAATTTTTTGCCTTTCTAATATGGAAAGACGTCTTTGAAAAATAAAATGAAAAAATATTGTAACAATAAAATGAAAAAAAATTTCTATTTATTTAAAGTAAGTGTCAATAATGGAGTAAAAAAAGGAGATTATAAGTGAAATATAAAAAGATTTGGGAATCACATGAGTTTAAGAAATGGATTCGGCTTTGAACAAATAATATCACATAAGTAAGATGCTTTTATTGCAATTTGCGACGTCACGCCTAAATATCCACCCTTGTTCGGCATGCTGGAACACGGAAACACATTCCAGCTTTGAGCTCATTTAGCTACAAACGACATCAACAACCAATATTGTACAAAATGTTTTATCCCATTACAAATATGATATCATGCCATTAACAGTACAATTTGAATCCGATGTCGAAACATTATCTAGCATTGAAAAAGTGTGGAGAATGATGCACTTTATGTAATGGCACAATATTGATTCAACCTTAGAATTTTAAGCAAAAGTTAAATGTCATATAATATAGTTTTGTTCAGCCTACTTTTTATTTAACAAAAGTTAAATGTTTTAAAAACGCAAAATTAATTCAATAAAAATTTTCAATAAAAAAAAAATCTGAACTTGGTGCGTTTTTTGTTAAATGGCGCGTTTTTTGCTCCATTTTGGTGCGTTTTGAAATTTCAAAGTTGACAACGCTGATGGTGGAGTGCCAACAAATTTACTCATTTAGGAACTCTTAAAATTATTTCAAGTATTTGATAACTTCTTGCTGTCAATATTTAAGTGGTACCTTAGCTGAGTGGTATGCGCGTTGACTGTTAATCCAATGACCTGTGGTTCAAGTCCCAGCACAGCACCGGTGAAAAAGAATTTGAAGAAAAATTTATTATTACAATATTACTATAAAGCTGGATTCACCCATTGTTTCGGAACAAAATTTTTGTGCGGACAAAATTTTTTTTATATGAAGTTTGGCGTTTCTCTTTTTGAGAGTGAGAGAAAAAGAGAATAAAATTTGTTCGGAACCAGTGATGTTAACTAATTTGTCCCAATTTCCGTACAGCCTTAAAAAAATTACCGTTTTTTGAGTAAAATTACCGTACGGGTAAAGCGTTGTATAGAAATAGTAATATTTTACTATTAAAATAGATTATATTTTTTAATCAATATAAGACAACAAAAACTGAAGAAACAATTAGTATTAATAAAATATTAGAATTAAAACTTATTCATTCAATCACCGTTTTCTTAAAGGCTATATACTCACATATGTGTATATAGCTGTGTATACATAGATAAGTATATAAATTATTTTATATTTAAAGCTCAGTGTTATTCATAGATTAATTAAAGATTTTATATATTTTCGGCCCACCGCGCGATGTCGATCGATCAATAATGCTGAAATTGTAAACGCAATGCAACCGGTTTGCGACCTTCTAACCATCAATTTATTATTATTTGCATATTTAGCTTTTGTGGCAGTAAATAAATAATAAGTTAAATAAAATCGGTTATTAGAGAAATGCAAGTTACACCCAGAAAACCACCGATCGATATCGTTCGACACCGCAGGCCAGCCCAGTTGTTTATAGTTTGTCACCCAAGAAAAAAAACAACATTTTAGCTAATGCGAGTACTTGTATAATTATTCCATAGGAGAATTTTTTAGCATTTAGACACAATTGGCATTGTTAAAATGTTTTAGGAAAACCGTGGGTTTTATGATTTGAATAAAAATTAAAGCTTCATAAAATTACCGTACAAATATTGAAATTACCTGCCTATCTTTTGAAGGTCTAAATTACCGTACAATACGGTAATTACCGTACTGTTAACATCACTGTTCGGAACATTTTTTGGTTGAATTGGTTTAATTTTCATTTTGTCCGGACAAAGTTGAAACAAGATGCCACCTATTTTATTTTCTCAGCCAAAGTTGAAGCGAGCTGCCACATAATGTTATAAGTATGTATAATAAAAGCACATAGTAACTTATATGCAGTAAAATAAAAATAAAGAAAAGCTCAATTGCTAGTAAAAAAAAAACTAGCGGATTTTTATTAATTTTTTTTAACATGTAATTTTCTTATTAAACAATAGAAAATAAGTGCGTTTGACATATAAAACACCAAATTTAATTCATCTGTCACTGTACTGCCACCTTATAAATTTAATAAAACACATGTATTTCATACGGTAGCTTTGATTTTCCAGACAAATTGTTCGAAATGAGTGAATCGAGTTGCAAAAATGTTTCAGAACAAAAAATTTTGTCCGGACAAAAATTTTGTTCGGAAACAATGGATGAATCCAGCTTAAAACTACTGAATATAGAATTGAGAAAATAAATTAAAAATGAAATATATATTTTTTTATGTATACTAACTAAATACATTTTGACTTTTTAAAACTAACTTAAAGTTAGCTACAAGTAGTGGAAAGAAAAACTGACTTTTCCCTAGGACATCGCCATGTTAAAATAGTTCGTTTTTTTCAAACATTCAAGTTAGTTTAATGTTAGTTTTGTTTCCGACAGGGCATACATACATACATATGTATACTTTTGACTTCCGAAATTAAATTTTCTACCAACAAAATACATATGTATGTACATAGATTTAGATATTTTTGTATTATTGCATAATATGCAATAATATATAATACCTTACTCGCAGTCTACATTAGCTTATTATTTGTTATAACATTTATCAGGAGAAAAATTTTGCTAGTATAGACCGGAGTTTGTTACTCTTAAGCTACATATGTACAGACAATTTTTGTCTTGCAACGTTGCAAGAAAAAGCATTGTCAGTTCATTGTAAGACAATAATATTGTCAGACATCTGACAATCGTGAGAACACTCTACTTTGCCCGTGTAAACTGACAATTTTTGTTGGCAGATAAATTTATTGTCTGAAAATTTTCTGACAATGAAATTGTAAGGTCTGCGCAAGAATGAATATGGTTTTTTGTAGGGTTGTGTTTTGACCGTTAAATAATTTGCAAAAATATGGTAAGTCCCATGGTCTTGTCAAAAGTTGTTTACATTTTTGCCCGCCATCATGTATATTTTTGTTTACGATATGCTTTTTGTTGCTGCATAACCACTAAATACATACAAACCACAGCTATTTTTGACAATATCATGTTTTTTTACACAAACAAAATGCAAGTCGTTTTTTATTGTTGTATTGATAAGTGCACCTTATATTATTCCACCATGATAATAAGCTAATGTAGACTGCGAGTTATAGCCTTTTTCCACTACGCAACATCTAACATCTACCATCAATTTGAGAAGATGTTTACATCTTCCCATAAGAAATACACAGTACTAAAAGTCAACATCTTTCTACATCTTTAAAAGATGTTCCTTTATCATTTTGTTCCAATCAACATCTTCCGATAATTTTAATGTCATCTCTAGCAAAATGACAGATACATACATATTGATAGTTTCATTTTTTGTGAATGGCATACATATGTACATACATAATTGTGTAAGAAAAAAAAAAAAAGAAAAATATTTTACATTGAAATGAGTGGCACACGTAAGTTTTTATTTTTTTCTTTCAACTTTATATGTTGTACATACATAAATAAGTATAATAATTTATTTTTGTTTTTAGTAAAGAAAAGCACAGGTCTCCGTATAGGATGGAACCAGGATTTTGAAAATATGTTGCTGGACTTGTTGCAGGACAAAATAGAAGAGTTGAGAGGAATAAGAAAGAACTCTCATGTCTTTCAGGGAATCGCTTTTTTTATATGCATATAAAAACTTTAAATAAATAAAAAAACAAAAAAAAAAAAAAAAAGAAGTTAGTGTTAATGCTTTTTTCTGAACACTGCATTAACAATTCTGTTTGTTCTTGTAAAGCATGAACGAGTCCAATTATTAATGTTTCTTCAAAATCAATTTTATTTTTATTTTTTCCACAAAAAATTATGCTGTAAGTAGTTTTATATTTTTGACAGCTGAGTAGATGGTAGATGTTATACTACGTTCACACGAAACATGCTTCGCTCTCTATTCATGCTTCACACCCCAATCATGAGCGAAGCAACATGCTTCGCCATACAAAATTTTGAGAGCGAAGCATGTAGATTCATATTGAATCTACTTGCGAAGCATGAAAAATTGCTGTCTTCTCTAAATTTTATCGGAATTTATCGGAAGTTTATCTGAACTAGATGCAAAAAACACAACAAAGACTTTAATTAAAAGTGAAAAATTGAATTAAAACTATAAAGATAAAACAACAATGGAAAGAAAAAATATGTTTGTGCATTTTTAAAAATGCGTAATAATTTTAACTATTTTTTTTTTGTCCATTTTAGATTTTATTTGTTATTAAAAAGAGAATTGTCAAATCGAAGCAAGTGCATGAGTCGTGTGAACAGCTAGATTCATAAACATGCTTCAGAAAGCGAAGCAAGTGCTTCGTCTTGTCGTGTGAACATATTATTAGATGTTGCCAATGGAAACGCAAGTTTCACTTTTTCAACATATTCCATTCATTCCTCTAAAATGTATGCTAGTGGAAAAAGGCTATTAGTCATTGTATCATGATTAGAGCTGTGCCAAATCGTTCCTTTTGGTGAGCGCTTCTTTTCGTGCAATTCAGAGGTACCCGTTCGTTCCGGAACTACACAGCTCTAATCATGATTCTTACTTTATATAACTTGTTTGTACATTTTGAAAAATTCTAAAGTGATATTGAAAAACAAATACTTAATTATAGATTAAATTTAAATATGATTTTTTAGTAATTTCAGTTTTCATTTCTTTTCTTTTTTATTTAAATTAAATAAAACAACGACACACATTACACTAATAGAAAGTTAAAAAATACTTAAACTAGCCTCATACTAAATAATGTCTTTTATTGAAAAATTGTTTAAGTAATTTACTAAAAAATGGTTTTCTTTTAACTAATAATTAGAATACTTTTTTCATAAAACTAATACATATTTTTAATTTAAGTTACATATTTACAATAGACTGAATAAAAAGAAAAAAATTAACTTAATTAATGTTAAATATTTATTTTTTCGATTTTGTGTTAAAAGACTTTGTAGGATGTGAAAACTTTCATATTTGCGGTCGTGCCCAAAGTTCACTTAGATCTTTTGGTCGTAATTTTCCAATGTCTTAAATAAAATAATACAATCGATTATAAATTCTTGAAATGCGTTCAGTTTAAAATCTACCTAATTGTCCCGGCTTGGGTGGGGGCCATGTAATATCAAATCTGGGTTGTACACTCAAAGAACTGCTTTGTGATGGTCTCATAGATGTACCGCTGCAAAATAAAAATAATATATAGAAGTGTATTCATTATTAGGTAATTTATTTTGTTTGTATACGAGTATATAAAATAAGCTTGGCATGAATTTAGCACAGGTGATGAACTTGTTCTGGATAATAAGACATTGAAAATCGCTGTACAATACAGTGATGAGTCCCGAATACTGGATACAATTGTTGTTTAAAACAAATTTCGATTTCGTCACTTATGCTAACCTCCTGCCATACGACCGTAATGTGTCAAACAAATATCCAATATATTCCATAAAAAGTTCAGAAGCTTAAGCTACGTTCACATTTATTAAATATTTGTCAAAAAAAAAAAAAAAATAACCACCAGCTTTGGTTAAGGATTGTGGCATTTAAGTTGGTTTTTATATTACAAAATAAAATTAATTATTCTACAAAAAAGTAGTTTTGAACACTTTTTAAAAAATGCGAACCCATAATTAAAAAAATATTGGACTTAAAGCAAATAATTTCTTAGTTGCTTTCTTGGTCGCGTTTTTTTCGACAAATATTTCATAAATGTGAACGTAGCTTTAGGAACAAACAACACAGCTAAAAAAATGTAAATACCAGCGATTGTAGGTTTGATTCCTACCAAATACTCCGTATTGTTTCATTACGACGAGTCCACAAATGTCTTTTTTAATTTATAATTTTCAAGTAATAAATAAATCAGGGACCGTAACAGCTATTAGTTTTTATTTAATTTTAATTTTGCTTTTGAGTTTTATTTTTATGTTTTTTTATTAAGAAAATAAAAAAATAATTTTAATTTGGGGAGACAAATTTTATGAATTTCTAAAATTTATTTGTGGTGGGATTATCCAAACGAATCAATATCTAAAATTAAGAAAAAACTCAAACGATTTGTATACATTTCGCGAGTTATTAAAATTTAATTTATTTTCAATTATTAATTTAATTTTATAAAAAAAAACTGTGTGCAAACTCAATATTATATTCCTTCAAGATCAATTTCGATCACATTCAAAATTGCATACAAAAGTTTGTCTCAAAAAACAAAGTGGAAAATTTCCAACGGTTTATCTATGCAGTGGATTCGAAAATGTTCGCGGATAGACATATATGTGATGTTATGTAAGGTTATGTTACGTCCCCCTCTCCTTACAAGCTCAATGCTACGAAAAGTGCGACCGTCAAGACAGTTACATACATATGCATACGTACATATCAAGTATTTGAAGACTGCTAGTAAGCATACAAAAATAGCTCAATCAGTTCTAGTTAGAAGTTTTGTAAGTTTTCCTATAAAAATTTTTATGTGATGTTTTCAGTCTAAATTTTACAGCACTTTTGTCGATTAATTTCAGGTAAATATTGATAGCACTGCTCTGCCATACTTATATTGAGCACTTTACAATCGATTTATAGTCGATTATTAAATCGGAACTATAAAAAAATCGCTAAATTTTTATGGTTTCTGAGATTTCATGCATTAATTTTTTTACCGTTTTAACGAAATAATTAATAAAATTTGTTGTAAATTTATTAAACACTTTAAAAATAACTTAAAGCATGGGAGTTAGAACGCGTATGCTCCTGTGCTATTTTTGAATAAAAAATTGCATACGCGACACAAAACAAGTTATTAAATTTTCATTAAAAAAAATCATTTATATGTATGTATGTATATACAAATTTTGTATGCATGTATGTACGTACATTTGTATGTATGAATGTATTTAAAATTCACGTTCTTTGTTCAAAAGATATACCGGAAGCAGCGATGAAAATGAAAAAATGTACCTATATCGGGTATATTTTGTGAAATTTATTAACGTAAAATCAATTAAATTTACCACCTACAGTGTGTAAAGAGCACACTATACATTCGCCAAAATCACATCAAGCATTACGGTGGTATAAGTGAAAATTTGTTTGTATGAGTGAAACCGACGATGCAGGATGAAAAATCAAAAAATTTAGATTTTTGGCATGCTTGACGAGTGATTTTGATGAATATATTGGTTTTACTCTTCAAGCACGTACACATTTTTAAATTAAAACGAAATTTCAAAGAGAACAAACGCTAAATATGTCGGATAAAAAAAAAAAACAATATATTCAATACCAATGTATCATTGCATTGCATTTAAGGAAATGAAAATATATATCAAAAAAGTAGATTATTAAATATTCAATAATAAAATACAATTTAAATAAAAAACTAAAAAAAAATTAAATTATTATTGTTGTTGTAGATTATTAAATATTCAATAATAAAATACAATTTAAATAAAAAACTAAAAAAAGGTAATTATTATTGTTGTTGTAACATACAAGACATATTTTTTCTATTTTGTTCATACACATACATATTATTTTTTTTTGTTAGTTCATATTCAAAGTTCCGTCGACAATACTTTTAACACTTTTTCTCTATACTGTCTCGTTGTTAACACTTCAAAATAAAATGCAAAATGAATGCTGGACGGGTCTTCAAGCAAATGAATGGGTTAACGTCAAGCACACGTACACGAGCTTGTTGTCAAGCATTTTGACGAATGCATAGTGCCCTTAAAACATAAAGTGTGTTCGTTTGCGGCAATTTTTTGCAAATTTGCAAAGGATTTTACAGAAATGCTTTGGTTAACACATGAATTTGCAAAAGATAACATCATTTGAGAGAGTAAAGTGACAGTTGTCTGACTGAGAGCCAGCAAATTTTTAGTGGACAAGTTTTTGCCAGTAAAATCCAGTAGAAAACAAAAACATGATTCAATAAAGTTAGCAAACAAAATATGTACCTACATATGTACATACTTATGTATGTATGTATACGAAATTAAAAAAAAAAAAAACAATTTAAAAGCTTAAAAGTGCAGCAAAATCTAAATATAACTAGTTTCTATGTTCCCAGGAGAGTCGAAAATTCTAGTTTTCTTTTTTTGACTTCCATGGTAAAATTTGTCTTTTTAATAGTTTATTTACGCTAACATACCGTCAGCTAAAACGCAAACGGCCTTAACTAACAAAAAATCCAAAATCGTTTTTTTCTGTTGATTCTGATGCATTGCATCAAAATACACAACCACAAAAAAAAATTTAGACTTGTCTGACCAAAATTAGCGATTTTATTATCGAAAAATAAACGGCCCTATCTACAAAAGCGTTGATTTGATAAACGCAAAAAGACTTAAGTGATCGTTTGTATGGGCAACATTGAAATATTAAAAAAAAACTGATAGATTTGAACGTTGAAGAAATTGTTTCTTAATGGAAAATGAAATTATCTACAGCTTAATTAATATATAATAAAAGGTACAAAATAACTAACAAAGCCATTCAAATATCACAAAACTTGATTTTATTCTACCAGAAATTAATTTGTCACATCTCTTTTAATTATACTGGTGAAAATTATGCTGATTGAAACCAGAGCTGTTTGTTTAAAACAGTATTTTGCTTCTCCTGTAAAATTTCAAAAATGTTAGTTAGGCCCGTTTGCGTTTTAGCTGACGATACATATGTATGTTTTAGAGATGTAAGGTTCATATACATACATTGTAATATTAATTCATTTTTATTATACCCCTACCCTTGATCTCTGATACTTATTAAATGGCTTCAATGCGAGCGAAGCCGTGGTTAAAAGATAGTACAAAATAAATAAGTGTAAACGATTTTACACAAGTTCATTTAATAAATACATTTCGCTACGAATTTTTAATTCTTAAAACGAATTGAATCAAGTACCAGAGAACTGCAATGATCGAGCCTAATTATTCCCTAACGTTCAATTTTAAGAACAACACAAACATGTATTATTCAATTTTATACTCGTTCGCTTTTTATGCACAAGCAGAAAATTCATCAACAAGTATAAATCATTTCGAACATTTGATGCGAATGTACATGATCTGATTGCATGATACAATTTTTGCAAACCACTTGCAAATTTTTATTTGTATTTATTTATTAAATTTAAATTAAAAAAATTTTTATTTAAGAAGAAAATTGTAAAATTTCTTAAAATGAATACGAAATAAATATGAGTTTGTATTTGTGCAAAATACATATGTACATATGTATGTATGTACAAAAGATTAGAGCTATTGGAAATGAACCTTTTTTAAAGCTCCCAAAGATGAAACCGAACTACCCTACAAGAACAATGACGGTCATTTGATGCATCATCTGATGGGCATTGCTGATGGGTATACCCATCAGCATTCTCTATCATTTTCTTAAGGGCAATATGAAAAAACTGATGTAAACATTCGTGTACGTGTGAATTTTTTTCTCTTTCATACTTGTGGTTTTCGTTAACTATAGTAAAACATATATCTGAACTCTGCTCACTCCACAGTATTTTACTAATCAGTACTGTTGTAAACATAGTCATAGATGCAAGAGCGTTAGTAAATAAGTTTTGTGTGTGTTAGTTTCCATCAGCAATTTCTTGTAGGGTAAAATCGTGGAAAGAAGTCTTCACAAAAAATTTCATATGCAAATGTTTTTTTTTTCTCGTATTTGAGTAAGTAATTTTTATTTATATTTTTGTCACAATTTGAAACATGCACACATATGTACATATGTATGTATTTATACATATTAGGGAATAATTAGGCTCGATCATGCTTGTTGCATAAAACAACAAGAGAATAAAACTGAATGTTTGAAACGAGCGGTTGGGTAAACAAGTGTTTTTTGCTTTTGAAGGAAAACGATTAGATCATAAAAATCAATGTGCATGATCAAGTATACTCGAAAATTAAGCACTCGTTGCCGATCTCTGTCAAGTACCAATAACATATACTGAGTAGTCAAATCAACACATAATTCACAGCACTAAGCTATTTAGTGATTAGATGTTTTGAATGAGCATTCGCACACGGGATGTATTTTTAGCGGCACAATTTTTGTTCTTTTCTTTACACACGGGATTATTTAATCTGGCATAAAATGTATACGTGCACATCGCTGTGTGTATTAGTCTTCATTTGTTTTTGCAAAATCTGCATGTTGGTTTTGTGCTGCTAATGCGGGGTTGGTGGTAGCGGGTTGAAAAATTATCCCAACGAAAAACCGCTCTCGTCACTTTTCTCGCCTAAAAAGTATTATGCCAGCATTTATTTTATTTTGTAATTTATTCGTTCGCGTCCTGTTTTGTGCAAGAGCCATTCTTGAGAGTAAAATTTTCAAGTTGTAAAAAACGGTCTTATTATAAACAGAAAACGACAAGAAAAAACAAACGAAATGTCAAACGTTCCCAGATCAAACGATTTTTTAAAATTTTTTGCATATTTCAATTTCACTTATCGGCTTTTTTCGTTTCCTCTTTACTATCTACACCGAAATTAATTTAATTTTATAAGCAAAAATAAAACAACCTTTCGTTTTCTAAGCAATAAAACTCACAAAATAATTTTCATATTGGAATTTTTTAATAAAACTTAAAAAATAATAAACATTAATGCAGCTAAAGGTAGTCCATGTAACAAGGATTATGTTAGTGTAATCCTTATCCACGCAGCCTTTCTCTTTCAGTATGATTTCTTTGGTTGAAATTCGAAATATGTACATATATACATACATATTTATTATCATTATTTGCGGTCCCTGAAATGAATGAACTTGTAAATTCGCTTTTACGGAAAAATTACCAATACTCGAAAGTTGATTTGAGAGCGTCAGTCATAAGTACCATTTACATACCTGTATGGATGTTTGAGACAACCGTATACTTCACGATAACGACCATAAAGTGTGCCATATGATACACCTAAAATACGTGCTGCTTTCTTCATTTCAAGTCTTTTATTTTTTATAGCATCTAGAACCTAAAAAAGAGAAGAACGACATTATTAAAAACTCATTACATACATATGTATGTATGGATGTATAAATTTAGAAAACACTATTCAAATTGAATCGAATTACATCCAATTCACACGGTAATTTTTAGTCATGACTAAATATCATGACACTTTTTTTGGTTGTCGAGCGGGTAGAGAAGAAAAAGGGGTTGAAAAATAATGATTTCCTTTTACTTTTGTTTCGTAATAAGTTCAATTGGGAACACTCCGATCGATTATTATACCTAATATTAAAAAATAATGAAAATTTTTCTAAAATGCTTAGAATTTTCTACGATTTTTAATAAAATATTTTTAAACGAAAATTATATCGTTTTTTGTTTTCGGTATAAAAGAATACAATTTTTGTTATATTTTAATAGATCGAAAAATAAGTTAAAATTGGCAATTTGCATACCCTTCGAGTAAATGGTTCTTCCCAGAACTGTGGTCGCCTGCCTTTAGCTAAATAATCATCCATTTTAATGACATCTGCCCACTGAGACATTTCCTCTGTTGTTAAACGCATTTCGGCTTCACTGAATTCTTCCATTTTGATGTCAATATATTCATCTGGATGATGGCCATTAGACGCCGATGTAGATGAGGTTGGTATTGAGGCCGTCGGTGCATGAATAAAATCATGTGTCATTAAGATGCCATGTTCATTGATCAAATAGCCATCGGGTACGTATTTTCCATAATGATGAGGATGGTGTAATGGCGGTGGTGCCGGAGGATGATGAGAATGTGATTGGGAATGGTGAGAGTTATGAGAATGATGGTGGTGAGATGAATGCGACGAAGCTGAAGCTTTATGAACTGCGGTTGTTGATGGCGACGAAGAAGATGAAGATATCGCTGATGACGAGGAATTATTTGTTGTAGCAAATGAAGATGTTTTAGTTGTACTTGAGGATAACTTTTCTTTTGTTGATTGCTGTACTTTTTCAATTTCATCTACAGTTTGTGGCACACTAGCAGAGTCCTCTTGCTCGAGTTTATCATCGTGCTCAGATTTGCGCTGCAAAAGTTCGTCTTTCGAACTTTTACGTTTAAGAGACTTTATTTTCTGATATTCCGATGCTACGTCTTTAGAGTGTTTTTCCGATGTCCGTTTTGATGTACTATTTTCCTCCACTTCCTCTTTCACTTCTTGCTGTTCCTCTTCATCATCTTCTGCTTGAGCTAAAGGATCTTTCGGTTCGTCATCATGTTCTAATGAACTGGTTATCCATTCTGGTTCCGCAGCTGATTCATCATCAATTTGATCATCATCATGTCGAATTCGTGTTGGCCGGTAGCGCAACCGTTGCTTCTGTTGTTGGATATGTTGTTGATAAACTGCTGACGCTGCTGAAGGTGAATTTGGTCTGGAACACTGTTTTGTTGCGCTGTGATTGTTTTGCTCATCATGATACTGAGATCCTTCCAAGTATGTATTACTATCGGCCTGATCTGAATAATGACCCAATTTTCTACTGTAATATAAAAATTTCGAGAATGTGTGTAATTAGATTGCTATGAACTCTGCTCGAATTTTTAAATTTTACTTTCGTGCAATTATTCCAAGTTCAATGGCGTAAACAGTTTTGTCAGACTAGTGCCAGTTTTTAATGTTTATTTTTGATTTGGAATCGGCCTGCATACATACGTATGTATGTATATCAAAAGATTTCAAGTAGAAAACTTTTACATATTATAATACCCATGATATACCATGCATAATAGTAAACCAGACATACTACGATAGTTTTTGACCAACTTATCAGATCTTAACGTCATGTTTTAAGTGTGAAAACTCATCTACTCATACATGATCACCCAAATAATATCTCGGAATTACTAAAGCATAAGGAAAATAGTTTTTACAAAACTTTAAAAACAACATAACAAATAATTTTTCATTATTTTTCTTATAACTTTTATTGGTTGCAATAAAAGTAAGTATTTATAAGGCAAAAATTAAAAATAAAGCTTCCTTTTAAAAATATAACATTTTATTCGAGCAAATAAATTCTTGAGTATTTGGTCGAATAAAAAGTTATATTTGAGAAATTTTAGTTTACATAAAATGAAGAAAAAAAAATATCTTTGAAACTCGCACCAATCTGACAATGGTTCAGCATACTATCAGAAACTTTGCCCAAGTTAGAACCTTGCAAAATGGTATTTATTAAAATTACAAACGTTTTACTATTTTGAGTCAAAACTTGTAATATAAAATATTGTATAACTGGAAGTCTTCTTACACATTAAAGACATCGTAGGCGTCATCAAGTGGAGGTCGGCCACGTTTACGTTTCGGTCCTAAATAAGAATCGATAGGAGAACCGGCGGCGGTTACTATAGAAACAGCTGATGTTGGCATGGGTGTCAGTGTTGGCATGCGTGCAGCCAATGCCGAATGCTTTGGAGATGGGGTTTTCCGTTCACGTTCTGTGTCCGGTGATTGAGATCTGTGTTGTGTTTCATGACCATAACCGTCGTAGCTCTGTAAATCTGGATTACGAGACTGTGGCGGCGAATGGAATTCTGTTTGCGGTGTTGGTAGCGGAGGAATATCATCATCATCTCTCCAAGTAACTTCAGCTAAGCCTTTGATTTTGAGATCATCAGCAGTTTTAAGTAGAGATGCTAAATTGGCCTTGACGAACAAAAATAAAATATATGGATTAATGTGTTAATAAAATTATTGCACGCGCCTACTTACATGTTCCACATTTATTTCGCCTTTGTACATAAATTCTATTAAACATTTAATATCGGCAAAAGTGACATCTTTCATTATTATAATCGGATCCCGTTCGCTGGCATAGTTTGTCAGGACTGTATCGAAAAATGTACTGCAAGCACACAATACTACTCTGTGGGCTCTTATCAATTGTCCTTCACAGGCCAAAGTTACATCGCAAAAGCATCCGCGATCCAATAGTTGAGAGAACATTGTCTGTAAATTACTGTGGTGGTATTTCCATCGCAAGCAATATTGTTGCGGTAACATGATGATTAAATTGATTCGTTTTCTTCTTTTAACTAAAAATAAAGAGAAAAATACTTAAAATAATTATAGCTAAAAAAAAAAACATGTACATAAAAATAAGTCCATGAAGAATGGAAGCAAATTTTTGTTTTCTCATAGCCATCCGAAATTTTAGGCCATTTTTTATGGCAATAATATCAATTTGCTAGATATGAACAGAATTTGCATAAGGCAGTACTATATATACATATGTATGTATACACATGTGCATACTTAAGTGAATACATAACGTAGCAATAGTACTTCCAAGATTCAACCACCTGAGGGAAAATTTATCGATTTAAACCAATTATTAAAATGAGAAAAAAGCACGTTATACATTTCAATTGAACGGTAAATATAGCATATTTTTTGGAAAATAATTACACAATACTTCAGCCCAGCAATTAGACACGATCAGAATGGAATGTGAATTTTATCGCCACAATTCACACCAATTTGTGTCCTAGCAAAAACGGTTATATGAACCACATATGCCAGAAGAAGGAAATTTTATTTTGGTTATCGACCCAATCAATTTGGAAAAAAAAATGTTTCTCGTTATCATGAAATCGTTTTAAATCAACCTTTGCCAATCATTTTATTAATTTATTTAAATTGATATTTTTCATTTCGTTAAACACAACACACTTTTTATTATTGTTTGTTTTGTTTTGGTTATACCTTCTTGTTCGGCCGTCAAGCCGTTTGAAATTAGTCGGCTGCAGCTATTTGCACAAATAATTGCCGGCGTATTTAAGCCGACGACTAATCCCAATATTTTACGAAAGATACATGGTATATTCTTTTATATATTTTTTTTATTATAGCATGGGAGAGATATATGAAATAAATTTTCAACATATATTTTCTTACATGAATGTATGTGTGTACTACATATTACTATTTATTCTTTTTGTGGTAAAATTTTCAACGTATACGATTTAATAACAAAAATTAGAGTTTTATATATTTAAAGAGTTTCAACATTGTATTATCTATACAAATTTAATAAGTTCAAAGAACTGTTCCCAAGTTCGATTTTAAAAGAGAAAAACTACAGCGGATATTAGTAGCTATTTGCAAGTTTGCTTTCATGTGAGGCGCCGGAATTACTTTTTTCGCCAAATTCAATGTCAAAAATATCCAAATCCATTTTTTGTTAGTTTTTGATAATAAAATATATTTCGCTAAAATTCGCCAAAAAATGGAAAAAGTCGCCAATTAATTTACGCTAAAATTCGCCAAAAAATGGAAAAAAGTCGCCAATTAACAATTTTTATTTAAAATAAAATAAAACTGATTAGTGAACACAAAAAGGTCCAATATTTACTATAAAGTACTTAATAATAGTTGTCTACTGCAAGCAACAAAAAACAAATATTTCATATAAGTACATACATACATACCATACATGGGACTTTTTCATTGGCATTGAATTTTCATTGGCATTATTTTAAACATTTACAATAAAAAAAAATCTGTACCAATAAATGCCATTGCTTTTTTTTAAATATAATTTTTCTACTATTTATAATGAAAAAACAATGAAAGCTTTGAAATACTAATTACAATTGATAAAAAAATAATTAATACTATCTGTATAAAAAAAAAAAATATGGTCACATCAGCTTTTGAAAAAATAAAATTATAAATTTAAATACAAACCAAGCTATGTACATATATTTAATACATACACATACACACATATATATGTAAATAAATATGTGAAATAATATTGACGTTTAATACTGATAATGCTTTTGAAAAACTTTAGCATTGATTATTTGTAATGCTTTTACTTTTTAAATAACTAATAATGAAATAATTTCATTGAAAAGCATTAGCATTGTTCAAAAAATTTATAATGGTAAAAATTTAATTGGCATTGTTTATAAGTCAATGCCAATGAAATCGACAATTAATTAGTCAATTTATTTAATTACTCGCATGTATGATACATACATATATTGTATATAGTTGCAGTTCTATGATATATCTAAAACGCTATATACTTCATCGTCAAGACATTGTGTGGAATTAAATTTATTCAATATATCTTGCGAAAGTACAAAAGAAGTGCAACATATGCTATTCACATTCATATACATAAGTTACAACACGTAATAACGCGTCATAAAGTTCGTATAACATTCTATTTCGAAGCCAAGTTTCATATTGAAATTACTCCTTCAGCACAGGCGTTACTAGTTGGAATTACCAGCATATAAAGTACAGCCGAAGCAAGTTCCTTAAAATGGTGTGTGCCTATCTCATCCTTTTAGTTATAAACTTTTGGCAAAAACTGATTGAAATTAGATGGAATCTCAGCATTAAAATAATCTTTCCAATTACCAAACTGTAACTTTGTCCATTGCGTTTCATAAGCATCCCTTTTTTTTTAAATAAATTTTATTATTTATTGAATCTTCAATATTAATTGAAACATCAATAAGTTGTTCATATCTTAAATCTAACTATGTTAAATATATGTTAAGACAATGCTAAGCAAAATTTTTAATTTCAACGGTTGATTTTTGTTGTTTTACATCTCTCGTGTACGGCTGATAGAAAGAGTACCCCTCCTCCTAAGCCGGGTGTGGCCTCTATACTCAAGAATATTACGCGCAAGTGGATTTGGGTGCAACTCGAGTTTTTTAATGTATTTTTTCGCTTGTTTAGAAAATACTGTCTTAACCAACGGAACATCGAGATTTTTGTGAATTCGATGATTTCGGATATACCATGGGGCTGCTGTAATAGTACGGAGAATTTTGTTTTGTCGCCTTTGAATTGAATAACTGGATTCCATAGTCCCATATTGGTTTTAGGATCGCATTGTATAATAAAAGTTTACAGTCTAGGCTTAGTATAGAGTTTCATCCACACACATTTCTGCTAATTAACTCTTATCCGCCATTGTTTTAGTCATGTTTCTAGTTGTGATATGTACCCTTGAAAATTCAGGGAAGCTTCAACATGATTTTCATTAACGCTTAGAAAAGCTGAATCATCAGCAAATGTTGACGTGTGAATTTTACTGCTTAACGGTAAGTCAGAGGCATATATTAAATAAAGTAAGGGACCTCATAAGCATCCTGACGGGTTATAATATTTTCATAAGAAAAGACGATATAACAAAATTTTCTTAGCACACCATCTACACAAGCCATTAATTTGGTGGCGTACATATGAAGACCTGAATTTGATACATAAAAATACCAGAATAAAAATAATACTAATTTTTGGTATTGATTTGAACTATTTTATAAATCGCCAAAAAACGCCATGTCACCAAATCGAACACAGAAATATAAATAAATCTATCAGAGAGTTCGTCAAAAAGGACGAATTTCGTCACCGGCGGTGTTGTGTTCATTTTCGTACATGCAAGGTGAATCGTCGTACCAAGTGGTGTTACCAACACACACTTGAGCACATGCAAGCATATGGGTCGATATGTCAAATGTTATTGTAATGTTGTTGTTGTTTTAATAGTAACACCACCTGGTACGTGAATTCACCTTGCATTAATTATTATGACGAATTTTCGCATCCAAAAATTCTTCGATCGTCCCAATTGTGTTCCCAGCATTATTGTATAAAGGTTAAAAGAAACATGTTGTTTTTAAAGTTTTTTAAAAACTATTTTGCTTGTGCTTTAGTAATTCCCTAATCTTATTTGGGAGTTCATGTATGAGTAGATTGGTTTTGAATTATCTGCATATGAGCTGGTATTTAGTTACCAATGAAATGCATATCGTTTACCCATAAGAAATAAAAAGTTTTAAAAACATAAATTCTCGAGTACTTGCTCAAATAAATTGTTTTACATATCTTAAAATAAAAAAATATCTACTGGTATAAAAAACTTTAAAACTCTACATTTTTCATATTTCACATAAAAAAATAAATAATGGCTTAATAAAATACAACTATCCCCTTTAAAAAAAAGACAGCCATTAAAGATGAAAAAAGTCCATCAAAATAAATTTCAATATAATTTTTTTTTCAGGACGTTTTTTATCCTTTATTTTCTTTAACATTTTTTTATTATAATTTTAAAGTAAAAAAAAGTACTTGTGGCACTCGGGGACAGCCGCGGTAAAGCAATTGCATAGCATTTTTTATCAACTTATGCAATTATATTATTACGTTTTGTTTAATAACTCGGTTGTTATTGGAGATAATTTTGGCAAATTACTAAATTTTTCGAATGCTGCAACTTTCACTGCTCTACGGCTTCTATTTGCCAAATTACTAATTTCAAATTCCCGACACAGAAAAATTCTCAAAAAGTATATTAAAATCAGTCTTTTTGTGTTAAAAACACGGTAAAATAAAAAAAAAAACAAGGTTTTTTCTTCATACATGTCGACGCCTTTGGCGTCTCCTCCGGTGGCTGTGCATTCTTCTTTTTTCGAATGCAGCAACTTTCAGTGCTCAACGGCTTCTATTTACGGAGTTACGGCCAACTTACTGATTTTAATATTCCCGACCCAGAAAAATTCTCAAAAAGTGTATTAAAATCAGTCTTTTTGTGTTAAAAACACGGTAAAATAAAAAAAAAACAAGGTTTCTCCTTCACACACGTCGACGCCTTTGGCTTCTCCGCCGGTGGCTGCGCGATAAAAGCTATACAATAGCTTACAAACCTACGAATTGTCCGTTTGTTTATATATCATTTTTTGTGAACCACGATTGCTCGTAAGTACGCCATTCTGTGTTTTCCTACATGTAAAAATCTGTTCTGGCAATACTGTATGTTAATTAAATCAATAGCATACTTTAGGGGTTAACATACACTGGGCGATTCAAATGGTTAAATAACCGGAAATATGTGGTTCAATGGCGCTGCTATGAGTAGCACATTTTGCTGGTCTGATTGTTGACTAGGCTGATTAGTGAAGACATTTAATTTTGTGGGATTAGTGTTATTTATGGAATCAGTGTATTGTATTTGTGGAACTAGTCTTAGGTTTTTCGTTACGGAATTTCTTGATTCGGTAGCCGCGCTAAAAGTATGCAATAGAATAAAAATCTTCTCGTTAAAAATATAAAAATGCGACATGAAAAAATTTATAAAACCAGGGAAAGAACAATATACATATATACATATTTATATGTATATGTATGTACATATAAGAAGTAAAACAGTATGTTTCTATGTGTAGTAGTACATATACAAATTTGTGAGAACTATGTTTACGAGTATATATGTACATACATATATTAGACTGGTCCAGGTGTACATACATACATACAAGAAATTTAAAGTTTTTTTTTGTATGTATATGTATATATAAAGTTTCATTTGTTCCGTTCGAAATCACCAAAGCATTGTGTAATTGAGCAGTCGTTTAATTTGCGACTCTTCTACGATATTTAGTTTAATTTCGACTTGGACATCCATGGACATCCATAAATAATATTTTGACGTGTACATTAAACATTTTCATACTATAGCGACCTCTAAATATTGCCTCCTTTGTCTGAATTTTGAGGATTGGATCAGATTTGTGTAACTTTTTTAAATACTGCTCCAGTTTAATAATGTAAATACATATGTATGTTTTTTATGTATGCATGTATATGTATAAAAATATCTTAGCACTTGTTTACTAGAGTTGTCAATTATTCGCCGTTCAACTTTGTTCAAATAATTCAAATAATTGATTTTGTTCGTTCGATCAAACGATTAAAGCTGAAAAATTTTTCGATTAATCGACGAGAAAAACGAATAAAAAATGATTCAAAAAATTTATTGACAAAAAATAAACATTTCATACAAAAAACTTAAAAATAAAATAGTTAATATTTTTATTAACAAAAAAAAAAATTACATAAAACTATTAATTCAAATAAACATGCTTCATTCAGTCAAAAAATATCAAATGTTTTTTTTTTGTGAAATCAGACAATTTGGGTTGTTCTTACGAAATAATCTTTTAAAAATAAAACTTGACTAAATTTTTTGGTTTTCAAACGATTTTTGGTTTTGGTTTTTGAAATAAATCTTTCGCTAATTGTCGAGGTAGGTGATATTGTGAGAAGAGCATAAAATAGTTTATCTAATTTTTCTGTTCTTTTTTTACATTTTTTCAAATATACCATATCGTCTAATATATCGCTGAAGTCTTTTTATATTTTGAATTTTTAATACTTTTAATATAATTATTTAATTCGTATAAAAGATTGTTAATTTCATTACTAGTAACATCTTCTTCATCATTACTTTCATCTGAATTATTGTGGTTACTTTCAACATAAAATAATCTGGAGTATAATTTATTCTTTAGTTTCACTTTTTGAAGAATATTTTAAAAAACTTTCATTGCTCGGAAAATTTCCAGAATTTAAAAAATATTATTAACGTATTTATACGTCCCTCATTTATTCTTATTTTAATACGTTTTCGTAAATCTGTTGCAAAAGAATTATTAATTTTTTTGTTGTTGATCCAACAATTTTGTATACTTTCGGACACTTGTTACATGTGACTTTGCTTTTTTTTTTTCATTTTCATTTTTGTGCTTGGTAAAATACTTCCAAAACGAGCTCAATTTTTTGGCTTTAGTGTATTTCTAATTTATTCACCTGAGAGTGAAAAAAACCCCATTCTTGAAAATTTTTTAACGTTTCATTCAAAACATATCACGACTACTACATATGTAGGTATGCGCAGTTCGACAAAAACTGCAAACATCCAAAATAATATGTATTTGGTTGATATAAAGTACTCGCTTTGTTTCATATCATGCAAACAAATTTAAATATTTTTGACGTATGCATTTTAAACTAAAAAAAGTTGTTCGATTAATTGACATTAATTAATCGATTTATTCGTTATTCGAAAATCGGTATTTTAAAATTATTCGAACAAGAGTTTCGTTTTGTTTGATCGATTAATCGAATTATTCTTAATCGGTTGACAACTCTATTGTTTACTATATGTGTGCTTTAGCTACTCCATTCGTACCTTGCAAACAGTCATTCACTCAAACACAAAAGAAAAGAAAAACCCTCAACCAATGAGTTCCCCTATAAACCTTTTTCACCACCCACTCATCTTAAAATATATGACAATGGGTTAAAAACAAGTTCACATAATTTTTATGTTCATTTTACTTTTTTGATTTTTGAAAAAAGGGGTTGCTTTTTAATAAATGCGCTGCTGAATTTGCTGAAAAAAATAAACTTGAAAGTTATGATGAAAAAGTAGTTAAAAAAATTAACATTAATAGCAACCGACAAGATATTTTTTTATACATTTTTTTCTAATTCGATTTTTATCCTTTCTGGTTTAATGTAGTTTTTTTTATCCCTAGCAGTGTTGGTGGCGTCGAAAAAAGAAAACAAATGTTGACATTTTATGACATCATCTTACGAAAATATTTGGTTTTTTTATCCTGCTGCAGTATCGCTCGTAAATATGTATATAAAATTTATAAATTTATTATTGCAAATATTATATTTTTTATTAACAATGTGAAAATTGTATCTACAGTCGCCATTTTGTTTATTCGAATATTTTTTATTATATATTTTCATTATAGTTTAGTAACTTTATTTCCAAATAGATGCAGAAACCAGTTTTTTTTTTTGTTATTCGTAATGATTTTTTTTTGGTAATTAACATAAACACTTAAATAAAGTTTACAAATAGGATGTTCCCATACATGAATTATCTCAAAAATGTAATGCATACTTATGTACTCGTATGTATGTATGCATTTATGTAAATTATGACCATGATGGCATTTTTTTCTTTCCTCTTTCCGGTTTATGAAAGAATTTACACGTCAATATTTAATAACAACACGAAATTGTTTTGAATATTTGTTTTTTATGCGAAATATACTAAGTATGTACAAATATCTGAAAACTAATTTTTGCTTTACCGCCTTTGAAATATTCAAAAGAGAAATTAGGGATTATTTTTTGTAATTAATTTTTTAAAATTTCCGAATGCACTCTGTAAAATGTGCAATGTTTTTAATGAAATAAAATAATATTTTGAAAAATTTTTTGGGTTGCTGGTTGTTGATTTAAGGAGAAAAATTTTTAAATACTATTCATTGTAAGATTGGTATGTTTATCAACTAGTCGAAGTTGTGTTTGGTTGGATTGGCATATATTTTATTGTTTGGTATTTTTGATAGCGGCATATTGTATGAAAAGAATATTTTGTATATGTATGTATGTGTGTTTTTGCATTTTTGTGTGGATGCTAGTTTTCATTGAGAAGAAATTGATGCTGAACAATAGTATATTACAGAGAATTTATTTTCATTTTGTGTGCTAGTAAAGGTACGGTCACATCTGTCAAACATTTGCCCAATAAAGCGTAACCACTAAATACGATTGAAACACTTTTTGATTTATGCATTTATTTATTAAGTTGGACAGCATCTAATAAGATAAGATTCTATTACATTTTCTATAAATTATGTATGAAACTGTTTAACGTAATAAACAGGTATCTAAATCGAAAGTGTTTTCATTCGTATTTAGTGGTTACGCTTTTTTGGGCAAATGTTTGACAGATGTGACCGTACCTTAAGAAATTTTACTAGTTGTCAAGTACAAAATTTTTTTTAGAAAACTGGAAATTTATTTGTTATCAGGTAAAAGTTTTCACATAAAATTATGGAATATGAAGGGAATTTTTACTAAATTTATAAGTTTTTTTAAACCCTGAATATAAATACTTTGGGTCGTTCCAGGTCAAAACTAAATGTATAATGGTCATTAAATTATATATACAAATTAATCGAAAAAAAAATAAATTGCTTCGATTAATTCGTCCGACTGCCGGAAATCAGTAATGTGTAGACCAAAATTTGATAATAGCCGCACGGTAAATATGACTTTTCCCATGGTCCTAATTTGTAATTCAAACTCAAGAATCTCTAAAATCTAAAAATAAAAATGTTATTGATTTGACCTTTAGGGTGATTCAAGGCAAATTCACTTCACATAGACTTGATTATATTTGATGTGTTCCACATACATAATTGTGGAAAAAGTTTTGTTCAAGGCAAATTCATAACAGACTCGCTTTGAAAAACCTCCACTTACTTTGTCAAAAAATGTACCGAAAAATGTGTCAACAAAGCATTTGACAAATCAACTAGCGCACAAATACAAGGAGCGAATCAAGGCGAAAATAATCACTTGGGCTGTTGAGACTACCTGTTATGAATTTGCCTTGTATTCCATGTCCTTTATTTTATTTTTTTTCTGTAAATTATTTCAAATTTATTTTAATGGCTCCTTTTCAGTTTCAACATTTTTTCATGAATTTTTTTAATAGTTATTATTTTACTCTTTTAATGTGAAAGACCTGGAAGGTATGACATTGTTAAAAATAAAAAAAGCAACATAAAATGTTACATACATACATATTTATAGATTTTTGTATAACTAAAGAAAATATACTCCTTGTGTAGGTATGTACATATAAAAGTAATATTGTCTACAAAAGGATATTTTTCATACGTTTCATCTCTCTCTTTTCTCTTTAATTATGCTACACCTGAAAAAAGTGAAAAAATTATTTGTTGCATTAAAATGAAAATATTTGTTAACGTTAATATGAGATACAGGTGTTTGCATATAAAACCGAAATATTTGCATTGTTGAAAAATTCGTTTAGATGATAAAAATATAGCAAAATAGAAGACACGATTTTGAGTACAATTTTATATTTTTAAATAAAATATTTTTTTGGGCATAAAAGTTTAATTATTTATTTGTAAAGCTTTGGTGTAGTTCAAGATATATAAATATACTTTGCTTCATACAATCACCCCTATCGTGAATAAGAAGTGAAATTTTTGTTCACGTGAAATTTTAATTCCACTCGAAGGGAAAAATGGTATCGTGAATCTCCCGTGAAAAATTATTCCCGCTATCACTTGTTAGTGAATGTAAAAAAGGGAAGAAGATTAAAAAAATAAAAAATCATACAACTTTTTGTTCAAAAATATACACGGACATATTTATTTTAAAGAAAACTTCAAAAATCAAAGTTAAATATTCAGTTTTGGAGCTTTAGTTTGGTTGCTCCGTTTGTTTATTGCATTCTAACTTATATGTGGTAAAATAATTCGGCTACTTTTTGGAAAGCCAACAAAACGAAAAAATGCCAACAAATTAAAGTTTCACAAATCTGCAGGCAATCGACCTGTTTTTTTGCATTTTGTTGAGGAATACATCAGTTTGTGCCTTATTATCAGATCTTTTCATTAAAATAAACTTTTTAAGCTTTAATATTCGAATTATAAGAAGAAATACATATAATTTCTGTTCTATTCCCCATCAAAAATAAAGTGAAAATATCAATGTGAGAAGTGAAAAAATTCCGAGGGAAATATTTATTCACGATAAGGGGAATTTTTTTCAGTGAATATTTTTCACGTTGTTATTCTGGACTGAATAAAATTTGTTCATGCGAGTTGTTCACGATTGCAAATACGTGAAAAGTGAAAAAATTTCACGTGAAAAATTATTCACGATAGGGGTGAATGTCTCACTAATGTACATTACAACAATTAATGATGTTGACTGACTTGCTCTGGCCAGGGTTTGAACCCAGGCCCCACGATATTGTTTGCTTAGTAGTCAACGCGCTAACACCCTCAAAGAGTTGTCAATCGATTAAGAATAATTCGATTAATCGATCAAACAAAACTAAATTCTTGTTCGAATAATTTTAAAATGCCGAATTTCGAATAACGAATAAATCGATTAATTTATGTCAATTAATCGAACATATTTTTGCATACGATTACGATATCGAAAAAGTTCTTTCTCTCGATCAATTACACTTGAAACAAAAACAAATTCAAAAATTTTTTTATTTTCTTCGAAAAATGTTTATATTGAAAAATTTCAATTGACACTTGAGGCAGCAAATGTGTAGTATACGACTATTTGTACTGGTATCATGTTTCGTTTCTCTTTACTGTTTTCGCTTGGAAAAATCAGACAAAATAAAAAAAAATTCCAAAAATGTCTGTGAAGAAATAAAATGAATTACACTGTATAGAATGCATTTGATTTTATTGCATATTAAAGAGACTAAGGCGATTTCAAAATCCACCGGCATTAAAAATAATTATATTTTGCTCATTTTATTTGGACCGCATACACGAATTGACCATCTCCTTGTTATGAACTCGTCTTGTATGAAGCCATTTTCCAAAACACATTTGCCTTGACTTGTACTTAAAAGTTTCATTTCAATATTTCTAAATAAATATGTATGTATAAGGTAGGTATATACAAACATGCATATGTATATTTACCTATAAATCCAAATGCTTTTCGGATTTTAGAGTACAGTAATCCTTTTCTGGAGCTTACTTACCTTGTTTTACAAATACCTATGCCTGGTTTGTATAGATGAAATAATTTTATTTTCTCCTTTTATCATTTCATTTAACTACCCTGTATATTTTTTATTAATGCAACTTTTATATAATCCCGTAAATAAATGAAAATTTTTTTTTATAATTTTTTTTCATTTTATGTCAGAATTTTTTATTTTATCACATTGAAACATCCTTTCATCCTTACCCTATTAAAAAATCACATATAAAAGAAGAAAACTTGGTAGAAAAAATTTAAAAAAATGAAATTTTTTCCTCGTTTGAAATTCCTCTTAACATTTTTGTAAAGCTGCCAAGGCAAAAATACAAAAAATAAAATAAAATAAATAAAGCAAATTCTTTTTTACAAAAAAAAAAAAAATAAATAAAAAAAAATCGAAAAGGATATTTAAACTTTGCCAAAAAAAATATTTTTTTATGCTATAAAATGGCATGTCCTTTTTTTATAACCCAAAATAATAATGAAAAATATATGTACATATGGATGTACATATATACAATGTATTATGTACACATACATATGTATGTAGGAATGTATGTATGTATTAGTGAAGTTACGAATATCAATTTTAAGTATTCGCGAATACGAATATTTGAAGCAGTATTCGCCGAATACGAATATTAATTACTTTTAAGGTTTATATATATATGTATATATATATATATATATATGTATATGTTCCCGAAGGTCCTATAAGGAGCATAGAGCAACTTAATATTTCAAATTTAATTAGAAAAAATCCCTCCCTTTGCGTCAGTAACAATAAATTGAAGAAAAACTACGTTAGGTATTTAACATTATTATGACATTGTGATGCCGAATTTGAAAACCACTACTGAACATTTTTAAATTATTTTACCTACATACATACATACATACTTTTAAATTTCGTTTTTCTTAATCTGTTTAAACTTTTTATTAGTAATTCCATGCTGTTTGGGAGATCATAATTTCGCAGATGGCACAGCCACATGTCTCGGTTGACTTTCACATATTAAATTTTAGTTCTTTAATTTTTGAAGTCCAATATTTCTCTACTGAGAATTGATTACTAAATTAACAAGAAATGAATTTACAAATAAGACTTTAACTTTTAAATGTAGTACCGAAATATAATTTTCGTTTGTGTTTTAAGAAGATTATTATCTTGCGTCAAACATAAAGGGCTTTCTTTCTTTAAATAAAAATTATCATAAATTAATATATTTTTGTACATTTTATCTACTTTTTTAAAGTTTTTGTATTCGAGAAATATTCGCTTGAATTTGGCGAATACGAATACGAATATCTTAAAACAGGCGAATAGTCGAATAATCGAATACGAGTATTCATAACATCACTACACCCACCCACAAGATTTAGCTCAATTTTTTGTAGCTTTAATAAACCAAAATTTGTTAAGATATATCCCTATACATAAATATGTACATACATAACTTATGTGGAATACATATGCGTGTATACATACATACATATGTATGTGTCTGAGCTGTGGGAGCCCGCTTATTCGGCAAAACTGCTATTGACGTTTTTTCTGTAATAAATTCGTCACTCACAATTGCCAGTACCTTCTTGGTGTACCAAGCGCGCAAAATTATTTTCTGTCATATTCTATTGTTTACGTTGATTATCCAACGTTAACGAAACCGTTCATTATTTAACTCCGGCTTCAGTGTTGTTTTCATCGTAGTATTTTTGTGAATGAAAACTATGATGACTGTATTCGTCAACGGAATGTAAGCGAGAGGGTGGCGCTTGTATACTTCCAATGTCATCCCCATGTCAAATTCGTCACTCAACCGCACTGCGTAGGTATTGCCGAGCAAGTAGAGGTCATTGCTTTGTGCATAATGGTATAATGACTTATGGAATGTGTCCGCGGACAAGCGGGAAGGAATAGGGTTCAATGTGATTTTAACACACATACATGCACACGTGTACGTGTAAACTTACACATTTACATGTATGTATGCATGTACCTACATATATACATATAAGAATAGTAGATATACATACATACGTACATATGTATATATGTACATACATATGTCTTCTTTCCGGCACATTTATTTTTTTAATTTGTTAAAATTTAATAGAGGGTTATGTCCTCTTAAAATTATTTATTTAAAACTTACAGCAAAAAAAAATGTATCGCATAAATAAAATAAAGAAGAACCCTAAGTCATAAAGTTTAGTTAAGTTTTTTTTGCAAAATCATATAAGAAAAAAGAAAAACATTATTGACATTCCAACCAATGTTGTCGTTTAGGTAACTGTACGATCTTATAGGACATGGATTAAAAAAGTATGTACATACATACTTATATACATATGTATGTAGTAAAATAAACAAAAAGCAAATGGCTTGCTTGTGCTTCGCAAATATTCAATATATGTATGTATATACTTATATATATTATTCACATAGCTAAAGATGTGCTTCCCTATCCAACACAATCGTTCGATCTTCCAAATATGTATGAGATGTGTGCCGAAAAAGTATGGTAGTGTGGACTAAATATGCAACTGTGTGACAGTTTTTTTTGGCAAGTCCTGCGATTTGTAAAAACTTATGCAAATTATCATGAAATGATAATGGTTGGGGGTATAAAATCTCTGAAAACAGCGTTACGTAATATGTTCACAGCCCCTAGTGAAGTAATTTTATCTAGTATCTCCCTTGGAATAATTATTTATAATATCTAATTCTCTCTGAATATTATGCGTCCCATACACGTTTCAATTCAATTGTCGATTGAGTATTTCAATTGAATTGATTCTTGGCCACACACTTCATAAAGTGAATTGAAAGATTTTCATTCAACTGTCAATTTACTCTAACATTTTTATCCAGCCTTATGTCAAAAATTTCTCGATTTGTATGTATTTGTTGCCCTAATAATACCACCTGTATTATTTCATCATGCTTTACACATAAATTTTGACAGCTTATCAAGAGACTCGAGCACACACAGCACAATCGAATTGAAAACTTTCTAGCCAACTGGAAAAATCAAATCTTTTGATTTTTCTTCAACCAACTCGACAACTGCCAAACTAATCAATTGACATAGCCATACACGCTTTGATTTGAACAACAACCGACTCAGTTGACAATTGGATTGAAACGTGTATGGGGTGCTTTACTTTGCGAACTTCAGACTAAAGAAGCACAATGGGCGGTGTGAATAAAAATGTAGTGTATGCTACCAAGCTCCAAGTAGTAGCACTAGCTTTTTTTTCAGCACTAGCTAAAGCTACTAGTGAAAGCTAGAAAAAGTGTGAATAAGTCTTTGCTAGTGCTACATAGCTAGTGCTAAAAAGCGGTAGCATATGCTGGAAAAATAAACATATGCGGCTGAAAAAAAGAGTTGCCTCTGTTTAAAAAAAAAAAAATTTTCTTATAAGTTCTAAGCAAAACTTGTGGTAAAACATTTTGGCAACACTAGAAGTATGTTTTGATTATTTATTATGACGATGGGCGACAAAAATAGCTCGAAATTTTTTGATATGCTCCAAAAGCATAAAATTATATTTAAAAATTCTCAAGTGCTGTCAGTGAGAGTAGCAAAAAATAATGCCCTGTTTTTTTGTATTTAGAAATTTGGCCAGGAAATTACAATTGGTCAATTGAAAAAACAAATTAAAACATGAGGAATGATCATAATTCATTAATGCAGTCATCATATTTAAATAAAAACAAACGACAATGCACTTTATGACGAATAAACCAACAATAAACTTATTTCCAGCACCTCAATGACATGCTTACAAAAATTCAAGTTAAAACTAGTAATTTTAAGTACTTACTAGTTTTTAATCACACATATTTTCAGCAAACGCTGGAAAAACTAGCTAGACTGCAAAAAGTACTAGCTTTAACTTAAATTTTTATTCACCTCAAATCTAATTTAAACTTAAAATTTCCTTGTATTAGCTTTAGCTACCTTTTTATTCACGCGGCCCAATGTATTAAAACTGGGTAATTGAAACAAAATATGGTAAAACCGGAAAATTCATATAAAAATGCGTTTATTGTCATTCGCGATGTACATACATATGTACATATCGCACCCGTTCAACAATACTGTATTAACTCAAAAACTTCAAAGTGTTTAGGAGAGACAAAAAACTGTTTTTTTTATACTATTCGTCTATCACAAAGAGAGATACAACTGTATTTTTTTGGGTGAAAGAGTGGAGAAAATGGTGTAAAATTTTTACAGTGGATAGATATGACCACTGTTCATCGATTTCTTGCAAAAAACGAAATTTTAAAAATTTTGAGTTAATAGTATTGTTGAACGAGTGCGATATGTATAACTGTTTCTTAAAATACCGATAATTATTTTTTAAGAGAATTTTAAAAGTATTCAAAGACAAAATCCACTGCATCCTTATAAGGTCATGATGGAGTATCCATCACAAATATGTGATTATTTTGAAAAGAAATAAGTGTGACTGAATTCTGTTACACTTCCAAAATAGCAACATGTGTATGTAAGTCTCTAGACGGCGCCACACTGTGAAACAAAACAAATATATAACCTGGTGTTGTATTATGAAATGATTCATACAATTAGCACATAGGACAGATCAGTCAAAAAATCTATTATCGAACTTTGTGTCATGATTGCTATTTCCAATTTTGAGATTGAATTCTAAATGTAATATAACATTGTAACATACATATGTACGAGTATGTATGTATGTATGGATATGCAAATCTACCGAAAGAGAATAAAAAACTTTTGTTTTAAGTTTCGTTAATTGAGGTTTTAGTTTTTCAAAAATTGCGTTAATAGAACCAACCAATGTTAAGAATTTTGGTGTTGCGTTTATAGACGGTTGTATTAACCGAGGGTTGGGGCTCCTACCCGCCAAGGGGTAGGGGCTTAAAGATTTGTTACGGATTGGAAATTTTGCACTGAAAAATTATTAAAAAGCGTTACTATGGGGGGGGGGGGGGGTGGGGGTATAAAATCTCTGAAATCAGCGTTACGTAATATGTGCACAGCCCCTTACACTATATATCATAGTTTTTAATAAGCCAGACATGTACATGCATACATACATATGTATATATGTAAGTATCTGCAGAAACTTCGTTCCCACCGAGTTTCTGTCATACTTTTCTCTTCTGGCAACACTATTTCCATCAGATTCTACTTTGCCATACATTTTTTCTGCAGCTATTTTTTTTTATTCGCGTGGAAAACATTTTTCTTTTATATTTTCCATCACAGCTTGGATGGTTGTTTGGGCTTTTGTGTTAATTTCACGTTAAAAAAAATTTGTATGTAATAAAAAAACTGAGAACGACGAAGAAAACGCGGACTACAAAAAGGGGAATAGTAGAGAATATGAGGTTTTTGGAGAAAAAATTTATAAAAATAAAAAATGACATTACATACATACATACATACATACATATAAAATATGACAGCAGTAAAACAACTGCAACTGCGATAGCAAGAAAAAAATTAAGAGACAAAATATTATAACGACCACTTTTTTTGCTTTAATATTTTTGTTGGTATTTTCCTTTTTTGCTTAAATATATTCGTTGAGTTTTTTCAATACCTACATACATATGTATGTATGTAGGTATATATTTTTTTAATTTAACCATGTTTTATTTTTTTAATATTATCCTTTTTTATAATATCGATTTCTTATCATGATTATAATGAAAAAAATCGTTTTTTTCTGAAAAGCAAATTTACAATAAAAAAGTTTTGAATCACAGATATGTAGGTATCAGTGTGACTTTTTTATATAGTAGGTACGAGGTTTGTTCAAAAGAAAAGGTGAATTTTGAATTTTCGCGGCCGCTCGTATATTAGAACCACTTTGTTCTAGATAACGATCATAGGTATTGTGTATTCTTTGTAAGTAAATAAATAAACTGTTCTGTAGTTACATACATACATACATACTTACGGTAGTATGTACATATAATGAAGGCTTGGCATGAAGTTAGCATAAGTGACGAAATTGAACTGCATAGGTACTATTGAGTTTTTCCACATGATGTGTAATCAGAAACCATCGTAGAATATATGTAGTCATGAGTTCCGACTACAATCTACAGTGATATTCAATGTCAAATCGCTAAGCTTCAGTTCAATTTTGTCACTTATGCTAACTTCATATGTATAGAAACGTTTAAAAAGGCTAAGCATAACAATACACCGAAGTCGCTGGATACTCAAATTCACACCATGAAAATTATTGCACGAAACATTTTTCAATCGAAACAAATAGTTTCAGCAGATGAGCAAGATGTGCGTTAATTTCAGATTGCTTTTATATATATTTTCTTTAAACCATTTACTATTTTATAAAAATATATACGTACATACATACATATGTATACCTACTTACATTTGTGCTTAGTTTTTTTAATTTTTTCCAAGTTATTCACTGGCACGAACCAAAGTATATGTATACCAAGTAGATGAAACTAAACAGCTGATTCATTTTTTTCTCGCTTATTTTTAATGTATGATTGTCAAAAGCTGTTTACGATTTTCGTACGCCATTTTGGTTTGTTTTGTTTTGTTATACATACTTCTACAAATTGTTTTTGTTTTCTTCATGTTGTTCTCATCTCTTTTTGACATTCATCCAATATTTTTACACAAACAAAATACATGGTGCATCTACTTGGTATAAATTTACTTTGGCACGAACGATCATGAACAAATATTTACAAACGATCTCATTTCTACTATTAACTGGCAGACTTCAAGCTGTATGTACTTACTTGTTTGGTATTCCAATACTTTATTTATTTATTTTGAAATAATGTCAAACCAGCTCTAGAATGTGTAGTAATTTCGACTCCAAATAAAATAAGTGCAGCGTAGCATTCCTGGGTTAAATACGAAGTTCTCGTTTACACTTTTGAACATTCATTCTGAAAGCCAAATAAAAAGAAAAGAGGAAATGAAATTAAGCTTTTTTAAAATTAATGTTTTACTTTCATTGACTTTCTTTGTTTAAGACAAAAGCTTGGCATGAAATTAGCTTAAAATCTTGAAGCGGTATTATTTTTCTCCTGTCCATTATCATAATAAAAAAATTCAACTTCTGATTCTAGTCAATATTGAAAACCGAAAGAAAATTATCCAAGGATCCTCTTTTCGATTTTTCGTCTATTATGCAGTAAACATCTGAAAGATACATATGTATCTGAATATTTCGATTTATTAAATTCAAAGCGTTTAATAATAACTAAAAAAATAACCCTTTTTAAATGTAATTTTTTTCATGATTTTATTTTGTGTCATTTTATAAATTACAGTGAAGACCAAAAACAACATTAAAGTCAACATAATGAAAATGCAGAAACCAACTAATGAACAAAAAAAAAAATAGTTTTTCCTCTATTATTTTTCTTGGTGTTTTTATTATTATATTTATACAGTGCGCTCGGGATAACGTCAACTAATTAACACCGCGAGTGTTGACGTTTATAAACGTGCAAATTTAAGACCATAATATTATTAATACTCTAGTTTAGAGTTTTTATTGTTCATAAATTCAAAACTAATCCAAAGAACAACAATGGTTCCAACCTAAATAAAAGGAACAAATAAATTTTACATGATACCAAAAAAATCTATACTTTTACGTCTCGAAAGAAATCTGTTATTTTTTTCTGCTGTTTTTTTTCTCCAATAATTGAAATACAGCTAAACAGAAAAGTACAACATGTAACTACATTTATACACTACATGTTATAAGGGAAACTCCCAAATTTGCAACTAATTATGTGCATATATATTTTAATTGTTAGTAAAGCGAAAATTTCGCTTTATTTAGAGTTGAAATTTTAGAGCTTTGTGGTTGGTTGATGTTTTAGAGTATACAATGTCAATAAAAAAGTGTTGACGTTTTGGGATGTTGACGAAATGGGGTGTTGACGTTATCCCGAGCGCACTGTATTATCTGTAGTAGCACATTTTATAAAAAATAACACATTTTATAGGCAAACATAGAGTAGAAAAACGTTGTCTACAAACTTGGCAACCTCATACTCGCTCACTAATTCAGACGCACACACTCTGATTTATAAGCTAACAACTGAGTATGTTGGGTAAGTGATAATCAGCTTACAGTCACGCATGATTTCGACAAAGAGTATATTTTGTCGTGCACGCTCACAGACCATAAAGGCCGACCGTAAATGTAGGAATGTAAATGTTGATGTGTCAGCTGAACGTTTCTGTTATATGGCTTTTTCAAGAACGCTTGCGAATTGTAAGGAATAAGCAAGGCACATTCACTTAATAGGTGGTGTTAGAAACCTACTGACTTACTTTGTTCTTACATAATTGAGTTGGATATGTCAAAATTTGTACATGAAAGCATAGGGGCTGATATGTCAAATGCTGTACTTGTTGTAGAATTAAGACGACCTGGTAAGTGAATTCGCCATGGAATAAAGTATCCATAATCATTTATATATATTGTAGCAAAATAATAAAGAAAATGAATTAAAAACATTTTTTTAATTAGATGTTTAAGTCATAATTATTTTTTTTTAAATATTTCCTAAAACGAATTAAATCTTTGAGAAATTATTTGACAGAATATACATTAGGGCGGGTTAATTTTTTTTTTGATGAAGCGTATAGCGAAAACGTAATCTTTAGGTGATTCCCAGAAATTTTGGTCAAGAGACCATAGCTCTAAGTCGGATTTGGAGCCCCCAAAATTTCAAAATAGATATTTTTCCATATATACATACATAGAACAATTTAACTAAATTCGTCATAAAATCGGATAGAATTATAGTAGATTTCTCAATCTGGGCTTGTTTGAAAGTTATTTTTATCACCTTTCAGAATCTGTATTGATACCAATATTTTTTTTATTTTTAGTAGAGATATTAGGAATTTTTGTCGAAAAATAGCGTAAAATGAACTTTTAACTAATAAATTCTGAATTTTCTTCGAGTTTTTTCGGGAATTTTTTTGCAGATTATGAAAGTTCAGATAATTTCCAACAACTTTTATTATGATCAATTTCTTTGTTTTCGAACTCCTTTTTGTAGGAAAATCGATCTGAAAAAATCAACATTTTCGAAGTTTCAACAAAAACACACTGGTTAAATAGTTGATATTCTTCTCAATTAGTATCCACTTTACGAAATTTGTAAAGATGGACAATTGAATGCTGATGAGAGGTGTAGCGGCCTTGAATCAGTACTGATACGTTCTGCTAAAAACTGATTGGATATAAATAATAATATTTTCCAACACAAAAAAAACTCTTAGTAATTTTGAATTTTCATTAATTCAATAAAACTGAACTTGAGCCTGATAATATTACTTTTCATATGTAGAAACACACTATTTTTTACATTTTTAATTCAATTTATTTTTAAATATTATTTTCGACCTACAATTTAATGTTTTAACGTGGTAATATTATTTTTTAAGGTCCTTTTTACTTCCCATTCGAGTAGTTTTCTTACGACTTTCTAATGTCACTGCCATAACTCCTTCACGATTCTTTTCTATAACTCGTTTTGAAAAACTCGTTAATAATTGTACATGTCTTTCTGTTCCTTGTATGTGCATTGGAATTTGTGGATCAGCCAGTGGTGGTTCATCGAAATCTAAGTATTCTACCAAGTCGAATCTATCACAAATCATAGCAAAATTTAAGGCATCGTATCTTTGAGTATAATGACCTCGTATCATTTGAACAGTTGCTTCTGGAACTTCTGTTGTTGCTTCATTTTCATCTTCATCCATGTGTAATTCAGGTGGTTCGTATCTGGATCATCGGTACCAGTTGTAAGTGTTGGTATTGTTGTAGCTACTTCTTCAACGTCTTCCGTATATTCAGGTATAATGAATTTTCTATCATTACGCTGGTCCATCATAAATTCTTTTAGATGTTCTGGAATCAATCCACACGAGCATTCTGTTGTTTTTAATTTGCAATTACATTTGCCAATATAAAATAATTAGCTTATCGAATTAACAAATGCTTTAAATTCATCTCTTTTGTTTCTATGTTGTACATGTTTCTGGTATTTATCAAGCAAACCAGTTAATTTTTGAAGTGAAAACTTCTATTGGCGCTGTACGAAGGTTTTGGATGAGACAAAACCTCAGAACTCGCAACACCGTCACGGTTGTAGCATCTCTGTTTGTGCGAATGCCTAGTCGGAGTAAAGTTAACAACCTACAGATATTGGGCTTTATTACGGTTCTCGATTCGACTGCTGCAATAGATTAAAGAAAAATGTTATGTGTTTCTTTAATCTAGTACAACAGTCGAAGTCGATTCGAGAACCGTAGTAAGGCCCAACACCTAAATTTTTTCGCTCAAAATGAAGAGAGCGCCCTCTCTTGTGGGTGATGTTGCCGTATATGAGAAAAACACCCATTTTTTGGAGCACCAAAGAGGGCGCACTCTTCAATTTGAGCGAAACTGATTAAGAAGAGTACACAAATATGGCGCACTCTTCATTTTGAGCGAAAAAAATTTAGGTTGTTAACTTCTCGGGCGCAGTTGCATTTGCGTTTACAATAAGTGGCATGGCAAAACTAGCAGGTATGCGCAGTTCGACAACAAGTACAACAATCCAAAAACAACATGTATTTTGTTGGTATAAAGCACTCGCTTCATATCAAAACACACAAACAAATTAAAAGTATTTTAATACGAATGAGTACCAAACTGTAACCAATTTTTATGTACTCTCTTCAAACTATATCAGTTTGTATGAAAATTTGCTATAAAGCGAGCTCAGTCAGCTGTGCTAGTAAGCACACCTGTTGCATACGCCTTGATAAGTGGTTAAATTTGTTGCATGAATTTATATAATTGTTTATATCTACGCATCAGTTTTTTGGCAATAGCACGTGTATTGTTGTAATCACAAAACGTTTTCACTTCTGTCGGCACTCCCGGAGTGCTACCCGTAGTTTTTTTTTTTCACTGAACTTTACTACCAGCGATGTCAACTTTGAAATTTCAAAAGGCACCAAAATGGAGAAAAAACGCGCCATTTAACAAAAAACGCACCAAGTTCAGTGTTTTTTCTTATTGAAAATTTTTATTGTATTAATTTTGCGTCTTTACAACATTTAACTTTAGACCAAAATTCTAATGTTGATATAATATTGTGCCAATGCATGAAATGAATCATTCTCCACCCTTTTTCAATAACTAGATAACATTTCGACATCGGATTCAAATTATACTGCTAATGGCATGATATGATATTTGCAATGGGATAAAACATTTTGTACAATGCTGGATGTTGATTTCGGTTGTAGCTAAATGGGCTTACAGCTGCAATGTGTTTCCGTGTTCCAGCATGCGGAACAAGGTTGGATATTTAAGCGTGATATTGCATTTGCACTAAAACATCTTTCTTTTGTGTTATTATTTGGTCAAGGCCGAATCCATTGCTTAAACTCACATTGTGATTCCCAAATCTTATTGTATTTCGCTTATGATCTCCTTTTTTAGACTCCATTCTTGACACAAACTTATAAATATTTCTTTTAGTAAATATAAATTTTATTAATTTTAGTGTTACAACCCTTTATATAAACTTTTACGCATTTTATAAAAAACGAACAATGATCGCAAGTCTCAAGAATACTTTGTTTTTGCTAAGCTCTTTAACAGACTTGACAACAACTTTTACGACAACAAACAATTATGTACTCTGAAAATCTGAAAGGGAAAACAAATTTCTTATAATAAAATGTTACAAATTATCCATAACAACAAGACGGTTTAAAGGTTTTCGTGAATGTGTTTTGGTACCTCTTAAACATCATTAATGGTTGCTCTTATTATGGTCTGTAAAATTGAATGTAAAAATTGTACACAATTGAATGAAATGGTATTGAAACAGTTGTATTTTTTGTACGAAATTCTTTTGTGTTTAATATGCTTTGAAGCCACCCAAAATTAAAAAAACGCACCAAAATTAAAAAAAAGCGCAGCACGCACCAACTCAGATATTTTTCGCACAAAACATTTAGAAAAGTACCAAAAAAGGTGCGAAACGCACCAAGTTGACAACGCTGTTTACTACATGTTACTAAATTGCGTTCGTTTACACAAAATACAGTGCCTGTTCGCCGATATCGAAAAAGTTCTTGTTTTTGTTTCAAATGTAATTGCTCGAAAGAAAGATCTTCTTCGATATCGGCGAACAGGCACACAGTAAATGAGAACACAAATTGAGAGCGTAGTGACAGTTCCTAATTGAGAACTTGCACATTTTTTGCTGCAGAAAAATTTTCGCAGTATAGTTTAGTAAAACAAGAAAACTTTTTGCATTATAAGTGCGAAAGACATATATTTTTTAAATGCAGATAACGAGTGGTTGAATCGGCGATCATGGTATGGTATATCAACCTTTTACTGAACTTGATATTCATTTATGTATGTATATCCCATGGTTAGTAGATACAATTTACAAGTTTGCTTGATATATTTTGTGTTTTATACCAATTAGATACTATTTCCAATTTCCAATTATTTTTCATTCAGAGAAGCTTTCGCCCCAAAATTACTGCAATAATTGTTTTAGTAGAATATACCGAACGATGTAAAAATTTTTCCCTATTGTTCGAGTGATTTAAAAACCTAAATATCGATTATTTGTAAAGTAGGTGTTTTAATATCGAAAATAAGTCACATTCATCTTAATATATAAAACAGAATGTGTGTTTGCGTGTTTGTTTGTTTGTTTGTTTGTTCCTTATAGGAGGCCAAACCCTTGGACCGATCTTCCTGAAATTTTCACAGTATTTTACTGGAACTCTCGGATGAATTATAGGCTACTTTTTTTTCAACCACACCCACTTTTACGCCCACCTTTTTAAATTATGTTACTCCTACCACGTAGTTTTTAACAGATTTTATAATGTAAAGTGAGCATAACTTCGCCATTTTTTAGCCAATTTTCAAAATTCATTTTGCATATGGAAAAGGTCCAGAATATTTTTTTGTTTTTAGAAATTGTTTGTTTGGTCGAACGGTGGGGGGAGGTAGGGCGTTGCAAATGGCCCGCCCTACCTTTTACTTTATTAGCCTTTTCTATGTTGTATAAAACTTGTTTATTAAACTTTAGGAGTTTGTTAAAATTAACACCAAGATATTTCATATCATCTATAAATAAAATTTAGTTTCCATTTAAAGATAACTGTAACCGTTTGCTTTCTGGTACCACTTTATAATTGCATTTTCTAGATGCATTTTGTAAGCATATTGCATGACTTTTTGAAGCATTTATTTTTATGCCCCAAAGCGAATAGAAATCATTTACGTGATTAAGATGTGATAATACACGTTGTAAGGCAACTAGTGATGATTCATCGTGCGCGTATAAAAGGGAGTCGTCCGCGTAAAGGATGCCCAACGAATCATTAAACATGTGTGGAAAATCTGATATTAATATATTGTATAAATGGGGAGACAGATTTGAACCTTGCGGAACCCCACAAGTTACAATCCCCTGTTGTGAAAGACTATTACCCAATTCAATGCAAAATCGTCTATTTTCAAAGAAGCTTTTAATAAGTTTTATAATAGAAGCCTTGAAGCCTAATGTAGTCATTTTATATAAAATACCATTATGATATGCTGTATCGAAAGCTTTCTCAACATCAAGAGAAATTGCAACAGTACATTGACGATTTCTAAGATGTTTTATTACATCATTATGGAATTTTAGTAATGCATGTGTTGTAGAATTTCCTTTTTTATATCCAAATTGATATTGGGAAATATATGGTTCCGCCAAATTTAATTCCATCTTTTCACATAGAATTTTCTCAAACAGTTTCCCTAAGTTTGACAAAAGAGAAATCGGTCTTAAGTTTCTAATGTCAGTATTA